>OX336391.1:304153296-305403296 GCA_946902985.2 Meconema thalassinum
TAAACCGGTGTTCCCCACCCTACCACTCAAGTTGAAGGTCAACACTGAACAAGTGCATGCTTATGCCAACCACTGCGGAAATACTTTGCGTATACAGCAACATGAATGTGCTGCCAACCTATCCAAGGCGAGACCCGCGTAGCTCCCACTGTGGAGAGACTTTGCGGACGCTCTGCATGTCAGTTCTTCATTGAGCTGCTTGTTTGTTGGTAAAGTTTGTTCTACATCGATACGGTTTGGATTTAGTCTATTAGAATCGAAAATAACTAGTTACCTGTGTCTCAAGTTCAAAATGATTGTCGACAATGATATTCAAAAGTAATAAGTTGATACTGTTGGAAAGGAGAGCCGTAACAAGAACTATGAGGTACCTTTCCAAGTAAGTTTGTTTTTTAAGGAAATATTTAGACTACACTTGGTTGTAGTCTGCACCTCTATGTACAGTTTGTATGTATGTTTACCCCGTATGTTCCTGCATCAACATTGACGGGACTAATAACTTAGGCAGTGAGTTTTACTGCATATGTTTCGGATGCACTTCAGCATCATCAGAGGAAAATATTCAAAGTTGAAATGGATGGAGATGATTGACAGAGGACAGAAAGATTAAAGAAATTGGCCATGGCCTGTTACCATTTCAATATTTAGCTGGAGTTATAAATGAGGAATCAGGAAAGCATTTGAGGAATGGCAAATAGTCGGATTCTAAACCGAAGCTAGCCTGGCTCTAATGTCTTGCATCTTAACACGCGAAGCTACCCCGAACAGTAGCCTTCAACACTATAATCCACAACTATTTAAAAATGTGTGTATAATTTTAGTGATAGTTGGAAAATATTAGATCGGAAAGGACAAGATGAGAAGGCAATATAAAGAGCACCATCTTAAAGAAAGCAAGGGATGTGCTAGTACGCCAGAAGAGATCAAAGAGTGCTGGTGGAGAGGAGAATTAATGAGGAGAGAAGTTGAAGAGTTCGCTGCTATTGATTGAAGACACTTTCCTGGGTAGCAGGTGGCAATGTGGAGTAAGGCAAGGGATGGTGTGTAGCTGAATTCAATTTACTGCTAATTTACAAGCCACTAAGGCTCAGATAGCGTCTGCAACGGACTGGCTTAAAATGGTTGAACGTAGTATAGAGGCTGGTTCTAAAACATGTTCAAGAATATCCAGAACTGAATTATCTGAAAAATGTATTTTCTTCATGAAAACACAACTAAGGAAATATCTCGTCTAATCAATATCCGGATAGAATCCCTCAAAAATCACCTGATGTGTACTATACATGATCACGAGAAAGGAAATAAAGTCACAAGCTAGGTCTTGTTTCATGTGTCAAATGTACCCAAGCGAAGCTACCCCGATACTACTACTAGTGTATATGCTTATAGATTTAAATTCGTTTGTAAAATAACAAATTCATTAAAGAAGGCTTCCTTTAATAACTTAAGAACCAGACAACACTGAAAATGGCTTCCATCACTTTAAAAAACAAGATGTTCAGTAAAGAACATATAGCCTACTTTCTCCTAAATGCATGGGTATTGTTATAACTCTTTGTCCTTTTCAAGGAGTATGATTGAATGTTGGTTGTAGTAGCTTGTTGAAATACAACGTGCTATAGGGTTATTAAACATGAATATGAGGTGCCCTTTGCTAGTGCTACCTCTGTACCAAATTTCGTTCAATTCGGTTTCACCGTGTTTGAATTGATAGGGGGAATTGATTTGCACACATACTTGGCCACCATCTGCAAACTATTGGGCTGATGTTCTTGCTGTTTGGTCTGAATATGTTTCCCACATAAAGATATGGTGTTGCAAAATTTGGTAGAGACTAGATTATTAGGTTGGTCATAATTACATTTTAGCTTTTAACATTTGGGTGGCCGCGATTACGTTTCCGTCAAGATAGCGGTGATATAAAACATGACACTGAGGTGCCCTTTGCTAGTGCTACCTCTGTACCAAATTTCGTTCCATTCGGTTTCACCGTGTTCGAATTGATCAGGGGAATCGATTTTCACACAAAGATGGCCGCCATCCGCAAAATATTAGGCTGATGACCTATTAGTTTGGTCAAAGGATGCTCCCTCCATAAAGGTATGTTGTTGCTAAATTTGCTAGAGATCGGATGATTAGGCTAATCGTAATTTGATTTAAGCTTTGAACATTTGTGTGGCCGCCATTACGTTTCTGTCAATATGGCGGCGATATAAATCATGACACTGAGATGCCCTTTGCTAGTGCTATCTCTGTACCAAATTTCGTTCCATTCGGTTTCACCGTGTTTGAATTAATAGGGAGAATCGATTTTGACACAAAGATGGCCGCCATCCGCAAACTATTAGGCGAATGACCTATTAGATTGGTCAAAGGATGCTCCCTCCATACAGGTATGTAGCTGCAAAATTTGGTAGAGATCGGATGATTAGGTTAATCGTAATTTGATTTAAGCTTTGAACATTCGTTTGGCCGCCATTACGTTTCAGTCAAGATGGTGGCGATATAAAACATGACAATGAGGTGCCCTTTGCTAGTGCTACCTCTGTACCAAATTTCGTTCCATTCGGTTCCACCGTGTTCGAATTAATAGGGGGAATCAATTTTGACATAAAGATGGCCGCCACCCGCAAACTATTAGGCTAATAACCTATTAGATTGGTCAAAGGATTCTCCCTCCATTAAGGTATGTAGTTGCAAAATTTGGTAGAGATCGGATGATTAGGTTAATCGTAATTTGATTTAAGCTTTGAACATTCGTGTGGCCGCCATTACGTTTCTGTCAAGATGGCGGCGATATAAAACATGACACTGAGGTGCCCTTTGCTAGTGCTACCTCTGTACCAAATTTCGTTCCATTTGGTTTCACCGTGTTTGAATTAATAGGGGGAATCGATTTTCACACAAAGATGGCCGCCATCCGCAAACTATTAGGCTAATGACCTAGTTATTTGGTCAAAGGATGCTTCCTCTATAAAGGTATGTTATTGCAAAATTTGGTAGAGATCGGATGATTAGGTTAATCGTAATTTGATTTAAGCTTTGAACATTTGTGTGGCCGCCATTACGTTTCCGTCAAGATGGCGGCGATATAAAACATGACACTGAGGTGCCTTTTGTTAGTACTACCTCTGTACCAAATTTCGTTCCATTCGGTTGCACCGTGTTCGAATTAATAGGGGGAATCGATTTTCACACAAAGATGGTCGCCATCCGCAAACTATTACGCTGATGACTTATTAGTTTGGTCAAAGGATGCTCCCCCCATAAAGGTATGTTGTTGCAAAATTTGGTAGAGATCGGATGATTAGATTAGTCGTAATTTGATTTAAGCTTTGAACATTTGTGTGGCCGCCATTACGTTTCCGTCAAGATGGCGGCGATATAAAACATGACACTGAGGTGTCCTTTGCTAGTGCTACCTTTGTACCAAATTTCGTTCAATTCGCATTCACCGTGTTCGAATTGATAGGGGGGGGGGGACAGACATTCAGAGTACACACACTCACACACACACAGACACACAGACACACACACACACAGACTCACACACACATACACACACACAGACAGACACACTTTTTTCGCCCTGTGTTGATCTCATAAGTCTACTTTCATTTTTTCAAAAATCGAAAGTAGGCTAAAAACAGGTGCAAACGTAGTGCTCCCACATTGATGCAATCATTAACACGACCAGGTAAAAATCGATATTTTTATAACGGTTTCGGTGGCGTAGTTGGTAACATGCTGAACTACTACGCCCAAGATCGCGGGTGCAAACCCGGCCGAAGTCATCTGATTTTTAAGAGCATTAAAATCCTTCAGAATGCCTTCCTTCCGAAGGGAAGTAAAGCCGGTCGGCCCATGTCATATATATTTATGGAACGTAAAAGAACCTACCACTACAATCATATACAGGGTGTAAAAAAAGTCCTGCACCATAGTTAGACTCCGCATGGGGGTGGGGGCAGGGAGTAATTTGAGATAGGGAAGCCATGTCCGGAACGCAACCGTAACGCCCCTATGAGCGATTTGAAATATGAGTACATCTGGCAACGTCGCGTTATATCCACGGCAGAGGACGGATTATCACTCACAAGTCTACCTAGCTCCAGTCCCACTTCCTGGCTCAGTGGTAAAGCGCTCGACCCTCAGGCGTAGGTGACTACACGCTGGGGTTCGAATCCTTCTTCCAACCCAAATTGTTTTTTTTCCCCCCGAGTAAATTGATGATGGAGCAACTCAATTACCGTAAGCATGATGTTTTCAGGTAGATGTTTCAAGATCGTTTTAAGAATCTTAATTAAATGTTTTCGCTTATCCTAATAGCCACGTGTTCGGTAACGGTTCAAACTTCAGCAATATTGCGACTGTGTCTTTTCTTAAGATGCTATGGCAGTTCTCTTTTTCATTTAATTTACGTACTTATCTTTATATTGCTGTTGCGGAGGGAGGTCTGTAATAAAAAAAACAAAAGTTTCTCGTTTTGAAAATCAGACAATTTATCAGTTTTAATTCAAATTGTTTTTCATTTTCAATACATAAGATATCTTTCCAGAAAAGTAGACTTGGAAGAAATGAACAATAGTAAACTAAATTATCTTTACTTTGGGAGAGTTTTACAAATGATTTTTCGTTAAAGCAGTTGCTCAAAATTGCCTCCTTGCACATCGCCACGAAGGCAAAAATGAAAACGGTTTACAAGTGATTTGCGGACTCGTCCAAAAATTTGTTTTGCTCTTTCCCGAACGACGCCGGCTGCTACAGCTATTCTTCCGACTAGCTCTTCTCGACTGTCGATTTCTATCCCATCGTATATCAGGTCCTTTATGTATCCCCAAAAGAAAAAATCAAGTGGCGTCAAATCAGGAGAGCGAGGAAACCACTGAACTGGACCTCCTCTGCCGATCCATCTTTCCGGGAACGTTTCGTCCAAAATGTTCCGAACTGGTCGGAGCCAGTGAGCTGGGGTGCCGTCATGCTGGAAGACCATTTCAGCCCTTGTCTCCAACGGGACATCCTCCAGAAGTTCTGGGAGAACTTCTTGAATAAACCGCAGATAAACGCGTCCGTTGAGTCTGGCTGGTAAAACGCAAGGCCTGATTAGATGGTCCCAATAATACCCACCCAAACGTTCACAGATAATTTTCATTGATTTCCCTGCCCGACTGTCTGGTGAGGATTTTCGTGACTCCACATGTGATTGTTGTGGATGTTGAAGCAACCATCCCTGGTGAACGTCGCTTCGTCGGTGAATAAAATTTTCGACAAGAAATCAGGGTCCTTCCCCAAGCGATCGATCATTTGATTGGCGAAATCCATCCGCACTGGAAGATCCTCAGGCTTTACTTTTTGAACTTTTTGAAAATGATACGGATACAGGCCATCATCTTGTATCACGCCGTGAGCAGTGGTATGCGTTAACCCTTCCGCACGTCCGATCGCACGCGTGCTTGTGGAAGGATTGTTGCGTACACGCTCCAAAACCCTTTCTTCCATTTCTGGAGTTCTCCTCCCCCGCGGTCTTCCCGGTCGGGGGTTGTGAGCCTATGTAATGAAAAAGAACTTAATGAAACAATGTGAATTAAACCGTTCTTCTTTGTTCCCACTAAACGATAACTTTAAAAATCCAACCTAAAATTCAGATTAAAAACAAAGCAGAATAGAAAGCACCGTTCGTAAAGAAAATCTTCTTTCAAAACTGATACCTCTAATAGGAAAGGTACTCAGAAAAATCACCGACGGATACCCTTAATCATAACAAAATGAACA
This sequence comes from Meconema thalassinum, assembly GCA_946902985.2. Lineage (NCBI taxonomy): Eukaryota > Metazoa > Arthropoda > Insecta > Orthoptera > Tettigoniidae > Meconema > Meconema thalassinum. The sequence goes on from OX336391.1 coordinate 304,159,069, forward strand.
CTATGAATCACTAAAATGAAATTATTTTCAGGGAGTGTTAAGTTTATTTTTGCATCCAAAAACCCTGAATCCGCCTTGAAATTTTAAGGCTTCACAATCGAAGAACATACGGTCGGAAACCCACCGTTTGCCGTCCAGGCGCTTTCAAACGTTGGGTATCGGTACCCGCCATTCAGACTGGGCACTGTTTTTTTCTACAAATACAAAATTGGATTTGAATAAGGTGCGTTTTATTTTTTAAAGTAACTTTCATATCTGATATATTTGACCTATTTGGAACGGTTTGGGTTTTAGGAGCCAAAAGCCAGATGCGAAAGTGTTACGTTCGATGGGAGAATGTTGACATTCTCTTCCCTGCTTCTAGTACCTACACCGTTCCATTTTTAAATTGTTTAAAACACTAAGACGTAGCTATTATTTTATCACATTTACAGGGCAACAAAAGACGAATAGGAAGAGATACACGTTGACAGATATGGTACTTACCTGAATCGATCCTGTTGCTCGCAAACGATTGTGAATTCACGTAAAAAAATGGCAGTGTGGGATATGGCGCATGGGAAACCTCTCTTGGTAGATGCGCTGGGTCTGGCGACTATTCCCGTCGGCCAATCCGTAGAAGTAGTGGATGTCTGCGAGGTGTTCGTTAGGATATCCGTCCATTGCGAATTTTCAGGAAAGCTACGGTTTAGAAGACTCTCGCGGAAGAAGTGATAACGCATCGCTGTTCTTGAGGGCTTTTATACCCTGACAGAATGTTCTAGACTTCACAGAAACCGGAAACACCGACATTTCCTGAAGTTCCAATACCTGTAGTTACTCGGATTCGAACCGGGAACGCCCGATTCGTAGGCCAGCACGCAGACCAAAGGCTACCTCACTTTGATTGAAATAACGTGTAACAATCAGGCTTGGGAGCAACAAAACAACGGTTAAAAAATTCGGAGTTTCATTAACATACAATAATTAGGAAATCTAAGAAAAGCGACACAGAGAAGTGATCTTACGCACAATTCAATAAAATAATTGATAAGCATTAAAGTTCCTCAGTTCCGAAGATCGCGGAATCTTCACTGTAACATTTTTGAACTCGCTATCTTTTGCTTGTAAAGTAACCGCCTATGACCTTTACCTCAAATTGCGATCTTAAAGATATCATTGCGAATCAATCATACAGCAATATTTGTGTCCAAACAAAATCCTACCGCGAAGAAATAAATCGGCAACGAACAGAACCAATTTGTTTTTCTTTTAAAACGCAAAATTGCGGCGTATAATTTAGCTCCTTTTAAAACGAAATTAGAAACAAAAAGGATCTAATCCAGCCCTATGTAGTAATTAATTGATGCAAATCCAAACGACTCAAAGAAAAAAATCAGCAATGTCGGAAGGGGGATTCGAACCCGGTCGCCTCGCGTGTGAGAGAAAACGCCTTGCCACTGGGCCACGATGTGGGTTTATAGCTAGATTGACTTGTGAGCCGTAATCGGTCCTCTGCCGTGGGTAGCACGCGACGTTGCCAAATGTACTCATAATTAAAATCGCTCATAGGGGCGTAACGGTTGAGTTCCGCACATGGGTTCCCTATCTCAAATTACGCCCTGCTCCCACCCGCATGCGGAGTTTAAGTTTGGTGCAGGACTTTTTTTACAGCCTGTATAATAAAAATTGATACCTTCTGGTTCAGACCAAGAGAGTAGCCATCATTTTTAGAATGAAATTTGACGATTGTTCTGGGTAAGGCTACAATAATCAGCACCTAAAATTCTACTAATACGGGGAAGTCCAGCTGAAAAAAATAAGTTCTGTGAAAACGATCAATATTTTGCTGTAAGGTCACGAGTCGACTGCCATGTTCACGCTGCCTAATGAATGATCCATTTTCGTAATTCAATACGTGTCATAGAAGTTAAGTAATTTAAAACCGAGCTGGCTTGATCAACAAGAGGGAGAGATTGTTGTTGCTGTTTTTGATTGATTTACGAGCTAGCCTATGTGACATCGTGGTCATGTAGGTGTGTGTGGAATTTCTCTGATAACCTTTTTATTTTGATGGCTGTATTAGTGTATACATTTGTAATTCCGATGAGGTTGGGAAGGAGGCGGCCTTGGTCTTAAGTGAGGGATCATCTCGAAAAACACCTTGACCAGAAATTGCAAACCACGAAAAACCACTTCCACGATGACTGAGATGGGAATTGAATCCACCTCTTCTCAGGTTTGCCTCACGAGGCTGAGTGCACCCCGTTCCAGCTCTCATTCCAGAATTAAATTTCTTGGCAGAGCCGGGAATCTAATCCAGACCTCTGGGGCAACAGCCAAGAATGCTAGCCGCTACAACACTAGGTGGTCAAGAGGAGAGGAAACAGGTGGAATCATTCATTCATTTTGGTAATTGTTGAAACCGTTGCCTACGTTATAATACAAGGCAACGGTTGAAATTTTGCTTGCATGTTGGTGTGGTCACGTAGAAAATATTGGTTGTGGATTTTCAACCCCAAACTAATTTTATTTGAGAATTGAACGCTAAAACTGTGGGCCGAGCATTATTTCATACAAACTGCTTAAGTGGCCTCGTGACTTGGATTTTGTTTACTACTCAATGGCTATGTATGATCTATTGTTTCCGTATATTATTGGAAATCGACAATGACATTCGTTAAATGCAGAGAGTCAGAGCGAAGTTTGTTCCTAGGAAGTGCAAAACGCCCAATTGTTTCGTTTTATAGCCCAAAATAACGAACTTTTTAACTTCTAGCATGAGCGCTATAACATTCCCACAAATCGCCCACAATTGCGCAATGTAAACAATGTCACGCGTGATGGTATGACGTCAAAAGGCGGGACAAGACTAGTCCCCATGTCATTATTGAAAACTAACACAAGTTGAATGGAAGTATCCCCTTTTTCTTTAATCACTGTATATTTAGAAGTACAATCGAGAAAATTGATAACCTTATGGTGTAGTGGCTAGCATTCTTAGCCGTCACCATACCCTACATCCGAGGCAGTTTCATTAACATATTCTAACCTTCAACTTCCTGTACAATTTCAACTTCCAACTCTTTTCTCAATAAGTAAGTTTCCTATCACTGAGTCCCCTACCAACATCTCTCTTCTCATCATTAGCACACCTGAAACATCCTTTCTCCCTAACTCTTCTTAATACCCCATCATTTGTTTCTCTAGTTATCCATCTTAATATCATCATTCACTTGTAACACCACATTTCAAAAGCTTTTACTCTTCCCCTTTGCGATGCACCAACAGTCCAAGTTTCACTTCTACAGAGCATTATGCCTTTACGGAACTGTCTGAGGGTTGTAACACGGTACACTCAGACCCGTAAGGCAAGACAGAGATTATGTGTGTTTGATTTCCACCTCAGCGATCCTAGAAGTGGTTTTACGTGATTTCCCTTTTCTACTCCAGGAATATCCTAACTTGAGACCACGGCCGCCTCCAACCAAATCCAGCCAGATCCACTGCTCCAGCTATCACAGTTATCAGACTGATTCCACACACAACCAAGCACACGGGGCTACATGACCACGATGCTGCAAAGCCACTAAATAAGTCAACGACAACAACGACATTATGAGCTGAAGCAGATATCATTAGCATAAACAACGATAGATACCGTGACATATTTTATCACTGCCGCTGGGAGTAACAATACAATACATTGAAATTAATGCAAAGTTATGCAGTTGGGTAGCTGAAGGGTATTAATTAAATATCCCATATTCAACGTCCTGTTCGGAAATTAAATTTTAGGATGTTTAGACAGGTATTCAATTCTTTCTTGATTTATACTGCTCATGGTTTGAGTTCAGGTATTGACTTCCCCCTTGGTGAGCCATGTGCATTGGCTGAGTGGTCTCGTTGTTGTTGCTGTTGTTGTTGTTGTTGAATTACTTAGGGGTTTTGTGACACCATGGTCATGTCTGTCTGTTGGGTAGTGCCTGTAGGCTGAGTGGATCCTCAATAAGCACCACCGTAGGTTATGTGGTAGAAACACACAAAACCAACGCAGCACTATAATGAGGCGTACTAGGCGAGGTGAGGAGTGAGGTAGTTTGCCATTGCTTTCCTCACTGAGTCAGTACAATAGTATTGACCCTATGAGCAGTATCTTTCACAACATCCACAGGCACTGGAGGCCATTACTCAGCACCACTCACACCTCAGTAGCTTCCATATAATCACAGCCATGAATGAGACTGGGACATCGGTCAAAAGCCACATTTTACTCTAGCCTGTGCCAACAGACAAATGCAAATACACTGCATTCGTCAAGAGATGGTAAACAGGCCATGTATCCCCATGTATTTGTGTGTGTGTGTAACTTGTCTCATAATAATCTGTCTTATTGTGATGGCTGTTTAGTATGTGTATTTGAAATTCAGCCGGCCCCGTGGGTGTTGGGGTAGCGCACCTGCCTCTCACCTGGAGGCCCCGGGTTCGATTCCAGGCCCCATCAGAGATTATAGAAACTGACGTGAGGGCTGGAACGGGGTGTACTCAGCCTCGTAAGGACAATTGAGTAGCTATCTGACAGTGGCAGCGCCCCGGTCCCGGAAACTAAGATAAACGGCTGAGTAAACCCCATACGCTGACCACACGTCACCCTAATATCTGCAGGCCAAATGGCTGGGCAGTGGTCGCTTGGTAAGCGTAGGCCCTTCAAGGGCTGTAGTGCCAGGGGTTATATTATGTGTAATTCAGGTGAAGATGCGAAGGAGCCAGCCAGGGCTGGCATTTGCATGGAGTAGACATGTGAAACCACGGAAAATTACTTCCAAGATCAGCCATCTTGGTGTGAATGAAACCCACTTCTACTGAGTTTTGCCTCACGAGGCCGTGTAACGCGTTCCAGCCCAAAAAAACAAAATTGTAAGGAATTTAATTCTGCTCTGAGGGTTGGAGGGGTACACTCAACCTCGTGAACCAAAACAAAAAACAATTGCGTTATATTCTCGCGTGAGGTGCTTTAAGTTGTTTTTTGAGGCTTCTCCCCTCTTCCACACATACTCTAGGCAAATGCTGGAATGGTTCCTAACTTAAGGCCACACCTGTTTCCTACCAAATCCTCACACACAGCCGTCACAATAAAATAGGCTATCAGACAGATTCCATGGGGAGATCACACGAGGCTACATGATCATGTCTGTCGCAATGCCCTAAACTGAATCATCATTATAATGTGTTTATGCATGAATTATCTAGATTACAACCAAAACAACTAGAATATGAGTGACATAATGTTTAAAACATATTTCCAATATCCATATCCTGACTGCAGTTTCATTCAGGTAGTCGCATCCTGCACTCGAGGATGCAGTAACACATTGTTTCATATAAGGGAGCTTAAATTAAAGTAACCAATGTTAGTTGATGTAGTGGCACGTTAAAAATTTCCCTTAGGGGCTAAATTCTGGTACTTCGGAGTTTCTTACACCACAGCAGATAAAGGGAAGTGAAAAGTACTTTTCTGAATCATATACAACTACAGTAGCGTGAATTTTCTGAACAGCATGTTTCGTTAAATTAGATCAATCTCTCTGTGCATTCAAAATGTCAATTCTACTTCTTTCGACTGGCTATGTGGTGCAGTGCTCAAGGTAGCAGGATCGAATCCTAACACAGTCAGTTGGCATTTGAGAGTGCTCAGGGGGAGTCGTGAGAGTAGATATACTAGCGAGTTATAAAACCCCTTTGGGGAAAAATTCCTGCCCACCGGCGTCTCTTAAAGCCGCAGTATGTTAAAGGATTGTAAATCCAATAACAATATGATTCTTATTGTTATTATCAACATATTTTTGAATGGAACCGATTGGTTGGTTCCTCAGTTTAGGGGCTGCGACAACGTGGTCATGTAGCCCTGTGTACTTTGTGTGTGTGTAGAATTTGTCTGATAACCAGTGTCAATTGTGATGACTGTATTAGTGTGTGTTATCTGTGATTCAGGTAAGGACTGCAGACGATCAATTTCAAGTAGTTCCTACTTTTGCTACCAAATGCGACACCTAGCGTGAACTTGACTAATAGATGCCACCGCAACTAGCACCTGGTGACAAAAGTTGGAACTTAATAGAGCGTTAATCAAATCTAACCTACAAATTTAGCTTCACACAATTGTAGTTAGTGGAAGGTTCTTTTACATGTCATAAATCTATGACACGGAGACGCCGGCCTTACTTCCCCTCCGAAGGAAGGCATACTGAGGGATTTTTAACGCTCTTAAAAATCCAATGACTTCCGCTGGGTTTGAACCCGCGATCTTGGGCACAGCAGCTCATCGTGCTACCAACTACGTCACCGAAGCCGCCGAATGAAACCGAGTTTAACTTTTTTTTACATTCCAATTATTCGTGCATTTCACCTCACACTTTATAGCACTAACAGCCACATATTAGCTTCGACTGGGATCTCTGACCCCAAGAAGAATATGAGACAGTACTTGGGATATCGACCAGAGGATGTGAGCCGCCGAGATATAAAAACTGTAAGAAGAGGAACAATATCAACGTCGCCTCTCGCTTGTATCATCGTCATAAATCCTGAGCTTTAATATCAAGACCCTTGAACTGAAGTGAGGTGACGTTCATCTCAAAGTAAATTGCACAACATATTAAAAATTCTTAGCTAGACGATATAGCTGCCAGAAGCTACAGTATGTAGATGGATTGAAAACTAAATGCTATCTACAGGTACAGAGAAAGAGGCAGGGGTGATAAATATTCTTCTTGTCGTGTTTTAGTAGGATCCAGAAAGAATAAGTAGGGTCCTATACCTACAATATAAACCGCAATATTCATTTTTTTTAAAGCCTCCGTGGCTTAGGCGGCAGCACGCCGGTCTCTCACCGCTGGGTCCGTGGTTCAAATCCCGGTCACTCCATGTGAGATCTGTGCTGGACAAAACGGAGGCAGACAGGTTTTTCTCCTGGTACTCCGGTTTTCCCTGTCAAAATTTCATTCCAGCAACACTCTCCACTATCATTTCATTTCATCTGTCATTCATTTAATCATTGCCCCAGAGGAGTGCGTCAGGCCTCGGCAGCCGGCACAATTCATATCCTCGCCGCTAGTTCGGGGCTTCATTCATTCCATTCCTGACCCGGTCGGAGACTGGAAGCAGGCTGTGGATTTTCATTTTCATTCATTTTTAAGAGATATATACTGTATGTATATAAGGGCCAATCACCTTGATTTTAGGCCCCTTAAAACAAGAATTATCATCTAAGAGATATATTTCAAAGAAAGCTAGGAGTAATATGAACAAGTAGTTCCGTGAAGAACTTTATAGGCTATTTTCATATATCCTACTTATGTTAATTGCTTCTATCAGCATACAAAATTTTAGTTCGATTGCTGTAATAGATTCGTAGATATGGAGAACCGTCTATATATTTCGGATGGTTGCCATGTTGTACTTTTATATATGTAGGCCGTAGAGTTATGTACTATTACAAGAAGATTATTGTGTAGGTGTATTATTCAAACTTAAATCTCATGATTAGGGCACAAGAAATAGAAACGAGATTTTAAAATTTTGCACAGCCGCCATCTTGTGGTTATGAAAACAATTAATATAAAAGAGATGCAAGTGTATTAAAATTTGTATAAGCACATATCGTACGATGTTTCACTGCGTTTGGATGGTTAAATTGCGCGAAAATTATTTTTAAATGTTTCAAATTCGCTTGGTAGCCATGAAGGGGAAGAACTTGTATTTATCTCAAAAAGTCAATTTTTGGATTTGTCTGGTTCTTGGAAAGAACCCTTCAATTCCAGTTGCAGACAGAATAAGAGACCGGATGTACACCTGCTTTAGCTTTCACATTCGTTTAACTTCAATGGCGAGTTCGGTGTATTCATTGACCTTTTGGGCATAGGCTATTTGAAGGTTGTGGTTGAGTGGTACGGATATATTGATTTGTTATTGTTATTAAGCCTATTATATTTCCCTGTAATTGGTATTATATTGTGTTTACCGACTGTAGAGTTGCAATATTGTCAATAAGACAACACTAAAATATGGCTTCAAAGCTTTCTATAACTAGGACCTTATTCAAAACTACTGCTTTGAATATTGTGATCCAAGATAATGTATATTTCTAAGGTGGCTTCGTCGATACGTAAATTTATTGGTTAATAAAACTGGCAAAGAAATGCTCTGCGTTGTAAAATCATTCACTGAATCGAAGGCAGAAGGCATATGACCTACGATATTGGGACATCAACAACATGTGCGTCGTAAAGTTGTGGTAACTCATAACCACCAGCGATGTCCAATATATTTCATTGTTTCCAATTGCGAGCCGTCTGCGGGAATAGAGCATTCAGTGGCGGCTGGTAGGTGTGGCATTTCCTTCCAGAGAAGAGGTGAGGAAGGAATCAATACCTACCTAGTAGAGATGTATTATTAATAATATTATTGTTTTTGTTTCATGAATGTAGGCCTATAGCTAATTTAATTATCCGGTACATTTGTTCTAAACTGAACCACAGTTATATTGTAATTTACCCCAATAGATTAATTAATTGTTGGCTTCGGTGGCGTAGTTCGTAGCATGCTGAGCTTCTATGCCTAAGGTCACGGGTTCAAATCCGGCCGAAGTCTTCGGATTTTTTTAAGAGCGTTAAAATCCCCCTGTATGCCTTCCTTCGGAGGGGAAGAAAAGCTGGTGGGACCAACTCATAGATTTATGGCATGTAAAAGAACCTTCCGTTAACTCAACTTGTGTAAAGCAAAATTTGTAGGTTAGGTTTGATTAATGCTCTTAAGTTCCAACGTTCGTCACCAGGCGCTGGTTGCGATGGCATGTAGTAGTAGCAAAGTTCACAGCTAGGTGTCGTGGACGGTAGCATTTGGTAGCGAAAGTAGGAACTGCTTGAAATTATCGTCTGCAGTCCTTACTTGAATTATAAACAGATTACACACACTAATACAGTTATCACAATATTAACACCGGTTATCAGACGGATTCTACACACACCCAAAGTACACGGGGCTACATGACCGCGTTGTCGCATTCCCAAAACTACTGAACCGGCCAACCAATCAGGCTAATTGATTATCTTCATCTTCATCGTGGCGTTTGCCCCGCCTGATGACTAGGTCAACTGTGTGGATTCGCTGTCTCCATTTTCTTTGCTTTTAAGCCATGCAATTGATGAATTCTTCCGGTCGTTGTGCAATGAATCGGCCCTTCGCTGGCTTGGTCGACCTTTGCACCTTTTGGACAAATCCATATCTCTAAATAAATAAATAAATAAATAAATAAATAGATAAATAAATATATAGATAGATAGCATCGTGTGAAAGTTCAGGAAAAACAGTACAGTTTATTTATATTGTGCGTCATTGGAGGTTAAACAGCGCCCAGAGCATCTCGCCACTTGGAGTCTTGTTGCATCCGTCCTGCAGCGACCAGTGAAGTCAACCTCTTGGATGGGTGTTTCCTGGTATAGCATCTGTGCCATCTGGACGGTGATCACGCCGTGCAACGGCTTCTATAAGAGCGCTTCACTTTTCCAGTGTAGTAATCCGTTATTATAGGAGATTAAAAAAAAGAACGCCGATTCTAATGTACATAGGGGGAAGAATATATAAAACTCATGAAACATTTGGTTTTGCGATGAGAAAATCTGATCGTTGTTTAACGCTACAACCGTAACACCCACCACCACTGAGTGAGATAGGCAGTTTGTAAATACAAAGGTTCCGTTAAGAACTGACCACTCTACTTCCCTTAATTGAAAGGTTTGATACAGCACTGCCACCAACTTAAAAAAGCAATTAAGTCTTGCTGGTGGTTAATTTGTTCCTTCGACGTTTTATCAACATTCGATAAGCTTATTCTTAAAGCTGGTCCACACTATGCCGCTGTATGCCATTTGGCAATGCCAGTGGTAGTACCCCTGTCCACACCAGTGTTGGCATTTAGTGGAACAAAAATATTCCCCCAGGAGGATTTACTAATCGTTTCATGTGCTGTTATCATAATTGACAGCGAAGAAAAACGTCGCGAACGGAGCAAACGACGATTTTGGGTACGTCCAAGTCTTCAAAGTAGAGCACGTTATGGAACAAAGGACCTAATGAAGGATTTATTATTGGACGATATGGACGAATTGAATCTCGAAATCAGATCTGGGTGTGGTTTTAAAAACATTGTTTTCTCGTGTGAAAACAAGTGACTTTGAAGTTCCTCTGACAATGATTGCACCAATAATAAAGAAGGAAGATACATAGTTTAGAAGAGCTATTTCTGCCGATGAACGTCTAGCAGTTACTTTGTGATTCCTTGCAACTGAGGATTCCTACCTTTCGTTAAGTTACATGTTCAAGATTTCGAAGCAAATAATTTCTAAAATCATCCCGAATGTTTGTGATGCCATTCACCGTTTTATAAGATTATATTTAGGTAAGAATTAAAAGCATTATATTAAAATATAATAATAAATACATTTATTCTGAAAAAATAACTCACAGTACACATCAAGATATGCATAATAAAACACAAGTATAAAGGTATAAAATGCAAACCCTTATTGCTCACTATTGTTAATACTGGAGCCACCTAAAATTATATAAATCGTTTGTTGTAGGTGCATAACTCTATCGTGCAATTTGAGCCAGTCTTTTGCGAGTCATACATGGTCAAATATTACTAACAGTTGGTAGTAATGTCGATGTAAATCGTACGCTGGTAATGCGTATCTTGTTGCTGCAAAATTTTGTCCATATTCAGGTTAGTCCTTTATGAGTTCCCTAGTCTATCCGTACGGTTGATACCACCTATTACTAATGATTGGTAACGCAGAAAAGATCCAATAATTTGTATCGGTGACGTGTAATATGCCTACGCAAATTATGTTGAAAAATAGGGCCATGCGTTGGCTAATTGTTCAAGTGTGACTGTAAGGTTACTATAATCCATTAGTTGGCACCTCTGGAATGACACCAAATTGTATAATTTTTGGTTGTTTTTAATGCCTATGATATTCGTACAAATTTGGGTCAAAATGGGGTCAGTGTTTGACTTTTCAAGGGTAACTGTAAGGTTGTTACACCTATTGCTAACGGTTGGTTAGTTATTTAGTTAGTTATTGTTATTTTAAGGGGCGGAATCCAAGTTACTAACGACAATCAAAACTGGAAGCAAGCAAAAATTCAAAATCTCTTATGCGGGGGTGGTTTACTATGTTCGAACAGTATTTGGTCGGAAATAGGTTAGTCTTTTGTGAGATTTCCAAGAGTAAATTTATCACCACATGAGTTTTATGGTTGGCATCAATGGAACTTTCTGATGTTTTGTAAATTGTGTATTAATGGTGATTACTGTATTCATACAAATTTTGGTTTGAAATTAATTTTTGAGTTCTCCTAGGGTAAAGTTGCAAAGTTGGTACCAATTATTACTATCGCTTTGACTCCATCGTTCAGTGCCCTTCTTTCGTGCTTCTTGAGGTGATCCTCCCCGTTTCCTGAGCTCAAATAAATAGTAAACAACGGACGTTCTAACCCAATACTACCAGCATAAAAATAACGTGTATGATCGAGGCCGCGTCCGTTCTTGGTTGACATTGTGGGCTTTGGTAGTGTTTAGTAGAGCTAAATTGTCTTGTAGATTGGAAAGGCTGCAGAAGCTGATGATGAAAATTTCCGATTCAAGCAAACGTTGTGGCCTAGATATCAATATAAATAAAACAACATTTATCATAATTAGCATGACGTACTGTACCCGTTCGTCCGTGGTATGCGATGACCCAACTGCCATAGCATCGCATACCAGGCGTCTCAGGACAGAGTGGATTGAAACAATTAAAAAACATAGGAATGTGTCGGAGATCCAGGTGAAATTTTAAACAAATAGCAGTGGGTAACACGAGGCAAAGTATCTCTGGGTCGTTTACGGGTTTAATTTAATGAAAACAAAGCAATGGGCGCCACCAACTGGATTCCTAACAAACCACATCCTTCCTGGTGAAGCCTTAATCATGACACAGGAAAGGATTGGGAAAATACATCGTCACGAGATCGCACAAAACAAAATCAAAGAAGGTTTATTCGAACTTGAACGACAAGACAAAACACTAGTAAATCCTACCTAGGAGAAAGGTAGATTGCGATAGTTAGGATGAAATTGTTCTTTTCAAGTCTAACCATATCCGCTCTAGTTGAAAAGAAATTCGTTCACGTGTAAAAAATATAAAAAATTAAAAAAGTGTATTGGGTTCTCAGGGTCACCGTAGCACTGAATCACACGACACTGTTTTATTTGTGAACCCTGAGACTTATCACTGTTAATGATAACAGCAAGCACGTGAACTATTTAAATTTTAAATTATTCTAGCACACAATAATTATATCTACAACATATTCAATCATTCGCAATAACACTGAATGTCTGTATTCCAAATTTTATTGGAATTATGATTATCACTCAAGAGAATCAACAACTAAATTTACACAAATCACTTGCAATCATCCTGTCAAAATCTCAATCGCTTATCGACAACATTATAATAATTATCTGGTATTATTAAGCATGAAAAATCGTTAAATCACTCACCACATCAGCTACTACTCAATCAGCTGTTTATTTGAATTATCATATTAGTCATCAGGTCAGATCAGCTGTTCCATTTAAATTACAGAGAAATATTCAACATTTTATTTTTAAATAAACTTGGAAAAATTAAACTTCCATAAAATATCTGGGATTGGTTATAGAGGTGTCGTCAAAATAGATCACATTAGTGAAAATGTATTGCCAGACGTAATTATACATGTTACATGTTACAATCAACGCTTATATTATACTCAATTGCCACGCCAAAATTTATTGCCAGAACTACTCCACATTGGACATTATCATCCACGAACAACCACTCGAATTTATTCAAAATGAACCACTTCATTAAATATCACAATTGAACATTATCAATTTATCACCATTTCATCACACATATTCAGTGCACAGCATGAATCAAAAAATAAGACTGGGTTCACTAATCTTCAGTCTAAACCATTAATATATCAAAGTGGTAACCTCACAAATATCGGCAATCATCATACAAAACTTGGCAAAAATATCAAAAATCAACGTACAGTATTTAATAATCCACATTTACTGTAAGACTGGCTTCAGGCATTCATAAATTTGACCTATCAGAACTGTGGTCACTATAACTGTGTTTGACAACCTCTTAAATGACACGAAAATTACTGAAATAATTGTTATCCAATCCAAGCATTAAATAATTTCAAAGTGTTATCTCTGCTAAAATCATTGAAATCTGTTTCAAAAGAACACCATCTGTGTTAGATTAATAATATTCATTATAGCTGTTTCCTTTCTGCCTGTGATAAATTCAGGAAAAGAACGTACTCATCTTAGAAGAATCAATCGCTTAAAATCCTTGCTTAAGATGTAAATCAACTCATTAGAAAATTGATAGATTTTTGCGTATGGCTTTTAGTGCCGGGAGTGTCCGAGGACATGTTCGGCTCGCCAATTTTGTAGCTGCTTCGAGACGGACACCCAATGGGTGAGCTACAAGTACCGTTTTGGAGGGAAGTTGGAATGTAAGGACGAGGAGTTGGAAGATAGCGGCTGTGGCCTATAGTTAGGGACCAACCCCGGCATTTGCCTGGAAGGAAGATGACAAACCACAGAAGATCATCTTCAAGGTTGCCGGCGGGGGGATTCGAACCTCCTCGCCTCCCGGATGTGAGCGACTGCCAGCAGTCATGCCGTAACGACCACGGCTAACTCACCCGGTTTAATAGATAATAAATTTACTGTATTCTGAAGTAGAACATCGCTACAAAAACTATTGGATCTACCACACAAGAATCACAATGTGTAATCCTGCTTACATTTATTTTTACTGTACTTGATAAAGATCAACCAATATATGACCTGTTAATTATTGTTTGATTCGCTTACAGTCAACATTGCATTCGGATGGTAAGATGATAGTTTCCTAGTGATAGGTGTAGCGTTTAGACACCACACAATTGCGTAAAGCAACAGGCCCCATCCCGATGGCTCAGATGATTAATCCCTAGTGACAGGTATAGCGTTTGGACACCACGCAATTGCGTAAAGCAACAGGCCCTGTCCCGATGGCTAATATGAATGAATGCACATGACTGCAATCAACAATTATTATACTGTCAGATAGTAGTGACACTGCTTCCCTAAAGCTAATTAAATTCAATAGCTTAAAAAGATCCAATCAAAAAAAGAAAAATCCCTGGTCACTAACTCTACACAATCGCTAGAATGCAAAAAACTGTCAAAACCCCGACTGAAGGTCTCGAGTCTCTCAACTGCTCGAGAGGAAAAAAACTACTGTGCTCAAAATGCACTATTACTCACTATAAAAGATGATCAAAAACCCTGCTTAATAACGTCGGTAAATAGCTAAGATCAGTGAAATGCCCCTGCCATTTCACATGGAATCCACCATATCTTGGCGAATTCATCAGGATGAAATGCAAAAATATATCAGACGATGCTTCAAAATAACACTCCTAAGGATATACAAGTGTGTCCATGGTCATGTCAAATCACATCAGTGTATTCATAAAAGCGCTCACATTACCTTCAAAATATTCCAGGTGGTAAAATATTTATTCAAAGATCGACGATAATCCAGATATTCGTGATTAATTTCCCGCAAGATCGGCGAAATCTTTGTCCTGTACCATTGGAACAGCATTTTCCTCATCCTAATGCGTATCACGGCACGGTCACTCGCCTGGGTAGGAATAGAATCCGTCACTCCGCTCTGCCATCCTGTCTCTCCTTACGCCTAGCCCATCATGTTAAAATGTAAGATATCCATCCCGGATACTGTCCAAAAATCCACTAAATGTTGCGATTTAAATGGGTACCCCATTATGTCCATGGCTACAACACGCCACTATTCCACAAGAAAATGTCGATTGGCATCCAATAGTGAAGTTCTTGCCAACAAATGTCGAATCGCATTGATGAATAAAAATATTTAATGTGTGTTCGAGTTTATCACACACCCTGTATCTGAATATAATGCGACAAGCATATCCACAAATGTTCGTTAATCAAAGTCATTTACCACCCACTTGACCGCTGCAGAAAATAAGTTAAGTCACATCCATTGTTCTGATCGAATGTTCCAGTATTATTTGAGCTACCCTGTGGTCGCCAGGGCTGTGCTGTATACAAAATACATCAGCTGTGCTCTCAATCATAATGTCGAAAATGCAACAAAAGTTCATTCGCTGGTAGGCATACACGTTGAAAATGCAAAACTAGAAAATGGAGCATGTATTCGGACCATTGTAATGTCTATGTCCAATACGCAGTAATGTTAATGTCGGTTGCAGTATCCCGTAACACGAGCTCCAACCTTTCACAAGATGTCTGCTATAACAGTAATATTCCTTCCTGGCCACATGCCGGTAACTCGACGTTATAAAATGGCTTCATTTAACAACTGATGCGCGTGAATATGCATCACTAAGTCCACTGTTATACTATTCGCTTTCACGATGTGAAATGTCCCGCTTGCCTCGACTTGCAAGTTACAATTTGTGACTGTAATACAGGTTGAAATAAACTTGATAATCTTCACTGCAAACTAGCACGTTTTCTCATCACCGATCGCGTTCGACAAGTCCACTGCCATGCCGACCTCGTCCCCCGCACCCTGCTCGCGTTTGCCGTGCTAGCAATTGTATTGTGTTAACTGTGCTGGATCTGACTATGCTTGTAAGACGATGCGTACCGTATAGAGCAGCGTACAGTAATACGTCTCTTTCCACGCAGCTATCTTGCTGTCCACTTGGCCAGTCAGGTGACTCCACTCCCCTCACTTGTGGTAGGGTAGCTTGCTTGTTGCACGTCATATGCCCAACCATGGCAAATATCTGCTCGTTGTAAAGATATAATTTTCCTTTAAGGGGTTATCAACCATCTCAAATATCATTACAATATATATCCAGGATGATTCCTTTTCTTTCTGACATTACACAGGGCAGTAATTTTAAATTAATTGAATAAATCTCTTGCATTCTTCCCGTGATTCCTTGCGCTGGAGGGGTAGTCCTTCCTTCTCCCTGACTCTAATACGTCGCTTCCCATACAGTCCCCGGTGCGATACCAGCGCATTCTTTAATTCCAAATAACAAATTTCCAACTTCAGCTAGCGTAGCCGATTACGTCAAGTACATATCGGGTACAGTACATAAGAGGGGTCAATTTGTACATTAACGGTAATAGCATAGTGCGAGTTTCCCGATATCCATATCTGGTTACCATAATTACCGAATCATGCGACAGTTCTCAAGAGATAATATGTCGCATTGGAAAGGCGAGGAGGGTTTTCAACTCAATGAGCTCTATTTACAAAAGCCACGATCTTACGAACACCAAACTACGGCTCCTCCGGTGCTATGTGTTCTCAGTTCTCTTGTATGGTGTAGAAACATGGCTACCACGAAGGCTACCACTGTTAGACTTGAAGCGTTTGAATTATGGCTTTACAGAACAATACTATCAGTTTCATAAAGTTTCAAATCAGGAAGTTCTACGCAGAGATGAAAATATTAGAACTGATCATCATCATTAAGTATCGTAAACTACAGTACCTTGGACACATTATGAGGAATCAAAAAGGTATGAGCTGCTTCAACTTATACTACAAGGAAAAATAGAAGGAAAGAGATCGCCCGGCAGAAGGAGAATTTCCTGGCTCGACAACCTTAGAACATGGTTCAACAAAAGCTCTGAAGAATTGTTCCGAATTGACACAGTGTGCCCTTCCAGCAAGAAATATGCAAATCACAGTATGCCAGCAATGCTCAAATCGGGATTTTCGGGGTTATGGTTTGTTCTCCCACTCTGTGACTTACACATTTTGGATTAAATAGAGGATACACTTCCAAAATAAAAACAAAATCAACTCCTATTTTAAAACATTTAATTAACCAAAATTATGGCACTACAAACAAATAAAACAAATAAACTATTTACCAAATCCTTCTAAATTTGTTCAAAGTGAACAAGGAAGATATAAAAATTAAACAAACATTATATTAAAATAAATGGTTTCTTTCAAACCAACCAACTTATAATTCTTTTCACTTCCATAAAGTATCCCTTTTAAAAGTTCAATATAATTACGAGCTCCACTGGCTCGATACATTCCAATATGATCGGTGTCATTCTTTTACACACCTCAATATTTATTTTATGAGTTTCTTGTAATTTAAACAATATATAATCATCTTTACAGTATATGTTATTCCTTTACTTAAAATTCTGGGCATTCAACAATGTTCTCCACGTTACCATCTCTCTCAATATAACAAATTCACTACAGTGATCGGGAAAATACTCGTGTACTCCAGAGTTACCGAAGACTACTTGAACAAAGTCAAAATTATGATCACTCCCGGAATCTAATTGTCCTCAGTGAACTCATGAAATCCTACATCAATACAACATTACCTTAGGGATTTTTATTTATTAGTCTTAAAAGACCATTATCACATAAGAAAGCTACGATCTGAACTGGCAAGCGGCACTTTCATCTACAAGGACCTCGGTTCAAATCCCGAGTCATTAACAAATTCTAAACACTCACGGTGTATCATTACTTCCAGCTGACGGTCTACTCCGACCCTACCACAACAAGGGGTCTGACCGTACACTTGACTTGATTTATGGCCAGGGAGGAAAGGCTCTATGTCTCGTCTCGAGACCGCTACATTCATGCTTTTAAACCAGCTATTTCCTTTCCACAGCTCTTTGAACAGACCTGGCGTTTCTTTCATTCAATCTTTAACAACATTTTTATAGGTTCATAGACCACTTCCGTAACCTTGGCATTTATTAATTATGAAGTGTCATCATTGATGGGCAAGAGTAATTCAATACAACGACGATATTTAGGGGCTTCCACAACTATACGAGTCTGGGTTCGACTCTCTTAACTGCCTCGGGAACCATTCCCATACTGGAGGACTTACAACAATTCAGCGTTTAAGGCGACCTCAGTCTAACCTGCGCTCACCAATACAACAAATACGCTCCCTATTATTTAATACAATATAACACACATGGCCTCGGGAACTAATCCCATACTGGAGGACTTACAACATAGCTCAATTACCGCAATCAACTGTCCCTCAAAATTAATTTGCCAAGTATATTTAGATTCAACGCCTTCCTAGCGTGATAAATTACTTTAATACGCGACAATGCGCTACACATTACTTTAAAGCCTAGCGTCTTCCAAAGAACTGGTAAATTCAAAGTCAACATTTGATCTACATCTCAATTTTTTATATTTATCCTCTCCCGTGACGACAATCACTATACTTTAAGAACATGTATTCATATCATGTCTTCATTCCTTACAAAAGCTCAAAAGCTATTTCTTTCATATAATTCAAATTTATCTTCACTTATATACTTTTCATTATTATTATTATTATTACGCTTGCTTTTACAATATTTATCAAATATACTGATATTTTACTTCATACTTTTCCTCTAAAGGATTTATTCATTTCACATAATTATTTTATAATTTCTCAATTCCTATTTGTTCAGACCGCGCTCTTATTCTGTTATTTGTTATTCAAAAACATCCCTATTTCTCAAACTCCGGTGGATTGTACACAAACACTTTCCCAGCACCAAAACATAATGAAAATGATTACTCACATGTTCAGACGGTCCAATGCCGTACCTCCCAACGACGTTTCAATTTTGCCCACTATTTGTGATTACTCCATTTTACACAAATTCATTTCATATATTGACATATCTTGACACACATATAACTCATATATATTAAACACTGGTAACATTTTAAAATACACTGGTGTATTCTTCTATAATACACAATAAAATCACTGAAAAATATTACTCTTTAACACAATTTTTATATATTTACACTTCACAGATTCTAATCACGAAGGCTTTATTAAACCTTTCACACGTGATTTCTTAACTTCCCGTCTCCAAGGGTGAAATTCGTAAATGTCGGCTTCCTCTCTAACCAATATGAAAGTCTCGAACCATCTACTTCTTCCCTAGAATAGTACTCCTTCAATTTCGACTTCCTGACGATCAGCTATTATTATTATTAGCTCGAACTGCTTCTTTCTAGACCCTATTTGTTGTCTAGTGAAAAGTCTGCCTTGTCCACGGTCCCCCAGATAATCTATCGGTGACCTATTAATTTCTGGCAACTAATACTCCTCGTAACTTAGTGCTTTTTATAGCTCGTTTGTTTCCTTGAAACAATGTCTAGAATTTACTTCTCCTTTCCGCTTATTCTGTCCTCGAATTCCTATTTTTCAGAACCCTATGCAAACCTTATTTTTGGTCCAACCCTGATCGGGGTCTTATACGTTGATAGAATGTTTATCTCGCTTTTACGGTACTTCAAAACTGCTACGATACTTTCGGTCGTTTACTTGGACTGTATTTTTGAAGACCTATCGCCTGTTCTCTAAGTTCGCAGCCTAATCTGACTGTAATTACTGACTTTCCCTGTACAATTTATACTGGCGGAACTAAATCCTGTAATTAGGATTTTCCTAATTCTCCACACGGCGATACTTTGATAATACTTATCGGCCACTCCTTACGGGTGCACGTTGGTTGTCGATACCGCGATGCCCTCTGGCTGTCGGATACTGTTTATACGGTGTGATACAGCGTTTCCCCTCAAGGGATGCTCGAAAACTGCATGATGTGATGTAGCATCTCCCCTCAAGGAGTCTGTCGTGAACTGCATTAACGTTGATAGTGACACAGTGTCACGCCCGCAGGCTGGCAATAAGTGCATGTACTGATACAGCCGGACGCCCCCTCTCGGGCTCTCGGAATAACTGCATGATGTGTGATGCCGCAACGTCACGCCCCCTGGACGGACTAGTAACTGGCTTGGTTCTGCCAGGAGTTTTATACTCTTTATCCAAAAAAAGATAAAATCCTAGTCCTTTTCGTGACCAACTTTTGAACTAATTGTCGCACATTTATAAAAATTATATCTCCAGAAAGCTCGTTTTCTAAACGTAAAATGACCTCACTGCACATGAAAATCGATCGTGCATTTCTGAGATATTAAATAATTTTTAGTCTTCAGCTGTGTGGGTGTTGCAGTTGATTTTTTAATTCCCCACTCCTCGGGTCTCAGTAAACCACCGATGACGTATGCTACGTTTGCACTTCTCTCCTGGGCAATTATTAAAAGCTTTTTCTCCACACAAAAATCTCTAATCCGAAATGATTCACAATGCTGTATTTATTTACTTACTTTTATTCTTGCAAATGGGTTAAATTTAATTATTCTTCTTCTGGCACAGTTGCGCTGTTGCCGTTTTAATGCAAGGTAAGGGCGATTTCCGAAACGTGCTCTCTCTCATACGCCTGGAACTTTCCACTCCTTCTATTTATATTCGTGACCGGCTCCTTATCAATGAGTCAGGCATGATCTCATTTCCTGGCCACCTGGGTCCAGCTTCTTACACAACGTTATGCTAGCATCCTTGCATGAAATCTTTCTATGTTCCTCTGAAGACTGTATATTTCCTTTCTTCCTTTTACAAAAATACATGGATTCGACCCCCTTGAGCCAATGGTACACGGGTTCAACAGATAAAGCCAGAATAGCCATGCTGATCGCCAGCGTCCGAAACGGACAGGCACACTAAGAAGAAGAAGGAGAAGAAGAAGTCGATGATTTAGTCTTTAAGATCTAACGGTGCTTGCTTGAGGAGCAAAATAAGTCATCCTGTATTTTCTCCATATTCTTGTAATCTGTACAAATAACATTTAATCACATGTAGGCTAAATACTAGCACGATGATTTCACATTTCCCAATGACTGGGATTGTAATTGTGGTTGACCGACTGAGAAGTTTCAATGTCAATTGATGATAAGGCAACACTGAAAAGATGGATGTGAAATTAAAGATTTTGAACTCTATATTTTTAGCCTACTTTCCATTTTTGCAAAAAATGAAAGCAGACATGAGATCTACACGAAAAAGAAATGTGTGTTTGTCTGTGTGTGTGTGTGTATGTTTGTCCCCTCTATCAATTGAAACACGATGAATCCTAATTGAACGAGGTAGCACTAGCAAAGGGCACCTTAGTGTCATGTTTTATACTGCCGCCATCTTTACCAAATATTTATGGCGGCCACTCAAATGGTCAAAACTTAACATTAAATTACGACTAACTATAGTCATCGGATCTTTACGAAATCTGGTAAAAAACATACCTTCATATGAGACGCGTCCTGTGCTTATACTACAAGGTCATCAGCCGAACCATTTAAAGATGGCAGCCGTGTGAATTATGCAAATATTATAATCAATAGTTTAAGATCCACCAATTCTGATTATCGAGCCGAGGGTGGTTTAAGCTATCCAAAAGGACGTGAGCCATTATTTATTATAATTTTATATTATAATATTACATTTATCATTGGCTTAAAAGAGCTCAGCCGTCTCTGTCACATGACAAGATGGCAGCTGGCCTCTTGTGCCTGTCCTATATTTCAGTAGTTTGAGTATGTTGCACGCGATATAGCCTACTGATAGAAATAATATAAACTTTGTTTGAAATTATTTATAATCAAAGGGGTGGGAAAATGGAGTTTTGAGAAAAAATCATACCTCCCTTATTAGACACAATATCAAATCCGTATAAGATGGTCGATAGTCCTCTAAAGATTACCTAAAACTTTTGTCTGAAATAATTTTGATATGATGCACCCTTACGCCAAGGGATGATCAAAATATTTTTAGAATTATAAAATATGGGACTTCTTGTATGCTAAACATGTGAAACTGTTGTTGGTATACAATTGACAAATTTAGTGAATTCCAAGTATTTTTCTTTACCCAGTGAAATTTACCTCCGTCTTCCATCGTGCGGAGAAGGATATTTGTAATAACGTAATGAGCTTTCCACTGTTTACTAAAGAATAGATAATGAGCAAGCTATAGAAGTTGATATAGCAAACATCAAAAACAACATGAATTTTGGCTCAAGCATTCAAATGAAACAGGAGGAATAGTAAATATTTTAGGACGTGGTAGTATAGATGAATTGCAATAAAAACTCCATATAACATGTGTCCCATTTGTATTGCATACCGAGATATAGATGATGGTATGCAACCAAGGCAGTTGTCGTTTCGTGTATTGGAACACCGGTTGCTATGGGCATGTTTCTTGGCCACCAAGGTCCCCGGACCTTACCCCTTTGGATATTTGCTCTTGGGGATGGTTGAAAGGCGAAGTCTAGAAGAAAAAGGTAACACATGAGCAGTCGTTCGGATTATGCATAGTGCAGCCCTCGTCAAAGAATGCCAAGACGCCCTCCGAAGAGCTACACGGCGTGTTATCAAGAGAAGTGCTAAATGCATTGGAGTTGGTGGTGGAATTTTTGAAAATCAATTTTGAGCGTCCTCATATGCCTTGGCATTACATTTATTTGGGTTAAATACTACCAGCTGTATCTCTGTACTCAATATAAATGGGACACATGTTATATTATGGAATTTTTATTGCAATTCATCTATACTACCACCTCCTAAAATATTTACTATTCCTCCTGAAACAGCCTGTATTTTATCCTGTAAGATACTGTAGATGATTTTGGAAAAAAGAAAGTAGTTGAAAGCTGAATATAAATTGATGGTCCATTCAAAACTCAGTAAGGTGAAGCTTTCGTGTGCAAGACGTCTGAAAAATAAGAGCATGACAAGTAGTTGCAACGTAATTCAATAGAAGGAAGCAAGCTTCTGCAGCACAAGCATATTGGAAATAAATCAGATAGAGCTTCAGCTCACGATACGGAGAATACTGGCAGAGAAACTAAGGTGGTCACAGAGGAGAACCGCTACGCTACGGAGGCGACAGAGGAGAATCTACTAAAATATATTTGTATTTACACTCATTATTTCCGTATCTACGAAACCGGTGAGACGAGTTCTACAGATCTGTTCAAATTATTAGACTCAGACACTTGTTTCTATTAAATCTTCCTTCATCCAGCAGAGCATTAAAAACTGCGAGCAATTAAGGTGAAACGTCGGGAAAACTGCGACTACGGGTGCTGCTGCTTCATGAACGCACGTCCCCTACCGAAAAGGTCGTAAAGCAGGAGGTACGCCAACTCAAATGGAAGACACTCGAGCATCCGCCCTACAGACCTGATCTCTCCCCATATGATTATCACGCCTTCTGTCCCTTATAAAAGGCCTTCAAAGGTCAACGATTATTGTCGGTCGAGGATGTGTAAGAGGTGGTTACGGACTTCTTTACGCAAAATAACACGGTGTTTTACCACACGTGGATTTTCAACCTGGTGGGTCGGCGGGATGAATACCTCAATCCTCACGGCGATTATGGACTGTACGGCAGCCGATCGAAAGCTTTTAGAACACGCCTTATATTTTTAGCCTACTTTTCACATTTTGCAAAAATGAGGAAAAAGTAGACTTATGAGATCGGGCAAATGTGTGTCTGTCTGTCTGTCTGTCTGTCTGTCCTTCTGTCTGTCCTTCTGTCTGTCTGGCTGTGTGTCCCCCCCTAACAACTCCTAAACGGCTGCAGCAATCGAAACAAAAATTGGTACGAGTGAAGATCTATACCTGAATATTTCACGGCCATATACGAAAATGATGTCAGTGCTACCAACTGCTGAAAAATCGCATTTGAAATTTGAGCTCCATGTTGGATATCATGGAAGGTATGAATGAGAGCTATTTCAAAATTGGCACACGTATAGATAATAATATTGCAGTTTAATTTCTAGGAGGCCATATATGACAGTGTAGCCAAAATAATTATAAGCCTGCTGATAGGTCCAAATTTGAAATGCATATAACTTCTACACTATCAATTGGATTTCAACCAAATTTCGTATGTGCTATGTGTACATAAACAGATATGACTGAGCGTATTCTTAAGAGCCACCAAGGCTGCCAACTGTTAATAAATGCTCTCTTTTTTTTATCCAAATACCCATATATCAGAAAGTATGCAAGCCGACAGCGTTAAACTATGCACACGTTTAGTACCTGACATTCTATATTAATTTGGAGTAACTTATATACGTCAGTGCTACCAACATGATTCTAAGCCTGCTGAGAAGTCCAACTTTAAATACATGTAACTTCTATTCTATCATTTGGATTTCAACCAAATTTCGTGTGTGCTATGCGTACCATAACAGATATGACTAAGCCGAGTCTTAAGAGTAACCAGGGCTGCCAACTGTTAATAAATGCTGTCTCTATTTTTGTTACCTTAATATCAATATATCAGAAAGTATGCAATCCAACAGCTCTAAACTTTGCACACGTATAGTACCTGGCATTCTATATTAATTTGGATTAACTAATATAGGCCTACGCTAGTGCTGCCAACATGATTCTAAACCTGCTGATAGGTCCAATTTTAAAATGCATGTAACTTCTATACTAACTAATGGATTTCATTCAAAATTGACACAACTATAGATCATATTATTTCAGATTATTTCTGACCAATACCGGTATGTCATTGTTGCCAACATGATTTTACGCGCGCTGTTAGATCCAATGTTTAACTGCATGTAACGTCCATGCTATCAATTGGACTTCAACCAAATTTTGTATTCTGTACCTTAAGAGAAGGAACTAAGAATATATTTAGTCACCAGGGCTGCCAACTGTAGTTCTCTATTAGGCTACATTATGCCAGGTATACAGTATTTCGAACTAATTAGAAATTTTGATATTTCCATTTTAATTTCGTCATTATTCTAGATAGATCCATACAGATTAATCATTGGCATGAATCTTAAATTTTAAGAAAAGTAGGCTCTTTAGTTCGTCACGGAACTTCTTGTTTGATGTGTAACATGTTTCCACTTGGTTGCTGGATATTTTTGAGGGAGTGATTTTGAAAAATGGGACGGAAGTGGATCGGACGGAAGTGTGTACGACGCACTGCCAGCTGGATCACATCCCTCCTGGCTGTGATCCGATCCAGTTGGCAGTGGTACTATGTGGAATGTATATAACATACGGATTAATTCAAGGTTTGGAGGCGCCATTACAGATATTTCAAAAATAAATCATCATCAAGTTGTCGTTCTTTGGTGTAAAAATATTCATTAAATCATATTTGCTGAAAACAATTATGGTTTATTAAGAGTCTGTTTTTCAATCTCTGGATAAAAGTGATGGGCATGCACTCGCCGAGTAACTTTCCTCAACACTTTGATACTGAACGGTAAACGCTCATGTGAACTCTGGTGCCAACTCATTGAAACACAAACCACATATCTTCGTATCAGTATTTAAAAAATGATATGCTTTTATATGAAACATTGTAACTAGTCGGCAAAGCCGGTATTATGTTTCTGCACAATGGCTATTCAGATATTAATTCACATTGCTGTAATGCAGAGATCAATGTAATATATATCGATGATTTTATACGGGAATTAGGCTAGCCTTTCATAGACCAGTATAGGAATTCCCTTTACTGTCAAGTAGGCGTATTCATAACTAATTTAAAACTCAATTCCACGCAGGAACATTATCGAAAAAAAAAGCAAAATATAAATGGAGCATAAAAAGATTATTCCATATTATTACCGGCACGTGAAAATGAGTACCTGTCTTGTACTCCAAATATCTGTGGTTGTAATGGCTCCGTGGGTAATCCTTTGGTCTGTGGACCGTGAGGTCTGAGGTTCAAACCCAAGCCCCGGCAATTATATTTGCTCCCGGATTATCGATTTAAACTATATATACCATAACATTATGCGTCTTTTTAACAGAATATACATGAAATTACGATTTATCTAATTTTAATTACAATAGATTGGGAAATTTGATTGAATTGAACATTATTTCTAGTAGTCTATAGATAGGCTAGAGACTATGGTTTCATTCTTCCTCTTAATTTACAATATAACATTATGTGATGTTTGTTCAAACAAGTGTGACTGTAGCATATCTCCAATTCAATCTATACATTCATCATAGTACCAGTATGAAAACGGAGCGTAAATTAACATTTTAAGAATGTCCAAGCTGTGTAGTATAGGAATAGGATAACATGTCAGATGACTTCACATACATTTCATCTCAATTTCATAGTAGGATAACATATCAGATGTTACACATCATACGCGACTACTGTAAGGCTCGTATCTTTATTTTTTTAAATTTAATTACCCCTCTATTCCTGGTTTGTGATAATAAATTACGTATCTTGGTAGACTGTCAGTGCACATCAGAACTCGATGTCATTATCGCCATGAAGTTGTAATCCTAACGTCAGTCAACACTTTGCGGTGTCGTATTAAAGAAACCAGAGACTTCCAGAAGATTTATCGCAGCTTCTTGTATTTACATTCGCTATCAGCTCTCGACTTGTTTTGACAAGCGTGGCTCTGCAGAATACGCAGGGAATGGAAATAGAAATTGTCTTCTAGGAAGAGGAGAGGCGTCAGTAGCTACACTGGTATCGCACGTCAGCTGTCAGCTGTTGCTGGAGAAGGGAACTGGATATGGAGAACAAAATATTGGAATACATACGTGATGTGGGCTGCAAAGTATAGCTGATAAATACAGTATTTTCACGGTCAGTGATTCTCACATTTGGAAATTGAATTCGTAACATTAAAGAGAAGACATACCGTACAGATCAAGCTGAAAGTGCACTTTAGGGCTCAAAGGAGGAGTCATTCAATGCCACTCGGTTGTCCATCCAACCCTTTATCTTCATAACGTACTGCCCAAGGTGTAGTGGTTAGCATTGTTGGCTGTCACCCCGAAGGCACGGATTGGACTCGCAGCTCTGCCAGTAAATTTAGGTCTGGTTTGAGATACTGAAAAGGTAAGTCAGCTGGGTATTGTCCGGCTCCATGGCTAAATGGTTAGCGTGCTAGGCTTTGGCCTGAAGGGTCCCGGTTCGATTCCCGGACGGCCATTAGGAATTTTAATCTCCTGGAGTTAATTCTCGTGGCCCGGGGACTGGATGTATGTGACGTCTTCATAATCACTTCATCCTCATTACGACCCGTTGGTCGCCCACGGGCGTCAACTAGAAAGACCTGCACTCGACCTATCAGGAGGTAATGTCAATTTCGAAGACTTGCGCCAGACCATAAGTATTTTGAGGTTTGTTGTTGTTGTCGTCGTTTCATTTGAAACGTGATCACTTAGTCCCGTGCACGTGGTTGTGTGTGTAATTTCTGTTGTCCGATAACCTGTGTTATTGTGATGATTGTATTCATGTGTGTATTTGTAAGTCAGGTAAGGATTGGGAAGGTGTCAGCCGTGGCCTTACGTTAGGCATCATCCCAGCATTTTCATGGATTAGTAGTGGTGGTGAATCCACAGAAAATCGCTTCCGTGATGCCTGAGGAGGGAATCAAAACCCTCCTCGTCTCAGTTTTTCCTCACGAGGCTGAATGTATCTCGTTCCAGCCCTTACACCATGATGGAAATTTCTTGGTAGAGTCGTGAATCGGACCCGGACCTCCGTTGCGACAGCCGGGAATACAAGCTGCTACACCACAAGGTGGTCCAGATAAATAAAAATTCTCGGAAAGATTGTGGGACAAGGACTGGAAGATGGGGAACACTGAAAAATATACTGTACAGTCTGTGCTCTGCCCCTGGATAAAGGGTCTCCGACTGACCCAGCTGCGTGGCTCAGTGGTAATGTTCGCGCCGGTTGGGCTCAAGATAGCCTGATCGAATCCTGACACAGTCAGTGGGCATGTGAGGGAGTTGTGTCAATAGATATACTGACACATTAAAGCTCCCCTTCGGGACAAAATCCAGGCACCCCGGCGTCTGTAAACCCGTAGTAATTAAAAGGGTCGTAAAATCCATAACATTATTATTGCGTATGTCCGAACTATCTATGGAGATATGGCAGGCTAACTAACCACCTGTTCACCTTCTAAGAAAACAAGAGTCACTAGACCTGGCTGTCGGAGAGTGAGACGGACATAAGCGAACTAGCACAGACGGACTACAAAACACTCAGGCTATTAGACAACTCCTGAATGAAGTCGGCGGGTGTAAGGAAGATTTCGGAGAAAATGTACTCTGTGGTCCGAGGTATGAAAGGGGCTACATAAGGAAAACTTGCGACAGTACGGGTAAGGATCAAAACCCAGTGGTTGAATAATGTATTGTATCTGTGTTATTTGTATATTGTTTAATGTGTATCATGGGAGGTAAATGTGCTCTGTGGCATGGACATACTATAGGTAATATATGGCACCTATCGCCATAATAATATGTGACTGCTTTTTACTCTCGTATGATATTTATTAGACTTAAAGTCTATCTTAAAAAAAACTGGTCATCTATTATTACTATACATAGTGGGGTTCCTTAACTAGAGGTATTATCTAGTGGTATTATCTAGGTAGACTATCTATTGTTATCGCTGATATATATTTGCTATAAACTCCGTTTATTTTTACTGTCTATAGATGCCGTGTATAAATTGTATCTAGGTGTTCTGTCTAGATATATTTGATCTAGAGCTATTGGCTATAGATTTCATCTATTTATATTGTCTATGGGTTTTTATTATAGATCCTATATATAGGTATCTGAAACCAGGCTATATTGCAGCGCATTATATGTGTCGTAATTCCCTCCTCTGATGGGGTTGATCGCTGCAAAAAATATAACACGCTAATCATCCTGTGAAAATGGGGGGGGGGTATGTAAGTATGTATTGCTATCCTCTGAATTGGAATAATGGTATATATATATGCCATTTATCTAGTAAGCTACGTCCATAAACATCCCTAAGTGTGGATTTTTAATTATGGGTTTCAAAAGGGGGACAATCTATGGTTGTTATATGGACATACTGTCATTTGGACCAACTCTGTCGGTCTACTCTGAAATATACTGTTTTAAATAATATTGCCGTATGCCAAAATAAAATAAATGAAAATCTCCTAATGGGAAAGTGGATTTGTCTACCTATGTGGTGACGGATATATGTTCATCTTTGTGCTATCTCTGCCGGCGTATTTAGATAATAGTGTATCTGAGGGCAAAAATGTATTGAAATTCCGCTAGGGTATAAGATGTGGTATATTCAATGCGACTAGGCGCTGTGTAAATATTCCTGAAAATATTTGCTTATGGTCGTTAAATGTGTTACCCCGGTGTAAAGGGTTGAGGGATGATAGGGGTAAACTAAAATAAAATTATTTGGTTACCCTATTGTTTGAATTATATTGTAATAACTACCTGTCTGTCATCTAGTGCCGTTTAAATTTGGCGCGCGCTACGCGACTTAAATGCATTATGGCCGTTTGCAAGTTATTTATCTCGTGGGAGGCGTGTTCAGAGATAACGCTTGAGTATGTGTACTATCACCTGTCGTCAGTGTGGGGCGTGACCTGTAGCCTGTAATTGGCTGTCCGCCTGGAGCAAGTTGTGTTTATCATGTTCGTACTCTGATTGGATGCGGGTGACAAGAGTGGGTTGGTACCATTATGGTTTTGTTATCGCTTCGCTAAGGAACTGTCATGCGCACGTGGTATGCGTTTAATGTATTGTTTACCCACGGTTTGGACTGTGTACCTGGCGTGTTGTCCACCCTGGGCAAAGGTCATTAGCTATGCATCTGTATTTTGGGAATGTATATATGCCCTCCTTTGGCTAAATCCTAATGGGACTATTTTGTCATTATATCGTGCCGAGATGTGATAAGTGCGACTCATATTAGTATTAGTATTTATATTAGTAATGTGTTTACTATCTAGTATACACGTGGTATTCTGGAGTGTACTTCGTATGTTCGTAATCATAGTTCGCACCTATGGGTATAAAATTTCTCTAGAATAATGTGGAGAAAAGTGTGTCAGTGGTTTTCACTGTGTCCTCCAGGAAAATATATGTAGTATTCTGGATTGTGTTTTTACATGTTTGGAATCATATGTTGTATTCCTATGGGTATAAAAATTCTTTGTAATACTGTGGAGACAAGTGTGTCATTGGTTTTCACTGTCTCCTCCAGGAAAATATATGTAGTATTCTGGATTGTGTTTTTACATGTTTGGAATCATATGTTGTATTTCTATGGGTATAAAAATTCTTTGTAATACTGTGGAGACAAGTGTGTCATTGGTTTTCACTGTCTCCTCCAGGAAAATGAAAAAATATGGCGGGGTGTAGCAATATGTGTGTGGACATCTAAGATTGCGTTCCGCATGGTAGATTGCTCGTGGCGGAATATAATGGGCTACCTTTATCGGGTGTTCTGCTATAAGCGTATAGCATTGCAAATTACTTATTGTATATTCCCGATCGGGTGCGTTTGTCTAAGGATAGTGTATCCCGTATTTTGTATGTTTTTGTTTGTATAATCAAGTATATATTTACTTGTTATATATTAAAGAGAATCCTCGGGCCTTTATTAAATATTGTTTATAAAATCCGGCATGATTATGTTTATGCTCGATACTTATTCCTTACCGTTATCCCTGGAGGGTAGGCAAACACCTGCTCTTGACTTATGGAACGCCTGAGATAACGTAGAATAGCTATGGACCATGTAACGTATTTATTGCCGAATATCTTTACATGTATACACTCATGGCTGATATCTATCCTTCAGTGTTTTGACCTAGGAAGGTAGGCATACACCTGCTTTGGTCCTATGGAACGCCTGAGGTCTACTGTAGGATATTTACGGGCCATGGCGTTATTGTGTGACTGATGGACATACATCTGTACGTGCCATGTCGTATCACGTTACCTCAAAAGGATTTTTCTGGAGATTATTTTGGTCAACCGACGATTGTACTGTTACTTGTTGCTCTATTGTGTATATGTAAACTATAGGGGATCTCTGCAAGGATTTGTGGTCCTTAATGAGCCTTGTGGCTGTTATAGAAATGCTGAGTTAATTTTGTTAAAATGATGACTATCATTTCGTCATTAAGTATACAATTACGAACAGTTTGTACTTGGCGTTTGGATGATAGATGATTTAATACGTTGGCCGTTAGGGGAATAGCCCCAAGCGTTTAGCATTGTAGCTAATCGTTCGACCGGTCGCAGGCTAGATAATGAGATGATCATTACTTATAATCGTATTTCAAATGATTTCCCTGCTCCGTTGGCTAAGTGAGAATATTTTGCTTCGTATGAAAACTGTTCATTATGTCTGTCTTATATGACGTTATTTGGTGGTCAAACCCACTTTAATCTAGAAAGCAGAGATATCTAAAAAGATCCCCTATTGTGGGTAAAAAAAGTGTGGAACAGAGTCTGTTGTAACTCCGGAAGCGCTCGGCTCATCACGTGATTCGCGGTCTACTATCGTCTCCGGTGTTGTTAATCTGTATACGCATGCAGCCGCCTTGTCTGCAGATCATGATTCAGTATGTGTGTGGATAGTGCCTTAGCAAGATGTCTGTGTGAGGCAAATTAACATTTATGATTAAAAACCTCTTGTGGATTATAGTGTATTGGATTCTTTGTACTATGCGTAAGTATTTGTCAATTCCTTTCCCCGTGTTTCCTATTTGTGTTTATCGGAACTATATATGGTGTTCGCTGTGATTTTCTAACAACCTGTGTTATTGTGTCACTTCCTATTGATTGTGGTATTAATAATCTACCTGTGCACTGTCGCAATACTGAGCGTAATGGTATCAATGCTTGCTATATACTATTGCAAGTGTTACTCTGCCTTTGTAGTGGAATTCGCTAACCTGTGTTATTGTGTGTCTACCTTGAACCGTGTGGGACATGTCGTTCATCTGCACGAGTGTAGAAGTATTACGTTTGCTTCCCTAAATGCCGCCAATCTGTGTTTGTCGTGTTTATGCAGTGCGGCTAACCTGTGTTATTGTACTGTATGTATTTTCGCTATTACGGTTGTAAGGGCGTTTGTTAGAAAAACCGTAGCAATGTGTCGTTGTATAGTACATTAGGGTCTATGTGTTATTTTGTTAGTCTATTCTATGGCCCTCTATTGTATCGGCCTGTTATCTCCCTTGCGTATGGGGTAACTGTTGGAATCCGTGCACTTTCTAAATTGTTCAATAAAAAAATGTGTGTTAATCTCTTATAGGTATTCATTATCTATAGGTTGTTCTTTCCCAAATCGTTATTGGAATTTTTATAAAGTCGCTATTGTTTATACTATCTATCGGGATGTAGCCTATGTGTAAATAATAAATTTTTATAATATGGTAATCGAACTGTGTTCTGATATTGTATGTTTATAGGACAAGGGTCCGTTATTTTACATTTCCTTACGATAGGTAATGCGATCTTTGCTCGCCCACCTAAGTTTTGCGATTATGTCTGTGTGTGAATCTAAATGCGAATAGTTTTATAAAAATGTGCGCCATTATTAATTTTTATTTATAGAAAGTGTCTAGGCATTTCCCTATAATAAAGAAATCCTGCTATTGTCTGCCATATGGCCCACATATGGGTAAATGACCCCATGCGTCGCACGGCTATGTGTGCGTGTGATATTTCTACGTGACTTTGCGTAACTCCCTGTTGCTATGTACTGTGCGTATTCCGCTGATCGCGCGCTGCGTGTCATGTTATTTCCGCCTGCTACGGCAGAGTCGTGACCTCGCTTTCTGCATACTGTAGACGACATGTGTGATATTCAATCTATCATGTATTGTGTATGAAAATTTTTGTGCTCCTATTATATTATAAATGTATAATTATTATTAATTTTACTCTGTCATTATGTCCTATGGGGATTTTTATGCTGAAAGTTGAGTTATGTTGTTTGATCCACTAAAATTTGGTGGTGACTCCTGTCTCTGAGTATGGTTACTATATGTCACTTTCTATTTGGCGTCCTTGCCAGGGCTTATATGGCGTATTTGATCTATGGGGACCTATGGGAAAATGTAGGGCCTAAGTGGTATTGAATATGTGTCTATCCATGCGCTATTTGCAGCTAGTTTGTGTGAACAAAATTCATCAACTTAACATTTATTATACATCTTATGCTAAACATGCATCTTATAATTAATCCCTTGTTATGCAGTACTGGAAATTACCAGATATTGCTAGTTATTATCATATCTCTCAAATGTTCCAGCGTATAGGGCGCTTGTTTCAATTTACCTTTCACTGGGTTTGAATTCTGTGGCGGAAAAATATGTTTTTCTCCCTTATGCTAATAGCTTAGCGTTTGCGTTCCTTAGCTGCGGGAGGGTGAGGTGTGGGGGTGGTTTTCCGTGAATAGTATGGTTTCATACGCCGTACATGAATCGTGTCTTTAATAATTTTGTGATTGTGCCGAATGTTGACAAGGTAGTTTAGGTCCGAAATTTTTCTCTGGATTCTAAACGGACCTGTCCATTTCGGGATTAGGAATTCGGACACATTTTTAATGCGAGTAGGTGAGCATACCATAATGAGCTGTCCGGGTTTGTATTCCTGGTGTTTGTGAGCTTTATCATATGTTTTTTTCTGTTTGTTTTGTGATGTACTGATATTTTGTCGCGCGGTGTTACGGGCTGTGCATAAATACTGCAATCTTTCAACGTTGCTAGGGAGTGTATCCTGTGGGATGTAAATATTGTCGATCGGACTGCGCGGGTGATATCCGTGTAACAAAAAATGCGGGGTGTGCTTGGTCGCCTGCGACACGGATGTGTTGTAACTAAATGTTACCGCTGGGAGGTAATTATCCCAGTCCGTGCCGTCGTCGTTAGTAAAACGAGCTATTGCGCTGCCAAGGATTTTGTTCATAGCTTCAGTTAATCCGTTCGTCTGAGGACTAAAACTAGTGGTGGTGTATGCTCTAATTTGAAGTAATTTGAGAAGCTGTGTTATAACATTTGATGTGAAAACTGTTCCTCTGTCGGACAATAATGTGCGGAAAGTACCGTATTTGGTAATTATTTCCATGAGGAACTCTGCAATTTGCTGTGCGCTAGCTTTTGGGACCGCTTTAGTAATGATGTATCGGGTGAGATATTCGGTTGCTACTAATATGTATTTATTACCTTTGTCTGATATTGTGATGGGACCTTTTACGTCAATACCTATGCGGTGGAAAAGTTCACCTACAGGGATGGGGTGGAGTAATCCATGTGGTTTACCAGGGCGGTGTTTGTATCTCTGGCATGTGTGACAAGTTTTAATGAATTCTGTAATATCATTTTTCATATTCTCCCAGTAATATTTATTGCGAATGCGTAAATATGTTTTATGGACTCCAAAGTGTGCGCCATTAATTGGTGGACAATGGTATTCTGTCATCACGTGGTTGCGGAGTGTATTTGGAAGGGCAATGGGTGTGACGTCATGTGTGGCCGTGGGTTTGCACCTAAGTATATCGTCCTTATGAAGAAAAAATCTACGTGATAATCGGGCAGTTTTACTATCTACCTGGTCGCGATCCTGTAGAGCAATTCTAATTTGTCCCAACTGGGGATCGTCTATTTGCTCCTGTTTTGTATTAATTTGAGTGACCGCAAATGTGGGTAAAGAATCCCAGACATGATTATTATCCTCTTCCGGAGGTTCGAGTACGGGTAGTCTAGAGAGACCGTCTGCATCAAGGTGCGCTTTTCCTTTCTTGTGTTTAACTTCAAACGTATAGTCGTATAATTTAAATATGAATCTGTTAAGCCGTGAATTAGGATTTTTAAATTTATCCCAATATAGAAGGCTGGCGTGATCCGTAACTACCGTAAAGTGTATACCATACAGGTATGTTCGGAAGTAGTTTACGGCCCACGAGAATGCCAGCATTTCTCTTTCGGTAGCGGAGTATCTAGTTTCCACTTGTGTAAGTTTGCGGCTAGCGTATGTAATCGGGTGTTGTTTGCCATCATCGGCCTCTTGTAATAGGGCTGCCCCGATGCCAAATTGGCTTGCATCCACGTGTACAAAGGTGGGTCTACCTTCTTGAAAATGCTGGAGCAGGGGCGGTGTAGTGAGTAAATGTTTGAGTTTCTCAAAGGTCTCCCTATGTATCTTTGTAATTTTAAATGGTGTTTTTTCGTGTGTAAGCTCAGTGAGAGGGTTAGCTATCTGTGCAAACCCATGAATGAATCGACGATAATAACTCGCTAGTCCCATAAAAGAACGTAATTGTTTAATGTTTTCCGGCATCGGAATATCGGTGATTGCGGCGATTTTGGCAGGGTCAGGTGTGATACCTTCGCGGCTGACAATGTGGCCGAGAATATGGACCTTCGTTTTCGCAAATTGACATTTGGATGGTTTTAGCTTTAATTTAGCGTGCCTAATCCTGTCAAAAGCTTCGGTTAAGTGTATAATGTGCTCTTCGAAGGTTTGTGAAAAGACTGTTATGTCGTCTATGTAAGTTAATACTGAACGGTATTTGAGGCCTGCGAATGCCTTGTCTAACAATTTTTGGAATGTTTGACTAGCATTCTTTAAACCCATGGGGAGGACCGCGTAACTATAGAGGCCGTTTTCGGTGACAAATGCCAACTTGTGCCTATCGGGTTCATATACAGGGATTGAGTAAAATCCAGAATAACAATCCATTATCGAAAAGTACTTTGCCCCGCTCAGTGTCTCTAGGTAAGTATCTGTTCGCGGTAACGGGTAATTGTCACTCTTAATGAGTCTATTAAGGCGTCGATAATCGGTACAAAATCTATGGGAACCATCCGGTTTTCGGGTAAGGAGTACCGGTGCGCTGTAATTGGACACGATGGAGTGAATTATACCGGCTTGGAGCATCTCCTGAATTTGTGTTTCTATAGCTTGTCTTTCTTTGGCGCTAACTTTGTAAGGTGCCTGGTGAACGGGAGTATCACTGGTTAATTCCACCCGGAGGTGAATTAAGTCGGTCACCTCTAAATCTGCAAGGGAATGGGCAAAAATATCCGTATATTCCCGTAATAGGTTTTCAAGTTCTGTATTCTGCTCTGGGGTTAGTAACTGTGTTTCCCCAGTAGCGGGCGTGTTTGTGTCAGCACTTGTGTTCGTTGGCGGTACTATTGTGACCAACGGAGAGACCTGGTGTGCTTGCGCGTCTCGCTGCGCTCGGGGGTTGTATGTGTCCCGGGCGCATGATATTGGGTGTGTGGTAATAAGGTCTCCGTTCACTAATCGTATGTTATTAGTGACAAAGCTAATATTGGCTTCGAACTGGGCAAGAAAGTTCGTGCCAATGATTCCCGGGACAGAAAGGTCCTTAATGACGAACATGGGAAAGCTGGTCTTAAAGGAGCCTATTTGCAAATGTACATCCGTAATGCCTAAGCATGAAATGGTTTGCGAGTTGGCAGCCACAAGGCAAGTGTTGATAGGCATCTTGCGTATGCGCTCGCCGTTGATGTATTTACTGCTTACGCAGCAAATAGCTGACCCAGTATCAATTAGAATTTGGATTTGGTACCCGTTAATTTTGGCCGGGCTAGACAGGGCTGTAATGTTGTGACCATCTTGTGCAGTGTACATGTTGTTAAGAGTATATGTTATTACTGGAATCGGGGGATTTTTGGACGGTGATTTATTTTTATCGCCTTCTATCGCATCCTGCGAGGCTGTGTGTTCTTCCGGTCTATTACGCGTGTCGAGCAAACGCGGTGTTGTGGCCTGACTACTGAACCTGACACGCTTTGCTGAGTCCCGTGAAACTGGGAATCGCGCTTCAGCTGTTTCCTGTCTATCGGCCACTTGTGTTGTCCGAATCTTTGTCTTGAGCTTGCGGTGGCTCGATAAATATCTATAACTATGTCTGCTACCCTGTGATGTTATTCCTGGCCTGGGCAATGGTGTCCTAAAGGGCCGGTTTGTTTGAGTGGTTGTGGGTTTATATCCGGGTGTTTGTGAAAATACTGTGCTTGCGCCGGTGTTTATAAAAGTTACCGGCTTTGTCGCACCTGGTTTAGTGGTCGGGCCGCTTGTGTCCACGGGTAAAATCAATGTGGGTGGTTTGACCACGGGTAACTTAATTATGTTATTTGCGGGCGCGTCCTTAGGGTTGGTAATGTTAGTTCTGTTTTTTAATATGCCTTTCCTGAGCTTCTGCCTACTCTGAGAGGCGGCCGGTTGAGGTTTGTGAGATAATGTGTGGGTGAGAGGGCTGTAATGACCCGCATTCGGACTTACCGTGAACAAGAGGTGTAGGTTTTCGTCATATCCTACTGTAGAGAACATTGGCGCCATTTTATCCATTGTATATACATGGATGTTGGTCTTAAGGACGTGGCCTAGGGCGGTAATCTCTGTTGCCCCTGCGTAAGTGCCATCTCGGTGCATATACTCCCCATATGCATATTTATTGGGGAATGAAGCATCGTTGCCGTCGGCGAGGAAATACTTATAATCGTCCCAATGTGTCATGACATACATGGCCAGCTGCGTTCGTAGCTCCTTATGCTGGTCCTCAGTTTTATGGAGCAGAAAACTAATCGCTCTGAAAAGGCAATTCCCGTCCCCTGTGACCGTATGTTCCTGGAGCTGCGATCGGGGAGGGATTTCCTGCTCTGTCTTCTGACGGGCGACAGTGCGGGTGTCTTTCGGTTTTCTGGCTTTATCATCGGACTCGCT
The DNA here is from genome assembly GCA_946902985.2 of Meconema thalassinum. Lineage (NCBI taxonomy): Eukaryota > Metazoa > Arthropoda > Insecta > Orthoptera > Tettigoniidae > Meconema > Meconema thalassinum. The sequence goes on from OX336391.1 coordinate 304,196,682, forward strand.
TTTGGAGGGTGGATGTGAACGCTTGTTGGTTGCTAGGGAAGGGTTATCCGAGTTTGTGGGTACTGGCCCTTCCCCGTTTAAAAGTTTTTTTGATGGGAGTAACCTCTGTTTTCGGTGTAACGAGGCTGTCCCCTGGGCGCCTCGTTTCGCCAGTTTTCTGACCGGGGCTTATACTGGGGGTTGGGGAGCAATCCGCTTCTATCACGCGAGGTTGATCGCCTGCGTTCATCCCGTGGAGGGTGGTCGGGCAGCGGGTAGTCCTCCGGTCCTCTCTCCCTTTGGACAGGGACGTATTGAGGGTATACCGGGGGAGGCCTTTCATATTGAGGCTCATATCGCTCATGCTGCGGGGGTGTGTTTGGTCGACGGTACTGATTGGCATTGGATGGTTGTGCGTGTCCGCCATTTTGGCTATACTGCCAGTTTCGGTCGTCCCTATATTGGGGATGACGGTTTGGTGTTCGGTTGGGGGATGTATTGCCGCGTGGGCGAGTATTTGTTAGATACTGTGTCCGTGGGAAGGGATGGGACTCGTTATGGCGTGGCGCTTCCTCCCGGTATTGCGAATAATAATTCGCCTCTCTTACCGGGGGTGTATTACGCCAATGGGGGTGGGTAGGTTTATTTTGCCCCTGTTGCCTTCCCCTTGGCCCTCGCCATATATTTCTATGTTCATCCCCCTGAGGGCGTGTTTTAGGGCTAGCGTGGATGGCCGTGATTTGCATTTCTTGCATTTGTTTTGTCAGATCGCGGATCTGTTGATGCAAATCTCCGTTGTCTGTCCGGATATGCTGATCCACGGCTTTTTGGGTCATTTTATTGCCCTCTTCGATGAATCTTACGTTTGCCTGCAATTCATGCACGGTGTTACTTTGTAACGTACACAGCTTGTCAACTAAGGTAGGACGCATACCTTGCATGAGGAGCCGTACTTTCTGCTTGTCTGGCATATGCTTATTATATCTCTCGCACATTAATAACTTGGCATTAATGTACGCCTGTGTGCCTTCCGTGGGACCTTGTGTATGAGCACGGATTTTATCATATAAGTCATCCTCATCAGGGGTCAACTGAAATGTGTTCATAAGGGCAGCTGAAAATTGTCCCCACGTGGCCTCTGCCAAGGTGGCCTCATGGAGTTCATACCACGTGAGGGCCGATTTAGTGAGGTAGGCTGGTAAGAGGCGTTCCTTGTCGTCATCCGTCCAACCATTAATCTTAGCCGTTCGATTGAAGGCTCTTAGATATTCCTCGGGGTCCTGTTTATCACCAGGGTATTTATTGGGCTGTATCATGGGATACTTTGTAGGCATGGCCATGGTTGCACTGTAGGAGGTGTCGGGGGTGGATATGGGGTTACGCTCAACTGGGGGTTCCAAATTGCAGTTTATTACGTTAGCGTTATTGTTTATGTGGCTCAGGGGCTGGTGGTGGATCTGAATTGGTGTATTATGTGTATTTCTGCTCTGGGAAGTACCTGGATGGTTAGGGGTGGATTGTGGAGCGTCCTGAGGATTAAATTGCTCAGTGCCCTGGATATTATCTAGTGACAAGTCGTGTATAATGTTAACCTCCTGTAGTGCGGAAAGCGCCTTGTTAATTTGTCCGCCTAGGGTTGATGCAATGGTGTTTATGTCTGCAACTAGTTTCCCGTTTGATGAATCGTGTGGAATTCCGTCTAGCTGTTGTAACAGGACCTGCAACCCGTTATAGGTCTGTTGTGTGTCACTAAGGTGTTGTAACAAAGCTTCTGATAATGTGGGGGTTAAGTCGTCACTATCCTCGTTATCTGGGGGCAACTGTTGGGCGTTCTGTGTCTGTGCCCGTGTATTGGGACGTTGTCTGATCGCTTTTGGGTATTTAAGTTTAATATGTATAACTGCGTCCTCAAGTTCCTCAAGTAATTGGCCTACGTTATTTTCTGTTATAAGGTCAGGGTTTTTAACTAGGATTTTAGGGCGTAGGGGTCTGGTAGCAGCGGCTAGGGTGTGTGCTGTATCTCTAAACACACGGTGGACCTTACTAGTCTTTTTAAATTTGAGCATGGGTCTTTGCGGTATGTCCTTCTGTAAGGGCGTATTCATAAGGCTATTAGTTATATATTGTTAGGTAAGGGTGGCGTTTAAAATTTATCTCCTAGCGGGGCGGGCTTGGGTTGGGTATAAAGATTTTATCTACTTCTATGTCTCAAAAAATTTTCCCAATTTTGGGTGGCGTTTGCTTGGCTTAACACGAGGTTTAGGGATCTTTTCCGCGGAAGTTCGTTGTCTGAATTTCCTTAGACGTTGTTTTAAATCAACGCCGCGGTACCCTTGCCTCCACCACTTGTATTGTATCTGTGAGGGATGTCAATACAAATACTAAATCTAGGGGATGAAATTAATCTAAATTGGGGTTGTAGCTTGGCGAATTTGTAAGAGGTTGGGATTGTTTTATTAAAGGAGATCGATTGAGTGATCAGCCAGTAGAACTCCCCAAGGTGCTGTTTAACGGGGTGGTTTTAGGTAAAGGGGTAGTTAGTAAGAGCTAATAAATTGTAAACCACGGCGCGAGGCCGGCGCCACGCGGTCTGCAGAGAGCTATAAACACGTGAGCAAGTAGCGAGCTAGCCGTGGCCGGCGCGTATCAAGGACACTTGCTGATCAAGAGTAGTGATTAAGCAAATAAACACTAAAGCTATTTCTAAGTCCTACCTAAGTGGAATCTATTAGGGTAGGAACCTACTGACTAAATAAATAAATGAGTAAGACCAGTAGCTTCTGTTAGTTAGAGTTTTAATGGGTATCTCTATTGAGAGATGCCCTCAAAGAGCTAGCAGTTCAGACTAGTGTATAATAATAAATAAAATACAGTCCAAGCACAGGGGGAGGGGAGTGTGTAGTGTAGTGGTTAGAGTGTGGATCGCTAAGACACTTACCCGACCTGAAGACAGCAGCGGTGCGGCACGTCGTTGCACTGAGAGGACTGAGTAATTAGTGATCCCGGCCCTTGACCTTTGGGGGGCTCTTATAGCTTTGGTGTGCACGGTCTGCGGATTCCTGCATTCCTCCCGTGTCGTATACCTTTCTCAGGTCGTTACCTTTGGTCCGAGCCTACCTGACTTCCTGAGTTTACTACTTGTGTTTTATCTGTAATTTTGTAGGTGGTATCTTATTAGAATCTATATCCGAAGTCTGTAGTTTTATAAATTTGTGTATTTTCCTTAAGGGATGGTGTAGCGTACCCTAGGGGTACAACAATAAGCATGGTCCCAAATAAGCTAATTTTAAACAATAATAATAAGTTTAAATACCAGGGTGAAATTCTAACACCCAATGTATCAGAAAAAGAAGCCTTCGCATCTCGCATAAGCAAAATGAAAGTGGCATACCATTTAACCAAAGGCGTCTATAACAAACGGTCAATATTCTTCAACGCAAAGCTAAATCATTACTGCAGTGTTCTCCGTTTGGAGGTCCTGTACGTTTCTGAATGCCTCCCTATTAACAAAATAGGCTTGGTCGAAAAACCTGGAGGCCAAAGAAAGGAAAGTTTTGAGAAAGATCTTAGGTATCGTCAAAGACAATGGGGAATATAGTAGACGGCATAACCACGAACTGTATACGGTACTCATGCAGATAAGATAACCGACATCATCCGAAAAATAAGGTTCAACGTTTATGGACATGTGATGTAAAAGAGCCCAGCGAGATGACAAATCGCATCATTACTTACTTTCAGGAGAGGAAAACCAAATGGGCCTGGTTCATAGAACTGGGTAGAGATCTAAAGAAAGTGGGCATTACATCAACTGCCATTTAGGAGTGAATCCACCTGAAGAGAAAACTTGAAGCGTTCCAATGTTTTCAAGAAGAACAGAGGATGAAATCGGGAAAGATTTGGACCCAGGGAAGGACGGAAACGCATCGGGAAGTAATGTGGGCGTAGTGGGCTAACATCAAAGCCCAAAGAATGAGGCAGTTGGAATGACGCGGTCCATAGATGGATGGTATGAAATGAATAATAATAATAATAATAATAATAATGTCGCCTCCGTAGCGTAGCGGTCAGCATAGTTAGCTGCCGCCCCGGAGGTCCTGGGTTCGATTCCCGGCTCTGCCACGAAATTTGAAAAGTGGTACGAGGACTGGAACGGGGTCTACTCAGCTTCGGGTGGCCCAAATGAGTAGAGGGGGTTCGATTCCCCCTCAGCCATCCTCGAAGTGGTTTTCCGTGGTTTCCCACTTCGTCTTCGGGCAAATGCCGGGATGGTACCTTCTTCAAGGCCACGGCCGCCTCCTTCCCTCTTCCTTGCCTATCCATCATACCCATCCCTTGCCTTCCCTCATGAGGCCCTTGTTCGATTTGCAGGTGAGGCCCCCTGGGCGAGGTGCCAATCCCACCTCACCAGTTGTATCCCTTCCGATTCGATGTTCCCAGCTCTAGGACACTGCCCGTAGAGGCGGTAGTGGTGAGTCCCCTCGCTGAGTCCATGGGTTCCACCAACCTGGAGGGTAAAAAATAATAATAATAATAATGATAATAGTTTAATAATAATAATAATAATAATAATAATAATAATAATAATAATAATAATAATAATGGGGAAGGAGACGGCAAGGGCTTTAAGTTAGGATCCATCCCTACATTCACCTGGAGTAGAAGTGGGAAACGACGGAAAACCTCCTCCAAGATGGCTGAGGTGGGAATCAAACCCACCTCTTCTCACAGCCCTCAGACAAGAATTAAATTTTCCGGCAGAGTCAGGAATTGAACCCGGGCCTCCAAGGTGAGAGCCAAGAGTGCTAGCCACTACGCAACGATGTAGTCATTATGTTGGTATAAATGCCCTATTTTCACAAAATTGACCTGAGATATACAGTTGTGAAAATGCCCTCTATCTGACTGCCATAATGTTCGTCCTGTGTAGCTTTACACCTTTGCAATGTATCACAAACCTCCTGGAGCAATATTTTGAATGCTGTATTTTTTCTAGTTTTCTCAAAACTAACTTGGACATCCTTCCTTTTTCCAACCACCGATTCATCGACAAACGCAAAAGTGTTAATAATATTAAAGTAGCTATATTGCAAAGAAACATATGCCGTACAGTATATATATATTCTTTGGTAAAATTAGCTGATTGTATTATTGCGGGTTCTGAAAGAAACACGGCAGGAGTGAGAGTTCCACTTCCCTCACCCGTTGCTTCTGTGGTTCACCAAACCATGCGCACTTCGTCCACTTCCCCAGCTCCCTTTGTTATGTCTTTGTGAAGTCCCGCTGCCACCTCATATCCCCAGCCACACAACTCCTTGTCATTCAAACATTCACCAGCCCGTGACAACTCAGTTCGCTTCCATTACTCTATATTTATGTCGTTCTTGTTTGTGGAAAGGTCACGTCTCGGTATTATTAACTTCAGTTAAGTTTTACAATTACAGTGTTTCTAAATGTTGCGAGCGTAGGCATTCATTAGGAGCGTTATTGGAATTTATTTCCTTGCTTATTGAACCAGCCGCTCCCTCCAAACACAAACGAGACACGGACATTTTATCAACTCGTATTTCCATAGACTATTTACCTGCCTAGCTTCAACTTGTAGTTCCATACAACATTAATCTGTCTTACTTCAACTTTTACATCCATAGAATATTGACCTATCTTGCTTCAACTTGTTCCAAACAATATTAATCCATATTGCTTCAACTTGTAGTTCCCTGCAATATTTACCTGACTTGCCTAAACTTGTAGTTCCCTGCAATATTTACCTGACTTGCCTAAACTTGTAGTTCCCTGCAATATTTACCTGCCTTGCCTCAACATGTAGTTCCATAGAATATTTACCTGCCTTGCCTCAACATGTAGTTCCATAGAATATTTACCTGACTTGCCTAAACTTGTAGTTCCCTGCAATATTTACCTGCCTTGCCTCAACTTGTAGTTCCATAGAATATTTACCTGCCTTGCTTCAACTTGTAGTTCCATGCAATATTTACCTGCCTTGCTTCTACTTGTAGTTCCCTGCAATATTTACCTGACTTGCCTAAACTTGTAGTTCCCTGCAATATTTACCTGCCTTGCCTCAACATGTAGTTCCATAGAATAATATTTACCTGCCTTGCCTCAACATGTAGTTCCATAGAATATTTACCTGACTTGCCTAAACTTGTAGTTCCCTGCAATATTTACCTGCCTTGCCTCAACTTGTAGTTCCATAGAATATTTACCTGCCTTGCTTCAACTTGTAGTTCCATGCAATATTTACCTGCCTTGCCTCAACTTGTTGTTCCATGCAATATTTACCTGCCTTGCCTCAACTTGTTGTTCCATGCAATATTTACCTGCCTTGCCTCAACTTGTAGTTCCCTGCAATATTTACCTGCCTTGCCTCAACTTGTAGTTCCATAGAATATTTACCTGCCTTACTTCAACTTGTTGTTCCATGCAATATTTACCTGCCTTGCCTCAACTTGTAGTTCCATAGAATATTTACCTGCCTTGCTTCAACTTGTAGTTACATGCAATATTTACCTGCCTTACTTCAACTTGTTGTTCCATGCAATATTTACCTGCCTTGCTTCAACTTGTAGTTCCATGCAATATTTACCTGCTTGCTTCAACTTGTAGTTCCATGCAATATTTACCTGCCTTACTTCAACTTGTTGTTCCATGCAATATTTACCTGTATTGCTTCTACTTGTAGTTCCATGCAATATTTACCTGCCTTGCTTCAACTTGTAGTTCCATGCAATATTTACCTGTATTGCTTCTACTTGTAGTTCCATGCAATATTTACCTGCCTTGCTTCAACTTGTTGTTCCGTGCAATATTTACCTGTATTGCTTCTACTTGTAGTTCCATGCAACATTTACCTGCCTTGCTTCAACTTGTAGTTCCATGCAATATTTACCTGTATTGCTTCTACTTGTAGTTCCATGCAATATTTACCTGCCTTGCTTCAACTTGTAGTTCCATGCAATATTTACCTGCCTTGCTTCAACTTGTAGTTCCATGCAATATTTACCTGTATTGCTTCTACTTGTAGTTCCATGCAATATTTACCTGTATTGCTTCTACTTGTAGTTCCATGCAATATTTACCTGCCTTGCTTCTACTTGTAGTTCCATGCAATATTTACCTGCCTTGCTTCAACTTGTAGTTCCATGCAATATTTACCTGTATTGCTTCTACTTGTAGTTCCATGCAATATTTACCTGCCTTGCCTCAACTTGTAGTTCCATAGAATATTTACCTGCCTTGCTTCAACTTGTAGTTCCATGCAATATTTACCTGCCTTACTTCAACTTGTTGTTCCATGCAATATTTACCTGCCTTGCTTCAACTTGTAGTTCCATGCAATATTTACCTGCTTGCTTCAACTTGTAGTTCCATGCAATATTTACCTGCCTTACTTCAACTTGTTGTTCCATGCAATATTTACCTGTATTGCTTCTACTTGTAGTTCCATGCAATATTTACCTGCCTTGCTTCAACTTGTAGTTCCATGCAATATTTACCTGTATTGCTTCTACTTGTAGTTCCATGCAATATTTACCTGCCTTGCTTCAACTTGTTGTTCCATGCAATATTTACCTGTATTGCTTCTACTTGTAGTTCCATGCAATATTTACCTGCCTTGCTTCAACTTGTAGTTCCATGCAATATTTATCTGTATTGCTTCTACTTGTAGTTCCATGCAATATTTACCTGCCTTGCTTCAACTTGTAGTTCCATGCAATATTTACCTGTATTGCTTCTACTTGTAGTTCCATGCAATATTTACCTGCCTTGCTTCTACTTGTAGTTCCATGCAATATTTACCTGCCTTGCTTCAACTTGTAGTTCCAAGCAATATTTACCTGTATTGCTTCTACTTGTAGTTCCATGCAATATTTACCTGCCTTGCTTCAACTTGTAGTTCCATGCAATAGTTACCTACCTTGCTTCTAATTGTAGTTCCATGCAACATTTACCAGTCTTGCTTCAACTTGTAGTTCCATGCAATATTTACCAGTCTTGCTTCTAATTGTAGTTCCATGCAATATTTACCTGCCTTGCTTCAACTTGTATTTCCATGCAATATTTACCTACCTTGCTTCTAATTGTAGTTCCATGCAATATTTATCTACCTTGCTTCAACTTGTAGTTCCATGCAATATTTACCAGTCTTGCTTCTAATTGTAGTTCCATGCAATATTTACCTACCTTGCTTCTAATTGTAGTTCCATGCAATATTTACCTGCCTTGCTTCAACTTGTAGTTCCATGCAATATTTACCTGCCTTGCTTCAACTTGTAGTTCCATGCAATATTTACCTGTCTTGCTTCTAATTGTAGTTCCATGCAATATTTACCTGCCTTGCTTCAACTTGTATTTCCATGCAATATTTACCTACCTTGCTTCTAATTGTAGTTCCATGCAATATTTACCTACCTTGCTTCTACTTGTAGTTCCATGCAATATTTACCTGCCTTGCTTCAACTTGTATTTCCATGCAATATTTACCTACCTTGCTTCTAATTGTAGTTCCATGCAATATTTACCTACCTTGCTTCTACTTGTAGTTCCATGCAATATTTACCTGCCTTGCTTCAACTTGTATTTCCATGCAATATTTACCTGTCTTGCTTCAACTTGTATTTCCATGCAATATTTGCCTGCCTTGCTTCAACTTGTAATTCCATAGAATATTAAGTGCCTTGCTTATTTAACCACACCCTCCTTCATAGTACAATGTCTAGAAATTTTGACTATCATCCCAAAGGTCCGGGTTCGTGTCTTGGATCTTCCAAGGAATTTAATTTTGATCTGAGGTTCTGTATGTAACAGGGTACACTCAGTCTCGTGAGGCTAAATTGACAAGAAGTGGATTTGATTCCGTCCAGCCATTATGGATGTGGCTTACGGTGGTTACCATTTCTACTGCTGGTATACAGTGTGCCAGGATGGTTTTTTAATGTCACGACCACCTATTTCCCAATCATCACAGTATTTACACACAAGCAAGACTGGTAAATATTGCATGGAACTACAAGTAGAAGCAAGGTAGGTAAATATTGCATGGAAATCCAAAATAACACAAGTTAATATAAAAATGCTACACACACCCACGAATACGGGCCTGAATGACCATGAATTCCAAGCCCCTAACTGAAGCAGCAACAAGAGAAATATACTGAAAACTTTTCATAATCTTACTTAGTTAAGAAATTAATACGAATAATTCCACACAAAACACTCTCTCTTGTTTCGTGGACAATCGCGGCCATCTGTTGTGTCTTTGTTTGTTTTGATGTCGACGTTTCGCCATCGTCACAGCAGGCTGTCATTGGTGGAGACCTATAGTGCCCGAGCACGTGCGGGACCTATTGCTGCCTGTGATTGGCTCGAGCTGTTTCAGTGAAACCGTATGCTACGTACCTTGCCATGCCACAACTGTGCTTAATTTTCCTAAATATTAGGCACCGGAACGTATACCCACACATTTTCCCCTTTTCAACCATTTACGAATACGCACACTCCCACAGACACCACAATAAGACAAGTTATTAGACAAATTCACCCTCCCACCTCCTCCCCCTCCCATAAAAGTCACAAGTTTTGATTCTTTTTAGGAACTCTTTCTTTCTCCATCTTGTAAAAACAGTTCAGTTATCCGGATAATTATTGACGAAAAAGTAGTTTCTTTAGCGATTAGCAGTTTTCATGAGAGAAAAATCAATTTATTTAGTTGCAGAAATTATTTATTTCTTCTAACGATTTTAATGAAAAAATCTTAATCTAGTAACTTTTACATGTTCAATACCGTTAAAAACACTGGGCAAAAAAATCCCTGGGAGCTTCCGGAACGCTTTCCTGGTTCGTTCTGGCACTTTTCGGCCGAAATTTAGCTCTGTGTCACAATTAATTGGTTTTATTATTTAGCGTGAAACAGAAATAATCATGTAGCCAGGCAACAAGAGATTCCCTACGTGGTTGAATACCGCAGAATAAATAGGAGGCATACTTCGCCTGCAAGCCATTCAGTTATGACTAAATCTAAAATTAGGAGCAATCTAAGCATTATTTGCCTGGATTTGAAGTGGGGTAAACCATGGAAAACCACATCCAGGATTGAGGTGGGAATTGAAACCCTGCGTCTCAGTTTTGCCTCACGAGGCTGAGTTTACCCCATTCCATCCCTCACATAAAAATTAAAATTTCTCTGTAGAGCCGTAACTCGAACCCAGACCTTCTCCGGGGCGACAGCCACGAATGCTAACTACTACACCACGAGATGGATTTCCTTTTATACTTCTGGTTTTAACACAATATCTAAGCTATTGGCATGGTACCGTACATGAATATTATTGCTTGTCTGAAAACGACGACTCTAACGCTTATGCCATTATTTATTCAGTTCATTCTAATTTTTATGCTAGTATATTGACACAGTGGTTTGCTGTTTGTACGGTAGAATTGTGAAAATAATGAATTATTTAGTCACTGATTTATGATTTTTGTCGCAAAACAATCACCATCAATGCATTTTTAAATAAACTCGGCTGTACTTTTAGTCCCAATGAAATGCAAATAACGTAATAGAGCTGACGACCCTTATAACTGTGGTGGGTTTATAAATGTTGGTATGAAGGAATTATGTCTGAGTAGAGAATTTACCCTTCCTGTAAATCTGCTGACATGAGTCTCGCGTTTCAATTCAATTAACATCTGACTGACGTTGCCGTGAATCGATCCTGGAGCCACACAGCAGTGTTTCTTAAGTCAGTGGAGTGATTTCATAATAATATTTTACATTCACAATTCTTGAAATTAAAATATCATAATTTTATTACTACCTAATACAGTATAAATATTCAGCCTGCGTATGTACTGTACGTGGCCGCAAAACTCGAAAACTACTGCTATGATTTCGCTGAATTTTTTTACATTTTGTTCTCATTACGTCGAAGAGTGTTTATAAAGAGGTTTGAATGAAATCGGATAAGTAGTTTCTTTTAATGAGTAATTTTATATAATCAATTTAAATTCCAAAGCCACACCAATATTGAATCTAACAACTTGACAGGCAGATTGTTCAAAAATTGCAAATGGCTGTAAGAACATCCCGGAATCAACTTAGAATGTAAAATTCAACAATACATGCAATGAGCTTAAGGGGACCAAGGGGTGCCCTATTATATTTTCACTTGATTTACTCGTGTCATGTCGTGCGAAAGATCTTGTATCTATACAGCAAGATTATTTTTAAAACTTCCTGTATCGAAAAAGTTTCTTTTTTTTCAATTAATTACAAAAGTTGTAAATTGGATGCTAGAATACTCAATTGTCATGCCCCATAAGATTTATAATTTTATTTATGGGAGTCATCACGGGGATCAGGACTCAGGGTCGGTTTTTATACTACGTGTACGAGGGTTTCAATATTGATTTCATCGTAAGAAGGGGATGTTTGGTAAATATAGCCTGAAAATTGATTTGCTACTGATCATCTAATTTCTTTCTGTCAATTTGCGTCATCATATAGAACCTGGCTCCTTTTTGTGGATGGTTTTCCCCTCTTGATTGGGCCATCTAGGCGATGTGTTCTTAATAGGGTTAGTTTTTATCGTGGCACAAAGTGTCTTTGCACTCGCATGAGTAGCTCATATTCAATATGGTGGGTGGACATAATGGATTCTTAGATGATATTTATTATGTCTTTCGTTTGGTATTCCCTATTTTCTTAATCAAATGCATATATCGTTATGAAGCTGGGGTTGTAAGCGTTGATCTGTGGACTGCCATTATCCTCTTGAAATGTTGATGTTTGACAAAACACGTAAGACTATTACAATTAAGTAAAAGATAATATTCATTGACCTTTAAAATGTAGTAGTTAGCTTCATAATGCATACAAAGATTAAAATTGGCTCCTTAAATATTGAGTTATATTAGCCAAATTTCAGGATTAAATTTGAATAACGTACAAGCAGTAAAGAGCTGTCGTACCCACCTATTAAATAGCTTCAACACAAATTTTGACTATAAAAATAGCACGCACAAAGACTTTGAGTGGCAATAATATTCCTCATTATGACAACGACCTTCCTCGAAGTTCGAAGTTGCACACAATACGACACAGCGAGCAAAGGTAGGATCTCCTAATTTCCCGTTGTGATCCCGAGCAACGCTGGGCATAACAGCTAGTCCTTAATTATAATGATACTGAATCTAACTTAATGGACAGATTGACCGCTAACCCGGCCGAAGTCGTCGGATTTTTTTAAGAGCTTTAAAAATCCCTCAGCATGCCTTCCTTCGGAGGGGAAGCAAAGCCGGCGGGCCCATGTCATATATTTATGGCATGTGAAAGAACCTTCCACTAACTAAACGTGTGTGAAGCTAAGTTTGTAGGTTAGGTTTGTTTAATGCTCTTCAGTTCCAACGTTTGTCACAAGGCGCTGGTTGCGATGGCATCTAGTAGTAGCCAAGTTCACAGCTAGGTATCGTTGACGGTATCATTTGGTAGCGAAAGTAGGAACTAATTGAAATTATCGTCTGCAGTCCTTACTTGAATTAAAAACAGATAATACACACTAATACAGTCACCACAATTAACACAGGTTATCAGACAGATTCTGCACACACCCAAAGTACACGGGGCTACATGACCGCGATGTTGCAGCCCCTAAACTAAGGAACAACCTACCAACAGATTGACCGTCTTAAAGATTGTCGCTAGGCGACAACGACTTTACTCTGTATCATGATGGTCCGGTAAAAATTGCTAATGCGGCTTCGGTGGCGTAGTCGGTAGCATGCTGAGCTTCTATGCCCCAGATAGCGGGTTCAAACCCGGCCGAAGCCGTCGGATTTTTTAAGAGCGTTAAAAATCCTTCATTATGCCTTCCTTAGGAGGGGAAGTAAAGCCGGCGGTCCGATATCATAGATTTATGGCATGTTAAAGAACCTTCCACTAATTTCACCTGTGTGAAGCTAAATTGGGTAGGTTAAGAATGTTGTAAACAACGCTGTTAGGTTTTTACGTTCGTTGCCAAGAGCCAACTGCGGTGGCGTCTAGTAGCTAAGTTCTGAACTTGGCCTAGTAGTCGTTGACGGTGGCGCTTGGCGACAAAAGTAGGAACTATTTGAAAAATTCCAAGTTGCAGTACTTAAATTAAAAAAGCAGACACACTAATACAGTCATCACAATTAACACCGGTTATCAGACAGATTCTACACACACCCAAAGTACACGGGGCTACATGACCGCGTTGTCGCAGCCCCTAAACTTAAAAACCAACCAACCAAAACAAATTGCTAAAGGACATTGGCCATCTTAAAGATGGTTGCCCTAGGCAACGCCGTGAATAGAAAGTAGAGTGCACATCTTCATCGTGGTTTCCATGGTAGTAATGCCCATCCACTTAAAAATCTTGCAATTAACTAAGACCAAATCTCCTTGGCGACATAGTGCATCCACTTAAAAATCTTCTATGAGCAAAGAAAGCATCCCATACTATAATCCCTTTGATCAATACATGCAATAAAAAGATCCATGAGTTCAATCGAAAAGCAGAAGAGCAGCACTATCATCTCAACAACGCCAAGATCAATAATTAAATCAACGGTTAAAACGTATACAGTTGCAATATCTTAATTAGCTTCATATCTTCAAGTCATAAATGCCTCGCCAACGTTCAAACATAGGCCGCCAGTCTCGCAGTGGTGGCTCCAGCGGGTAGGCCGGGTAGGCCCGGGCCTACCCACATTTTCCAAACAAACAAAAAAATCCGGGTATTAATTGTAAAAAATTATAAATAGCCTACTACATAATAATTACTTTGGTTTATTTCAAATTTAATATAAAACAAGTAAACAGTAGTTAGATACTGTAAACTACAAAGTTAAAGATATAAATCAATAAATTGTACCTACCCTTAAAGAATATAGTGTATTTACTTAGGAATATTTGTTATAGTTTGTAGTTGCAAGTGATTGTACGCGGAGTAGAGTGGCGACACTGCCTGTTGTACGGACAGTTAGCTGTACGCTAGCGCTAGAGGCTTGGCGGGAGTTTTTATTTGTTTACGTTTATGCGGATCGAACTGGCAGTGGCAGACGATAGTCCTCATTTCAGTGTTACGCTAACGCCATTACGCCACTTGGTTTAGTTCTGTTTGTTTGGTGGTTTTTAGTGTTGCTATGGAAAAGTTTTTGGTGAAGTTGAAGCAGACTTTGAAGAAACCTAATGAAACTTCAAAAGAATGTGTTGACGGTGAGTCTTCTAGTAGAAGTTCGGATGAAGAAGAAGTTCAAGCAGTTAAAAAACTAAAAACTGACGATCCTTCTACGAATGTTCAGCCAAAATGACCACTTGATCTTAGGGCAAGTGCCAGTGATGGGCCGAAGCAACAGCAGCTAAATTTTCCTAGACAGAATATAGGAGGAAAACAGCAGTCCTTCCATACCAACTGCTATAGTAAGTATTCTTGGTTAGAATACTCAGTAGGAAATGACGCTGTATTTTGTTTCTTTTGCCGACACTTCTCTGTCACAGGCAGAGAAGTACTTACTACTTCGGGATATAATGACTAAAAAAAAATGTCAGTAAAATGTCAGACAAACACGAGAAATCTAGCTGTCATAAACTTTGCCTAACTAAGTACAAAGGATGGCTGGATACACAAAAAACTAGTGCCGTTATTATCAAAATTAACGAGCATATGGCGCAAACAATAGAAAAGAATAGAGATACATTAAAGACCCTCGTGAGAAGTGTGATATTTTGTGCACGCCAAGACATTGCTCTGAGAGGACACAGGGAGGGTGAAAACGGAAATTGCAGTGACAGTAATGAACCAGATGAAGCAAAGGAGGGGGCTGAGAAGTTTTCGGATGTAAATCGTGGGAACTTTCAAGAATTAATAAACTTATTGTGTTTAGAAAATGACCAGTTTAATTTGAATCTAAAAGCCATGCCTGGAAACGCAAAGTATACATCAAAAGATGTACAAAATGACATTTTAGACACCGCTGCGACTTTGATTACTCGCAGTATAGTTGAGGAAATAAAATCTAGTAACGTATTGTTTTAGATCCCTTATTGGGGGGTAGTTGGATCTAAAACGGAAGAGTTATTGTGTTAATTTATAAGGAAGTGCCTAAAAGGGGGTAGCTTCCCGTAGTCGGGCAAGCCGACCAGTGTAGAGTGTTGTTTAGTGTTAGGAACTAGGGGGCGCTCCTATAAAAGATGTAGGTGTATTTTAGGGGATGGAACTTAGCGTACAGGTCAACGCGCTGGTCTTCCAGCTGGCTGGCTGGTTATATAACCGACGTGCTCGCGTCAGCTATACAGCGGCACGCTGCCTCTGGTAGTCGGGCCGCTGCGTGAATACAATGCTACCTGAGCTAGCAAGTGCCTGGCTACTGTGTGTCACGTCTAATCGTGACGGAGGATTCAGGAAGGGAGTTAGGGCGTAAAGAAGCGTGTAAAACAGTAATACAAGTGTAGTGTACCGACCAAGTATTTATTGGTCAGTAATATGGAATTATGAGTCCCTTTTAAGGGATGTAGTAAATGTTACAATGTAAGTGTACAAACTTGTGTATACAATTTGTGGGTAAAGGTTACAAAGTACAGGATTCTGAACACTGCTGACTCACCTGATGATAACAGCGATAGCCTCCGGCCGACGCACTGTAAGACTGGTAATTGAGAGAGAGCTTGTACTCCTTAAGGTTCCCTCTTATAGTCTTCGGCGTTGCTTCGTCGACATTCCGATGGCATAGATGCCCCAGTTAATTGTGTGTCGCTGTTTGTGGTAGTGATGCAATTATTGGGTAAGCTTTCCAGACTGGTTAGCTGCCCTTTCGGTGTTAATAGATGTTGTTCTGGACTTACAAGATTTGCCAGTTAGGGGTGATTTAAATAGATGATGGGGGGATGGCCTCCAGGGGGTGCATACCCCTGGGGGACTGTACAGTATACAGCATTATAGTGGATGAAGCTCGAGATGAAGGACACACAGAACAAATGAGTATCTGCTGTCGTTACGTTCATCAATGTAAGATAAAAGAAAGATTTTTGGGTTTTGTTCAATTGAAAGAGCTAACCGCTGAATCTTTAGCTAGCAAAATAAAACAGTTTTTGGAATCAATTGGATTTGAAATAAGGAACTGTGTAAGTCAGTCATATGACGGTGCTTCCGTTATGTCGGGAAGGTTTAACGGTCTGCAGTCCGTTATTAGACAGATGACTGAAAATCCTTGCCCTTACGTACATTGCCATGCACATCGGTTAAATGTAGTCTTGGTTGACGTCGCTAAAAATGTACAAATAGTTAGGGAAACTATAGGCCTTTTGGAATCAATATATGCTTTTCAATCGTGTTCTACGCTTCGCCATGAAATGTTCATATTTACTCAGGATACTAAAACTGGGAGGAAAGTCATCACAGTGCCTCAACTAGATGGGTGGCAAAGTATAAGGGGGTAAATTTCTTTAAGAAGCAGTTTGGCACTGTAATAAATGCTTTGCAGAAGTGCACTGAAAGTTCAAATCCAAGAGAAGCAGCTGAGGCAAAAGGTCTTCTGAAGCAATTTAGATCTTTTGAGAATGTCTTCATTCTAGTTAGTCTTGAGGGTATTTTACAAGTTGTAAATATCCTATCAAAGCAACTACAGTCTCCAACCCTGGATATAGGAAAGTGTCTTAAGCTCGTAAAAGCAACAATGGATAGCTTAGGCCAGTTTCGATCACAGGAAAAGTTTGAAGAATTTTTTGAAGAAACAAAACAGATTTGCGAAAACAATGACATTTATTGTTCAACCGACACTGGGCGAGGCCGCCGTAAACAAAAGACAACAACAAGTCTTGATGACTATTTTGTTCTAGAAACCTCTGGAAAGGGAAGGTCAAAGTGTGTAGAGATTGATGAAAGTGAGCATAAGGCAAAACTAAGAGGGGTGTATTTTGATGTACTTGACAATATACTATGTGAAATGAAAAAAAGGTTTATTGACAATGATGTTCAAATGGCTTGTATCTTGGCATGTGATCTAAAATCGGAAGAGTTTTTGAATCCTGAAGTTTTGTGTCATTTTGCATAACTTCACGGCAAGGATAGTGACTTTACCTCTACCCTAAAAGTACAGTGTGGTTAGGTAAATTAATGTTTGGCAACTCCAATAGTAGCATTGATGTGTTGAAGGACTTAACCGATTTCCCATCGTTTGAAGAATTACAACACATTATGATCATTATATTGACGATGCCCGTCTCCACAGCGTCTGCTGAAAGGACTTTTTCTACAATGAGAAGAATCAAATCAAATTTGCGGGTCACAATGACTGGGAAGAGACTCAACAGTTTGGGAATAATATCCATCGAAAGAGAAGCAAGCTGCGAAGTTCTAAACCATCCTCATCCCGTCGTTGATGAATTTGCTTCTCAGAAGGGTAGAAGATTGCAGTTTTCCATTAAATGAACTGTGAATTTGAGATGTGTTTGTGTGCATATTATTGCATTTGTTTGAGTTGTATTTTGAGTTTTCTACTTAAAGTTAAAATTAGCTTTGTGAAATTTATAGGTAATAAAGTGTATTTTGTTGAAATTCAAAAAGTGTTATGAGTTTTTATTTTGAAGGTTAATCCATTATTTCGAAAATATCCCCCTTAGATAGTTAGAATAAGTCATTTTGTGTTTTGAATCAATAAAAGCTAATAGGCATAGTAGGCTCTTGCAAATAAACTATTCTTACAAGTAGACCATATCTTATGCAACAACTTACTGTAATTGTGATTACAACTTACTGTAATCGGAGCAACTTACTGGAATTGTGATTAGTGATTCTAAGTCTTGTCAAAATTTTCTTTCCTGACAATTAGAGAGTGTGTAGAGTCAATTTCAAAAACGTCAGTTAATATATTATTTTATCACAATCTGGAAAACAATTAAAGGTCTAAATTCTAAGCTAGTGACGAAATATTTTAGGCTTAATTCCATGACTAAAACATCTGGGCTCTGCATGCTCTAAAACCTTATTTGAGACACCGAAACTACTTTTATTTGGCTATACCACATGTATAGCCCAATAAAAGCAAGAGTAAAATGTACCATCAAAAAGCCTTAAAAATCACCAAGTTGCATCCAATGTTTTAAAAAATTTCCGGGGGAGGACCCCGCTTCGGCTGGGGGGGATTCCATGCCCCCAAGCCCCCCGGTAACCACAAACTGTGCCTACCCAAAAATATAATCCTGGAGCCGCCCCTGCAGTCTCAACGCACAAACACAGAACATGAAGTTGAATATTTTAAGCAGTCATGGTGAATAGACTTTATAGTTTACAACACTAGCTCGATAATAGGACAAATGAATGATCTATTGATCAGATTTTTAATCATCTCCAGTCAACCAAATGAAGTCTATCTGAAGAAAGCCCTCTGAATATCAAAAAGCTCTTCAATATTAGTGAATTTAGAAAACGATTGTTTCTCTCATTGGCAATTATACGTCGCATTCTCCAGAGTCGGTAAACCAACTGATCTCTACGTTAATGCAGAAAACGGACGAACAAAGAATGTAGTCAATCCACTGGCTTTACATTAACAAATGATTTCACGTGAAAAACATAGTTTTCTTCCTTTCCTTTCATTCCACAGCATAACCACAGCTACTATACTATTTACTTAACCATTTCATATGAGACTGAGCCACAGCAAAGCGTGGCCGGGTTCAGCTAGTTACTTCATATATTATGAAAATTAATACCTTAAGTCAATAAGAACTTTTAATTATAGTACCGGTTTCGGCCACATGGTGCCCTTCCTCAGCAGAAAATATATAATACAAGTCTTACACTAAAAACAATATTTAATAACACATTTTGTTTTCAAAAATATTTTAAAATACTAATTATCTAAAAATCTAAAAATACACTAAAAGACTAGAAAACCAGATTTGTTACAAATTTAGATTGAAGGTAAAAGATAAAACTGGCGTCTTCGGTGGCGTAGTTGGTAGCATGCTGAACTTCTATGCACAAGGTCGCAGGTTCAAACCCGGCCGAAGTCGTCGGATTTTTAAGAGCCTTAAAAATTCCTCAGTATGCCCTCCTTCGGAGGAGAAGTAAAGCTGGCGGTCCCATGTCAAAGATTTATGGCAAGAAAAAGAACCTTCTCACTAACTACACTTGTGTGAAGCCATAATGTGTAGGTTAGAATTGATAACGCTCTATTAGTTCCAATGTTTGCCACCAGCTGCTGACTGCAATGCCATCTCGTAGCAAAGTCCGCAAGCTAGGTGTCGTGGACGGTAGCATTTGGTAGCAAATGTAGGAACTACTTGAAATTATTGTCTGCAGTCCTTACTTGAATTAAAACAGATAACACACACTAATACAGTCATCCCAATTAACACCAGTTATCAGACAGATTCTACACATACCCAAAGTACACGGGGCTACATGACCGCACTGTCGCAGCCCCTAAACTAAGGAACCAACCAACCAAAGATATAGCTCTTGAAAAATCGAGGTTGAAGTGTAAAGTATCAGTGATGTGGATGTCATATATTCATGCATAGAAATTTTGAAGTTGGGAATGATATGATCATGTGTTTACGTGGGAATAAATTAATATCTTTATGGCGATGTTGCTGTAAAGAAATACAATCCCGGAAAATTGAGTATTCATAATGTAATTTTTGAGCAAGGAATATTATTTCTCAGTGAGAAGTATTTAATAAAGGAGCTTTATTTCGAGAATTATAAGAAGAAATATGCAAGGTCAACGAATACTGTACATCTGATTAGTAAGCCCATAATTGAAGAGGTTTTTGAAATATTCGTGGCAAATTTGAAACTAGATTTATTTATACTCTTATTTTAAGACCTTTTCAATTATGGGTATGTCTATCCCGTATCATTTCTGTTTTCCTTCGGGGTAGGGGATGAGATGCGATGGAAATATTTGTGTCGGATGGTTTTTATGCCCTTCCTGACACCAACCTCATGAAGAGGAGTTAATGAGAGATGAAATAAATGATGGTGAATGAATCTGGGCAAGGGTGTGGAAGGAAGCGGCCGTGTCCTTTCAGAAGGTACCATCCCAGCATTTGCCTGGAGTTGAAAATCGGCAAACCACAGAAAACCATTTCAAGGACGGCCGATGGTGGGGTGCCGAGTCAGCAGGGAGATTGGCCCCATGACCTAACTCTGCGCTTTAGCGAGCGTAGCCACCACTGTCACTTTTTCAATTAAGGGTATACTTAATAAATGTAGGCTACAGTTCGTTCGAAGGCGATAAGACAGATAATCAGAGGTCGAAAATGGTCTTGACATTGAGGGATACTTTTCCACGGATTGTGTTAATTTCGTCTTCTGCGTCTGACAGTGACTGAGTATATAAACAACTTTATAAATATTCTGATCGATGTAACTTGTAAGAGCGCGGTGTATTTCAGGGAAGACAAATTGGGCTCTCAAGTGTGCATATGTATATAAATACTGTAAACGATCTGCGTCATAACCTGTCAAACCAACGTTAAAAATATCCCAGAGCAAGTGTGAAGCTAATTGGCGGGAAGTAAATATGGAAGGTGATCTGGATACACCAGACACTCTCTAAAACAAGTACACTTGTCCGAGGCTTCTTCTTAAGTATTCAATCTATTGATTGGTCTGCGGCAGTTCTCCAGTCGGCTCTATTTACAGCTTTTCGCTCCATCTCTTCATAGTTTCGGCATCCTACATCAGATATGATTTGCTGTACATATTGTAGGCGTGGTCTTCCTCGACATCTTTTGACTTCAACCATTTCCTCCAATATCGTTTTTAGCAGGCTATCGTGTCTCAAAATATGTCCTATCAGTCTAGTCCTCCTCCTCTTTATGCTTTTCCATAAGGTATAATTTTCATCCACCTTTTTAAATACTTCAGCATTCGTTATTTTTTCTGTCCAACTAATTTTTAGCATTCTTCTATAACACCATTGTTCAAAAGAATTTAACCTTTTCTTTTCCAACTGTCCACGTTTCGCAACCATAAAGGGCAATGCTCCAAACATACGCTTTTAATAATCTTTTTCTGGTTTTGAGATTAATGCAATTTGTAGTGAACAAACGTTTGTTTTTGTGAAATTTTACATTTGATTTCTTTCTTTCTTCTTCCGAGGCAAGTAGGATAATTTTCGAAATATTTGTTATTGTAGTCGCCTCCGTAGCGTAGTGGTCAGCGTGGTTAGCTGCCACGGAGGTCCTGGGTTTGATTCCCGGCTCTGCAATGAAATTTGAAAAGTGGAATGAGGACGGGGTCTACTGAGCCTTGGGTGGTCCAAATGACTAGAGGGGATTCGATTCACACCTCAGCCATCCTCGAAGTGGTTTTCCGTGGTTTCCCATTCGTCTTCGGGAAAATGCCGGGATGGTACATACTATAAAGCCACGGCCGCCTCCTTCCCTCTTCCTTGCCTATCCATCCAAATCTTCTGCTGATCACACCTCCCCAGTTGTATCCATCCCGACCAGATGTTCCCTCGCTGAGTCCGTGGGAACCACCAACCTAGAGGGTATATCGACTAAATAAAAACAATAAAAAATTATTTTTGTGAGTATCAAGTTGTAATGAAGTAAGCTATATTTGTGATCTCCAATAATACACATTATTATTACAATCTGAAATGTTTGCAATATCAATCTGCTTTTATAAAAGCGACTCAAATAAATCGAGATAGGCTGCTAGTAATTTACAAGTGGCCCCATATACAGATTATTTCTTTACACCAGAACAGTGGTTATCAGAGCAGCTCAGCTTGTAGATATTCCACAATTCAAATAAGTCCCCATATCAGATCTTGCAACACTTTTTAGTAGACAAACGGCTTGCCACGGTGGGGGAGTGGTTATCGTGTTGGACTGCCAACCCCAAGCTTGCAGGTTTGCTTCTGGCCGTGGTAAGTGATTTTTGAAAGGCGACAAAAATCACGATACGCATGTCATACGATGTTGGCATGTTAAAGAACCCATTTGAATTCAGTAGGCCGTGTTCGTTCTAGCAAAATTAATATCGGGATTTTCCGCCAAAACAAAGTTCCTCATTTCTCTACTAGAAAGCGCTATAGTGTCAAGGAGCTTAGATATCTAACCTCCTCGACTTTCATAGCGCTTCAAGGAGTGATAAAATTTTACTTGCAAGTTGCCCTCTGGGCGTCAATTAACAAAGCTTGCGCCCGGCACCCGAGGCCATACGATAATACTGTATTAATATTATTATAGACCGGGTGAGTTAGCCGTAGTCGTTACGGCATGACTGCTGGCAGTCGCTCACATCTGGGAGGCGAGGAGGTTCGAATCCCCCCGCCGGCAACCTTGAAGACGGTCTTCTGTGGTTTCCCATCTTCCTTCCAGGCAAATGCCGGGGTTGGTCCCTAACTATAGGCCACAGCCGCTACCTTCCAACTCCTCGCCCTTACATTCTAACTTTCCTCCCCAACGGTACTTGTAACTCACCCATTGGGTGTCCGTCTCGAAGCAGCTACAAAACTGGCGAGCCGAACATGTCCTCCGACACTCCCGGCACTAAAAGCCATACGCTAAAAATAAAATAAAAAAATAAAAAATAAATATTATTATAATAGACAAACACTGTTTTTGAATGTTGCAGTTCTAACTTTTTACCATCATCTCAGCAGAATACAGGTAGGTCATTTCCGCATATTAGTTTACTGTAGTTTAGGGCAAATTGATTAAGTGTATCACAGCAATAGGCTAGTAGCGACACCTTCATAGATTAGTCGGTGGAGGAGACACTGTGTGGATGGGATCGACAGTTTTCAGTCTTGCAACATAGTAGATATTAAAATAAAATAATTATTTTTTTCGAGTGCTAATGCTTCAGTATTAATCAGTAATAGTTGCCACATTTTCTAAGTTCTTGTAGTACTTTCTTTTGGAGGGCAGCGACCGTTTGTGGCATAAAGATGTTCAAAGTTACACAGTGTTAAGTCCATTATATAATAATATCGTATGGCCTCGGGTGCCGGGTGCAAGCTTCGTAATTTGACATCCAGAAGGTAGCTTGCATGTCGAATTTCGTTGTTCCTTGAAGCACTATGAAAGTCAAGGAGCTTAGATATCTAAGCTCCCTGAACACTATAGGGTGGCGCACGAAATGTCATACATGGAAAATGGTTTATAAAATGTGTAAATCTGGGCTTACAACCATGTCCTTTCGTGAACAGAAACCTTATTTCTTGCGTGATTCGACAGAGAGCAGCACATATCGAGCATGCGTACCAGCTTCCAGTTATACAGCATGACGGACAAAGGGAGGTTGACGCGCGAACAGAATGTGAAGACAGTGTTGTTTTATGCAGAAACGAAGACTGTAACTCGGACTTAGGAAAGGTTTCGTGTTCATTTCCGTACCCGGTGGTCTCTCTGTCGGTAGACGGAATATAGACTGTTCAGCCAATTTGAAACTGATGGAGAGAAAACGAATCCGTCTCAAGCCAGTCCGCTCACCGGATAATATTGCTGCTGTGAGAGCTGCTGTGGCTTGGAGCCCCTCCAAATCCACCAGATCTGCCTGTGTTCAGCTTGGCATCTCTCGTCGGTCAATTCTGAGAATACTGCAGTCTGAGCTTGACCTTGTTGTTTGAGTCTTCAGTCTTTTGACTGGTTTGATGCAGCTCTCCATGCCTCCCTGTCCTGAGCTAATCGTTTCATCTCTACATAGCTCCGACACCCTACATCGGAGGCAATCTGTTTAACATATTCTAACCTTGGTCTACCCCTACAGTTTTTGTCCTCGACCCTTCCTTCCATAACTAAGCTTGCTATTCCTGGGTGTCTTAGTATGTGTCCTACCAACCTATCTCTTCTCTTCATTAGCAGTCGCCAGAAACATCTCTCCTCTCCCACTCGTCTTAATACCTCTTTGTTTGTAACCCTATCTACCCATCTGATCTTCATCATTCTCCTGTAACACCACATTTCAAATGCTTCAATTCCCATACAAAATGACAACAGGTCATAAACTAACGGCGCTTGATAAGCAACGACGAGTACAGTTTGCTGCGTGGGCTATTGCAGAAGGAGATCCCGTACTGAACAACACATGATTCAGTGATGAGGCATACTCAACGATGCTGTGAAGAAACAGAAGGTCCGGTTTTGGGCGATAGAAATGGCCTACTATTGTGCACGAGGTTGAAAGTTATGGAGTGAAATTTTGTGTGTGGGCTGCGATTTCCAGTCATGGAATTATTGGGCCAATCTTTTTCAATGACACAGCCAAAAGTACGCGTTACATGGACATGTTGCAAAACAGTTTCCTTCCACAACTCTTTGCATCACGACTACCAATAGACACAATGGTTCGTGCAAGATGGAGCTCGTCTGCAGACAGCAAATATTGTTCTGAACTTCCTGCTTGAACATTTCGGGCCCCGTGTGATGTCCCATCGATATCCCGAACGTTTTCGGAGCTGCTCAATCTGGCCACCACATAGCCCCGATCTGAATCCCTGCGACTTATTCCTGTGGGGATATTTGAAGGAGACAATCTGCCGCCAGAAACCATAACATGTACTGTAATTGCAAGCGGCCATTGTGACTTTCTACCGAGAGTTGAGTGAGGACATGGAAGTTCGTCTCGAAGGTGGGCATATTGAACATGTCCTGCATACCGACTAATCATGCACATATCAGTGAATATTGTAATGCCAATTTTTATTAAATAAGTTGTATATTAAATATTCTATAGACAATTTCAAGTGTATGACATTTCGGTAGTAGAGAAATGAGGAACTTTTTGTTGGCGGAAATTCCTGAGAATAATTTTTCCATTATGAAGACGGCCTACTGAATTCAAATGGGTTCCTTGACATGCCAACGTCGTATAACATGCGTGTCGTAAATTTTTGCCGCCTTTCAAAAAAATCTCTTACCACCGCCAGGAGCGAACCTGCAAGCTTGGGGTTAGTAGACCAACACGTTAACCACTCACCCACCGTGGCAAGCATTTAAGTCCATTGTGATCTATGTACGGACTTAACTTTCTTAGCATCTTCCTATTTAAAAGGTCGGCAATATAACAGCGAATGTCGTTGATTGTTTCAAATAAGCTGTCAAAATATAGTTGTTGCTGATTCCAATAGAGGCTTTGCTACATCATGATCATGTAGGCCCATTTACTTAATTCTGTGTAGAATATGTCTGATAACCGGTGTAATTATGATGGTTGTACGAGTTTGTGTATTTGTAATTGGAGCTGTAGGGTAGGAGGCAGCCGTGTCCTTGATTTAGATACCATCCCGGTATTTGTGTGGAGTAGAAATGGAAAACCACATCTAGAATGGCTGAGGTAAGAATCGAGTCGAGCCCTCCTGTTCGCAGTTTCGGCTTACGAGGCTGGGTGTACCCCGTTCCAGCCCTGAGATCAGAATGACATTTCTTGGTAGAGCCGAGAATCAAACTCCTTCCTCCGGGGTGATAGTTAAGAATGCTAGCCACAACACCAGAAGGCGGTATAGGAGTCACAATACTTAACCCAGTGATGAGAATTGTTGGTAGATTGAATTTGGGTCGTAGGAACTAAATTAAAACAGACTCCATTGATTGAACGAATCCAAACAATTTGCTTTTTAAGAGTTGGTTGGTTCGTTCCTCAGTTTAGGGGTTGCAACAACGAGGTCATGTAGTCCCATGTACTTTGGGTGTGTGTAGAATCTGTCTGATAACCGTTCTTAATTGTGATGGCTGCATTAGTGTGTGTTATCCGTATTAAAGGTAAGGACTGCAGACGATCAATTTCAAGTAGTTCGTACTTTTGCTAACAAATGCTAACGTCAACGACATCTAGCTGTGAACTTGGCTACTAGATGCCACCGCAACCGGCACCTGGTGAAAAATGTTGGAACTAATAGAGCGTTAATGAAATCTAACCTAGAAATTTAGCTTCACACAATTGTAGTTAGTGGAAGGTTCTTTTACATGCCATAAATCTATGACATGGACCCGCCGGCTTTACTTCTCCTCCGAACGAAGGTATACTGAGGGATTTTAACGCTCTTAAAAATCCGACGACTTTGGCCGGGTTTGAACCAACGATCTTGGGCATAGAAGCTCAGCATGCTACCAACTACGCTTTTTAAGAGTACGGTATCCAATTATGCTTCATTGGTCGTAACAGCTGGAACTGACTTTAGCTTCCAGAAATGCATCGTCTTGCTACAAGTTTTATCGATCAGTCGAATATTTATAAGACTGTCACTGCCTGTTGCTACTCACCCACACAACAACTCTACGCTCAAAATACCTCCTTCCAGTCATCTTGATGCGATCGAGTCGTTAGTCAGTGTTAGGGTCCGGGTTCTTCTTAAAATATGTACTGGAAAATACACAGGATACATATTTTTGGAATCACTTATCCTCCCAGCTCTGCTTCACCCATGGATTCTGCGAGAGATCATTCCTCTACCATCGCAAGATTCTGATCACACTTTGTCAGCAGATACAGCTGGAAATGGTGACTGGTCGCCGATAACTTGGGTCTAATGAAGGAAGGGTCAGGGAAGGGATTTAGGAAGAAAGTCGGCTGTGGACTTGTTAAAAGGAACTGGCCTCGCATTTGCCTGGAGGTGAAAATCGGAAACCATGAAACCATTTTCAGAACGGTCCAGGTGGGATTTGAACCCACGCTCTCCCGATGCCAGTGAGGTGCGAGTTAGGGCATTAGAGCTCTCGGGTACCGTGGTCGGTCAAACGATTCATTACAGTGCAAACTGAGAAAATGTGAGCTTTTTTCAAGACCTTGAGATTAATCCCAAGCATAACAAAAACTGAAATATATTGTTCCCATCAAGGAAATCGTGGCGAGCTACAAACTATGAGTTATGTTCAATGGACAAGAATTGAGGCACAATCCTTACCCGAAATATCTCGGGGTCACTTTACGTTGGACCTGAGTTACAAAGAGCACCTCACCAATCGCTCACTTAAATTCCAAATACAATTCATACTCTGGACTTCCTCACGACTTGTTCAGTCTCACAATACGATTACACTAGTGGTCATAATTCTGGAAACTTTGTTGGAAATATATTAAATTTCATTTAAGCACACAAATCACTTTCTCCCAGTCATCATTAAACCAAGATTTATGATTTTTTTCTCGGTTCACACAATTTGCACGTTGTCTTATATTGTTGAGAAATGGCTTTTATCTGAATGATCTTGCTGTTAGGCCATTTTCGAACAATTTTCTTCTAACACTTATTACAGAAACGTGAACTACCTGGGTGAAGCTTAACATACAACGACAAACACTACACTGCTGATTTTCCCGCCGGGGGTCAACAATGTACTAAATATATTCAAGATCACTAACATATCAAAAAATTCAACAATCAGTGGATAGCAAGATGCACCAAAACGCATGTCCTCTTTTCCTATTGTAATTATTTGTGAACAGCAAGGACTAAGGGCCAAATTAACTTTATATCGATCACATTTAGCTTCATAGTTACTAATGAAGTTGTAAATTTTGTACACCAGCTAAAAAACACTATGTAAATGTAAATAGCTTCCAGAATTATGGCCACCAGTGTAAATAAATAAATGGATTTTTTTTCGTAATAAACGGATACATTCAGACAGAAAGTTATTTTTAGGAACCTGACCATTCCTTGCCCCGTATTATGAAATACTTAAAAAATTGCATTTCCCCAATTATGAAAGGGTGTGTTTGGTAAAAGAGAAAAAAAGACAAGTAGTTCTGTGAAGAAATAAACAGCCTATCTTCATATATCCCGCTGGTCATTGCCATTCTCTGAAATAGCTTTTGATTCACGACCTATGTCTTTACCAACACCATTACAATGAGAAGTTTTGTGCTAGAGAATATAGCTGTCAATATCGGTGATTAAGACTTCTCCCGCGAGATGGCATTTTTCTGTAACGAACCACGGGAAGGCATTTATAGAAAAGACAAATGTACGGCTTATATGATTTACGAAAAGTAAGCTACTGAATTTATTCCCATTGGATTAAGAGTGTTATCATAGCCCATCATACGAAATGCCTTTTTAATAGCCTGAATAAGTACATGAAATAAAAATAAAAAATGAGATTGTAAAATTTAAACTGATGCATCTTGAATTTTTGGAAAAAATTGAACATCATTAGATGTCTCTACACTAAGCTCTGAATAAAGATATTTCACTCGGGCGATTAGATCGCCAAAACAGATATTTTAAATATTTCAAAATCACTTGGCAGACATAATGTTTTTGTGTTACTCTGGAAAGTCACATATTTGTCATTATGTAACAATCCTCTAACACCATACAAAATTTTAGTTTGATTGCTTAAATAATTTCGGAGAAATTGAGAACTGGTGAAATGTATCGCATGGATGCCATGTTGGATTTTCTTTTACAGTAAATATGGTATAGAATTATATGGCAGCAGATGCATATCATAATCGTGGCTCCTTATATTAACTTAACATTTCTATCGCTTGTTTAAAACACGAGAAATATAAATTTAGAACTTGAATTAAACAAGACGGCAATATATGAAGCCTTGAATGAAGATTTACCGAGCTAAGTTTCACTGCACTCGGATAAGTCACGAGAACAATCCATATAAATATTAAAATTTCGCGTTGCCGCCATGTTAGATTTGTGTTCATCAGGCCCATGCGTGAACTTACTTTAACAGCCTTTAATAAGTTGATTATGGTAAACAAGATTTCCAAACTAGCATTTTCCCCCCGATCTGTAAACAGATTGACCATACTGTTCCAAAATACAACTAATTAATACTATGTCCGTAGCACTACATCATTATCAAATAATTTGGGAAACTGGCGTTGAAAAGAACTCATCTAAAATTACATTTATCTCTGAATAGCTCATAATCATTATACGTTTTTAGTATATATTGAGACCTGACTAAACTAGCGTGTGTTGGTAGCAAATCATCATTGATTGAGAAATGCTAATAAATCTCATACATCGGACTCGAAGGTAATAACGTGGAGACTGGATTGCGATTGACGTTTACTAGCCTCAGTCCATCAAAGCTGCCACCAATAATGTGTCATTAGACGATCGCTATTGACCTATGAACAGTATATCAAACTTCTTGCTTGTGGATACTGTCACTTATCACGAACAGTTGGTAATTAGCTTCGGCCTGATAACGACATGCACAGAGTTGATTCCTTTGTTTTAATAAACGTGTGTACAAATACTATTTTAAATATCATAGTTCTGTAGAATATACCACTACAGAGCACATATATTTATCAGACCACTTCGCGCTAAAGTGATTAGCATTCTTGATCGTCACCACCTGAAAGTCGGGTTCGATTCCTGCTATAACAAGAAATGTAATTTTGATGTCAGGATTGGAGCCTCGTTGGGCAAATATGAAAACAGGTGGGTTCAATTCCCACTTCATGTATCTTAGAAATGGCTTTCAATGGTTTCCAACTTCAATGCCGGTATGGTTCCTGACTTAAGGCCACGACTACCTCACAACCAATCCTAATACAAATACCCACATTAGTACAGCCATAACAACGACAGAGGTTATTAGTTTCGACACACACACACAACCCAATGAAAAGCGCTGCATAAGGATAGTGTCGTAAAGCCTCTAATTAATTTAATAAGGCACACAAATTGTGTATGTAAATATATTACATTTAATGTAAACATAAGTCAATTATAGGCCTATTTCGCTTTGTGCATTCCACAACATGGTAATGAGGACAAGTCGAATCACACAGTGCACACACACAACTATCGTCAGGTTCATGAAAGATCTTAGTTTTGCAGAGTTTATGGTGGTATCCATGAACTGCCATAGCATTGACAAAATGTCGAAGATCCTGGTTAGTATTGGTCCAAGTCCTATTCGTCATTGCTTCAGTCGAGTAGAAGTCAATACAAATTTCATTCCTTTTGGCCAATCTTTCGTCCAAGAGTTTCTTCCAATTGTCTGTATAAGGTAGTGCGTTTTTGAATCTCAAATCTTCAATTAAAAAAGGCTCCTTTGCAAGTTCATAAACCAGTCTTGATCTAGTAAATCTCGATACACAGAGGGTTGTCTTTACATAACGGGCTTTGATTTTTTCAAAAGTGTGTAAGTCATTCTTCGTTAGCTTATCCCAAATGATTTCCACGTCATATGTTAAAATAGGAATTATTTTTACGCCGTAAAGCCTCTAAATCAGTGGTTCTTAACCGGTGGTCCGCGAGTGCCTCAGGAGTGGTCCGCGGGAGAAAAGGGTACACCAGCACGTATAAAAAAGTGGCCAATTAATGGGGATTTCGAAAACGATGTGCGTTGAACGAGAATCGTCCGAATGTAGCCTATTCGCGGCGATGACTATCAAGTTTTGAATTGAAACATCTTTAAAATAAATGTTATTGAGGAAGGGTTACAACTGATTAGGTGTATTGAGGGGGAGGAAGGGGGGAGGCGGAATGGGGGTGGGGGAGGTGGAGGGGGGGGGGACGGGGGTCCGTACATGATTCAATTTCACGCTGAGTGGTCCACAGACTTCTACGTGTTCAGAATCACTGCTCTAAATGAACCGGAATATACATACACAATAAATTGAAGTGAGTTACTCCATGCCCTTGTCTCTTCACTTCAATTTATTGCGTGTCTTCTTTATTCTTGTTGTTACTATCGGCAGTGCTATCTCATAGTAGGGGATCTTGTAACCAACTCGTTCACACACACAAAGACTGTGCGACTAGAATAGACTCTCAGAGGGAAAACAGTCTCAAATGAAAAATGAATTATTTAACAGTATATTCCGTACAATCTTTGATCAGGGGCTTGGATGTCGTAACCATTCAGTGTAATCAATGTGTATTTGAAGGGTCCAGGGGGAGAAGGGGGAATGCCAAATAATGTAACATGTTCAGGAAACGAGTTTTATCATTTTAAATGATTATGTCGCCTTCACTGGGGTCCGGCGTTACATTACGGTGACGGGACGAAATGTACCGAGAATGCACTGAGGTGTGTGACGTCATAGTACTGCTTGAGCTGCCTCCTTTCCCCGCCCGGAGCGCGACGTCATCCAGCCAGCTACCTCCTTTGACCTGGGTTTGCACTTTTTTATTTTTAGCCTATTTTCAATTTTGAAAAAAATAGGCTTATGAGGTCACTTTTTGTCCGTGTGTGTGTGCGTGTGTGTGTGTGTGTGTGTGTGAGAGAGAGAGAGGAGTGTGTGTGTGTGTGTGTGTCCCTAATAACTTCTAAACGGCTGGAGAGATTTCAATGAAACTCGGTAAGTTCATAGCACTATTTCGGACGACCCCGACCATGCTCTTCAAAATTTGTTACGTCTCACCAATCCAACATGGCGGCAGTGCGAAATATTTCACCGGCATTCAACATCTCCGAAACTATTACCGATATCACCCTGGAATTTTTTACGGTGATAAAGGGAACTACTAGAAGTTCACCTGTTTGACTTTTGAACAACTGGCAACTACAAAACCAACATGGCGGCCACGCGAATTTTCGACTTTTAAATAGACGTTTCTCGCGATTTAACCAACCAAACGCAATAAAACTTGGTACAGTATATGTTTATACACATTGTAATGCACCGACATCTATCTTGGTTCAATTGTTTACATAACCACAAGATGGCGGATGTACGAAATATTTCACCGGCATTCTATATCTCTGAATCTATTAACGGTATCACCCTGAAGTTTTGTACGCAGATAAAGGGCACGACTGGAAGGTCATCCATAAGACTTTCAAAAGCCGGTTAACTACAAAACGAACATGGTGGCCAAGCGAATTTGAAAATTTTAAATAGACCTTTCTCGCGATTTAATGTTCTAAACGCAATGAAATCTGGTACAGGAAATGTTTATACATATTGTAATGCAGTGGTATCTAATTTAGTTCAATTGTTTACATAACCTCAAGATGGCGGCTTTGCGAATTTTAAAATTAAGATTTTATTCCTTGTGTCGTAATCATGCGATCAATCTGAAAGTTTGAATAATGAACCTACGCAATAATTTTCCTTTAATGGTACATGACTCTATGGCCTATACATTTAACAATCCAACATGGCGACCATCCGAAATATTTAGACGGCTCTGAATATCTACGAATCTATTATAGCAACCAAACTGAATTTTTTTATGTTGATAGGGGCTATGAACTTAAGTTCACCTATAGGACTTTAAATAACCTGGTGGTCACAAATCCAACATGGTGGCGACGCGAAGTATAAATATTCACATGGACGATTCTCGCACTTTAACCATCCGAGTGCAGTAAAGCTTGGTACAGTAAATCCTTATACGAATGTTAATCAACTGGCATCTAATTTATTTCAATTGTTTTCATAACTTCAAGATGGCAGCTGTGCGAAATTTTAAAATCTCCTTGTTACTTCTTGTGTCCTAATCATGCGATTGAAGTTTGAATGCTACACGTACACAATAATCTTCAGGTATCAGTACATAATGGAAGGATGCTTGTAGTTTAACGTGACCGTTAATCTTGAGATCATGAGCCACGGGACCTCCTTTTTACATGGAATACGAACCACAGGACTGACTATCATTTCACTTCGATAATCTCACATGCATTGACCGGGAATCGAACCCGGACCGCCTTGGTGAGAGGCATACAGCTAGACCGCTGAGCCACCACGCCCCCCTATCAGTACATAACTCTAGGACCTACATACAGTATATAAAATCCAACATGGCGACCATCCGAAATATTTAGTCGGTTCTCAATATCTACGAATCTATTACAGCAATCAAACTGAAATTTTGTATGTTGATAGTGGCATACATAAGTAGGATATATGAAAATAGGCTGTATAGTTCTTCACGGAACTACTTGTTTTTTAATTTTGTCTTTTCTCTTTCTTTTTTTTCTTCTTATTTTTTATTGCTAACGGACTTTGAGTTCACGCAGCATTT
Source organism: Meconema thalassinum (assembly GCA_946902985.2). Lineage (NCBI taxonomy): Eukaryota > Metazoa > Arthropoda > Insecta > Orthoptera > Tettigoniidae > Meconema > Meconema thalassinum. Next base: position 304,229,634 of record OX336391.1, read on the forward strand.
GTAGCATTTGTAGCATTTAAAATGAAATAAAGTCTAGTCTTTCAGACTGACTATCAGTGTTTTTAAAGTTTCATTACTTATATGCACTTATATGTACGCGTCAACTTGAAACGTCATTTTCTCACGACCCTCATTGTTCTTAGCCAGACACAATTGTGCCTTCAATACGTCGCAAAGAGGCCTACCAGATCGCGCTATTATCTCGATTTTACATTTTGAGTGACATTCCCCCTTCTTTCCGTGGACCCTTCATTTGTAACTAAGACATTGACTGGATAGGAGGTGGCCTTGGCTTTTGTTAGGAATCAACCCGGAATTTGGCTCGAGTAGAAGTGGGAAACCAGGGAAACCCACTTCTAGAATGGCTGAGGAGAGAATCATACCCTCTCATCCCCAGTTTTGCCTCATGAGGCTTAGTGTGCCCCGTTACAACCCTTAAACCAGAATTATATATCATGATAAAGCCGGGAATCGTGGCCGACGGGAAAAGACTGGAACAGAGCAAGATGAACTCTTACAAAATTTCATTACGATAAGTATGTTTTGAAGAAATTCAGAGAGTTACTCGCGGGAATACTTGTAACACTTCAGTTCCTACAAGGAGACGGTATGAAGTCGGACATCGAATTACGTACTCACGAAGCTCTTTTCAAGCCTAACCACGTTTGGGGAGAAGGGGAGTCCTTTTTGAGGCAATATTCCGGAGAAAAGAAAAACATCGTTTCATTATTTTGAATTGAAGAAATTAGAGGTAGTTTTCTTGTAATGAAGTGTTTCCATTAAATTCAAACTATTTATCACTTAAAAATGCATTGTTAAGTGGCTTAGGCTACACACTGTACAAATAGGTATACCATCTTTGGAACTACTTGGTTAAGTTACGCGCCATCTGCTGTCTGCTGATGACATGGGTATGTTGAAATAGCATGTTCCCTGCAATACTTAAGTAAGGGGATGGGCTCAGAGATCCCTACCCCATTGAAAGGGGAAGATGAGGGAGCACACTCATGGCGGCGAGCGCTGTCATTTAGTAGCTTCTGTTCTGTACATGGGTCGACAACTCGGAGACTTTCATCCTCCTTTGACCATCCCAAATGACAATGATTTATTAAAATATTTTATATTATTTGTATTCATTCAATATTAAATTTGATGCTTAATTATTTTAAATTTAATTATTGTTATTAAAGTTAATTAACTTTCTATTAATACATTGCATTTTATATAATTTCGACTTATACTGTAGGCTATTTCTGCAATTTAAAATTTTATATTATTTGATAATTTAAATATTATATCAATTTTTTTTAATGTTGATTTTAAATTTTATAGTTACTGGTACCGGTATTTAAAATTTTATTTTATATTTTGTATATTTTTTTAAGTTATTTTTATTTTTGAAGTTTGATCCTACACCGCAGTTGAAACCCAAACAGAAATATCATTTGGTTTTCAGAAATATAAAACCTAAAAAAAAAGCTACAATTTTGATAGCATAAATCGTTCTTATGATATGTGGTTGGTTGGTTCGTTCCTAAGTTTAGGGGCTGCGACAACGTGGTCATGTAGCCCCGTGTACTTTGGGTGTGTGTAGAATCTGTCTGATAACCGATGTTAATTGTGATGACTGTATTAGTGTGTGTTATCTGTTCTTTAATTCAAGTACGGACTGCAGACTTATGCATTTTTCATATAGTTCCTACTTTTGCCGCCAAACGCCACCGTCGACGACTACTAGTTCAAAACTTAGCTACCAGACGCTACCGCAGTCGGCTCTTGGCAACGAACGTAGGAACCTAAGAGCGTTGTCTACATTCTTAACCTATACAATTTAGCTTCACACAGGTGGTTGGTATACAGACTGCAGCCTATGAAGGGTTAAAGAGGACTAGCGAATCATTACACCCTCCAGCCCTGATTCAGACTGAAAATATGTGCATATATTTGTTTGAAATCGATGCGCGACTTCATATCTTCCCTTGTTGGGCAGAGAGTTAATATAGCAAGTTCCTGTTTCCCGCACACTCTTTCAGGTACGGTACTGCATCAATAAATACAGACCTGGTAAAATCATTGGAATGATTTAAAATTGGCTTCAAGATACTCAAAGCTCACTGGGTTTTGCAGTGGTAATTTTCTCGCCTGCTGTACCCAACGTTGCAGGATTGAATCCTGGCATAGTCACTTAGCAGCATTCGAGGGTGCGCAAATACGAAAGAGGTACATCAGTAGAATTGCCTGCACGTTAAAGATCCTATTGAGGGCAAAATTCTGGCACCCTGGCGTTTCTAAACGCCACAGTAATTAAAAGGAACTGAAATCAATAACATTATTATTATTATTATTATTATTATTATTATTAATATTATTGTATGCATGTATGTCTACCCCTTATTATTCCCGTTTTCCAACGGGGTCGGGGATGAGATGCGATGGAAGTTGTTGTGGCGATGGTTTTTACGGCCGGATGCCCTTCCTGACGCCAACCTCATGAGAGGAGTTAATGAGAGATGAAATGAATGATGGTGAATGAAACTGGGCAAGGATGGGGAAGGAAGCGGCCGTGGCCTGACAGAAGGTACCGTCCCAGCATTTGCCTGGTGTTGAAAATGGGAAACCACGGAAAACCATTTCAAGGACGGCCGACGGTGGGGCTCGAACCCACGCGTCTACCGAGTCAGCAGAGAGCTTGGCCCCATGACCTAATGCTGCGCTTTAGCCAGCATAGCCACTACTGTCGGTTTATTAATAATATTATTATTTATTGTTATTACTAGAGAGCTTGTGCAAGAAATCTCGCATGTGTATAAACCACCCTACTGGCTTTACTGTTACGCGGACTCGACGCGCCACAGTTCTGGCAGGGGTTATCGTCCTGTGTATTTGTTTAAACGCACTTTGTAAACAAATTGTCGATATTTATAAATTCAGATTGCAATTCGTCACTGCTGCGAGTGATTTTCTTTCTTTTGTATGTTTATTTGTTACGTTTGGTTACTTGTGGACGCCCCTTGTGTATAGACCACCCGCCTGGCTTTACTATTATGCGGGATGAATGCGACACATTTGTGGCAGGGGTTAACGTCTCTAATATTTGTTTATGGGAACTTTATAAACGAACAAATATGTTTCTGTTGATTTTTAATGAAACATTGGCCCAAACTACACATTCTGACTCCCTCAGGTTTAAGAGCTTGAGTTTGTGAATTTTTGCGTATGACATCCCTTGAGTCTCTTGCATGTCAACGACACCGTCCCAGTACCTCGAACCAGAACTAAGATTGTAGGCAGAGCCGTGAATCGAACTCTATCCTCCGGTGTAGTAGCCAACAGTACTAAGAATTACATGACCTCCTCGTTGTGTAGCGGTTAGCATTCTTGTCTGTCATCCAGGAGATCCGGGTTTGATTCCCGTCTCTGCCAAGAAATTGAGTTCTGGCCTGAGGGCTGAAACCCAAGGTACACTCAGCCTCGTGAGGCAAAACTGATGACCCATCCTGGAAGTGGTTTTCCGTGGTTTCCTACTTTATCTCCGGGAAATTACCAGGACGGTTCCCAACTTAACACCACGGCCGACTCCTTCTCAATCCTCACATCTATTACAAATACACACTACTACTACATACACACACCACAATAGCACGGGTTATCAGACGAATTATTTATTTTATACATACACAATCAAGCACACGGGGCTAAATGAGTACGATGTTCAAGCCCCTAAAATGAAATAACAACAACTAGAGGACGAGGCGTACTGTGATTTCAGGAGTTGGTAATAGCTAGTTACTTAGAGAGGAAAGAGCCAGCCAGCAGTGGGAGTAATCTTTTCCCCTTTTGTGGTGGAAAAATATTAAACAACCTGTTTCAACACCTGAACTTCAAATAGCTTTCTAAAAGTGTGTATTTCCAAACAGTGAACAGCACAATTTTCTGTATCCAGTGGCCACATCAAGGCTAAAATATAAAAACAAAACAATGCTTTGTTCGTGGCCTAAGGCTCGAAAAGTCGACTCCATAAGGGATCCATTACAAACACAATATTGGTTTTTACTCTGCACTGTCAACACGCCGGATAAAATACAGTTTCGTAAAGCTGAGCTGAGCGTCAGCTGTTTGTGACGCGGTGGTCAACTTCCTATTGTACAAAGTGTTCTACTCTCTCTATGATGTACTCCCATTCCATATACAAATAACTGTCAATGGCAGATCACTGTCTCGTTGACTTCAATTAATGGCTCTTGTAAGCTCAAAGTTCTCCTCTGCAAATCGTACACATCCCTTAATTGTACCATTGTTTTAAAGCTAGGTGTCTGTTGAAGTTGTTGACATTTGTGTACCACAAGACATTACTGAATATGCTAAAATTCTTTCTTTCTTTCTTTTTCTTTCTTCGGCTTATCCCAATTAATAGGGGTCGCCGGAGCCAACCAGGCTCATTTTGGGTTTGGCCGGGGATTTAAGGCCGGATGCCCTTCTTGACGCCACGTGAATTTTCAGGTGAACATTCCACCCCGCTGTCACCATGATTAGAACCCCGGCCGTCCGGGTGAAAGACGAGCAGCTAAGCCACTGCACCATCACGCTCCCCCAGTGAGTAAGTTAAAACAATTTAAAAAATAACAATAATAATAAAAAAATAGTAATAATGGGCACATCCTCCGAATGAATTCAAATATATAGACTGACCAAAAAGATCTCCGACTATTTTCGTAATAAAAAAAAAACTCTTTTGTTTAAGGAAACTGAGAAAGACCTCGAAGAACTCCAAATTACAGACACCATGTTCATGGACAAAACTGCCAAAACCATCACCAAGAATAATAAACAATGGTTCCAAGTTAAAATCAAGCAAAAGCGTACGATCCACATCTCTGCCGAAGAAAGGGAAGCAAGATCTCAAAGGAAGAGGCAATACTGGGACAAAAGGAAAGCTCAAAACAATAAAAAGTGATTGATTTCATACATCCCAAAGTTGGGTGAAACAAATAAAGAATAGTAATAATAATCATAATCTTAGAGAAACAAGAAAGCAAAATCCTCAGGAAAGTCTTCGGCCCAGTGTGCGTAGAGGGAGTGTGGATGAAAAGTTATACCAACATTCCGAAAAAATATCAGACACGAAAAGGACGATTAAAATTTTATGAACATATTCAAAGAATGGTCACTGAAATACTTACCGAAAGGATATTTAATCATTTCTTTTCATCGAAAGCCGAGAATAACTACTTATAGATAATAGAAATTATAAAAGACCTTCAAGAAATCAACGTAAGAGAGGTAATTTTATGGAACAGGCCAGCTTCAGATCGTTGGTGAACCAATATCATTTTGCTACGAGCCTCCACTGTATAGACAGAAGAAAGGAAGAGAAGTCGTAGTGGGAGAATGAACAGATTTTGGGAAGAGAAGGAAATTAATTCGAATTCACCTTCTAAATATGTTCAATTGCTCTCCTCATTTGGGAATAACGTCGTGAAAAAAACATAATCGTAACCGTAGTAATAAATCCTCACGGATGCACAGCAAACCACCAAGCATGCATGTTTGAACAGTTGCTGATCTTAATCATGATACCTTACTTCGCTCCTGTGTTTAAGAGTACTCTATCGTGACGTTCCTCCGGGACGAAGCATATTTTGGCCACTCATTTGAAATATCACAAAGTGAAAATGTCACGAATTCATGAATCCGCAAATAGGGACCTCTCTTTCCTCCTCCTCTCATCACAAGAATAATGAACTGGTTGATAAATATAAAGTAATTGCTTACAGGGGCGTACATTAAATAATTTAAATGTCGACCATATTTAGAATATAAAATGTTAGTCCCCAGTGGCATACTGTAGATTGGATTGCTCTCCTGCTGAGCACATACAAATTACAAGCGATGATTTCATAGAGGGAAGGCAAATATAGCAAAGTTTGTGTGCATACGGAACTTAATCAAGTCGTCAACAAATATTCGCTGGCTGGCTGGTGAATGTTTCAGGTCGGTGCGAGTGGACTTGGAGTAGATGGTGTAATTGCAATTCCATCTACGCTACGTTAATAAGAAGAGTAGAGTAGACAATCTAATCGATCACACTTCACAAACAAACCAGAGTGAACATGGAAGCATAGATAAAGGAACAATCTTATTCTGTTGAGATAACACTTGGTTAAGTTATTTATATATACGTGGGCGACAACTATTCCATCCTTTAATCCTAAACAGACCAAAAATACTGCGAGTTGAGTATCTCAGCTCCCAACGCCAGTTACACATCCAGTTGTGGTGCTGTGTCAATCCACTGCGTTAGTGCGTATGAACTTTCACTGAGAATCTACAAATTATATTGGGTGGGGTGTAACAATTATTCTATCAACCTACAATAATACCTGATTGTCATCGTATTACATCTCTAACCTCTCCGGGTCGTGGTGGTGCAGCGGTCAAGCTGTTGGCCTCTCACCAAGGTGGACCGGGCTCGATTCCCGGTCAGTGCATGTGAGATTTTCGAAATGCAATTTTATGTCCTGTGGTTCGGATTCCACGTAGAAAGGAGGTCCCGTGGCTCATAATCACAAGATTCACGGTCACGTAAAACTACACTCTTCCTTCCTTCTCTAACCCCTCCCTCAACTTGTTAATTAAATTAAGACTAAGTGAACAAGACCGGATGATGCTGGCTTGACGAACGAAACATCTCATGCAATAACCCTCCCATTTGTTAGAGAAGTGTGATAATAAGCATAAACATACTTCTTATAAAAGGTAGTAGAGTGATATTGTTACTGCCCACCCAATCTAACTGCACATACTCCTATTCACCAACTGGAAAGCAATAATGTTAATGGATTTCAAAGGCAACTCTGAGATATGGTTCTAAAATAGAGATATGGTTCTTGGAAACGGTCTTTTCAAGCAAATTAAACTTCTCGTAGAAGAGTATTTGATATCTGAATGAACATTACAAATGCAAGTGATAATAGCTTCCTATTCAGTATCATTCAAGGCTGAGAACACCCCAGGTCGTCAAAGGCTGACTGTATTAGAGCAAAATGTGCCCCTTTGCTGCATAAGCCCACAAATAAAACCGGCTAATGATCACATGCAAATGCGCGCCCAGTCAGATGCTATTTTGATGCAAATACTCTGTCTACAGCTGCCACATTAACGAGGTAGGTGAATATGTACATCACTCCTGCTGAATGTGTTTCAAAATGATAGATTTGCATATCACATCGTGCCGGATAGAAATGATCTATTCTCTTCAGTAGGGCACAGTATATAGGAGCTATGATGCATATTGGGATATGTTAGAAATTATATCATGTCTACATCAGATATTCCGTAGCGGTCTCTCTTAGTTAGTCACAATAATAATTTAATAGATCACAGGTTAACAACAATAGAAGTGAGCAATACTATCTGCAAATAAGTTTGACGCGTTACACAAGCTTATTGTAACATAAACATTGTATATATATTATTTTAATGCTTACCACGGTGGGTGAGTGGTTATCGTGTCGGACTACCAACCCCAAGCTTGCAGGTTTGCTCCTGGCCGTGATATGAGATTTATGAAAGGCGACAAAAATCACGGTACGCATATCATTCGTTGTTGGCATGTTAATTACCCCATTTGAATTGAGTAGTCCGTGTTCGTAATGACAAAATTAATCTCGGGATTTTCCGCCAACACAAAAAGTTCCTCCTTTCTCTACTAGAAAGCGCTATAGTGTCAAGGAGCTTAGATATCTAACCTCCTTGACTTTCATAGCGCTCCAAGAAGCGATAAAATTTGACATGCAAGCTGTCCTCTGGGCGACAATTAACAAAGCTTGCACCCGGCACCCGAGTCCATACGATATTATTATTATTATTATTATTATTTGAAAAATATATATTTTATAACAACAATAGTGGCTTTGATGGCGTAGTCAGTAACATGCTGAACTGCTATGCCCAAGATCGCGGAATCAAACCCAGCTGAAGTCGTCGGATTGTTAAAAGCATTAAAATACTTCAGTATGCCTTCTTTCGAAGAGGAAGTACTGTTAAGCTGACGGGCCCATGTCATAGATTTATGGCAAGTAAAATAACCTACCACTAGAATTGGTAGTGTGCAGCCAAATGTGTGGGTTATTTGGTTAGAAACACTCTTATAAGTTCCAAAGTTCACCGCTATGTGTCAGTGGCAGTGACATATAACACCCAAAGTTGGAACTACTGGAAATTTGAACTTTCTGGGAGCCTAAGGGCGTTAAATTAATCTACCCTGCTATGACCATTGGCTGCAATTCATATCTAATAAAGTAGAGAAACAAATGGTCAATGCAATAATGTACATAACTCTATGGCCTGCTTATATAAAAATCCAACAAGGCGTCCATCCGAAATATTTAAACAGTTCTCAATATCTGTTAATCTATGACAGCAATCAAACTGATATTTTGTGTGTTGATAGATGCTATGATCGATTTTTTAAGAACGTTAAAAATCCCTCAGTATGCCTTCCTTCGGAGGGGAAGTAAAGCCGGCGGTCCCATGTCATAGATTTATGGCATGTTAAAGAACCTTCCACTAATTACACCTGTGCGAAGCTAAATTGGATAGGTTAAGAATGTAAACAACGCTCTTAGGTTTCTACGTTCGTTGCCAAGAGCCGACTGTGGTGGCGTCTGGTAGCTAAGTTCCGAACTTGGCCTAGTAATCGTTGAAGGTGGTGCTTGGCGGCAAAAGTAGGAACTATTAGAAAAATTATAAGTTGCAGTCTGTACTTAAATTAAAATACAGATAACACATACTAATACAGTCATCACAATTAACACCGGTTATCAGACAGATTCTACACACACCCAAAGTACACGGGGCTACATGACCGCGTTGTCGCAGCCCCTAAACTTAAGAACCAACCAACGAATAATGTGGTATGCTTTATCGGTAATTTTCTTAATATTTGTGGACCATTTTAATTTTCTTTAGCTCATAAATGCATTTTTTTAGCCTATTTTCATTTATGAAAAAATAGTTTTTGAGATCACCTTTTGTCCCTGTGCCTGTGTGTGTGTGCGTGTGTGATGGTGTGTGTGTGATGATGATGTGTGTTCCCCCTAATAACGTCTAAACGGCTGGAGCGATTCCAATGAAAGTTCATAGCACTATTCCGACGACCCCGACCGTGCCCTTCAAATTTTGTTACGTCTCACCAATCTAACATGGCGAAAAATTTCACCAGCATTCAATATCTCCGAAAGTATTACCGATATCACCCTGGAATATTTTCCGGTGATAAAGGGAACTACTAGAATTTCACCTATGTGACGCTTGAAAACCTGGTAACTACAAAACCAATATGGCGGCCAAGCGAAGTTGCGACTGTTAAATAGACGTTTCTCGCGATTTAACACACATTGTAATACTCCGACGTCTAACTTCGTTCAATTGTTTACATAACTGCAAGATGGCTGCTGTGCGAAAAATTTCACCGGTATTCTGTATCTCCGAAATTATTAACGGTATCACCATGAAATGTTGTACGGAGATAAAAGGCACTACTGAATTTCATCTATAAGACTTTCAAAAACCGGTTAACTAAAAAACGAATATGGCGGCCAAGCGAAGTTGAAAATTTTAAATAGACATTTCTCGCGATTTAATGACCCAAACGCAATGAAACTTGGTACAGCAAATATTTATACACATTGTAATGCACTGGTATCTAATTTAGTTCAATTGTTTACATAACCTCAAGATGGTGGCTGTGTGAATTTTAAAATTAAGTTTTTATTTCTTGTGTCTTAATTATGCGATCGAAGTGAAAGTTTGAATAATGAACCTAGGCAATAATTTTTCTTTAATGGTGCATGACTCTATGGCCTATACATATAACAATCCAACATGGCGACCATCCGAAATATTTGGATGGATCTCAATATCTATGAATCTATTACAGCAATCAAACTGAATTTTTTAATGTTCATAGGGGCTATGATAATAAGTTCACCTATAGGACTTTCAATAACCTGGTGATGACAAATCCAACATGGCGGCGACGCGAAATATAAAATATTCACATGGTCGTTTCTCGCAATTTAACCTTCCGAGTGCAGTGACACTTGGTACAGTAAATCCTTATACAAATGTTAATCCACTGGCATCTCATTTTTTCAAATGTTCCCATAGCCACAAGATGGCAGTTGTGCGAAATTTTAAAATCTCGTTTTTACTTCTTGTGTCCTAATCATGCGATTGAAGTTTGAATACTACACGTACACAATAATCTTCATGTAATAGTACAGTACATAACTAGTAGGTAAGCAGGGGGGGTTTTGACTCAAATACCGTTATTTATGCAAATTAGGGGGGCGTGGCAAGGTCAATGACCTTGAGGTAGGTCATGATCAATGACCTTGAGGTAGGTCATTGACCCCCAAGGTCGCCGGGACCCGGAAGGTAAACAAACCTTGGAGGGTCCAGGAACCTGTTTGAGGGGGTGTGGGTGGAGGGGGAGGAGTGGGGGTGGGGAGGGGGAGGGGAGGGGGGAGGGGGTAGGGGGTGGGGGTGGTGGCGAGGGTGGGGGATGAGGGGGAAGGATGGAAGAGGCTCTGCACGAGACCCTCCTCGACCCAGTCTCTCTGTTGGACTGAGCGCCTTCTCTGTTATTATCTCGTGCTATATAGCTTTGCTTTATGCCCGATGAGATCCGAGTGTTGCCGAAGGTTTCCGAATCCTTGGTTGTGAATGAATTGTCAGAGAATTGAACGGTCAACTGGTGTGTGTGTGACGTCACAGCAGATTACGGGATGTGAGGTAGGTCATGGACGGGAGTGTTTTGAATGGAAAACATGAATGGTGGTGGATGGTGGTGGTTGTTGAACCCTGACGTGGTAGGTTGGTTAGGTGTGAATGGGTCTGAGAGACAAACAAGATGGGGTTGAAAGCGCTCAATGGTAAACAAACATCAATGGTATCGGGAGTAGTGAATGGGATTGAGAGAGAGGGGGAATGAACTGGTTGTTGAATGTGCTCAATGGTAAACAAACATCAATGAATCTGGAGTAGTATTTCCTGTAAATGGTAGGGTGGGGGTAGGATACAAATCGCATGGCATGTTGAGTCGGCCAGCTCGACATGAAATAAAAACAAGAAGGTGTACACCAGATCTGATTTATTAATCCATGAATTATATGTGGCATTAAAACCTAGCCACTTAACAAAAAGTTTATTGCCACGTTTTTGTACAATTTTTTCAACAAGATAATGCTTGGGATATTGCGTCCTTTGCAGTTCCTCCATGTAGAATCCTCCTTGGATTGGCTGCTTGTTGAGGTCATCAAGTAAATAAACAACTGGATTAGAAAGTTTTACCTTGCGAATACGAAACATTTCTGTGCTCCAGTTTGGTGTGTAACCTTTGGCGAAGATTGTTTTATGTTTACTGATGCGCACATAATCACCAATACGTAATTGATGACGTCGCGGATATACTGTTTTGATTTTGTGATGAATGCGATCCAATAGCGCAATGTTCTTGGTTACAAGGCGTGGTTTCATTTTGATGGTTCTATGTTTAGTGTTGTTGTAACGTGTCACCAGGTCGCCTACAAGTTCAAGCCAGCGATAGGATCCTCTTGCTGTAAATTGTTCCCACATGCGCGTCTTGAGTGTGCGGTTGAAACGTTCTACAACACTTGCCTTTAGATTGCTAAAAGTGGAATAGTGATGGGTGTCAAGTGATTTGTGATAAGCGGAAAAAGTCTTGTTGAAAAATTCTTTGCCTTGATCTGTTTGAAGCAAACGAGGTTGTCGTCTTGACCGCTGAACGATGGTCTTGAATGCAGAGGTGACCAGTTGTGCAGATTTATTCCGAACAGGTTCAACTAAGGCCATTTTGGAATAAACGTCGATGACGGTGAGCAGATAGTTGACCCCGTTGTTAGCTTTGGCATAGGGAATCATTTCAACCAGATCAGCTTGCCAAAGATCGTCAACGCCCCGTGTGATGACATGACGACGATGGTAGAGACGACGAGCTGGTCTATGCAACTCGCGAGCAATGGCAGCCTTAACAGGCGAGGGTGTATGATCACGTTGACTCATTAGACAGTAATGCCAGCATGACGAAGCTCCTCTTCTATTTCTAAAACTTCTGCCTCGTGTCCGGTATGACCGGCCTGTTCTGATGCACGCAACAGTTGCAGACGTTTAACCAACTTATTTGGATTGTTCCAATAGGCGAAATCGATGAATGGTTTCAAAGTATTAAACGTGATACCGGACGCTGAATTTGCACGGCGAACACTTGCATAGGTGGGAAACAATTTTGATATGATGGTTTTATATTTGAAGCCCTTATTAGCATTTATTGCTTCAGAACGTTTATAATTACGTCTAAAACCATTTGTAGCCATCAAGATGTCTTTATACTTTTCAAGATCTTCTTTATCATAGTCCTCGGTAGAAGGTGTACGTGAAAATAAAAGTTCTAAAAGACCTGCCGTCAATTTGTAACGAACTGTTTTAACAATCAAAACATTGTCACTTATCTTGATTGGTGAATCGCCAATTCGAAATCTATTGTTTTCATAGCGAACACCGTAGGTAGTATCAGTTTTCTTAGTAAAAAGATCTTCAAGGAAGGGGGTAACCAACGCACCATAATTTTGTAGTTAAATGGATTTTAACCGCACATATTGTTCGGGCGTATTCAATATTTCTTTAAGAGGAGGCTGCTTTTCTTTGGGTCTAGTGGGTGTTTCAGCAATTATTGATGTTTTCAAAAACTGGGGCAGCGGCGATTCTTTGGAGCCAGAAGATGGAAGCAATGGAGAAAAAACATCGTCAGGTTCTTCATCATTTTCTTCCTCATCCTCCTCTTCAATTGTTTGTGTTTCTTTTGACCGTGTACTAGGCTTTGATGTTCCTTTCAACACAGCTTCCAGAGGTGATTTCAAATGTTTTTCGACAAACAGTTCACTGTCGGCATGTGCACGTTTTAGATAGCGAAACTTTTGTCGAATGCTATTTCGCGCACGGATTATGTGCTTTTTTAATTGACTCCCTGTTGTCGCCATGACATCTGAACTAATGATGTTCAGAAAAGCAATGCAGCTACTTAAATACGAATGAAATGATCAAATCCCATGCGGTAGCGTCCATTGTTGATGTTGCTCTGCTTATCAATAACAAGACAACTGTGGTGATGAGCGTTCCAACACATGGCACACAACTGTGTAAAGGCTTGAAAGGTCATGTCTGGGTTCACGTGATCATCGTAGACGTGATGCATGTTGCGCTCATTCTGACGGAAGAGAACAATCACGTTGGCATTGTCACGAATCAACTGTTTTGGTATTCGCGAATAGGTTTGAGCGAGATAAAAACAATCAATATATTTATGACGTCCCATGCTAAAGTAAGCCTGAATAATGCCCTGTCGTTCTGTGGCCACATCGTCAAAAATCATAAGCGAATGGGGGCGAACATTGTCTGGAGAAATGACATCTTCGTGCGCTGCGAATGTGAAGTAGCCCATGTTGCGCAGACCTGACATGACCTGTTCCAAGAACACATACAGCGGTTGATACAGCGATTAGGCAAAAATATAGATATTTTGAAAGCGCACTCCGTTTAAGGAGGTGATGAGGGTAAGCAGAAGATTGGTTTTTCCACATCCCGACGGGCCGGCGATGAGACAGCGAATGGAGGATGGGGAGAGTGATCCATGACGTTGTTCGGACGATGTTGAGAAGAGGTGTGAAACCAAGTCTCCCACCGGAAGTGAATGTTGTTGCTTAATAATCTGCATATCAACTAAATGTGAAAGGGGAAGAGCTGGTCCCTATATACATGAGGCAAACGGGTGTTTCAGTTCCAGTGTAACCATGGACGCCTTTGGAAGAACTCTTAAAACAAATGAACGATTTGCTTTGACAAACGATCCAAAACATGATACAGATCCGGCTACTAAACGATATGTCGATGCTAATGTATTGCCACGCACTACAGATGGCAATTACAACTTTAATGGAAAGCGATTGACCAATATAACAGAACCCGTATTACCCTCGGACGCATGTTCAAAAAAGTATGTAGATTATTTCCGCTTACGACGTATCAAAGGAGATTATGAGGCTCAGAATAAACGTATTACGGGCGTTGCAGATCCTGTGAACGATCAAGATGTGTGCACCAAAGCCTATGTGTTAACCAATGCTGTGGTGTTAACAGAAGCAAAGGACTATGACGTACACCAACGTCGAATCACTCAGCTGGCTCTTCCAACAAACAACACGGATGCTGCTAGAAAGGACTATGTAGATAGCAAGGTGAAACAGGTGCTCAGTATTTTGCCCACCCTAACTGTAAAGGGCTATACAGCAAATAATGCACGCCTTGTGCATGTGGCCGATCCTGAAGATGATCAAGATGTTTGTACAAAACGGTTTTTAAACTCTGAAATGGAAAAGGTGTGGGAAATTAAGGAGAACGCTCTACAGATGAAGCGAAGACGAATAGCCGAAGTTGCTGATCCTGTGCAACCTCACGACGTGACGACCAAACGATTTTTGGAACAAAGGTTATCGCTTTTTATTAAATCAATACCCTCTATATTTCTGCTTCACATTGTAAACCAACAACCGGTAAAAGATCCCAATAACCTCGCCTACATACTACGTTCGGGGTATGACAATTACCGTTTAATGTATGATGGTGCCATTCGTGTAATTGAGTATGCACCAGATTTGAAACATTTAGAGGTACGATTAAACGGTAGTGTTCAACCACTTATTGATCAACCGGTGAAAGCCGGAGACAAACTATTCTTTCACTTGAAACTCTCGTCTGAAGAAAAAGAGGCGGGGAAAACGATGAACGATTTTCCTCTGTATATAGAACTTGAATATACAGCCACCATTGAATAAATAACTACAGGTTCCCTTCCTGAGGAGCGTTAGTTGTGTTCTATACTTTGTGGTGTGAGGTTGTCTTGTTCTTTGGTCGCGATGGTGAAACAGAGATATGTGGTGAAGAAGTGGAAGAAGATGTACAGAAAGGGAGGTTTTAAAGCTATTCTTCATGCGGCACGTCAAGCTTCGCGCGGAGAAACAAATAGTGAGTTGGCTATTAAGAAAGCACTCCGAGCAGCACGATTGCATGCGAATCCCAAAAGTAAACTACGTTTTAGAAAACGTGCCCGAGTTATTCCTGTGCCGAAACGTGGTGGATTTTTACCTGCACTGTTTGCTGGACTAGCAGCCCTGGGTTCACTTCTTGGAGGAGCAAGTGCGGTAGCACGAACGGTGAAAGCTGTTGAGGAGGCGAAGCAACAGTTGAAGGAAAGTGAAAGGCATAATAAAACTATGGAGGCCATAGCACTGCGCGGCAAAGGTGTGAACATGAAGCTAGCACCCTACAAGAAAGGACTCGGCATTTACATGTCACCAAAAAACGGTTAATCGATGCACTGCCACGACGAGCCATGACGCATGAGGAAGTTATAAGATATGCAAAACAGCTTAAGATCTCCCACTTTCGAGGCGTGTTTATGCGCAACCAACTACCGTCTCGACCACGGAGCCATGAAAGTGCAGTTGTCAATTTGGATGACAGTCATGGACCGGGAACGCATTATGTGGCCTACATAAAGCATGGGCGAACCGTGTGGTACTTTGACAGTTTTGGAAATCTTCCTCCTCCGACAGAGCTTGTTCGCTATTTTGGAAGCAGTGCAACAATACACTATAATGTGAAACGAGTGCAAAATTTTAACACGCAACAGTGCGGTCGTCTATGTTTGACTTTTCTATATAAGACCGAGCACGGCGGGTGACGTGGTCATTATGACAACAGAAAGTAGAACGTTTACAGTGCACGGACAAGGTGCGGAAGTAACTGTTGACTTTTATCCTCCTATTGAATTGGGACGACGACCCTACGTGCTGGGACTTGTTTCGTTTGAAGGCTATAATAGAATCTGCAACATAATTGAAGACGTCAATGATAAGTTCTACTACGATGACTATGTGTTAACTCTACCGTCTGGCAGCTACACCGTAGATGATATTCACGATCACATCTACACAACTCTCACAAAAGAATTTAGTCTAAAAGCATTTCTGGACGGGACACGCAAGTTTGAACTCATAGCCAACAACGTGACACATCGCTTCAGTATTCTTTCTTCTTTTAGGATTGATTTTAAATCTCACCCAGATTCGATTGGGTCATTGTTAGGCTATTCACCACAAGTGTTAGTACCAAACGTGATACACAAGTCTGACCAACCGGTGAAAATAATTGAAGATCATCACATATCTGTCACGTGTAATATTATTACAGACGTCTACACCAATCAAGATCCCTCGCATTCGCTTTATGATTTTATTGTTACTTCACCTGGTGGTTATATCATCCGCGAAAACCCGTCGGTGGTGCTCTATCATCCTGTGAGTGTGACCAATATCAGGAATATTACCTTAAGACTGGTGAATAGAAACCAACGTCTCATCCGGTTAGACCCTCATACACCTGTGACCTACAAACTGTATCTGAAGCCAGCATGAAACAAGTGTATAAAGCGGCAACGCTGTCAAGAGCAGGTGTTAGTTGTGCTCAACACGTGTACAGGTTAACACGTGTCAACAAGCAGATCCTACAACAACTTGGTTACATCTTACGTCATGAATTCGATTCTAGACGTGACAAACCCTGTCGAAGTACAGGAGGGTATTGTAAGAATTGAACACCATTCCTACCAACCGTATACTCAGGGACTAAATAATAATGATGAGATTCGAATTACTATTAACCAACAAGATATCTACACGCTTCCACATGAAAGTTACATCCAGATTGAAGGGCAACTCACCAAATTGGATGGTACCATTCCAACAACGTCAAAGTTGGCCAACAATGCTTTGGCCTTTTTGTTTTCTGAGGTTCGCTACGTGATCAACGGTATTGAAGTGGATACTACTCGAAATGTTGGCATAACAAGTGTCATGAAACTTTATCCCTCGTACGGAAGCGAAGAGAGTAAAGCTTTTTGTATGGCTGGTTGGTGTCCCAACTCAACCAACGACTGGATGATTAACGATGATGGTACATTTACTGGACATTTACCTCTAAAATTAATACTAGGCTTTGCAGAGGATCATAAGCGCATTGTTGTGAACGCAAGACAGGATCTGATTCTTGTACGAGACAGCAGTGATTATAATGCGCTAAAGGGAGCTGATACAGCGCCAATAGATACAAAAATTCTACTGCAACGAATTCTATGGAAAGTACCGCACGTTACTCTATCAGATCAGAAAAAATTGAGTCTGCTCAAGATTGTGGAGAAGGATACAGCTTTACCCATTCAATTTAGAAGCTGGGAGCTGCATGAATACCCGGTATTACCACTCTCCGATACACATACTTGGTCTATAAAAACCTCACGGTATACAGAGCGGCCACTCTACGTCCTGGTTGGATTTCAAACAGATCGCAAATATCAATAGAATAAAGATGCATCAAAATTTGACCACATCCAATTACGAAATATACGACTCTTTTTGAACGGAGTTACCTTTCCCTATGAGGGAATGGATTTAAACTTTAACAGGAACAAATATGGTAAGCTCTATGACATGTTTGAAAACTTTCAGTCTTCCTATTATCAGAAAGAGGCATGTCCGCTATTATCACCACAAGACTTCAAGTCCAAGGCGCCTCTGGTGGTGATGGACTGCTCGTATTTGGAGGAGTCGATGAAGGAAACAACAATTGATATCAGACTAGAATTTGAAACATCGACAGTTATTCCAGGAAAAACAACAGCCTATTGCCTTATTGTTCACGAGGCGCAAGTGTTTTATCAACCGCTGTCCAATATGGTGACCAGAGTATAAATAGCATGTCTTCCTGCATTGCCCTTCACAGTCATGGAAAGCTACGATGAAGTCACAACCCCCTCTGCGAGGTGGGTCTGCAAATGTGAAAGTGATTCACCAGGTTCAGATGAAGATTCAAGATTTACCATTTATCGCGCCCTATTGAGTGAAGCTATAACTGCCTATCACAAGAATCATACTGTGCTTAGAATGCCGCCGCATCTGGTTCACTATTTACCAGATGGATTCATGTCTTCGTTTGGTATTCATGACAGGGGCTACAACAACAAGCCCATCACTAATCAAACAAATAATGTGGACGATGGCGTTGCCAAAGCTTCATCTTGTCATGTTGGAGAGCGGTTAGATTGTATGGACTGCAAATGCGATCGTTGCTCAACAAGTCGAGACGCTGATGCAGCATTTGAGATTTATCGCACCCTGGTGAGTTTAGCAATACGCGCCTACCATAAAGCACAATTTCTTCGTGAAATGCCGCAGCATCTGATTGCTTATTTACCAGCTGGATTTCTGACCGCGTACGGTGCACACGACATTGACCTTAATTGGGATAAGCTACCATTACACCTCCGTATGTCGGTGGATGTTGCAGCCTGCCGTCCTTGTCGTAGACACTTTATGCATCGAGGAGATTCTCACTGTGATTGGGATGGTCCAAATCCTATGATAAAAAATTGTAAGCGATGTACTGATAACTTTATGAATAAAATTGTGTAATTGATTCTTTGTGTGTATATTATTTTCCCGCTCCTATCCAATCAGTTAGTTGTTAAGAAGCAGCGGTAGTGGAAGGTGTGATATCCGTCGCCATGCCGAAAACATTGATTGTCGACGTGCAGGGTTTCAAGGTGAACGGAAACAAGTTTGTATTTATAGAAGTAGGAATTATTGACTGCACAACCATGTGGGCACCAAGAGTAACCAGTTTTGTCTTTGAACCACCGTTTCCATTGCATTTGCAGTCAGACGAGGACAGAAGACAAACAGAGTGGTTGCAACGCAATTTAGGACTAGTCTGGAAAGAAGGCGACATTCCTTACCAGCATCTATCACTTGTTCTGAAAGCTCACTTGTTTGGTGCTGACCTTGTATTTGTAAAGGGAAGTGAAAAAAAGGAATGGTTGCGTCAGTATGTTAATTCAACATGTCAACTTGTTGACCTTCATGATCTGGGATGTCCTGCACTGTACAACCTGTCCGTGCCTGATGAACCTCTACAAAATAAAACACTTCAAAATGTTTGGAAGCTTTTTGATTTGCTAGCTCGCAGAGCATGTCAAAACTTGCATGTTGAGTGCAAAGCGTTGTAACGTCAGCTTCAGTGTGAGACATACCAGTGATCAGTGTGGACGTGTAGTAATATGGCTGCAATTGAAGGTTTGGACTCCAACCCCACAGAGCGAGCTATTGTCAAGTTTTTTGCCTGTAAAAAAAAGCTTGACAGTTTCACAGATGAGGAATTGAACGCTTTGCCCAAGGCGTTCCTTTTTTATGTTGCTTCAAACGCGGTGAAAAATATTTGGCACAGTGTACCTAGTGAATGGAGCAGAGATCCTGGTCTGCGTGAACTACAACCATGCACTGACTTTAGTCATCACCAGCAAGTGTCTATTACTAAAATGCCATCCATTAGACAGTGTGGAACGTGTCAGCTCATCAAATTGTACCACGGCCATGCAAATATACCGTCCTGTAAAGACTTTGCTTCATCATTCCATGGTTGCGATGAAGAAGAGGAAGAAGAGACAGCAGCGGCAGTATCGCCAGCACCAAAAAGTAAGACAACGATTGGAAAAGATATATCAGACCTTTGCTGGTCATGGTCTAGTTAACAAGGCCATTGATGTACTTCCCATTGAACTGCATATTCCCGGCTATCAATTTTGTGGACCTGGGACTAAACTAAACCAACGTCTAGCACAAGGTAATTCTGGAATCAACAAATTGGATGCTGCGTGTAGAGATCATGACATTGCTTACAGCGACAAGAATGCAGAAGTACGTCGAGTTGCAGACCGCATTCTTCTAAGAAAGGCTGTGCAGCGCGTCACATCATTTACTGCTTCCATTGGTGAAAAGATTGCAACCTTGATCGTGGCAGGAGCTATGAAGTCAAAGCTAATGATTGGTGGTGGTTGTGGATTAGCGAGGAAAAGGACAAAGAAATAACCATGAATCAAATATTGTTAAGTATTTATTTGAGAGTCAGTCCACCAGATTACAGCATTCACAAAAGATGTTTTGGTTTCTTCTTGTAAAAACATACAATTGTAATAAAAAAAGAATTGAAAAATGTAAGTGTGTTCTTATTTACTAGGTGTGGAAATGTCCAAAAGGCAAGCTATTTACACCATCCCACAGCCGTTTATTGTCATATGTAGACAGCGATGTTTTATTTTGATTTACTGTAAATATATTATGGTTCTATGAAAGAATGCGTGTTTGCTGGTACAAGCGAGAGGTGTTTGTGTAGAGTACACATCGATATTCCTCAACATTGAGGAATTGTGTGACGCTACGAAGAACACCCTTCGCTTTGCATTGACCTTTATTCATTTGTGTTGAAAATGCGTACATTTTCGGCGCCAAAGCCACAAATTCCGTCATAACATCACCAGCACACTCATCCTTAAATAGACCAATGTGTTTTTCATTCATGGGAATTATGGCAAACATATTGTTAACCTCATAGTTTGAGGTATCAAAGTAACTTGGATGTTCTCTCATCAAAGAGTAAATATCCGTCTTATTGGTTTGATAAATAAGACTGTCTGTATCCATATACAGTAATTTTACATCTCCAAACTTTTGTTTGGCAAACTCATAATGAAATTGATACATTACAAATTTTGAATAGTCAAGTATTACCATTCCTAAGTAAATTGGTTTGTTATACATGATTTCTGTCTTTGACAATTCAATGGTTACTAAATCAGTTTCAATAACTCGTACTGAATGGAAATTGGGCATAGCAATATATTTTCGTGCGCCATATCGACCATTCCAGTGGTTTACCAAATGAATAGTTCTATGCTTTCTAATATTTTCCATAGATTTACCGTAGCATGCATTGTTCATTAATTTATAAAAATTTGACTCGAATGTAGTCTTGGCGTGCTGCCGATAATGAGTATTTAATTGCATGTACGGTTGTAACCATGGTTTCTGGTCAAAACAAATAATGCGGTGTATGGTTTGTAGCTTTAAACCGTGTTTCAAACATTGCATTAAATTTTCGATGTGTATGACGTAGCGATTTTTCGGATTTAACGTTGCCAGCAACTTTTTATTGTTGGAACGTGAACTGGGAGGTTGTAGTTTTTCAACACAAAATGGTAGATCAGAATGATCATTGTGTATCTCGCGGGGATATAATATGTCAACTTCTAGGACATAGCCACGTGTGTTATTGCTCAACGCGTCCTGTAAATTAAAATTTGAAACTTCATCTGAAGTCAGCCATCGAAAATTTTGATACGGAAGCGGTTTTTCCATAGCATATCCGTATAAATTGTTACAATCCAGGTAGGTGAGGTATGTTGTAGGTTGCTTTGGTTTGTATGTATCCATATATGGATTATTTGCTTTGGCGTGCTTTTGCACAAGCGATACAAGCCCGCCACGTATCCCGCGTTCAAAAAAGAGCAACATGTCGATGTCTGTTAATAGTTCCAGTTCTATTTCAGTCACCTTCAACATACAGTCCCAACTGTATCCGGCAAGGGTGTAGTAATGGGCTGGATCTAGATTGTAGATTTCAAGACACAGTTTGCGAAAGTGTTCAAACACGTCTGTCAAAAGTAGTGTATCAATTTTGAGGTATAAATCAGCATACTCGCCCAAAGTTGATATCTTGAACACGTCCCATACTTTTTGGGCGTGTAAATAGTCTTCTTCAGAAATATGACTTTTTGTTAAGTAATTGTAAAATTTATCCTTTGAAGGGAGTGCAGTTTCCTGCAAACATGCCCAATTGTTTACATAATTATAGGGATACACCCCTTTTCGAATGCATAATTCAAATTGTTCGTCACCAGTAAAGTTTTGACGTACAGAATGCAAATTGTTTGGGTGAAGCCCTTGAACAAGCGCATCCAATGATGATGCGAGGAATCTATACGAATCTAAAAATCGTATACTAATTCCATTTCGCCATTTTGTAAACGAAATAAAATTTTTATGATTTTGTGGAATTAAAGTAATCTTTTGGTTTTCAAGGTTAACAAATTCCTTAATAATTAGATGACTGTCATACCGAGACATGTTGTGTAAGAAACAAGAAATATAGCGTGCTCTTTTATAGGCCAAATTACATGCACTATGGGGGCGTGGTGGCTCAGCGGTCTAGCTGAATGCCTCTCACCAAGGCGGTCTGGGTTCGATTCCCGGTCAATGCATGTGAGATTTTCGATGTGAAATGCCATGTCCTGTGGTTCGGATTCCACGTTAAAAGGAGGTCCCGTGGCTCATGATCTCGAGATTAACGGTCACGTTAAAACTACAAGCTTCCGCTTACATGCACTATGAGCCTCTCCTCTAAATTTGCCAGTGTACCGATTATGGTCTCTCACCGGCGTGTCACAAGGTGCTATTGGTTTTTGACAAATGTGGCAAGTGGTTTCTGTTGCAAAAGCCACCTCGTCTGCATCCAACATTTGAAGCGGAATTGGGTTTTCCAGGATATTGTACACCCGATATGCCAAGGCGTCCAATTCATTTAAAAACCAAGCAGCAGCATTTGCATCACGATATGATTTGAAGTAAGAAAGCGAAGGGTCATATGAGCAAATCACGTTTAGAGCACAACTGAATGGCACATGTTGCTGTACTTGTTGAGTGTACGGGCGTGCTGGATCCGGGTTACATGTGTCAATGGGTGAGGTTAAACATTCAAAATCTGCATATACTGTAAATGGAAGCGGTTCTTGACGAGACACATTTTGAAATTTCATACTGGCTTTATCCTTTTCTGGGAATGTAATTTTTACAGCTGGTTGTGTAATGCAATCAATAGTATGGGCTGTCAACTTTTGATTGCTAGTAAAATATTGCAAACAGCGATCGCATATATATACCCTATTTTTACTCTTTGTAACTTGTGAACGAACTAGTCTGGAAAGATCTTTGATGTAACAATAATGGTTGCACAATTCCCCTTCAACGTACAATACATTAAAATGGTTTTCTTTTTTCCTTTGTCACATAGAGTGGCCCAATAACTTTGTCCCCTTCAACTCCGTATACATTAATGGAGTAAAGCAGATTTTTAGATTCAAAACGAGAAATGGCGTTGAGGTCCATTGGGAATTCTATGTTTGCTAAATTTAGACTGATCATTAATTCCATAAATTTCTGGTGATATTTGCCCATTCTGTGAACATTTTTACTTGCAGAACATAACCCAGCAGCCAGGGACCAAATAAAGCAGAAAACATCATTATTATCCACATTGATAACTGCGTGACGGTTTTCCAACTGTTTAGGCAAATTAACATGAGATGACCCACTATTTATGGGATCAAAGGTGCATACATTAATTTTAAGATGATTGATAGCTTCCAGCGATTTGCCGCTTTCTAATTCTTGAAACTCAGCAAAGCGTGTTGTGAGTTTATCAACAATGTTTTTACTATACCAACTGTGTATATTATCAGTGCGGTATAATTTAGTCATGTTTGTGTGTAAATAGATTGGCTGTATGATTTCCTCACCTTGTTTCAAAATAGCAAAGTCACATAATAATTCAGCGTTAACCTTTAACGCTACATGTTCTCTTAAACAGTCTTGTATTTTGTTTTGAAAAATGTTGTAACTAGTGTTTAAATATTCATTGAGATCTAAAATGTTTGCATCATTATTTACTTTAGTGCTACAGATATTGTTATGGAAACAACTATCCACATCTTGTCAACTTTGTATCGGTGGCGACATGATGTCCCTTAGTACTTAACAATTACAAACAACTGAACGGTTTGCAGAGACAGTGAACCAAAGTTTATTTTCCCTGCAAATTCCGTTTTTACATAAACTAATTTTAATTTTTATTTTTTTCTTCTATGAATTCCACCAGACATTTTTTATTTTCCAGTCCCAAATATTTTAAATAGATGGTCCATTTGTTGAGATCGGATACATCTTCCTCGCTGAGTTCCTTGAATCTCGACGGTAGAAATACTGCAAAGTCCTCCAGTTCGCAAACAATACGTTCGCCAAATTTGGTCTTGACTCGACGAACAGCAGTTACCAAATAAGACTCATTTACCTGCAGATCCTGTAGTCGTTTAGTCTCTGGTCCAGCATCTTTCCCTATGGAATTCGCATTTTTTATTGCCGACATTCTGAAATCGAATTTTATATCTATAATAGTGTTTTAGTATACCTAAGCATGCAAATATGTATATACACACATACAAGTTATCAAAACCCTTCTACACACCCATTATCGCTAGCCACTAATTTAATTGTCAACAGCTTGCGTTCACCATTTTCCTACTTCTCCTCAATCCATTACAAGAACACAGGTTATCAAACAAGTTATTCACCCAGGTGCATGGGGGCTACATGGTCAGGAGCTGATTATTTAAATGTCCTTAACTAAATAGGGTACATGACCTGGAGGTGATGATCGAAATGTCCTTTCACTCAGCAATACATAGCAGTTAGCATTCTCAACTGTTACTGTGGAGGTCTGGTATGTTCTGTAAAAAAATTAATTCTGGTCTTAGGGTTGGAATGGGGTTTGCTCTCTGTTCCCGGGCAGAGCAGGGGCGGGTTGCCAATATAAATGTTCACGAGTGAAGCCGAGGCGGGGTGCTTGTATAATATAACTGTTCCCGGGTGAAGCCGGAGAAGGTTGCTTGAATAATATAACTGTTCACGGACGAAGCCAGGGGCAGATTGGTTGTATAATTTAACTGTTCCCCGGGCGAAGCCGGGGGGGGGGGCGGGTTTTTAGTATAATATGTAACTGTCCCCGGGCGAAGCCGGGGCGGATTACTTGTATAATTTAACTGTTCTCGGACAAAGCCGGGGTGGATTGCTTGTATAATTTAACTGTCTCCCGGGCGAAGCCGGAGCAGGTTTCTAGTATAATATATGACTGTACTTGGATGAAGCTGGGGCAGATTGCTTGTATAATCTAACTGTTCCCGGGAAAAGCCGGGGAAAACTGCTTGTATAATTTAACTGTCCCCCGGGCGAAGCCGGAGCGGGTTTCTAGTATAATATATAACTGTTCCCGGGTGAAGCCGGGGTGAATTTCTTGTATAATTTAACTGTTCCCGGGCGAAGCCGGAGCGGGTTTCTAGTATAATATATGACTGTTCCCGGGTGAAGCCATGGCAGATTGCCTGTATAATTTAACTGTTCCCGGGCGAAGCCAGGGCGGATTGCTTGTATAATTTAACTGTCCCCCGGGTGAAGCCGGAGCGGGTTTCTAGTATAATATATAACTGTTCCCGGGTGAAGCCGGGCAGATTGCTTGTATAATTTAACTATTCCCGGACGAAGCCGGATCGGGTTTTTAGTATAATATATAACTGTTCACGGGCGAAGCCAGGGCAGATTACTTATATAATTTAACTGTTCCCCGGGCGAAGCCGGAGCGGGTTTCTAGTATAATATATAACTGTTCCCGGACAAAGCCAGGGCAGATTGCTTCTATAATTTAACTGCCCCACGGGCGAAGCTGGAGCGGGTTTCTAGTATAATATATATCTGTTCACGGGTGAAGCCGGAGCAGATTGCTTGTATAATTTAACTGTTCCCGGGCAAAGCTGGAGCGGGTTTCTAGAATAATATATAACTGTTCCCGGGCGAAGCCGGAGCGGGTTTCTAGTATATAACTGTTCCCGGGCGAAGCTGGAGCAGGTTTCTAGTATAATATATAACTGTTTCCCAGGCGAAGCCGGAGCAGATTGCTTGTATAATTGAACAGTCCCCCGGGCGAAGCCGGAGCGGGTTTCTGGTATAATATATAACTGTTCTCGGGTAAAGCCGGAGCAGATTGCTTCTATAATTTAACTGTTCCCGGGAGAAGCCAGAGCGGGTTTCTAGAATAATATATAACTGTTCCCGGGCGAAGCCGGAGCGGGTCTCTAGTATAATCTATAACTGTTCCCGGGCGAAGCTGGGGCAGATTGCTTGTATAATTTAACTGTTCTCGGGTGAAGCCGAGGCGGATATTTTTGTATAATTTAACTGTCCCCCGGGCGAAGCCGGAGCGGGTTTCTAGTATAATATATATATCTGATTCCGGGTGAAGCCGGGATGGATTGCTTGTATAATTTAACTGTCCCCCGGGCGAAGCCGGAGCGGGTTTCTAGTATAATATATAACTGTTCCCGGGCGAAGCAGGGGCGGATTGCTTGTATAATTTAACTGTGCCCGGGCAAAGCCGGGGCAGATTGCTTGTATAATTTAACTGTTCTCGAGCGAAGCCGGTGCAGGCTTCTGGTATAATATAACTGTTCCCGGGCGAAGCCGGGTCGGGTTTCTGGTATAACATAACTGTTCCCGGGCGAAGCCGGGTCGGGTTGTTTGTATATTATATCTGTTCCCGGGCGAAGCCGGGGCAGGTTGCTTAAATAATTTACCTGTTCAATACACCCAAGTGCATGGGGGCTACATGGTCGGGAGGTGATGATTTAAATGTCCTTAACTAAGTGCTAATGATAAATATATCCTTCACCTCTGCAATACATAAGAGTTCACCATCTCTTCCGTGTCTGTGTCTAGCACAGTATTTATCCCGCGGGCTATGCAGTGAAATCTGCAACATTTAATTGGATAATAACTGTAATTATATAATTGAGCTGCATTCATTTAATATATTCCAGGCAGCTAATGGTTTATGTTGCATTATACGTTAAAACCAATCTTATTACATGCAATGAATTCTGCTTGTTTCATCCTTGAAGTAATTATTGCTTGTCTGATTCATACTGTCTAACTTTTAAAGCAGCTTTGTCAATAGGCGATGAATGTATTAATAAAAAAAAAAGGATTGGGAAGGAAGTCAGATTTTTTTAAGTGTGTTAAAAATCCTTCAGTATGCCTTCCTTTGGAGGGGGAGTAAAGCCAGTGGTTCCATGTTCTCACACTATGACATGTAAAAGATCCGTCCACAGACTAAACTTGTGTGAAGCTAAATTGACAGGTTAGATTTTGTCAAAACAAGTTCCAACATTCACCACTAGATGGCATTATTATCTAGTAGCAAAAAGTTGGAACTTGTAGCTCACCCTAAAGGCGATCGCTGGAAGCAGCTACATACTGAAGTGAGTCACACATGTTCTTGGACACTTCCAGCACTGAAACCCATACTCAAGTTCCAACATTCACCACTAGGTATCATTAATATCTAGTAGCAAAATTTTGGAACTACTTAAAAATGAACAGAACTTGTAGCTCACTCTAAGGGCAAACGCTGGAAGCTGCTGCAGACTTAGGTGAGCTGTACTTGCTCTTACACACTCCCAGCAATTCACAATACAATATTTAGATAAACAAGCGTTATAAAACAATTTTGTTGTACTCTTTATTGTATACATTTTTTTATAGCTTTGGAAATGATCCAGTTTTGGTGGTTTTTTGCTGCTTTAATGACAGCGATGGAAGGGCGTGGGAGAGGTGAAGAAGAAGAAGAAGAAGATGATGATGAAGAGGAAGATGAAGAGGAAGAAGAAGCTGGTGATAAAAGGCAAAATAGTTGTAGTAACAGTTCACAACATAAAACATAATTTTACTTTTTTTGCTTCTGGTCTTATTTGTTTTTACATTCAACCTACCAAGCAAGCCAGAGTTCAACACCCACCATCCATCTCCATTCATGATTCAAACACGTTTACCTCATCATTTGTCCCCCACCCTCTCAATCACCGTAAGGTCATTCCCAGACATGACCAACCATACAACCCGTTGTCAATCTCAGGATTAGTCATCCCATGTGACGTCACACACAGGTTAACCGTTCAAATCTGTTTATTCATTCACACAAACACCTATGTTCATTAAACATCCACCCACGCATCGATGTTTGTTAACCATTGAGCGCTTTCAACCCCATCTTGTTTGTCTCTCAGACCCATTCACACCTAACCAACCTACCACGTCAGGGTTCAACAACCACCACCATCCACCGCCATTCATGTTTTCCATTCAAAACACTCCCGTCCATGACCTACCTCACATCCCGTAATCTGCTGTGACGTCACACACACACCAGTTGACCGTTCAATTCTCTGGCAATTCATTCACAACCAAGGATTCGGAAACCTTCGGCAACACTCGGATCTCATCGGGCATAAAGCAAAGCTATATAGCACGAGATAATAACAGAGAAGGCGCTCAGTCCAACAGAGAGACTGGGTCGAGGAGGGTCTCGTGCAGAGCCTCTTCCATCCTTCCCCCTCATCCCCCACCCTCGACACCACCCCCTCCCCCTCCCCTCCCCCTCCCCGACCCAAATCCTCCCCCTCCACCCACACCCCCTCAAACAGGTTCCTGGACCCTCCAAGGTTTGTTTACCTTCCGGGTCCCGGCGATCATGGGGGTCAATGACCTACCTCAAGGTCATTGCTCATGACCTACCTCAAGGTCATTGACCTTGCCACGCCCCCCTAATTTGCATAAATAACGGTATTTGAGTCAAAACCCCCCCTGCTTACCTACTATAACTCCAACACCTACATATATAAAAATCCAATATGGCGACCATCCGCAATATTTAGCCGGTTCCCACTATCTACGAATCTATTACAGCAATCAAACTGAAATTTTGTATGTTGATAGAGGCAATTAACATAAGTAGGATATATGAAAATAGGCTGTATAATTCTTCACGGAACTACTAGTTTATTTTGCATTTATTTGTTTTTACTGGCCACTGTGGCCGAGAGCGCTAACGTGCCAGCTCTTGCCTTGCTGATATCGGGAGATCGTTGGTTTGAATTCAATCTCAGCCGTCCTGATAATGGTTTCCGTGGTTTCCCATTCTCACCATCACCCAAATGCCGAGACAATTCCCAATCAACAGGTGAACAGGATTCAAATTCCCTTCTCCGATCCTTCCTTAATTAGACACAAGCTAGCGTTTGCCTGGGCGATCGTCCTGTCACCATCCCCAGTTGTATTTACTGATAAAGTGTGTTCAGCTCCCAGTCACCGTCCATGTGACGGTAGAGGAATAATCCTTCGCCGAGTCCGTGGATGAAGCCAAACTGGGAGGATAAGCGATTAAAATAAGGTATTAGCATATTATAAGTCACTAGCTATACCCAGCATGTGTTGCAATGCCAATCAAAGACAGATAGAAAGAAAGGAAGATGATAATGTTATTCAACAACTGCGGCTTTTAGAAACGCTGGGGTGACGGAATTTTGGCCCGAAGGGGATCTTTAACGTGCCAGTAAATCTACTGACACAGCCCCCTCGCATTTGCACACCCCCAAATGCCGACTGGCTGCGCAAGGATTTGATCCTACAACCTTGGTCACAGCAGGCGAGAACATTTCCGCTGAGCCACGCAGCCAGAAAGAAAGAAAGAAAGAAAGAAAAAAATAAGGGTTTGAATCGTAATTTTGTTTACTGAAGTGCCATTGGATAAACAATATTATTTTTGTTTCTGCCTGGTGCGAATATAAATAAATCCGAAGGCTGTCCGACGCGTGAGCACGCCACATACAGTACAGCTGACCATGTGAGCATTTGTTGAAACTACTCGTGCGACATCTAATGTATAATGGATTTACTTATTCAGAAAGATTGGTGGGAGTGTGCACAACAACTCCCCTAAGTTTTATCGCAATTGGTGGAATTGTACACGAACGCCTACGGGACTCTCCTGAAATGATTCGCTGGCCAACACTCATTTGTTGAAACCTACTACCAATTGGATTATCTAATTCAGAAACCTTTGCGGTAGTGTGCACAAGAACTCAACTAAATTACATCGCAGTCGGATGAATGGCATATGAACGCATACAGGACTTTGTTGAAACGATTCGCGCGCCCTCACTCATTAGTTGAACCTACTCGTGCGCTACCTATTTTAAAATGGATTAACTAAGCCAGAAACATTCCCTGGAGTGCACATAACAACTCACCCAAGTTTCATCGGTGATGGTTTATTAACGCACAGGGGACTTGAAACGATTCGCACGCCATGACCGTATTCGAACCGGCAGCCAAGCTAAGTTCAGTTTTAAGAACTGCACTTTATCACTGACCCACGCGAGCTGGTAAAAATGAAAATAAAACATGATCGGTGTGAAGTGATTGATATACAATCTTACAGGTTTCATTGAGACACGTGCATTAAATGTTATTATACTCTGATTTACAAAATATGGTCGGTGAAAGCTATCATCCGCTTGAAGGATGAGGTCAGGAGTGGAGATGAGCGGGGTAACGGTCTCCATAGCAACAGCCAGCAATGTTGCAATGTATGCCGACACAGCATAGTGTTCTACTGTGTCTCGACTCGTAACGGTCATTAGACCACCAGGCAGGGAGGCTAACTTCCCCAGTATTTGTGTCTTCCTGCAAGCCTCTTGGAATGTTATGATTCATGAACTGCCTCAGTGGCAATGCAGCGTTTCCCCACGTGCTAGCTTTGACAGCTGTCAGCGACCATTATTGGTAATTCATAGTATAGAGCTCTGTTGAGACAGCATGTCACCTCGCGATGAATCAGCCAGCTATTCTCTTGCGCTATCATAAGTATACAGATTGTGCAATTGGGCTATTGTGGGATTTTTAGGGTTCCTGTTAAGTCCCTCATCCTTTTTTGTTACTTCCCTGAAGTGCACACAACATCTCACCTAAGTTTCATGGCATTCGTATGAATGGTATATGAGCTCATAGGGGATATACATGCATACAGACAAACTATCACGTAACATTGATTTATATAGAGAGATGGTTGGTTCCTCAGTTTAGGGGCTGCGACAACGCGGTCATGTAGCCCCGTGTACTTTGGGTGTGTGTAGAATCTGTCTGATAACCGGTGGCTGTATTAGTGTGAGTATCTTTTTTCTAATTCAAGTAAGAACTGCAACTTTGAATTTTTCAAATAGTTACTACTTTCGCCCCCAAACGCCAACGTCAACGACTACTAGGCCTAGTTCAGAACTTAGCTACTAGACGCCAACGCAGTCGGCTCTTGGCAACGAACGTAGGAAACTAAGAGCGTTGTTTACATTCTTAACCTATACAATTTAGCATCACACAGGTGTAATTAGTGGAAGGTTCTTTAACATGCCATAAATCTATGACAGGGGACCGCCGGCTGTACTTCCCCTCCGATGGAAGAGATTAAATGCCTTGCCCTAATAATAAATGATAATATAGCTTGGGGTGTTTATCGCATTTCGATCTAATCATGAGGATTACAGTTCGAACATATCTGAAAGAGGAGTAATATTAGTCCATGGGATTCTCACCACGTCGGCAACCCACCCACCAACTCGAAACAGAAGGCGAAAGTTAAAAAGAAACATCCAGTTGAAAAGCAAATGAGTACTGGTGCTTCCATTTAACAGCGCCCACGAATCCTTTAATAAATACTTGAAGAGATATAAATTTGGAATCTCTCTCTCCATTTCAGTACATGTCTTACGATTAAAGCCGAGTTTCACCGCCCACTATCTAATGTCACGATGTGAAAAGGTAATTAAACTTCTTGAAATGAGAAATATGACGTAAAAGTTAAAGGAAAGAATTCCTTGGTTCAAGTGATTCAAACTTTATTCAGTGCTGTCTGGTGGAATTCCTGTTTCAACTTGAAGTCAAGAAAGAGTTAAGCTAAAGATAACTACAAACTTCTGTCTTCCAGTATGAAATCCTTGAAGAAGAATTCTAAAGAAACACAGACATTAAACGTGAGGAATTTTCTTTCGAGTGAAAGCTATGTGATTTATGCAGATGGATGCACTGTGGAAATCTGAACACTTGGTGCCAAGTTAATTTTTTTTTTTTTTAAAGCCAACAGAAGTTCGCAATGGGAACACCAGCATTAAAATATATAATGGAAGAACTTCAATTGCTGGTGATTACCAGATAACCCCACCTCCCCAGCTCGTGTGGAAGATTTTCATACTCACTGCAGGGCGGTTCGTATCGTGGATTGGAATGTCTATGGTTTTCAGAGCTAAGTGAGTCCCTTTTATTTGATATTATATTTGCTTAAATTTTAATTCGGCTAATCCCTTTTATTCCGTAGATTTTTGTTTCCTATTATTGATGTGTAACATCTTTCCGCTCGGTTTCTGGATATTTTTTTAGTGG
This sequence comes from Meconema thalassinum, assembly GCA_946902985.2. Classification (NCBI taxonomy): domain Eukaryota; kingdom Metazoa; phylum Arthropoda; class Insecta; order Orthoptera; family Tettigoniidae; genus Meconema; species Meconema thalassinum. Next base: position 304,261,808 of record OX336391.1, read on the forward strand.
GGGGGGGGGATTTTGTAAAAAGGGACGGAAGTGGGACGTAAATGGGACGGAAACAATGAGCGCGCGCAATAGCGGAGATTGGTACAATGACGTACTCTCGGCCATGTGGCTATGTGGAATGTAAATCGCATACGGTTTTCTTCAAGGTTTGGAGGCCCCATTAAAGATATTCCAACAATAAATCATCTTCAAATTGTCGTTATTTGGTGTGAAAATATTCATTATATCATATTTGCTGAAAACAATTATGATTTATTAAATCTTACTACTCTTGCTGTATTCTAATTTCATGTAAGCACTCGAGGTACTGTCGGCCAAAATACAGCACTATGTGGAATATATATAGCATACGGTTTACTTCAAGGCTTGGAGGCCCCATTAAAGATATTCCAACAATAAATCATCTTCAAATTGTCGTTCTTTTGTGTGAAAATATTCATTATATCATATTTCCTGAAAGGATTTGGCACTGGAGTTTTACAAGTAGTTATTTCAATGACCAACAGAGTTCACTGTTAACTAGGGATTTGCGCTCCCGGCAGGCACATAGTAGGATAACTTGTCACATGTTACACATCACATGCGATTACTCGTATTTTTTTAATTCTTATTTTATTGATATCAGGTCGTTTTCTTAATTTTGAATCAATCTCTTTAAAAATGAAAACCAAACATAAACCCCGCAGCTCAGCCATTCGGTCTACAGATTGTGGGGTGACGAAGGGTCTGTGCAAATGGAATAACCTAGTCAGTAGGCCTATATGCCCTTATGGGAATTGTTGAAGTTGTTGTTTGAGTCTTCAGTCTATTGATTGGTTTGATGCAGCGCTCCATGCCTCCCTGTCCTGAGCTAATGGTTTCATCTCTACATTACACGTTACATCCAAGACACTCTGTTTAACAATCTAACCTTGGTCTACCCCTACTATTCTTGTCCTCCACCCTTCCTTCCATAACTAAGTTTGCTATTCCTGGGTGTCTTGGAATGTGTCCTACCAACCTATGTCTTCTCTTCATTAGCAGTCGCCAGAAACATCTATCCTCGCCCACTCGCATTATTACTTCTTCAATTGTTACTCTTTCTACCCACCTAATCTTCATCATTCTCCTGTAACAACACATTTCAAACACTTCTATTTGCCTCGGTTCTGCTGCTCCAACAGTCCAAGTTTCACTTCCTTAGAACGCCACGGTTCAGACAAAGGCTTTCATGAATGACTTCCTTATACCTAAATCTATAATGTATTTGATTCCAACAGATTTCTTTTCCGTATAAATGCTTTCCTTGCCTGAGCCAATCTACTTTTTATAACCTCCTTGCTTCGTCCATCACTGGTTATTTTTCTTCCTAAGTAGCAGAAGTCTCTTTCTTCCATTAGATTTTCACCTGCCAATTTGACGTCAATTGGGGTTTATGATTTCTTTCGGCTGCATTTTTATGGGAATTAAGGCATCGATAGGATGTAATTACAGGGTTGTGTATTAGGTTCTCACTTGAGGAAATATCTAACAGGAGGTTAAAATAATTTTCTTTCTTGCAATTTCTAACTTTAATTTCATTTATTTATATTTTTTTGTAAGATAGGAAGCAAGTAGTTTCGTGGCGAACTAAAGAGCCTACTTTTCTTAAATTTTAAGGTTCATGTCAATGATTAATAAATATATCAGAAATGAATTAATGTTACATTGGATCTAGTAGCGCGCATGAAATCATGTTGGAAACAATGTCATGTATATATTTCTCAGAATTAATCTGAAATGAAATATTATGATCTATTATTGTCCCAATTTTCGATGAAATCCATTTGATAGGATAGAAGTTACAAGTATTTAAAAATTGGACCTATCAGCAGGCTTAGAATCATATTGGCAGCACTGACATGTATTAGTTATTCCAAATTAATCTAGAATGTCAGGTACTATACGTGTGTAAAGGTTAGGTCTGTCGGATTGCATACTCTCTGATATACATGATGTTTCAAAAATAGTGTCCGATATTGCAACAGGGGTTGTGATTGGTCAAAACGAGAAGAAATGTTCCTATAAACAAATGTCCGGAAACAAATACCTGTTAAGATATGAGCCATTTTACTTGTGTTATGTATGAACACTTCAGACAATGGACGTCTTCCTGCCAGCTACTTCAAATGAACACTTGACTGTCACACACGTTTAACAAAACAGGCGTTGGGCAAAAATCCATCCACACCACCAACCAGGAGCTGAGATGATTTCAGCCGGTCTGTCCGCAGATACCATCTGCACGTTACAAGAGTTGCTCCACATAGTTACCACATGCTTCGGCTCTTCTTCGCAAGGAATCCCCAACTCGTCCAATAACGCCTGGCTGCTCGCGGATGTGGGCACTCTCATTGGTCACACTCTCTTGTAACATCTGCACATTGTCGATGGGTGTGGCATGTCCCCATAACAAGAAATCTAATGGATTACGGTTTAGGGGCAGATGACCTCATAGTTTCGCCCCTTAAAACAACAATAACTAACTGGATTAAGGTCCAGAGAACGGGGAGGCCATGCTAGTACCATTTTCTAATCCATAGCAAAAAACCATGCTTGCCATTTACCTCGAGGAATACTCCATCGCACTGTTTACGTCATCCACACAGCACGTGCCCAACAGTCTGCTACGGGTAGCGGACTACACTGCTAGCACAACCGCATACTATGACTGAACATCCGACTCATGCAAAGAGCTTCACCGGAAAGACACCTGCACCACCGAACATAACGCCTCCTCCATGCGGGTAAAATGGTGCATATCTCAACAGGTATTTGTTTCCAAAAATGATGTTTATGGGAACAATTCTTCTCGATTTGCCCAATCCCAACCCCTGTTGCAATATCGGACACTTTTTTCGATACACCCTGTATTGGAATTAGTATTTAAAACAAATAGAGAGATCACTTACCAACAGTTGGCAGCTCTGACGGCTCATAAGAATATGCATAGTCATATCTGTTATGGTATACAAAGCACATTAGCGATTTGGTTGAAATCCAATTGATTGTATAGAAATTACATGCATTTAAATATTGGACCTATCAGCATGCTTAGAATCATGTTGGTAAATCTGTCATGAATGGGTTCCAGAATTAATTTAGAATTTTATTATCTCTGTGTGTGTTAATTTTGGAACATTTCGCATGCATAACTTCTGAGATATCCGACATTGAGCTCAAATTTTTATTGTGTTTATTCATCAGTTGGTAGCACTGATGTCATTTTCAAATATGACCGGGAGATATTTAGGTATAAATCCTTACTCATACCAAATTTGGTGTTGATAGCTGCAGCCTTTAGGAGTTGACAGGAGGGGACACACACACACAGATAGACGGAAGGACAGACAGACACACATTTGCCCAGATCGATCTCATAAGTCTACTTTTTCTTCATTTTTACAAAATCTGAAGAGTAGGCTAAAAATATTTTCTAATAGGTTTGCACTGGCCACGTCCACATATCTGTCATGCACTGAGCTTTAAAACTAAATTTGTCGGTCGTAACAAGATGGCAATAGTTTAGCAGACTGTGGAAAGATGGCGACAATACATTTCCGGCCCCATTGTTTACAATACAAATACATGTGTTTGCCAAGCAATTGAGTAAATCTATGATTTAGATCATTTTAGGTAGATTTCATTAGAAAGCTAACTATTGCAATGGGTACCATGTTTCGACTTCCGGAAAATGTCTTCATATCTTCGAGCTTCACAGCCTCTTGAACCCAAAACCACTTTCAGTTCAAAAGGTTATAAATAATTTATGGTATACGTATGTATGTATATGACATTCATGTGGACACGATAACTACCGCAATTTTACACGAATCACTTTGAATTTTTTACATAATATGTATCCCTATAAAATCTCAGCCGAGTTCGTTAATGGGCAAAATCGGTCCAGGGGGGTGAAAATGGGCGTCTTATTTTTTTTTTTAAAGCGAAATATTGCTATAACTCACTTAATATGTGAAATATCGAATCCATTCAAAGTTCATACTATGTGTCGGATAAGGGCCAAAAATGTATGTGTGAAAAGTTTTTTGATAGGACCAACCATTGACCAAAGTGGTGGGAAAAAGTGTTTTTTCTGGGAAATATTAACAATATCTCTCTTTATAGGCACAATATCAACACCGTACAAAATGGACAATATTCCCCTAATAATTACCTAAAACTTTTATCTGAAAGAATTTTTGATATTACCCACCATTACGCCAAGGGATGAGCAAAATGATTTCGGAATTAGAAGAAAATGCCAAGATCCATCAGAGGTTGCCATGACAACGCTACTAAATTGATAAGGGATGAGCCATCAGAGGTTGCCATGACAACGCCATTGCACGAGATCACATTGAGTTTTCCATCTGACTCTGTAGAAAGCGGCGTCGGTGACGTAACTGGTAGCATGCTGAACGTCTATGTCCAAGGTCGCGGGTTCAAAGCCGGCCAAAGTCGTCGAATTTTCTAAGAGAGCAATAAATCCCTCAGTATGCTTTCCTTCGGAGGGGAAGTTCCAACGTTCGTTGCAAGTTGCTGGTTGCGGTGACATTTAGTAGCCAAGATCACAGATAGGTGTCGTTTACGGCAGTATTGGTAGCAAAATCAGGAACTACTACTAGAAATTGACCATCTGCAGTCCTTACCTGAATTACAGACTAATACAGCCACCACAATTAACACTGTTTATCAGACAGATTCTACACACACCCAAAGTGACCGCGTGGTCACAGCCCCTAAACTGAGGAACCAACCAACATCTCTGCGGGAGATAAAATTTTGCCTGAAGAAGTAACAGACCGTTAGATAGTTACACATCAGTGTTGAAACCTTGTATAAGGACAGTGTGATCACAAGTATAACAAGAAGTTCCGTGAAGAACTATACAGCCTACTTTTCATGCCAATGATTATTCTACAGTATATGAACCTATCTAGAATAATGACAAAATTAAGTTGGTAATATCGAAATATCAAATTAGTTCAAAATATACCTGGTATAATTTAGCCTAATAGAGCACTACAGTTGGCAGCCCTGGTGACTGAATATATTCTTAGTTCCATCTCTTAAGATACAGAATAAAAAAATAGGTTGAAGTCCAATGGACGTTACATGCAGTTAGACACTGGATCTACCAGCACGCGTAAAAGCATGTTGCCAATAATACCATGCGTGTGCTGGTCAGAAATAATCTGAAATATAATGATATCTTCTTGTGCCAATTTTGGATGAAATCCATTTGTTAGTATAGAAGTTACATGTATTTTAAAATTGGACGTTTCAGCAGGCATAGAATCATGTTGGCAGCACTGCCTTGTATTAATTACTCCAAATTAATCTACAATGTCAGGTGCTATACGTGTGCAAAGTATAGAGCTGTTGGCTTGCATACTTTCTGATATATTGATATTAGGGTAAAAAGAATATAGGCAGCATTTATTAACAGTTGGCAGCCCTGATTGCTCTTAACAATACTTATAGTCATATCTGTTATGGTGCACATAGCACATACGAAATTTGGTTGAAATCCAACTGATAGTATAGAAGTTACATGTATTTAAAAATTGGAATTATCAGCAGGCTTATAATCATGTTGGTAGAACTGACGTATGTAAGTTACTCCAAATTAATCTTAAATGTCAGAATATACGTGTGCATAGTTTAAAGCTGTTGGCTTGCATACTTTCTGATATATTGGTATTTGGATAAAAAAAATAGAGAGAGCAATTATTAACAGTTGGCAGCCCTGGTGGCTCTTAAGAATACGCTCAGTCATATCTGTTTATGTACAGATAATACATACAAAATTTGGTTGAAATCCAATCGATAGTGAAGACGTTATATGCATTTAAACATTGGACCTATCAGAAGGCTTAACAATATTTTGGCAACACTGTCATGGTTGGTCTCCTGGAAATTAAACTGAAATAGTATTATCTACATGTGTGCCAATTTTGGAATAGCTCCCATGCATACCTTGCAAGATATCCAACATTGAGCTCAAATTTCTAGAGCGTTTTTTCAGAAGTTGGTAGCACTGACATCATTTTCAAATATGGACGTGAGCTATTCCGGTGCACATCTTTACTCATACTAAATTTGGTTTTGATTGCTGCAGCCGTTTAGGAGTTGATAGGGGGGGACACACACACACACAGCCAGACAGACAGAAGGACAGACAGACAGACATACACACATTTTCCCGGATCGATCTCATAAATCTACTTTTTCCTTATTTTTGCAAAATGTGAAAAGTAGGCTAAAAATGGACCCCAAATGACGAGAGGGTTACCGTCCCCGTAAGACAATAAAATGTTATATGAATAAAAAGGCGAAAAATAAAGTTAATTAAGCCCCAATTGTAAAATACTTTCTCGCAAAACTGTAAATGAGGTCTGATCCGTCTACGAAAACCTGCGTATTCTGCCTATTTTCGCCTATCCCCTAGTTTGCCTGGTAAATCTACCTCCGCCTTCCGGCGTGCCGAGAGGATTTTTAGCCTACTTTTCACATTTTGCAAAAATGAGGAAAAAGTAGACTTATGAGATCGGGCAAATGTGTGTCTGTCTGTCTGTCTGTCTGTCCTTCAGTCTGTCTGGCTGTGTGTGTCCCCCCTTATCAACTCCTAAACGGATGCAGCAATCAAAACAAAATTTGGTAGGAGTAAAGAACTATACCTGAATAGCTCACGGCCATATTTGAAAATGATGTCAGTGCTACCAACTGCTGAAAAATCGTAATTGAAATTTGAGCTCCATGTTGGATATCTTGGAAGGTATGAATGGGAGCTATTTAAAAATTGGCACACGTATAGATAATCATATGTCAGTTTAATTTCCAGGAGGCCATAAATGGCAGTGTTGCCAAAATGATTATAAGCCTGCTGATAGGTCCAAATTTTAAATGCATATAACTTCTACACTATCAATTGGAATTCAACCAAATTTCGTATATGCTATGTGTACTTAAACAGATATGACTGAGCGTATTCTTAAGAGCCACTAGGGCTGCTAACCGTTAATAAATGCTCTCGATTTCTTTTATCCAAATACCCATACATCAGAAAGTATGCAAGCCGACAGCTTTAAACTATGCACACGTATAGTACCTGACATTTTGGATTAATTTGGAGTAACTTATATACTTCAGTTCTACCAACATGATTCTAAGCCTGCTGATAGGACAATTTTTTAATACATGTAAGTTCTATACACTCAGTTGGATTTCATCCAATTTTCGTATGTGCTATGCGTAACATAACAGATATGACTAAAGTATTCTTAAGAGCAATCAGGGCTGCCAACTTTTAATAAATGCTGTCTACATTTTTTTAACCCAAATATCAATATATCAGAAAGTATGCAAGTCAACAGCTCTATACTTTTCACACGTATAGCACCTAACATTCTAGATTTATTTGTAGCAATTAATATAAGTCAGTGCTGCCAAAATGATTCTACGCTTGCTGATAGGTCCAATTTTAAAATGCATGTAATTTCTATACTAACAAATGGATTTCATCCAAAATTGGCACAAAAAGATATCATAATATTTCCGATTATTCCTAACCAGCACATGCATGACATTGTTGACAACATGCTTTTACGCGTGCTGATAGATCCAATGTCTAACTGCATGTAACGTCCATTGGACTTCAACCAAATTTTGTATTCTGTACCTTAAGGCAGGGGTCTCCAAACTACGGCCCGGGGGCCACATCCGGCCCGCGGACAGATTTTGTCCGGCCCGCGGAGAGCTAGCATACTTGAAAACTCCTTTAACATATTTTTTATAGCAAATTAAATTTAGTTTACTGAAGTATTCTAATTTTAGGTTGAATAATTATTAATATGACATCTACATTGATATGGTCATGGGCTAACTACTCATAACATTGTTGTAGGCTTATTGTTATTGTTTTTGTGATAAGTTGGATAAAGAAACACAGAATTGTAATGAGTAAAGACATGTATAACATGCAGACATATGAAATACTATTGAGATTTATGTAATTGAGATTTTCCACTGACAATAGTTTATAGTTGTGGACTAATTTTACTTGTACCAATTATTAAAAGAGATTTAAGATGCTCATCAGTTAATTTAGATCTGTAAACATTTTTTGTGTACTTCATTTTGGAGAAGGTCTTCTCACACAAATAAGTAGTACCAAAAACAGAAAACAGCCCACGAGCAAATTTATGCAAATCATCAAATTGTGTCAGTGGAAGACTCTTATAAAATTCCAACAAAGATGAGTTTTGATATTTGTTCTTAATTATATCACTGCACTGTAGTTCAATCATTTCCATTTGAAGTTCCGGGGCTAGGGTTTCAATGTCAGTATCAAAAGGATCCTGAAATATCTTAATTTGATTCGCAAAGGCATCGAAGTCCGAGAAACGAGTATCAAAATTTATTTTCAAAGCACTCAAAGTTTCGATTGCAAAATCGATAGGAAACTCAGTCTCAGTGGTGTGGCTGAATATTTCACATGTTTTAAAATGTGAAAAACATTTACTTCGTAGTTGTGATTGAAACAGTATCAATTTCTTCCGGAATGATTTGATATTAGTGTATAAATCAGGAAGATGCTGGTTTTCTCCTTGCAATCTCAAATTCAGTTCGTTCACATGTTTTGTCAAATCAACATAGAATGCTAACTTCCACAGCCATGCGTTGTTTTGTAATTCAGTAAGAGGGCGATGCTTTTCATTCAAAAAAATTTCGATCACTGCTCGAAGTTCAAAAAAGCGCTGAAGGACTTTCCCACAACTAAGCCAACGTACGGCAGTATGATAAGGTAAGTCATTTTCTCCAATCTCTTCAATAAATTGTCGGAATTGTCGGTGATTCAGACCAAAAGATCTCATAAAATTAACAGTTGATATGACTGGTTTCAGAACTTCAGACATATCCAAACATTTTCCGCACAAAGACTGTTGATGAATGATACAATGTAAGACTAATGGTTTTGAACCACCGTCATTTTCTACAGCCTTTGACACAAGAGCGACCACTCCTTTATCTTTCCCACTCATGTTTTGCCTCCATCAGTTGTAATACATTTCAAGTTTTTCCATCGAAGGTTCTTTTGATTAATGGCCATTTCAACTCCTTTAAAAATATCTGTACCAGTAGTTGTGCCATGAATATTATACATATCAAGAAGTTCTTCATGCACTTCATAGCTTTTATCTACTCCTCGAATATAAATCAACACCTGAGCAGTATCTGACACATCCGTTGACTCATCCAAGGCCAAAGAAAACCACTCAACATCTCCATTTTTGTCGAACAGTTGAGAGGATATATTTTCAGCGATGTTTTCTACCCTTCGAGCCACAGTGTTTGCTGACATACTGACAGTTTTTAATAAATTTACCTTTTCAGGGCACATTTCTTCGGCTGCTGCAATTATGCATTCTTTGATCATTTCTCCATCGGTGAATGGTTTTCCACGTTTTGCAATTTCAAGAGCCACACGAAAGCTGGCACGAGTTGCAGCCTCTTGTTCGGTTTTGAGTTTTCTAAATGAAGATTGCTGCGATTTCAATCCGCGCTTCATAGCTTCGAATTTTTCTGTCCGCAAACTTCCTGTATATTTTGAGTAATTTTGAAAATGTTTTGTTTCATAATGACGTTTAATGTTATATTCCTTGAGAACGGCTATGCTTTCATTGCAAATCAAACATAGCGCCTTGTTACTGGACTCAATTACGAAATACTGAATGTTCCACTCATCTTTGAATTTTCTGCATTCACTATCAATTTTTCGCTTCTTTTCCATACTACTAAATCACACACAAAAGCAACAATTCAAATCAAAATACTATTACAAAGATGTCTTAAACTTAAACACGCACAAACACGTTTTAAGGAGGTACGCACTATTTTATTTCACAACAGTGTCATAGGAACTGACTTGTGGTTGCGCAACTAGCCTTCTTATATATTCCAATTACTGTCATCTAGAAGTGAGTGGAAGACACCAGAACTCTCTCGAACCAACGAGATTACTCTGTACGTGCTATTAGTGCCATCTGTTAGCGATAGAAGGTACTACCTATTTCCGCTTGTGTCCACCAGATGTCGTGTCACGTTACTCCTCATGGCTCGTACTCTACGACTAATCTAGAAATTACAGATAATGACAGGAAAATTAATAATATGCAGTGTTGCCGTTTTGCGGACTTTAGTCCGATTTGCAGCCTTTTTTCAACGTTGCGTACTTTTTCGGACTTTTTTTTTCATCAGTGGACTATTTCACTTTTTACCACCGGCAACAATGATAATATGGTTTTGGCCCTCGGAACTTACTGGAGTAATCAGTATGGCCCTAAGGCTGGAAAGTTTGGAGACCCCTGCCTTAAGGGATGGAACTAAGAATATATTCAGTCACCAGGGCTGCTAACTGTAGTGCTCTATTAGGCTACATTATACCGGGAATATTTCGAACTAATTAGACATTTCGATATTACCAAATTAATTTCGTCATTATTCTAGATAGGTTCATATACTGTAGAATAATCATTGGAATGAAAAGTAGGCTCTTTAGTTCGTTACGGAACTTCTTGTTTTATTTTTATTTTGTCGTCAATATGTGAGGATATAGTTCTACGGTGTTTAAAATGGTTCCTAAACACCGTTCCGTACGTGCTAGAGAAAACAAGGGTCCAAATAGGCTACCTATTTTCTACAAGGTGGTGATGAAAATCCAGCATGTTACTAACCAAGTGAGGTTACAAGTGACTTCAGAAAAACAAGTGCCTCGGGGAGTAAATTGAACAGTGTTTTTCGGTATCTTTTTTTTTTTGCATTCACATAAGCTGAAACCTATATACTCACAAACATAAAGGTCACTGCACATAGGTGCCTATGGCAAACAGGCACACTGAGTCTTGTTCTTGGAAATACGGAAAGACTTGTCACACGTACAAGAACAGAAAATATATGTCATTTAACACTGAAAAGAAATGTCACTGTGGGAGTTTAGAAAGTATATAGGCACTTATAGGAAGCAGGTTCAAGTGTCTTGTTAGAGATGTACAGGGTGGTTATAATTATAGTTGTGCTACTTGCGATGACAATGAAATGGTATGGAAACTTTTGGCAGGACATGCGGAAGAGACATTACGAATAAACCATTGAAAGGAACACATTTGAATTCCCACATGAGCGCGTAACAGGTGCTAATGGCGTACCATGTTGACAGTCCAGGTTATAAACGATGCTCTATATGACGACTATCTGCGTCTACGACAGCCTGGAACCGCATTATCGGATGATCGTTCCCCACTGCGTGGCCCCCAAGATCCCCAGATTTGAACCCGTGTTATTTCTGGCTGTTGGGGTTTCCTTAAGGACAGAGCGTATCAACGGGACCCTGACATATGTCGGCGTTTGAAGGCGAGCATCGCGAGGGAGGTAGCCAACATCCCACCTGAGATGTTGCGGGCAGTGGTGGAGCACTCGCTGGTGAGGTTCCAGGCTGTCGTGGTTTCAGATGGTAGTCACATTGAGCATCGTTTGTAACCTGGACTGTCAACATGGTACGCTATTAACACCTGTTACCCGCTCATGTGGAAATTAAAATGTGTTACTTTCAAGCGCAAGTTTAATTATAACCACCCTGTACTTTCAACCTTCTCGCCGTAGATGCTAGATCTAGGCTGGCAGGTTCAGGTGCGGGTGGGGGGGGGGGGGGGGGGGGGGAGAGAGGTGGATCGTTTCTCCAACACATAGTGGACCAGTGCAGCCAGGAACCATATAACAACGGCGCGCGCAAAGGCCTGGTACGACAGGTGTAATCCACTGAAAGAAGGGTTTTCTTATTGGTACTGGTGAGGGTCAGTCCGGAGATTCACGCCATAGTCTGGCATGTCCATTCCCATAGACTGGATGGTCCGGTAAAAGCAGCGATATCTAATGAGTTTCAAATGTCACATGGGCGGGTAGGAGTTCGGTTGTGACGAAACATTTTTTTCTCTGTTGGGTATAACTTAATTCACGTAGAAATAGAGTGCTTCCCGCCACTGTAACTGAAGTATGTATTATGGACATTTGTTCCTATTTGCGTCCAGAGCCGGCGCGGGTACATGGCTCGAATCGGGGAAAGGTAGTCTCCTTGGCCACGGAGTAAACCTGACGTGTGGTAATGGCTCGGCCTGTATGTCGTAAGGAAGTCAATCTATGAAGCCCTTTAGGAGTTGGCAAAGGGACACACACACACACAGAGATAGAAGGATAGACAGACAGACAGAAGGACAGACATACAGCCAGACACACATTTGAACTGATTGGTATCATATGTCTACCTTTTCCTCATTTTTAGCGTATTCTCATTCATGAAAAAATAGAGTTATGAGATCGCCTTTTATCCCAGTGTGTGTGTGTATGTATGTATGTATGTATGTATGTATGTGTGTCCCCCTAATAACTTCTAAATAGCTGGAGCCATTTCAATGAAACTCGGTAAGGTCATAGAAATATTTTGGCCAACCCCGACCGTGCCCTTCAAATTTTATTACGTCTCACTAATCCAACATGGCGGCTGTACGAAATTTTCACTAGCATTCTATATCTCCGAAACTATAACAGTTACCACCCTGAAATTTTGTACGGTGAGAGACCTATGAGACTTTCAAAAACCTGTGAACTACGAAACGAACATGGCGGCCAAGTGAAGTTGAAACTTTTAAATATACTTTTCTCGCATTTTAACCATCCAAACGCAATGGAACTTGGTACAGCAAATGTTTATACATATTGTAATGCACTGGCGTGTAATTTGGTGCAATTGTTTATATAACCTCAAGATGGTGGTTGTACGAAATATTTCACTGGCATTCCATATCTCCGATACTATTACAGATATCACCCTGTAAGTTTGTAGGATGATAAAGGGCACAACTAAAAGTCCATCTATGTAACATTCAAAATCCTGTAAAGTACAAAACGAACATGGCGGCCAAGCGAATTTTGAAACATTTAAATTCACTTTTCTAGCAATTTAACCATCTGAGCGCAGGGAAATATGGTACAGTAAATGATTATGTTTATTGTAATGCACTGGCATCTAAGTTAGTTCAATTGTTTACATAACCTTAAGATGGCGGCTGTGCGAAATTTTTAAAATAAGTTTTAATTTCTTGTGTATTTATCATGCGATCAATAAACCTACGCAATAATGGTCATCTAATAGTACATAACTCAATGGTCTACATATATAAAATCCAACATGGCGTCCATCCGTAATCTTTAAACAGTTTTCAATATCTGTTAATCTACGACAGCAATCAAACTGAATTTTTGTGTGTTGATAGAAGCTATGATCGATTTTTTAAGAACGTTAAAAATTCCTTGGTATGCCTTCCTTCGGAGGGGAAGTAAATCCGTCGGTCCCATGTCATAGATTTATGGCATGTTAAAGAACCTTCCACTAATTGCACTAAATTGTATATAGTTATAAATATAGTTATATAATATATATAGTATTGTGACCATTTAGATGAGGGCCACTGATTGTTTTTCTTTGATGAACCAACTGTTTGAAGAACGCACGGAGCTGAGGTATTTCGTTCCATCAAGATGACACTAGATGGAGAGAGCTTCGATATGAGGGATCTCATATGGTATATTTACGAGTTTAATGTGAAGAGGTTGAACAACCAAATCATCGGGGGAACGTGCAGTACTCATTACTGGGAAAAATACCGAAGAGATCAAGAGAATCCGTCGTTTGAATCAGAAGATATTGGAGATGAAGAATCCAAGGCGCAAGGATTATGTTTTGCATCGGAGTGGCTGACGGAAGTTAGGCTGCACGCAACATGTGAGGAGGAAGGGCTTGACTGTATGACTACTAACACCGCGCGCTCATGGTCTGCAAGCTTGGCAGATATTGTGTTTGAAGATACCAGTCTAAAAGTGTTGGAAGGCAATCAACGTATATGATGTGGGCCTTAAAATCCATATATTGAGCCCATCAGAGGAGCAGCCAGGATAGCCAACAACCGCAATGACTTCCCTAACATCTCATCCGTCGGACCTAACTGCCGTGAGGATCAGGTGAACTTCCAAATAGGCCAAAGCGGCACGAGAAACTGTAGTCCACGGGGATCGTGGTACATGGTGACGAAGGTCATAGACTGCCTAAGGAAAGGTTCACCTTAAAAGCTAGACTGAGAAAAGAAACATCCAGACTTATGTAAAACACCGTGAAAATTTATTGTAAATTTTACAAACCCCTATCATAGTTCGGAGGGTTTCTATCGGCTAATCCGCAAGCTAATAAATAATCAAAAATAAAGAGCAGGTCCCTACCTGAGAAGTTACAGTAAACCCTCGCGAAAGATCTGTCTCACAATAATAAAGCAACAACAGCAACACTAGGAAAATGGTACGACGCAAAACCCTAGGTCAAGTTACAAGATCAAGCTAATATCAGAATTTACATTTAACAGGGTAGCAAAACAAATCTAAGTTAGGATGATACCATCTCCACATTTACATTTAACGTTAATTCATCTAGCTAAGTCCTATCAATTAATAACAAAATTTACGGCGGTGACGTCCGTAACATCAAACAATTACATTCAAAGCTAAGTGATCAGCCATAGAAAAAAAATCATCTAAGTCATTCTTATAACTAGGTGCTAGTCAGCACACAAAAGGGTAACATAGAGGATTCATACACTTTTACATAATTAAATAAATAAATAAGAGACCACAGTTTTATTCAAATGCCTGCCTGCACCTTGGTTTACTGTTTGTAAGCCATAGTCATCTAATGTGTGTAATTACGGTGACGACTGCGTAGTGAAGACTACGTCTGACATCGTATGGCCTGCGCTCCACCAGCTACGAACTCAAGGTTCGAGCAAGCTCCAGTCGATACAAAAGTGTCAGCTGTCCTCAAGTCATTTCCTCCAGGAAATACCTTCATAAGCTCGGCTATGTCAGCAGGTTCCAAATGCAAATGAACAAGGTTAAATAGAAAGAATTCGGTAGTTAGCTTTTGTTTACCAAAATTATGCGTTTTATTATTAAGATGTCGGTTTAGGTTATCGTTGGTTTATGGCGAATAATACTGACAAGCCTGGGCACGGAGCGTCTCCCCTGAGATCATCTCTGCCAAAAAAGCCTCGACTCAAAAGTCGGAATACAATCAACGAGCCATAACAACTCGGACACACAATAACACAAGTTACCAGCGGCGCTCAGCTCGCGTTCAATATTTCTGGGATGGGCCTGGACACAATCAGTTACCCTCCCTAAATATCTGGTCAACGGGAACAGTCCCGGACATGGTACACACAATACCATCATACATGAAAAACCTCCCTAGCGGGGCTAGCCTACAACGTACTATAGAGACCTGACATAACTGTACTCGTCAAAAACAACAGTACACACAACAGAGTTTAACTAACAAATGACAATCTACGGAATATATGATCAGATACAAGAATGGACACTGGGTTCCATAAGCTATAACTGTAATGAAAGGGAAAGTGAATGCTAAACGCATTCTGTCCTATGTTAATATCAGTCCGTCTCACTTAGAAGCATGCGCTCTCACACGGGCGCTGGGTAGAATTCACAAAACCTGTTCGTGTCGCCGCAGGCTACAAGATTCCTGCGCTGATAGACACAACACACTAACTAGGCCGGCAATTTAAGCAAGATAATAACTGTACAACTGGCCTCATAATAATACTTTTACCATAGGTTATCAACCTCGAAGAATATGTGCATAAAAAGCACGCTATCAATCTGAATACAATCATATAACTCTGTCTTTCACATCAAAGACGTTTAAAAGGTAGCAATGTCACTCATTGCTGGAGCTCTCTGCTCTCAAAGATAAAATACTCTATTTCTGACTTGTACCAAACATCAAATAAATCATGTGTCATCACACTTGACACTAACAAAATAATAATACGCAAACTCCACTCTCTGCTGGATCTGCTTAATGATACGTTGGGAACTGAGTTCGAAGCTGGACAACAACGAAACATCCCTATTACTTATAAGGTCAACACTTGACCTGGATGGCTATCAGAGCTCATCTCTAATGAAATATAATGCAGTTACAAAACTGGTAATTACAGTCGATTACCCAAATGATACGACTACTCTAACGAAGTAAGGGGTGTAACATAGACTGGCTGTAAAAAGTGCAGTTAAAGAAACATAACCATGGCATCAGATTGCCATAACTAGAGTCTGCAAAGACTTGAAAAATCACCCCAGATAGGGTTAAACAAAGTAGCCTAAAAATGACTACAGTCACGTTTAGCAATAGATAGAAATTGACATTCTACGACGTCCATCAAGCTGCACCAGGGTTGACCAAAATGTCAGACCCAAGGGTGACTCACAATCACTGTAGATAAATGACATCCAATTAGACTAATTACATTCCCTACCTATGAAATGGCTGTCACTAAGTTCGGTTGGTTCACAAACTACACTAATCTAACTATACCACCAGAAACTAGAACAAGGAAGGGTGTTCAAAACTCACGATATGAAGGAGCCCACACTTAGCTGTCTGTCTAACGACAAGGGTTGAACAAAAGCACCTCTGGCTTTCAGGATTGGCATCGTCCTCATCAGAACTTCCATCTTGGTTCTCCCAAAGACCAGGGTTCGGTCTGTCCCTATAGTTGACCTCGTGAATGGACTGAACATGCCTAGGAAAGGCATCCTCGGTTCCTTCCTTCTCGTTCGATGTTCTAGAAGTTCCATAATCATGCTGGTCCCATCCGAGACATCTCCCTCATACCATAATGGTATTAGCCCATGGTCTCGGCCTCGAACATGGTGTTGAAAAAGTTGACCACATGGGCGCTAGAATAAGACTTGTAGTAGTTCATTATTTTCACTTGAAAATTACAGTATTCGTCGTAGATATCACAGGTTTTACACCTTGCAGATGTAAATGATAAATGGCTATGCACTGTTCTGCGGTTCCACACGTGTACAGACGCTACTTTTCTATCACGTGGCATCCGTGAAATGGGCGTCGTTTTATTATAGATAAATTCACCGTAGCAATCAGTGTATAATGTACTTTTATAATCACACTTGTTCAAAGTAATAGTATCACATTTACCTGTATATTTCCGCACCAGGCTCTCGGCACTCCACAATTACGTGGGTGTAAAAATGTGGTGCTACAGTAATGTCGTAAATTTCACAATATTTGCCAAATAATTCACTTTACTGTAAGTGTTGATCACTGCACATCAACAACAATGATTCGTAGCTCAATTGTGCTCGATGGCACTCGATAATGATTCCTCGCTGAAAAGCGGACTGTTTGCCACGTCTAATGCGACGGATATAATTACACACCTACACAGGGCGGATTCTCCAGACGTAGTGCAAGGAACTGCGTTCCTCGTGGAAGCAAGTCGTCAAACTAAGTCGTTGAGCGACTACTTACATTCCTATTTGCGTATCTGCAATGATATTACCTTACCTTAAAGTGAAAAAACATTCTCCAAAATGTTTCAATAATACTGAATGACGAAATGGAATATTCTGAGTCTCGTAGAAAGATAAAATTGATTAATAAGACCTCAGATAATTAATTAGCAGACTTCACCAAAGTCATAAGTGCGATTCTCCGCTACTTCAAAGAGAATTGTATAAGCTCTCAGCTTCTCGTAGCTTTCTGAGTGTGTTCAAAGGTACTACATCCCATCATAAATGTGCTGTCGTGAAAAATATCACATGAACCTTAGCTCAGCGGGTTCAATATCTTATATATAAAAGTGAAAGTTTGTATGTATGTTTGTATGTATGTGGGTGGGTGGGTTTGTTCCGTATACAAATCTACACCGTTACACCAATCTCAACCAAATTTTCCACACACATAGTTTAGGACCCAGAAGGAACCGCTGGCTGCATGAATTTTCGATAGTCTTTCTCATTCTTCTGATGTCAGCCCTTTTGCACTCAAGCACAGGCTAATCAAATCATAAAATATACTCATGAAAGAATGGCAAGGCAGATAGTTTCCATGGCAACATATCTCAAGTCGAGACACGGCCGTCTGGATGCCAGTTGCGCTCTGCACTACCGGTATAGAAAATGAGCATCTTTACTTGAAATCCCGTTAGTTACTCACCTACTCACACAGCACTGTCAACCGAGTTTAGCATAACAAAGACTTGACACTATCTTCTACTATATATTTGTCAAATGCCACTCACTCACTCATCCATTCATCACGAAATCTCAGAAACCACCGAACGGATTGGAATGAAATTTGGTATGCTGCTTCCCCAAGGGCCGCAAATGCCCACTAAGGGAGGATTTTTGTATATTCAGGTTCTAAAGGGGTGTTAAGGGGGTAGACCTGCATTTCATTGAATAGCAATATCACCCGATTGGTTTCATTGGGGGATGTGATACTCGGCACATAAACTCATCATTAAAAATAAGAAGACACGAGTCTGAGTGTTTTTCGATGTGGCGTATATTATGAGGTGAAAGGGGTGAAAAGTGGGGATTGAAATATTCCTAACGGAACGTGTATCTCTTAAACGACATAGGCGAGGAGTTTGAAAAGCAGCGGGAAAAAATCAGCATAAAAATAAGTAAATATGTTTTTGACCGTTTATTCATAAATCCAATTTAAGGGGCCCATGGGGAGGGGTGACATTCTGGGGGGGGGGGACAGGAAAGAAAGTGTCCTAACCGATTATCTGACTGACTCACTCATCAAACTCAGGGGGAAAAACTGCTTTAAAGTAAGTAAATAGCTGTTCGACAGTTTTTTCATAAATCAATTATAAGGGGTTCATGGGGAGGGGTGAAACTCTGAAAAAAGGAAATTGAAAGAAAATGTCCTGACTAACTCACTCACTCATCATCGCCCAGCCAAAATTATTGAAGTTAGAAACACGACAGTTTGGGGATATGTTCATTGTATGTCAAAACCGTCTAATAAGGGATGATTTTCGGATATTCAGGTTCTAAAGGGGGTTAAACCTGCATTTCATTGAATAACAATATCTCCCGATTGGTTTCATTGGGGGATGTGATACACGGCATATAAACTCATCATTAAGAATTAAGAAGACACGTTTCTGAGGGTTTTTCGATGTGGTGTATATTATGAGGTGAAAGTGGTGAAAAGTAGGGATTGAAAGATTCCTAATGGAGCGTGTATCTCTTAAACGACATAGGCGAGGAGTTTGAAACTCAGCGGAAAAAATCAGCATAAAAAATAAGTAAATATGTGTTTGACCGTTTTTTAATAAATCCAATTTAAGGGGCCCATGGGGAGGGGTGAAATTCTGGGGGGGGGGGGCAGGGAAAAAGTGCCCTAACTGATTGACTGACTGACTCACTCATCAAACTCAGGGGGAAAAACTGCTTTAAAGTAAGTAAATAGCTATTCGACAGTTTTTTTGATCAATCAAATTGAAGGGGTTCATCGGGAGGGGTGAAATTCTGAAGAAAAACAAATAAAAGAAAATGTCCTGACTCATTCACGCACTCATCATCGCCCAGTCAAAAATATTGAAGTTGGAAACATGGCATTTTGGGGATATGTTCGTTGTATGTCAAACCCGTCCACTAAGGGAGGATTTTTGGATATTCAGGCTCTAAAGGGGTCTAAAGGGGGTTAAACCTGCATTTCATTGAATAACAATATCTCACGAGTGGTTTCATTTGTGGATGTGATACTCGGCATATAAACTAATCATTAAAAATAAGCAGATATGTGTCTAAGGGTTTTTCGATGTGGTGTATTATGATGAGGTGAAAGGGGTGAATAGTGGGGGTTGAAGGATTCCTAACGGAGCGTGTAGGCCTATCTCTTAAACGACATAGGCGAGATTTTTGAAACTCAGCGAAAAAAAATCAGCTAATAAATAATTTAATCGGTGTTCGACCGTTTTTAAATAAATTAATTTAAGGGGCCAATGGGGTGGGATGAAATTCTGGGGTAAAAAGGAGAGTAAGTGTCCTAACTGACTGACTAACTCACTCATCAAACTCAGGGGAAAAAGACAGCTTAAAAATAAGTTAATAGGTGTTCAAGAGTTTTTTCATCAATCCAATTTAAGGGGCCCATGGGGAGGGGTGAAATTCTGGTAAAAATAATTGAAAGAATATGTCCTGTCTGACTCACTCACTCATCACGCCCAGCGAAAACTATTAAAGTTGGAAAAATGAAATTTTGGGAATATGTTCGCTGTATGTCGAAAACGTCAACTAAGGAATGATTTTTGTTTATTCGGGTTTAAAAGAGATGTTAAGGGGGTAAACGTGCATTTCATTAAATAACGATATATCATGAGTTGTTTCTTTGGAAATGTGATATTCGGTATATAAACTAATCATTAAAAATAATCAGACATATATCTAAGGGTTTATCGATGTGGTGTATATTATGAGGTGAAAGGGGTAAAAATATGGGGTAGAGGGATTCTTAACGGAGCGTGTATCTCTTAAACGACATAGGCGGGAAGTTCGAAATTCGGCGGGAAAAACAGCCTAAAATACAAGTAAATAGGTGTTCGACCGTTTTTTTCATAAATCCAATTTAAGGGGCCCTTGGAGAGGGGTGAATTTCTGGGGGAAAAAACAGGAAAGAAAGTGTCCTAACTGATTGACTCACTTACTCACTCATCAAACTCAGGGCGAAAACAGCTTTAAATAAGTAAATAGGTGTTCGACCGTTTGTTTCATAAATCCAAATTAAGGGGTTCATGGGGAGGGGTGAAATTATCAAAAATTAATGAAAGAAAATGTCCTGACTCACTCACCCACTCATCATCGCCAAGCCAAAATTATTGAAGTTAGAAACATGAAATTTTGGGGATATGTTCGATGTATGTCGAAAACGTCCACTAAGGAAAGAGTTTTGAATATTCAGGTTCTAGAGAGGTGTTAAGGGGGTAAACGTGCATTTCATTGAATAACAATATCTCACGACTGGTTTCATTTGGGGATGTGATACTTGGCATATATACTAATCATTAAAAATAATCTGACACATGTCTAATGGTTTTTCGATGTAGTGTATATTATGAGGTGAAAGGGATGAAAAGTGGGGGTTTAAAAATTCTTAACGGAGCGTGTATCTCTTAAACGACATAGGCGAGGAGTTTGAAACTCGGAGGAAATCAATCGGATTAAAAATAAATAAATAAATAAATAAATAAAATAAATAGGTGTTCGACCGTTTTTTCATAAATCCAATTTAAGGTGCCTATGGGGAGGGGTAAAATTCTGGAAGAAAAACGCCTGCTAAGGAAGGATTTTTTATGTTGACTCTTATCGACCAACCCAAACTATTAATGTTAACAGAATGATATTTTGGGGATATGTTTGTTGTGTGTCGAAAACGCCTACTAAGGAGGGATTTTTGGATATTCAGGTTCTAAAGGGGTGTTAACGGGGTTAAACCTGCATTTCATTGAATAACAATATGGCACGACTATGACGCGAGCGAAGCGAGGCTAAAATTGAGATGGTGTGTGTCTGTGTATTACTCAATCACGCAAGTACCACTGTTCCACATTATTTTTACATGGAAGTAGCTGATTTACCTGGTTAACATATAGGCTACTTTTGTTTTCAATACTTTGCACTATTTAAAGATGGCGACCATTTTAGTGACGTACTACACCCTTTGGTTTAAAACTTTCATATTTCCATTTCAAATAAAAATATAACGCTAGAAATAGCAAACTATTGATGGCATATACGAGGTTTAAAATTACATTTTCTATCCGAAAGGTATCTCCAACCGTTAGCGAGTAAAACCTAAATTTGTGCTATAAAACACGGTAAACGCCGAGCGGTGTAGTTGGACAAAATGTTCCATCCTTAATCTCCCTCTGCGCAGCACCTCGCCTATCCCCTGTTTTAACTGTCACCTTCACATTTTATTTTATTTATGACGCGTAGTGAAGCACGGGTACTTCAGCTAGTCATAAATAAGCTAGATGGGCAAGCCATTGCTTTGGTGTGTGCAAAGCTTCCTTACTCATCTAGGGAATCTATCCTAGAAACTAGAAATGGTACTAGCATGCTACGTAAACCACTCTTAAGATTGTCAGTGTATCGATTCAAATATGAAGGCCATGAGCAAATACAGTTCGCGGGGATCGAACCAACAGTTATGGTTGAAAAATGATTTCGGACCCGGTGTAGATATTCTAGAACGGGAAGTGAACCAGTCGAGTTAGAAAGTTTTCTGTGGCACAAAGCTGCAAGTGTTAGTTAGGGACTCGAATATTTATAACATTATGTTGTCAGACATGCATCATAGTGGTTTGAAAATGATAGATCGGACCGTCACCATGAAGAACTAAAAGAGCTGGAGGTGAGATGTCATGGGATTTTTGGGAACATCTTCCGGAATAATGGAGTGTAGGCGAGGTGGGACTCGGAACATCTGTTCACTGGAAAGAACGTTTGCCAGCCGGCATACATAGAATCTACGTCAGAAGGATTCTTCATACAAGATCTTCACGATGTGAGCCAACTTTATTATTATGTAGCTAGTGTATTGCATTCTCAATTTCGACTATACTGTCTGCTAAGTAGGTTTCTGCTTCTGGATATTTATTTCAAGATGTTATAGTACATTTGAAGATTTATCAGCCAACTTATTTCGAATGGATCTCTTTGATGGAAATCTAGTGCGTTTGGGATGTCAACCTGATAAGCTTCGATATAGCAGTAGACTGTTGTGTGGAAGATATTTTACACCATTCCACGCCTAAACTTTGTGTTAGGGAACTTTGAAATAATATTTGGAATGTTCAAAATTAAATGGTTTATAATTAAATTAATTTGTTTATAATATTTTCTCGACTTTGTTAGTAGTTTCTCTTTTGAATATGTTGATAGATGAGGAATGTGGATAGCCACATTACGTTTAAATATTATTCCTTGGGAATAATAGTTCGAAAATTTCTGTGAATTTATAAATTTTTATATTTGAATTTAAAATAAATGTAAAATATTTTTCGTTGTAAATGAAGTTGAGATATGATATCGGAAGGCTGTATGACTGATAGTCAGGCCATAATGATAATAATAATAATATGTAAATGATTATAGTGTTTGGAACATTTTCCAATAATAATAATAATTATTCCTGGTAAAAATAGCGGTTAATAATTGGAGGAATAATGGATCGTAGTTGATAATATGGGAGTTGATTTTGAATAGAGGGACATGCCGAAAGCGTGATCTTTGATACTGGGAGCGGAAGGCCATTCATATACGAATTTTGTATAAAATGAGGAACTATGTATTGGAATTATGCGACAGTGTAACAGGAGTGTGTTGGGGCAGACATTAAAAGTTTATTACACCTATGCGAAAGGCCGAGATATTTAAATTTTGTGAGGGAGAGCATGATCCCATGTGTTGGTTGCGTAGAAGCCATTGAACCCAGCCTGCGTAGCTGAGGGGTCATTATAAAAATAAGAATATAATGGTAAAATGTTAAGTGAAAATAAAATATGAATTAATAAAGGATGTTTATAAAGTTGAGTTTTGAGGGTCAAATAATTGCTCCATGCTCAAATATGATTAAAAATGAGGACAATATAGTCGCTCATATGGGAAGCTAGTGGCCTATCGTCTGTGAAATTCTACAGTCCTAGACTCTTGTATAGTCGCCCACATGTTGTAGTCGTTTATATTTGAATAAGTTGATGTCTCGTCCTAGTTTTTGCTGAAGGCCTTACCGTGTCCTATTTAACGTATTGACAGCATGAGAGGCATTTTGTCTAGAGATTGGTTGATGTATTAAAAATTTTAAGCTGACAGCTGGTTGAATTTGTGGATCCATTAATCTTCATAAAATACCAGTTTGGATTATTCTAAATATATTTTTTTACTATAAATTAAATTGAAAGGATTAACTTAAATAAATTGAATTATATGAATATTATCAAAGAAATTAAATCGAAGTGATTAAATCAGAGGATTTAAACTATATGTGAAATGGTGAATAAAATTTATTTATGGTGACCTTGTGGAAAAATGTCGGAAGTTCAGTCAAAGTTTAAATTTGATAAATGCCGTCATGGGGTTTATGATTTTGATTTCACGTCGTTTTGGGAATGTGACTTCCCTGAAATGAGATTAAGACGTGTGAAATTCCCCGCAGAGGTGGAAACAATTCTGGAAAATTTGATTCAAGTGATACTTTTGTAAATATTAAAATCATGGTGTCAGGATGGACTGATATTTTCCTGCACATCAGTGATAATTGTACAGTTTAAATAATTAATTGAAACAGATGCTGAGATGGACTAATGATTTTTTCAGACATCAAGTTAATATTTTGAAAATAGTGAATTTACTTTTGGTTAGAGGCTGGAAATACTTTATTTTATGCGTTCTAAAATTCGTATGTAGATAAGGGGCCCAGGGGAGCGTAGGATGTCTTTATTTTTCAGGACTGGAATTTTATATTTCTCCCTGGGGGATCATTGTATTCTAATAGGACCAGCAAACAGTTAAATTAAACTGAGGTATTTTAAGAAATTGGTGTTATTCACAAATTATTTGCACTGCCTTCCATCCTTTATGGAGTGTGAATTTCGATATCCGTCCGGCTGATTTTTTTATTAAAATTTTTGTTTGCTATACTCAGTTTGACCCCGAGTTTTTTTTCGAGTCTTATGCTCGGTGGATGTTGAAATTCATGCTCGTGTGCCCGTGGGACTTCGGTCAAACGGTCACAGTATATAGGGTAAACATTTGACTAACGTTCTTAGGTTCCTACGTTCGTCGTCAAGAGCCAACTGCGGTGGCATCTGGTAACTAAGTTCTGAAATATTTGGTCGTTGACGGTGGCGTTTGGCGGCAAAAGTAGGAACTACTTGAAAAAAAATCAATGTCTGCAGTCCTTACTATTTAAAACAGATACACACACTAATACAGCCACCACAATTAACACCGGTTATCAGACAGATTCTACCCACACCCAAAGTACACGGGGCTACATGACCGCGTTGTCGCAGCCCCTAAACTGAGGAACCAACCAACCAACATAAGTTCACTTATGGGACCTTCAATAACTCGGTGAGCACGAATCCAACATGGTGGTGACGCGAATTATACATATTTAAAAGGACGTTTCTCGCGACGTAACCCTCCGAGTGCAGTGAAACTTGGTACGTTAATTGCTTTTACAAATTTTAATCCACTTGCATCTAATTTATTTCAATTGTTTTTATAACCACAAGATGGCAGCTGTGCGAAATTTTTAAGTCTCGATTTTATTTCTTGTGTCCTAATCATGTGATTGAAGTTTGAATACTATACCTAGACAATAATCTTCATGTAATAGTACATAACTCTAAGACCTACGTATATAAAAATCCAACACGGCGACCATCCGAAATATTTAGACGGTTCTCAATATCTACGAATCTATTAAAGCAATCAAACTGAAAAGTTGTATGTTGATAGAGGCAATTAACAAACGTACGTGGGATATATGAAAATAGGCTGTATAGTTCTTCACGGAACTACTTGCTACAAAATGTGAAAAGTAGGCTAAATATACAGAATTGGTAATTTAGCGTGTTGGTCTACAGTACACACGTTGTTCAAGTGTATGTTACTCATAGTTCGGACATTTATAAAACACCGTGTAATACCACCTTTGAAGCAATATTAAGTGGAAATGTGTCTGAAGTTTCATTGAAGCACAATTTTCATGCTTGCAAACTTGGAAGGAGTTACATGAACAGCCTTTGGAAAGGCATTAAGAAACAGCCTGTATACGGATGAATTTCGTAGCTCTAAATGTGTGTAGTAGAGAGCTCACTGACCGTAGGGTGAAAGTCACAATACACCGGAAACTGTCAGTAATCACGTTACCCAGTCCTTTGCCACACGGGTCTGGCAACAGAACGAAGAGTGTAGTTACTGCTGTTGTATGGAGATCACAGTGTGCGTCTACAATTCCTCGAGACCACAGTAACACTGAACGAGACATCACTCGTACGATAAAATGTTCTACTGAAATTAGCCAAAATATCTTTTCTAACGATGAAAAATACATCAGGAAATGGTGTTGTGAGATAAGTCTACTCCACTGCTGCACATAACCCACCGACCATACCATATTTAGATCATGATTTATATCGTAAATTCCCAGCTGTGTCCGCCATTAAACGCGTGAATTATCTTCAAATACAGTATTTCCAATCCCGTGTTTACGGTACTATTATGGCCGCGTTAGCTACAGGGTCTTTCACTCCAAGTGCGGCCAGCAGTGCGGCGAGTAGAGGCAGCTCGCTGAGCTTAGGGTCGAGAGTCCGAAGCATCAATCCAACAGCACTTCCTTCCTTATCTTAATTATGGCATATACTGTGACAGCAGCGCGCTGCGATATGCTCGTCTGACCTTTATAGCTGCACGTTCTACCTAGAGCGCTGGGCTGGCCGTTCTTCGAGTGAAAGACCCTGTATATATACACCCCTGGTTTTTGTCAGGCACAGTGCGGTCATCACGCACCTACAATCTTTAATTAGTGTGATGTATTTTAAATCCCACATGTTGGCAACGATGTGTGCGCCTCAGAGTGTGCGCTTTGGTAACATTTGAAGAGACCTCACGTGCTGTCGAACATGGCAGCCGTTGTGAAATGCGCAATAAATTAAAACACGCATTTACGTAATGTAGCACATATCATATCTGGTGCTGTCGGTGCAGTAGTGACCGGGGTTAGTTAGTTCAATTGTTAATGTCCCCCAGAAGATGAAATGAAGTATGCAAATCATACATTATCAAAATGAAAGTGAGTGATGTTTCATTGAGAATTAGTGAAACCAACGACAGATATAATAGTGAAACAAGATGTTCAGGAAAGAACATACAGCCTACTTTCTCCTAAATGTATGGGTATAGTTATAACTATAAGTATTTATCCGTATCACCTCCTATTTTCTTCCTATTCGAAGTGCGAAATGCCACACAACAGTATGCCATACTGGATTTGAGGAGCGGCGTTCAAACCATAGTTTATAATTTACCCCAGCATTTTACAATTTCATCAGCAAACACTCGAAACAACGTAGGAATTCAGTATATTAACACCGACTATTTACATAATTGAAACTGAAATAAAACTTCGTTGGTCTAAGCTTATCACTGGGAGAAACTCACTAAATAAACCTACTGCACAGTTAATCGCGCCTATCCTTAGGAGCGAGTGCGCTCTATCGGCAATAAGAGAATATTTTGCAATAACGCCGTATGCATGGATTTACTAACTGAGAATGTCAAGGACGATATAGAGCGTAGCTCACATATAGTAGGCCGTGGTTAGAACACGCTTAGTTCGCCTGGTTGCTAGTAGATGTCACTCGTTCAGATCCGTTGGAGAACTTCGTTTTAATTAAATATATATTTTCCATTGCAAGTTGCACAACATAACGCTCAATTTTATAACACCTCAGTACTTAATAAACAATAAATATTACAAAAATCAAGCAAAAAAATACAACTCTGATAGGTTTTGAAACCCAGCTGACTGGGTGAAAGACCAAAGCTTTACCATAGAGCCATACGTGTCCACCGAAGTTAAACGTTATCAGTCGATTTACATACAAAGTCTTAGCAAATAATGGCTTGGACTAAACGATTTCTTCACTGCAGTGTATATTCATTATAATCCATTTCGTACAAAGTTTATATTATTTCTATCAGTTGGCTATATTGCATGCAACATACTCAAATTAGTGAAATATAGGTCATAACGAGACATCAGCTGCCATCTTGTCTTGTAACCGAGACAGCTCAGCTTTTTAAAATCAATTCTGCAGTATAATATTATAATATAAACTTTTAATTTTGAACGGACCACATCCCTTAGAACAATTTAAACCATTCTCGGTTCGATAATCGAAACTGGTGGGTTCTAAGTTATGCATTATAAAGATTGCATAATTTACACGACCGCCATCCTTAAATGGTACGGTTGATGACCTGGTAGTTTGGGCGCAAGACGCATCCTATACGAAGGTATGTTTTTACCAAATTTGGTGATGACCCGATGGTTAGTTGGGTCGTAATTTAATTTTAAGTTTTGACCTTTTGAGTGGCCACCATTAAGTTTTATAAAATATGGCGGCAATATAAAACATGACACTGAGGTGCTTTTTGCAAGTGCTACCTCTGTACCAAATTTCGTTCAATTCGGTTTCGTCGTGTTTGAATTGATAGGGAGATGGGTTATATAGATATACACACTCACACAAAGACAGACTGACAACATTTGGGCCATGTAGATCTTAAAAATCTACTTTAATTTTTTGCGAAAAAAGAAAGTTGGCAAAACATTACGGATGGATTGGCCACCATCGCTCGGTAAATGATAGTAACTTCAGAAGATTAGCTCCCTATTTAGCTAAAATGGTGAGTGTGATCGTGTAGAATGAAATGTTCTTTCCCTGTCTACGAGATCTGAGATTGGGTGAGTTGAGTCTGTGTGGTGAAATGTACACCTCACAAATTCCAATCGAGAGCAAGGCGGACAATCAGCCTTGCTGGAATTGGTCATCCATGATTTAGGATCAAATATGCTGCACTGCACTTTGCAATAACCTAACCCCCCACAAGCGATGAAAGCAAATATGTGGGTTAATGGCATAGAATGGGCAATTATTTACCTCTTCCGATGTCCACATAACCTGGTATCGGCCGAGGCTCATTTATACATACAGACAGGTGACCTATCGTACTTGCTGCCTAGCGGGCATATTAACTGAATTACACCAAACAAGTACGTGTAATAAAACAGATTTAAGCGATGTATTTTCAGAACAACGTATGTGTGATTTGATGGTCGTTGTAGTTTAACTCATGGTTATCCAACCTGTGGCCCACGAACTGTATTCTGTGGCCTGCGAACAGTGACGTAACTAAGAACGGAACCCCCTTCTTTCCTCAAACTCTAGCACCATTCATAACTTAGCCTGTATGTTTCCTATTTCTGTATGGTGTTCTAGGAGTTGTTTTCTCTGGTTTTCCACATCTACTCGAGGCAAATGCTGGAATGGTTGTTAACCTATCCATGGCCGATTCACTCCCAGCCCTAGCGTCACCACTACACAGGTGGCTTGGGTGGCATAGTTGGTCGCATGCTGACCTTTTATACCACCAAAACAGAAAGTTGTTTTTTCCATCTCGATAACCGACAGGCATATGTTGCTTTAAACGTCTCACTCATGGTACACCACTACCTTACAACCCTCACCCAAAATGCCTGGGCGTTAGTCTTGAAACACCTGAACAATTAATACTGCTGCTAAACTACAGACTAGGAACAACATCCTCCACAAACTCGCTGGTTCAACATGAGGAGCTTCTGCATCCACTCTTCGAACATCAGCAATGTACTCTACAGCAGAGTATTGCTCTTCAGTGTGGCTAAACAGTCCTTATATTAAGAAGATCGACATAGTCTTGAATCAAACGATGCGTATCATCATCGGCACATTTAAAACTCCTCCTCTGTTTGGTTACCGGTGTTGAGCCATATTGAGCCTCCAGATATAAGACGCCTCAACAAGCTGGTAAGAGAGTACAGAAAAATAACATCAAACACAGCCCTTCCTATCCACCAGGACATAGCTGTAGGATTCAGGCTCTTAAAATCGAGATCACCACCAGTTGAGACGGCACAGCTCCGAAGGAGTGGCAGACATTATTTAACATCAAGCACCCTCCGGCTAGCTTTGATCTCCCACGAAGAACTTGGGTTGCCCTCAACAGAATCAGAACCAAGCACGGGCGATGTGGCTCACAGCTTCATAAGTGGGTCATGCGAACTTCCCCCAGCTGTGACTGTGGTGCAGTGAATCACACCATCCACCATATTGTAGCACAATGTCCGAGGAGGGCGTACTCTGGATCAATGGACGACATTCTGGTGACTTCTAGCTACTCAGGCCATACAGTGGCTAGACGAACTGGACATACAGCTGTGAAATCTCTAGGGCCAAGTTGATTCTTTTAATGGTTTGCTCCCTTTTTTTGTATATATAAGTGTATATGTAACTAGTATATCGTTTTTGTGTACAATGCCATAAGCATAAATAAATACATAAATGCCCAGGATCGCGGGCATAAAACTCAGCCGAAGTCGTTAAACATCCTTCGGTATGCCTTTCTTCGGAGGGGAAGTAAAGCCGGCGGGCCCATGTCATAGATTTATTGCATGTAAAAGAACCTTCCACTAACTAAAATTATGTGAAGCTAATTTCTAGCTCTATTATGTTTCAACGTTTGCCGCCAGGTGCCAGTTGCGGTGGCATCTAGTAGACACGTTTGTGGCTAAGTGTTGTTGATGGTAGCATTTTGGTAGCAAAAGTAGGAACTACTGTACTTGAAATTGATCGTCTGCAATCCTTACCTGATTTATAGATAACACACACTACTACAGTCATTATAATTAACACCGTTTATCAGACAGATTCTACACACACCCGAAGTACACGGGGATACATGACCGCATTGTCGCAGCCCCTAAATTGAGGAACCAACCAATTAACACTACTACAGACACCAAAACAACATAGAATTCACAAGTCAACACGAATTTTAAGTCTGGGTTCTGTATGTCTGAATTTTGATTTTTCATGCCTACCTAATGAATGAAAAAATAGTTTTACATATCAATGTTTGCTTTAGTAGCTACCACAACGAATGTTAAAATTTGAAAGAAATTCTCTATTTTTGTAAGTTCAAACGAAAACATTCGTTACATCACCTTTATTTTCAACACATACGAGTAATTACCATTAATCTACAAATCAAAAAAACAATACAAACAAGCTTTAAAAATTAATATTTTTGGTACTTCTTCTGTGTGGGTACGAACTTTCTCGTATTAGCCCCCAAATGTAATCACCTATCATTTTCTCATTATATTATCCTTGATAACATTGCTCAAATTCCTTGCTTTTCTGAATATGCCTCCAAGTTATCTTTAAATTGGTCCATGTGAGCATGTAATATGTGTACTTTAAGGGACATTCTGCAACCCATGAGTTTAAAGTTCTCAAGCCTAGTGGAAAATAATAAGATCCTTGTAATTGTAATTCTCAGCTTTCTTCTTTCCAAGGAAGCCATGGATCACTGATTTAAGGCTGTAACATTTCTTTTTTTAATCGTGGGTGTTGTGCACCAATCACTTTGAATTTTTTACATAATATGTATCCCTATAAAATCTCGGTCAAGTTCGTTAATGGGCACAATCGGTCGAAGGGGGTGAAAATGGGGGGCTTTTTTCGAAAAAGTGAAATATCGCTATAACTCTCTTAATATTTGAAATATCGAATCCAATCAAAGTTCATACTATGTGTCGGATAAGGACCAAAAATTTATGTTTGAAAAGTGGTGGGAAAAAAGGATAAGGAATTCGGATAAGGACCAAAAATTTATGTTTGAAAATGGGTGGGAAAAAGTGGGTTTTTCGGGAAACATTAATCATATCTCTCTTAATAGGCACAATATCAAAACCGTACAAAATGGACAATATTCCCTTAATAGTTACCTAAAACTTTTGTCTGAAAGATTTTTTGATATGACCCACCATTACGCCAAGGGATGAACAAAATGATTTCGGAATTATAAGAAAATGTCAACATCCATTACAGGTTACCATGACAACGTTTCTAAATTGATGAGGGATGAGCTATCAGAGGTTGCATGACAACGTCACTGCACAAGATCACATTCAGTTTTCTAACTGACTCCGTGGGAAGCGGCTTCGGTGACGTAACCGGTAGCATACTGTACTTCTATGCCCAAGTTCGCGGGTTCAAAGCCAGCCGAAGTCGTCGGATTTTCTAAAAGCGCTAAGAATCCCTCAGTATGCTTTCCTTAGGAGGGGAAGTTCCAACGTTCGTTGCGAGTTGATGGTTGTGGTGGCATCTAGTTGCCAAGTTCACAGCTAGGTGTCGTTGACGGCAGTATTTGGTACCAAAATTGGGAACTACTACTTGAAATTGACCGTCTGCAGTCCTTACCTGTTTTTGTTTATCGTGGGTGTTGAGTAATTGTGAAAATTCATCACTGGCCATTAGTTTCTTTATTTGAGGACCGACGAAAATACCAGCTGTTTGGAAAATGTAAAAAATAGGCTGAATTATAAGAAACGGGTCTCTAAGTAGATACTCTCTCTCTCTGATTATTGAAATATTATATTAATTATGAAGGAGACGAGAATCGGACTTTGACACTCACAACGGATAATTCATGATTTTAATACCTATTTTTCATAATCTAGGGGACAATACCAATTGAAATTGTCGTTTATTATCATTAATGCCCTGGAAATATGTGCTAAATTACGTAAATATGTGATTTTGTTTCTTGCTCATTGAACGAGGGCAGCCATGTTGCCCAATCGCATGAGGTCTCTTCAACTGTTACCTAAGCGCACACATTGACGTCACGATAGAGTTGCCAACATGTAATATACAAAATACACCACCACATGACTTCGGTCATATGCCTGACTATTTCCACTGTGCGTGACAAAATTAGGGGTGCGATACCTTGTGAATATCCACCTATACAATTAGTACCGTATGCGTGGGTTTGGCAATACTCCACTTGTGCATAGCTCACGCAGATAATTTGCCGCCACAGCTGGAAAATTACTATGTAAGTCATGATCTAACAAGAAGTTCCGTGTCGAACTAAAGAGCCTACTTTTCTTAAAATTAAGATTCATGTCGATGATTAATGTACAGTAGGCTATATGAACGTATCGAGAATAATGACGAAATTAATTTGGTAATATCGAAATGTCTAATTAGTTCGAAATATACCTGGTATAATGAAGCCTAATAGAGCATTACAGTTGGCAGCCCTGGTGTCTGAATATATTCCTAGTTCCATCTCTTAAGGTACAGAATAAAAAATTTGGTTGAAAACCAATGGACGTTACATGCAGTTAGACATTGGATCTATCAGCACGCGTAAAAGCATGTTGGCAACAATGGCATGCGTGTGCTGGTCATAAATAATCTGAAATATTATGATATTTTGTTGTGCCAATTTTGGATGAAATCCATTTATTAGTATAGAAGTTACATGCATTTTAAAATTGGCATACAATCATGTTGGTAACATTGACTTATATTAATTACTCCAAATTAATCTGGAATGTCAGGTGCTAAACGTGTGCAAAGTATAGACCTATTGGCTTGCATATGTTCTGATATATTAATATTAGGGTAAAAAAATATAGGCAGCATTTATTAACAGTTGGCAGCCCTGTTTGCTCTTAAGAATACTTAGTCATATCTGTTATGTTACACAGAGCGCATACAAAATTTGGTTGAAATCCAACTGATAGTATAGAAGTTACAAGTATTTAAAAATTGGTTCTATCAGCAGGCTTAGAATCATGTGGTAGAACTGACATTTATAAGTTGCTCCAAATTAATCTAAAATGTCAGGTACTATACCTGTGCATAGTTTAAAGCTGTCGGTTTGCATACTTTCTGGTATATTGGTATTTGGATTTAAAACATCGAGAGAGCAATTATTAACAGTTGGCAGCTCTGGTGGCTCTTAAGAATACGCTCAGTCATATCTGTTTTTGTACACATATTAGGCCTACATACAAAATTTGGTTGAAATCCAATTGATAGGGTAGAAGTTATATGCATTTAAAATTGGACCTATCAGAAGGCTTAAAATTATTTTGGCAACACTGTCATGTATGGCCTCCTGGAAATTAAACCGAAATAGTATTATCTACATGTGTGCCAATTTTGGAATAGCTCACATCCATACCTTCCAAGATATCCAACATAGAGTTCAAATTTCTAGTGCGATTTTCCTGCAGTTGGTAGCACTGACATCATTTTCAAATATGGGCTTGAGATATTCCGGTATACATCTTTACTCATACTAAATTTGGTTTCGATTGCTGCAGCCGTTTAGAAGTTGATAGGGACACACACACACACACAGCCAGACAGACAGAAGGACAGACAGACATACATTTTCCCGGATCGATGTCATAAGTCTTCTTTTTCCTCATTTTTGCAAAATGTGAAAAGTAGGCTAAAAAGGGAAGGAAGGCGCGTTATAGACAGTGGAGGAGTATACTGCATCATATCCAGATCTATTTTGAATCATCACAGAATGAATTTATGGCAAATTTCAGTAGTTTAGAAATGTTATCATGGGTTATCGTCTCCTTCACTGTTACCCTTTGAAAATGATGGTTTCAATTTATGTCAACCAATTGTGTGGAGAAGTTTAGAACAAATAACACATTGACTCATGGTGACAATTCCATAATACTTCTCCAAATGGTCTCATATAAGGGACAATCCATACAATAGGTGTATCGAATTGAGATTCCAAACTTGGATGAGGTTATGACCACCAAACTAGTTGTGTTATTAGACCAGATATGCGTCGACCTGTCCGTCATGGCTAGTGATATACGTACAGATAGCACACGCAGAGCTGTGGTGTGATGGCGTATGCCATTTGGCGACGACAATAACAATAGAGATGGATTTGTGGCGTAGAGGCTTTTCAAAATATCTCTTTATGATTTCCCGACAGAAACCTTCTGCTTCAAGTTAATATTCACTTAGTGAATTGGATCATTGAACTATGTTTCGTCACCATATTTCACAGGGACGTTGTAAATCCACCCATTGCTTTAGCATCCAAGAAGCAATGTGTAGGTAGAGGAGACTCAGTTAAATCCGCAATATTAAGGGACTGTTGGTTAACGTGATAAATTAAGGGAAAGGGTTAAAAAATAATACATAAAAATTAAATTACTTCATATTTGTGACATAAATTCAGTTCTTAAAATTTCATCTGGCGTGGGTTACCTAAATCATCTAATACTTAAAATATAACTTTGGAATACATTTTAATTTAATAACATTTTAGGGATTTTTGGTAGGTACTGGTGGTGCTAGTGCTAAATCTATGGTACCTTGTATGAATCCGCAACGTGATATGTCTAATAATATGCTTCATTACTACTACTACGGCATCGCCGAAATACTTGAGATTAGTTCACAAACAAATAGCACGATTCTTCCACCAGGTGGTAGCATTTCTCGTTTCGAAATTCATAGCCAAGGGAAATTAACTATTTGACCCGACTCAACTGGTGAGATGAACTCGTCTCTTGTGCTGGGGCATATTTGCGTAAAAAGTATATTTCAAGTACTACGGGATTGGCTATTTAATACATCTTATATCCTAATAATAAACATATCCTGAGCAAGATGTCCCCTCATGCTGTGTTGAATACAGTATTATCAATTCTCTTGACAAGAACATTGTAATGTATACCCAACACTCAGTATTGTACCGTCAGTTAAGGCTGAATTTCAAGAAATGGGTCTTAAAGTTGATACTATTTTAGATTTTTGAAAACTGGCCTATATCTTCAATTTGTTTCAACCAATTGTGTGGAGTAGTTTAGAACAAATCATGAGAGATGCCATGCTATGGCAAAATAAATTGTTATGAATCGTCAGCATTCAGGTGGCTTACTTGCCTGTGTCCAGGCAGAAGGTATTTCATTGACCCCACAACTTCAACTTGAAAGGCTGACGTGGTGACGACAAAGATCGACGTGGGTCAATAAATGCCATAGCTTAGTCTTTAGTGATAAATCGCGCTTCAGTCTTGCATGAATTTGATCGCCGCAATCGTGTGCGACAACGTACTAGTAAAGAGAGGCCACCTACAGTAGATTTCACTGTGGAGAAGCACAGAGAGTTAACACCGGGCATCATGATTAGGAGAGGTATTAGCTTTCATGTGAAATCACTGCTCGCCAGTATGTTGACAGGGTTATCTATCTAGTGGTTGCCCCTATGATGGCGAACATTGCAATTTGGATGGTTCAGCAGAATAATATCCACGTCACACTCACGCATCTCCAGGGAGGCTATCAACATCACAACCTTACTAAGGACCCTCAGATCTCCTCACCTCAATCCTATTGAGCATGTGTGGGACATGGTGTGTCAACAACTGGCAAACTTGCTTCAGCCACCCACAACTTTGGAACATGTGACCCATGCAGTGCAGCAAACATGGATAATAATTCCTCAGGACGTGATCCAGTCCCTTATTCACTCCATGTCTCGAAGAATACAGCGCTGTATTCCAGCTCGTGGATGGGGTATCCTGTATTCATGTCAGTTCACATTTAAGGTCAGAGGGAAATGAACACTCGTCCAAACCAAACTCCGACGCACCACAGCCTATGAAGAGCCTTGGTCTAGTAAGCGACTGCTGCCCAGCCATTTGGCCAACAGATTGCGGCGTGGTTAGCGCGGTGGGTTCTTTCAGCCATTTATCTTGGTCTCCGTGACCGGGGTGCTGTCTCACTGTCAGACAGCTACTCATGTCCTCACGAGGCTGATTACACCACGTTCCAGCCATCACAACAGTTACTAAAATCCCTGAGGAAGCCAGCAATCGATCCCAGAACCTCCGGGTGAGAGGCAGGCACAATACCTCAACGTCCTGGCTATAACACTTGTCCTGCACGTTCAGTTTCAGCAGCAAAGCACCACTATTTTATGGTGTTTCAATTTCCATTTTCATGAATGTGTCGTAGTATAGACCCACGATAATACAGGCTATGAGACAAAATACGGAAATACACGGGGGTGGTACCACTCCCCAATGAAACAAAATGCGTGATAGAATATCATGAGGAGCGCGCAAGATAGGCGAGGCTCGATTACAAACGCTTTCATTAGATACAAATGAATAATTGAACAGGTGCGTAAGAGTACACGATGGTTATGTCACATTAGCTGATCACTAATTGTTTTCCTAACCTCTGACCTTGTCATTGTGAGGGGATTGTGGTGAGGGAACTGACAGCCGCTTGCTTTTCATACATCACATCCATCACACATCCCACTCATTAATATGAAACTCAACTCTACCGGGACGAATGAAGGCTATACAGTATGGTAATAGTATGCATGTAATTACGTATCGCATGCTAGATACGAGGGGTGATCTTAAACTAAGGTAACAAAGCCTGCAGTAAATCGTGCGCATTGTGTTTCACACAACCAACTGATAGTACATGGATTAGGTATTTTTCTACATAGTCCTCATATCGGTTCATGATAAACATCCTGTCCTTGCGTTTTCAGCCACGTTGTCACGAAGTGTTTCCTTTTCTCGTCTGAAGGGAATCTTCGACGTCCTAGGTGCTCCTTCAAGTGAGGAAACAGGTGAAAGTCGTTTGGAGCGAGGTCCGGGTTGCAGGGAGCATAGTCAATGTTGTCCCAGCGAAACCGCTACAACAGCGTGGCGGTCTTCTGGGCTGTATGAGATCGCGCGTTGTCATGAAGGAAGATGACGCTTTCGGTGAGAAGTCCTGGCCGCGGTTACATGTTTCGCCCACAGAAATCGAATAACTGAGCGGATCTCTTCGCGAGACTAGTTTTCCAAACGAGTCGCCATTAGTAGTTTACCTACAACTAGCGCTATAGGTGGCCGGTGGCTGAAGCTCTGCACAGTTACCAACCGTATGTATTCGAATTACCCCACACTCTGTAACAGACGTATTAGTCTGTAGCTATATCGAGGGGAAAATAATAGGGTTCAGTATCGTTTGCAGGATACGCTTGCAGTGCATTAGTACCATACAGGATGCAAACAGAGAAAATAAATATCGACCTTCCTGACAACAATGCTAGTTGGGCTGCATAAAACAATATTATTAGGGGCAGCTGTACAGTCTGTCTCATTCAATAAAGTGAGCAGAAAGAAAGAAAGAAAGAAAGAAAGATATACAGGGTGTATTTGATATGATGGAAGTCCGTTACACTGGTGATAGAACAGCCTATTCTAAGCTTCCTAGGATAAAAAAAAAAGGTCACCTATCTTGAAGTTGATAATTAATCATTAAAAAGTCAATGTTTTTAGTTTTTTCAGAAACTAATCAGGCAGAAAGTGGTGCGGCAGGCTGGGGGAAACGAGGCGGAGCTAGGTGTGACGACACGCAGAGGGGAAGTTGTTACGTAATCGGAGCATTGACCTTACCGGTTGACTTGAGGGGTGGTAGGCTATCAGTTGTTATGAGGATAAGCACTACCGTCTCGTAAGAAAATGTGCATTGCCGTTGTTGTTGTTGTTGTTGTTGTTGTTGTTGTTGTTGTTGACAACGCACGCAATGGCTTGGGACGTTAGGACTGGTAGTATTGTGTAGCCTACTTTGTAAGTGTGGAATTCATTGATTGATGTTCATGTATAAAATAATTTCGATACTCAGCCCTGGTGTATCATTGGCGTCCGTGTCGGACCTTCTGTTGACTAGTTTCTGAAAATGCTAAAAACATTCACTTAATGAAATACAGTGTGACAAACTTCCGACATCCCATAGTCTGTTCAGAACTAGGCATTTAAGACGGAGGTAAAATACTTGATGTTTTGTTTGAGAGGCTTGGCGATTTTGGTCATTTAGCCCCATGTAGCTGGGTGTGGGTAGAATTTGTGCGATAACCTGTGTTCTTGTGGTTTCTTTAGTAATGTGGGTATTTGTAATTCAGGTGAGGATTCGGAAGAAGGCGCCGGCCCTGTGGTGTTGGGGCAGTGCTACTGCCTCTCACCCGGAGGCCCTGGGTTCGATTCCCGGCTCCATTAGGGATATTAGAAACTGACGTGAGGGCTGGAACGTGGTGCACTAAGCCTCGTGAGGGCAATTGAGTAGCTGTCTGACAGTGAGGCAGTGCCCCACTCAGGAAAGCCAAGATTAATGGGCGAGGGGACCCGATGCACTGACCACGCGTCACCCTAATATCTGCAGGCCAAATGGCTGGACAGCGGTCGCTTGGTAGGCCTAGGCCCTTCATGGGCTGGACTGCCAGCGGTTATGGTTATTGAGAAGAAGGCGGCCTTGGACTTAAGTTAGGAACAATCCCGGCATTTCCCTGGGGTAGAAGTGGGAACCCATGGAAAACTACTTCCAAGATTTAATACTAGTACGGTACCACATGTTCATATTGTGAATTGTCCCATCCCATCTCCATCCCTGGGGT
The DNA here is from genome assembly GCA_946902985.2 of Meconema thalassinum. Classification (NCBI taxonomy): domain Eukaryota; kingdom Metazoa; phylum Arthropoda; class Insecta; order Orthoptera; family Tettigoniidae; genus Meconema; species Meconema thalassinum. The sequence goes on from OX336391.1 coordinate 304,300,921, forward strand.
GGCCATAAACTGGATACGGGGGGGGAGTTGATTTATTGGTCAATCAACAATGTACATACATATGAAAATACACGAAAATGAAAATAAAATACAAATATATTGTTATAATACTGTCTTATAATTGTAATAATAATAATAATAATAATAATAATAATAATAATAATAATAATAATAATAAAATAATAATAGGCTAATGATAATAATATTAATAATAGTCTAATAATAATAATAATAATAATAATAATAATAAGAGTCAGTATGTGTAGTTCGGGTGGTAGAGTGCTAACCTTCCCGAGGGTTGCGATCTACGTTCAGTCATGTAGTAAATGAATGGGATCTAATACTGTGCCCGTTTAGACCGGAGTCCGCACGACCACATATGCATTTTACCAATAATCAGTCAGCACGAGAGTCAAAATATCCCGGAGCGCCAGATGGGTTAAAGCAAATCGCAAAAACGACATCAAATTAAGAAAATGCTTTACTGATTTTTGGCTCAATGCAACAATAAGGATAGAAGGAGATTTAATTGGGAGTAACACATCCTGTAAAATTATCTCAGTTTATTTTGAAGTTAAAATTGACTGCAAAAATGCTCAAAGCAGCATCACTCACGTGTGGCGACCCACACTCTTATTTACACACAATATACAGAAATTTTCCAAACACATTTGACAATTATTTTTTTGGAAACACAAGTCTGATTAATAGTCCTGTAGACCGTGTTCCAAAATTATTAATGATTAATTCCAGTTCAAAGTTAATTGTCTCTACTGGAAATATCGTAGATCACTGTTTGACTATTTACATGATATTAACACTCGTAGAATAAATGTTCATAGAATTTTAACTTTCACTTATTTTTCCAGTTTCAAAAATATATCGTCGAAATTATTATTATCATTGAAGCAATACAAATTATTTACACATATTAATAACATCTGAAAAGTATTTGACCATTGAGCATAGCATCGAAGAACTGTGCGAAGCACAACAACAATTAATTGTTCTTCTGACATTAAACATTCGAGAAGTGACTCGATTATGAACTTCAAGTTCCTAACAAAATATATGATTTCTGAATCATCAACTTGATCAATAAATGGTTGAACCATTCAATTATTCAATTTTCCACTTGGAATCATTATTATAAAAAATATATTTATATTCATGGCCATCTTTAGCAATTTTCACAACTTGCAATTCTTCGACAGAATGCGGAAATAAGAATTGTAGTTTCATAATGAATTCATTTAGTTCATGGCACTAGGATTGAAAACATCCTTCAAATTATTCGTGGTTAAAGAATTATTTTTAATTGGCAGTGGCCCATTCTATTATTTGTGTAAGAACACAATATTACAACAACAACGACAAAGGTCTTCCTCTGAAGAAGAATAAACTACTATCATGACAAATCCGGGTTCTAGCAAAATCAAAGTCTAAATGGAATTTGTAAACAAGGTTGAAATAAGACCTGATGGTTTCAAGAAATAACCTTCGGGTCATTCATCCAACGAAATGTGTAGTTCCAATACTCCTACTATAAACATGAGCCATCGAACCTGCTATTTGATTGATGCTCGAAACAACCTCCTCATTCCTGCGACTTAAACATGCGCACCTGGGAATGGCATTTCAACTACTCCACACATATAAATTTTCTTCCCAAAATTTATACAATAAATCAAGCCTCTGCTTGTTATCAACACTGGAAGATTAATAAACTTACAAGTTATTTTATTTTACCATTCAGTTCAACCCGTGAATTTACCATACTTATGAAAATCTTTATTTCACTTTCGAGTGTATTTACGTCATGATTTTATATAAATACAAAAATATCCTATTTGATACAAATATCATTTGCTTCCCGTTTCATGCCTCTCCGTGTTATCTGAAAAATATACTTTGCTCAATGCAAATATCAACTGTTCAACCAGAATTGACATGTTGGTTGAATGCGGGCTTGCGCTAACCACTCTCCTTCGGAAAATCTCCTGTTCCAGACTAGAAATGATTAAACTACTTCACAGGCTCTCTCTCTCAATAAATATGATTATTAGAAAATATAATATCCAAGAATTATTTAGAAAAATTATGAAAATTATTATTATTATTATTAGTGGATTATTATTATTATTATTATTTGTATTATTTTAAATATGTTTAATTATCATCTCATTATGTGAGAATCCACATGTTCGAACCTTCGAATATGGAAAAAATATCCATTCCTCAACAAAAATAATTATTAACTTTTACAGTTACATCGGCTGATTACCGTGATTTCCCAAAAATATGAAAAATTCAAATATATGCTCGAAATGCTCGGTCATCGATCCTAAACTGTTCTGAGTGCTGAAAATACTCAGAATAACTCTAACAAGTCTTGCGTAAATCATTGCAAGCTTTAAATACGAAGAAAACAAGATGTTCAGTAAAGAACATATAGCCTACTTTCTCCTAAATGCATGGGTATTGTTATAACTCTTTTCAAGGAGTATGATTGAATGTTGGTTGTAGGAGCTTGTTGAAATACAACGTGCTATAGGGATATTAAACATGAATATGAGGTGCCCTTTGCTAGTGCTACCTCTGTACCAAATTTCGTTCAATTCGGTTTCACCGTGTTTGAATTGATAGGGGGAATCGATTTGCACACATACTTGGCCACCATCTGCAAACTATTGGGCTGATGTTCTTGCAGTTGGGTCAGAATATGTTTCCCACATAAAGATATGGTGTTGCAAAATTAGGTAGAGACTAGATTATTAGGTTGGTCGTAATTACATTTTAGCTTTTAACATTTGGGTGGCCGCGATTACGTTTCCATCAAGATAGCGGTGATATAAAACATGACACTGAGGTGCCCTTTGCTAGTGCTACCTCTATACCAAATTTCGTTCCATTTGGTTTCAGCGTGTTTGAATTGATAGGGGGAATCGATTCTGACACAAAGATGGCCGCCATCCGCAAACTATTAGGCGAATGACCTATTAGATTGGTCAAAGGATGCTCTCTCCATAAAGGTATGTAGTTGCAAAATTTGGTAGAGATCGGATGATTAGGTTAATCGTAATTTGATTTAAGCTTTGAACATTCGTGTGGCCGCCATTACGTTTCAGTCAAGATGGCGGCGATATAAAACATGACACTGAGGTGCCCTTTGCTAGTACTACCTCTGTACCAAATTTCGTTCCATTCGGTTCCACCGTGTTCGAATTAATAGGGGGAATCAATTTTGACATAAAGATGGCCTCCATCCGCAAACTATTAGGTGAATGACCTATTAGATTGGTCAAAGGATGCTCCCTCCATAAAGGTATGTAGTTGCAAAATTTGGTAGAGATCGGATGATTAGGTTAATCGTAATTTGATTTAAGCTTTGAACATTCGTGTGGCCGCCATTACGTTTCAGTCAAGATGGCGGCGATATAAAACATGACACTGAGGTGCCCTTTCCTAGTGCTACCTCTGTACCAAATTTCGTTCCATTCGGTTCCACCGTGTTCGAATTAATAGGGGGAATCAATTTTGACATAAAGATGGCCGCCATCCGCAAACTATCAGGTGAATGACCTATTAGATTGGTCAAAAGATGCTCCCTCCATAAAGGTATGTTGTTGCAAAATTTGGTAGAGATCGGATGATTAGGTTAATCGTAATTTCATTTAAGCTTTGAACATTTGTGTGGCCGCCATTACGTTTCCGTCAAGATGGCGGCGATATAAAACATGACACTGAGGTGCCTTTTGTTAGTACTACCTCTGTACCAAATTTCGTTCCATTCGGTTGCACCGTGTTCGAATTAATAGGGGGAATCGCTTTTCACACAAAGATGGCCGCCATCCGCAAACTATTACGCTGATGACCTATTGGTTTGGTCAAAGGATGCTTCCCCCCTAAAGGTATGTTGTTGCAAAATTTGGTAGAGATCGGATGATTAGGTTAATCGTAATTTGATTTAAGCTTTGAACATTTGTGTGGCCGCCATTACGTTTCCGTTAAGATGGCGGCGATATAAAACATGACACTGAGGTGCCTTTTGTTAGTGCTACCTCTGTACCAAATTTCGTTCCATTCTTTTGCACCGTGTTCGAATTAATAGGGGGAATCGATTTTCACACAAAGATGGCCGCCATCCGCAAACTATTACGCTGATGACCTATTGGTTCGGTCAAAGTATGCTCCCCCCATAAAGGTATGTCGTTACAAAATTTGGTAGAGATCGGATGATTAGGTTAGTCGTAATTTGATTTAAGCTTTGAACATTTGTGTGGCCGCCATTACGTTTCCGTCAAGATGGCGGCGATATAAAACATGACACTGAGGTGTCCTTTGCTCGTGCTACCTTTGTACCAAATTTCGTTCAATTCGCATTCACCGTGTTCGAATTGATAGGGGGGGACAGACATTCAGAGTACACACACTCACACACACACACACACACACACAGACACACACACACACACACACACAGACTCACACACACACATACACACACACAGACAGACACACTGTTTTCGCCCTGTGTTGATCTCATAAGTCTACTTTCATTTTTTGCAAAAATCGAAAGTAGGCTAAAAATGTGTTGGTCATCTGCAGAAAAATAGTTTGTTCCAATTAGCTAGGCATAATATAATTCAAATGTGGCTTACATTTCTTGATGGTCTTGAAGCGTAGTAAACCTGGTCTGTACCAGATTTATCCATAGACATGCCCTATTGGACAAGCACGTATAATCCTTGTATCCGCCGCCATCATATACCCACAATTCGTCTAGTAAGACATAGTGGTAGTATCTTTTGACGTTTGAATAAACTGTGGTTCCATTTTAATATGGGCTTCTATCAAAGCCATAACAGTTTGTTTAAATAGGGTCAGATCTAAGTGATCTCTTCTTAGATATGTCAGTTGTAACATAACTCACTGTAATCTTATCAGTACAAGAAAAACACTGACAGTCTAACCAATCAACGGCTGTTCTGAAGATCGTTCCCTGGGCATGGTTTATTATATCACCATCTACCATGCGCTAGGCAACTTGTAGTTTCCCTTGCGTAGACTAATGAACGCCACCGTTATAGACTAGTCTTCAGTGTACTGACAGATCGAAGTGGTTAACTAGTTACAAATAATGAAAACTGACTGAAATGGATTTAAACATCCAAGTATTAAGTTATTACTGGACTGTGACAAAGTACTAATTTCTAGACAAAGTCTAGCATATGTCCTTGTAGAAATATAAATATTTCCACCAATGTCTGTAGAAAAATCAATCACCTCAGTGATTCTCCTCGCCGTAAACTTACTAAGTTCCAACTCGTAACGCAGCACTTTTCGTGACTATCACGACTTTCAAAAGAACTTCTGCGTAGATCCGGCAACCATGTGCCTTGGCTCAGCGTCGTAGCAACTTGCTAGGCAACTGCTTGTGTTAGAATGAGCTGTAGTTGCTTCGGCCAGCTGGCTTTTATTCAAAACTGTCAGGGTCACGCGTCATCACGTTGTAATCTAGAAATCCTCATATCTCTCGTATCCCTGGTCCGATTTACTTGATACTAATTGCATTCTCTTTCTTTTGGCCGTGCCAGTAATCTGATCCAAGTCTCAAGTCTCTACTGAAGCCATGTGCCATAGGGTCCAATGAGGGCGAATCCATGTATTTGGGGAAAAAATGAAAGGAACGGATAGTTTCTAATGTAACTTAAAGAAAGATCCAGCTAAGATGCTAGCCTAATATGGTGCAAGAGGCGAGGACCAGGTGTTCGTGAGATGAGATCATCCCTCTCGACATTTAGAAGGGAGCGAGTCATGAGTATTAATAACCGAGTGGAAATTTCCCAGGATTAAACAAGGAAGCCTGACTCGGAAATCGACCTTACGTTGCTGGAAATTGACAACACCGCTTATGCGCCAGAAGAAGAATAATTAAATTTAACCCGTTTACAAGTATAAATATGAGTAAACAAGTACAGTACAGTGAATCATTTCGAATGAGAGATTTTTTAGTAAGGAGAAACCATTTAATAATTGCGCAGGAGAAAACTGCAAACGCAAGACGACGTCATCGGGGAATTACCAAGGCCTGTGTGGAGGGGAGAAAGCAAAAGAAATGAAACACCCACACAATTGAGGACGAGAAATTAATTAATATCTCCGAATTGCACGATCGATTCTTAGGGGCAATGAGATTATTTGACATTGAGAAGACGAGCTTTCGGAAGGTATAATTTTTATATTTGTGCCACCATTATTTTAGAAATTGGTCACAGAAAGGACTAGAGTCTTATTTTTTTGTAGTGAAATAGTATAAAGCTTCGGGCTTCACCAAGCCAATCATGCAGTTCCGACAGCCCGTGAGGGGCGTAATCACGCATCACGCAGTACAAGTCCGTCCAGGGGGACGTGACGCTGGAGCATCAACAGTAAATGCAGTTTTCAAACGGCCTGAGGGCACGTCACTAGGCTACATCAAACACCGAATGCAGTTATTCTGACAACCCGTGAGGGTGTTACTACGCATGCAGTCATTCCGACAGTCCGTGAGGGGCGTAAGACTACATCACAGCACATCAGTATCCAGACAGCCGTGTGGGGCGTAACTCTGCGTCACATTGAAGACAGTTACTAGTACTCCTTGAGGGGAGAAACGCTGTGTTACACCGCAGAAGTAATATCCGATAGCCATAGGCGTCGCAGTATTAACAACTTGCTTGCCTCCATAAGGAGTGGTAAAGAAGAAATTTAAAGTATCGCCGTATTGAAAGATTAGGAAAATCCTAGTTACAGGATTTAGGCCCGACTGTATACAAGTTATAGTGAAAGTTCGTAAGATAAAGTCAGAGCAGGCTGCGAACGTCGGACTTAAAGGCGATAGGTCGTTAAATAGACGAACGAATATATCATAACGTACGGATGTACCGTACCAGAAAGATAAACTGTTATCTAAATTAAAGAACCCAAAAAGGGAAGAACAGAATAAGGTTCGGAACGTATTTCAGAAACGTAGGAGTGCTAGAACCGATTAAATAAAGAAGCACGGAGAATATAAACATTATCTACAGAAAGCAGGCGAACTATTCTAAAAGTACTAGACTCGAGAAGTACTAGCTGCTATAAACTAAATCCATAGGTCATCGAGAGGTTATCGAGGAGACCTCGATCCGAATAGACTTTCGCTAGGATTGATAAACATATCTACAAAGAAGCCGTTCAAGCTAGATAAATAGCCGGTTATCCAGGATAGGAGTAGAAGAATTTGGATTCCAGGGAACAGTAGATGTTTCGAGACTTTCGTATTCTGCAGGATAGGAAGCCGACATTGAATAAATTTCACCCTTGGAAACGGGAAATTAAGAGGTCACGTGTGATAGGCTCAGAAATACGGCCTAGTGATCAAGAATTGTGAAGTGTAAATTTATCAAGATTGTGTGTTAGATTAATATTTTTAGTGTTTATTATGTGTTCTAAAGGGACACATCAGTGTATAAAAATGTCGTCAATGTTAAGTGTCTTAAATATATGTCAAGAAGTGTTTGTACATAAGATGAATTCCTTTAATATGGAGTAAAAGTTCAAAGTGGGTCCAAAATGAAACACCGCACAAGAATAACGATCATGGGACGATCTTAAAAACATGTGAGTACTGAATTTCATTCTATTTTGGTTTCAGGAAATGGTTGTGTACAAATCCACCGGAGTTTTTGAGTAAAAGGGATGTGTTTTAAGAAATAAATACTGAATAAACAAGAACGCGGTCTGAACAATAATAGAAATTTGAGAAATTATAAATGATTATGTAAAGAATAAATCCCGTAGAGGAAATATGTGAATAAAATGTTAATGTATTTAACAAATGTCATAAGAGCAAGCGAAATATCAGTAATTATCATGAATGATATTTAAATAAAGTAAAGTTGAGATATGAAAGAAATAGCTTTTGAGCTTGTGTAAAGAATAAAGATAATACTAATAACTAAGTATGGAAATATTAAATAAAGATCAAATAAATTGATGTGAACATAAGAGCGTTAAAGCCTTAATGTATGTGTAAGATATGATGTTCAAGGGAATGTTTTAAAAGGGAGCGATTTATTGGCAACGGAAAAGATTAATATAAGAATTAAAAATGATATGAATTGTTACTAATGAGATTTATCAGTTCTTGGGAAGACATTTCGGCTTAAAATAATGCATAGCGCAAAGGAGCGCAAATAATATTAAAATGTCACGCTAGGAAAGCGTAGAAGTTAAAATACTTGGTAAATTACTTATGGAGGGTAGTTGATTGTAGTGAATTGATAATTGTATAAGTCCTCTATTTGTGACGTTGTATCACGAGGCATTGTGTATGTATTAAAAGGGGGCTAATGTATGGTATTATTGAGCGTATGTCATGTAGGCCACGGCCGACTTTAAATCGCGTCTTGTATAAGTCCTTTATAAGGGAATGGTTCCCGAGGCATGTGAAGAGATTCGAACTCAGAATCCTCTTATGATAAAAGCCCCTTAATTCTTCGTCGTCGAATGTGTATTAATCTTCCCCAATCAATGAGGACCCTCTCATAATTAATAAATGCCAAGGTTACGAAAGTGGTCTATGAACCAAAGAATATTTGTTTGAATGGATGCAGTACAGTAAAAGCCCGGTCTCTCCCCAGGACTGAGTATAATGTGATGGTTTGTTTTGAAAGCCTTGGAAAGGAGCTGCTAACGTGGGTTAGACAGAGAGTCGCCCGTCACCCTCCGTGTCATAAATCGCGCCCGAGTTAATGGCCTGGCTCTCTTAGAGTAAGGGGGGCCGAACCGTCTCGTAAGATGTAGTAAAGACACCGTGAGTGTTTAAAGTTGTTAACGCCCCGGGCGTCGAACCGAGGTCCTTGTAGATTGATATTTTCGTTTGCCTGTTCAGATCGTAGTTTCTTATGTGATAATGGTCTTATAAGACATAAGAGATAAATAACAATCCCTATTGTAATGATGTACGGAAGTAGGATTCCACGAGTTAATTGAAGGCAACTAAGTTTCGGGAGTAACTATAGTTTTTTGACTGTGTCAAGTATCTTCACGCTCTGGAGTACACAATTGATTTCCTGATTACCTTAATATATTTGTGAAAATAAAGAGAGATGATAACCGCTGAATGTGTGAACATGCCCAAAAATATTGAGTTAGATAATTAACATAAAATTTTAAATGTAATTATACATTTGTTTTTGAGAATTAAGAAAATGTGAAAGTAGTATTTGAGGTGTACAAGAGTGACACCATTATTATGTAAAGCATGGAGCCAAAAGAGCTCAGAGTTATATAAAACTTACAGTTGATGCTTTATGGAAGTAAGACTAAGTAGGAATTGTTGGTTTATGTGGAAACCATATGTTTAAATACAATATTTGTTTTATTATATTTGTGATTCCTTGTTCATTTGGAACAAGTAGATGATTATGGGTCAGTAATTAAATTGTTAAAGTGTTTGTAGCGCCATTAATTTTATTAATTAAATGTGTTAAAATAGGAGTTGATTTTGTTGTTATTTTTGCAAGTGTATCCTCTAATTAATCCAAAATATGTGAGTCACAGAGTGGGGGAACTTACCGCTGCCCCGAAAATTCCGAATTGAGCTACGCTGGTATACTGTGATTGGCATATTTCTTGCTAAAAGGGCACATGGGGGCATATAAGTAATGTGCTGGATTAATAACTAGAGGAACACTTAAGACGGTCATATCATGTAAAGTAAAGTAATGATAGGAGTAGCTACAACATAAAATATTAACTGACCGCATGGGTCCCTGGAAACTCATACCGAGGAGCCCTGAATTATATTATCAACCCCCCTAGCAAACACAATCATGGCGCCCAGTACGCAGGGCTGAGTTTTCCTAGGGAAAACCCGAGTTTTCTCGAAAAATCAAAATTTTCATTTTTTGAAAAAAAAATGGTTTTTCGAAATTTTGAATTTTAAATACTTCCATAAAGGTTTATGAAATTGAATACAAGTATCAAAAGGGTACGTTGTAGTAAACACCCGTACCAAAGTAAATTTTTAAAGAAATTGGGACACACTGATTCAGAGTATCATCTCTCAAGCATGTATTAGTGTGGTGGCATTAGTGGCCCACTGTATTCTCATAAGATGGCATTGAGTGAAGAAGTGCAACGGCTCTTGGAGGCCATAAACAATAAGTTGGATAGCCAACAGACTGAAAATAAAGAAGGGTTAGGATCTATAAACAATAAGTTGGACAGCCAACAGGAGGAAAATAACCAAAAGTTAGGATCCATGAATCAAAGTTTAGAGTCACTAAAAACTGATAGTGCTAATGTGGGAACTAAATTAGTAGATATCGAAGCTAAAACTGATACCATGGGAACTAAATTAGAAGCTATCGAAGCCGACTGTATAAACATGAATAAGGAACTGAAGGCTGAGATAGAAAAGATGAAAACAGAAAGTGGGAAAACCATTAAAGAACAATTGGAAGTGATAAAAACGGAGACGTTAGAGTCTCTGAAAGCCAACAGTAAAGAAAACCATGGAGTACTGAAGGCTGAAATAGAAAAGACAATGGATACCAAATTTAAAATTCTTGATGAAGGGTTTGACACTAAGTTTGGGGACAAGTTAACTGGTTAAAAGGGGAAATCACAATTAAAATTGAAAATGAAAACAAAGCACTTCAGTCAGGATTGCAAGACCAAATAAATATCTTGAAGGGTAGCACGGAAAAATCCCAAACAGCATGTCAAGGAAATTTTGAAATTTTGAATAAAAGTTTGAGTTCCATGGAAACTAAATTGAGTAATATGGAGGGAAATGTAAAAGCATGTGAGGAGAAACTTGTAACCCAGATCCAAGGTGTGCAGAAAGAATTGAAAGCTCAGATAGAATCTAACAAGAATATTTGTGAACGTTCCCGGAATGAGATAAAAGAAAGTTTTAAGAAATTAGGAGAAGAATTTAAAGGGGTAAAGGACAAAGTAGGAAAACTCGAGGGAAAGGTAGATGGAGTTCAAACCGAAGTAACTGAGATGAAAAATCAAAATAAACAGGATGTTAAGGGTATGAAAGATCAGATTGATCATTTTATTAGGCAGGTAGATGATAACTGGAAGACGTACGAAACGAAAATAGATAAAAGTTTAGGTCTATATGAGGAGCATCTCCAGAATGAAAGAAAACAACGAGAGAACGAAAATAAGGAAAGTACCCATAAGATAGATGAAATAAGTCAGGGTATTAATGATGTTCAGGGAACCATCGGAACATTAAAGGTCGAAATAGGAAAAACTCATAGGGAAGTAGGCCAGATCCAAAATGACTTGATGATATTATATAAGAGTCAAGGGAAAACTGAGGAAAAACTGGAAGGAATTAAAGTAAACTTGGTCAAAAGACAAAGAGAGCTGGAGAAAAAGATAAAGGAAATACAAGAAGACCTAGATACCAGAGGTGACGTTAAACCAGAAATTATAACAGAACAGGTCATGGTCATCAAGAAAGAGGTAGAAGACCAACTAAATGTCTTCAGGGAAAGCTTCAGGAACGACAAAAACCAAATCAAACAAGAACTGGAAACCAGTAAGAAAAATCAGGAAAGAATTCAAAATGAATTAGGATCCCGATTGGAGAGGACTGAACATAAGAATAGTCAAATGGAAATCCAACTCATGGCAAATGAAGAAAGTGCCCGAAGAGAAAGGAAGTTAGAATTTGAGAATCAGGAGGAATTTCCAAAGACAGGATGGGTAGATTCCCGTGAACAAGGCACAGATACGGAGAGGGACTTAGGAGGGGAGAGCCCTTATAAGAACCCAGGATATCCGATGGCGATGTCAACCCCGTACATGAATCAGACAAATGGCCAGATAATAAACATTATTAAATCTAATGAGGACAGACCAGTAAAGTTTACGGGTAATAACATGTCTATTACTCCAAAATACTGGCTAAAAGAAGTGGCAGAGTATTTAAACGAAATGAAATTTCCTCAGGATCGGAGACTGAGAGCTATTGAAAAGCTGTTAGCAGGTGATTGTCTCACCTGGTTCAGAAGCTTCAGGTACACCTTTGATACGGTGGAAGGCTTTAGGGAAGCATTTTTAAAACGATATTGGGCAGCAGACGTCCAAGAGAATTTAAGGCTAGATCTGTACTCTAGGAAGTACAGCACCAATGCACCTACTAAATACTCGGAATTTTTCACCGCTCAGCTGTGTAAATTCCGCGAACTGGATATTGCTCCGGCAGAAAACGACCTGTGTGCCGCCATTGCAAGACAACTTCCGTATGAGATTCAGAGGCTGTTAATCTCATCCAAAGCCAGAAGTGCTGTGGAAGTGGAGAGTGTATTACGTCAGTTAGATATGACGACTTCGCACGTAACTCCTCGGCATCAAAGACAAACTGAGCAAGTACACATGGCCAGCAGTCAGGAAACTGGAGAAAAACCAGCGACCAGGAATCAGTCCACCAGCACGGATACCCAAGGACTAGGTCGAGAGTATGGGCACCAGGAGCCTAGAAGGATACAGCCATACTACAGAGGAGGATATCGAGGAAGAAATCCTAGGAATTCAGGTTATAGGCAACAAGAGAGCCGACCCTATAACAATAACCATCAAAGGCCAGACAACAGAAAGAAATGGCAGAATTATCCCAGAAGAAATGTAAGGCCAGAGGATAGGGATGATGAATATCGGGCCGAAATAGAAGAAAGATATCAGGAAAGTCTTCGTTATATGAACGAACGACCAGATGAACCTGATAGGCAGAAAGTCCGTTGGAGTGAGGCAATTAAGAACCGGAAATCACCCGACCGATTAGACGGAGCTCAAAGCTTGGAACTACAAGCTCAGTTAAAGAATGAGGGAAAAGGGAGCCCTCAGGATAAAAAAAACTCCAAATTTAAATTGTCAAAAGTGGAAACATACCAGGAGCTGGGAGGAGGTAGAAATTGTGAATTGGATAGCAAGACCAGATGAGCTAATTAACGAGGATGTGGAAGGAATCCCACCTGTTAAAAGAGAATTACCTATAATTATGCTTAGGATAGAAGGATTACTGGTCAGAGCATTGATTGATACCGGATCCACAATAAGTCTCATTACACAAACCCTTCTAAATGAACTGGAAACAAGGGGCCGAGTATTAAAGATTCCCACATCAAGTGTAAAGATTAAGGGGATTATCCCTGAAAAATCTTTAACATGTAAATTTCAGGTATACATTGATCTGATCATGGGTAACGCTGAAATTTCGCAGTGCTTTTTGCTGGTAAATCAATTACCGTATAATGTCATATTAGGTATTGATTTTATCCGTGAGAACAAGGTCATCATAGACCTAGCGCAAAACTGCATTAGAGTTCGAAGAGAGGATGTGGATGAGCAAAACATTAACCTACAGGAACAGGATGCGAAAATAGGAGAACAGGTATGGCATATGGAAGAAGTGATTGAAGAAGATTATAAGGACATAGAAAAGATATTTGAAGTCCTCAACATAGAACTCGAAGATAATTTGGAAAATGAGTTCGAGACCAACCTGTCAGGAAAAGTGGAGGAGGCTAAAGTCAACCTCGAAAATAAGGAACAGTTAAAGAAATTATTATTGAATTATAGGGACGTATTTGATTCCAAGCCAGGGAAGATTGAAAATTTTAAATACGCGTTCCAAGTCAATGATTGGGCACCGTTCAAACAAAAACCATACCCGGTTGCGGAAAAACATTACCCACAAACCAAGAAAACACTGCAGGAGATGATGAATGCAGGTGTTATTGAAAAGATGGCGACACCATATGTTAGTCCATTAGTGATTGTGAGTAAACCGGATGGCTCAGTAAGGGTGTGTTTAGATGCCAGAAATTTAAATGCAAAAATCATACCAGAAAATGATTCGGCACCACCCATAAAAGAAATACTGAGGAAGTTCAAAGGCAAGAAGATTTTTACAAATATTGACATGACTTCTTCGCATCATCATCTCGAACTGGAAGAGAAAACCAGCTTGTTCACTGGATTTCAGTTCGACCAACAAACATATTGTTTTAGAAGATGTCCGTTTGGATTGAAGACCGCGGGATCTGCATTAATAAGAGCGCTTGATCGAAACCTGTCAGAGGAAGTGAAAGATTGCACTATCCGATACGTGGATGACATTTTGCTTACCTCGGAGAACATTGAGGAACATTTAGAAAATTTGAAGAAATTATTGGAAGACTTAAGAAGGGCAAATTTTAAAATACATTTAAAGAAGTCGAATTTTTGTCAACGGCAAGTGACATTTTTAGGGCATGTGATTGACAAGGATGGTGTTAAACCAAATCCATGCAAATTGGAATCGATAAGGGATTTTCCAAGGCCTTTGAAGGTAAAGAACGTTCGCCAGTTTTTGGGATTGATTGGGTTCTTCTCAGGACATTGTCCATCATACACCAAAACTGTTGCACCACTACAGGACCTTCTGAAGAAGGGGGGCAAGTGGAAATGGACGGAGGAAGCAGAAAAAGCATTCGTAGAGGCCAAGGAGATGCTTTTAAATTACGTGAAGCTAGGATATCCTGATTTTAATCAGAGATTTATCATTCAAACAGACGCATCCCAGATTGGAATAGGGGCAATGCTATATCAGGAAAACCCGGAAAACCCTGATAAGAAAAACTATCTAGCTTTCACAAGTAGGAGACTGAAACCACACGAGAAAAATTATACGATCAGCGAAATCGAGCTGTTAGCGATATTGCACGCGTTGCAATATTGGCGGAAGATCGTATATGGGTTTCAGATCATTCTAAGAACGGATCATAAAGCCTTAACCTTTTTGATGAAGACTGATTTATCCAGTCAAAGGTTGATGCGTTGGGCTTTATACATTCAACAATTTGATGTCAAGATAGAGTACTGCCCAGGAAAAGAAAATATAGTTCCAGACTACTTAAGTAGACAGCCAGAGTCCATAGAAGAGGAAGTAATGGCTATAGATTTGGAAGACAGGGATCAGCGTACTCTTAATGAGTTAAGAAGCATTAGTCAAAGACAACGGGAGGATCCATGGATGAATATGCTTATATCTTTCCTTGAGGGAAGCTTGATAAGAGGAACACCAGCGTACACGGAAGCAAATAAGATAGCTCAAGACTACACGTTTTATAATGGATTGTTATATAAGTTTGTGGACTCTGACCATACAACATTAAGGATTGTTGTACCTGCAATTTTGCAGAGGAAAATAGTATGGTTAGCCCATAGATCGGTCGGACATATGGGAGTCGACAAAACAGTCTCAATGCTGAAAGAAGCATTTGTATGGCCGAGACTGAAAGAAACTGTAAGGGACACGTTAAAGACATGTGATCTATGTCAAAGGATCAAACCTAATGCATTCCTGATGAGGCAGAAGCCTATACCATTGTTGCCCGAAAGGCCCGGCCAAATCATATCTATTGATAATTTTGGACCTTTGCCAAAGGCAAGAAGAGGAAATCGACACATAATGGTGGCTATGGATGTCTTCACTAAAATGGTTGTCCTTGCTCCCATACAGAAGACTAGTACCAAACAGGTGTTAAAACGACTTAAAGAAAAAGTGATACCGATTCTGGGGAAACCTGAGAATTTGTTGTCGGATCACGGCAGTTGTTTCACCAGTGTAGAGTTCAGACGAGAATTAGAAAGACTTGGAATACGTCAGATTTTGTCAAGTATTCGCCATCCTGAGGCAAATCCTGTAGAAAGAGTGTTGAGAGAGACGGCCAAGTATTGTAGAATATACTGTGCCGAAGAAAATTGGAAGTGGATAGATATCTTGGATATTATCGAATTTTGTATAAATAATACAATCCATGAATCCACAGGAGAGATACCCATAACGTTACATCGGAATGAGCAACCAGAAAGACCTTGGAGTCTGGTAATTCCTAGGCCAGCAGACGCTCAGCCTGGAAGGGATGTACGCATTAGAAGAGCCTTTGAGCATCTAAAAGCTCAAGCCGACAGGAGGCAGAGAAGAAATAGACATAAGAGGTATCATCGACCATTATTAGCAGGAGAAATGGTGTTTGTAAAAAGACCAGCCATTTCGGATCCAGGGAACCGTGTGTACAAGAAGTTCCAGAAATTGTACCACGGACCCTATCAAATAATCAGAGATTTGAGGAATAACGCATATAGAATTCGGCACTGTGAAACGGATCACGAAGTGACCATGAATTCAGCAAATTTGAAATTATATTACCCTCCCGAAGATTTCGATGAAGTAAATGAACAAGCCCTGGTTATGGAAACATGTAGAGATGAATCCGCTTTTGACATAAACAAGAATAAGGAAGAAATAGAAAACAGAGCTCAAGCATTCGAGTGCGAATGCGAATTGGAGAAATTGTATTGGGAAATTAAAGAAATAATTGAATTTATTGAAGAAGAAAATTCCAATTTAAGAAAGGAAAATGATGAAATAAGGAAACGGGTAGGGATAGACCAAACCCGTAAGGAAGAATGAGGTTATGGGGACTTAAAGTCCAGACAAGTAAAGAAAGAAAGAAAGAAAGGGTAGGGACAGAGCATACCCGACCTACACAATTACCGGATACGACTTTAAAGAAGTAAAAACAACGGAAGGTACGGACATTGTTATGATGGCTTCGACGAATAAAGACAGATATGATTAATTGAAATAAATTTCCTCAAAATTTTTCGAAAATTTATTTACCTAAGGAGGGGAGAGATGAACCCATGTGCCATAGGGTCCAATGAGGGCGAATCCATGTATTTGGGAAAAAAATGAAAGGAACGGATAGTTTCTAATGTAACTTAAAGAAAGATCCAGCTAAGATGCTAGCCTAATATGGTGCAAGAGGCGAGGACCAGGTGTTCGTGAGATGAGATCATCCCTCTCGACATTCAGAAGGGAGCGAGTCATGAGTATTAATAACCGAGTGTAAATTTCCCAGGATTAAACAAGGAAGCCTGACTCGGAAATCGACCTTACGTTGCTGGAAATTGACAACACCGCTTATGCGCCAGAAGAGGAATAATTAAATTTAACCCGTTTACAAGTATAAATATGAGTAAACAAGTACAGTACAGTGAATCATTTCGAATGAGAGATTTTTTAGTAAGGAGAAACCATTTAATAATTGCGCAGGAGAAAACTGCAAACGCAAGACGACGTCATCGGGGAATTACCAAGGCCTGTGTGGAGGGGAGAAAGCAAAAGAAATGCAACACCCACACAATTGAGGACGAGAAATTAATTAATATCTCCGAATTGCACGATCGATTCTTAGGGGCAATGAGATTATTTGACATTGAGAAGACGAGCTTTCGGAAGGTATAATTTTTATATTTGTGCCACCATTATTTTAGAAATTGGTCACAGAAAGGACTAGAGTCTTATGTTTTTGTAGTGAAATAGTATAAAGTTTCGGGCTTCACCAAGCCAATCATGCAGTTCCGACAGCCCGTGAGGGGCGTAATCACGCATCACGCAGTACAAGTCCGTCCAGGGGGACGTGACGCTGGAGCATCAACAGTAAATGCAGTTTTCAAACGGCCTGGGGGCACGTCACTAGGCTACATCAAACACCGAATGCAGTTATTCTGACAACCCGTGAGGGTGTTACTACGCATGCAGTCATTCCGACAGTCCGTGAGGGGCGTAAGACTACATCACAGCACATCAGTATCCAGACAGCCGTGTGGGGCGTAACTCTGCGTCACATTGAAGACAGTTACTAGTACTCCTTGAGGGGAGAAACGCTGTGTTACACCGCAGAAGTAATATCCGATAGCCATAGGCGTCGCAGTATTAACAACTTGCTTGCCTCCATAAGGAGTGGTAAAGAAGAAATTTAAAGTATCGCCGTATTGAAAGATTAGGAAAATCCTAGTTACAGGATTTAGGCCCGACTGTATACAAGTTACAGTGAAAGTTCGTAAGATAAAGTCAGAGCAGGCTGCGAACGTCGGACTTAAAGGCGATAGGTCGTTAAATAGACGAACGAATATATCATAACGTACGGAAGTACCGTACCAGAAAGATAAACTGTTATCTAAATTAAAGAACCCAAAAAGGGAAGAACAGAATAAGGTTCGGAACGTATTTCAGAAACGTAGGAGTGCTAGAACCGATTAAATAAAGAAGCACGGAGAATATAAACATTATCTCCAGAAAGCAGGCGAACTATTCTAAAAGTACTAGACTCGAGAAGTACTAGCTGCTATAAACTAAATCCATAGGTCATCGAGAGGTTATCGAGGAGACCTCGATCCGAATAGACTTTCGCTAGGATTGATAAACATATCTACAAAGAAGCCGTTCAAGCTAGATAAATAGCCGGTTATCCAGGATAGGAGTAGAAGAATTTGGATTCCAGGGAACAGTAGATGTTTCGAGACTTTCGTATTCTGCAGGATAGGAAGCCGACATTGAATAAATTTCACCCTTGGAAACGGGAAAATAAGAGGTCACGTGTGATAGGCTCAGAAATACGGCCTAGTGATCAAGAATTGTGAAGTGTAAATTTATCAAGATTGTGTGTTAGATTAATATTTTTAGTGTTTATTATGTGTTCTAAAGGGACACATCAGTGTATAAAAATGTCGTCAATGTTAAGTGTCTTAAATATATGTCAAGAAGTGTTTGTACATAAGATGAATTCCTTTAATATGGAGTAAAAGTTCAAAGTGGGTCCAAAATGAAACACCGCACAAGAATAAAGATCATGGGACGATCTTAAAAACATGTGAGTACTGAATTTCATTCTATTTTGGTTTCAGGAAATGGTTGTGTACAAATCCACCGGAGTTTTTGAGTAAAAGGGATGTGTTTTAAGAAATAAATACTGAATAAACAAGAACGCGGTCTGAACAATAATAGAAATTTGAGAAATTATAAATGATTATGTAAAGAATAAATCCCGTAGAGGAAATATGTGAATAAAATGTTAATGTATTTAACAAATGTCATAAGAGCAAGCGAAATATCAGTAATTGTCATGAATGATATTTAAATAAAGTAAAGTTGAGATATGAAAGAAATAGCTTTTGAGCTTGTGTAAAGAATAAAGATAATACTAATAACTAAGTATGGAAATATTAAATAAAGATCAAATAAATTGATGTGAACATAAGAGCGTTAAAGCCTTAATGTATGTGTAAGATATGATGTTCAAGGGAATGTTTTAAAAGGGAGCGATTTATTGGCAACGGAAAAGATTAATATAAGAATTAAAAATGATATGAATTGTTACTAATGAGATTTATCAGTTCTTGGGAAGACATTTCGGCTTAAAATAATGCATAGCGCAAAGGAGCGCAAATAATATTAAAATGTCACGCTAGGAAAGCGTAGAAGTTAAAATACTTGGTAAATTACTTATGGAGGGTAGTTGATTGTAGTGAATTGATAATTGTATAAGTCCTCTATTTGTGACGTTGTATCACGAGGCATTGTGTATGTATTAAAAGGGGGCTAATGTATGGTATTATTGAGCGTATGTCATGTAGGCCACGGCCGACTTTAAATCGCGTCTTGTATAAGTCCTTTATAAGGGAATGGTTCCCGAGGCATGTGAAGAGATTCGAACTCAGAATCCTCTTATGATAAAAGCCCCTTAATTCTTCGTCGTCGAATGTGTATTAATCTTCCCCAATCAATGAGGACCCTCTCATAATTAATAAATGCCAAGGTTACGAAAGTGGTCTATGAACCAAAGAATATTTGTTTGAATGGATGCAGTACAGTAAAAGCCCGGTCTCTCCCCAGGACTGAGTATAATGTGAAGGTTTGTTTTGAAAGCCTTGGAAAGGAGCTGCTAACGTGGGTTAGACAGAGAGTCGCCAGTCACCCTCCGTTTCATAAATCGCGCCCGAGTTAATGGAATGGCTCTCCTAGAGTAAGGGGGGCCGAACCGTCTCGTAAGATGTAGTAAAGACACCGTGAGTGTTTAAAGTTGTTAACGACCCGGGCGTCGAACCGAGGTCCTTGTAGATTGATATTTTCGTTTGCCTGTTCAGATCGTAGTTTCTTATGTGATAATGGTCTTATAAGACATAAGAGATAAATAACAATCCCTATTGTAATGATGTACGGAAGTAGGATTCCACGAGTTAATTGAAGGCAACTAAGTTTCGGGAGTAACTATAGTTTTTTGACTGTGTCAAGTATCTTCACGCTCTGGAGTACACAATTGATTTCCTGATTACCTTAATATATTTGTGAAAATAAAGAGAGATGATAACCGCTGAATGTGTGAACATGCCCAAAAATATTGAGTTAGATAATTAACATAAAATTTTAAATGTAATTATACATTTGTTTTTGAGAATTAAGAAAATGTGAAAGTAGTATTTGAGGTGTACAAGAGTGACACCATTATTATGTAAAGCATGGAGCCAAAAGAGCTCGGAGTTATATAAAACTTACAGTTGATGCTTTATGGAAGTAAGACTAAGTAGGAATTGTTGGTTTATGTGGAAACCATATGAGTAGGGGGGTAATGCCGATTCTAACGCACTCATTTTATTTGTACCCGACTGTACAAGTTAAAATAATTAATATCTCTCAAACGCATGGTCGGATGTTGACAAATGTGGTTTCCTAGGACTCGGGCTGACGTTCTCTTTCCTATGGACTATGTATTATATTTTTCAATTTTTTTTTAAATTTTTCGTTTTTGAAAATAGGCTATAGCTTGAAAACCAAACAGGATAGAACGTTGTGCCATGGCTTAAACGAATGGTCTTTATGACCTTTATTTTTTGTAATAAAACTTTTTTATTTTTTATATTTTTTTGAAAACACTCGAATTTTGAAAATCCTATATTTTGGAAACTAGGAACTCTACAAAAAAGTTTGTTTGACGTAAATCAATGGTCCCTACCCCCTCTACCCCCAAAATAAATTTCAAGTCTCTAGGATGAAAACCTGTTAGTAGTGGGATGATGAGAGAGCTGCTTCCAAAAGCAAGTGGTGAGCCCCTGCGACCTTGGAATGGAAGGAGCCATGCTAGGAGGGCGTGCTTGGATTCGTTTTTTTCGTCTCGTTGTGCTCTTTACGGGAATGTAGGTGTCGAAAAGATGAAAATTTGGAAACAAGGTTTTTTTGGGGTAAAACCGTGATTTTGAACTTTTTGCTATATCTCGCGAACCAATCATGCTAGAGACATGAACGAGGGGTCCAAGGACTCGGGGTGACGTCCTCTTTGCTATGGACCACTCGTTGTAATTTAAAAAAAAATTGGAAACTCGATTTTGGGATAAAAACGTGTTTTTTGTGATTTTTGTCGATATCTCATGAACCAATAACGCTAGAGACGTGTACGAGGTGTCCTAGGACTCGGGCTAACGCCCCCTTTCAAATGTGGGAGATATGTTTTCCAAAAAATAATTCACAAAGGGCCTAACGCCATACATGATGAAAAAACTTTTTCTTTTTCTTTACCTGTTTATAATGTTCATGAAGCGTGGTGGTTGAGAGAGACGATACGGCTGGGTGTGTGTGTTTCAACGAACCTGTCGCTAACCACAAGGACCATGCTTAATAGAACAATCGCTATTTCGACGGGTCGGTGTATGACAGAGCGAGGGTGCGTTTTTCTGATATTTTACCTTTGACTTGTAAACGGTGATGAGAACTTGATTCTATGTTGGTCGAAGCGAGTAGAGAAAACAAACTTGCCGAGGAGGTGAAGGTCATTTAAGCTTATTGGAAGGCATTGATCTGACTTGACAACAAGTGTAATGGAAAAAATGACCAAGACGCTTGAAGGTGAAATAATCTGACCATCGTGGTGGCAGGGGAGTGTGAAAGGCATGCACACACATGTGTGAAACCAGATGTAGGCTAAACCAGTGACATCCTGTTTTGCTTCGTACGTGACAAAATGCAAGTTCATGTGAAATTTGATCTACCGCAGGTGTTCGCCTGGGACGTTATCTGTCCACGTGCGCGATAACTGTTAACAAGTCACATTCTGTTTTGCTTCGTACGTGACAAAATGCAAGTTCAGGTGAAATTTGATCCGGCACAGGTGTTCGCCTGGGACGTTAGCTGTCCACGTGCACGATAAGAGAATGTTCAAAGCGTGGGAATCGCTGAATCAGTAAAAAGTATGATGCAACTTGTCGGAATGATGTCACTACCAATAGAGAGGCAAGAGCTGCAAACAGCAGTGGTGGGAGGTGAAGGGAGGGAGAGGGGAGGGGGTAATGTATGAGAGAACACAGGAGGAAAGGGAAAGACAAACATGTATGAACATGCATGAAGCGCGGAGCGCTGTATACATAGAGCTATAGGTGGTGTACAACATGTGTGAATAAATAAAAAGTACACAGGTTCACACAACATGTAGTTTATTGATCCAAGAATTAAACGTAGAGTTAAACCCTAACCATTTGACGTAGAGTTTATTTCCTTTTTGTTTCAACACTTTTTCCACAAAGTAATGCTGAGGAAATGCTGTTTTCTGAAGTTCATGGAGATAAAATCTACCTTTTATGGGTTGATGGTTGAGGTCCTCGAGTAAATAGGTGACTGGAGTGTCCAAGTAGACTCGACGAATTCGAAATAGTTCAGTCCCCCACTGAGGCGTGTAGCCCTTATTGAAGGCAGACTTAAATTTGCTCACACGAACAAAATCTCCAATGTTCAGTCGGTGACGTTTAGGATCGGCTGTTTTTATGGGGTTAAACAGTTTATCCAATCGCTGAATATTTTTAGTTACGAGACGTGGCTTGGTCCCAATCGTTCTATGGTTGGTGTCATTGTAACGTGACACTAGCTCAGGTAACATGTCCAACCAGCGATAACTGCCCTGAGCGGTAAACGCTTTCCACATATGGGTTTTCAATGTTCGGTTGAACCGCTCGACCACACTGGCTTTCAGATTGCTGTACGTGGTGTAATGGTGAATATCCTTAGATTTGAGAAAACTGGAGAAATCCTTGTTGAAAAATTCTTTCCCCTGGTCAGTTTGTAGCAGCTGAGGTTGACGTTTGGAGTGTTGAATAATATGTTGAAAGGCCTTGGTAACTAGTGGACCAGACTTGCGACGCACAGGTTCAACAAAGGCCATTTTGGAATAGACATCAATGACGGTCAACATATAGCGTACACCGACGTTAACGCCAGCATAGGGTATCATTTCAACCAAGTCAGCCTGCCAAAGTTCATCCACACCTCGTGAAATCACCTTGAGTCGTGGATAATGACGCCTAGCTGGGCGATGCAACTCGTGAGCAATACCCATTTTAATGGGTGAGGGCTTAAACAATAATTTTGGCATTTCGAAGTTCTTGTTCAATTTCTTGAATTTCCCAATCGTGACCGGTGTGGCCAGCTTGACGAGAGGCATGCAACAACTGTAGCCGCTGGACGAGCTTATTGGGATTGTGCCAGTAGGTAACATCCACAAGGGGTTTTAATGGTTTAAATGTCACTCCCGAAGCGGATGCTTTACGACGGGTACTTTGACTGGTGGGAAACATTTTTGCAATGATGGTTTTATATTTTTGAGATATATTGGCATTCACTTGTTGCGTGGGATCATACTGTCTTTTGTGGGCATGGGTATCCAATAAAATGGATTTATATTTGTCAAGATCCTCTGACGTATAATCATGGGAAGAGGGGGTCCGAGAAAAGAGCAGCTTTAACAGTCCTGGCGTTAATTTATAGTTGATGTTTTTAATGACAGCTTTAGTACGAGCAAATTTAATGGATGAATCGCCAATTTTAAAACTATCATCCTCATAGCGAACACCATACGTGGTATCTGTGTTTCCAATAAATAGATCGGTGAAATAGGGTTCCAATGTTGATCCATAATATTTTATTAAAATGGTTTTCAGTTGAGCTTTATGTTGAGGGGTGGCCAAGAGTTGTGAAAACGGAGACGCTCTGGAAGGGCAAGGTGTTTCGACCATGGCCAAGGATTTCTTTTTTCTCAAAAACTCTGCAAGGGGTGCGGCCTTTTTTTGAGGCGTAAACACTTGTTCCTCCTCATCCTCAACTTCACTAACACTAGTCAAATCTTCCTGTTCCTCTTCCTCTTCCTCAGGGTCCTCGTGCAGCGTCTGCGTGGCTTGTGAAACGGTGGGTAGCGTTTCAGATGGCTTGAAAGAGGGTTTCAACATGGCTTTTAGTGGAGGTGCTAAATGTTGCTGAATAAACAAAGCATGATTTGCACGTGATTGTTTCAATTGACGAAACTTTTGGCGAATAGTATTTTTTGCTCTAATAATATGCTTTTTCAATTGACTCTCTGCTAACGCCATGGTGTCTTGACAAATGACTTGATGGGGAATGAGACAGGGCCTTAAATAGCAATAAAATGATCAAACCCTAAGCGATACCGTCCTTGGTTGAGTTCACTTTGTTTGTCAATCACTAAACAGGCATGACGTTGAGTGTTCCAGCACTTGGCACACAATTCTGTAAACATTTGAAAGGTCATATCCGGATTCACATGTTCATTATAAATGTGACGACTGTTCCTCTCGTCCTGGCGAAATAAAACAATGACATTGGCATTGTCACGAATCAACTGTTTGGACATTTTTGAATACGTTTGTCCAAGATAGAAGCAATCGATATGTTTGTGACGACCCATGCTGAAATAGCTTTGAATGATGCCTTGACGTTCAGTGGATACATCATCGAAAATCATGAGTGAATCAGGCTTTACCTCATCCGGTGAAATCACATTTTCTTGCATGGAATATGTAAAATAACCCATATTCTCTTTTTGTAATCCAGACATGACTTGATCCAGAAACACGTAGAGGGGTTGGTAGAGAGATTTTGCAAAAATATAAATATTTTGAAAACGCAGACCATTGGGCGCTGTAATGAGCGTTAGCAAAAGATTAGTCTTTCCACAGCCGGAAGGCCCCACAATGATGCAGCGAATGGAAGATGGAAACAGTGAACCATGGCGTTGTTCACGTGATGTGGGACAGAGATGGGAAACCATGTCCCCCACGGGGAATGACCCTTGCTGCTTAATAATCTTCATTTCAACTAAGGCTTAGACAGGCTAGCCGGCTGTCTATATACAGGACACCGAGCCTTGTCATAGAAACAGTAGACTGGTACTACAGGTTGACGATGGATGTCTTTGGACGTGCGTTGATGGCCAAAGGTAGGCCTGTCCCCATACATGATCCTAAACAGGAAACAGATCCTGCTAATAAACACTATGTGGATAGGTCAGTAGTGCCACGCACAAAACAGGGAGATTATGACTTTAAGGGAAAGCGGTTAACCCATGTAAAACATCCTCAAGTGTCTACAGACGTTACTACGAAAAAGTATGTGGATAACAAAGTGTATGAGTTTTATGACAAAGTGCCACAGCTTATGGTGAATGGCTATAGCGCTAATCACCATCGGATTATTCACGTGGAAGACCCACAAGACGAAGACGATGTTTGTACCAAGCGTTACGTGACCCATGAAATGAAAAGGCTTTATAAATTTATCCCATGTGTATTTTTAGTGTATCTGACAAATGAAAAACCTTTGAATGAGAGAAACCATTTACCGCTAGTCCATGATCAGCACTCGACCTATGTGCTTGCTTCGGGTTTAAGCCACTATCGATTACACTATGATGGAACCATTCACATCAAATATGCCATACCTGATGAGAACCATTTACAAATAAAGATAAATGGTCATAGGATGTTGATCCATAACCATGAAATGGTCAATGCAGGGGACGAATTATCCTTTCACCTCATGTTGACATGGGATGAAAAGCAAGCGGGAAAAACCATAAACGACTTCCCACTTTATGTGGAATTGGAATATACAGCCATGAAATAACCATCTGACGTTAGTTGTGATTTAAACTTTCTTGTGAAAGGTTGTTGGTCATTATCATCATGGTGAAACAAAGGTATGTGGTGAGAAAGTCTAAAAAAAGGACATTGTCCTTGGCAAAGCCTGGGCTTACAACATTCGAGGACAAGCCCTTGCGAAAGAAAAAAAGAAAAAATAATGTATTGACCATAAGGAAAGCCCTTCGAGCAGCACAGAGACAGGTTATTCCAAAACGTCGGCGACAGGTTTCAAACCAAGGGCGAGTGATTCCCGTCCCCAAACGAGCTGGATTTTTACCTGCATTATTTGCTGGTTTGGCTGCTCTGGGCTCACTTTTGGGCGGTGCCAGTGCAGTGGCGAAAACCATTAAAGCCGCGCAGCAGGGCAAGCAACAACTCAAAGAAAGTCAGCGACACAATGAAACGATGGAAGCGATTGCCATGGGGGCTAGAAATGCCAATTTAAAGCCAGCCTTTTATCAACAAGGATTTGGGATTTCACCATTTCGAAATATAAAAAAAAAAAAAAATTAACCTCTGCCATAGCGAGACATGCCCTGACGCATCAACAAGTGGAAAGCTATGCTAAACAACTAAAGCTTTCTCATTTTCGAGGTGTGTTTATGCGAAACCAATTACCCCCACGACCCTGGAAACAGGAATGTGCTGTTGTCAATTTGGATGATCACCGAGGACCAGGAACGCATTATGTAGCTTATGTCAAAGAGGGATCCACGGTATGGTACTTTGACAGTTTTGGGAATTTGCCCCCGCCCATGGAACTAGTGACCTATTTTGGAAACAGGATCAAGATATATTATAATGTGAAACGTGAGCAAACGTTTAACAGCCAACAGTGTGGACGTTTGTGTTTAATTTTTTTATATAAGACGCAGCATAAGCAAAAACGCCACCAGTATGTCGGCAGAAAGTAAAACGTTTACAGTGCATGGACGTGGACCTGAAGTCAGCCTAGACTTTTACCCGCCTATCGAATTGAGTGAAAAACCCTATGGTTTAGGACTTGTTTCTCTTGAAACGTACAATCGAATATACAACATACGTGAAAATGTGAACAACAAGTATTACTATGATGATTCTGTGCTCACCCTGAACTCTGGTGGATACACGATCGATGATATTTATGAACACATTTATGTGGTGTTGATCAATCAGTATGGTTTAAAGTCATTTCTCGATGGAACGCACAAGTTTGAACTTGTAGGCAATACTAACACTCATCGCTGCAGTATTTTCTCTACCTTCAACATTGACTTTAAAACACACCCCGATTCCATTGGCCCATTACTAGGATTTAAACCACGTGTGTTGGAGCCCAACAAAAAACATGAATCGGACCATGAAGTGAAATTCATTGAGGACCATCATGTGTCGGTGACGTGTAATATTATTAGCCAAGTGTACACCAATCAAGAACCATCGCATTCACTTTATGACTTTATTGTGACATCGCCCAATGGCTATATTATTCGTGAAAACCCTCCAGTGGTGCTTTTTCATGCTGTGGCTGTTGATAGTATTAGTAATATAACATTAAGACTGATCAATAGAGATCAACAACTCATTGATCTAGATTCTACCACACCAGTGACTTACAAGTTGGTGCTAAAGCCACTATGAAGTTTGTGTATAAAGCAACAACACCGTCTAGGAATGGTGTTAGTTGTTTGCCACGTGAATACACGTTAACATCTCAGAACAAGCAGATTTTACAGCATTTGGGTTA
Organism: Meconema thalassinum; assembly: GCA_946902985.2. Taxonomy (NCBI): domain Eukaryota; kingdom Metazoa; phylum Arthropoda; class Insecta; order Orthoptera; family Tettigoniidae; genus Meconema; species Meconema thalassinum. The sequence goes on from OX336391.1 coordinate 304,328,504, forward strand.
CCACGTAAACCCTCATGATGAATTCTATCCTAGAGATAGCGAACCGCATCGAGGAGCAACCAGGAGTGGTAAGAATTGATCTCCATTCCTATCAAGCTCAAACACCTGGACTCAATAACAATGATGAAATTCAATTTGTTATCAACAACCAAGATATTTACACCCTACCGCATGAAAGTGTCATTCAGATTGAAGGTCGGCTCACCAAAGCCGATGGCTCTACACCTACCACATCCAAGTTGGCCAACCATGGTTTAGCCTTTCTGTTTTCTGAAGTACGTTATGTCATTAACGATATCGTGGTGGATAGCACTCGAAATGTGGGCATTTCCAGTGTCATGAAACTATACCCCTCTTATAGTGAGGAAGAAGGTAAAACACTTTGCATGGCAGGTTGGTGTCCTGACTCGACCAATGACTGGATGGTACACACCGATGGAACCTTTACTGGATATTTACCTCTTAAACTGATTCTAGGCTTTGCTGAAGATCACCAACGCATTGTGGTTAACGCAAGGCAAGTGCTTTATCTGGTGAGAGACAGGAGTGATAATAATGCACTCAAGGGAGCCGACAATGCCCCCATCGATTCAAAAATTCAACTACAACGCTTGCTATGGAAAGTTCCCCATGTGACCCTTGAAGATAGCAAAAAACTGGACATACTCAAAATGGTAAAGAGAGATATGCCTCTACCCATGGAATTTAGAAGCTGGGCACTCCATGAGTATCCGCTATTGCCCACCACCAACACACACAGTTGGTCTGTAAAAACAGCTCGCTATACAGAGAGACCTCTCTACCTGATCGTGGGTTTTCAAACGAATCGCAAGTATCAACAAACCAAAGATGCCACGCAATTTGATCACCTGCAATTGAGAAATGCACGTCTTTTCCTCAACGGAGCCGTGTTTCCCTATGAAGGACTGGATTTGGATTTTTCAAAAAATAAGTTTGGCCCTCTGTACGACTTGTTTTCTAAATGTCGATGGTCGTATTATCAAAAAGAGAACGGCCCCATGCTACTACCCCAAGCGTTTAAGGCAAGAGCACCACTGATTGTCTTTGACTGTTCTTACCTGGAAGAGTCTGTCAAGCCATCCAATATCGACATTCGACTAGATTTTGAAACGCATGACAATGTACCAGCCAATACGACGGCCTACTGTTTGATTATTCACCACAAACAAGTCAACTATTATCCACTATCCAACCAAGTGACGAGTGTATAAATAACAGGTCAACCCACGTCAAGCCGCTCAGTCATGTCTTGCTTTAAAGCCTCAAGAGACGTTACATCCATGAATTTAAACTCTGAGGAACAACGTTTCAAGACTTTTGCCACATGGACAGTGCCTTTCATAAACCCTCAAGCCTTGGCGGCCGCTGGATTCTACTATTTAAAAACAAGAGATGAAGTGAAATGTGCCTTTTGTCCCATCATCATAGACCAATGGCAGGAGGGCGATGAATCCATGCAGGAACATCAGCGCTGGTCACCCACCTGCCCCTACCTGTGTAGAATGAAAGTGGGAAATATACCCTGTCATTCAAGCTATCCCTCACTTGTGTCTCTGGGTGATGAAAAAAAAAACAAGTTACGATACATGTGGGCCGTATGGTATCCATGGTGCTTCGGTGAGCAGCTCACCATCAAAAACGCCTAGTTTAGAGACATTGGGACATCATCGGTGTTATGGACGTTACAAACACAAGAGACTATATTGTTGTATCAGTTGCTATCGTCCTTATCCTAAAATGAGAAAAGTCTGTAAGACGTGTTATGATAATAAAATGATGTAATTCTTTAATTCTTATTTTTGCATGCCCCCCCCCCCACTGTCCTACCCTAACCTTAATTTGAAACTAGCATGGCAGGTAAGTCCATGTCATGATCACACCTGATCGTCCGTCAGTCGTCAGTTGAACTTGGTCCAGGCAAGCGTCAACATGTTGCGCACACTCATTGTGGATTGCCAAGGGTTTAAAATTGGTGACAACAAATTTATATTTAAACAAGTGGCCATGATCGATTGTACCACGTTTTGGATATCGCAAGCTACGCATTTGCTATTTAAACCACCCCATGCTTTTGATTTGTTGTGTGAAAAAGACCGTAAACAAACCCAGTGGATTGAAAATCATAGGCAACTAGACTGGAATCAGGGAACCATTTCCTATAAATATTTGGACGTGGTCATGAAAGCACACTTATCCTCGGCCAATGTGGTATTTGTGAAAGGTAGTGAAAAACGTCAATGGTTGCAACCATTTTTGGCGTCTTACTGCCAATGTATCGACCTCATGGAGTTGGGCTGCCCCTCCCTGCAAACCCTCATGGATACTTGTTCCTGTGGCAACATTACCCATACAGCCCTATCGCATGCGTGGCATATCTTTCATTGGTTAACCACCCATGCCTGCTGGGAGTTGTTGAACAAAATTATAACTCAAGATTTACCTGTGAATGACGCCAGTGAGATTTCTACAAGCGACGTGTAAACATCTACAGCACGTGATACCATGGAGAAAGGCAATGCTACGGACAAAGCCATCGGCAAGTTCTTTGTGTGCAAAAAGAAACTAGACAGTTTTACCAAAGAGGAACTCTTGGCGCTGCCCAAGTCGTTCATTTATTATGTGGCCGCCAACGCGGTCAAAGAAATCTGGCAACATGTACCAAAATCATGGACTCAAGACCCTGTGTTGAGTGAATTGCAACCCTGCACGGATTACGATCACCATAAGCAAGTGGCCATGGCAAAAATACCGTCTATGCGTCAGTGTGCGACTTGCCAGCTAGTGAAACTGTATCACGGTCATAAAAGTCCGTGTAAAGACTTTGTTGAATCATTCCACGAGTGTCATGGCGAGAAAAAGCAACAACAACAACAACAAACACAAACATCGTCCACAGAGGAGGAGGAAGACCAAACCTTTCTACCATCAATGGAAAAGGATATGCCAGACCTGTACTGGCAATGGCGTCATTGACAAAGTGATTCAATACCTACCTTTCGAAATCCATCTTCCAGGTTATCGTTTTTGTGGCCCTGGAACTCGTCTCGAAAAACGTTTACAACGTGGTGATGTACCCATTAATATTTTGGATCAAGCATGCAAGGAACATGACCTTTCTTATCGCCATAGTCATTCTGGTTTAAGACATGTGGCAGATAAATTGTTATTAAAGAAAGCTAAACAACGTTTCACATCCAGTGATGCCTCAGTAGGTGAAAGGATGGCAGCCCTAATTGTCATGAGTGCTATGAAAGGAAAGTTGATGATGCATGGACATAAACATTGAGGAGTGAGGAATTGGGATTTGTTTGTATTCTATTTTTCTTTTGTCAATTCACTATGACTATGAAATAAAAACAAATGTTTTCCAGAGCACGATGTTTTGTTATTTTTAATTTTAAGAAATCGTGATGTTGATGGCTGATTTTTTCATTTTACACATTTCACACATGATGAATTCCACACACTGTCATTTATCATTTTGCAATTTACAGTTTTTGAAAACGTTCGTTTCAAGTTTAACGTTTTTGATGATATGGATTTTTCCATTTTGCTGATGACACATTTTAAACAATGTCCGTTTGAAGTTTTTGAATTTTCAAATTTCACACATGGCCATTTCCAGTTTTTAAAAATGTCCGTTTTAAGTTTTGCTGTTTTGGTGATATGGAAACATGGAATTTCCATTTTGCTGTTTTCATATTTTTTCCATTTGGTGTATGTCGAAAGTTGAGATTTGACAATGATGTTGATGCGAGTGCTTGACCTTGATAATACTGCAATGTGTTGATGTGTGTTTGGAGAAACGTCGAGGTCTACGACTACTGCAGGTAAGACTGTTTTTACAAAAATAATGTCTATTGACTGCCACATTTCAATGAAAAAACTAAACTATTTAAAACAAAATGAGTATATAAGTGACCATTTACCCCCCTCCCCACCCACCCACCCTACCTTACCGTGTTTGCTCTGGTCAATCATACACACCAGTTTTCTCTCTCCACTAATACATTCACACCTGTCTTTGGGAACAAACACAACCACTTTATTTATTCCCAAAAGCACATTCTCGACATGCACACTCATCCCAAAAGAACTTTTTAGTTTATCATTTACATTACGAAAAATAATTAAATACTAGTTATTAAAGTTACTAAAAATCTTACTTATTTCATATTTACAAAAAAGAACTCAACTTTGTACAGCGTTAAAAGAATCACACTATTTACCAATCAAAAAATTTAAAAAAAATAAGGTTGCATAGAACTTTTAAAGAGCAAAAGGTCCAAGTGGGTTGTCACTATTTTACAAAATCTACTATTTACAATTGCAGAAACCAATATTTACAAAATTCTAAATCTACAAGTTACAAAAAGCCACGTCCCATAAACGATTAAACAATGAAATCACACCTCCTCCTCGTTGCGATTATAACCCCAGGGCAGGCTGGTGAGCAGGTCATCAGCCCACACACGTTTGTTATCCATGGAGGCGAGGGTGCGTTTTCTCTGTTCCACAAGATACAGATGATGGTTGCTGGATTGTATCCTGCACTGTGTATGAGACATAGCTTTGCCAGTGCGTAAAACCGCTAAGTAATCGTCTACACGTAGCGATTTTACCACTGCCCTACCTACACCTTTTGCTCTTTTGGCTTCCTTACAGTTGAGTGTGCGGTAAGCATACATTTTTGAAGCCAAACCTACGAATTCCGTCATAATGGAATCACCGCATTCATCTTTTAAAACGCCCATTTTCTTTTTGTTTTTTATGGGCAGCTGAAACACGTTGTCAACACTATAGCAAGAGGTGTCGAACCAGTCACTATGTTGCCTCATGACGTCATAGGGGTTGCAGTGGCGAATGTGGTAAATGAATGAGTCCGTGTCCATATACAAAAGAGAGACGTCCTCAAAATGGCGTTTGGCAAACTCATAGTGGAATCGATACATGACCGATTTAGAAAAGTCTAAAATGACTTGACCCAAGTAAATGGGCTTATCCATGGTCACGCTGGTCTTACTCATTTCAATAGTAGCCAAATCCTCATCGATAATTTTGATCGATTTGAAATTTGGCTTGGCAATGTACCGCCGGGCACCCCACCGCCCCTCCCAGACATTCACCAATTTAATGTCACGGTATTTGCGGACATTCTCCATGGACTTGCCATAGATGCAGTTGTTCATTAATTTAAAAAAATTAATTTCAAACTGCTGTGTTGCCATTTGTCGGTGCTCTGTGTTGAGTCGCATGTATGGCTCAAGCCATGCTTTTTGAGCAAAAGAAATACCCCTGTGGATTTTCTTCAACACCAAGCCTTGGGCGAGGCATTGCACCAACATTTGGATATGTAGCACATACCGATTTTTGTTGTAAAGTGTGCCCATGAGTTTTTCAGTTTTCACTTTACTGTCAGGGGGAACCATTTGCTCAAGGCAGAATTGGAAATCGGCATGTTCATCATACAAGGATGATGGATATTCAATATCCACTTCTAGCACATATCCACGGCCTGTTTCTTGGCTAGCCATGTTCACATCAAATTCTGACACTTGTTTGTCTGTCAGCCAAGCAAACTTCCCATAGGGCAAAGGCTGACTCATGGCGTAACCGTACAAATTATTCACGTCATAGTACATTAAGTACGATTCTTGTTTTTCCGGTGAATAATCAGGCATGTAGACATTGTTCGCTTCGGCATGGCGCTGGTTAAGCGACACAAAGCCGCCACGAATGCCCTTTTCAAAAAATAGAACCATGTCTACGTCAGTGAGTAAATCCAATTCCACTTGAGTGTATTTCAAAGCGGCATCAAACGAGAGTCCAGGACTCGTGTAATAGTGAGCCGGATCAAGACCGTAAATGTGTTGACACAAGTTACGGAATTTTTCAAACACATCAGTGAGCAGCAATACATCCAGTTTTAGGTAATGCAAAGCATATTCACTTAGCGTGTTCATGCCAAACACTCGCCAAACTTGACATGCATGTGCATAGTCTTCATCGGAAACGGTACTGCGTGTTAGTTTAGAGTAAAATTTCTCTTGTGGTGGGAGTTTTCTTTGCTTTAACACGTCCCAGCTGTTGCAGAAATCATACGGGAATATACCTTTCCGAATGCACAATTGAAATTGCTTAGGATCATTAAAATGCATTCTAGTATTTTTTAATTCCTCCTCATTCAAGCCATTCACAAGGCTGTCTAGCGAGGATGCCATAAACTTAAAGGAATCCAAAAATCGAATGCTAAAGTTGCTCAACCTCCATGTCAGGGCTGTAAAACGCTCATGGTTTTGGGGGATAATGGTAAACGAGCCCTTGTTGACATGACCCAATTCACGAATCAAAAACTGAATGTCATAATTCGCCAGATTGTGGAAAAAGACACTGATGAAACGAGGAGCTGGAAAGTTCAAATTGCATTTGCTGTGCGCAGCTCCACGAAACTCCCCTGTAAAATGCGAGTGATCACGAACGGTGTCTTCAGCACTGATCAGTGGCTTTTCGCAAATATGACATGTCGTGGCATGCTCATACTGCTGCTGTTGTTCTAGAGATAGGCTCATGGGTACTGGGTGGTTTAGTAATTCCTGTACATGGTCGGCCAACTTGACAAGTTCATCCAAGAACCATTTGGCACAATCTGGCCCCTGACGGTATTTGTAAACGGATTGCGTGGGGTCATAGGCACACACCACATTAAATCCTATGGCAAAAGGTTCATGTTTTTGAATGGGTGTGGTTGAGCTTATGGTGGGATCTGGTTCACATCCCGCCATGGGTGTGGTGAGAGCTTCGAAATCTGCATATACCACATAGGGGACAGTGTCACGCTTGTGAATGTCCTTAAACTTTAACACAGCCTTGTCCCCTTGTGGCAATATCAGTCTCACCGCTTCCTGAGAAACACAATCTACCCTATGACGTTCTAAGAGCATGAGGGTTGTAAAATATTGCAAGCAACGATCACAAATATGTGTTTTATGTCCATGCTTAGACGTTTGACTGCTTAGCAATCTACTTAAGCTTTTAATCAGGCAATAGTGATTCACCTCTCCTACAGATAAATATAAAAGATGAATGTGGTGTCGTTTCGGTTCTTTTGTGGCACAAAGAGGACCCACAATCTCATCACCATCAAGGCCATACACCATGAACGAAAAATCCTGGTTATCTTGTTCAAACCTATGGATTTCGGTTAAGTCCATAGGGAACGATACTCGAGTTAAATTTAAAGTTTGTTTCAATTCATTAAACTTGGCCTTGTACTTTCCTGGTCGCCAACTGTCACGTTGTGCTGGTTGCAAGAACGCAGCCACAGCCCACAGAAAGCAATCATTGTCATGGTTCTGAATATTCACCACAGCCTTTTTCGAAGCTATGGCTGGTGGTGTTTCAATATAGCTAGACCCAGCATTCAGCGGGTTGAATTGACAAATGTTGATTTGTAAATGATGAATTTTGTCTAAGGCAAGGCCACTCGGTCCTTGTTGCAGTTTATCAAATTTTGATAGCAAGGCATTCACCACGTGGGTTTCATACCACTGTTCCAAATTATGGGCTATGAATAGCTCTTGCATTTTACTGCAAATATAAAATATTTCTTTATGCTCTACGTCCTTCTTTTTATATATGAAATCGCACACCAGTTCTGCATTCACCTTTAAAGCCATATGCAACCTTTGCGCTGTACAAATTTCAATTTTAAAAATTTCAAAACAAGATTCTAAAAATTCTTTGGGAATCAAACTTTTTCTAACATTGACCACACGACCAGAGCACACACGCGATTTGAAACAACTGTTTAAGGGTTCCCAAGTTAGGCTATCGGTAGCAGTGGCAAAAGACATTATTTTGAAAGAACACTCTCACCTGAGTTTTCACTTGTAGACTGCTTGACAATGGTTCCACTCTAAAGCCACTTGGTTTTCAACTGTATTTGCTATAGCAGTGAACCTTTTTTTTTTTGTTTTCCAAATATCTAAAAAGAAAAAAAATAAACCACTATAAGTATAACCATTCCATATAGTTTATGCATTTCATAAACAAAAACAAAATCAAACAGGTTATATTATATAATAAAACAAATCTCACCTTCACGTGTAATGCTTTGCTCTATTCCCGTCTCGTGGGCTAGTGTGGAAATGGTTTCCTCTTCTATCGGTCTGTCTTTCTCTTTCTTTAATATATATTTCCCACAGACACACGACAGGTAGGCTATACACGTTATCTGCAAACAAATAAATAAATAAAAATCATTAATTACCTAATCAATAAATAATTGCATGTATTTATATAAAAATCAATAAATATATAAATAAATATATACCTACCCCACAACAAGGTTAAGTATTTTCCACCAACACCAAAACTGATAAACAAGACCAGGGGTTTCTTGCAACGCAGTGTGTTCAAAGGTAGTCACCTAAGTGAGTGTGGAAATGATAACGACATGTCTATATATATGCTACGTTGCATGTATAATCTTTTTTTCCCACGCTTTGAACATTCTCTTATCGTGCACGTGGACAGCTAACGTCCCAGGCGAAAACCTGTGCCGGATCAAATTTCACCTGAACTTGCATTTTGTCACGTACGAAGCAAAACAGAATGTGACTTGTTAACAGTTATCGCGCACGTGGACAGATAACGTCCCAGGCGAACACCTGCGGTAGATCAAATTTCACATGAACTTGCATTTTGTCACGTACGAAGCAAAACAGGATGTCACTGGTTTAGCCTACATCTGGTTTCACACATGTGTGTGCATGCCTTTCACACTCCCCTGCCACCACGATGGTCAGATTATTTCACCTTCAAGCGTCTTGGTCATTTTTTCCATTACACTTGTTGTCAAGTCAGATCAATGCCTTCCAATCAGCTCAAATGACCTTCACCTCCTCGGCAAGTTTGTTTTCTCTACTCGCTTCGACCAACATAGAACCTAGCTCTCATTACCGTTTACACGTTAAAGGTAAAATATCAGAAAAACGCACGCTCGCTCTGTCATACACCGACCCGTCGAAATAGCGATTGTTCTATTAAGCATGGTCCTTGTGGTTAGCGACAGGTTCGTTGAAACACACACACCCAGCCGTATCGTCTCTCTCTCTCAACCACCACGCTTTATAAACATTATAAACAGGTAAAGAAAAAGAAAACGTTTTTTCAACATGTATGGCGTTAGACCCATGTGAATTATTTTTTGAAAAAAAATATCTACCACATTTGAAAGGGGGTGTTAGCCCGAGTCCTAGGACACCTCGTACATGTCTCTAGCGTTATTGGTTCGTGAGATATCGGCAAAAATCACAAAAACACGTGTTTACCCCAAAATCGCGTTTCCAAAATTTTTTAAAATTACAACGAGTGGTTCATAGCAAAGAGAACATCTGTCCGAATCCTTGGACCCATCGTACATGCCTCTAGCATTATTGCTTCGTGAGATATCGACAAAATCACAAAAAACACGTGTTTACCCCAAAACCGAGTTTCTAATTTTATTAAAAATTATAACGAGTAGTCCATAGCAGAGAGGACGTTACCCCGAGTCCTTGGACCTGTCGAACACGCCTCTAGCGTTATTGGTTCGTGAGATATAGCAAAAAGTCTAAAATCACGTTTTTACCCCAAAAAGACTGTGTTTCCAGATTTTCACATTTTCGACACCGACATTCCCGTAAAGAGCACGACGAGACGAAAAAAACGAATCCAAGCACGCCCTCCTAGCATGGCTCCTTCCATTCCAAGGTCGCAGGGGCTCACCACTTGCTTTTGGAAGCAGCTCTCATCATCCCACTACTAACAGGTTTTCATCCTAGAGACTTGAAATTTATTTTGGGGGTAGAGGGGGTAGGGACCATTGATTTACGTCAAACAAACTTTTTTGTAGAGTTCCTAGTTTCCAAAATATAGGATTTTCAAAATTCGAGTGTTTTCAAAAAAATATAAAAAATAAAAAAGTTTTATTACAAAAAATAAAGGTCATAAAGACCATTCGTTTAAGCCATGGCACAACGTTCTATCCTGTTTGGTTTTCAAGCTATAGCCTATTTTCAAAAACGAAAAATTTAAAAAAAAATTGAAAAATATAATACATAGTCCATAGGAAAGAGAACGTCAGCCCGAGTCCTAGGACACCACATTTGTCAACATCCGACCATGCGTTTGAGAGATATTAATTATTTTAACTTGTACAGTCGGGTACAAATAAAATGAGTGCGTTAGAATCGGCATTACCCTCTACTCATATGTTTAAATACAATATTTGTTTTATTATATTTGTGATTCCTTGTTCATTTGGAACAAGTAGATGATCATGGGTCAGTAATTAAATTGTTAAAGTGTGTGTAGCGCCATTAATTTTATTAATTAAATGTGTTAAAATAGGAGTTGATTTTGTTGTTATTTTTGCAAGTGTATCCTCTAATTAATCCAAAATATGTGAGTCACAGAGTGGGGGAACTTACCGCTGCCCCGAAAATTCCGAATTGAGCTACGCTGGTATACTGTGATTGGCATATTTCTTGCTAAAAGGGCACACTACTCCATGGTTAACTATTTAATCAATAAATAGCCTCGACCTCTGCTATTACTCGCTACGTCACTTGACATCCAAGTATCGGTAAATTATTTCCAAATGCTTCGAGAAGCAATGTAGCGCGATATTCAAATATCTGAACTTTCAAAAGCGGCTACAGCCTTTCCCTTGATATCTAGGTGTCTGAATCTTGGAATACCCATTCCTAGAGTTGGGCACATCCACCCCACACCTAGCAAAAAATAGAAATTGAAAATTTTTTATTTTTCCTATCTACACATTAAATCATCTGGTTCTTGAATAATATATCTTCAAATTCGATGCATTGTAAGTTCCCACGATGTTACCAGTTCGTGTTTTGGCTATTTCATAGCTTCCATTATTGTTTACTTCCACAATACGATAGGGTCCAGCGTAAAGGCTTGCAAATTTCGAGTACACTCGATTTTGCACGTCAGAGGGTGTAGGTCTTTTCACTAAAACAAGAGTTCCTACGCGCAAGGGTCTGCGAAAACGCTTTCCTCTCACTCTGCGCTCTCTCTTCTCAGCTTGACTCCTTAACTTGTCTAAAGCTAGAGTTTCCCTCATCTGACGACTTGGTTCAATCTCAGGTGGAATAGAGATGATTCGATCCCATAATCTTGTTGGTTTAATTCCATGATGAAGCAACATAGGAATCTGTCCAGTACTCTCATGAATCGTAGAGTTGATGGATTCGGATACTAAAGAGAGAACATCCATCCATTTCCAATGCTCATTTGGACAATAGAGGCGGCAAAAATTTGCTATTTCAGCCATCACGCGTTCCGCTGGATTGCTCTCTGGATGTCTAATAGAACAAAACAATTGTCTAATCCCAAGATTATTCATGATGGTTCGAAACTCCAAAGATGTAAATTGAGGTCCACGATCTGATAAAAGGAATTCCGGTTTGCCTGCTTCCGGAATTACGCTATCTCTTATTCTCTTCGCACAATATTTTGCGTTTGCCTTCTGAATTGGATGTAACATGGTGTATTTGCTGAAAACATCCATGGTCACCAAAATATATCGGTTACCTCTTTTAGACCTTGGGAGAGGACCATATAAATCAGTCGCGAAGATTTCGCAAGGCTTAGAAGGAATAATAGGCCTTGGTAATTCTCTCAGTAATCTAGAATTATGTTTACTCCTTTGGCATAAGTCGCATTCTCGATTAGTGTTTCTGACAGTTTGTCGCATTCGCTCCCACGAAAATTTCTCTTGAATCATGTTGACCGTCTTATCTACTCCAGCATGACCAGCGATTCGATGTGCCATCCAAATAATGGGTTTTTGCAATCTTGGAGGTATCACTACTCTCAGCTTCGTGTGGTCGGGATCTGCAAACTTGTAGATTAAACCATCTAACATCATAAAATCTCTTGAAATTCTTTCAGTTTCCACAAAATCATCATCATTTGGATCCATGTCTCCCCTTAGAAAACGAAAAATGTTCCTAAGACGTCGGTCTCTCCTCTGGGATAAATGCAATAACCTTAACCTTCTCAAGGTATCTTCATCCTCCTGCGTCAGGTTAACTTGAAAAACCTTAGAGGTAGACTCCACTGCTCTACTCAATAAATCAGCTCCCACGTTCAACTTTCCAGGAGTGTGTTCAATAACTAGGTTGAATTGCTGAATAAAAAGTGACCATCTAGTTATTCTATCACTGGCAAAGTTTGTTCTCAATATGAACTCCAATGCGTGGTGATCAGTCCTCACAATGACTGAATGTCCAATTAACATTTTCTTCCATGACTCCAACGCGAATATTACAGCAAGTGCTTCTAACTCTGTGGTGTAATAATTCCTTTCTGATGGACGAAGTTTCCTGCTAATGAACGCCAGGTAATGTCTCTTGTGGTCTTCATCTTCTTGAAGTAGAATAGCTCCAATCCCTACGGTGGATGCATCAGATTCTATGATGAAATTCTTGTTAAAGTCAGGATACTCCAATTTCACACTGTTTACCAATAACCTCTTGGCATCTTGAAATGATTGTTCACAATCTTCATCCCATTTCCATTTGTTTCCTTTCTTTAACAATTCCTGCAATGGCGCAACTGTCTTGGTGAAGTTTGGACAATGCCCTGCAAAGAATTGGCATGTCCCGAGAAAACTGCGGACATTCTTCACTCTAGTAGGTCTAGGGAAATTTGCAATTGCCTGTATCTTCGTCTCATTGGGACGGTATCCTTCTCCATCCAAAATATGACCCAAAAATTTTATTTCCTTTCGAAAGAACTGACATTTTCGAAGGTTTACCTTGAAGTTCGCTTTTCTCAAATCTGCGAATAACATCTGAAGATGTAACAAATGTTCCTCCTTAGTCTCGGATGCAATTAAGATATCATCTATATAACGAATTGCTCTCTCTTTTACTTCAGGACTCAAATTTTGTTCCAGTGCCCTGATCAAAACGGATCCAGATGTTTTGACTCCAAATGGTAGACGGCGGAATACATATGTCTGCTGGTCAAACATAAATCCTGTAAACTTCTTAGAATCTTCACTAAGCCTAATGTGATGGTAGGACGAAGTGAGATCAATATTAGAGAACCAGACCTTGCCTTGGAATTTCCTTAACAGTTCCCTAATGATTGGTGGTCTGTCATACTCTGGCAGTAATCTTGAATTCAAATTTCGAGCGTCTAAACATAGTCTCAGACATCCATCTTGCTTAGATACTACTGCTAATGGATTGACATAAGATGTAGTGTACTTTTCAATCACATTGTTGCTTTCCATCTCCTTGATAAGCACTTTTACTCTTTCTCGATGCTTTTCTGCTACTGGATACAATTTAGCATGAAAAGGTGCATCATCATTTACACGAATATGATATTCAAAATCTTTAATTTCACCAGGTTTAATATCAAAAATATCGTGATACTCTTCCAAAATTTTCCCTAGCTCTGGGGACTCCTTCTCAGTGTAGACTTCTCTTCCTTCGGCTTCGTGAAAAATCAGAGACCATTGAGCATCTCCCTCGATGTCTTCCTCTTCTTTTCCCTCGAAGTTAATCCCTTCGGTATTCTTGAATCTGATCGTCTCTGTCTTCATGTCTATCACTGCTTGATATTTCTGAATGAAATCTGCTCCCAATATCATGTCAAAAGCCATGTCCTTCATTACAACAAACACATGTCGGAAATCATGTCCTCCAATCGTAATACATAAGTATAATTGTGTTTTACACAGAGATATTTTATTGGGTATTATTCCTTGGATCTTAATTCCTGATACTGGAATCTCCTCTAAATTCTCTTTGAGCTTCCACAGAATATAAAGCTTCTCACTCACCAGACAAAGCATAGCCCCAGTATCGATCAAAGTATCGACAGGCATACCGAATACTTCGCATGATATGATTGGCATTCTAATTCTTGTACCCATTTCTTTTCGTTCGTCATTCTGTTGAATTAAGTCATCATCCTCTGCTTGCCATTTAATAATTCTGGAAGTGAAAGTGTTCAAAATTCTATCTTCTACTGTGAATTCGAAGTTTTTTTTTCGTTACCATTCCCCCGGGATTGTTGTGTTCCCGATGGACCTGGTTCGTTGGGCCTCTGCTCCAAAAACTGCAAGTTATCTTGGTGTCTTGCTTCCAAATTTTTCCTCGTCTCCTTGTTAAACTCTTCATTGGACTGACGAGTATCTACATTCCCTCTGTTATTGTAGTTGTTTCTACCATAATATCTTCTTTCCTGGTACCTTCCTTGACTATCTCGTGGTCTTCTCCATCGAGTATTGTATCGATTACCACCATCCGGCCTCGCATATGGTTTGTAACTGTATCTGTTACTGTACTGGTTCCATCCTCTCTTATTGGAATCTTCCCTCGGCGTTTTCTCTTCTCGCTCCTCTCGAGGTGTCTGAGAATAACTATCGGCCATAACAGCGTACACAGCGTTGTTATTCTTTCCTCCCTTCTGATGGAAGAATTGAGCGTTTGTATGATCCAGCTTCTGTAATACTTCATCAAATTGTTCCATATTATAGATAACAGCAGCGATCAAAGTCCTCTGGACGTCTGCTGGAAACTGACGTATCAATGCAGTAATCAATTCGTTATCTGGCATCGGCGGATCTAAATGTTGAAGTTTAGACAGCTGTCCAGAAAAGTACGTAGAGTATCGAGTAGGTTGTGACGTCGAGAATCTCTTCGAATATAACTCTTCTCTGACTTGCTGTTGGGTTTCCGGGGACCAAAACTTTTTCAATAGCCCACGAGAAAACTCCTCAAAAGTGGTTAGAGTGGATCTAAAAGCTCTAAACCAAAGAAGTGCAGGACCTTCCAAAAACTTCCCTATCACTCGGATCTGTCTTTCTTTAGGGATCTTGGAATCTTTCAGGTAATCCCCTGCTTCTCTCAAAAATTCCACGGGTGTCACAGAATCTCGCCCTGAAAATTTAGAAGGCTTATCTTCTATATTCTTAAATACAGTTATGGGGTTGGATTGAAATACTGTCCTGACCTCATCCTGTCTGTCAGTCTCTCTAGCTGCTCCTAGATTTATCTGTATCTGTTCCTTTCCCCTTACATTTGGCATTTTCAACAGATGATCAGACTGTTTCTCATCCTTGATTTGAGTTTTCATAGCCTCAAGTTCCTTCTGGTTTTCTTCTGCCATTTTCTTAATTGCTTCAGTTTCTTTACAATTGTCCTTAACATCAGTGGATATCTGGTTCATAACAGCCTCATGACTTTTCAATGACCCTGTCATATCTGATATGTCCTTCTGAGTTGCTTGGATATCTTTGGCAATTACTTCAATATGGGATGACAAAGATTCCCTAATCTCCTTGATTCCCTCTTGATTCTCCAGCTTGAGTGTGTCTTTAATTTCATTGACAACTGTGGTTTTAATTTCAGTTTGCAACTCATTAATCACACCTTCTCTTATTTCTCCCATGACAAGTTCTTTGAATTGTTCTGTCAACCGTTGAACAACTAGAATTCCCATCTCATTACTCTCCTTCTTCACTCTGACTTCCAGGTTGACCATGTCTTCACCAACTTTCCTAAGACCATGTTCTATCCTATCAGCTAAGCTTTGAGATCGAAGATCGGCGTCGCGAAATTTATCGTCCATTAAACTAGCGTTAGTAGCTAATGAAGTTTCGAGCTCATGTGTTTTTTCGCATAATTTATTCATTTTACTTTCAAGTGTCATTTTCAAAATTTCGGAATTCTCTTTAAATTTACTTTCCATTGAATTAAATTTACTATTTAAATTTTCTTTCAAGTTACCTTTTAAAGAATCAGAACTTTCTCTAAGATTTTCATCTAAACTTTCCTTTAAGTTATCTTTCAACCTGCTTTCCAAAGAATCAGAATTTTCTTTAAGTTTATCATTCAAATTTTCTTTAAGTTTATTTTCTAAAGAATCAGAATTTTCTTTATGTTTATCGTTTAAACTTTCTTTAAGTTTATTTTCTAAAGAATCAGAATTTTCTTTAAGTTTCTTTTCTAAAGCCTCAGTATTTTCTTTCATAATGGCTGCTACACGCAGTCCAGCCTCTTTTGAACTCTCCTCCAAACTCCTCATCATCCTCATCATTTCTTCCATAATTTCAATTATTATTCAAAACTTAGGGGTATACAATAGTGGCAAACACAAGCTTAAAACTAGAACAAGAAATATGAATAGCTAATTGGAACACTCTAATAAAATGAGATTTGTCCTAATGTCGACGTGATGCAAAAACAAAATTCTCTACTTTTACGAATTACATTTACCATAATATCACAAGAAAAATATGCAAGTTCTCAAATATCCTCCACCTGGATTCTAATAATGTGTATGTCCAGTCATCGAACGTTTACTACTGAATTTACTTGACGCCCTAATGGTTAAGCCAATATCAAAAATAATCAAACCCATTCTAATTATTAACCAAGTTAAATTTTTAATTTTCCCCACTAATTGGGTTTCCTACTAATTTATTCATCCAAACCAGACATCTCTCAACTCCCAAAATATTTCTATAAAAATTATCACAATTTCAAATCGGCATGCGATTGACCATGTCTAAATCGGGACCCACGTTCGAAGCCATTTCTCTCTCTATCTTATTTTATGTGCCCGTTTAGACCGGAGTCCGCACGACCACATATGCATTTTACCAATAATCAGTCAGCACGAGAGTCAAAATATCCCGGAGCGCCAGATGGGTTAAAGCAAATCGCAAAAACGACATCAAATTAAGAAAATGCTTTACTGATTTTTGGCTCAATGCAACAATAAGGATAGAAGGAGATTTAATTGGGAGTAACACATCCTGTAAAATTATCTCAGTTTATTTTGAAGTTAAAATTGACTGAAAAAATGCTCAAAGTAGCATCACTCACGTGTGGCGACCCACACTCTTATTTACACACAATATACAGAAATTTTCCAAACACATTTGACAATTATTTTTTTGGAAACACAAGTCTGATTAATAGTCCTGTAGACCGTGTTCCAAAATTATTAATGATTAATTCCAGTTCAAAGTTAATTGTCTCTACTGGAAATATCGTAGATCACTGTTTGACTATTTACGTGATATTAACACTCGTAGAATAAATGTTCATAGAATTTTAACTTTCACTTATTTTTCCAGTTTCAAAAATATATCGTCGAAATTATTATTATCATTGAAGCAATACAAATTATTTACACATATTAATAACATCTGAAAAGTATTTGACCATTGAGCATAGCATCGAAGAACTGTGCGAAGCATAACAACAATTAATTGTTCTTCTGACATTAAACATTCGAGAAGTGACTCGATTATGAACTTCAAGTTCCTAACAAAATATATGATTTCTGAATCATCAACTTGATCAATAAATGGTTGAACCATTCAATTATTCAATTTTCCACTTGGAATCATTATTATAAAAATATATTTATATTCATGGCCATCTTTAGCAATTTTCACAACTTGCAATTCTTCGACAGAATGCGGAAATAAGAATTGTAGTTTCATAATAAATTCATTTAGTTCATGGCACTAAGATTGAATACATCCTTCAAATTATTCGTGGTTAAAGAATTATTTTTAATTGGCAGTGGCCCATTCTATTATTTGTGTAAGAACACAATATTACAACAACAACGACAAAGGTCTTCCTCTGAAGAAGAATAAACTACTATCATGACAAATCCGGGTTCTAGCAAAATCAAAGTCTAAATGGAATTTGTAAACAAGGTTGAAATAAGAACTGATGGTTTCAAGAAATAACCTTCGGGTCATTCATCCAACGAAATGTGTAGTTCCAATACTCCTACTATAAACCTGAGCCATCGAACCTGCTATTTGATTGATGCTCGAAACAACCTCCTCATTCCTGCGACTTAAACATGCGCACCTGGGAATGGCATTTCAACTACTCCACACATATAAATTTTCTTCCCAAAATTTATACAATAAATCAAGCCTCTGCTTGTTATCAACACTGGAAGATTAATAAACTTACAAGTTTATTTTATTTTACCATTCAGTTCAACCCGTGAATTTACCATACTTATGAAAATCTTTATTTCACTTTCGAGTGTATTTACGTCATGATTTTATATAAATACAA
Source organism: Meconema thalassinum (assembly GCA_946902985.2). Lineage (NCBI taxonomy): Eukaryota > Metazoa > Arthropoda > Insecta > Orthoptera > Tettigoniidae > Meconema > Meconema thalassinum. The sequence goes on from OX336391.1 coordinate 304,346,668, forward strand.
AACTATCCTATTTGATACAAATATCATTTGCTTCCCGTTTCATGCCTCTCCGTGTTATCTGAAAAATATACTTTGCTCAATGCAAATATCAACTGTTCAACCAGAATTGACATGTTGGTTGAATGCGGGCTTGCGCTAACCACTCTCCTTCGGAAAATCTCCTGTTCCAGACTAGAAATGATTAAACTACTTCACAGGCTCTCTCTCAATACATATGATTATTAGAAAATATAATATCCAAGAATTATTTAGAAAAATTATGAAAATTATTATTATTATTATTAGTGGATTATTATTATTATTATTATTTGTATTATTTTAAATATGTTTAATTATCATCTCATTATGTGAGAATCCACATGTTCGAACCTTCGAATATGGAAAAAATATCCATTCCTCAACAAAAATAATTATTAACTTTTACAGTTACATCGGCTGATTACCGTGATTTCCCAAAAATATGAAAAATTCAAATATATGCTCGAAATGCTCGGTCATCGATCCTAAACTGTTCTGAGTGCTGAAAATACTCAGAATAACTCTAACAAATCTTGCGTAAATCATTGCAAGCTTTAAATACGAAGAAAAAAATGTGTTGGTCATCTGCAGAAAAATAGTTTGTTCCAATTAGCTAGGCATAATATAATTCAAATGTGGCTTACATTTCTTGATGGTCTTGAAGCGTAGTAAACCTGGTCTGTACCAGATTTATCCATAGACATGCCCTATTGGACAAGCACGTATAATCCTTGTATCCGCCGCCATCATATACCCACAATTCGTCTAGTAAGACATAGTGGTAGTATCTTTTGACGTTTGAATAAACTGTGGTTCCATTTTAATATGGGCTTCTATCAAAGCCATAACAGTTTGTTTAAATAGGGTCAGATCTAAGTGATCTCTTAGATATGTCAGTTGTAACATAACTCACTGTAATCTTATCAGTACAAGAAAAACACTGACAGTCTAACCAATCAACGGCTGTTCTGAAGATCGTTCCCTGGGCATGGTTTATTATATCACCATCTACCATGCGCTAGGCAACTTGTAGTTTCCCTTGCGTAGACTAATGAACGCCACCGTTATAGACTAGTCTTCAGTGTACTGACAGATCGAAGTGGTTAACTAGTTACAAATAATGAAAACTGACTGAAATGGATTTAAACATCCAAGTATTAAGTTATTACTGGACTGTGACAAAGTACTAATTTCTAGACAAAGTCTAGCATATGTCCTTGTAGAAATATAAATATTTCCACCAATGTCTGTAGAAAAATCAATCACCTCAGTGATTCTCCTCGCCGTAAACTTACTAAGTTCCAACTCGTAACGCAGCACTTTTCGTGACTATCACGACTTTCAAAAGAACTTCTGCGTAGATCCGGCAACCATGTGCCTTGGCTCAGCGTCGTAGCAACTTGCTAGGCAACTGCTTGTGTTAGAATGAGCTGTAGTTGCTTCGGCCAGCTGGCTTTTATTCAAAACTGTCAGGGTCACGCGTCATCACGTTGTAATCTAGAAATCCTCATATCTCTCGTATCCCTGGTCCGATTTACTTGATACTAATTGCATTCTCTTTCTTTTGGCCGTGCCAGTAATCTGATCCAAGTCTCAAGTCTCTACTCCATGGTTAACTATTTAATCAATAAATAGCCTCGACCTCTGCTATTACTCGCTACGTCACTTGACATCCAAGTATCGGTAAATTATTTCCAAATGCTTCGAGAAGCAATGTAGCGCGATATTCAAATATCTGAACTTTCTAAAGCGGCTACAGCCTTTCCCTTGATATCTAGGTGTCTGAATCTTGGAATACCCATTCCTAGAGTTGGGCACAATACGATCATGTCCATGGATTTCATGGCACATACAAGAAATCCTACGTACATTAAAGTCTGGCAACTCGACATACCAAAAAGAAACATAAAAGAAGTTAGTGTGTCTAAAAGCCTATTATTACTATTATTAGTATTATTAATATTTTGATTACATTTGTTGAACTATCTTCACACAAAGATAGACCAACAGTTCCTTAAATTAATTACCCAAATCTTTAGGATTTCTATTTTCTATGCATAGTCAATGAGGCTGGCAAAATCCTAAACAGATCCACCATCACTAGTCATGTAGCCACTCCCCATGAAGGTGTGAATCAGCTGTTCATAGGCTCGGTTTGTGTATTTCAATGCCATTGGCAGACAAGGTGAGTAGGTCACTCGACTTGAGAGTCTTGACAACATTCCTCAACGTAGGAGGGGAGGGCGACGGGGAGAAGTGAGCTGTGCTGCTGAGGGGAAGGCAGCCTAAGACCTTTTCCAAGACATTGACCGACGATTTTTGTGATTTAATTCCACCAACACTAATTAAGATACGACTAAATTTCATGAAGATATGTGTTTAGAATAGTCGCTTTTATCACCAGTGTAATGGACTTCCATCATATCAAATACACCCTGTATTTAAGCGGAAGTCCGAGGTTTGATTCCCGGCTCTGTCAAGAAATTTATTTCTGGTCTATGGGCTCGAACGGGGTACACTCAGCCTCGTGAGTCAAACTGAGAAGAGGTTCCTCATCCGTCCAAAAAGTGGTATTCGTGATTTTGCGTATCCCATTGTCCTTGCTTCCAACGCAGGCTCTGTAATAAAAGTTTTTTTGGAATCTACTGTATGTATGTATTCTTTATTGTCAGACGGATAGACTCAACGTGTGACAATATAATAAATAACAATAAAATGTACAAGTATAAACAAAACAAAAACGACAATCACAAACACCGAGAGAAATCACTATTTGCTATCAACAACCATAACCATACAGACAAGCGCTCAAACATAAAAGTAAACATGTACGAGGGCGGATAGAAAAGTCTTTGCTCCTATTCCTTTTTTACCAAAAAAATAAACAAATACATACAGGTAATTACAAATATACGTACTGTTTTACGTACCTTACACTATTTTCACACATAGTCTCCACACTTGTTCAGACATTTCTCCCTTCGCGGCACTAAATTTGAGATGTCCCTGTGGTAGAATTTAACCGACTGTCTGTGGAACCATCGTCAGATTGCTGTCTTAGCGTCTCCGTTACACATGAATCGCTGTCCTGCCAGGGTTTACCGTCCAGGATCGCCACATGAAGTCGTCATCTCCTGGACTCGGATTGGAACTCCATACATCATCGTGTTGATTTATCAGCGTCCATCCTGCGCCTGCATTTCTGCTATCTTCAAGAGTTAGGTCCGCCCTTACTATCTCGTTCAGGAATCGAACTGGGTCCACCCTTGTTCGCTCGTGCATGGAAAATCTTCTTCTCTTCTGATATTCCGCGTAGAATTAATGTTGTAGTCTTATCCATAATTTGTATTTTATAAAGTGCGTAGATTCATGAAACAGAGGAGAGTGAGATGTTAATCTCCCCTGCGTTTTTGTTGGCCATGTCATCTCAAATATTCTCAATGTCATCCTCAGGTTATGTTCCCACCAGCATTTTGGTAAGTCATCGTAATTTCTTCATAAGCAAGTGTAAGCATCCCTGGTTGGTTGGTTCCTCAGTTTAGGGGCTGCGACAATGGGGTCATGTAGCCCCGTATACTTTGGGTGTGAGTAGAATCGGTCTGATAACCGGTGTTAATTGTGATGGCTGTATAAATGTGTGTATCTGTTTTTTTTTATTCAAGTAAGGACTGCAACTTTAAATTTTTCAAATAGTTCCTACTTTTGCCGCCAAACGCCACCGTCAACGACTACTAGGCCGAGTTCAGGACTTAACTACTAGAAGCCACCGCAGTCGGCTCTTGTCAACGAACGTAGGAACCTAAGAGCGTTGTTTACATTCTTAACCTATAAAATTTAACTTCACACAGGTGTAATTAGTGGAAGGTTCTTTAACATGTCATAAATATATGACATGGGACCGCCGGCTTTACTTCCCCTCCGAAGGAAGGCATACTGAAGGATTTTTAACGCTCCTAAAAAATCCAACGACTTCGGCCGGGTTTGAACCCGCTATCTTGTGCATAGAAGCTCAGCATAATACCAATTACGCCACCGAAGCCACCGTAAGCATCCTCCTCAACTTCACTTGTTCAACCATGACGATAAGAATATACAGTATATACTCGAATGTAATTTGTCACCTTCGAAGTCTTTCTGTAGCAAGTTCAAGTAGCCAGTGCGTTCTCTCAAAATATTTGTAATTGCACCTTCAATATTCCTCAATAATAACTTTCTTTAATAACGCAACCAAAGATTCTGCCGTAATTACTCGTTGAATTCATTTATACACTTCTTGCTGCTAAGTGTTTTGCGATGCACTATAGGCTATTAATAATTCTGTATTACAACTGCAGACTTCTGCACTCTCTAAAGACACGTCTGTCCTAGCCAGAGGCTTCTATCAAAAAAGGCCACGAGTCAGCTCTTGTCTGCCCCACTCCAATAAAATGATAGCGTCCTCTATAAGAGAAACTTGTATGACATTGAGCGTTTTTCATTGATGCTCATTAATTCGTAATTACACGTCCAATTTCCTTCAGGAATGTCTTCATGATTCTTAAATAATATTCAGCAACTTTTCATGGAGTCTGAAATCCTTTATAGCTCTCTCAATGAGTAATACTAATTATGGTAATTACTTCAATCAAGTGGTTTCATTGGCTACCGCTGGTCACGTGGCATGTTGCTTCGGCACGCTTCCAAGTTTGGCCTTGCCACGCGTGGATTCTGGCGCGCCCCTACTCTCCCCGTCGAGCTAGTTTTTTTTTATCGGCGAGTCGACAACAAAGCAAGGCCGGGTTTTCTTCCCTCTCAACTTCTATTTTCCAAGCGAATTTTCTCATTGGTTGCTTGTTGCTATCACGACTTCAGAAACTGGATTGTGTCGTGAATCCAGCATCTAGATTTTATAACATTGCCTTCATTTCAATACAAGCAAATTATAAAAACTTCACCTCGCAAATTCTAGTACACGACGAAGAATAGTACGTATATTTGTAATTACCTGCATGTATTTTTGCTAATATATGGGGGAAAAGATTTTGTTGGGTTTACTGATAACTCAGTACAAAAGATTGTTTGAATGTATGAGAAAATTAGTCTCAGGAATGACAAATAAAAAATATACGTACCTCTAGAAAGTTAAACGTCCGTAGATTATTACGGTGCATAAAAACATTAGGAAAAGTTGGAAGATTTGGGCATTCTAGAGCCCCTTAGCTTACATGATTACTTGCCACCAAACTTCAACGAGACTGAATTTGATATGAACTTCCTGCAGTCAGAATCGTATCCCATGGAGAGCTTTGACGTTATATAGTTTAATATAAATGCATAAACACAAAAGCCATGGAGTACTGTATACAGCATATATGAAATGCGACCTAATTAGAAGGATTGCAATTCCCTCTTGTTTTTTCTGCAACTATGCCTTGCTGAGCTCCGGAAGTTATATTCATTACCGTTGCTCTATGAATCCATTAAAACCCACTGTAATAAAAGTCCTTTCCGCAGATAAAACAGAACTTTCTGAATGTGCAGACACTCGAAACATTACCGTCTTAGCTTCTGCCTAACAGAAAATACAAACCAATCGTAATTGTATGTTTTATTGAGTCCTCTCAAATCTATATATGATACAGGATGCAAGAGCAGATGTTGCCAAACGCAGATCTGGAAATGTTTAACGAGGTGGGTATGGTCACAGTTAACCTTGGTATTTAATAAAATTATGCCCTTACAATCACTACTTAGACTATTGATCTTTGAATTAAACACTTCGTTTAGTTTTCCAAACTCGACCGAAGTCGTCGGATCATTTAAGAGCAATAAAAATCCCTCAGTATGCCTTCCTTTGGAGGGGAAGTAAAGCCGGCGGTCCCATGTTATGGATTGAAAAAGAACCTTCCACTAACTACATTTGTGCGAAGCCAACATTTGTAGGGTAGATTATTTGATAACGCTATATTAGTTCCAACGTTCGCTGCCAGGTGCTGAATGCGATTGCATCTAGCAGCCAAGTCCGCAGCTAGGTGTCGTGGACGGTAGCATTTGGTAGCAAAAATAGGAACTACTTGAAAAATTGATCGTCTGCAGTCCTTACCTGAATTACAGATAAGACACACTAATACAGTCATCACAATTAACGCCGGTTATCAGACAGATTCTACACACAACCAAAGTACACGGGGCTACATGATCGCGTTGTCGCAGCCTCTAACTAAACAACCAACCAACCATCAGTTTTCCAATACTAAATATTACTTTATCTCTGTCTTTCTTGTGGCGCATTGGCTAGCATTCTTGGCTGTCACCCCTTAAGTTCAGGCTCAATTCCCGACTCTGCCCAGATATTTAATTCTAGTGTGAGGGTTGGAACGGAGTTCACTCAGCCTTGTGAGGCAAAAGAAAAAAACAGAGAAAAGGTGTGTTCAATTCTCACCTCAGGCATCTTGAAAGTGGTTTTCCGTTGACTTCCCACTTCTACTCCAGGTAAATGCCAGGATGGTACATAACTTATGGCCACGACCATCTCCTTCCCAATCCTCATCTCAATTACGAATACACAGGCTATCAGACAAATTCCACACACACCCAAGTGCATGGGGCTAGATGACCATGATGTTGCAAATCCTCTACATAAAACAACAACACCTTCTTTGTTTCAGCACAGATGTTTGCACAAATTTGACTGTCCAACTCCGATAATTCCTTTCTTCGAGCACAAGTAAAGCACTATGTAAGCAACTGGACTACAGCATACGGTATTCTGGATATACAGGCACAGTTATACGCGCTATCATGAAATTGCAGTTCATCGTATAATCTATGCACGATATGCCCGATCTGCTGACGTTTGTCATACTTAAGGAGTTCTTATTTGGTTGATGAGATTTCAACTTAAGTAGAGTGCTGACAAAGGTGCGGTGTACCATGCCCTCCGTGTGATACAACGTAGGCTAAGTGCTCCAAAGCAAAACTCAACACAAGACACGGCATAAACATGGCTTTAACATCTTTGCACTAAGGGAAACACCACATGTAGAAATGATTAGAGCGGTTATTGTCACAAAATCCAAAAATGTTATGTTATTACCACAATACTGTTCTGCAGACAGGGTTGTCATCTGTACATCAAACAACCGACCGGAACTTTATGTGTGCAACGTTTACCTTGAATCTAAACGAGACATCACTGTGGACCTGAATGCCATTCAGAAAATATGCGACGATCTGAGAGGGAAACCACTAATTATTACTGGTGATATTAATGGCAAGCATGGCTCCAGGGGTTGCCCTATTGAGGATGCCCAGGGGAAACTCTTCTATGATTTTTGCAGTGCCTGCAATTTAAGTATACTCAATAATGGTAACAAGCCGACATATGCGTAGTAACTCTCAAAGTTTAGTAGATATAACTGCATGCAACTCCACAATCTTTCCGTTTTTATAAGCAGTTTTTAACTTTTATTCATCTAATTGTTGAAATTAATCTCATAATTTATAGTGTAATTTTTTAAAATGTAACGAACTACAACCCTAATGTACTTTGGGTAATAGGGTTCCCGTCATGGATATTCAATAAATAAATAAATAAACCTAGAAAAAATTGCTGAGTTCCAATTCCTTGGCCGTGAAAGCCAATATACGAGGGCTGTTTTTTCAAGTTCCGATGTATAAAAATAACAGATTGACATACCAAACTGGTTTTACTACTAAATGTTTGCTTGTTTTATTCTTATGTCTCAACATAATCGCCAAAACGATTGAAACATTTGTCGTATCGTTACACCAGCATTGCAATGCCCTCGACGAAAAAATCTGCCGCCACTGAGGTAGGTACGTCTGGACAGTCTCTTGAAGTGTTTTCCTTTTTGGCGAGGCGTTGCCGCCCAACCATACCTTCAATTCTCGAAAAAGGTGAAAATCATTCACGACCTCACTGTGCCAACGTTACGATAGACTTTTTCAAAGAATTCAAGTGTGAAGTTTTGGACTATCTGCCGTTTAGTCTAAACCAGCACTGAATGGTTTTCACCTATCAGACCACTCAGACACATGCGCCGTTAATGGACAGTTAGTAAAAATAATGTATCTTTAACATTTATTGGTAAATGTGGGGAGTTCAAGGATTTCGAAAGCCTCCGTGGCTTAGGCGGCAGCACACCGGCCTCTCACCGCTGGGTCCGTGGTTCAAATCCCGGTCACTCCAGGTGAGATTTGTGCTGGACAAAGCGGAGGCAGACAGGTTTTCTCCGGGTACTCTGGATTTCCCTGTCCCAAATTACATTGTAGCAACACTCTCCACTATCATTTCATCTGTCATTCATCACTCATTGCCGCAGGAGAGTGCGACAGGCTTGGGTAGCCAGCACAGTTTACATCCTCTCCGCTAGATGGGGGCTTTATTCATTCCATTCCCTGACCTGGTCGTTCGAGTGGAAGCAGGATGTGGATTTTTTGTTTCGAGGATTTCTACTCTCGGTAAGTTGTTTGAAAGTTTGGCGTGAGATGATGTTGAGGATCTGTGGTCTTCTTTCTCACAAAGAAGGCTACAGTAGCTGCGACAGAGAGTCATGGGCTGTCTCTTGAACTCTCTTCACACACGTGTGTGTACTGAGGACGGCAGTGATCGAGTTCTTGTAAGACGACAGCCTAAGTTTAGTCTCTAGGGAAAGGTAGCTCACCTAGTTACACGGTAATAGTACGCCCCCAGGTGGTTTAACTTTAGCAGCATGCTCATCATCTTACGTTCCCTCGGGCCAAACTTCTCCCCACTCCCCGTCAGTCACGGGCTAAGATTAACCCCGTCATAACCTTGCGCATCACTCAGCCATTCGATGTATTGAAAAGGTCTCTATCTAACACTTGCCTGAAGGGATAGACTGTTATATCCACATTTCACTTGGAAACATGTGTGTCCAGATTTAACACACAGTAGTTATTTTCTTAACTCTACTGAGAGCGTATTTCAATCAAGAAAATAACAGGTTATTTCTGATACGTAGATTAAGGCTTTCACGGCCCGGATTACTATTAATAGTATTCATAGTTTATGGGCTATTGGCATATGAAAATAATATTAAATTAAATACCAGACGTTTCGAAGGAACCTATCCTCCTTCTGTCCATCCATCGGCCGAGACATGTATCACACGTCAGGGGTGATGAAACATAATGATTATGGAATAATACTGGAATTGAGTCTAAAGAGAACATGGTAAAACACTTGCTCTACTTTCTTTCTGGCCTGTTCAAAATTTCAACACATTCCGACTGAGATTGAAATTTTTATGTTCGACCATGCCGAAATATAAATATTATAAGCCAGGAAACTGCATCATAAAGAGGCTCATTATAGTTCAAGTTTCATTATGATACCGGTATTCCACCAATCAGAGCTCAAGATTTTCAATACGATACAGCTGTTTGACCAATCAGGTAAAGATGGCATCGCACCTGCTCTGGCGTCCACGGCCTTCTATTTTAAATTTCACTGCGTGGCTAGTGTTATAGTGGGGTATTCGAGGAGGCCGTGGTGGAATACAAGGGATTCTCTGCGTCCCATGTGCTCTCCGTAAACGAAACTGGCCGAATATCGATGGATATTCTTGAAGATTTATGTTCGAACATACAATAAAGTTATAATTATCGTCGAACATGAACAGTCTTATGCAACTTAATTACTGCCACTATTGGCTTGTTGCATAATGTACTATTCACGGTTACACTTTAAACACTGCTTATTTTCCAACTCACAGTTCTTATCGCTTTGTTAGTCTATGTACACTTTTAACTATATTATACCCTCCTTTCTTCAATGGAATTAAAACAATGTGGCCAGAGAAAGTGTATCAATGAGATTACAAAAAACTGGAGAAATTCCTCTATTCGTCACCAGAGAGCAGCCGCCAGAAAATACTGTATGGACCTTGGCAGTTTAACGCGCCATATTAATATGAACGTCGGACAGAGTAGTAAAGAAGGGGATGGTAAAGGGGGCGGGGGCAAAATATTGAGACTCCTCGAAGAATGAGGATGCCCAAATAAGGAGAAAGGGCGAGGGGAGAGGGTTTGATGGCATTAAGGAAACAGATCAAAACGGATGTGTACCTGTTCGAAAGCCAACGTCATACAGGCAACGACGAAGAAACAGATGGATAAAACTGCAACACGTTGGCAAGGGCAGTGAACGCGTACATAATTTGCTTTGGAAGGCAAAAATTAGGCATACGAACGACAGGACCTGTCCAACGAAGTGGATGATTCATGACCATAGCCTCAATGCGCGTTGCTCGAACTACATGGTAGAAATTTCATTGGAATGTTGAATATGGATATGCTTTTCGGCTGTGGGTCTAACTGGAATTAGCGTGGACAGTTTGATTGGTTGGTTGATTCTTCAGTTTAGGGGCTGTGACAACGTGATCATAAATTAGCCTCGTGTACTTTGGGTGTGCGTAGAATCTGTCTGATAACCATTGTTTATTGCGATGGCTGTATTAATGCGTGTTATCTGTCATTCAGAAAATGACTGCAGACGAACAATTTCAAATAGTTCCTACTTTTGCTACCAAATGCTACCGTCAACGACACCTAGCCGAGAACTTGGCTACTAGATGCCATCGCAACCGGCACCTGGCGGCGAACGTTGGAATTAAGAGATCGTTATTCAAATCTAACCTAAAAACTTAGCTTCACATAATAGTAGTTAGTGGAAGGTTCTTTTACATGCCATAAATCTATGACATGGGCCCGCCGGCTTTACTTCCCCTCCGAAGGAAGGCATACTGAGGGATTTTGAACGCTCTTAAAAAATCCGACGGCTTCGGCCGGGTTTGAACCCGCGACCTTGGGCATAGAAGCTCAGAACAATACATCCATGAGCAGAAGAATGAAAAGAGTGTACGTTAATACACAAATACTGTGCACGTGTATTTGTACAAGTTTTATTATAGGTCATTTCTTGAGTGTAACTTTCTTAATCTAATAAAAGAATTGCTTTTCAATATGACAGCACGTTAATATACCCAATTAAATTGCGCGGGGTCGCCTCCGTAGCGTAGCGGTCAGCATGGTTAGCTGCCGCCCCGGAGGTCCTGGATTCGATTCCCGGCTCTGCCACGAAATTTGGAAAGTGGTATGAGGACTGGAACGGGGTCTACTCAGCCTCGGGTGTTCCACATGAGTAGAGGGGGTTCGATTCCCACCTCAGCCATCCTCGAAGTGGTTTTCCGTGGTTTCCCACTTCGTCTTGGGGAAAATGCCGGGATGGTACTGCCCCCGGAAATTGAATTATATTGAGACCACGATGGCTGTATTGGCAGATATGAGTAAAGTTATGAATGTCATAGTTGTGACGTGGATATTCATGACGTAGGCACGGATGACGCAGATTTCATGCCAGTAGGCTGATTGAGCTGAGATTCTTGGTGACGTCATGATTTTGTTCGAGAAAGATCTTAGATTTACGACGCAGTCGCAGGAAACAAGGTATTGTGCTAAGGAAGAAGCTACGCTATTGGAGGAGAGACTCGAACCAATGAACGATAGTTTGGAAGGAAGACGGAGATTGCTGAAACTACGATATTTAATTACTTTTGGCATGCAGATTTGAGGAAATCTATTTTCAGTTATGGCATTGATTTGGAATTTTGAAGAAATTAATTTTGAGTTTTTGAAATTTGATAATCCGGCAAGTATAGCCAAAGTTAAAACTTCCAGCAATGACGCAGCAACAGGCTATGGAAGGGATGGATACGCCCCTTAAGAAGTTGATAAAAGGTCGTGCACAGGAGACAGGAGCTCTCATATCTCATATCTCATATCTCAGATCTCAGAACTCAGAACTCAGATCTCATATGTTAGATCGCATATATATTTCTGGTGATATATAGTTATTTTCAAGTGATTCAGTGAAGTAAGTTGTCTTTAGCGTGGTTAAAGCCCGGCGCATCGAACGAACTCGGAGCAGTTCCATTTTACGCTGCTCGAAACTAGGTGAAGTTGAAACGCTCACATTAACGTTTCCACCAGTCAAGATATCAAGCGCTAACTTCAGCCTGCGTTATAGTTCTATTGGGCAGTATAACATTGAGGTGTGTAGAAGATCTGAACAATTTCACAGTTATACTTCGAAAGATATTGGAACTTTAAGGCTGCCAACAAAAGTGATTTTCTCGCCACATGAGAAACACTTTTAAAATTCCACATTATACACTACGGCTGACACGTGGAGTGCAACAGTGATATTGGAGAATACGTTTGGTATTACAACGATACATTCGACTATGGAACATTATAATCTTGCAGTGCTTTCAATGATTATAACAGTAGTTGAGATGGAAGGCTAAGGCTTCAATGCAATTGGGACATATATTGGTTGGAGTAAAGTAACAGCATGGAACTTCGTTAATCGTCTTTCTACAAAAGCGAGCATGTAGTGAACATCCAACTACACTCATGCATCGTGAATCCATCGCTGAATTATACCAGATAACAGTGGAAATATTTTCATACTCCACAACTATGAATATTTCTGCGGAAATAACTACAATAAACTTCATGGCGAATTCCTGCAAGAACTTCAGGGAACTTTCAAGAGAGGCCAGGGTTGTCCCGGCGCACAAAGAAGAGTTTTGCCAGAAGGATGTTTTTCGTATCCACGGAGCAGTGCAATTTCGGAGGAGGAAGCAGTTCGATTCTCCGAGGACGCTGATTCCAGGTTCGAGGACGGAGCACATCTTTACGCTGGTGAAATGGAACCAACAGCAGTTTTCTTTGAAAACTTTCCCCTAGATCTTCAATCAACAGATAAGGTAGTCGTGAACGTTTCTTGTATTATTTGAGTCTTGTAGCGATATCTGAGCAACCATTTTCCCATATTTTTTGTCCTATCTTTTGCCCCATTTTCTTGATTGATATTTCTGTACTCAGTACACTTCGATGATTTATGCCTTTTTCTTCGATTTTTGAGACATTGCTATGTCATTGGCATACTTAATAATTTTGGATCAGTTCAGACTGATAATTTATATTCTTTCAGTAATTTTCATATTTTTGTAGTCACGATTTGACTGTAAAGTTAACGATTTGCTATGGCAGATTTGAATTCAGACAGCGTGTCATTTTATTAAAGTAATTCTATTCAGTAAATTACTTTGACCAATTTTCTGTCATCCTCAAGAAAGAAGAATGATTAAAAGATTTTAGAGCGTTAAAATCTATTACGATATCGACGATCTTTGAAATACTAGTCGTTTTATGAACATGATTGCAACATAGACATTTATCATTGCATTATAGATAATTTTATGAAATATGAACTTTTATTTCGATTTATTGAATACACTATAGTAATGAACATTTGATAGGAGTTTTTCTCAATTCTAGATTGGAACAATAATGTTTGCATTCCACAGTCTCATTGTATTCTATTCGACTATTTTGCAGTTTAGTTGATTTTTGATTGAAGATAGTATTTTTATACTGCGTTACTTTGAAGATGTTAATCTCAATTTTGATAGACCAGGCAGGAGTGTCTAATCGTATTTGCTATTAAATTTATTTGTGATTGGCAAATTTTTACTTCATATCGATTCATGAATGAAACCCACGAAGGTTAAATAATAACAGCCATTATTACAATTGATGAATATAAGAATTTTTAAAGAGGAACAATGGATGTATAATCGTTAGTTCAGTGGACGTGTAAAAGTCGCTGTTGAGTAATGCCCTTGAATAATGAAGGAGGTTCCCACAATAATTAATGAAGTTGATGAATTAATTAGTGGAGTTTTTTGTGTGTAGTTTGGAAGATTTTTATGCCATATATATGAAGATATATGATGAATTTTGGGCCAATTTTTGTGCAATTTTGTGCGTTATAAACGAAGTATTTTCCCGCTGAATGTTCTTGTTCTTGTTCTTTGAAAGATTATTCATATGAAGATACTGTTAAAATTAACAAGAGTGTTAAATAATTTGAGATAAAGATTTTGAATGGAAGTTACCGTCACAAATATTAATAATTATTATTAAACCTTATTAAACTTGAATTTGACAGTTAAATATAACTAACCTTCATTGGTCGATTATATCATCACGATTTAAGTAATTATCAACCGGATAAACGTGTGGTTTAATGTATTTCTTGTATAAATAATATAAACAATTAATATTGTAAAATAATTTTGTAAATATCTTTGTTAAATAATTTGAAATGATAGTGATTAATACAGGCGTGTATAAAATTTTCAATGGTCATTTGACATTGTTATAAACAATTTATTATTGTTATAAATAATTAGTGAACTTTTGTTATTAACATTTAGAGTTTTTTTATACTCTAAATAACGCTAATTAAGCAGGTAGATTGAACAATTAATCATGATTTGGGATTGTTGGAGTAATCCACTGGTGTTTGAATGAAGCATGTAAGACATTTGCGTGATAATATTTCAGTTGAGATGTGAACATTTACGTGTTTGAAAAAGGAGAGCCAAGCTCTGAGGTAACACGCTTATGCTAGGGTTGAACGAACGGGAGTCCGCTTTGACAATACAGGTGCATTGCAGCTGGCCCGGACAACTGTGTTACAGAGGCCAAGGATGTTCCATAATAGCCTTGTGGCTATAAATAAAATGTGAAGTATATAAACACGCAAAACAATTGATATAGGTGTCTTATCCCAAATCCCGTTTCCATTCCCAGTGCATCATTATTTTTACGTTGCTTTGAGCTTGAGAAAGCTGAAACATTATATGTAGAGACTACAGGTCCTACAGGAGGACTTGGTTATGTGGTCGATGGCTTCTGATTGCCACGTTGATTTTGTTGTTTCATTTTTGTTGAAATCATTCTTTTTGTGAAATAAATTATTGTGCAGTTTAAAGTTTCTCGTCTTCGTTCTGGTTCATTTTAAATATCATGGTGGAGGTTATTGTGTGGGCATACTTTTAAGTGATCCAGTTGACAACCCAGTCCCCGAGATAAATTTAAGAGGTAAGTAAAGGTAAGCATGAACCCCCGTATATTTTGGTGTGTTCCACAATAATTTTCTTGTTAACTATTGTGCTCTAATCTCGATAGTATCTGTCAGTGCCATTTTCATTGATGTAGCTATGCCGGCGCGTTTGATTATTGGCAATCCGATTGAGGGGGCGGATATCTGACAGCCTACTATCCGGATATCGGGTACAGTAGGATTGGCGACCCTAAAACGTGGGGCTTGTTCTACAAAACTGGATTACCAAGTAGGATTGGCGCCGCAATTCGGTGGGGCTCGATTGTCTCGATTGGCACGATCAGCAAAACATTGGATTACCAAGTTATCGATGTCAAAGGGATTGTGAAGACTCAAATAAAGAGGTTGATTCTTTGTTAGATGTCTTAGCCAATTGTAGAATTTGAGAGTGTGATTATATAGGAATAAATGTTGTGTTGTATTAGGAAAATTACACTCAGAAAAGATCATATCTTATACGATTTGAAAGAGGTTAAATAGGCTGGAAACTTAGAAAAATCGCCTATGATCTGGAATCTTATTTTATTTGACCGGCTTATGACATGTATAGTCATATTAAAGATAAAATTAAACTATTTGGATTATAAATGTAAATTATTTGTGTTAGGATATTTTAAAATGAACCAAAGAAACTTGAACATGTGCTTGAGTTTATTTCAACATGAAGTGTCTACGAAGGTTAATTATAAGGTAATTATAAGTTTGATTTAAGACAGAAAATTGCTCAAAACTTATATATGGTGAAAAATGTTGCTCAGATGTTGTTATTTTGCTCTGTTTGATGTATGTCCCTAAAGCAGTTTATTATTGAAATACTATTGAAATGGCATATGAAAGTCTGAGAATGATGTTAGAGGAGATGTCTGCTAACTTGAAAGCTAGCATGAATAGCAGTATGAAGCAGATGATGGAGGAGAATGCTAGTAATTTGTCTACTAGGATGGATGAAAGTTTGAAAGTTATTCAGACCAGTTCTGCAAACCTAGAAAATGATATGTCGCGTTTACAGATCAGTACCCAGGGAATAGAGAACGCCGTGAGTGACATTCATAAAGATGTGTCTCATGTTAAAAATGATGTGTCTAAGGTACAAAAAGATCTTACCATGTTGAATCTTGATGTTGCTAATGTCCGGGGTGATATTTCATGTGCTAGAGCTGAAGTAATTGTTGTAAGGAATGATGTTGCTACTGTACAGGATAAAGTAGAAGAAGTTCAAAGAGAGGTTAGTAATGTTCGAACTGATGTATCAAATGTTCAAGTAGACATCAATAATATTCATTCAGATGTTAACGATATGCAAAGCGATATCAATAAAATACAAGTAGAAGTCAATACTGTTTTTGTAGACATTGCTAAAGTTCAGACTGATGTTAACAAAGTGAGGGAGGAAATTGAAACTTCAAAAATGCTTTGTACTCGTAACATTAGTGCATTAACAACTCGGTTAGTTGACGAGTCTGTCAGGACAACAGCTTCTTTAGCTGGTTTAAAATACGATGTAGAGGTCATGAGAACCCAAGTATTAGATCACAATCGTTTACTTAAGGAATACATCGAAGTAGATATTGCAGAAATGTTAACTGCAAATGTAACAGTGTGGAAAGATGAATGGAACAGGTCAAGTGGGGAACATGTAAATCAGATTCAGGAACGAATTGAAAGAAAACTTGCCAGTACACAAGTAGACATTAATAACGAAGTAGTTCAGATTAGGAAAGACTTGAATGTAAGGATGGATTCGCTATCCGAAAAGCAGGTAGAGGATAGAACTCAACTAGGTCAGGACGTGCAAGCATTAAAAACTGCGTTAGAGGAACAGATTCATAAGGTTGTCTCTGATGTTAATGAAACTACGAGCAAGCTGCAGAATTTGAAACTAGGAGAAGCTAGCATGATGGAAACCTATAAGGAAGAGTTGATTAGGAAAGTCATCACGGAAATCACAGACAAGGATACCGAAGGATTGACTGGTGAAGAGGAGAGAAATTACGTGAGAAAAGGTAACCTTAATACAGAAGAGAGAGATATTAGTCCTGAGGAACGTATATCCAGATTCAGGGAAGAAGAAGAGGATCGGAATATTGAACCCGAATGGAAGTATCGTGATAGTGGGAGGAATTATATGGATTCATATCCGAGAAATGTGACAGTCATCCGGAATTTTGAAGACAAACCTCAAAAATTTAGCAACACTGATAGTCTCACACCGATCGAATATATCAGGAATCTTAAAGACTACTTCATAGAAGCCCACATTCCTAGAGAGAGAGAGATGAGAATCGTAGAAAGATTTCTAGCTGGAGGACCCCTCGAATGGTTTAGAGCATTTCGGTACACTTTCAGCAATTTTGACGAATTTGCAGAGGCACTGATTAAACGATTCTGGTCAATAGAAGCTCAGAATTCATTAAGAGCTGAGGTATACTCGAGGAAGTATTCAGGTACTCTTCCAACACGGTACGCTGATTTCTTCACGAGTCAACTATCACGCTTGAGATTTTTGCAACCCCCATTGTCAACAGAGCAGTTGATAGATGCGATTTCACGTATGCTGCCTGTGGAGGTAAGACTGATCATATCGTCAAACATTAGAGATTTGACAAGTATGGACGAATTGTTGAGAAGGCTTGACTACACGAGTCCAATGCCAAATTTGGTACAAAAAGGTCAGAGGCACGAATTCAAAGACGTTAATACGGTCTACATGGATCAAGTGCAACAAACTGATAAGCCTGAGGAAGGAAAAACTGAAAATGTAGGTCCTCACAGGAATAATTATTTCCGCAACCACAGATCCCAAGGTTACCGTCCATATCAGCAAAGACGAGGCTGGAATAATAATAATAGAGGGAATTACAACAACGGAAGAGGTAGATACTACAACAATGGTTATAATAGAAATTATAACAGAAATAACCAGTACCAGAATCAGAATCAGAATTCTCAAGGTCAGGTTATGACACCCGACAAGTATCAAGAAAGAGAGAAAGAAAGTCAGCAGTTTCTGAAGGAATTACGAGAGAAGGAAGCTGAAAATCAAAAGAAAAGACAGGATGTAGTGATCGATCCTGGTCCTTCTACAAGTCAGCAGGGGAACTTTGAGATTGGTAACACAAAAAAAAACGCCGATTTCTCAACGACAGTGAGAAACTATGAATACATTGCCACATCACACCTGATTACCATTAACGAAATTTACGAAGTAACTGATGAGGATTTATTAGAAGAGAGGGGAATCGTCAAAGAGGAAAGACCATGTGCATTACCTATTATTTCTGTACTGATAGATGGCCAACAGTATAAAGCTCTTATGGATACTTGTGCAATTATTTCTATCATTTCTGATGAATGCTATCAAAGTCTGTTAAAAGGAGAAAACGTGACAGTTTTACCAGTTTCTACCGTCAAAGTGAGAGGAATTTTCCAAGACAAGGCAGTGAAATGCAAGATCCAAGTGCTGTTGAACTTTGAAATTAATGGAAGGAATTATGAACAGATCTTCATTGTGGTTAACAAGATCCATTTCGATATTGTGCTAGGAATCGATTTTATATCGAAAGTTGGAGCCATTATTGATATGAAGAATAGGAGTATTAGCTTTAATGATGGGTACATGATCACAGAAGAGATCGAAGAACAGGACGTGAAAAACAGTCTGGAGATAGACCTTAGGGAAGAAATTTTAAATACCATTATTAACGACGTAGAGAATATAACAGAAATACCCAGTAGAAAAACTGAAGGATTTGAAGAAATTCAGGGGGAATTTGAGGATTTGATAAAGGAATTCCAAGATATTTTCGATGAAAAGCCTGGATTGATTAAAGACTATAAGTATAAGATAAGGCTGACCGATGAAACCCCTTACCAAAAGAGAATATACCCCATACCTGAGAAATACTATCAAGAAGTACGAGGGTTGATCAGAAAAATGGAGGTAGACGGGATTATTAAAAAACAGGCGTCGTCTTACATAAACCCCATCACTGTAGTGAAGAAAAGTAATGGTCAGATACGTCTTTGTCTCGATGCTCGGACCATCAACTTGAAGATTCTTCCAGAAAATGACCGACCACCTAAGATCAGAGATCTGCTTAGAAAGTTCAAAGGGAGAGCATGTTTCAGTGTTCTTGTCTTGACATCTTCGTTTTACCAAGTTCAACTGGAGGAAGAACGTATGCAGTACACTGGATTCCTATTTGACCAGACGTCATGGGTCTTTGTGAGAATGCCTTTTGGAATGGTCAACAGTGGACCAGCACTCATTCGAGCACTTGATAGTAAGCTCACTGACGAAGTAAAGGAGAATGTAATCTGCTACATTGACGATTTAATTGTATCTTCACCCAACGCCGCAGAACATTTAGTGCACTTGAGAAAGTTGTTTGAAAATTTAAGGGAAGCCAATATCAAGGTCAATTTTGGAAAATGTCAATTCTTGAAGAAGGAGATCAATTACTTGGGGCATACCATTGATAAAGATGGATATCATCCAAACATGCAGAAAGTAGATGCGATCACAAGATTCCCAAAGCCAACTAAGGTGAAACAAGTCAGAGAATTTGTAGGCGCTTGCCAATTCATTAGCAGCCACTGTCCGAGATACTCTGAAATTATGGCTCCTCTGTATGATTTACTCAAGAAAAATAATAGATGGAAATGGAGTACCGCAGCAGACGAGGCTTTTGAGAAAGCAAAGGAGATGCTCAGAAACAACGTCAAACTGGAGTACCCAGACTTTGAGAAGGTGTTCTATATAGAGTCTGATGCATCAAGGATAGGCATTAGTGCAGTCTTATACCAAAAAGACGAGGCAGGCAACAAGCACTACATTGCGTTCACTAGTCGAAAGTTAAAGAAACACGAGGAAAACTACTTTACGACAGAACTAGAAGCGTTAGCTTTTGTAACAGCTTTGCAAGCTTGGAAAAAAATGTTGCTGGGACATAAGGTTATCATTATTACAGATCACAAAGCACTTCAGTTTATGCTGCAAACTGACATGTCTAGTGATAGATTGACACGTTGGGCTTTGTTCACCCAACAGTTTAATGCCACTATCGTCCATCAGCCTGGGAAAGATAACTTACTGGCTGATGCGTTATCACGTAACCCTATCAAAAATGTGCAGATACACCATGTACAATTGGAGCAGCAAGATCAAGAGACCGTTAGGAGGTTAGCCCAAATCGGTGTGTCACAGAAGAGACACGCTCCAATCAGGAAAATGTACAGGTTTCTTAAGGGTTACATGGACAATACTGATGTTGACTATGCAGCTACACAGAGAGATTCACGACACTTTGTCTTGAGTGGAGACATCGTATGTAAGTATGCTGACTCTGCGCATACAAAGCTTCGAATAGTCGTGCCACCTAAACTTGTTGTCAATTTAGTGTGGGTAGCTCATCACGCAACTGGACATGCGGGTTTAGATAAAACTCTTGATACTCTTAAAGAGAGGTTTATTTGGACTAACATGCGTTCCAGCATTGCTAATGTCATTCGTTCATGTGATAAATGTCAAAGAGCAAAGTATGCTTCCGCTCTATTGAAAGGAAAACCTAAGGCTATGATTCCCTCTAAACCGAATGAACTCATGGCGACAGACATATTTGGTCCTTGTCCGAAGGGATATCAGGGTAATCAGTATCTGTTGGTTACCGTGGATGTCTTCTCAAAATTTGTAACAATGAGTCCCATGCAAAAAGCTAACACGAGGAACGTTGTAAGCAGACTGGAACAAGCTGTATTTCCAAAAGCTGGTAAACCAGAATATCTACTTTCGGATCATGGAGCTCAGTTTACGTCCTTAGAATTTGCTGCAGATATGGAAAGGCTTGGTATTAAGCACATATTTTCAAGCGTGCGATATCCGGAATCGAATTCTTCGGAAAGATATATGGCTGAATTTTCGAAATTCTGTCGAATTTTCTGTCCGAATGATCATTCTGGTTGGGTGAGATTTGTACCCCTTATTGAGGAATGTCTAAATTCTACCGTGCAGGAGAGCACAGGAGAGGTGCCAATGAGACTTCATCTAGGAAGAAACCCAGAAAGGCCGTGGGATAATCTTTTTAACCACGTTCCTAGAGATCCCGACTTAGGAAGGCAGCAGAGAATAGACAGAGCGAAAGAACAACTCCAGAAAGCAGCACAAAAACGACTGAAAAGAGTAGCTGGAAAACGTTTTGGTGCTCCCTTAGAAATTGGAAATCTGGTATTATTACGCAGACCTGTCAAGGCTGACGTAGGTTAGAAAATCTATCCCAAGTTTGGAATAGTGTTCATGGGTCCGTTCAGAATTACGAATGCCTATGGAAACAACTGTTATGAACTCTACAATGATGAGAATAATGTCGTTTATGGCAAGTTCAATGTTGGGAACTTGAAGAAATATTATCCAAGAGTAAGCCAATAATAATTCAATTTCGTGTTCAAGTGAATTGAGATATTTATAACACAGAGTTTAAAAACAATTTGCAACTGTTTTTAAAACGTGGTGAAGGGAGAATGCCCCCGGAAATTGAATTATATTGAGACCACGATGGCTGTATTGGCAAATATGAGTAAAGTTATGAATGTCATAGTTGTGACGTGGATATTCATGACGTAGGCACGGATGACGCAGATTTCATGCCAGTAGGCTGATTGAGCTGAGATTCTTGGTGACGTCATGATTTTGTTCGAGAAAGATCTTAGATTTACGACGCAGTCGCAGGAAACAAGGTATTGTGCTAAGGAAGAAGCTACGCTATTGGAGGAGAGACTCGAACCAATGAACGATAGTTTGGAAGGAAGACGGAGATTGCTGAAACTACGATATTTAATTACTTTTGGCATGCAGATTTGTGGAAATCTATTTTCAGTTATGGCATTGATTTGGAATTTTGAAGAAATTAATTTTGAGTTTTTGAAATTTGAAAATCCGGCAAGTATAGCCAAAGTTAAAACTTCCAGCAATGACGCAGCAACAGGCTATGGAAGGGATGGATACGCCCCTTAAGAAGTTGATAAAAGGTCGTGCACAGGAGAGAGGAGCTCTCATATCTCATATCTCATATCTCAGATCTCAGAACTCAGAACTCAGATCTCATATGTTAGATCGCATATATATTTCTGGTGATATATAGTTATTTTCAAGTGATTCAGTGAAGTAAGTTGTCTTTAGCGTGGTTAAAGCCCGGCGCATCGAACGAACTCGAAGCAGTTCCATTTTACGCTGCTCGAAACTAGGTGAAGTTGAAACGCTCACATTAACGTTTCCACCAGTCAAGATATCAAGCGCTAACTTCAGCCTGCGTTATAGTTCTATTGGGCAGTATAACATTGAGGTGTGTAGAAGATCTGAACAATTTCACAGTTATACTTCGAAAGATATTGGAACTTTAAGGCTGCCAACAAAAGTGATTTTCTCGCCACATGAGAAACACTTTTAAAATTCCACATTATACACTACGGCTGACACGTGGAGTGCAACAGTGATATTGGAGAATACGTTTGGTATTACAACGATACATTCGACTATGGAACATTATAATCTTGCAGTGCTTTCAATGATTATAACAGTAGTTGAGATGGAAGGCTAAGGCTTCAATGCAATTGGGACATATATTGGTTGGAGTAAAGTAACAGCATGGAACTTCGTTAATCGTCTTTCTACAAAAGCGAGCATGTAGTGAACATCCAACTACACTCATGCATCGTGAATCCATCGCTGAATTATACCAGATAACAGTGGAAATATTTTCATACTCCACAACTATGAATATTTCTGCGGAAATAACTACAATAAACTTCATGGCGAATTCCTGCAAGAACTTCAGGGAACTTTCAAGAGAGGCCAGGGTTGTCCCGGCGCACAAAGAAGAGTTTTGCCAGAAGGATGTTTTTCGTATCCACGGAGCAGTGCAATTTCGGAGGAGGAAGCAGTTCGATTCTCCGAGGACGCTGATTCCAGGTTCGAGGACGGAGCACATCTTTACGCTGGTGAAATGGAACCAACAGCAGTTTTCTTTGAAAACTTTCCCCTAGATCTTCAATCAACAGATAAGGTAGTCGTGAACGTTTCTTGTATTATTTGAGTCTTGTAGCGTTATCTGAGCAACCATTTTCCCATATTTTTTGTCCTATCTTTTGCCCCATTTTCTTGATTGATATTTCTGTACTCAGTACACTTCGATGATTTATGCCTTTTTCTTCGATTTTTGAGACATTGCTATGTCATTGGCATACTTAATAATTTTGGATCAGTTCAGACTGATAATTTAGATTCTTTCAGTAATTTGCATATTTTTGTAGTCACGATTTGACTGTAAAGTTAACGATTTGCTATGGCAGATTTGAATTCAGACAGCGTGTCATTTTATTAAAGTAATTCTATTCAGTAAATTACTTTGACCAATTTTCTGTCATCCTCAAGAAAGAAGAATGATTAAAAGATTTTAGAGCGTTAAAATCTATTACGATATCGACGATCTTTGAAATACTAGTCGTTTTATGAACATGATTGCAACATAGACATTTTTCATTGCATTATAGACAATTTAATGAAATATGAACTTTTATTTCGATTTATTGAATACACTATAGTAATGAACATTTGATAGGAGTTTTTCTCAATTCTAGATTGGAACAATAATGTTTGCATTCCACAGTCTCATTGTATTCTATTCGACTATTTTGCAGTTTAGTTGATCTTTGATTGAAGATAGTATTTTTATACTGCGTTACTTTGAAGATGTTAATCTCAATTTTGATAGACCAGGCAGGAGTGTCTAATCGTATTTGCTATTAAATTTATTTGTGATTGGCAAATTTTTACTTCATATCGATTCATGAATGAAACCCACGAAGGTTAAATAATAACAGTCATTATTACAATTGATGAATATAAGAATTTTTAAAGAGGAACAATGGATGTATAATCGTTAGTTCAGTGGACGTGTAAAAGTCGCTGTTGAGTAATGCCCTTGAATAATGAAGGAGGTTCCCACAATAATTAATGAAGTTGATGAATTAATTAGTGGAGGTTTTTGTGTGTAGTTTGGAAGATTTTTATGCCATATATATGAAGATATATGATGAATTTTGGGCCAATTTTTGTGCAATTTTGTGCGTTATAAGCGAAGTATTTTCCCGCTGAATGTTCTTGTTCTTGTTCTTTGAAAGATTATTCATATGAAGATACTGTTAAAATTAACAAGAGTGTTAAATAATTTGAGATAAAGATTTTGAATGGAAGTTACCGTCACAAATATTAATAATTATTATTAAACCTTATTAAACCTGAATTTGACAGTTAAATATAACTAACCTTCATTGGTCGATTATATCATCACGATTTAAGTAATTATCAACCGGATAAACGTGTGGTTTAATGTATTTCTTGTATAAATAATATAAACAATTAATATTGTAAAATAATTTTGTAAATATCTTTGTTAAATAATTTGAAATGATAGTGATTAATACCGGCGTGTATAAAATTTTCAATGGTCATTTGACATTGTTATAAACAATTTATTATTGTTATAAATAATTAGTGAACTTTTGTTATTAACATTTAGAGTTTTTTATACTCTAAATAACGCTAATTAAGCAGGTAGATTGAACAATTAATCATGATTTGGGATTGTTGGAGTAATCCACTGGTGTTTGAATGAAGCATGTAAGACATTTGCGTGATAATATTTCAGTTGAGATGTGAACATTTACGTGTTTGAAAAAGGAGAGCCAAGCTCTGAGGTAACACGCTTATGCTAGGGTTGAACGAACGGGAGTCCGCTTTGACAATACAGGTGCATTGCAGCTGGCCCGGACAACTGTGTTACAGAGGCCAAGGACGTTCCATAATAGCCTTGTGGCTATAAATAAAATGTGAAGTATATAAACACGCAAAACAATTGATATAGGTGTCTCATCCCAAATCCCGTTTCCATTCCCAGTGCATCATTATTTTTACGTTGCTTTGAGCTTGAGAAAGCTGAAACATTATATGTAGAGAATACAGGTCCTACAGGAGGACATGGTTATGTGGTCGATGGCTTCTGATTGCCACGTTGATTTTGTTGTTTCATTTTTGTTGAAATCATTCTTTTTGTGAAATAAATTATTGTGCAGTTTAAAGTTTCTCGTCTTCGTTCTGGTTCATTTTAAATATCATGGTGGAGGTTATTGTGTGGGCATACTTTTAAGTGATCCAGTTGACAACCCAGTCCCCGAGATAAATTTAAGAGGTAAGTAAAGGTAAGCATGAACCCCCGTATATTTTGGTGTGTTCCACAATAATTTTCTTGTTAACTATTGTGCTCTAATCTCGATAGTATCTGTCAATGCCATTTTCATTGATGTAGCTATGCCGGCGCGTTTGATTATTGGCAATCCGATTGAGGGGGCGGATATCTGACAGCCTACTATCCGGATATCGGGTACAGTACCTTCTTCAAGGCCACGGCCGCCTCCTTCCCTCTTCCTTGCCTATCCATCCTGACCATCCATTACCTTCCTTCATGAGGCCCCTGTTCGCTTTGCAGGTGAGGCTGCCTGGGCGAGGTGCCAATCCCACCTCACCAGTTGTATCCACTCCGATTAGATGTTCCCAGCTCTAGGACACTGCCCGTAGAGGCGGTAGTGGTGAATTCCCTCGCTGAGTCCGTGGGTTTCACCAACCTGGAGGGTAAACGACTAAGAAAAAACAAAAAGAAAATTGCGCGGGGAATGACAGTTTTGTATCACAATTACTAACCTGTAATAAATACCAATCATCATAATTATATATAAAATATTCTGAGGTGTATGGTTCACAAAAGTCAAGTTCTTAATACAGACGGAGTTACAAGGTGCGGTTTGTACCAATATCTTACAAATCTTGTATTTCTTGAAAGGTCAATGGGAATATATTTATTCGTTTATAAAGTGCGTTTAAACAAATAAACATGACGATAGCTCCTGTGAGAACTGTGTCGCGTTGAGCCCGCATAATTGTAATGCCTGGTGGGTTGTTACATGTGAGCTTTTTCGCATAGGATCTCTTGTATAATAACAATGCTATTGGTTGTACGTCTCCTTTAACTACTGCGACTTTTAGAGGCGCTGGTGTGCCAGAATTTCGCTCTGAAGAGGACCTTTAACCTGCTATAAATAAGCCTATACTGACACGGCTCTTTCATAGTTGTGCACCCTGAAATGCCAACTTACCTGAAGCACAACAGGCGAGAATGTTACCAAGGCACCACGTAGCCAGTCGAAAAAATAACATGGATTAATTGTACGCATTTTTTTACGTTTGATACATTTTTCAATATGAAAATGAAAATCCACAGCCTGCTTCCAGTCGACCGACAGGGTCAGGGAATGGAATGAATGAAGCCCCCATCTAGCGGCGAGGATATGAACTGTGCCGGCTGCCTAAGCCTGTCGAACTCCTCTGGGGCAATGATTAAATGAATGACAGATGAAATGAAATAATAGTGGAGAGTGTTGCTGGAATGAAATTTGTGACAGGGAAGACCGGAGTACCCGGACAAAAACCTGTCTGCCTCTGCTTTGTCCAGCAAAAATCTCACATGGAGTGACCGGGATTTGAACCACGGACCCAGCGGTGAGAGGCCAGCGTGCTGCCGCCTAAGCCACGGGGGCTTACTTTTCAATATAAGGGAGTTTAATTGCATGGCAATGTTTCGTTCATGAGGCTTACATCATCAGATCTGATTTACATAAGGATGGTAAAGTTTTTATTTGTTATACAGTACATGTATCTTCTTCTTCCTGGCGTTGTTCCCAATTATTTTTTGGGGTCCGCCACTCTGCACCTCGCTCTCCATTTGTTGCGGTTTGCTGCATCAATAGAACGAAGAACTACGATGCGCATATCGTCGTGAAGGGTATCCATCCAGCGCCTTTTTGGCCGTCCTGGAGGTCTTTGTCCATCAGGCTCGAGAGCAAGTGACTTGCTTACAATGGACTCGGTATTTGCTCGGGCTACATGCCCGTACCAAGGCATCCGAGCCTCCCTCATTTTGGATGGAATAGGGGCAATTCCAAGAGTATTGCGGACGTTATATATGTATATTAAACTTATATTCAAATATACAGTCCACCTCGTTGTGTAGTGGCTTGCATTCTTGGCTGTAACTTCTGAGGCCCGGGTTCGATTCCCAGCTGGTCTGCGTTTTGGAACAGGGTACACTCAGCATCGTGGGACAAAATTTAGAAGAGGTGTGTTCGACAACTATCTCAGTCATCCTGGAACTGGTTTTCCGAGGTTTTCCACTTCTTCGCTAGGTAAATGCCGGAATGGTGCCCAATTTAAAGCAACGGCCGCCTCCTTCCCAATCCTTATCTCAATGACAAATACATACACTAATACAACCGACTTGCCTCCCAGAATTTCGCCATATGGTCGCTAAGTCTCTTCCTTCTGTTTTCAGACCACATCACCTTGGTAGCATAAAATAATATTATTAGGGTCAGCTGTATAGTCTGTCTCATGCAAAATGGTGGACAGAATGATTTACCCGGGGGTCTGAGGTTTGATTCCTGGCTCTGTCAAGAAATTTAATTCTGGTCTGAGGGCCGGAACGGGGTACACTCAGCCTCGTAGGCCTATTCGTGATTTAGCATGTCCCATTGCCCTCGATTCTAACGCAAGCTCTTTCTTGAAAGTTTCTGATATGTATTGTATGTATGTATGTATTCCTTATTGTCAGACAGATAGACTCCACGTGTGACAATATAATAAATAACAATAAAATTTACAAGTATAAACAAAACAAAAACAATTTCAGTTTAATCGCTGTAATAGATTCGTAGATATTGAGAACCATCTAACTATTTCGGATGGTCGCCATGTTGGATTTTTATATACAGTTTGTTATGTGCTATTACATGAAGATTATTGTGTAGGTGTAGTATTCAAACTTCAATCCCATAATTAGGACACAAGATATGAAGATCAGATTTTAATATATCGCACAGCTGCCAACTTGTGGTTATGAAAGCAATTGAAATAAATTAGATGCCAGTGGTTTAAAATTTGTATAAGCATTCACCGTACCAACTTTTACTGCGCTCGAATTGTTGAATCGCGAGAAACGTCCATTTCAATATTTATATTTCGCGTCACCGCCATGTTGGATTTGTGCTCACCAGGTAATTGAAAGTCCCATAGGTGAACTTCCGCTAATAGCCTCTATCAACATACAACATTTCAGTTTGATTCTTATCGTAGATTAGTAGATATTGATAAAAGTCTAAATATTTCGGTTGGTTGCCATGTTGGATTTTTTGTATGTAGCCATAGAGTTATGTGCTATTAGATGACGATTTCTGCGTAGATTCATTATTCAAACGTTCACCTTGATCGCATGATTAATACACAAGAAATAAAAACTTAATTTTAAAATTACGCACAGCCGCCATCTTGAGGTTATGTAAACAATTGAACTAAATTAGATGCCAGTACATTACAATGTGTAATAACATTTACTGTACAATATTTCGCTGCGCTCAGATGGTTACATCGCGAGAAATGTCTATTAAAATGTTTCACATTCGCATGGCGGCCATGTTCGTTTTATATTTTACAGATTTTTAGAAGTCTCATAGGTGATCTTCTAGCAGTGCTCTTTTTCACCGTACAAAATTTCAGGCTGATATTGGTAATAGTTTCGGAGATATAGAATGCCGGTGAAATAATTCGCACAGCAGCCATCATGAAGTTATGTAGACAATTGAACTAAATTAGATGCCAGTGCATTACAATGCGTTCAAACATTTGCTGTACTAAGTTTCATTGCGTTTGGATGGTTAAATCGCGAGAAAGATCTATTTAAAAGGATAATTTTCGCTTGGCAGCCATATTCGTTTTGTGGTTAACAGGTTTTTGAAAGTCTCGTAGATGACTTTTCGTAGTACCGTTTATCACCGTACAATATTTAATGGTGATATCTGTAATAGTTTTGGAGATATAGAATGCTGGTGAAATATTTCGCACAGCCACCATGTTGGATTGGTTAGACGTAATACAATTTGAAGGGCACGGTCGGGGTCGGCTGAAATAGTACTATGACCTTACCGAGATTCATTGAAATCGCTCTAGTTGTTTAGAAGTAATTATGGGGACACCCACACACACGCACACATAGACACACGGACAAAATTTGATCTCATAAGCCTATTTTTTTTTCATAAAATGAAAATAGGCTAACAAGTAGTTCCGTGTAGAATAAAAGGCTATTTTCATATATCCTACTTATGTTAATTGCCAATATCAACATACACCATTTCAGTTTGATTGCTGTAATAGATTCGTAGATATTGAGAACCGTCTAATATTACGCATGGTCGCCATGTTGGATTTTTATATATGTAGGTCTTAGTGTTATGTACTGATACATGAAGATTATTGTGTACGTATAGTATTCAAACTTCAATTGAATGATTAGGATACAAGAAGTAACAAGATGTTCAGTAAAGAACATACAGCCTACTTTCTCCTAAATGCATGGGTATTGTTATAACTCCTTGTCCTTTTCAAGGAGTATAATTGAATTTTGGTTGTAGTAGCTTGTTGAAATACAACGAGCTATACGGATATTAAACATATGTGAGGTGCCCTTTGCTAGTGCTACCTCTGTAAAAAAAAATCATTCAATTCGGTTCCACCGTGTTTGAATTGATATGGGGATTCAATTTGCACACATACATGGCCGCTATCAGTAGTTAAGGAAATGTATGTTTTGAATATTGCGTAATCGCGAGGACATATTGCATCATCATGACGTCATCTGATAGCTATGCGGATGTGAGCATGTGCACGTGCACATGTTAGCGTGGGAAGAGGTTGACCTTTAACTGCTTGAAGCAGATAACCTTTGGGTAACCGCTTGAAGCAGATAACCTTTGACTTATTTATGCGATGGAGATAAAAATTAATGGGTGTTGACGTCATTTGATACCCATGCAAGTTTGCAGCTGTGTGAGCGATCACGTGATATGTCTGCAGTGTTCGCGTGAGACGTGGTTGACCTTACACGTCATTGGGTAAGAATGTAATCTTTGACTTCTTTAAGTAATAGTGATAAAAATATAATGAGATGATTGTGTCAGAAGCTTGTTTTGTAGCATTTGGTTTCTTGAGTGTAGGTGGGGGTGAAGGATATATAAATGCATGTGTGCGTGGATGAGTTTAACATCTACGTTTGCGCGAAGAGAGAGTGTGTGTGTGAAAGAAAAAAAGAAAGTCAACGACGAGGAACAAATTGTGTGTGTGATGGATGTTCTAACGAAGTTCAATAACTTAGCCACTTGCGTTGAGTGTTCTAATAAGAAACTATCCGAACTAATAATTGATTTACCGTATGTGGTCCAAATTATTCGGGCTGTGGAGACGAGATTTGGAAGAAAAATAGTGGTGGACATTATCATTGAAGGTGAAATAACAAGTGTATTTCTACCAGCAGTATTTGCAAAACTAAGCGCATCAGAGATCGATGAACTAAACTCACTTAGAGGCAAACTGATGTTGGTGTATTTGGGGTTGAAGAACCGCTCACATCAAGTTGTTTTAAAACTGTAAATTTTTGGTGAGTATATATATGCAGATTATATATGTATTGATTGATATAACGAATGATATATATATTTAGTTGCTTATTATTATTTTTTTCAGATTATCTAAAAACTAATAAAAGGAACAGCAAAATGAAGTGGAAAACTGTTAATTTTCTGAGTGGAACTGAACATCGATCGCACCCGGTAATAGAGTATCATCGTGTGTGCTTTCATCAGTCTGAAGAAGGAGAAGAAGAAGAAGAAGGAGAAGATGATAATGAGGTGAGTCATAATGAGAAAGAAGCTTGTTTTAACAAATGGACATCTTCGAGTGGAATTTCAACATTTTCAGTCTACGTTACTAATGTTAGCAAATCAGATGATAGTCAGCGAGAGGTGACAGAAACAGTTCTAAGATATTTGTTACAAGAATTATGTGAAGATGAACATTTTATTTGTTTCTTCGGATACAATACATTTGATGAGGTTTACAAAATTGAATTTTCCATCACTTGTTTTGAAGTAACAAAATTGAATGAGTATAGAAACAAATTGCTTGGTAAACTTCAGGACGAATTTCCCTTTGAAGCCATTCATTGTTCGCTGGAGATTACAGGCAGCAATTTATCTCAATGGCTTGAATACACTTTAAAAGATTATAGGTTTTTGGTGAACCGATGTTACAGCAACTGCTGGTGGTGTATTAACAACAGTGCGAATTGGACAATTGCTTAGACAACAATGGCAACACCTCCTAGCAAACGTAGAAAGGTTGATATTGTAATACATAATAATAACAGTGAAAATATAAGAAACCAATTGAACAATGCATTTGAAAGTGTTTCTAATTTTAGAAGTGAACTAAACGGTGCTATTTCAATATCATACCAAATCGGGGAATACACTCAAACGGACTTGATTGAGAACAGTGATGAGTTGATTGAATGTTGGAGAGTTATTAGTGAGCACATATTGCAACAAGCTGTGAATTGTGAAGAAATTACACTTCAAATAAAGGATGAATCTTTCTTAAGCTGTGAGTTAATTGAAACAGCATTCAATTCTAGAGTGTACACACTTGCAGTTTCAAATGTTAATAATGAGTTTTTGGATCCCCACGAATTTTTAGCAAATGCTAATATTTGGTTTACAAAGTATGTTAAGAAAGCGTTAACTGTGCAAGCTTTAAAGGTGAATTCAGTTTTGTGTGCACAGTATGTGCTTCGCGACATATCGGAAACAAAATATTTTGCTGTCAAAAATAAAGTAGTTTTCGAGTATACGGATGTAAATGAATTTTATAATAATCATATCATTGAAGGTACATTGACAAAAATGAGCGAATTTGAAGCAAATGGCTCTGGGTGGGCTTTAGAAAAAATTCATAGTTTGAGAATTAATATAAATAAATATGTTGGATTTCGAGTAGGAATGTCCATTACTAGTAGATTGCCTGATGTAATAGTCAATAAACATGCAGTGCTAAATTTGTATGATACAAAGGAAGCTTGTTTTGCGTGGAGTGTGGTTGCTGGTTTGTATCCAAAAACGCGAAACGTGAATCATCTTTCTTCCTATCCTAATTATAGAGATGTTTTAAATTTAGATGATATTCCAATTCCAATGCAAATGAAATATTTAAACAAGTTTGAAAATCAAAACAATATTTCTGTGAATGTGTATGGAGCACAATATGATGAAAACAAATGGGTGTGTATGGGAACAAACGAAGTAAAAGGGAAAAAACCATTTACTATTGTACCTTTGTATGTATCAGATAAAGTATATGAAAGGAGTGTGGACTTATTGATGTTGCAGATTGGAAACAGTGAAAGTTATCACTTTTGTTTAATTAGAAATCTCGCTCGCCTTGTGCGTTCAAGCATCACTAGGAATTGTAGACGGATTTATATATGTAGACGTTGTTTGTCATATTATTCTCTTGAGGATGAGTTAAACGTTCACTTTGCAGACTGTAAACAGTTTCCTGTTGCAAAAAGCATATTGCCAACTGACGAACAAAGATTTGTTAATTTTACAGAATTTAAATTTAAAGATAGAGTTCCATTTATAATTTATGCAGATACTGAATGCGTTTTGTCTCCTATTTCCTCTTGTTTTCCAAATAGTGACATTCCTAACTCTACATTAACCCATAAACATATTCCTTACAGCATTTCTTTATACCTTCATTGTAATTTTGATAGTGATTTGTGCAGTTTTAAAATCTTTAGGGGAAATAATTGCATAGAATTGTTTGTAAAGGAACTTTATAGTATTGTAGATAAACTTCAAACATATTATTTATCAGCTAAACCGATGTTAAAGATGACGGAAAACGAAGAAAGATTATTTTTGTTAATTAAAATTTGTCATATTGTCATTTAGACTTTCACGGCCCGTGTTATTATTCATAATGTTGAATTTTGGGCTTATGCCGTGTTTTATTATATTGCAATTCGACGCGTTTCGAAAGAAACCATGTCTTTCATCGTCAGGAATAATCTGGAATACGACAGAAAGAAACCATGTCTTTCATCGTCAGGAATAATCTGGAATACGACATTGTCGTATTCCAGATTATTCCTGACGATGAAAGACATGGTTTCTTTCGAATCGCGTCGAATTGCAATATAATAAAACACGGCATAAGCCCAAAATTCAACATTATGAATAAAATTTGTCATATTTGCGAGAAACCGATTGCAGATAATGAACTCAAAGTACGCGATCATTGTCACATAACTGGAAAATATAGAGGAAGCGCACACAATAGTTGTAATTTAAATTACAAAGTAACGAGGGTCCTGCCTATAGCATTTCATAATCTAACGGCGTATGATGGACATTTTATAATTAAAGAAATTTGTGAGAAACATGAAGGTGGGAAGTTACATAATCCTGGTCAGATAAAATTGTTAGCAATGAATATGGAACGTTATAAAGGGTTTACAAAGCATGTATGGGTTAAGAATGGATTCGTTCAGTTAAAATTTATCGATACATATAATTTCTTGTCCTGTTCACTAGATCAATGTTCATCTTCGTTAAGTGAAGATTCAAAGCAAATAACTCGACGTTATTTTAATGATGATGCACAGTTTCGACTTACTGCGAGAAAAGGTGTGTTTCCCTATGAATACGTCACGAGTATGGATGTACTTAACGAAACTAAATTACCTGAAATATCCAAGTTTTATAGCAGTCTTTATAATCAAACAATATCGAACGAGGAGTATGAGTTTGCTCAATCGGTGTGGGAAACGTTTTCCTGTCAAACAATAGGAGAATACGCTGATTTGTATTTAAAAGTTGACACACTTCTTTTGGCAGATGTCTTTGAAAATTTTAGATCGAATGGCATGGAAACTTATGGCATTGATGCAGCTCATTTTTACACTGCTCCATCTATGTCTTGGTGCGCGATGAAAAAGATAACCAACGTTCAACTCGAATTGCTTCAAGATATTGATATGTTACACTTTTTTGAACGATCTATTCGAGGGGGAAATGTTCAGTGTATAACACGACATGCGATTGCTAATAATAATGTACAGCCTCCCAGGGGTATGCACCCCTTGGAGACCATCCCCCATCATCTGCCTACATCTCCTAACGGGCAACCCTTGGAAAGCCGGGCCAACATCCATAAAACGTAGCAGGGACAGCTTGCCACTCTAGAAAGCAGCTGAGTCCTTGCACAATGGTTACACATAGCGACATACTATTAACTGGGCCAGCAATGCCAACACATTGCTGACAACATAGAGCCGGAGGGTATAAGAAGGCATCTTAATGAGGTCAAAGGATCTCTCCATTATCAGTGCTTCAACGATACGGCCGCAGGCTACGCCGGTGTCATCAGAGGTAAGTCAGTCGTGTTCAGAGTTCCTACTTTTGTAACCTCTAACCCACAACTTGTACTTTACATTGTGAACATAATTACATTCCCTACAAGGGACTCATACTCAGAATTACAGACCAATAAACACTTGGTCCACACTCTACACTAGCATTACTGTTTATACGCCTCTTTACATCCCAACGCCCTTCCTTATTCCCGTCACGGTAAGACGTGACAGACGGTAGTCTAATAGCGCTAGCTCAGATACCATTGTATTTCTCGAGCCAGCCCGGCTGCCAGCAAGCAGCACGTGCCACTCGGCTGATACGAGCAGATTCAATTACATAATAAGCAGTCAGCTGAGCAAACAGCACAGTGACCCTTGCATTGGGTCCCATCCCTTCAAACACTACTACCTTATTTATAGGAACGCCCCCTAGTTCCTAGCACACCACAACACTCTACACTGGTCAGCTTGCCCTGCCAAGGGAAGCTACCCTTTTTAGGCACAACCTTATAAATTAGTACAATAACTCTTCCCTTTTAGATCCACCCCCAAATAAGGGATCTAAAACACTGGTGGAGGCGCAGAGTACCGTGACGTTGTTTTAGAACAACGCCCTAGGGGTACAAACAACGTATCCCTGCGGTCAAGACGGTCCTAACCGCACGCAGCCAAGCAAATATTGATTTTTTTTTTAACCTCATATTGCGTCACACATTTTTTAAATTAAATGTCCACATTTAGAACTACATTAAGAGACTTTGCACACCACTTATCGGCTAGTACGACTCCACTCCTACCGAAGCTAAAGATTAAGAACGGTGACTTAATAACTGACCAGACTGCAGTACAACTTCTCAGGGACCTTGAATTCCAAACAGCAAAGATCCGTGCTCAACACCCTGCCGCTGCAGCACAAGTTATACATTTTACACGGTCCCAGGCCAGTGAACACACACAAGAGTCACCAGTATCCAGCGCTAGTGAAGTAGATTGCCTGCCAACACTCCATCCCCTATTGTTGCAGCAACTGCAGATCACAGAGCAGAAAGCCAGTAACCTGCTCGAGCGCATTTCAGAGCTATTAGAGACAGACACTATTAAAGCCAATAATCACACGACAGAAGCGGTTCTTGACATCCACACTATTTTGGAAACAGTAAAACAGGATTTAGACAGAACCGTACACATAGTCGAATCCACACAGTACGACAATACACCATCCATCAGCACAGACATATCAGGTGACGAGCCACCTGGTAACGTAACACAGGTGTCTTACACGGGAAGCGAGGCTAATTCCCCTCTAAACAGCCCAAATACCTCAGCACACGACAGCGGGGTGAACGGCACAAACAGACCCGAAGCACTACACAGCCAACGAGACACAGCTGAAAGCGAGATGAATAGACACACTGAATACCCCATGATCCACCCCACAAAGTTCACGGGGGAAGGCCAGGATCCCGAGGAATACCTCAAGGCCTTCAATAGAACGGCCCGGATCAATGGTTGGAGCGAGGAAGTTAGGAAACGGCTCCTTCCTGCCTATCTCACAAAGGCGGCCATGACATGGTATGAGCTCCATGAGGACGCACTAGAGGCTGCCACATGGGAGGAAACCGCGGTAATGTTGAAGGATTAGTTCCAGCGTATACCAGACGATGACGATCTCTATGACCAGATTAGACAGAGGTCACAGGGACCCAAAGAGAGCGCCCAGGCATACATCAATGTTAAATTGATAATGTGCGAAAAGTACAATGCAGCAATGACAAATAAACAGAAAGTCAAGCTGTTAATGCAGGGCCTCAGACCAGCCATAGTAGAAAAGCTATGCATCATGAACAACCTCACGGTCCAACATATGTTGAATAACATAAAGACCATAGAGGAGGGGAGAAAGATCACGGAAAAGGCTACGGAAAAAGCCGTGGATCTGCACTTCAAAACTCGGAAAGACGACACTAATGACAAAATAGACGAATTAGTGGACAGGATGGAGAAACTGACCATAGCTGCCATCCAAGCGGGCGGGAGACCGCCAAGGGATGAGCAAGCAGACAAACGAGAACACTATCATACTGAGAGGGACAGGGGGTACACAGAGAGGAGACGCTACGGGAGGGAAGAAAATTACTACCCTCCACAGCGGCCAACAACACCTCCCCCACAGGATAGGCCACACTACCCTCCTCGGTACTCACCGATAGCATACACGGACACAGAGCCGACATACCCCTCAAGGCGTTCACCATCTCCGTACACACGGGAGTACTACCCTGAGGAGTACGACCACGACATCCCCCGACGAAACAGCCCGCCACCAAATAGACAGTCCTACGCTGCCCCACAATACAGGGCAGACAGGGAGTACCGGGAATATTCGCCCCCACGCGGGCAAGGTTATGCAGCCCCGCAGTACAGGGGAAATGGGGAATATCGGGAGAACCCGCCCCCACGCAGCCAAGGTTATGCAGCCCCGCAATACAGGGGAAATGGGGAATATCGGGAGAACCCGCCCCCACGCAGCCAAGGCTATGCGGCCCCGCAGTACAAGGGAAATTGGGAACAGCGAGAAAACCCACCCTCGACCAGACAGGGGTATGCAGCTGACCAATATAGGGAAAAGGGGAACCGACGGGAACACCCGCCCCAGCAGCAGCAGACATACACCCCACCCTGGCGGAGACAGAATAACGGACAACAGGGCAATAACCGACAAGGAAGGAAACCCACTAGAGAAAGGGACAACATAGACAAACACACGAAGGGCCCAGAACACTACCCCCTCCCCGACGAATACCCGAGGGAGTTCAGGGATGAAACACCCCACAGGACAGACAGGGGGGCAATACTCCCTACGCCTAGACACACACCGCAAGCGGGGAGCTGGCGCAGCCACCCCGAGGGGGGGCACACATACATTACAGGCAGGCGTACACCCACATTTTCAAAAAACGCCTAGACGGGGAGGTTCGGCTAGCTGATGAAGCAGCTGAGGTTCCTCCCCCAACACAACACAAGAAAGGCCCTTCCCCCAAGAAAACTCGTAAGAGTAAGGGGAAGAAGCAGCCAGCTAAAGCTAAGGCTGACGATCCGCCCCCGGACCGTTTCCAAACACACCCCGTGCAAGGAGACGGCAACTGTCTGTTTAGGGCCATGAGCTATCTAATCCGGAATACCGAGGATTATCATGGGGACTACAGACAGAAAACGGTCAAACATATCCTGGCCAACTGGAAAGAGTACCGGGACTTTGTGTCGGACGAGCGGGAAAACCCATTCCAGACCGGGGCGGATTACCGAAAATACATGGGTAAGGACGGCACCTATGGCAGTGCCGTAGAGGTAACCGCTCTCGGCAAGGTGCTCAAAGCCAACATCCATGTATACACGGATGTGCACTCGCCTCCGCTATTCTCAACTGCGGGATTCAATAGGGACCTACACGTACTTTTTACAGGAAACCCTAAGGCGGGACATTACACACCCCTCACAATCAGAAGCAAACAGCCCGAGAACACGCCCACACCCTCCAAACAGAAAACCCTACCCCCTTCACCACAGCACAGGGGGGGAATTGACCACACACAGGCGCATGACGCGAGCTCGCTCGGCATGGGGAAGCCAGCAACAGGAGTCGAACTCGCGACCGCCTGGAACAAAAGTCGGGGTAACAAGGGCAAGCTCAGGGTCACATTTGCAGACACACCTTCCCGAGAGGAAGAAACCAACAACAACACAACTACACAAAGGCTGGGAACGATTAATACATTAAACGTTCGCCAGCAGACTCCTAGTCTCACAGCAAGACCGGTTAAAGGAGATGGCAATGTACTTGGCAAACGCACTTTGCTGACCGGGGCAAAGTATTCAGGACAGGAAGTAAGCCGAGAGGCGAAGCGTGCCAGGTACGATAAGCGGACAGCTCCGTGCCTTCCCAGCACAAATGTCACGCCGGCAACAACAACAACAACAACATACATCTTACACAACACATCGGTGCAGGGCAGTGGATTTCAGGTATCGGCCCTCACGATACACGCCACCATAAATGGCCACAGAGTGCAGGCCCTAATTGATACTGGGGCAGCCGTAAGTTGTGTTAATAGACGACACATTGCCGAGGCGCAAATACAAGGTGTCACGGGAGACATTCGGCTGGTAGCGGCCAATGCTCAGACGCTAGAAAACATGAGGGTGGCAAACATACATATTAGGATAGACCATTTTGCACCCCATGTTCGTTATCGAACACCTTTCTGCGTCAGCCATAATTGGCATGGATTTTCTCGCTAGATATGAGGCTAGCATAAATTTCGCTAGTGGTCAGATGCTTTTAAAGCACGACCAGAGGCTCACCACACATCCCATGGTATACACCAGGAACAGAGATGGGATTCGAGCGGAGCGAGAAAATCACGAGCATCAGGCCCCTACACTGCACACTATCAGCCAATACACAAACACACACACGGATAAGGCGGCCAACCAGAACCACAGGCAGGACCTGACTCCGGAGCAAAATAAAAGGCTCACGGAGCTCCTGGAGACCAACAGAGATATTTTTGCCCACTCAATGAAGGATCTCGCTGTGACAGACCTCATTGAACACCATGTCACACTCACTAGTGACCGACCAGTACACCAGCCTCCCTTCAGAGTGAGCCAGAAGGAGAGACATGCCATCGATGCCCAGATCTCAGAGATGCTCGAGGCAGGGGTCATTGTGCCCGTTATTTCTAACTATTCCTCTCCAGTTCTGCTGACCAAAAAGAAGGACGGATCGCACAGGTTTTGTACTGACTACAGGAGGCTCAATAAATTAGTCGAAAATGATAGTTATCCACTACCAAGGGCAGACACCTATTTGGACGCCCTTGGTGGAGCTAGCTGGTTCAGTTCGATGGATTGCTATAGTGGATTCTATTCAATCCCCGTCTATGAACCAGATAGGCACAAGCTGGCGTTCGTTACAGAGAACGGACTATTTACCTACACCCGTTTACCGATGGGTCTCCGTAACGCCAGCCAAACCTTCCAAAAGCTAGTGGATAAGACATTTTCAGGGCTTAAATGGCGTTCCGTATTAGTGTACGTGGACGACATAACGGTCTTCTCCAACACTTTTGACGAACACATCGTACATTTGGAGGAGGCTTTCGCAAGGATCAGAGAAGCTAAACTAAGGCTTAAACCTGCGAAATGTCAATTTGCCAGACAGCAAATTAACATATTGGGCCATATTGTCAACAGGGAGGGCATTATTCCCGACCCAGCTAAGACTGACGCAATAACGGGCATCCCAATGCCCACAAATTTGAAACAATTGCGCAGTTTTATTGGCTTGGCTTCGTACTATCGCAAGCATATCTATAGGTTTGCACACATCGCCCATCCCCTAACTGAACTCACACGTGAAAAAACGCCCTTCAGCATCACGCAGGAATACATAGATGCCTTCAACACACTGAAGCAACTATTGACCTCACCTCCATTGCTGCAACACTTCCACAGTGATAGGCCCACATTTTTACACGTGGATGCCAGCCTGTATGGGTTGGGAGCAGCCCTATTGCAGGAAGACGCCGAAGGGCGCAAACGGCCCGTCGCCTACGCTAGCAGGAAGCTAACGGCCGTTGAGACTAGATACTCTGCCACAGAGCGGGAAATGCTGGCATTTTCGTGGGGAGTGAACTATTTTAGAGTATACCTCTATGGTATCAAGTTCACGGTAGTGACTGACCACGCGAGCTTGCTTTTTTGGGACAAATTTAAAAACCCAAATTCGCGGCTCAACAGGTTTATATTCCGCCTGTATGAATATGACTTCGTGGTCAAACACAAGAAAGGCGCTACACACCTAGACGCAGATGGGTTGTCTAGGCTGCCAGTAGCCGAGCCCCCGGATGACTGTAAGGACCACGACTGGGACGATATGCCCACCTTTGCCCTGACGGTGGTTGACATCAAACAGGAGCAAGAAAGTGATCCGCACTTGAAACAGATTCTATTGGCACTAGAAGACTTGGATAAAGTGGACTCCAAGACAGCACGGATGTCTAGGCGATTTTTCCTAGACAAAGACGGGGTACTGAAATTTAAGCCCACAGCCATGCACGATAGCGCACCTATAGCGGTTCCGGAATCTTTGAGAGAAAATATCATGATCGGACACCACAATAGCCCACTGGCAGGGGCACACTTAGGTACGCATAAAACATACCTTAGAATCCGTGACAAGTACTATTGGGTGAACATGAAGGCCGACATAGATACCTTTGTAAAGACATGTCACACCTGCCAACGATTCAAAACAAGACCTGGCAAGCCTCATGGACTACTCAACCCAATTCCCGTGGGAGAGTTATTTCACAGAGTCGGGATAGATGTGAAAGGCCCCATTACAACAAGTCAGAAAGGTAATAAATATATCCTGGTGGCCACCGAGTATCTCACACGATACATGATTACAAAGGCTGTTCCCAAAGCAGACACGAACAGCATAGCCGAATTTCTATTTGATATAATTACACGATATGGCCTATTCCAAACCTTATTATCCGACAGAGGTACTATTTTCACCTCGAGAGTGCTCCAACAGTTTCTGGAGATACTCAGGATTAAGGCATACACTACCACGAGTTTTTCCCCGCAAACCAACGGACTCACGGAGAGTATGAACAAAATACTTGGAATAGCGCTGGCTAAATTTACAGAGGACGCAGGAACAGACTGGGATGAATACCTGCAAAGCATTACTTTTAGTTACAATACCTCTGTGTCTACGGCTACGAAACACTCTCCACACTTCCTACTGCACGGATACACACCCAGAAGTCCCATAGACAATATATGTATCCCACAGGACGCCCACACAGACAATGCAGCTCGGCTAGAGCATTTGCAGATAGCCCGCATGGACGCTAGAAAAAACATAGCCGAGGCCCAGAAAAAGCAAAAAGAGCGGTACGATCGGAATAGAAAGACCGTGGAATACACACCCGGGCAATTGGCCATGGTCTCCAATTCTGCCCGTAAGAAGAACGTGTCCGAATTCCTCCTGCCACGATGGGCAGGTCCCTTCAAAGTCTGCAGGAAGGTATCTGACCTAAATTATATAGTGAGCGTGCGCCATGGGAGGAAACTCATAAAGGACACTATTCACGCCCGCCGGATGAAGGCATATCACACACGTAAAGCTCACACACCTACACGTACAGGCGGGCACACTGCTAAAAGAAAAGGAAACGGTCCCGTTGGCAGACGTGGGAAGAAAGCCAAGAAATAGCCTTCAGACCTCACTGACCGTACCGGGATACGATCCTAACACTCACCAGAACTGTCCCGGAGACACAACCTTAATGGTGCCAGAAACAATTACTCTGGGTAAAAGACGGTCTCCAAACCCGCAACCTTCTGAATACCAGGAATATAAGGTTGGGTAGATATCCAGTTCTAGAATAGAAAAATGGGAAAGCTAAGACAAATTGGGACAGTCCCACTAACAGCGGGTCATAAACGAAAAACAACAAAATCGCCTCTGGCATCTGGTCACCAAACACGCGACTAGCGGCCCAGACACACTCGCGTACGACGACATTTTGTACCATGGATAAAGAACATACTTGAACCACGATACAGTTAACGCAAAATTTGGGGACACACATGTAGTTATTGAGAGGTTCTTTTGTATGGCGGATGCCCCACTCACAATTACAGAGATAGCATTCAGACCGAGAGACACAAACATACAGTCACAGAGCACTGTCCAGCATGTAACAAGATAATGCACACGTGAATGAAATTGGACACTATCGAGAAGCGATAAGGCGCGCAGGGCTGGTTGACCTTCACGCACACAGACGGACTAAGCCTGTGCCTAGTGGACAGGAACAAACGCATCATTCACGCCCGATTTAGAGACCCTATATCTTCCAAAATTACACTACGAGGGGAAATCAAAAACATACAAACTCTACACAGGTATGCATGCTTTCATTTGCGCATTGCACATCCACGGGAACGTGCCATAATATATGCGGCACGGAAATGATCACACCAAATCTTTACAGACAACCGGATTCGAACCCATGACCACACACCACACTCGTACCAAAAACTAACTATCCAATGGTATTTTTGGTACACGGAACACAAGCAAAAACCACACTAGGAAAGCCCCAAGCCCTGAAACACAACGCAAACATAAAACACAGAGAATGACATAAGGTCACGGGTCTGAGTTCCAGTAAAAAATTTAGACACAAAGGAAAACAGCTATTCAGGCGTCCAATCATACTGAAATTGGCCCATACAAGTGCATGAACAGGGAATACTACATTTCCTCCCACCAAAAGCCAGACATAAAATTTCGAATTACACCAGCCATAGAGAATACATTTCACAGACACAGGTAGGAAAATTTCG
This sequence comes from Meconema thalassinum, assembly GCA_946902985.2. Taxonomy (NCBI): domain Eukaryota; kingdom Metazoa; phylum Arthropoda; class Insecta; order Orthoptera; family Tettigoniidae; genus Meconema; species Meconema thalassinum. Next base: position 304,389,529 of record OX336391.1, read on the forward strand.
CAAGACACAAGTCTTAGGGAACAATGGACACACAACGTCATTACCTAACTAGGACGAATTGCTACATTAGTCCGCTAGGAATCTAAAACAATGACCACACTTGCATTCGTGCAGAAAAGCACATGCCAGCGGATGACAAACAATAACTTCCCTGCCTGACATTACACATACCAACTGCTGACTTGCAGACTATTCACACTGCAATACTGCGGTGACGAGACACTATTGCGTAGCGGCAGTGACCATGAAATTACAAACACATAACAATTATAACACCATACATTTTTTTCCACACTGCAAAAACATTTGGCAATGGACAAGACGTGACACAGCGGAACTTATCTTGGGCCTATAAGGGCACGTTCGCAAGGACGTTGGCAAGCCAAGGGCGCCTTCTGCCCACACAGGCGATACATATTACGACTTAGCCTGCAACAGACCAACCGTCCGCGTGGTGTAGCGGAACATAGGCACACACACGCACACGCACTCAACAATTAGGAGCAAACACACACAAGATCTCCCCCCTAATAACTTCTCTTATCGATCGCAAGGCATAGGAGTCATTACAGATGACTAGCACATGACCAGTCGCACTACGACCACTGGCCACATCAACACTGCAAATGGCAGACCAGATTAGGTCATGCAGCTCTACTATCCCAAGGCGCGGATAGACAGCCAACATGGATCAAGGGAGGATGACCAACCATAGGTGGATAATCCCAGAGGGATTACCAACATACTACAGCAGGCTACCATGGTTAATACCCAATTCCCTTCCAATAACCCTCTCACGCCCAACATAAACCAACGCAGACACATCTACACGACCAAAAACAGCTACACTACATTACAAAGTACACACAAGGGGTTGATGGACTTCATGCGTCTAAAGAGCAGGCATGCTACGCCTTGCGCCACGATGCTACCACCTGAGTATTAGGGGTGTATCAGCAAACATTAAAGAAGCATAATGCGCCTCTCCAAATGAGAGAGGAGGCCATAGATATATATTAACCATTCTTTAGTACTTAAACACTCCCGCATGACAGGAATATATTGGTATTATGCCCCACCCTACACCTATCCGTACATGAAGGCAGAAACTTCATATCCAGACACATGCATGAGTATCCCATCCATTTACCAGGGATTTTGATATCAAACCTGCATGAAATTTTCGTATCTTTGCAATCCCCGGAATTACCTCCCCACTCCACTCACTATAGAAGCATCCCAGTGGCATCACCGGTTCCAGGCCACCAATAACGTGGAACCCAAAGGTGCGCAACCCCTTCCTACCATACTTTAAGCCCACTCAACAAATAACTACCCCCAGATCCTAATAACAGGGTACCTGACATTACAGACCCTACTAACACCTCCATTAAGGTAAAGAAAGCATTATTGCTGGAAAGCTGACGTAGCGATGGTAGACCAGAAGTAGCCTATGTACTTAGAAGATCTACAACCCCGCAACACTGGAAATATTTTACATTTTACACAGAGATTAAACTATTTACACAGGTTACGACACATTTTTTTTTCTTACAAAGGAATCTGATACGATCTGATTGTTGACAACGGTGTAAGCCGAAGGTCAGGAGAACCACACTTTGAGAGCTGGGGAAGGCGATGTGGACCCTTACCCCAGTTGGCTCGACAGCGCAGCGACCTCACTTAACTGACGACCAGACCAAACAGACGAACTACGTAAGGTCAAAGCATTCGGGACCTGACACGGGCAAACATCGAGATCTAGGGGTGCATATTAGCCCATCCCCCTTGTCGGAGAAGGTTACACCCACTATGTGTCACGGTCATCGAAGCCGAGACCTGCAGGTTGACTTTCTGAGGATGGCGGGAGAAATAGCTCACTCGGCGCCGGCCTCGGGAACTATCCCTAGAGACGACCCCATTATGACTAGACTTCTAGTTAAGTTTACATTTAAGTAGGCACGGCTTCCATAGCGGGAAGCAAGACTCCTGTGCGTTGGAGCAAAACACACGATTGCCGATACAGGCGACGATTACTGCGAAAAGCAAACCACGATTGCCGATACAGGCGAAGATTATTGCGAAAAGCAAACCACGATTGCCGACAAAGGCGAAGAAAATGTTATGCCATTGGACCACAATGTCCAATGCCCACATAAATGGCGACGCATCGGGCAGCCAATGGGCATTAAGAGAGGGGCATTGCGAGCGCCTCATAGGGGTTACGTGGGCGGCCCACCTACGACTACACACGCACTGGAAACGATCAAAAGAAATGGAAGGTACAGCAGGCGGAACGGTTTGCTTAGTGGCACCGTAAGCCGCCTGTGACTAGGTTAGTACTAGTATTAAGACCTAGAATAGATGTCGACAATAGTATTAAAACGGAGGGGACTACGAGACATTGTCGGGTTCCGGTCCAGGCAATGTACTACAAGGGCACCCGCGAGAGAAATCGGACGGACGAGCCTCCATCTAAATTTTAGTACTTAAGTCATAGTGCCATGTTAAGGTCACTTAGATGTAAGCAAATTTACTAACAGCTGTTGCTAATAATAGCACAGCACATTTCGGCTTTAGAATAAGGTCCACTCGGCATGTAAATACAGAATAGTTTTACAGTTAAGTAATTTTATCAATAAGTTAAATAAGTAGTGTAAGATGTAGGGTAACATAAACCTACATTTAAGGCTATTTTTTTTTATATATAGATCACAATAGAATATCTCGGCACTCGGTGACTAAAAATCCGTTACCGAGGTAAGCCCGACCATACTTAGGATAAACTAGGTTAAAATAGGCTAACCTAGGTTAAGTTAGACTTCGGTGGCGCTACACTTAGTTTCCAAACTAAGCGCTACCGAAGAAGGTTATATATATACCTGTCATGAATCATAATGTATTGCACTGTAATATTCATAATTAACCCACTTTTACCCACACAGGAAGACCACGGAGATACGAAGAGATAAACATCTTAATATGGATGCATTTTTGTTTTGTTTTGATTTACAGGTAACCAAGAACGTGAATATGTCTATGGTAAACATATTACCCACATACACATACATGTCGTACACGATTACACTCCTTATCAGTTTTAGTTGCACCCTTAAAGGTGACAACGCCAGCGGTCAGCGGTGGACAGCATACGTGGGATGATGACCATCGCTGAACGCAAAAACATTTCAGAATACGCAAATGAAGCGTTACTTCAGGCTCAAAGGGCGACACAGAGTTTGTAAGTGCCGGACCTTCGACCCTAAGGTGGGATTCCGACCCACGACGGAAATCCACGAGGTTATGTAATAAGTACAGGGAGAGAGTAGTGGACTAGCCACTAAACCTCACCAGGAACGGCCGATTAGAGAACGATCGGCGAGGCATAATAGTACGGTGCGCGCCAAGTATAAGAGGTATGCAGTAACTGGCCAGGTAACAGAGCTCTATAAGTTTATATATATATATGATAGTGATAATTATAAAGTGTAAATTATTTTGTATTTTCTCGCCATGTCATACAATTGCAAGGTTCCACAAGAGTGGCAAGAGTACTTATACGTACAGGGTACCCACATGGCAAACTTTATTTTTTCTATGTTCATCTTCATTACATGTTTACTATGTTCAATTATAACTTGTCAGGAATTTTACAAATGTAAGGATTACTATTGTTATTATTATCGGGTCATATCTGTTACCATTATCAAGACCACCAATGTACATAATGTCTATAATTTGTTTTCTTTCATTTTTCCTTCTTCTAACTTCCCCATTTGTCAGGGTGTTCCGTTTTTTTTTCCAAACAAATAAATACTTTGAATATATCCCTTAAATCATACCCTGGAACACCCATTTTTTTTCTATTCTCTCCTATCTTTCTATTTGCAGGGAGCATTTTTTCCCCAAGGTACAGCCAGACGACACAATTCCTCGTCTGGCTGGGTTTTTCCTCCCTGCACAACTATGTAACGAATCACCATCACAAACCATGTTTTTTTTTGAAACTAGCAATATGCCAGCAATAGCAAGGGCAATTTTTTTTTACATGTCAAATTTCTTTTAATGTCAAATTTTTCTCAAATGTCAATTTTTTTTAATGTCAATTTTTTTCTCGATGTCAAATTTTTCGCAATGTCAATTTTTTTTGTTTTGTTAATTTCCTTTTTCACAATGTCAATATCAGTGTATACATATATCTGTACATCCCATAACCCTCCCCTCTGAACACGGGCTGACCTCACACCCACACTTCGATACGACACCACCAGGAGATACGAGGGGGTTTCAAGGACCACTACGTCAACATCCCAACCTCCAGTTCCGTTCCCGTTCGCGAGGACGCGAACAAATGAAGGAAGACGCTTGTACAGCCTCCCAGGGGTATGCACCCCTTGGAGACCATCCCCCATCATCTGCCTACATCTCCTAACGGGCAACCCTTGGAAAGCCGGGCCAACATCCATAAAACGTAGCAGGGACAGCTTGCCACTCTAGAAAGCAGCTCAGTCCTTGCACAATGGTTACACATAGCGACATACTATTAACTGGGTCAGCAATGCCAACACATTGCTGACAACATAGAGCCGGAGGGTATAAGAAGGCATCTTAATGAGGTCAAAGGATCTCTCCATTATCAGTGCTTCAACGATACGGCCGCAGGCTACGCCGGTGTCATCAGAGGTAAGTCAGTCGTGTTCAGAGTTCCTACTTTTGTAACCTCTAACCCACAACTTGTACTTTACATTGTGAACATAATTACATTCCCTACAAGGGACTCATACTCAGAATTACAGACCAATAAACACTTGGTCCACACTCTACACTAGCATTACTGTTTATACGCCTCTTTACATCCCAACGCCCTTCCTTATTCCCGTCACGGTAAGACGTGACAGACGGTAGTCTAATAGCGCTAGCTCAGATACCATTGTATTTCTAGAGCCAGCCCGGCTGCCAGCAAGCAGCACGTGCCACTCGGCTGATACGAGCAGATTCAATTACATAATAAGCAGTCAGCTGAGCAACCAGCACAGTGACCCTTGCATTGGGTCCCATCCCTTCAAACACTACTACCTTATTTATAGGAACGCCCCCTAGTTCCTAGCACACCACAACCCTCTACACTGGTCAGCTTGCCCTGCCAAGGGAAGCTACCCTTTTTAGGCACAACCTTATGAATTAGTACAATAACTCTTCCCTTTTAGATCCACCCCCAAATAAGGGATCTAAAACAATAAGTACATGAAAACTTATGATGAGAAAAAGTAAGAGTCCTACATAATGTACTTTGACGTTAATAATTTATATGGATATGCGATGATGGAATATCTTCCAACGGGTGGCTTTAAATGGGTTGCAAATATTGAAGGCTTTGATGTTTTAACTATTGATGATACTTCAGAAATCGGATATATCTTGGAAGTAGATTTGACTTATCCTCAAGAGTTACATGACAAACATTCAGATTACCCTCTGTGCCCTGAAAAGTTGTCAAAGCTAATGACTACCCTAGATAATAAAGAACGTTATGTTTTGCATTATAGAATGTTAAAGCAATGTATTCAACTAGGAATGAAATTAGAACGTATTCACAGAATACTCGAATTCAATCAGAGCCAATGGCTAAAACCATATATTGATGTGAACACAGAGAAACGAAAACATGCTAAAAATGATTTTGATTTTTTTTTTTATATAAATTGATGAATAATGCAATTTTTGGTCGTTCACTGATGAATGTGAGGAAGTTAAGGGACATCAAATGGGTTACCAAATGGCATGGAGCCAGTGGTGCTAAGTCTTTAATTGCTAAGGCTAATTTTAAACATAGAATTATATTCGATGAACAATGTATGGTCATCGAGATGAGCAGACTAAAGATTTTTCACAATCAACCAGTATATGTTGGTGCATCTATATTAGATTTGTCTAAATGTAAAATGAATGACTTTCATTACAATGTTATTTTAGCAAATCCTGAATCAAATGTGAGGTTGTTATACACAGACACAGATAGTTTTATGTATATATTCTATTATGATATTTATGAGTTCATGAAACAGCATTCAAATATGTTTGATACTGGAAACTATGAAACAAACAATCCTTTTGGCATTGTGAGACAAAATAAAGGTGAAATTGGTTTAATGAAAGATGAACATGCTGGAAGGATTGTTGAAGAATTTGTGGGGTTAAGACCCAAAATGTATGCAATAAAATTGTGTGATGAAATGAATAGCTTGTGTAAGGTCAAAGGCATTAAGAAGAGCGTGAGTAAAACTATGAATATTGATGAGTATCGAAAGTGTCTTTATAACAGAGATCAAGCCAGCAAAGTTCAAGTTTGTATAATTTCAAGATCTCATTTTGTATTTACTGTTCGACAAAATAAGTTGGCAATTTCATCAAACGATGATAAAAGACACATAACTGAAAACGGAATTGATACTTTACCGTTTGGTCATTTTTCTCTGAAACAAATTTGAGATTAAAGCAATTCATCTCTCTTACTTACTTTATTTCTTTCACACACACACTTTTATTCTGTTAATAATACTATTTTTTTGTGTGTTCCTTTGCTTATGAAAAAATAAAATAAAACGAATAAACAATAACCCAAATTTTGTGTGTATTATTTACAACTCCTCCCCCCACCATTCTCATTTTCCTAAAATATATATATATATATATATAATTACATTATATTACTTATCATTTAGTAATGGTGCGTTGTAAGAGGAACAACTCTGCCACTCGATATAAACGATCAGGAAGTGGATCATTCATTAGTCGTGTACTTAATAAAACTATTGATAATTTACCTGTGGAATTACACATTCCAGGATATGAATATTGTGGACCAGGAACAAAATTAGAAAAGCGATTGAGCCGTGGTGATCCAGGAATAAATATATTAGATAAAGCGTGCAAAGAGCACGACATTGCTTACGCAAATCATAAAGATTCAAACAAAAGAAGAGAGGCTGATGAAATTTTAGCTTCAAAAGCTTGGTCTCGTGTAAAATCTCGTGACGCATCATTAGGAGAGAGAGCGGCTGCACTAACAGTCAGTGGCATAATGAAAGCTAAGTCTAAGCTTGGTGGAGGTAAACGAAAATTAAATATAAAAAAAAAACAAGAAAAGATTTAAAAAAAAGAGAGCATCGAAAAAGCAAGGTGGTATTTTACCCCTACTTCCGATATTTGCAGCATTGTCGGGCTTGGGGGGTCTAGCAGGCGGAGCAGCCGGGGTAGCGTCTGCTATAAACAAAGCGAAAGCTGCACAAGAAGAATTAAAAGAAATGAAAAGACACAATCGAATGATAGAAGCAATGCGAGGAAAAGCAGGTCAAGGCATTTATTTAAATCCTCCTGCATACAAAAGATAATTAACCAAATACCAAATAAAGCATTAAGTAATTTCGATTTAGCTAAATACGCATATCAATTAAAGATTCCAAATTTTAGAGGAGTCTTTATGCGAGATACGTTACCAAGACATCCTCGAAAAAATGAAAACTGTATTGTTAACCTTGAACCGATGGTTAAATCGGGTTCACATTGGGTGGCTTTCAGTAAACGAGGTAAATACGTGCATTATTTTGAGAGTATCGGTAATTTAAGACCACCATTAGAAATTTTAACATATCTAAAAAATTGTTATCTACAATATAATTTTCATTCATATCAATCGATTACTTCTTCGAATTGTGGACATTTATGTTTGGTCTTCTTGTATTGCATAAATAAGGGAAACACAGACTGTCTTTAAACATTTCAAAGATGGCTTTCGAAAGACGGATAACTCTTGAAGGTAAAGGCTCAAAGATTGATGTTACATTGGAGAATCCGCTTCATCTTGTAGGAGCAGAGTTTTTTGAAATAGGACTTGCAGGATTGTATACATCTAATTCTATTCGAAATGTTACCAACCGAAATAATAAATTTCGCATTCATTTTACTAATTTTTTGTTATCAATTGATTTAGTGGTACCACCAGGTATTTATGAATTTGAAGATCTAGCCTCAACATTCGATGATTTACTTAGTTATCACTCATTGTCGAAACTTATAACAAATCATATACAAAAAACAAATCTTTATTTGGAAGAGGATATAAATGGAAAAGGACGCAACCGTCTTGTTTTGTCTTCTCCGTTTAATATTGATTTCAGTGTACCCAACAGTGTAGCAGAGGCTTTAGGTATTGAAAAGAAAGTTTACCCTAAAGAGAATAAAAAAGAAATTGAGATTGATCGAAATAGAATCGGAAGTGAAGTAAAAAATTAACGAAAATAATAACGTTTTAGCCATAAAGATGAACAATGTGGATACAACAATTTTAATAATACCTGATGCTAGCTATACGTTTCAACAATTAAGTGCAAAGATTAATGAATTATTACTAGCACATTTATTATCAGTTTTATTAGGTGAAAAAGACAAATTTCCTTCATATATTTATATTAATTATGATAAAGTGTTCTCTAATTGTAAACTATATTCGAAAAACTTTGCTATAGATTTTGGTGTTGCAGATTCTATTGCAGATTTGTTAGGATTTTCTCATAAAAAGTTCGAGGCAAACACAACTCATCATTCTGAATATATGATTAAAATTAACACTGTTAATAGTATTCGAGTATGTTGCAACCTCGTGCTTGGTACGAGTTCTTATTTGAACCATAAACCAACACACTCTTTATATAATTTTAAAGCTCATGTTCCTGCTGGTTATCCGATTGTTGTACAACCAACAACAATTAATTTTTTGCCTATGAACAGCAAGGTTATTCAACATGTATCTGTGCAACTTGAAGATCATCTTCAACAGCTCATTGATTTGCAAGATGAAGATTTAACTGTAGAATTAATTATTCGTCCAGCACGTTATCTTGCTATATAAAGTAATGACATACTGTTATATTTTCATTCTAGTTGAGTAAGCTTACTAGAAAACATTCACAAATATGGTTATAATATATAATACTCAAAGTTTGAAAAAAAAAAAGAAGTCAACTCTGATTCGAAAAAGAAATATAAATCAATCAGCTAAAATTTCTAAAAAAAACAAAGAAAAAACAGTGCCATCACACCTTAAAATCTAAGAAACAGTTATCGAGTAACAACAAACATTTCTTACAATCTTTAGGCTATCGTGTACTTTAATTTCAATATAAATATATATGCAATTGTTAATCTTATTTAGTTTCTATCTATATTTGAAGCTGTTAACATGTTTAACATGTTTAACATAACCGATAAAAGAGAGGTTGACAACAGAGTTGTGCGACGAGAAGAAAGAGTTTACCAACCTTATTCAGCTAATAAATTTGAAAATAATGATGAAATTCGTATACCAATTCAAAATGAAGAAAACATAGTTTTATTATCAGAAGGTGTTCTTCACTTAGAAGGACAAATTATTACTTCTAACGTAAATCCGGCTGCTTCTACTACAGCACATCCTGACCAAAATTTTGGGGCTAATCTTTTTAGCGAAATTCGCGTTACGTTAAATGGTAAAGAAATTGATCGTACACGCCATCTAGGTATAACAAGTTCTATAAAAACGTTTGCATCATATTCAAAAAACGAATATACAGCTTTACAAAATGCTGGTTATTTTCCCTCTTTAACAACACCAGAAAGTGAAGCAAATATTGTTGATAGTATCACAAAACGTTTCCATGTAATACTTCCTTTAAGCAACCTGTTAGGTTTAGCAGAGGATTATAGAAAACCGATTTTAAACTGCAAGCATGAGCTAATACTTCTCAGATCATCGAGTGACGCACGTGCGTTGCAATCTGCAACCGAAAATGTTCTTTCTAAGGTCAAGTTATTTAAAGTTTATCTAAAAATTCCAGTTTTATTATTATCGGACGAAGAACAAATTAAAAGATTAAAACTAATGCAGAAAAATATTCCCATTCAGGTTGGTTTTCGATCATGGGATGTTCATGTCTTGCTATCTCTTCCTAGAACAACTAAATATAGTTGGACTGTAATGACAACTTCTGAAACGCAAAAACCACGTCAATTTTTATTAGGTTTTCAAACTAAAAGAAATGTACTAAATACGTGCTCTTCCTATTTTGACCATTGTAACATTAAATCTATAAGAGTTTTTTTAAATTCAATTTTTTATCCCTATGAAATGCCAACTTCTGAAATTGCTATAAATGACTACAGCGAATTGTATGACATGTTTGTTAAATTTCGTAATGTATATTATCAGATCGAAGATTTTCGTTCAGAGACTCTAGTTTCGCGAGATGAATTTAAGTCTCATTGTCCGATTATTGTAATTAATTGCCTTGAGCAAGTGGAGGCAGTGAAGACATCTTCAGTTGACGTGCGAATTGAAATCGAGACAAGTGAGAATATACCTGAAGATACAACTCTTTATTGTGTTCTTATTCATGATCGTCAAATATCTTACAGACCATTAACTAATGAAGTAATTATCTAAACCAATATTTGCTAAGTTATAAGCAATCATGTAAAGAAGTATTCTCACTTTAGTTGCAATCATGGAATTGACAACAACAAACTCTCCTTCTACTGATGCTGACATGTGGAATAAGAAGCAGCCAATAGTTGCAGACATTCGCAAGCTACCAAACGACAGTTTGGAACTTGCTTACTGTATGTTAAATAACAGCAATATGCCTTCATTCAGTCCTGTGTTAACATGGGTCGCAGCGTATTGTGAAAAAACTCTTTCTTCTTTTTTTGACTCTATTAAAAATAAATATGAATATTTAGTTGTGTATAATTTGCCAAAAGAATTTTCTTTGTTTGCACTAAAAACACTTTCCCCTGGGTCATTAATCGATCTTAATACGATTGATGGAATGTCAGATCTAATGTTGAAGCATAGCCAACGATTACCTACAGATTGTCCAAAACATTTACCATCTCTTGCATTGGGAAGCAATAGTTGTGCTAAATTTAATGTCAATGCTGTTCAACATTGGTTAAATTCTTCTGATGGCATCATGAAAATCGTGTGTTCGATAATAAACAAGTTTCGAAACAATGGACTTCAAGGTTTTAATTAGTTTGATTGGAACTACTTTCCTATAAACATACTGACTATATATGAGCCACAACGAATTCGTCTGGAGTGGGAACATCTACCAGATCATCTAAAAAGAAAATTTCATCTGTTTCATCTTCGCTGCAAATGTGATAACTGTAACCGCTATCTATAAAAGGTAATTCATTAAATCTAGTAGTGTTGTTGACACCTATACATATTTTGTTTTTGTTTGCTTTTTTAACACACTGTATACTTTTTGTCTACAGAAAATAAACATCTGGACAACTAAAAGAACAAGATCATCTCAACACACACTCATCAGGACAACTAAAAGAATGAGATTACTTCAACACTCATACAAGAGAAATAAAATTGTATTAATTGTAATTCTAAATGAATAAAGAAGAAAAGGTCTTTGTACCACTTCATATTAAAGTTTCTTTAATGATCAACCACCTCCTCACTCCACATGTATATAAAATAATATTTGTCAGGTGAGGGATTCGAACCCTCGCTTTCAATTTCTGAAAATTAGATCTTAAGTCTAACGCCTTAGACCGCTCGGCCAACCCAACACACGCAAATCTTGCATATTAGCCAGCGTGTTTTGTTGATTCATATCAGTTCACATTTAGCTTCGTGCGGGGAACATCTTTTTTTTTGTGAAGTAAAGCATCATCATGAAGTATTTTAATTGTGTAAAGTATTCCAAGAAACAGTTAATGCAAATGATATTGAGTCAAAAAGGAATGAATTTAAAATCTGAAAGAGATCGGCTAAAAACATTTAAGAACTGGTCTTCAAACAGTTTTACGAACACTGCATGGTTAGCAGCTGCGGGATTTTACTATTATGGATATAAGGATATGGTCAGGTGTGCTTTCTGTAATCTGCAACTTAGTTATTGGGAAGAAGATGATGATCCGTTTGAAGAGCATAAGAAATGGGCTTTTTCTTGCCCTTACGTAAACAATATTTCTCCTAGCATAGAATTAAAATCTGAGTATGAAAGACTTAAAACTTTTCAAAATTGGCCTCTTCCCTCTCCAAACGAATTTTGTTTAGCATCAGCAGGATTTTATTATACCGGTCATGGTGATAAGGTGAAATGTATATTCTGTAAGATTGAAATTGAATATTGGAGAGAAAACGATATTCCTTTAAGTGATCATAAAAAATGGGCACCATATTGTCCATATTTAAGAGGGTTTTACGTTGGCAACGTTGATTTAAATCCTGAAAATCCTACTATTATTCCATATAATACAAGTTATGAGGATACGTGTGAAAACATATGTTGATGTGATGTGATTTTTTGTGCAGTGTGCATTCTCAGACGTAAACGTAGACATGCTGAAGTTTGTTAAGCAGTCAAACACTCTACCAGTAATTTCATTTACTAATGGTGAAAATCAGAGTAAAAGTGAAAAAAGAAAGCATAGTGTTTTACTACCGAACACTATTCGATGTATCATTTGCGGTCCATCGAACTGCGGCAAAACAAACATAATGCTAAATTTATTATGTCACAAAAATGGAGTTCGTTTTGAAAACGTTTATATTTATTCTAAATCACTTGCTCAAAGTAAGTATGTTGAATTAAAAAAGTTTTTGGACTCTATAAAAGAAATAAAAAGTGATTTTTTTCCGATAATGACGAAGTTATGCCTCCAGAAATGGCTAGAAAGAACTCTATATTTGTTTTTGATGATGTAGCCAGCAATAAACAACAACACATGAAAGATTATTTCAGTAGAGGTCGTCATCACGAAGTTGACGTATTTTATCTGTGTCAAACATATTCTTGTATACCTAAACATCTAATTAGAGATAACGCTAATTTTTTAATTCTTTTTAAACAAGACGGAACAAACTTGCGTCATGTATATAACGATCATGTAAATACAGATATGAGCTATGATCAGTTCTTCGATATTTGTTCTTATTGTTGGCAAAACTCTAAGTTTGGATTTTTGGTTATCGATAAAGATAGCGATTTACAAAATGGTCGATATCGCAATGGATTTGATGTTTATTTTCAGTTATAAATAATAGTTCAAAAGAGATAAATGCTCATTCGCGTTATACACTTTGTGAGGTTAACAACATAACTATGGCATCGTTTAACAAAATCAATAACGTGTCTATCAGACCACCAACTTCACGCCATGATATTGCAACTAAATCGTATGTTGATGATAAGCTACTGCAATATGGAAATCAAGTAACAACAACAACAAGCGATGGACATCTAAGTATTAACGGCAAACGGTTAAAAGATGTAGGAACGCCCATACATGTTGAAGATGCTTGCAACAAAGGTTATGTATTGAAGTTACTGAATGAGCTAAATAAAATTGAGTCTAAAGAAGACATACAACAAAACATTAACGACCTTAAATGTTTAATTGTTTCAATTTGTAAAATAGAGGAACAACAACTTGACTTTGAAAACAAACGTCTCGCAGGCTTAGCTTTACCATCATCTGCAAATGATGCAGTAAACCTTATTGCAATGCAGCAACATACATCGAATATAAAAAAATATCTGGAAAACCGAATAACCGAAGTGTTACAACGAGTAGAATTCATTCATGGTTTAGTGAGTGAATTTTCAGAAGATCACTTCCCGTTTGATGATGATAGTCTCGACTTGGGTAACAAAAGAATAAGAAATGTTAAAGATCCAATTCAAAATCAAGATGCGATATCGTATTATTTTCTTAAAACTCATGTAACAAAAGAACTCGATGAAATTAAAAAATCTCTTTTGAATATAAACAAAGATGATGAAACTGTAGATATGTTAAATAGAAGAATAACAAACATATCTCAACCAATCGATTCGTTAGATGCAATAAACAAATATTATTTAGAAAACTTTGCTGCTTCTCGAAAAGATCTAGAAGACTTAATCACTAAATTTAATAAACAAAACTTCTTAAACGTAGACGATGGTGGGACTTTAAATATGATGAGTAGACGAATTACTCACGTAAACAATCCCATATACGATAACGATGTTGCAAATAAGACGTTTGTTGAACAATATGCCGCTTCACGAGATGAATTTGAAAAAATGAAACAGACTATAAACAATCTACAACATCAAAAACAAACAAATGTTGAGTTTCCTGTTAACGACCAAGATGTGACAAATAAACGGTTTGTAGAACACTATGCTGCTTCACGAACTGAAGTTAATCAACTAAAAGAAATGTTAAGCAATTTACAAACTCGTATTGAGGGTGTTGCTAACAATCTAAATATTGTTAAAAAAGAAGAACTTGAAAGTTACGCTGCTGCATCCAAAGAGGAATATAACAAGTTAAAAACTGAACTAGAAAATACTGAGCAATTGGTTAACAAAGAACCACTCGAAAGTTTTACCGCATCAAAAGAAGAATATGGTATATTACAAGATGAAGTAAAGAAAAAGAACTTATCGAAATTTATTCTGAAATTCTCCAACATACCATCAATCCATTCACCGGTATACACGCTTCATAATCATAATATACAATACCAACTTCCCTATAAAGGTATATTAAAACCAATTTTTGTTTCACCAAGATCTCCAATTGTGTATGCAATTTTAAATATACGTCAAGAGATTGAACTGGATGGCAGTGACATTGTAGTTGAAGAACAAGATGGAATACAGTTTCGACTTAGAGACCCCGAGAAACATAAAACCAATGATCTTCCTCTTCAAATTGATTTTGAATATACTATAAATAAATAAAACAACTACAATTTTAGTTTAGTCATGGAGAAGAGCTTGAAGATTAAAGCTGAAAGTCGAGTAAAGGATAAACTTTCTCGCTTAAAAAAAGATGTTAAGGACAAGTATCTTTCACTTCAAAATGATGTTAGACGTCAAGAATTAGATATAGAGACTAAGTTTAAACCAGTAACAAATTCATTAAATCGGCTTGTAGCTATTGCTAATACAACGTCAACTAAGAAAAAAGAAAATCAAAAAAAGAAAAAAAAAATGATGATTCTGAATCAACTGCTACTTCAGACGAAGAAGATGGAGATAGCATCAAAATAATTACACTACTTAACCGCTACTTTGATCCGTTCATTAAACAAAACGTGGATAGAACATTTGGTATAACGATAAGAAATGATAAACAATACTTGGGACGTGAACGAGTTTTCTTTGATAAAAAGTGGATAAAAGTTGGTGGTGAAAAATTTCCTATAACAGAAGGTCTACTCGAATTGATTCAAAGGAAAGTACCAGATCACTCTCTAATCGATAGGAGTGACTTAAGTTCTTATTTGAAATTATTAAATGTTTCAAACGTGCACAAAAGAAATTATGCAAGCAACGCAGCTCCGAGAGGAACACAATCTCATAAGTATAAAAATATAATCGAACCTCTTCTTACTGAAGACATAGATAGAATTATAAAAACAACAGATGAGAATGAAGAAGCAAATACTACGATGCATACTGGATATGGTCAAAAGAAACACATCACACCACAAGCCATTTGGAAATTCGAAGGAGGAAACAATATTGAATTTGTCCATTGGAATGAACCAAACAAATTAGTATCAAGACTTAAAAAATTAATTGCATCGAAAGCTGCAGGTCACACAGGACTTGACAGCGTAACCTTTGCAATTGAAGAAGAACTAAGAAATGCAGGATATATTGAATAAAAATTCATACATTTGTAAAACAATGCACAGTATGTTATAAATCTTTGTTTAGAAATTAACTATGAACGAAATCAGACGAGAAATTGCAAAAGAACTTCATGCACCTCTTAGAAAGAAGTTTAAAAGACGACATGTTATTAGCAAAGGAATCGATGACCTCCATGAAGCTGATCTTGTGGACATGTCAAAACTTGCAAAATGGAATAATGGATTTAAATATTTATTAACCATTATTGACGTTTACTCAAAATATGCATGGGCAATTCCTCTTAAAACCAAAAAAGGAAGTGAGATTGTAAAAAGTTTAAAATTTGTTTATTCTCAAAGTAAAAGATTGCCCAATTATTTTCACACTGAACGAGGAACGGAATTTTACAACCGTGAATTCAAAACATGGTCTCAGAAACAAAATCTAAAGCATTATTCCACTGGGAGCTCCATAAAAGCGAGTGTAGTAGAAAGATTTAATCGAACTCTTAAGGAATCGATGTGGAAAGAGTTCACAACACGTGGTTCATACCGATGGGTACATATTTTGCCCGAGTTATTAGTAAAGTATAATCACAAAATACATCGCAGCATTGGCATGAAACCTATTGATGTAAAAAGAAACAATCCACCCCGCTTGCCAACACAATATAATGAAACTTTAAGAAAACCAAAATATAAAATCGGTGACATTGTAAGAATATCAAAAATCAAGAAACACTTCACAAAAGGATACGAAGCTAATTGGACTACGGAATTATTTACAATTTATAAAGTTCAAAATACTAATCCACGAACATATCTTTTAAAAGATAATAAAAATTTGCAGATATTTGGGGCGTTTTATGAAGCAGAGTTACAACGAACCAAACATCCTAATATTTACTTAGTTGACAAAGTACTACGTAGAAAAGGAACCCAAGCCTTCGTATCTTGGCTAGGATTCGATTCAACTCACAACTCTTGGATTTCGAACAAAAACATATTCTAATTAAACAATGTAAGTTTTTTTTTTAGTTCATCGCAAAAAATATTATTATTATTATTATTAATATTATTATTAATGTGTCTCTATATATTTTCAGCTCACGAAAACCAACACACTCAAGAAAGAAAAGAGTGATTGTACTTAACTTCCACACAAGATAACCAGGATATTCAACTCTGCAGACAACATCTTCAATTCTCAGCATCTTGGCGGAAAAAAAGAACTACTTATCACTTTAAGAACGAAGATCATACCATTTTGTTTTCACTATTTCGTATTATATAATTAATGTAAAACCACAATGATTAAAATAAATATATTTTAAAAAATATATACATTTCACCGTTCACTGTCCATTTTAGTCAAGTATTATTTGCACTTCGTCTTCTTCTTCTTCTCCTTCCTCTTCCACATGCTCCCCACCTTCTTCTTCTCTTTCTTCTCTTTGCACAAAATCTTGTTATACTCCATTGGGAGAGGGAGTAGCCCTAAATGCTTCCACTCTGGATAGGATGACATCCAGAATGGTTAACGTTAACCCGTTAAGCACAAATTCTGTGCGGTAGCGTTCATCTCTTAGGATTTCATGAATCTCCATGTCGAAGAGATCCCTCTCTAGCGCAGTGAGAGATCTGACAATAATTTCCTCCTCCATTTTGGAGGAGGAAACCATAAAATTACACCCCTACATCCTGGCTTTCTCCGCTAGCGTCTTAACTTCTCTCAGATGTTGCATCTTCGCAATAAAAGTGTAGCAGAGAGACATGTTGAATAGTAAGTACTGCATCATAATAATCTTGCTCTTATATACTATGATGTTAAAGAAACAAAAAGATCATTAAACATATCACATGAATAAGGCTCTGTGAACGGGCATCCAAACTTGTTCTCTCATTAAAATAATATCCGAGTTCAATATTGATGGTTAAGAATTTAAAACAAACAAGCCAATATTCATTTCATGCCGTCAATGATATATATTTGTCTTATAAAACAGTCTATGCAGAAAGAGACCGCAGAGCATGCAAGCCCGCAAAAAATGAGCTGCACATCCTATATAGAGCAGCAAGCAGGACCTCCCACGTTCAGCAGCCAAAGAACGATAACAGCCGCGGGGGCAAAAGGTTATCCGATTCAAGCGGTCAAGGGTCAATCTCTTCTTAGTGCAAACACATGCAGACCAATTAGCAAACGCATGTGAATAACCAACTGGCTCTCCATGGGCGCGCCCAGACATTCTCATTAAAATGTTAGTACACCTAAAACATTTCCGCTAACAAAGACGCTATTTGAACATTTTCTTTTCAATTTTGTCCTATACACCTGAGAGTTGGTTTACTGGTAGAGGAAATAGAGAGCTTTCATTTATGTCAAACAAACTTTTTATAGATTTCCTAAATTTGGAAAATATAGCCTATTTTCAAAATTCTATTTATTTTGTCCTAGAGAGTTGAAATTTGGTGTGGGGCTAGAGCAGGTCAAGGCCATTCATTTATGCCAAACAAACTTTTTTTTGTCGCGAACACTGCAGACATATCACGTGATCGCTCGCATGATGATGCAATATGTCCTCGCGATTACGCAATATTCAAAACATACATTTCCTTAACTACTGCTATCTGCAAACTATCGGACTGATGACCTTGTAGCTTGGTCAAAGAACGCTTCTCACATAAAGGTATGTTGTTGCACAATTTGGTAGAGATCAGATGATTAGGTTAGTCGTAATTTTATTTAAGCTTTTGACATTTGGGTGGTGACCATTACGTTTCCGTCAAGATAGCGGCAATATAAAACATGACACTGAGGTGCCCTTTGCTAGTGCTACCTCTGTACCAAATTTCGTTCAATTTGGTTTCACCTTGTTTGAAAAGATGGGGGGAATCGATTTGCACACATAGGCCTACATGGGGTTATTGGGCTGATGACCTTGTAGTTTGGTCAAATATAGGTATAATGTTGTAAAACTTGGTAGAGATCAGATGATTAGGTTGGTCGTAATTTGATTCAAGCTTTTAACATCGGGTGGCCGCCATTTCGTTTTCGTCAAGATGGAGGCGATATAATACGTGACACTGGAGTGCTCTTTGATAGTGCTACCTCTGTACCAAATTTTGTTCACTTCGCTTTCATCGTGTTTGAATTGATAGGGGGAATCGATTTGCATTCATACATGGCCGCCATCCGCAAAGTATTGGGCTGATGACCTTGTAGTTTGTTCAAAAGATTCTTCATACATAAAGGTATAAAGTAGCAAAATTTGGTAGACATCTGATTATTAGGTAAGTCGTTATTTGATTTAAGCTTTGAACATTTGGGTGGCCGCCATTACGTTTTCGTCAAGATGGCGGCGATATAAAACATGACACTGAGGTGGCCTTTGCTAGTTCTACCTCTGTACCAAATTTCGTTCAATTCGGTTTCACCGTGTTCGAATTGACATACATTCAGAGTACACACACTCACACACACACACACGCTCACACACGCACACACACTCACACACACACACACACACACACAGACAGACACACACGTTTTGGCCCTGTGTGAATCTCATAAGTCTACTTTCATTTTTTGCAAATATCGAAAGTAGGCTAAAAACGAGATTTTAAAATTTCGCACAGCTGCCATCTTGTGGTTATGGAAACAATTGAAATAAATTAGATGCTAGTGGTTTAACATTTGTATAAGGATTTACTGTACCAAGTGTCACTGCACTCGGTTGGTTAAATTGCGAGAAACGTCCATGTGAATATTCATAATTCGCGTTGCCGCCATGTTGGACTTGTGATCACCAGGTTATTGAAAGTCCTATAGGTGAACTTACGTGCATAGCCCCTATGAACATTAAAAATTCAGGTTGATTACTGTAATAGATTCTTAGATATTGAGATCCGTCTAAATATATCGGATGGTCGCCATGTTGGATTGTTATATGTATAGGCCATAGAGTCTTGTACCTATTAAAGGAAAATTATTGCGTAGGTTCATTATTCAAACTTTCAATTCGATCGCATGATTACGACACAAGAAATAAAAACTTAATTTTAAAATTCGTACTGCCACCATCTTGAGGTTATGTAAACAATTGAACTAAATTAAATACCAGTGCATTAGAATGTGTATAAACATTTGCTGTACCAAGTTTCATTGGATTTGGATTATTAAATCGCGAGAAAAGTCTATTTAAAACTTTCAACTTCACTTGGCCGCCATGTTCGTTTAGTAGTTAACCAGTTTTTGAAAGTCTCATAGATAAATTTCCAGCAGTACCCTTTATCTCCGCACAAAATTTCAGTGTGTTACCGGTAATTGTTTCAAGGATATAGAATGCCGGTGAAATATTTCGCACAGCCGCCATCTTGAGGTTATGTAAACAATTGAACTAAGTTGGATATCGGTGATTTACAATGTGTATAAACATATACTGTATCAAGTTTCATTCCGTTTGGTTGGTTAAATCACGAGAAACGTCTATTTAAAAGTCGCAACTTCGCTAGGCCGCCATGTTGGTTTTGTAGTTACCAGGTTTTCAATCGTCACATTGGTAAACTTCTAGTAGGTCCCTTTATCACCGTAAAAATTCCAGGGTGATATTGGTAATATTTTGGAAGATATTGAATCTGGGTGAAATATTTCGCACAGCCGCCATGTTGAATTGGTGAGACGTAACAAAATTTGAAGGCACGGTCGGGGTCGTCCGGAATAGTGCTATGAACTTACCGAGTTTCATTGAAATAGCTCCAGCCGTTTAGAAGTTATTAGACACACAACCACACACACGAATCACACACTCACACACAGACACACGGACAAAGGGTGATCTCATGAGCCCATTTTTTCATAAATGTAAATAGGCTAATAACGAACACGAACTCAAATAGAAAGGCACTTTTTGCAATCAACAACCACAACCATAGAGACACGTGCTCAAATATAAAAATAAGTTCCGTGAAGAACTATACAGCCTACTTTTCATGCCAATGATTATTCTACAGTATATGAACCTATCTAGAATAATGACGAAATTAAGTTGGTAATATCGAAATACCTAATTGGTTCAAAATATACCTGGTATAATGTAGCCTAATAGAGCACTACAGTTGGCATCCCTGGCGACTGAATGTATTCTTAGTTCCATCTCTTAAGGTACAGAATACAAAATTTGGTTGAAGTCCAATGGACGTTACATGCAGTTAGACACTGGATCTATCAGCACGCGTAAAATCATGTTGGCAACAATGTCATGCGTGTGCTGGTCAGAAATAATCTGAAATATTATGATATCTTGTTGTGCCAATCTTGGATGAAATCCATTTGTTAGTATAGAAGTTACATGTATTTTAAAATTGGACATATCAGCAGGCATAGAATCATGTTGGCAGCACTGCCTTGTATTAATTACTCCAAATTAATCTAGAATGTCAGGTGCTATACGTGTACAAAGTATAGAGCTGTTGGCTTGCATACTTTCTGGTATATTGATACTAGTGTAAAATAAATATAGACAGCATTTATTAACAGTTGGCAGCCCTGATTGCTCTTAACAATACTTATAGTCATATCTGTTATGGTACACATAGCACATACGAAATTTGGTTGAAATCCAACTGATAGTATAGAAGTTACATGTATTTAAAAATTGGTCGTATCAGCAGGCTTATAATCATGTTGGTAGAACTGACGTATATAAGTTACTCGAAATTAATCTAAAATGTCAGAATATACGTGTGCATAGTTTAAAGCTGTTGGCTTGCATACTTTCTGATATATTGGTATTTGGATAAAAACATAAAGAGAGAAATTATTAACAGTTGGCAGCCCTGGTGGCTCTGAAGAATACGCTCAGTCATATCTGTTTATGTACACATATTACATACAAAATTTGGTTGAAATCCAATAGATAGTGGACCTATCAGAAGGCTTAAAATTATTTTGGCAACACTGTCATGGTTGGCCTCCTGGAAATTAAACGGAAATAGTATTATCTACATGTGTGCCAATTTTGGAATAGCTCCCATGCATACCTTGCAAGATATCCATCATGGAGCTCAAATTTCTAGTGCGTTTTTTCAGCAGCTGGTAGCACTGACATCATTTTCAAATATGGACGTGAGCTATTCCGGTGCACATCTTTACTCATACTAAATTTGGGTTTGATTGCTGCAGCCGTTTAGGAGTTGATAGGGGGGGACACACACACAGCCAGACAGACCGACAGACAGAAGGACAGACAGATAGACAGACAGACACACATTTTCCCGGATCGATCCCATAAGTCTACTTTTTCCTCATTTTTGCAAAATGTGAAAAGTAGGCTAAAAATAATCATTTACTTTGTTGGGTTTACTAATAACACATGAGTGCAAGGATTCAGTCAGTCAACACAACATCATCCGTTTGGGATTTATTTCTCAATGACTTGCTACTTTTTATTAATTTGCGCTTTCTTTCTCAATGTCTTGCGATTCTTTTGTTAATTTGGGTTTTATTTCCCAATGAATTTATTAATTTAGGAGCCTCGGTTTAGTTCTAAAAATGGGTGCACCATCTGCTTTATTAACGTTGTAGATGCCAGTGTCAGTTGTAAATCGGACTATATTCCCTTAAAATAACCTTCCATCCATCTAGTTCACACATGCAGGCCAAGCAATCGGGTTACCAAGACCTATCCACTGTTGCACAACTCTGTGCTGCAGATGATCTCGTACCGCAAGTGAAAAATGAGGTGGTGTGCCAGCGTGCTGAATACTCATGTTATGACGCACATGCAGTGGCACATCGTCTAAGAACTCATGCAGTACGTCTTCAAGGAATACTAAGTACGCGGTACCCGTGAGATTTATTGGAAGAAGGTATGGACTGTCAACAAACCAGTAGGGGATATGGGACATCAGGAGATCGTTCAGTGACGTACGTACTCTAGTCAGTGGCGCCAAAAATGCAGGAGATTTGAACGTGTGCGCTGGTGGTTTTTTGTGGGTAGCGGGAAGACTGTACGTTTCCGGACACAAGCTCCTATGCTAAACTTAGCCGTCTTAGTCCCCACTACAAGCCATCAAAGTCTGTAACGAGAATTTAGAAACACCCTGTATACAGTATAATTTTAATCACATGTAGTTTATTCAGGTTATTCTTTTGTATGTCCCAGTAGCTTGGATTATATTGTATTGATCGACTGAAAAGTTGTAATAGTCTATCAATTACCAGCAAGGCAAGGGGCAAATGACCTCGCTGTTCCACCCTTTAGAACCTCAATAACTAACTAACTAAGCAATAAGGCAACACGAAAAATGGCTTCAAAGCTACAACTGAAACTACACAAGTGACCCTACTTGACGGAGCGCTCTCTTCGTGTTCACAACCAGACTATTTTATTCATTACTAGCAACCAGCTCCGCCTTCGCCTGGGAGAAGTTATGAATGCATTACGGGCTAGCTCGTAAACTGCCGCCTCAGTTATTGAATGGAGATTGTTGGAAGAAATGAAAACGTAAACTCACTTATAGTGGGTGACGTATTGAAGAGAGAGATACGCTCTCACGGACTTTTTTGTAGAACTTTTCATGCTGAATAATTCTTACACGCATTGTATATTGATATTTTAACGGTTTGCCCAGCGTAAGCTTAAAAAGCGCCCGGAAGCCAGGTCTTATTTCGACTTTCTCACTGATATCGTTACTGCTTGGCTTCCTTTGATCAAAAATAAAATATTTTCTACAGAAACCTTCCTCGAGATATCCTTTACAGAATGGTGAGAACCACATCAAAAACCATCCAGTGGTTCTTGAGATAACCCGTGACATCCAATAATCGGGGACATTGTTTTATACTAAGTAGAGATTCCTTGCAACAAATCACCGTTCCATGCCAACTATGATTATCTGCTGGCATGTCTCTGTTGTACACAAGTGTTCAGATCTCAGAAAGTAGGCGCTGTGGGATCCATGTTTAGTAGACACTAAATCTTGTTTTCACTCACACTTTCACCTCTAAAAATATTGGATTTTTTGTAACACCCTGCATATCCAATTATTGTAAAAATAATAATAATAATTATTATAAAAAAAAAATAATAATAATAATAATAATAATAATATTAATAATAATTCTTTTCTTCCTTCGTTACGGCCAACTAAGGACCACGTCATGTCAACTGTTTTTTCTGCATTTTAATGTTGGCCCAGTACTCCTTCATTCGCAATCGATGTTGCACCTTTCTCTCTGTCGTCCACGCCTTCCCGGTTTTTAGCTTCGGCTTAAGTTGAAAACTCCGATGTTTCTGAAGTTTCTCCCTAAGTGGGCCACGCTCTTGGATATCTTCACGTGTAATCCCAGTCTCCAACAGATCTTTCTCTACTTCATTGAACCAGGCCCCCTTTGTCTTTTTCTCACGGAGAAAAGCAAAAATTCTGTTGGATAGCCGTGTTGATTTCATTCGGGTTATATGTCCATAAAAAGAAATCCTCCTTTTCCTCATCACGTCCGTTATTTTCTCTACGTGGGTGTACAACTCGTGGTTGTGGCGTCTTCGGAACTCGCCGTGTTCTTTGACTGGACCCAGGATTTTCCTCAATATCTTCCTTTCCTTGGTCTCCAGTTTTTCCATTATGCCTTTTCTATTCATGGAGAGACATTCCGCTGCATACAAAGCTTCTGGCCGGATGACCGTGCAGTAGTGCTTCAGTTTTGCATTCAGGGATATAGATCTTTTGTTGTACACATTCTTAGTTATTATTATTACTATTATTATTATTATTATTATTATTATTATTATTATTATTATTATTATTTTTATTATTATTATTATTATAGCGGACACTTCCACGAGGAGAGACAAACGCTAAAGCAAAAGAAGATTATTATTATTAATATTAGATGCATTTGTGAAACGTCCTCTATGCAGCAGTCATGACAACAATGATAGCTCGGAATATATCGCTGGTATCGTTAGTATTATGAATGTTGTTTTCCAGTAATCAATCACAGCTGTATCAGTTTATCTATAGTGGCATGCGAGAACTGAGTTGGCCCTCTCAGTCGTTGCTGATGTGAGCTCATGAGTCAACCGGATATCGTTCGCACGTTTCATCAGCGTTTACAGAAATTGAGTCATTAATTTTGTGGTAAAATGGGCCGGTAACTCATCGAGAACACTATTACACGCGTTGTCACAACGAGCGTCATGCTGTGTGAACTCGATGGATGGAAGGTTATTTTAAGGGAACATAGTCTGATTTACGGCTGACACTGGTATGAACAACGTTAATAAGGCAGATGGTGCACCCTTCATTAGGAACTAAACCGAGGCTCCTAAATTAATAAAGTCATTGAGAAATAAAACCCAAATTAATAAACAAATTCGCAAGTCATTCAGAAATAAAACCCAAATTAATAACAAAATTGCAAGTCATTGAGAAATAAAACCCAAATTAATAAACAAAATCGCAAGTAATTGAGGAATAAAACCCAAATTAATAAAAATAGCAAGTCATTGAGAAATAAAACCAAAATAATAGACAAAATCGCAAGTCATTGAGAAATAAAAACCAAAATAATAACAAAATCGCACGTCATTGAGAAATAAAACCCAAATTAATAAACAAAATCGCAAGTAAGCGCCGACTGCGGTGGCGTCTAGTAGCTAAGTTCTGAATTAGACCTAGTAGTCGTTGACGGTGGCGCTTGGCGTCAAAAGTAGGAACTATTTGAAAAATTATAAGTTGCAGTACTTAAAATTAAAAAACAGATACACACACTAATACAGTCATCACAATTAACACCGGTTATCAGACAGATTCTACACACACCCAAAGTACACGGGGCTACATGACCGCGTTGTCGCAGCCCCTAAACTTAAGAACCAACCAACCAACCAAAATCGCAAGTAATTGAGGAATAAAACCCAAATTAATAAAAAAAATAGCAAGTCATTGAGAAATAAAACCCAAATTAATAAACAAAATCGCAAGTCAATGAGAAATAAAACCCAAATTAATAAACAAAATAGCAAGTCATTGAGAAATAAAACCAAAATTATAAACAAAATCGCAAGTCATTGAGAAATAAAACCCAAATTAATAACAAAATAGCAAGTCATTGAGAAATATAACCCAAATTAATAACAAAATAGCAAGTCATTGAGAAATAAAACCCAAATTAATAACAAAATCGCAAGTAATTGAGGAATAAAACCCAAATTAATAAACAAAATCGCAAGTAATTGAGGAATAAAACCCAAATTAATAAACAAAATCGCAAGTAATTGAGGAATGAAACCCAAATTAATAAAAAATAGCAAGTCATTGAGAAATAAAACCCAAATTAATAAACAAAATCGTAAGTCATTGAGAAATAAAACCCAAATTAATAAACAAAATAGCAAGTCATTGAGAAATAAAACCCAAATTAATAACAAAATCGCAAGTCATTGAGAAATAAAACCCAAATTAATAACAAAATCGCAAGTCATTGAGAAATAAAACCCAAATTAATAACAAAATCACAAGTCATTGAGAAATAAAACCCAAATTAATAACAAGATGTTCAGTAAAGAACAAATAGCCAACTTTCTCCTAAATGCATGGGTATAGTCATAACTCTTTGTCTTTTCAAGGAGTATAATTGAATGTTGGATGTAGTAACTTGTTGAATAACAACGTGCTATATTATATATTGATTGAATCCTCACCTAAAATATGGACTAGCGAGCAAACAATAGCCTCCATTTTGACCCAATGGGACGGCACGGCGCAGCAATATACGGCACGGTCATTGCTATGGTATAATAGTTCTATTATAACATGTTAATATCCTACGGGTCACCTCCTTGAGGACAGCTTGAACCACCCTCTGTACGATAAACGGATTTGGTGAGGCCGGGCTTTGATGAATCGTAAGTAACGGTTAAGCTATAATACTTGCATGATTCATACATCCACCATCTTGAATTTTTTGCCTGATGACCTTGTAGTCTAGGCAAAGGACACTTCCCACATTAAGGCGCCTTTTTTTTTTTTTTTTGCAAAATTCGGTAGAGATAAGTTGATTAGGTTCGTCGTAGTTATATTTAAGTTTTGAACATTTGAGTGGCCGCCATTACGTTTCCATCATGATGGCGGCAATATAAAATATGACACTGAGATGTCCCTTGCCAGTGCTACCTCTGTACCATATTTCGTTCAATTCGGTTTCGTCGTGTTTGAATTGATAGAAGGGGGGGGGGGGGGGAGGGGAGAGGTCAGAAATACAAACACACGCGATTTGCACATATACACGGCCGCTATCGTCAAACTTTTTAGCTGATGACCTTGCAATGGGGTCAAAAGACGCTTCCTACATAAATGCATGTTGTTGCAAAATTTGGTAGAGAACAAATTATTAGGTTAGTCGTAATTTGATTTATGCTTTGAACATTTGGGTGACCGCCATTACGATTACGATTTCGTTCAAATTGGTTTCGACGTGATTGAATTGATAGGGGTGTGGGGAGGGACAGCTATACACACTCACACACACACAGGCAGACCGACAACTTTTGGCCCGTGTCGATCTCATAACTAAGTCTACTCTCATTTTTTGCAAAATTCGATAGTAGGCTAAAAGTAGCAAGTCATTGAGAAATAAAGCCCAAATTAAAAACAAGTAGTTCCGTGAAGAACTAAAGCCTATTTTGATATATCCTGCTTATGTCAATTGCCTCTATCAACATACAAAATTTCAGTTTGGTTGCTGTAATAGATTCGTAGATATTGAGAACCGTCTAATATTTCGTATGGTCGCCATGTTGGAGTTTTATACATGTAGGACTTAGAGTTCTGTACTATTACATGAAGATTATTGCGTAGGTGTAGTAGTCAAACTTCAATCCCATGATTAGGACACAAGAAGTAAAAACGACATTTTAAGATTTCGCACAGCTGCCATCTTGTGGTTATGAAAAGAATTGAAATAAATTAGGTGACAGTGGATTAACATTTGTATAAGCATTTACCGTACCAAGTTTCACTGCACTTGGAGGGTTAAATCGTTAGAAACGTCCATTTAAATATTTATATTTCGCGTCGCCGCCATGTTGGATTTGTGCTCACCAGGTTATTGAAAGTCCTATAGGTGAACGTATGCTCATAGCCTCTATGAACGTTAAAAAATTCAGTTTGATTGCTGTAAAGGATTCGTAGATATTGAGAACCATCTAAATATTTCGGATGTTTCCCTTGTTGGATTGTTATATGTATAGGCCATAGAGTTATGTACCATTAACGGAAAATCATTGCGTAGGTTCATTATTCAAACTGCCACTTCGATCGCATGATTACGACACAAGAAATGAAAAATTAATTTCAAAATTTCGCACCGCTGCCATCTTGAGGTTATGTAAACAATTGAACTAAATTAGATGCCAGTGCATTACAGTGTATATAAGCATTTACTCTACCATATTTCACTGCGCTCAGATGGTTAAATCGCGAGAAAAGTCTATTAAAATGTTTCAACTTCACTTGGCCGCCATCTTTGTTTTGTACTTTGCAGGTTTTTGAAAGTTACATACTGTAGATAAACGTATAGTAGTGCCCTTTATCACCGTCCGAAATTTCAGGGTAATATCAGTAATAGTTTTGGAGATTTAGAATGCTGGTAAAATATTTCGCAGAGCCCTCATCTTGAGGTTATGTAAACAATTGAACTATATTAGATGACAGTGCATTGCACTGTATATAAACATTTGCTGTGCCAAGTTCCATTGCGTTTGGATGATTAAGTCGCAAGAAAAGTCTATTTGAAAGTCTCAACTCAGCTTGGCTGCCATGTTGGTTTTGTAGTTTTTGAAAATCTCATAGGTGAACTTCTTGTAGTGCCCTTTATTACCGTGCAAACGTTCAGGGTGATATCCGTAATAGATTCGGAGATATTGAATGCTGGTGAAACATTTCGCACAGTCGCCATGTTGGATTGGTGAGACGTAATAAAATTTGAAGGGCACGGTCGAGGTTGGCCGAAAAGGTGCTATGACCTTAGCGAGTTTCATTGAAATCGCTCCAGCCGTTTAGAAGTTTTATGGTGGTACACACGCAAACACTCACACATTCGCACATACACACACACACACGAACAAAAGGTGATATCATAAGCCTATTTTTTTTTATAAAATGAAAACAGGCTAAAAAATCGCAAGACATTGAGAAAAAGGCCTAAATTTATAAGAAATTGCAAGTCTTTGATAAATAAAACCCAAATTAATCACAAAAATAGCAAGTCATTGAGAAATAAGGCCCAAATAAAAAGCAAGTCCTTGAGAAATAAAGCCCAAATTAATAAAATGAAATAGCAAGTCATTAAGCCCAAATTAATTTTTAAAATGCAAGTGATTTAGAAATAACGTCCAAACTCCGTGGCACTACGGCTCATTAAAAGCCTTTGCTTTTCAAATGACCGCTGCTCAGCCATATGAACTACGGTTTAAGAGGTGACTTGGGATCAGCGCGACAGGTACCCTCGGTCGCTGGTCTTGGCTTTCTTGACCGCTACTCAATTGTGCATACAAGGTTGATTGTACATCGTTCCAGCTGTCTCATAAGTTTCTGAAATCCCTGATTGAAACGAGAATCTAATCTGCGGCCTTCGGAATTTGTTAAGAAATGTTAAAACATTTCTCCTGTATCGTCCTGCTTTTGTAAAGGGGCTTTTCGATATCATCACGTAGCCCACCGACAGTAGTGGCTACGCGGGCTAAAGCGCTCCGTTAGGTCAAGGGGCCAAGCTCTCTGCTGACTCGGTAGATGCGTGGGTTCGAGCCCCACCGTCGGCTGTCCTTGAAATGGTTTTCCGTGGTTTCCCATTTTCAACACCAGGCAAATGCTGGGACAGTACCTTCTGACAGGCCACGGCCGCTTCCTTCCACATCCTTGCCCAGTTTCATTCATCTTCATCCATTCCATCTCTCATCCCGACGCGCAGGTCGCCCACGGGCGTCGACTAAAAAGACCTGCACTCGGCCTCTCAGGAGGCTACACGACAAAAAAAATCACGTAGCCCCATGTACTTGAGTGCGTATGAAGTTTGTCTGATAACCTGTGCTATTGTGAGACAATAGTAATGTGTATGTCCGCCTCATGCCGCAGTGGCTACCATTCTTGGATGCCACCCCGATGTTTGTGTTCGATTCCCACCTCAGCCTTCCTTGAAGTAATTTCCAGTGGTTTCCCATTTCTACCACAGACAAATGACGGGATGGTTCCTACCTTAAGGTAAAATTAAATACCCTATACCGACAATGTTAAATATTGTATATTTATTACCTGTCATCTCAGAAACTAATCAAGATAGAAAGCTGTAGTTTTTATCAGTTGTAAATAGGAACTTGGACAGTACACTGTTCTAGCTTCAGACAGATGAGATGATTAGGAAAGGAAATGATTTTTTTTTAAATAGCTTATTTTTTATTGAATAATGTGTGTAAATATTGTACTTCTGTCGTGTCCAGTTTCTGAGAAAAATGGATAAATATAGGGGGGGGGGGATTAAACTGAGAAAAACTGAGTTAAAGTTCCAAGACAAGTCACTAAGAGTCACACACAGAGCTACAATACAAAATAATAGTACACAGGTTATAATCCCTCCCTATATTATTCTGTAAGGTCTCATTCAAGTTTTGTACCGAAAATAAGGTCCCATTAACACCAACCTAAACATATGGGGTACCTACAGGTTCAGCATAACCCAAAGCGTAAGCGAAACGCACTCACTTACTCTTTAAAAGTCTCACAATTCAATAAATACCTTAAAACATGTATATTTACAATGAAATAATGAAAGAATGCAACACGGTAACCATGGTAACAGAATCTCACATGTCCATCTATTTCTGTAAGGCGCAATGCAATTCCAATTATTACAATACTGTGAAAGTTTCCAGACGGTTATAAGGTTATCACTGAACCAAATTAAGCTGTAAAATTCATCAATATATACAGTATAATAGCATTCATGTTTGAGATTTTGCTAAGTGTACTCTTTACAACTAGAATATTCGCGGGCGAAGCCGAGACGGGTAATGCTAGTACTGATTATTGGCGTACTGTCAATAACTCAGCTTGGTTTCCATGTCTGTCTCTCTTGGGTTCGTGGTCACACAGGGACAGTTGGGAATGAACGGGCAGATGAACTATCTAAAGAGGCTGCACAATCATCAATGGAAGTTTCACATGACACAACTCCAATATGTTACCTGAAAATAAAGACTACAAAACTCACCAGTGGAATGACATTTGGACCTCAACCTCGAAAGTATCTGTTACGAGAGAAATGTTTTTTCCTGAGATTCAACATAGACTTCAAAGTAAAATACTAGTACCGAACGTTGTGCTTACTATGGACTTGGGATTTTCACGTCATACTTCCAGCAATTTCATGTCACCATTCTAAATGACTACACATGCTTTTGTGGATCCTCTGAAACAGTACATCACCTACTTTTGACAGCCCTGATTTTGAAACAGAAAGATATAATGTCAGCTGAGTTACTGCAATAGTAAAGTGACAAAACCTCTGTACCCTAAATTTAACAAGTAGTTCCGTGAAGAACTAAAGCCTATTTTCATATATCCAACTTAGGTTAATTGCCTGTATCAACATAGAAAATTTCAGATTGATTCGTAGATATTGTGAACCGACTAAATATTTCGGATGGTCGCCATGTTGGAGTTTTATGTATGTAGGAGTTATGTACTGTTACATGAATATTATTGTGCACGTGTAGTATTCAAACTTCAATCGCATGATTAGGACACAAGATGTAAAAACGAGATTTTAAAATTTCGCACAGCTGTCATCTTGTGGTTATGGAAGCAATCGAAATAAATTAGATGCCAGTCGATTAACATTTGTATAAGCATTTACTGTACCAAGTTTCACTGCACTCGGATGGTTAAATTGCGAGAAACGTCTATTTGAATATTTATGCTTTGCGTCGCCGCCATGTTGGATTTGTGATCACCAGGTTATTGAAAGTCCTAACTTATGTTCATAGCCCCTATGAAAATCAAATAAAATCCATTTGATGCTGTAATAGATTCGTAGATATTGAGAACCTTCTAAATATTTCGGATGGTTGCCATGTTGGATTATTATTTGTATAGGCCATAGAGTTATATACCATTAGAGGAAAATTACTGCGTGGGTTCATTATTCAGACTTTCACTTAATTTTAAAATTCGCACAGCCGCCATCTTGAGGTTATGTAAACAATAATTTGAACTTAATTTGATACCAGTTTATTACAATGTGTATGAACATTTACTGTACCAAGTTACAATGCGTTTCAACTTCGAATGGCCGCCATGTTCGATTTGTAGTTAACAGGCTTTTGAAAGACTCATAGATGAACTTCCAGTGGTTCCTTTATCTCCGTACAAAATTTTAGGGTGATATCAGTAATAGTTTCGGAAATATATAATGCCAGTGAAATATTTCGCACAGCCGCCATCTTGAGGTTATGTAAACAATTGAACGAAGTTAGATCTCCGTGCATTACAATGTGTATAAACATATACTGTACCAAATGTTGGTTGGTTAAATCGCAAGAAACGTCTATTTAAAAGTCTCAACTTCGCTTGGCCGCCATGTTGGTTTTGTAGTTACCAGGTTTTCGAATGTCACATAGGTGAACTTCTAGTGGTTGCCTATATCACTGTACAAAACTTCAGGGTGATATAGTGTGCCCGCTGGCCGAAGGTTTCGGGGAGCCACCGGTTTCAAATGACACTTCCGAGACCCTCTTCCAGTTAACACACAAGTATAGACTGGTGTTGCACAAAAGTCTGCACTCGGGGGTATGGGGAATTGGTGAGGTTCTATCTTTAACCAACACAGAGGAATGCATCGATAACAAAACTAAGCAAGAACGAGAGGTCAGCCTTATGTTGAAATCACGAATAAATTTTATTCAGAATAGATCTCTAGCCTAGCATGAGAGTTGCAAACGGCTGGTCCGATACTATTCTGCCCTGAAAGAAAATATAAAAAAGTCCTAATCAAGATATAAATTACTCTCATGGTCCTAATA
The DNA here is from genome assembly GCA_946902985.2 of Meconema thalassinum. Lineage (NCBI taxonomy): Eukaryota > Metazoa > Arthropoda > Insecta > Orthoptera > Tettigoniidae > Meconema > Meconema thalassinum. Next base: position 304,422,298 of record OX336391.1, read on the forward strand.
CAAAATTCGACTAAGAACGAACAAGCTAAGCGTATGGCACGTAAGATCAGCCCTAAGCAATTACATCGAAAATGACAACGGGAGTATCAAACATCAAAGAATCTACTGCAAAGCAAGACATTTACTTGTTTACAAATACTAGAAATATTTACATTTAATAGCAAGGGGAAAATTTGTCCTATGCTATGATGGTGCCATTTCTAACATTTATCTTTAGATTTAAGTGTTTAGCTAGTTCTAATTATAATTAATTAATAAACGAGACGCGTTTATTACTAAGAATATCAAGCTATGTACACAACGTTCCTGAATAAGAAAAGAGCTATGCTAATACAACACAAATGCACACAATAATTCAGCACTCCTATGGTTGTGCAATTGGCACTGCCTGCGTACTCGATTTGTTACTGTTTGTAACAAATGGTCATAGTTTCAAAGTGTTAAGAAAGTAGAAAAAAATAGCAAAGCCTGCAAATGCGATGGTAATTAAACAATTACATCGACTCATATTGCTACCAATCTGATGTGTGTGCTACAGTTATCACATCACCAATTGGTTGTCGACTATTCATGTAAAAATGTATCAAAATTTATCTAAAATAACTTATCAAAAACTAAGTGTCAAACATTTGGTCCAGAAAATATTTTATTTTTATTATTTATTATCTTTATTTAAGGTCAGGGGGAATTATGAGATTATTTTATTTTCACAAAATCCTATCTTTGATTATTACAGCTTCACACAATTATTTATTCCTCACAGTACAGTTGTTCAGTTTATGGACCTTTAAATAGCGTTCAGTGTACTCAGGTAACGTGTGTATCCAACTAATGCATAATAACTTAATAGTTTAATAGACACCCTGTGTCTCCACCAATACTTCATAATTATTATTAGACACCCTGTGTCTCCACCAATACTTCATTATTATTATTAGACACCCTGTGTCTCACACTTACAATTACGGATTCATTTATCCTGGCACCATCGGTTAGGTACGACTGCAGTAGTTCGTTACCACCTGAATAACCACAATAACATGTCGGAGGTCTTAATCCACCATCACGACTCACTTCACTAATACCATAATGGCGGCTTCGGTGGCGTAGTTGGTAGCATGCTGAGCTTCTATGCCCAAGATAGCGGGTTCAAACCCGGCCGAAGCCGTCGGATTTTTTAAGAGCGTTAAAAATCCCTCAGTATGCCTTCCTTCGGAGGGGAAGTAAAGCCGGCGGTCCCATGTCATAGATTTATGGCATGTTAAAGATCTTTCCACTAATTACACCTGTGTGAAACTAAATTGTATAGGTTAAGAATGTAAACAACGCTCTTAGGATGCTACGTTCGTTGCCAAGAGTCGACTGCGGTGGCGTCTAGTAGCTAGTTCTGAACTAGGCCTAGTAGTCGTTGACGGTGGCGTTTGGCGGCAAAAGTAGGAACTATTTGAAAATTCAAAGTTGCAGTCCTTACTTGAATTTAAAAAAACAGATACACACACACCAATACAGTCATCACAATTAACACCGGTTATCAGACAGATTCTACACACACCCAAAGTACACGGGGCTACATGACCGCGTTGTCGCAGCCCCTAAACTAAGGAACCAACCAATAATACCATAATAAAGTTAATTACAATAGGTGTTGATCCCTGAATTATACACGTTTTAAATACTGGTCATAAAGGTTATGTGTGTAGAAAACACATTCTAACAACGCTATGAATTAACATGAAGGCTTCCGATACAAACTAAAGTGTGAGATTGTGCATTTAATAAATTGCCTCTTCCCTGAATGAGGTCGAACCTATGTTCTCTGGTTACAAAATACTGTTGCATTCATTGCCTGTCTGGCTTCTCGTAAAGAAATAAACCTGTTTTCAAGTATGATCTGTCAAACAAATGTGAATAACGGAACTCTGCATTCCGCATATAATACTACTAGGAATTTCACAGCCTTCTAAATAAATAACGCACTGCCTAAGATCTAGTGTGCTGTGTAGTGGTTTGGCTTGTACATGTAACCTTGGCCTTGTTTTATCATCCGCCAAAACTAGTTTCTTTTGTCATCAGCTTGACAAAATAAAAGTTGATAATAACTGTTTTGAAATGATACGGAATGGACATTGAAAAATGCTGCCTTCCTGGTGTTTATAAATTTTTAACAAAACTGTAAATTTCCACACGTGGTCTTATAATAGCTACCTGTGTTGTGCACTGTAAAATGCAACCATACTAAAATTAAATCTACTGTTTCCAACTCATTACAATTACCTACTAATAAATGATCTGACTTACAGATGCAGCGACCGTCGGTTCGAGACCCGCCATGATATGTTGTAAGCGGTCTCCTCTATGGTCTTAAATCATTTCCTCATTGTTTTCGGTCACCTTCCGCTGCCAATTCCCCACGCGTGAATTAGTTATCCATCTGCATTGCGTGGTAGGGGTTATATTCCATGATTTGATGTTTCAGTAGGATCATAATGTTGCCGTTGGTGATAATATTACACACGTTTAAAGAAAACTTGCACTCACTGATGCTAAGGTGCGGTAATAAATTGCCCATTTTTCCACTCCGCCACTGGCGTTAAATTATTGCTTGTGCGATGCTCACTCGTAACTTTCACTAATATTTACACAAAAATATAAATCAAAATCACTGCCCATCCGGCAAAACATAAAATATACTTGCGGATTTTCACAGTTTATCAATTCACAGTTTTATAATACACTTGGATGCGACCATGTGGTCTTAAAGTTTGCGTAGCACGCTTCCATAATTTTCACTTCGTGAATAAAAATTATTTCACAGTTTGAATGTTAATAAATGTTTCCAATCACTTGATTATTAGATAATGCCCTGATGGCTGTCCATTTGACAAATACACATGGATTTTCCATAGAACATGGTGTCCGTTCTCGGAACGTGTCCTTACTCGTGCTTCACATGCACATAGGTGTTGCTTCAACAAACGACAAGTAGGTACTGCTGTCACTAAGCATGGCGTTCAATCTCGACATGCGTTAGCCGCGTAAATTGACGATATCGCTCATCAGCGTTGTATACCGTATTTTAAATAAACAGAATTACGTTGAATAAATTATTGTTGATTTATGGAATGTCTAAAGTGCATAAAAATGTTATTATAAGTGATATTGCTTCGGCTTCTTCCCGCCGCTCGCTGGGTATGTTCAGTTACTTTTCAGCATGGATCCTGGTCTTTGTAATCTGTGCAAACATGCGTCAACGGGCGCAATAGGTAATAGTTTCGGAGATATTGAATGCTGGTGAAATATTTCTCACAGCCGCCATGTTGGATTGGTGAGACATAAAAAAATTAAGGGCACGGTCGGGGTCGGCCAAAATGTTGCTATCAACTTACCGAGTTCCATTGAAATCGCTCCAGTCGTTTAGAAGTTATTAGGGGGACACACACACACACACACACAGACAGACACAGACACACATACGCACACACACACGGACAATAGGTGATCTCATAAGCCAATATTTTCATAAAATGAAAATAGGCTAAAAATCATGTTGTTATTCTCATTTTCTTACATTCATCCATTACATCTTCCATAAGTTATTATAAAGTAATACATGTAGTAAAAATTATGTAATTGTCGAACTATAATATAAACCTAACATGCTAGACAAAATAGGATTCCTTGTATGTTTTGGTAACTCGATAATAATAATGCAAATGGCATGCAAGTACTAAGCACCACTATGTCTAAGTACTTAAAGAAAGAAACTAAAGGTAGTAAGCCCCAATCGTGGAAAACATAAATCACTACAAGTAATTTAAAAGTTTTTCTATATTAGAATGCTTAACTGACTGGTAGATAGGGTTACAAGCGAAGAGGTATTAAGACGAGTGGGAGAGGAGAGATGTTTCTGGCGACTGCTAAAGAAGAGAAGAGATTCGTTAGTAGGACACATACTAGACACCCAGGAATAGCAAGCTTAGTTATGGAAGGACGGTCGAGGACAAGAACTGTAGGGGGAGTCCAATATGTTACCTGAAAATCAAGACTACAAAACTCACCAGTGGAATAACATTTGGACCTAAACCTCGAAAGGATCTGTTACGAGAGAAATGTTTTTCCTGAGATTCAACATAGACTTGAAAGTAAAATACTAGTTCCGAGCTTGGATCTAATTTACTTTAATTCTGTCTGAGTCGTATAACAAGCTACACCCAGCATCGTGAGGATGAGACAGAACTGAGTGGTATTCCTTGGTTTTCCCAATTCTGCTCCTAGAAAATGCTGGGACAGTAGTTAAATTCCAAATTCCTGGACTCAATTACAAATAGACTCCCTTGGACAGCCGTCACAATGTCAGAGATTATCAGGCAGTTTGCAAACACACCCAATTACACGGGGATACATGACTGATGTCTGAAAGTCCGTAAATATATCGTCATCATAAGTCAGATGAGAGCAAAACCAAGAACATGGAATTTGAAAGAGGTAAAAATTTCGTCCCAGCAAATAACATCCACTGAGTACCAGATAATTTTTCATATGCCAGTGGTAAATTTCATGTGAATAATGAGTAAAAGAAAACAAAATCAGATCACTGTCACACCTGAGGGAAATTGTATCTATTATAAAACCTCGACTTCATGTGGGCGAGTATATTCTGGACATTTGAATAATATAGAGCCCACGGGAAGACTCCCAATGTCAGCCCAAACGAAGGACAGTTAACAAAGTAGACTTTCCATTTAACACTTTTTATGTTATACAGTACTGGCTGGTTATCCTCTTCGTGAAAATGTACTTGCGTGTGCATCATCATACATATTATTTCAGTAGTATAGATCCCATTTAGGGCGCTCCGACTTAGCAGCAAGGCTCACTTAGAGCAGTATTTTTACACTACGTCTATGACTGATATGGGAAACATCTGCGCTCTGACTTCGCAGCAAGCCTCATTTAAAGCAGTATTTTTACACTACGTCTACGACTGATATGGGAAACATCTGCGCACTGACTTCGCAGCAAGCCTCATTTAAAGCAGTATTTTTACACTACGTCTATGACTGATATGGGAAACATCTGCGCTCTGACTTCGCAGCAAGCCTCATTTAAAGCAGTATTTTTACACTACGTCTATGACTGATATGGGAAACATCTGCGCTCTGACTTAGCAGCAAGGCTCACTTAAAGCAGTATTTTTACACTACGTCTATGACTGATATGGGAAACATCTGCGCTCTGACTTAGCAGCAAGGCTCACTTAAAGCAGTATTTTTACACTACGTCTACGACTGATATGGGAAACATCTGCGCTCTGACTTCGCAGCAAGCCTCATTTAAAGCAGTATTTTTACACTACGTCTATGACTGATATGGGAAACATCTGCGCTCTGACTTCGCAGCAAGCCTCATTTAAAGCAGTATTTTTACACTACGTCTATGACTGATATGGGAAACATCTGCGCTCTGACTTCGCAGCAAGCCTCATTTAAAGCAGTATTTTTACACTACGTCTATGACTGATATGGGAAACATCTGCGCTCTGACTTCGCAGCAAGCCTCATTTAAAGCAGTATTTTTACACTACGTCTATGACTGATATGGGAAACATCTGCGCTCTGACTTCGCAGCAAGCCTCATTTTAAGCAGTATTTTTACACTACGTCTATGACTGATATGGGAAACATCTGCGCTCCGACTTAGCAGCAAGGCTCACTTAAAGCAGTATTTTTACACTACGTCTATGACTGATATGGGAAACATCTGCGCTCTGACTTAGCAGCAAGGCTCACTTAAAGCAGTATTATTACACTACGTCTATGACTGATATGGGAAACATCTGCGCTCTGACTTAGCAGCAAGGCTCACTTAAAGCAGTATTTTTACACTACGTCTATGACTGATATGGGAAACATCTGCGCTCTGACTTAGCAGCAAGGCTCACTTAAAGCAGTATTTTTACACTACGTCTATGACTGATATGGGAAACATCTGCGCTCTGACTTCGCAGCAAGCCTCATTTAAAGCAGTATTATTACACTACGTCTATGACTGATATGGGAAACATCTGCGCTCTGACTTCGCAGCAAGCCTCATTTAAAGCAGTATTATTACACTACGGCTATGACTGATATGGGAAACATCTGCGCTCTGACTTCGCAGCAAGCCTCATTTAAAGCAGTATTATTACACTACGTCTATGACTGATATGGGAAACATCTGCGCTCTGACTTCGCAGCAAGCCTCACTTAAAGCAGTATTATTACACTACGTCTATGACTGATATGGGAAACATCTGCGCTCTGACTTAGCAGCAAGGCTCACTTAAAGCAGTATTTTTACACTACGTCTATGACTGATATGGGAAACATCTGCGCTCTGACTTCGCAGCAAGCCTCACTTAAAGCAGTATTTTTACACTACGTCTACGACTGATATGGGAAACATCTGCGCTCTGACTTCGCAGCAAGCCTCATTTAAAGCAGTATTATTACACTACGTCTATGACTGATATGGGAAACATCTGCGCTCTGACTTCGCAGCAAGCCTCACTTAAAGCAGTATTATTACACTACGTCTATGACTGATATGGGAAACATCTGCGCTCTGACTTAGCAGCAAGGCTCACTTAAAGCAGTATTTTTACACTACGTCTACGACTGATATGGGAAACATCTGCGCTCTGACTTAGCAGCAAGGCTTACCTGAAGCAGTATTCTCATGCTACGGCCCCAAGGGGTTCACATCGTGGGACGTTGGTTGGCGACCATGGGACTCCAGCTGAGTCCGGCATTGCTTCCACTTATTTGTGTCAGGCTCCTCTCCGTCTTCATTCCTGTCGACCTTTGTTGGTCAAGACTTGTTCTCTTCTGACCCCGACGGTATTAGGGTATCCGAGGCCAAGGGAGTCTCTTCCTTTCCCGCCTTAATTGGCCCTCTCTCATCTCTCCTGATCCCTCATTCTTTTAGCATTCAGCCTTCTTTTTCTCTTCATTATATTTCCTTTTCTCTTTGAGATTCCCGCACTGGTTTTGTGAATTGGCTCCCCGTGTATAGTCTATAAATTACATTTTGTAAATTTTATGAATCTACACTATATTTTGTAAGTATATTCAATCTAAATTGCATAATTTAAGTATTTTCAATCTAAATTCCTTTTTGCGAGTATTTTCAACCTCAAATGCATTTCGTAAGGATTAAAAATCTAAATTGCTTTTTAGTAAACCTTTTAAAGTAGGTGGAGGCACTTTTGTGAGTATTTTGAATTTCAATTGCATTTTGTAAGTATTTTGAATCTCAGCATTTTGTGTGAGTATTTTGAATCTAAATTGAACTTTGTAAGTATTGTCAATCCAAATTGCATTTTGTTAGTAATTTGAATCTAAATTGCACTATGTCAATTTTTTTTACTAACTTGCATTTTGTGAGTATTTTCAATCTAAATTACTTTTGTGAATATTTTCCATCTAAATTCCATTTTGTCAGTGTATTCCACTCTAAATTACATTTTGTGTGTCTCTTCAATCATTAAAACGTTTCAAATTTTACGCCAAATTAATACTTAACAAATATATATTTTATATATTGTGACATGTTTCGACCTTCAATGAGGTTATCTTCAGCTTAAAATGAAAATCAATTAAGAATTAAAAACTAAAAGTAGTATACAGTGTGGTCCACCAGCCCCTTATTTTTTTTGGAGGAAGTCAACCCAACTAACGCGTATATCACCGTCATCCTAAAAACATTAGTTCCTGCTCCTTTACGTCCATTGTACAACTTTACCGTTGAGTACATCCTCGCGAATATAGTAGAAATCAATAGTGGCAGTGTTCTTTCAATGACCTCAAATATAATGCATGATTGAAACGATCAGAGCTCCGAATAACACCTTACGTTTGGACAGGAAGTGTCTACGAATAGATTCAATACGTGCCAGCAATACACCATGGTTCTCGGTAGCTATGGTGACTAAATCAAGAATTGCTAAAATAGCGTCAAAGAAGTCTCATTGTCGTAGGTTCGAACCTTGAACTAGTACATTTTGTTGTTGTTGCTTAATGTCGTTTATTGCGGATGTATTATGGACGCATATCTATCTGTTCCAACGAGTGATTTTTTATTTGGTCCTGAAAAGGACCGCACTTATCCGATGGTAAGCAGCCAGATTGGACGACGACATAATGATCTGAAGAACGAAAGCAAGGTATCCTGTATAGTCAAGGTAGCAAGTGTTCAAAATTTTGACCACCTTTGTTTAAAGGAAAACTCCGACTCACTCAGACGACCCACATAACAAATAGATTTGTTAGGTGAGTAGGCTCACGAATAAATACATCAGACCGAAACTATAATTTCTCTCAACGGCGTCTGTGCGAAAAGCGCTTGCTATACACTTACAGTAATAGTTAGTGAGATTTTAAGGGGCGGAGGTCGTCTGCTCCAAACATACAGTAAATACAGATAATTATAACATTATTGGTTTTACGTCCCTTTTAACTGCTCTGGCTTTAAGATACGCCAGGGTGCCGGAATTTTGCTCCGAAGGCGATCTTTAACGTGCCAGTAAATCTACTGACACGGCTCCCTCGCATTTGCGCACCCTCAAATGCCAGCTGACCGCGCCAGGATACGAACCTGCAACCTTGGGCACAGCAAGCGAGAACGTTACCGCTGAGCCTCACAGCAAGGCAGTAATTACAGAACGTGTCATATTATTATTCTGGGATAAATATTGAACTATTAAAATTCTAATTATCACGAATAGTGTCACCTCCGTTGCGTAGTGGTCAGCGTGATTGGCTGCCACCCCGGACGTCCTGGGTTCGATTCCCGGCTCTGCCACGAAATTTGAAAAGTGGTATGAGGACTGGGACGGGGTCTACTCAGCCTCGGGTGGTCCAAATGAGTAGAGGGGGTTTGATTCCCACCTCAGACATCCTCAAAGTGGTTTTCCGTGGTTTCCCACTTCGTCTTCGGGAAAATGCCTGGATGTTACCGACCGTAGGCCACGGTCGCCTCCTTCCCTCTTCCTTGCCTATCCCTCCCGATCTTCCCCTCCCTTCCCATCCCTCAAGAGGACCGCCAGGGCGAGGTGCTGATCTTACCTCCCCAGTTGTATTCCCAGACGAGATGTTTCAAGCTCCAGGACACTGCCCGTAGAGGCGGTAATTATGGGATCCCTCTCCGAGTCCGTGGGAAAACCTAACCTGGAGGGTAAAATCGGCTAAAAAATAATAATTATGGCGAATAGTATCTATCCATGGTTTTGAACAGTGTTTACGGAAAATAACCATTTAAATGTGACAAGAAAATAACTTTCCCTATCGTCTTCGTAGATAATGTGAACAAAGCCAAGTTGAAATCTTGCTGGATGAGGTAGGGAGGGTATAATAAAATAGTTAAAAAGAATTTAAAAAATCTGCCGTTGGATAATCTTGAACTCGGGATCTTCGAAAGAGCGAGCGGGCGCAATAACACTTGCACACATTTCCAACACACTCAGGAGGTTTTTGTTGCGCTTCTTATTAACGCGTGTGGTCAAATATTCAATTATTACAGTTAGATCTTAAATGTTGATTGGAATGCATTCATTCAGTACCTGACATGTTTTATAATTTACTTAAAGCAAGTTTCGCGACCGCTTTGCGTTAATAAGGCGAATGAACTGCAAATAATGCCCTCAAACGACAGCCCTTCGGTTTTATTTCATACAAATTAGCGTACAAAATGCTAGCGTGTGATATACTTCGGTCATACAAGCAGGTGTACTGACGAATAGAACAGAATCATACAGGATTTTTTACTATCGATCACAGCAGCTTCCTTGCCAGCGAGTGTCGTGTGATACGGGTCAACAGATATGCTAAGACTTTTTGTTAAAATTTAATAACAAAACAAGATGTTCGGTAAAGAACGTATAGCCTACTTTCTCCTAAATGCATGGGTACTGTTATAACTCTTTGTCCTTTTCAAGGAGTATAATTGAATGTTGGTTGTAGTAGCTTCTTGAAATACAACGTGCTATACGGATATTAAACATGAATATGATGTGCCCTTTGCTAGTGCTACCTCTGTAAAAATATCATTCAATTCGGTTTCACCGTGTTTGAAAAGATAGGGGGAAACGATTTGCACACATACATGGCCGCCATCCACACATTATTGGCCTGATCACCTTGTAGTTTGTTCAAAAGACTCTCTATACAAAAAGGTATGTTATTGAAAAATTTGGTAGAGATCAGATTATTAGGTTGGTCGTAATTTGATTCAAGCTTTTAACATTAGGATGGCCGCCGTTACGTTTCTGTCAAGATGGCGGCGATATCAAACATGACACAGGAGTGCCCTTTGCTAGTGGTACCTCTGTACCAAATTTCGTTCAATTTGGTTTCACCGTGTTTGAATTGATAGGGGGAATCGATTTGCACACATACATGGTCGCCATATGCAAACTGTTGGGCTGATGATCTTGAGGTTTGGTCAAAATATGCTTCCCACATAAAGGTTTGTTGTTGAAAAATTTGGTAGAGATCAGATTATTAGGTTGGTCGTAATTTATTTAAGCTTTTAACATTTGGGAGGCCGCATTACGTTTTCGTCAAGATGGCGGCAATATAAAACATAACACTGAGGTGTCCTTTGCTAGTGCTACCTCTGTACCAAATTTCGTTCAATTCGGTTTCACCATGTTTGAATTGAAAGGGGCAATCGATTTGCACACATACATGGCCGCCATCTGCATACTATTGGGCTGATAACCTTGTAGTTTAGTCAAAAGACGCTCGCCATATACATATTTGGTGTTGCAAAATTTGGTAGAGATCGGATGATTAGGTTATTCGTAATTTGATTTAAGCTTTAAACATTTGGGTGGCCGCCATAGCGTTTCCGTCAAGATGGCTGCGATATAAAACATGACACTGAGGTGCCCTTTGTTAGTTCTACTCTGTACCAAATTTCGTTCAATTCGGTTTCACCGTGTTCGAATTGATAGAGGGGAAGGGGGGGGGGAGGGCAGACATTCAGAGTACACACACTCACACACACACATGCACACACACACAGACACACAGTCACACACACACAGACAGACACGCACTTTTTGGCCCTGTGTAGATCTCATAATTCTACGTTCATTTTTTGCAAAAATTGAAAGTATGCTAATAATACCATGGGAATTTCTAAGGAATACGTGTACTTCGATGCAAGCACTGGCGATCAGAATATCCTTCGATGTGTTGTTTTATTTCATTCGAGGGGCTAGAACATCGTGGTCATTTAGCCCCGTTTACTTGCGTGTGTGTGTAGAATTTGATAACCTGAGTTATTGTGGACTTGTAATGATGAGTGTATTTGCAATTAAGGATTGGGTAGGAGGCGGCCGTAGCCTTAAGATAGAATCTGTCCCGGAATTTGGCCGGAGTAGAAGTGGAAAACCACGGAAAACCATTTCCCAGAGGTGGGAATCGAACCCACTTCTTCTTTGCTTCACCAGGCTACGTGTACCCAATTTCAGCTCTCAGACAAGTATTACATTTCTAGGCAGAGCTGGGAATCGAACCCAGACCTCCGGAGCGACACTTCGATATGTTATGTTAATATTCATGCCAGTTTTTTAATTTTCTGCAATTACAGGTCACGTGGCATAACGTACCAATACGATCGTATTCTCTTTATAAATCAGCAGAATTCAACGTACTCTTTATAAAAATACGTCGTAAGGCAATAAATGTGGCAATGTAGTTACATACCGACTAAAATGGAATGTGAGCTTTCGTTCAAAAAGGTATGTCTACTACTGGACTCGAAGCAGCTTTCTAGCAGCTCGCGCCCACCATGTACGGCCAGGCCATAACCCTCTCACCCACCAACACATGGTAGGTACCGCACGCTAATCGTGCTATAGTTACTGTAGCCGTCCCACCTCAAACGTTTAAGTCCATCTCAAAGTCTTCAATCACGGTTCATGGTGTTGATTTAACTTTCTACTATTACAGATCACGTGGCGTAGGCTATTATTTCGATCGTATTACGTGTATGTGTGTTATTTCAAGGAGCAGTAAGTCATATGTTAGTAGAATGGGCCATAGTACTTGGCGGGGAAAAGTTTAAGTTCGGTTTTTCTTTGCTGGACCCATGACCCAATTACATTGCTGTCACACAGTCAGAGCGCAGAGCAATATCGACCATCGGGAGAAAAGCGATGTTAGTCAGGGACCCGGAACAGAACGTAACGCCGAACGGAACTCTTGTCTACGTGGAACGGAGAAATTCCGTTATCTCCAAGGTTATTTCCAAGTTGTAACGTTACCGCTGTCTGTTCCAAGCGTAACGTTACCGTCCTGGAACGGAACTGATTCTGAAACCGTACCTGGTATCTGGAACAGTGGAACGTTAGGCGAGCCTGTACCGGTACAGCGTATTGGAGACGGGTGGAACGTTACGTTGTCCCGTACTGAAATGAACAGAGGAATATCCGATACGTTACAGTTCGGAACTTTCTACTTATAATAACGGAACAAACAGACGGAACGGAACGTTACAAATTTAACGGGATTGTAATGTTACAAGGCTGCATTATGACGTCTCAATGTCAAGCAGAAGGCGTGCGATATAGCTGTTATTTTTATTGGGACGACGTGCATGCATTTACTCACTCAATCCCATTTTCCCGCTCAACTCACAGCACGCCAGCCTTCTGTTTCAGATAATGTAGAGATCCTGTACCCCAAAAGAAGCTGCGCGACTCCGTCCCCTCGTTGTGATCGGTTGATCAAAATATCTTTGGGATACCGTACACGATTTGTGAGGTAAGGTAATGGGCAAAGCACAGTGCTATCAAGCGGTTCCGTGGCACCTTTTCCGTATATAACTAAGTATATCTAAGTTGCGGGAACACCGTAGTGTTTGTTTGTACTTCAACGTTGATTATCACCGAGACATGAGGTTTGAGACCACATATAAAATTCATACATTTCAAGCTGCCTGGAGTTGGAGAGGCGAGTACAGACGATTCTCTAGTTTAATCAAATTTTGGTTGGCTTACATATCATTGACAATCATTTCATGTCTCTGCTTTCAGAATAAGGCTATATTATGACTACCCACATTGTCACTCCAAGAGGACAGCGAAATACTTTTTATTAGACTATTGTTATTATTATTATCATTAGACAGTTATGTTATTATTAATTTCATAATTATCAGTCAATAATGATTATTATTAGTATACTATTATTATACTTTTTATTATTCTCGACAATTGAGTTTGTACAAAAAATCACTATCCAGCAACAGAGAAACTACCTTATACTATCGGGGCGCGTTTAGCCTATTATTAGGGACCGGATTCTTAGGTTCTTATATATTTTTCCCATACTTCTAAATACTTTTACGAATCACAGTGAAATTCCGTACTACCTAAAACACTAAATGATACGCGACTACCTAAAAATAACTAATTGCAGTTTTGTACCATTTATTGTAGTATATTTCAAATTTTGTCCATAATTCTAGAAATTAAGGGACACTGGGACTGAAATTTCCAAATTCTATATTAAGTAAGGTACAGTTTTGAAATTTTATATGGTTATGAATAGTCATAATATAAACCACTGTGGGAAACCTGAGCATTCTAAGTTGATTAGTTCCTGAGATATTAATTATTTTATATATTTTCATGTGCAAATTATTCAAGTTTTTGAAAGGTCAGCCGCGTTAAACAAATCATGATAGTGTAACTTTTAGGTTATATTCTATTACAATACACCAATTGGAAGAAACCTACGGATCCTTTTTTGAATTGCATTAATGAGTGTGAAGAAATTTTTTTTTTTCATATCCAAGTTTTATTTTACAAAAAATCTTGAATTTTTCCAGTTTGAATTTTTTTTGCAGCCAGACCAATAGAGCAATCAAAAAATCGATCCGCAGGTTTATAGTCATTGCAATGAAGATAATACATGCACATTTTGAAAGCAATATCATAAGATTTATAACGCGTGTAACAATTTGAATGCCTGAAAAAGTGAATCAGAGAAAACAGCAATTTTCTAAAATAATGCACCATTTACAAGGTTCCAGCTTACCAAGGACATTAGAACTGTCCTGCAGCATAGGTGACACCCTCCTTCTTGTGTTTTGCAGCCTCCTTCTTCATTTTTGTCAGTTTCACCTTCCGTCGACATGCCTTTCGCTTCTCCAATGATGACCGCAGACTTTCATACTTCCTGCGACTGTCACATCTTTCAAGTGTTTGTGCTGTGACATGAGATACTGAAGTTTGCCTTATTCCTGATTTCAACTCTGTTGTTGCACTGCACCCCATGTTGAATTCTGCTACAGAATTACAAACAGCAATTTCAAGTCTCTTCCGTGAAATAAAAATCTCTTTTGGGCACTTCCTCCAAATAACAGAATGCAGAGACTCATTCTGATTTTGAGTAGCACCCCGGATGCATCTGGATAGTAACTCATCTGATGCCAGCCTTTGATAAACAGGCATAATCTTGACAACTAAGGGTTCTGAAAGCTATACAGCCATTTTCTCATGGCCCTGTGGTGTTTTACCAGCTGCGATACTTCGATTGTAAAAGCACCAAGACTCAGAACCTTCAGGACACTTCCTGTGCTGGGGCTTACTATCAGTAGACATGTAGTGGCATATAGTGGCATACACTGCTTTCTTCATATCTGCAATATTAGGTATGTTCTGTACTAATGCATTCCTATAATAATTTGTTAATTTTGTTATTGTGGCATTAGTAAGCCCACCGGTACGACCACCAAGTTGCACACCTTTTAGCTTCCAAGTTTGTACTGCCTGTCGCAAGCCTGTTCCCATTCTCTTTGCTACATGGTTGACACATTCCTCCTTCTTTAATACTGTACTGGTACTGCTACCATACACACTTTTTGACACCAAATTATTAAAGGTTTTGGAATCACCATCTGACAGGATGGTGGTGTATCTCATCTGACAATTAGTGACTGAACGTTTCCATAAAATTTCAGCAGCACACATTTCCATTGCCACAGAACTACCTTCATGATTCTTTTCACATTCCCCACTCTTTACATGACAGGTATGCCATACATGAAATTCAGGAGAGTCAGCCTCAAGTTCAGCAGTGCTAATGACACACATAGTACAGTACTTGGACAGTATTTCATAGTCTATAACCAACCCTGTTAACAAATCTATCACTATGCCAATACCATATGCAGAAGTGTGTCCTCTCTTGTGCCACGTGCCATCATAGGAAACAGAAATGTCTATAACAGTGTTACTTCCTGTATTACCATCAACTGTACTATATGCTCTTCTTACAATTTCCCTTGACTGTGACAGACAATCCTCTTTCAATAATTTAGCCTGAGCTGCTAAAATAGTCATGTGCTTGGTGAATGTCTTAGAATCAATACTAGGCATCCCCATAGCAGCACATAATTTTTCCATACCCCTATGTCCTACACCTAAGCTTAGAAAGGCATCCACACTCTTCCTATTCACATCAAAAGGGGGCCTCTGGGATTTAGAGTAACTTTTAACACGAGGACTTGAATATGTTTGGGTTGGACAGAATCCACATCTAGTACACTTCACACATAGTTTACATGCTAGACCATGTCTTTCCCTTACTTGAATGGTTAGTGTTGTTTCTCCACATTCAATGCAATTTAAATTATTTACCAGTTCATCCAATGTACTTGAGTGAATCAAAATATACTCACCACCTGATGGGTGTATATTAGGCCTAATTTCATGAACGTCTTCCTGAAACAAAGCTAACTTGTTAACACTCTTGGAATTATTGTTACCTTCATGTTCAGAGCTCTGGGATGTGCTGGGGGCTTCATTATGTGGGCTTTCAAGTACCTTTTCATTCTGATCATCACCATGCTCATAACCTCTGTTACCAGCTGATTTCCAACGAGCAGCTGATAATCTCAAAGAAATATCTTGTCTTCTCTTACTTTTGGGTTTTGGCTTATGCCACCGGGAACTTACTGTATGCATTTCACAACAGAACTACACCAAACAATAGTTGAAATTACTCACACACTTCAATACAATCACACTGGGAAAAACTTGTTTGTACACAAACTGGAATAGGCCTAGCACATGGCCAATACGGAAATAGTAAAAATAATGTTGAAACTAATAAATATACTTTTTATTCCTTTAATAAGTACTCAGTGTCTTCGAAAATAGGTTTAAAAATTATACACAACATCACCTGTAATATCCATTCGGATTTCAACAACATTTGTAGTTATTATATAGTAGCCTACATTATTTAGGCCTACCGTAGTTTACGTAGTAAATGTGCCTACATCCTTCACTAGAGAGCAGCACAATGCATACCTCCAGATGCAGGAGGCCTTTTTAAATTATTCCTATGAAAAGAAATCGAGAAATCTGCTTGAATACATCACTAATGTGTGCTGATCGTGAGTCTAACGAAGGTGGGCGTTTAAAGAACTGCACGCCAGGCATTTAAAAGCTACGTCAGAGCTTTAAAAATGGCGGAATTCGGGTAAAAACACTGCTATATGATCCGCAGGGGATAGGGGTGTATTAATATGGAAAAAAACAAAAATCGATATTTCTTACATATTTCACTAAAATTTCAGTCCCAGTGTCCCTTAAATGTGAAGATAGTGTTTATTCCTAGCTCCAGTTGATTGAAAGCAATCCTACCTACAGGAATAATGAAATATTTTCAGCACTTTCCAGCTTATATATTATTGTTTTGTTATTTACCGAGAGGAAAGAGCGAATAAATCTCATATTATTCCCAAGAATCCAATATTGTAAAGAAACAAAATTATTTGAACGAGATAGAGTGTGAAAATCATCTCTGACCTCCTTGGCTTTATTGCAATCCCTAAAAGTGTAAAGTTATCGGTGATAATTTGATTACGCATCATTATGTAAAATATTTACTCTCTCGTTGCAATCACATTGCCTACTAACAATGAGGTATTCATTTTAAGCCTTATGTAATGTATGTCAACTTTCCCTACCCTTTAAACATGAGAACCTATTGTAGAAACCCATTCTACCTAATAAAAAACTAAAAAGAACAATTTTATGTTTTTGAAAACCCAAAATGACAATTTTAAAAACCACCAAAATCTGGCCCCTATTTATTATATTCTGATGGTTGGGTGGTAGAGCAGCGGACTCTGTACTGGGATAAACGCCAGGAAAGAAGAAGATGGTTGGGTGGTTTCATAAGTAAGAAAACAGAAACATGGAAATATTTACTCTCTCGTTGCAATCACATTGCCTACTAACAATGAGGTATTAATTTTAAGCCTTATGTAATGTATGTCAACTTTACCTACCCTTTAAACATGAGAACCTATTGTAGAAACCCATTCTACCTAATAAAAAACTAAAAAGAACAATTTTATGTTTTTGAAAACCCAAAATGACAATTTTAAAAACCACCAAAATCCGGCCCCTATTTATTATATTCTGATGGTTGGGTGGTAGAGCAGCGGACTCTGTACTGGGATAAACGCCAGGAAAGAAGAAGATGGTTGGGTGGTTTCATAAGTAAGAAAACAGAAACATGGAAACAGAAGAGTGGAATAAGGCAAACTTAAAGCTGCGACACGTTTTCACGAGGACCTCGGCCCATGGGTTTGAGTAGTGGAGTACTAGGAGTTCTAACGCACTCCAAAACCCTCCTTGACCCACTACTAAGCCTCAGGCATGTTAAATATCTCTTGAACGCATGGTCCGATTTTGACAAATGAGGTATTGTTGGACTCGGGCTGACGTCCTCTTTGCTATGGACCACTCGTTATATTTTTCAAATTTTTTTTGAAAATTTTTGTTTTCGAAACTATGTGATAGTTTGAAAACCAAACAGGATATAACGTTGTGCCATGGCTCAAACGAACAGTCTTTATGACCTTTATTTTTTGTAATGAAACTTTTTTATTTTTTATATTTTCTTGAAAACACTTTAATTTTGAAAATCCTATATTTTGGAAACTAGGAACTCTACAAAAAAAATTGTTTAACGTAAATCAATGGTCCCTACCCCCTCTACCCCCAAAATAAATTTCAAGTCTCTAGAATGAAAACCTGCAGTAGTGTGGTAAGGACAGAGCTGCTCCACTTAGCAAGTGGTGAGCCCCTGCGACCTTGGAATGGAAGGAGCCATGCTAGGAGGGCGTGCTTGGATTCGTTTTTTTCGTCTCGTCGTGCTCTTTACGGGAATGTGGGTGTCGAAAATGTGAAAATCTGGAAACAGTCTTTTTGGGGTAAAAACGTGATTTTAGACTTTTTGCTATATCTCACGAACCAATAACGCTAGAGGCATGTACGACGGGTCCAAGGACTCGGGGTAACGTCCTCTCTGCTATGGACCACTCGTTATAATTTTTAATAAAATTGGGAAACTCGATTTTGGGGTAAACACGTGTTTTTTGCGATTTTTGCCGATATATTACGAACCAATAACGCTAGAGACGTGTACGAGGTGTCCTAGGACTCGGGCTAACGCCCCCTTTCAAATGTGGTAGATATTTTTTTCGAAAAAATAATTCACAAAGGGCCTAACGCCGTACATGTTGAAAAAAAAATCATTACCGTTACCTGTTTATAATGTTTATAAAGCGTGGTGGTTGAGAGAGACGATACGGCTGGGTGTGTGTGTTTCAACGAACCTGTCGCTGACCACGGTGGCCGTGTTCAATAGATTAATTGATATTTCTACGGGTCGAGCGTGCGTTTTCCTGATATTTTACCTTTGACGTGTAAACGGTGATGAAAACTTGGTTCTATGGTGGTCGAAGCGAGTACAGAAAACAAACTTACAGGAGGTGAATGTCATTTGAGCTTATTGAAAGGCTCCGATCTGACTTGACAACAGGTGCAATGGAAAAAATGACCAAGACGCTTGAAGGTGAAATAATCTGACCATTGTGCTGGCAGGGAAGTGCGAAAGGCGTGCACACATGTGTGAAACCACAGGCATGCTAAACCAGTGACATCCTGTCTTGCTTCGTACGTGACAAAATGCAAGTCCATGTGACATTTGATCTACCGCAGGTGTTCGCCTGAGACGTTAGCTGTCCACGTGCGCGATAACTGTTAACAAGTCACATTCTGTTTTGCTGCGTACGTGACAAAATGCAAGTTCATGTGAAATTTGATCCGGCACAGGTGTTCGCCTGGGACGTTAGCTGTCCACGTGACCGATAACAGAATGTTCAAAGCGTGGGAAAAAATGATTATACATGCAACGTAGCATATATAAATACATGTCGTTATCATTTCCACTCTCACTTGGGTGGACTACCTTTGAACACACTGCGTTGCATGAAACCCCTGGTCTTGTTTAACAGTTTTGGTGTTGGTGGAAAATACTTAACCGTGTTGTGGGGTAGGTATTTATTTATATACTTATTCATTTATACATTTATTGATTAATATATATGTATATTTACAAGCAATTATTTATTGATTAAGTAATTAATGATTTTATTTATTTGTTTGCAGATAACCGGCATACCTTACATGTCTGAGGGAGAAGAAACCATTGCACTTTTGAGCCCACTAGAAGGGAAGAGTAACAACTCACTGCAAGTAAAGGTGAGATGATTTTTTTAAACTAACTTGTTTCATTTTTTGTTTTATGTTTTATTTTATGAAATGTATGTATTAACCTGAATTTAGGTATTTATAGCGGTTTATTTTATTTATTTTTAGAAACTTGGAAAGAATAGCCTTACCGCCGTAGCAGTCGCTGAAAAAAAAACAGAAACGCACTAAAGCGAAACCACTGCCAAAGAGTGAACTGTTTAAAACTCAGGTAAGTCCAACTTAAAAATGCTATTCCATTTTACCACTACTGAAAACTCGTAGACAAAAAAAAATTCATTACCTGTACATGACTGGGACAATGATTGCTTTCTTGATTAATGGCTATGTTGTTGTTGTTGTTGACTGGGAAAAGTACAAGGCTATGTTGGATTTTCTAAAAATAAAAATAATAAATTTAATTTATGGGTGGTTCCCTATGGACTCAACGAATATCCACAGGTTTGAACATGATAATGTGAACAAAATGACATGACATTCATTTTTGTTTATATATTGGTTAAAGGGAGGGTGGGGGAATGTAAATGACTGTAGCTTTATAAAAAAGAAAATAAGTACATGGGTTACTGTTAGTGCCAACATACAGTTTATTTTTAATGGTGTTTTGATATATTAATGCCAATTAACGTTAACGTTTTATTTACAAGTATTGATTGATTGATTGATTGAGTGATGGGCTATTTTGTTTGCTTTTAGGTGTCGTCATGTGCCATTAACGTAATGAACAGACAGTGAACAAGCATGCATTATGCTTTAAAGTACTCTGTGCAATGTTAATAACTTACAATAAGAAAAAGTTTTATTATAACACATGGCGTTAGTACCAAATACAACAAGTGAGCAAGTTGGTTTACCACGTGGGTTGAATTTAAAATCAGAACATGATCGATGGTTAACATTTGAATCCTGGCCTGTAGGCTTTTTGTCGACGCATGAACTTGCAAAAGCCGGTTTTTTTTTACTTGAACCGAGAAGATGTGGTGCGCTGTGTGTTTTGTCGTATTGAACTTTCACACTGGGAAGAAGGGGATGATCCCTTTAGAGACCATTTGCGATGGTCTCCTCACTGTCCTTACATGCTTGGAAAGCAAGTGGGTAACCTACCCGTGCATTCATTTTACCGAACCACAAGGCCTTTGGCCGCTACTTACGTTGCTGAATCACAAATAAATAATAATAATGATGTATTACCAGCCAACGGTAGTGTCGATATATGTGGTCCATATGCCATAGACAGTGTTGAATTGGCGTGTGCTTTTGAAAAATTGGGAGTTTGCAAGACTAAAGCACTAGCACACCCAGAGTACAGCTCTGTTGAAAAACGTTTCGAATCTTATAAAAATGTTTGGCCATTAATATTAAAACACCTTACCAAACAGCTAAGTGAAGCTGGATTTTTTTATACTGGTGAAGGGGATAAAACAATATGTTTTTATTGTGGATTTGCTTTAAAGGATTGGCAAATGACTGATGACCCTTTTGTGCAACACGCTCGTTGGTTACCAAACTGTAAATACATGGTGTTGCTTAAAGGTCAGGAATTTGTGAACACTATTCGTAAAGAAAAAGTGATTGCAGCACAAGACATAAAAGTGCCTTTAGAGTTAGAGCACGCGGAGCAAATACATAAGGCTGAAAGAAAAGACTTGTGTTACGAACAGATACAAAAGTGTGACCAACAATTATGTAAAATTTGTTATCAAGATGAACTAGGTGTTGTATTTTTACCCTGTGGACACATGATAGCCTGTGTCAAGTGTGCATTAGAACTTAACACTTGTGCTATATGCAGAAAAGTAGTATCTGCTACAGTTAGGGCATTTCTTGCATAACTAGTATAATTTATTCGCCATGCATAGTGCAAAATCCCTAATTGCACAATATTATTAAAGCTGTTTTAGAGTGTAATAGATATGCTTTTGTTTTGTTTATAGACTACTACAATGAATGTTTTGAATGCTGTGGGACAATCATGTGGCTTAGAGACAAAGAAGCTCAGCGAATTGCCAACGCATATTCCATTCCGCATTATCAAGATTCGGAAATTGAAAACAGCATATGGTGATCGTGTACTTTGTGTATGTGAAAACTTTGAGACATTTCTGCCTATACGGTTTAATGATATGTCGGAGAGTGTTTTTGATGAAGTCAATAATGCTGTACAACCTGTACACTTAATTTATGAAGGTTTTAAAAACAATAGGTGCATGGTTCGTTTTAATTAAATAAATAAATAATGTGAAATAATAATGGAAAATATAAGTAATGACAATATACTGAAAAAGAAAGAAAATATGTGTATAGAATAGTAATGTTTTAGTGTTTAGTGTTGTCTTTAAAAATATTATGATGAAACCAAAAAAAAAATGTATATGAAGTTTGTAAATAAATGCAAAATGATGTTACAATGCTGTTTTATTTTATACAAAGTTAATATATTTAACATTGCAGAGTATACATGATTATGACAATAAATGCACACTGAATACAAGCCTTTCTCACTTTACAATAGTCTGTTATAGTTTTAAACACAAGGCTTGTTGTAGATCATTTTCTAGCAATGTCCATTCAATGTTGTTTTCGAAAAGTGGGGAAGCCACAATGGTTGTATTGACATAAAAACCTTATGGTTATTACTATTTAGTCACTTTGATCCCCTTGCAGGTCAACAGCAGATGACCTAGTTGTTCCACTCTTTAAAACGACAACAACAACACTACCTCTTGCATAGTTTGTGATGTTGATGGCTCATGCGACGTGGAAGATGGATTAAAAATAACTTTGAGAACAGGGGTTAAACGTTGATCATTAAACAATGCACTATTTTGAGTAGCAATATGGTTTTCTTGATTTTTTGTCGACGGCAACTGTGTTTCATGCGGTACACTACATTGATGATCACTGACACTTAAAACCTCACTATTTTTACTTTTTAGGTCACCACGACAATGTTTGGAACGTTGCTTTGAACAACGCCAAATAACAGTTCCATTTTTATTGGTTCGTTTCACAATATATGAATATCCTTTATAGTATGCGTAAGGCTTACCATACCTAGTCACTGATACTTCCATATCAACTGTCGAGCATAGACTAAGCTCTAGTAAAGTCAACTTGGTAATAAGAATACTAGTTTAATGTGAGAGCAAATATGGATCCAAAGAGTTCAGGTAAAAGTGAAAGCAAATAAGCAAATATTAGAAACAAGAGTTGGGGTGAAAGTGGTCGCAAAGTGGTAGACCCATTACACAATAATTTCAGCACGACGAAGCTCTTGTTCAATTTCTTTGATTTCCCAATCGTGACCAGTATGGCCAGATTGACGTGAGGCATGCAACAACTGTAGCCGCTGGACGAGCTTATTGGGATTGTGCCAGTATACAAATTTAACAAATGGATTTTTAGGTGTAAACAAAGCATTACCATTATCATGATCATTATCATCATCGTCATTATCATCATCATGATCACCATTATCATCATGACCATCATCACTGTTACTATATAGTCCTTTTTGATCCTCTTGCAATACCACTTTATTTATAGTCTGAGTTGATTTTGACAGTGTTGAAGGTTTCTTGGACGTTGACAACTGTCCTAACATGACGTTTTGAGGACATGATAAGTCCTTTTGAACAAACACTGTACTATCTTTAGCCGCAATATCGTTTTCTTGAACTTGCTTTTTAGCATTTTGATAATTGTTTGTAAACAGTAAGCGTGGTTCGTTTCGAGCACTACATTGATGAACACTCACACTTAAAACCTTTCCATTTTTACTTTTCAGATTGCCTCGACATTTTGTTGACCTCTCTTTTGAGCATCGCCAGAATATTATTCCATTCACATTCTGGCGATTATAGTTATAGGAGTAGCCTTGATAGAGTGCACGTAGCCTACCTTTGTTGGTTGTAATAAGTTCCATAGTAGTAACTGACCTGTCAGTACGATGTTCACACTATAAAGGTTACAACTGTTTTGCTGATGGAGTGACCTACTATAAGCTTATATATTGGCTTATGTGTTGGCTTTTTGTGTTGGCTTTTCGTGTTGGCTTTTGTGTTGGCTTATGTGTTGGCTTTTTGTGTTGGCTTTTTGTGTTGGCTTTTCATGTTGGCTTTTCGTGTTGGCTTATGTGTTGGCTTTTTGTGTTGGCTTTTTGTGTTGGCTTTTCGTGTTGGCTTTTGTGTTGGCTTATGTGTTGGCTTTTTGTGTTGGCTTTTTGTGTTGGCTTTTCATGTTGGCTTTTCGTGTTGGCTTTTCGTGTTGGCTTTTCGTGTTGGCATTTCGTGTTGGCTTTTGTGTTGGCTTTTCGTGTTGGCTTTTTGTGTTGGCTTTTCGTGTTGGCATTTCGTGTTGGCTTTTCGTGTTGCCTTTTTTGTATTGGCCTTTCGTGTTGGCTTTTTGTATTGGCTTTTCGTGTTGGCTTTTTGTGTTGGCTTTTGTATTGGCTTATTTGACAAGTTATTTGTGTCAATGTATTTAGTGGATTTTTTCTTCGTGTTGGAAAGTAGTTGAAAGAGAGGGAATATTTAAAGACTTAACCTCAGCTCACTAACCTAACCTAACCTAACCTAACCTTTCAACTCTCAGATGTTAATTAAATTCTGTGCATAGTCGAGTTGGAGCCCAAGACCTCAGGGGTAAAAAAACAATTATTTTTGACGACTTATTTTGGTAACTTATTTTAATGGCTAACCTAACTTTACCTAACCTAACCTAACCTAACCTAACCTCAGCTCACTTTGGATATTACTAGTAAGTGTTCATATCCTCTGCTAGGTAGCATGCTAGTAGTACAGGTAGTGCTCATATTTACCGCTAGATAGCGGAAACATACTTTGCATGTTGCATGTGACACTTGTGAAGTTTAACCACATGCAAGACGTGCTTGTATAAGTTCTCTATTTAAACTCAATATACAATTAACCACTAAATGTTCAGAACTAACATGTATAGCCATGTTTAGGGTATATAGGAGACCCTTAGCAAGAAAGGCTGTCTAACCCACAAGTGTACAGCCTTGTCATACGCAGTAAGCCCCTGTTGGCAGAAAACAACAACAACAACAATTTGAGAAAGCCAACAGGGGCTTACTGCGTATGACAAGGCTGTACACTCGTGGGTTAGACAGCCTTTCTTGCTAAGGGTCTCCTATATACCCTAAACATGGCTATACATGTTAGTTCTGAACATTTAGTGGTTAATTGTATATTGAGTTTAAATAGAGAACTTATACAAGCACGTCTTGCATGTGGTTAAACTTCACAAGTGTCACATGCAACATGCAAAGTATGTTTCCGCTATCTAGCGGTAAATATGAGCACTACCTGTACTACTAGCATGCTACCTAGCAGAGGATATGAACACTTACTAGTAATATCCAAAGTGAGCTGAGGTTAGGTTAGGTTAGGTTAGGTTAGGTAAAGTTAGGTTAGCCATTAAAATAAGTTACCAAAATAAGTCGTCAAAAATAATTGTTTTTTTACCCCTGAGGTCTTGGGCTCCAACTCGACTATGCACAGAATTTAATTAACATCTGAGAGTTGAAAGGTTAGGTTAGGTTAGGTTAGGTTAGTGAGCTGAGGTTAAGTCTTTAAATATTCCCTCTCTTTCAACTACTTTCCAACACGAAGAAAAAATCCACTAAATACATTGACACAAATAACTTGTCAAATAAGCCAATACAAAAGCCAACACAAAAAGCCAACACGAAAAGCCAATACAAAAAGCCAACACGAAAGGCCAATACAAAAAAAGGCAACACGAAAAGCCAACACGAAATGCCAACACGAAAAGCCAACACAAAAAGCCAACACGAAAAGCCAACACAAAAGCCAACACGAAATGCCAACACGAAAAGCCAACACGAAAAGCCAACACGAAAAGCCAACATGAAAAGCCAACACAAAAAGCCAACACAAAAAGCCAACACATAAGCCAACACAAAAGCCAACACGAAAAGCCAACACAAAAAGCCAACACAAAAAGCCAACACATAAGCCAACACGAAAAGCCAACATGAAAAGCCAACACAAAAAGCCAACACAAAAAGCCAACACATAAGCCAACACAAAAGCCAACACGAAAAGCCAACACAAAAAGCCAACACATAAGCCAATATATAAGCTTATAGTAGGTCACTCCATCAGCAAAACAGTTGTAACCTTTATAGTGTGAACATCGTACTGACAGGTCAGTTACTACTATGGAACTTATTACAACCAACAAAGGTAGGCTACGTGCACTCTATCAAGGCTACTCCTATAACTATAATCGCCAGAATGTGAATGGAATAATATTCTGGCGATGCTCAAAAGAGAGGTCAACAAAATGTCGAGGCAATCTGAAAAGTAAAAATGGAAAGGTTTTAAGTGTGAGTGTTCATCAATGTAGTGCTCGAAACGAACCACGCTTACTGTTTACAAACAATTATCAAAATGCTAAAAAGCAAGTTCAAGAAAACGATATTGCGGCTAAAGATAGTACAGTGTTTGTTCAAAAGGACTTATCATGTCCTCAAAACGTCATGTTAGGACAGTTGTCAACGTCCAAGAAACCTTCAACACTGTCAAAATCAACTCAGACTATAAATAAAGTGGTATTGCAAGAGGATCAAAAAGGACTATATAGTAACAGTGATGATGGTCATGATGATAATGGTGATCATGATGATGATAATGACGATGATGATAATGATCATGATAATGGTAATGCTTTGTTTACACCTAAAAATCCATTTGTTAAATTTGTATACTGGCACAATCCCAATAAGCTCGTCCAGCGGCTACAGTTGTTGCATGCCTCACGTCAATCTGGCCATACTGGTCACGATTGGGAAATCAAAGAAATTGAACAAGAGCTTCGTCGTGCTGAAATTATTGTGTAATGGGTCTACCACTTTGCGACCACTTTCACCCCAACTCTTGTTTCTAATATTTGCTTATTTGCTTTCACTTTTACCTGAACTCTTTGGATCCATATTTGCTCTCACATTAAACTAGTATTCTTATTACCAAGTTGACTTTACTAGAGCTTAGTCTATGCTCGACAGTTGATATGGAAGTATCAGTGACTAGGTATGGTAAGCCTTACGCATACTATAAAGGATATTCATATATTGTGAAACGAACCAATAAAAATGGAACTGTTATTTGGCGTTGTTCAAAGCAACGTTCCAAACATTGTCGTGGTGACCTAAAAAGTAAAAATAGTGAGGTTTTAAGTGTCAGTGATCATCAATGTAGTGTACCGCATGAAACACAGTTGCCGTCGACAAAAAATCAAGAAAACCATATTGCTACTCAAAATAGTGCATTGTTTAATGATCAACGTTTAACCCCTGTTCTCAAAGTTATTTTTAATCCATCTTCCACGTCGCATGAGCCATCAACATCACAAACTATGCAAGAGGTAGTGTTGTTGTTGTCGTTTTAAAGAGTGGAACAACTAGGTCATCTGCTGTTGATCTGCAAGGGGATCAAAGTGACTAAATAGTAATAACCATAAGGTTTTTATGTCAATACAACCATTGTGGCTTCCCCACTTTTCGAAAACAACATTGAATGGACATTGCTAGAAAATGATCTACAACAAGCCTTGTGTTTAAAACTATAACAGACTATTGTAAAGTGAGAAAGGCTTGTATTCAGTGTGCATTTATTGTCATAATCATGTATACTCTGCAATGTTAAATATATTAACTTTGTATAAAATAAAACAGCATTGTAACATCATTTTGCATTTATTTACAAACTTTATATACATTTTTTTTTGGTTTCATCATAATATTTTTAAAGACAACACTAAACACTAAAACATTACTATTCTATACACATATTTTCTTTCTTTTTCAGTATATTGTCATTACTTATATTTTCCATTATTATTTCACATTATTTATTTATTTAATTAAAACGAACCATGCACCTATTGTTTTTAAAACCTTCATAAATTAAGTGTACAGGTTGTACAGCATTATTGACTTCATCAAAAACACTCTCCGACATATCATTAAACCGTATAGGCAGAAATGTCTCAAAGTTTTCACATACACAAAGTACACGATCACCATATGCTGTTTTCAATTTCCGAATCTTGATAATGCGGAATGGAATATGCGTTGGCAATTCGCTGAGCTTCTTTGTCTCTAAGCCACATGATTGTCCCACAGCATTCAAAACATTCATTGTAGTAGTCTATAAACAAAACAAAAGCATATCTATTACACTCTAAAACAGCTTTAATAATATTGTGCAATTAGGGATTTTGCACTATGCATGGCGAATAAATTATACTAGTTATGCAAGAAATGCCCTAACTGTAGCAGATACTACTTTTCTGCATATAGCACAAGTGTTAAGTTCTAATGCACACTTGACACAGGCTATCATGTGTCCACAGGGTAAAAATACAACACCTAGTTCATCTTGATAACAAATTTTACATAATTGTTGGTCACACTTTTGTATCTGTTCGTAACACAAGTCTTTTCTTTCAGCCTTATGTATTTGCTCCGCGTGCTCTAACTCTAAAGGCACTTTTATGTCTTGTGCTGCAATCACTTTTTCTTTACGAATAGTGTTCACAAATTCCTGACCTTTAAGCAACACCATGTATTTACAGTTTGGTAACCAACGAGCGTGTTGCACAAAAGGGTCATCAGTCATTTGCCAATCCTTTAAAGCAAATCCACAATAAAAACATATTGTTTTATCCCCTTCACCAGTATAAAAAAATCCAGCTTCACTTAGCTGTTTGGTAAGGTGTTTTAATATTAATGGCCAAACATTTTTATAAGATTCGAAACGTTTTTCAACAGAGCTGTACTCTGGGTGTGCTAGTGCTTTAGTCTTGCAAACTCCCAATTTTTCAAAAGCACACGCCAATTCAACACTGTCTATGGCATATGGACCACATATATCGACACTACCGTTGGCTGGTAATACATCATTATTATTATTTATTTGTGATTCAGCAACGTAAGTAGCGGCCAAAGGCCTTGTGGTTCGGTAAAATGAATGCACGGGTAGGTTACCCACTTGCTTTCCAAGCATGTAAGGACAGTGAGGAGACCATCGCAAATGGTCTCTAAAGGGATCATCCCCTTCTTCCCAGTGTGAAAGTTCAATACGACAAAACACACAGCGCACCACATCTTCTCGGTTCAAGTAAAAAAAAACCGGCTTTTGCAAGTTCATGCGTCGACAAAAAGCCTACAGGCCAGGATTCAAATGTTAACCATCGATCATGTTCTGATTTTAAATTCAACCCACGTGGTAAACCAACTTGCTCACTTGTTGTATTTGGTACTAACGCCATGTGTTATAATAAAACTTTTTCTTATTGTAAGTTATTAACATTGCACAGAGTACTTTAAAGCATAATGCATGCTTGTTCACTGTCTGTTCATTACGTTAATGGCACATGACGACACCTAAAAGCAAACAAAATAACCCATCACTCAATCAATCAATCAATCAATACTTGTAAATAAAACGTTAACGTTAATTGGCATTAATATATCAAAACACCATTAAAAATAAACTGTATGTTGGCACTAACAGTAACCCATGTACTTATTTTCTTTTTTATAAAGCTACAGTCATTTACATTCCCCCACCCTCCCTTTAACCAATATATAAACAAAAATGAATGTCATGTCATTTTGTTCACATTATCATGTTCAAACCTGTGGATATTCGTTGAGTCCATAGGGAACCACCCATAAATTAAATTTATTATTTTTATTTTTAGAAAATCCAACATAGCCTTGTACTTTTCCCAGTCAACAACAACAACAACATAGCCATTAATCAAGAAAGCAATCATTGTCCCAGTCATGTACAGGCAATGAATTTTTTTTTGTCTACGAGTTTTCAGTAGTGGTAAAATGGAATAGCATTTTTAAGTTGGACTTACCTGAGTTTTAAACAGTTCACTCTTTGGCAGTGATTTCGCTTTAGTGCGTTTCTGTTTTTTTTTCAGCGACTGCTACGGCGGTAAGGCTATTCTTTCCAAGTTTCTAAAAATAAATAAAATAAACCGCTATAAATACCTAAATTCAGGTTAATACATACATTTCATAAAATAAAACATAAAACAAAAAATGAAACAAGTTAGTTTAAAAAAATCATCTCACCTTTACTTGCAGTGAGTTGTTACTCTTCCCTTCTAGTGGGCTCAAAAGTGCAATGGTTTCTTCTCCCTCAGACATGTAAGGTATGCCGGTTATCTGCAAACAAATAAATAAAATCATTAATTACTTAATCAATAAATAATTGCTTGTAAATATACATATATATTAATCAATAAATGTATAAATGAATAAGTATATAAATAAATACCTACCCCACAACACGGTTAAGTATTTTCCACCAACACCAAAACTGTTAAACAAGACCAGGGGTTTCATGCAACGCAGTGTGTTCAAAGGTAGTCCACCCAAGTGAGAGTGGAAATGATAACGACATGTATTTATATATGCTACGTTGCATGTATAATCATTTTTTCCCACGCTTTGAACATTCTGTTATCGGTCACGTGGACAGCTAACGTCCCAGGCGAACACCTGTGCCGGATCAAATTTCACATGAACTTGCATTTTGTCACGTACGCAGCAAAACAGAATGTGACTTGTTAACAGTTATCGCGCACGTGGACAGCTAACGTCTCAGGCGAACACCTGCGGTAGATCAAATGTCACATGGACTTGCATTTTGTCACGTACGAAGCAAGACAGGATGTCACTGGTTTAGCATGCCTGTGGTTTCACACATGTGTGCACGCCTTTCGCACTTCCCTGCCAGCACAATGGTCAGATTATTTCACCTTCAAGCGTCTTGGTCATTTTTTCCATTGCACCTGTTGTCAAGTCAGATCGGAGCCTTTCAATAAGCTCAAATGACATTCACCTCCTGTAAGTTTGTTTTCTGTACTCGCTTCGACCACCATAGTACCAAGTTTTCATCACCGTTTACACGTCAAAGGTAAAATATCAGGAAAACGCACGCTCGACCCGTAGAAATATCAATTAATCTATTGAACACGGCCACCGTGGTCAGCGACAGGTTCGTTGAAACACACACACCCAGCCGTATCGTCTCTCTCAACCACCACGCTTTATAAACATTATAAACAGGTAACGGTAATGATTTTTTTTCAACATGTACGGCGTTAGGCCCTTTGTGAATTATTTTTTCGAAAACAATATCTACCACATTTGAAAGGGGGCGTTAGCCCGAGTCCTAGGACACCTCGTACACGTCTCTAGCGTTATTGGTTCGTAATATATCGGCAAAAATCGCAAAAAACACGTGTTTACCCCAAAATCGAGTTTCCCAATTTTATTAAAAATTATAACGAGTGGTCCATAGCAGAGAGGACGTTACCCCGAGTCCTTGGACCCGTCGTACATGCCTCTAGCGTTATTGGTTCGTGAGATATAGCAAAAAGTCTAAAATCACGTTTTTACCCCAAAAAGACTGTGTTTCCAGATTTTCACATTTTCGACACCGACATTCCCGTAAAGAGCACGACGAGACGAAAAAAACGAATCCAAGCACGCCCTCCTAGCATGGCTCCTTCCATTCCAAGGTCGCAGGGGCTCACCACTTGCTAAGTGGAGCAGCTCTGTCCTTACCACACTACTGCAGGTTTTCATTCTAGAGACTTGAAATTTATTTTGGGGGTAGAGGGGGTAGGGACCATTGATTTACGTTAAACAATTTTTTTTGTAGATTTCCTAGTTTCCAAAATATAGGATTTTCAAAATTAAAGTGTTTTCAAAAAAATATAAAAAATAAAAAAGTTTTATTACAAAAAATAAAGGTCATAAAGACTGTTCGTTTGAGCCATGGCACAACGTTATATCCTGTTTGGTTTTCAAACTATCACATAGTTTCGAAAACAAAAATTTTCAAAAAAAAAATTTGAAAAATATAACGAGTGGTCCATAGCAAAGAGGACGTCAGCCCGAGTCCAACAATACCTCATTTGTCAAAATCGGACCATGCGTTCAAGAGATATTTAACATGCCTGAGGCTTAGTAGTGGGTCAAGGAGGGTTTTGGAGTGCGTTAGAACTCCTAGTACTCCACTACTGGTTTGATCACAGATTCTGCGCAGAGAGAGGATTCCACACCTGCACCATAAGTGGACACAGTATCATATACTGTATTCACCTGCCAAGCTAGGACAAACTCACCAACTTTCTATTCTCAGAATGAAAACTTGTAACATTCACCCTATTGTTAACATCTGAACGCATTGTGTTTAAGAAATATTGTTATAACTCAGCAAAAAAAATGAATTAATTGTCCACTTTGAAACGATTTTACCACATTTTCCAAAATGAGGGAATGGAATGAAACCTGGAAAATTTATTCGCGGAAACGCACCCATACAATTTGGCAAATTTTTAAGATCTTGTACCCTTATTAAATTACATCATAATTGACCCCCTCTAAACGTAGGAAAAATGAAAGGTTGTGGTAAATGCGATAGTACTGCGGAGTTTCGGCTAAGGAGTGTTGGAACTTCACGGACTTGCTATTGTATATAGTGACTCCTCCGAACGGAGGCACCCGTGTTCACCTTAGGACCTCCATGCAGATCTAACCGAATTTTCTGACGCGGGACTTGCCACGGAGGCACCTCGCTAGTTGTCCGGATCATACAGGGCCCACAGCCACTCCTATTTCAGTACACGAGCTATCGAGTCTAATACCAACCGGCCGAGTGGTTCGAGGCTGGTTGGCGTACCTCTGGTCGGATTGGGTACTGACGAGCCCTCTATAGTTCGGATATTGCGGCATTTGACGCACATTGGTAGTACATGCTAAAAGCATAAGTTGGCGTCGATAATTTAGAGGTGGAACACCCGAATCGGCGAGTCGGCTGGGTATGGGGCTGGTCCGGAAGGCACCAGTAGCCAGCCTAACGCCACTATGGTGGATATTGTCCAGCATTTTCAAGGTTGCTGGCCGTTCTGAACCGTAAGCCGCAGAACCATAGTCTAGCCGGGACACGACGAGGGCTTGGTAGAACCGTAGCAGCACCGCTCCGTCAGCCCCCCACGTAGTGCTACTAAGAAACTTGAGCATGTTCAGTTTCCTGGGACACGTCGTTCTTAGTTGCCGTATATGGTGCTGCCACGTTAATGTGCTGTCAAAATGGAGCCCCAGGAAGCGATAAGTGTCAACCAACGGCAACGCAGCATACCTGAGATGTAGTTCAGGGTGTAAGTGTAGCCTTCGGAGCCGACAAAAATGGACGACGGAGGATTTCGCTGATGATAAACGGTCGTGAGCCCACCTGTCGACCCGGTTAATAGCTATCTGCAATTGCCGTTCCACGATTGACATGCTTCCAGAGCTGTAAAGCAGAGCTAAATCGGCTACATACAGTGATGGAACTATCGTGGGCCCGGTGGCGGTAACAATGCCGTTTATGGCAACCTCGAACAAGGTGACAGAACAGAACCCTGAGGAACTTCGTTTTCTTGGGTATAATATTGCGATATGTTCTACCGACCCTTACACGGAAGAGTCGGACAACATGAAATTCGCAATGAAAGTCGGTAGATTACCACGGAGTCCCCATTCATGAAGGGTGGAAAGGATCTCGTAGCGCCATATGGTGTCGTAGGCAATTCTCCGAATTGCCTCCTGCATACAAGTCGCACCAGATGGGCGGTGGTGGACATATGGGAGCGAAATCTAGACTAGTACCCTGTCAGGAAGCCTATCTCTTCCAGGAACCATAACAGTCGACGGTTCACCACCTTCTCTCGCAGCTTACATAGGGCATTTTACAGGCAAATGGGCCTATAGCTGCTGACAAGTTTGGGATCCTTTCCAGCCTTGGGAACCGGTATCTCGATCCACTCTCGCCATTGAGATGGAAACTGCCCATCAATCCATATACGATTGAAGAGGACCAACAATTGCTTCATACTGGATTCGCACAGATTTTTAACATTTGATTCTGTATGTTATCCGGTCCGGGAGCCGTATACCTACACAGTGAAAGCGCACTGCACAGTTCCCAATCAGAGACTGGTACATTGTAGGTCTCCAAAGCAGCAGTGGCAAAGGACAAGGGGTGAGCCTCCGCCTCCCGCTTCAGAGTCAGAAACGTAGGATCGTAACTCCCAGAACAGGATACATCATTGAAGTGCGATCCAATACTGTTGGCAATGGCGAGTTGGTCCGTGATGATATCTCCGATGGTGGAGACTCCTTGTGCCATCAATGATATCGGGAGTCCCGAGATCCGACGAAGCTTAGTCCACACTTGAGATGAAGGAGTATGTGTCGTCATAAACAACACATACTTTTCCCACGTCGTTTTATTGCTCTCCCGAATCAGATATCGGGCTCTAGCACGCATCCTTTTGAAGGTGATAAGGTTGGCCATAGTGTTTTGCCTCCGATAGCATTTGAAAGCACGTCGGCGATCTTTAAGGCTGCTGCAATCTCGGCTGTCCACCAAGGGACAAGTTTCCGGTGGGAGTTGCCGGATGAGGAAGGTATTGTTTCCTCAGCAGCAGCCAAAATACCATGCGTTATGTGAATGGTATGATCATAGACACTCTCAAAGGTATCATCGGCAAAATCCGCACGTGCTGTGAAAGTTGTCCAATCAGTCCGACGGAGAAGCCATCGACTTGGTAATTCGATGGCTCTCTGCTTCGGAAGAGTAACGATAATCGGGAAATGGTCACTAATACAAAGGTCGCCGTGTACACCCCACTGTAGCAGGGGAACCAGCGCACGACAGCACAAGGTGATATCGACACTTGAATAAGTGCCGTGTGCAATAGACAAGTGCGTTGGTTCCCCTGTGTTCAACAAATACAGCTCCAGCCGCCTGATCAGTCTCTCAAAATCTCTCCCTCCGTCACTAGTGGTAGCGGAGCCCTGGATGGTGTTGTGGGCATTAACATATCCCAGAAGGAGATAAGGAGGGGGTGGGGGTGGGGGAGGGAGCTGAGAGACTAGATCCACCGGCAGGTTTCAATCCAGTTGAGAATCAGGTGGAATGTACACGTTACATACTGTTGCCATTACTGGCAACGAAGTACGAACTGCAACTGCTTCTAGCTGAGTACGCAACGGCACCTCTTCACTACAGAGGCTAGAATGGACGAGAATGCAGATGCCACCGACGGCCACAGCTCCATCCACCGGGTCTTCAGAGAAGAGTTTGAAGTAACGCATTATTGTCTCATGTCCAGGACGAAACCTGGATTCCTGAAGACGGACAATGGTTGCCGAAAACGAAGATATTAATTGACGTAACTCATTGAGATGACCTGAATAGCTATTACAGTTCCATTGTAAGTAGAAGAGGGTCTTCTACTTACGCTTGACCGTTTGCCACCATTCCCCATCTATAGTTGGAGATGATGGGGCAGGAGAGCGCATCTCAGTCTCCACATGTCCGTCCGAAGACGAAGAAAATGGAGCGGGCATTCCCCTGGATGGCGCGTGGTCCTCGTCGGACTTCACGAGTCTCGCTCTTGGGGAAGAGCGAGAGCGGTGTCGAGGGACTTTCTCCCGGTCCGAAAACTGGGTGTCTGTCCCCGACACGTCCCGAAGAGATTTCTTTCTTGATCGGCGCTGACGTCTATTTGGGGAAGTAGATGGTCGCTTCCCCACAGACACCAGTTCCCTACAAAACATGGCCGCTCCTGCTGACACCGCTCCACTGGTGGTGGTGAGAGTGGAATGGCTAGCAGATACCTGAGCAGCCCTGTCTCTAGGAGAGGAAGAGAATCGGCGCTGAGTCGTTCCTCTCTCCTCCGCCGATATATTTTCCTATTTGTAGGGGAGTTCCTCCATATGGACGAGTTTGGCTTCAGCCGGCTTCGCTCCATTGATGGTCGTGGGAGCGGGAAGGCCAGCAGAGTCAGTAGCCACTCCGTCAGGAGGAGGGCGAGAGAGACGGCGACGAACCTTCTCTCTCATCTCCACTACTACTTTTGTCATATCGGGTGGACTGGAAGAAGAACCAGCCCTGGTCGGCAAACTCTTCTTTCCCCTGTTAACTGGGGAAGACGTGTTAGCCGACCGGTTCGAAGAAGAAGAGGACTTCTCCGATTTCGCCGGTTTAGATGGTATAACTGTCGCCTTCTTTTCCTTGCCCGAAGAAGGTTGTGGGACCCCCTTCGGGCAGACAATTTTCGCTGGTACAGCGAGGGGTGATTTCAAATCTGCTGAATTACCGGACGTCGAGGGTACTACACTGGGAACTGTGACAGCAGGGGTGAATGAGGGCGTCGCTGCGGCCACAAACGTCACCCGAAATTCGGGGGCATCCATATCACGGTACCTCTTGCGAGCATCGTGATATGAAAGCCGATGCAATGTTCTGATTTATTGGATTGTGGCTTCTTTACAGAACTCAGGGCACTGCTTCGATCATGGAGAGTGACTTCCTTGGCAGTTAGGACAAATCGGGGAGGCGTACAACTCTCACCCTCATAAATCCCCTTGCCACAGTCTCTACACACGGCCTTGGCAGTGCACCTGGCAGAAACATGCCCGAATTTCTGGCATTGATAACAGCACATAGGTGGAGGGATGTACGGTCGAACATCGCAGTGGTTTAATGTGACCTATATCTGCTTAGGTAAAACATCACCCTCAAAATGGAGAATAAAAGCGCCGGTATCGACTCTGTTCTCTCCAATCTTTCGGTTGATGCGCCCAATCTTGGTGACGCCTATCTTCCCCAGATTCTGCAACAATTCCGCATCGCTATTCAAAATGAGGTTACGATGGAAAATAACACCACGGACCTCATTCAGAGTTTCGTGTCTTGAGACCTTAACGGGAATTTCGCTGAAATGTGTGCATTCCAGCAACGTTTCGGTTTGCTGTCGGCTAATTGTATGCAGTAGGAGCTGTCCGTTCCGGAGCTTGGAAATTCCGTTTAGATCTCCAAATTTCCCCTCGAATTCCTCGGAAAAGATTATTGATTTCACCACTTTGAAATAATCCCCGTCTGTCCTGGTAGCTACCAGGTAGCGAGGTGACTTGTCAACAGGGAAACGTGCATTGGAAGTTTTATCCCTGATCCGACACTCAAGAGACGGCTATTTAAGGGGGCCACCCTCTGATGATTTATTGGGCCGCTTTCGCGTCATCCCGAAATCATCCTCCCCGAATACAACCTACTCCGAACGAGGGTCATCACTGTGGGTGCCACCCAGCCAAGGCAATACCTACCTGGCATTGCAGGTATTGCCCGGGGTCCCAGTGCCTTGAATAGGCACTTCCCCCTCGGCAGTGATATGTTTGGTGCAATTATTCAGCCGTGCAGGGACCTCCGTTGTGAGGCAGATACCACTGCAAGGGTACATGGCGCACCCACCTGACGGGATGGGGAATACCATCCAGGCTTTCTGGCCAGATGGCCAAGTTGGTGGCCCTTCCCCAGGCAGCACGACGTTTATTTCTAAGGGTCAAACCAAAAATGGGACCGGAAGTCGAAAAAGACCTTTTACGACAGGCAGGGGATACCGCAGATGAATTCTGCTCTTCCCATCCACAGGGAGTCTTCAAAATCAAAGTCAGTCACGTCAGTCTGTCTTGTCGGCCCTATTAGTGGCCTCCTACGACAAGCAGAGCATACCGTGTGTGTATTCTAACCCGCAACCCACACGGGGGTGTACCTAAAAGGATGTCTGTCGCATCCAATGGGGATTATCCACACTCCAGTAATGCATATTATGGCGATAAACGGTTCCATTGTTGTGGAATCGTGCTTCGTCCGTAAATAAGATGGTCGCTAGAAAAGCCGGATCAGTTTCCACATAACGCCACCCGGGCTTCGAAATCATGACCATGTATCTCCAGGTGTAAGTGTAGATGGTACGGGTGAAACCAGTGGGTGTGCATTATCCGCATAACAGACGCTCAGCTGATGTTCGTCTCCAGTGCAATGGCCCGTGTGGTAGTATGAGGGTGACGCCGGATAGCGTCAAACACTACCTCTTCATTGTGAGCAGACGTCACGCGATGATCTCAAACAGGCCGTGTTTTTCCCAGGGATCCAGTATCTCCCAGGCGTCTTTCCACACTCCGAAATACCATGCCTGTCGGTCGTTGTCTATCCGGATAGAGTTCTTGGTACAGGCGATGCGCCTGGTATGCATTCTGTCGAGCTCTTCCATAAATATAACCTATTCATATACTCATCGCTGGAATACATCTCGAGGCAGTGAATACGCTTCGTGTTGTGAATTACTTCGAAGGAGCGAGTTCGCGCAGCTACATACTGACTTGCCATCGCATGTTGTTATCGTTCCAATGGGGCACACTTTGCCCTAACTGTGGTCTACGAAGCTTGGAACATGTACGACGTAGATAACTGGTTGCCTGTGCCCTAGCCAGAGACAATCACCTCCGCATCCTCGTCCAATCCAGCACCATTGCTTATGCAACGATACACACGGTCTTCTTTTCTTTTTCTTTTTATTTGATCGCTTACCCTCCAAGCTCGGCTTTACCCTTGGACTTTGCGAGGGATCAGTCCCCTACCGTCGAATTCCAGGACAGTGTCTCGGAGCTGAACACACCTTGACAGCAGATACAACTGGGGATGGTGACAAGCCAATCGCCTAGCTGACCACGAACTTGGGTCTAATGAAGGAAAGGGCAGTGAAAGGTGTGGGAAGAAGATGCCGTGGTCCTGTCGAAAGGAACCATCCCAGCAATCGCCTGGAGGAGAAGTGGGAAACCAAGGAAAACCACTTCTAGGATGGCTGAGGCAGGAAGCGAACCTGCCTCTACTAAGTTTGTGTGCCCCACGAGGTTGGGTGAACCCCGTTCCAGGCCTCAGACCAGGAACAAAATTTTGTGGCAGAGCCGAGATTTGAACCCGGGCCTCCGCAGTGACGTGGTCTTTTACAGAGCCAAATAAACAAATCGTGTCGCCACCGTGGTGTAGTGGTCAGCGTGCAAAGATGCCACCCCAGAGGTCTGAGGTTCGATACCCGGCTCTATCAGGAAATTTGACAAGTGGTATGAGGGCTGAAACGGGGTCTACTCAGCCTCGGGGAGAAGAGTAGAGTGGATTCGATTCCCACTTCAGCCATCTTCGAGTGGTTTTTCATGGTTTCCAACTTCGTCTTCGGGCAAATGCTGGAATGGTACAGTACCTAAACAAAGGCCACGACCGCCTCCTTCCCCCTTCCTTGCCTATCCCTCTCACTCTTCCTATCCTCTCATCAGGCCCCTGTTCACTTCGCAGGTGAGGCCGCCTGGGCGAATTGCTAGTCACACTCCCCAGTTGTATTCCCCGATTCAGAGCCTCAAGCTGCAGGACACTGTCCTTCGCTTAATCCGTGGGAAAAGCCAACACAGGAGGGTAAAACGATAACGAAAGAAAAAAGCAATAACAAATCAGTCTGTGAAAACTATTAAGTATAAAACCTTGCCACTTACCAGGCAACTCCAATCGCGCGCTTGCCATGTGAGCTACTGCGACATTTGACCTGCAGCGCGCACCTCCCGGTCTAACCAATACCTGCTCTTGGTGTGTGCGTGCACCTCCTGTTTTCAAGTGTGTGTTCTGCGTATCTGTGCTCGGTTTAACGGGTTCATTCGAGGTACCCATACTGAATGAATAGTGGCGCTCACGATTCCTGCTTTCTTCTAGCCCGTAAACACACATCTCGTTATATTACCCCGGTTTAGGGAGAGGGACCTATGTCTTTCAGAATTGTAGTACATGTGAGAGTTTGCATAAAACTGGATCGCATGGGGCTAGTGGACCATTCGGTATGTAGGCCATAGAGTTATGTAGACTACTATTACCTGAAGATACCGGTTGAGTTGGCCGTGCTCGTTACGGCGTGACTGCAGGCAGTCGCTCACATCCGGTAGGCGAGGAGGCTCGAATCCCTCCACCGGCAACCTTGAAGATGGTTTTCTGTAGTTTCCTATCTTCCTTCCAGGCAAATGCCGAAGTTAGTCCCTAACTATAGGCCACAGCCGCTACCTTCCAATTCCTCGTCATTACATTCACACTTTCCTCGCCAGACAACCACCACACGTGACGGTACTTGTAGCTCTCCCCATGGGTGTCCGTATAGTAGTAGCTGCAAACTTGAGCGAGCCGAACATGTACTCGGACACTCCCGGCACTAAAAGCCATACGCTTAAAAATATAATATAAAAACCTGAAGATTATTGCGTAAATGTATTATTCAAACTTCAATCGCATAATTAGGACACAAGAAATAACAAGTATTTCCGTGAAGAAATGTATAGCCCATTTTCATTTATCCTGCTTATGTTAATTGCCTCTATCAACATACAAAATTTCAGTTTGATTGCTGTAATAGATTCGTAGAAATTGAGAACCGTCTAAATATATCGGATAGTCGACATGTTGGATTGTTATATATGTAGGCCTTAGAGTTATGTACTATTACATGAAGATATATGTGTAAGAGTATTATTCAAACTTCAATTGCATGATTAGGACACAAGAAATAGTAAAAACGAGATTTTAAAATTTTGCACAGCCTCCATCTTCTGGTTCTGAAATAGTACATTATGCAACGAGCCTATAATGGCTATAATTAAGACACGAGTATCTTTATAAAACGAGCGTATGCGAGTTTTATAATTTCCATACGAGTGTCTTAATTACCATTATAGGCGAGTTGCATACGACTGTTTATGTTCGACGATATTTATAACTTTATTATATGTTTTAACATAAATATTCATAAATATCTGTTGAGATT
The DNA here is from genome assembly GCA_946902985.2 of Meconema thalassinum. Lineage (NCBI taxonomy): Eukaryota > Metazoa > Arthropoda > Insecta > Orthoptera > Tettigoniidae > Meconema > Meconema thalassinum. Next base: position 304,462,685 of record OX336391.1, read on the forward strand.
GTCACTAGAATTTTGTGATCGGGTGCTGCGCTGAGTATATGATATCTCTGATTTCCAAGCTCTCTGATCTACCGACGCATGCGCTCTGTGTGCTTCAATGCCATTTGAGCGCCAGTATTCAGTAAAAATGTCACCGAATGCGTTTGAAAACTACGCGCTGTGTAGAAATTGGATTCGGAGATATTAAGGTACAGTGCTATTTCTTGTCTCATATTCACCAGTTTATTTACGCGAACATATGGACGGTGCGCTTTCGGTAATTTATATAGACATGTTGGATTTTGAGCGCATGCGCGAAGGTATCCTTATATAATTGGTCAAACAACTGTTTCTTGAGCTGTGATTGGTGGGAGAAACTGTTTCATAATGAAAAATAGTGTTATAATGACCATCATTATGATACAGTTTTCAGACACATAACAGTCAGGGTTGAACATAAAAAAATGAAATAAATTAGACGCCAGTGGATTAAAATTTGTATAAGCATATACCATACCAAGTTTCACTGTGCTCGTCCTTTTAAATATTCGCATTTCGCGTCGATGGCAGGTTGGATTTGTGATCACCAGGTTATGAAAGTTCCATGGGTGAACTTATGTTTATAGCCTCTATCAACATACAAAATGCCAGTTTGACTGCTGTCAGATTATCAGATTTTTTGATCCATCTAAATATTTTGGATGCTCGCCATGCTGGATTGTAACATATGTTAGCCATATAGTTATGTACTATTAGATGACTATTATTGCGTAGGTTCATTATTCAAACGTTGACTTCGATCTCATGATTGCGACACAAAAAATTAAAACTTAATTTTAAAAATTTGCACAGCTACCATCCTGAGGTCATGTAAACAATTTGTCAAAAATATATGTCAGTGCATTGCAAAGTGTATAAACAATTGCTCTACCAAGTTTCACTGCGTTCGGATTTTTAACTCGCCAGAAAAGTCTATTTAAATGTTTCAACTTCGCATGGCCGCCATGTTAGTTTTGTAGTTAACAGGTTTCTGAAAGTCCCTTGAACGATTTTGTAGTAGTGCCTTTTATCACCGTACAAATTTTTTAAGGTTGATATGAGTAATAGATTCGGAGATATAGAATGCCAGTGAAATATTTCGCACAGCCGCCACGTTGGATTGTTGAAACGTAATGAAATTTATAGGGCACGGTCGGGGTCGGCCAGAATAGTACTATGACCTTACCGAATTTAATTGAAATCTATCCAGTCACTTAGATTTTATTAGTGGAGGGGGGGGGGGGCACACACACGGACGCACACACACGGACAAAAGGTGATCCCATAAGCCTATTTTTTTTTTCATAAATAGAAATAGCCTAAAAGCGAGATTTTAAAATTTGACACTGGCGCCATCTCGTGGTAAAAAAACAATTAAGTTTGATTGCTGGAACAGATTAGTTGACATTGACAATCGTCTAAATATTTCGGATTGTCACCATATTGGATTTTATATACTTTGTAGGCCATAGAGCTATGTACTATTAGATGATGATAATTGCGTAGGTTCATTGTTCAAACGTTGGTTTCGATCGCATGATTAGGACACAAGATATTAAACCTTAATTTTAAAATTTCGCACAGCCGCCATCTTGAAGTTATGAAAACAATTGAGCTGAATAGGATGTAAGTGCATTACAAGGTGTATACCATTTGCTGTGCCATGTGTGAAGGCGCTCGGATGGTTTAAATGCGAGAAAAGTCTATTTAAATACAACAACTTCGCTTGGCCTTATAAAAAGGGAGGTGGCGCGCAGTTCGTCACTCCTGTGGGGGTCCGGGCGGGGACACCAAGAGCCCGCCGATGAGCCTAGCTTGGTGTCCTAGGCGAAACCCCACACAAGACACGGCACAAACCTAGAAGAATTGCTGAGTTTTAATTCACCGACCGTGAAAGCCAATATACCATCTTTTTTGGAAGCCTTCATAGGGAGGTTAAGGCTGCTTGACCTTTTAGTTCTCGTAGTCAAGTGGTGCAGTTGCACCTTATAAAAAGGGAGGTGGCGCGCAGTTCGTCACTCCTGTGGGGGTCCGGGCGGGGACACCAAGAGCCCGCCGATGAGCCTAGCTTGGTGTCCTAGGCGAAACCCCACACAAGACACGGCACAAACCTAGAAGAATTGCTGAGTTTTAATTCACCGGCCGTGAAAGCCAATATACCATCTTTCCCATCGTTACACTTCTATTAGTGCTTTTTTCCACAATACAAAACGTCAGGGTGATATCTGTAATAGTTTCGGAGATATGGAATGCCGTTGAAATAGTTTGCACAGTTGCCATGTTGGATTGGTGCGATGTAATAAAATTTGAAGAGCACAGTCGGGGTCGGACAAAATAGTACTATGAGCTCACCGAGTTTCGTTGAAATCGCTCCAGCAGTTTAGATTTTATTAGGGAGGGGAGGGAGGCGACGGACACATGCAAACACACACATACGTACACACACATGGACTATATGTGATGTCATAGGCCTATCTTTCAAAAATGTAGATAATAAAGGAAGCTTTTCAGTTGGTCAACACGACTGAATAGCTTTCATTATTAGAATCAAGCATCGCTGAAAAATGGCTTGTATCACTACTAAATGAAAATAGGCTAACAAGTAAACGAAAAGCAAGAACGGGAGGTTTAATTTAGAAAAGAAATACTATTAGCCTATTGGTCAGAAAGGAGCTAAAGTTCCGCTAACACGTACCTTGATGCTCGGTACAGTTGGGAGTCGAGTTCCGACTGTAACGTTCCATGGCTGTAACGTTCCACATGCTCGTACCGAGTTCCAAGTTACAGTTCTGGAACGATACCGAAAGCCAGCTGGGGGCCGCGGTATGGCGTACGTACGTAACGTGGAACACAGCGGTACCTAACGCATTTCAGTTCTGTTACGGGTCCCTGATGATTAGTTTAGTCGTTTATTAATGTTAAGTTTTGACCAATTGAGTAGCTACAATTGAGATTTGGTAAAGATGGCGGCAAAATAAACATGACACTGAGGTGCCCTTTTCTAGTGCAACTTCTGTACAAAATGTCGTGTTTCAATTGATAGGGGGAGCAGACATATACACACACAGACACACAATGTTTCTTGAAAAAAGTCCCTTAATACTAGCCACGTTCATCTACTGGCAGTGATCTGTAAGAAAATCAGGCATTTTTAGTCTACTTTTCACTTTTTGCAAAAATGAGGAAAAATTAGACTTATGAGATCGATCCGGGAAAATGTGTGTCTGTCTGTCTATCTGTCTGTCTGTCTGTCTGTGTGTCCCACCCCTATCAACTCATAAACGGCTGCAGCAATCGAAACCAATTTTTAGTATGAGTAAAGACGTATACCGGAATATCTCAAGCCCATATTTGAAAATGATGTCAGTGCTACCAACTGCTGAAAAAACGCACTAGAAAATTGAGCTCCATGTTGGATATCTTGCAAGGTATGCATGGGAGCTATTCCAAAATTGTCACACATGTAGATAATGCTATTTCTGTTTAATTTCCATGAGACCATACATGACAGTGTTGCCAAAATAATTTTATGCTTTCTGATAGGTCAAGTTTTTAAATGCATATAACTACTGCACTATCAATTGGATTTCAACCAAATTTGGTATGTAATATGTGGACATAAACAGATATGACTGACCGTATTCTTAAGAACCACCAGGGCTGCCAACTGTTAATAATTGCTGTCTCTATTTTTTATCCAAATACCAATATATCAGAAAGTATGCAAGCCGACAGCTTTAAAATATGCTCACGTATAGTACCTTAAATTTTAGATTAATTTGGAGTAACTTATATAGTGAGTTATACCAACATGATTCTAACCCTGCTGATAGCACCAATTTTTAAATACATGTAAATCCTATACTATCAGTTGGATTTCAACCAAATTTCGTATGTGCTATGTGTACCATAACAGATATGACTGTAAGTATTGTTAAGAGCAATCAGGGCTGCCAACTGTTAATAAATGCTGTCTATATTTTTTTCCCTAATATCAATAAATCAGAAAATATGCAAGTCAACAGCTCCATACTTTGCACACGTATAGCACATGGCATTCTAGATAAATTTGGAGTAATCAATATAAGTCAGTGCTGTCAACATGATTCTATGCTTGAAGATAGGTCCAATTTTTAAAAACATGTAACTTCTATACTAACAAATGGATTTCATCCATAATTGGCACAACAAGATATCATCATATTTCAGATCATTTCTGACCAGCAAATGCATGACATTGTTGCCAATCATGCTTTTACGCGTGCTGATAAATCCAGAGTCTAACTGCATGTAAAGTTCATTGGACTTCAACAAAATTGTGTATTGTGTACCTTAAGAGATGGAACGAAGACATATATATTAAGTCGCCAGGGCTGCCAACAGTACTGCCCTATTAGGCTACATTATACCTGGTATATTTCGAACTAATTAGACATTTCTATATTACCAACTTAATTTCGTCATTATTCTAGATAGGTTCATATACTGTAGAATAATCATTGGCATGAATCTAATTTTTGGAAAAGTAGGCTCTTTAGTTCGTCATAGAACTTCTTGTTAGAGTTTTAATATGTGTTTGAAATTTGTTGCAAATGATTATTTTATCATATTTTCATACATCATGTTACGGTATGTTGATTTAGGCGCTCAATTTCCCATCCTTCTTTATGGTGCACCATATAAGGTTTAATACCAAGATACCTTTTAGTGTTACGCTATACATTTATCTTGTGTCTTTGATATTTATCAATTCATTCATATCGGCTGATGTTGTTGTTTGAGTCTTCAGTCTTTTGACTGGTTTAATTCCGCTCTCCATGCCTCCCTGTCCTGAGCTAAGCGTTTCATCTATACATAGCTAACACACCCTACATTCGAGGCAAACTGTTTAACATATTCTAATCTCGGTCTACCCCTACATTTCTTGTCCTCGACCCTTCCTTCCATAATTGAGTTTGCTATTCCAGGGTGTCTTAGTATGTGTCCTACCATCCTATATCTTCTCTTCATTAGCAGTCACCCGAAACATCTCTCCTCTCCCACTCGTCTTAATACCTCTTCGTTTGTAACCCTATCTACCCATCTGATCTTCATCATTCTCCTGTAACACCACATTTCAAACGATTCAATTCTCCTCTTTTCTGCTGCACCAATAGTCCAATTTTCACTTCCATAGAGCGCCACGCTCGATGCCAACAGATTTCTTTTCTGTAGAAATGCTTTCCTTGCCTGATACAACTTACTTTTTATATCCTCTTTCCTCCGTCCATCACTGGTTATTTTGCTTCCTAAGTAACAGAAGTCTTCTGAGATTCGGAGATATAGAATGCCAGTGAAATATATCGCACAGCCGCCATGTTGGATTGTTGAAACGTAATAAAATTTGTAGGGCACGGTCGAGGTCGGCCAGGATAGTACTATGACCTTACCGAATTTAATTGAAATCCATCCAGCCACTTAGATTTTACTAGTGGGAGGTGGGGGCACACACTCGGGCGCACACACACGACGAAAGGTGATCTCATAAGCCTATTTTTTCATAAATAGATATAGGCAAAAAATAGATTTTAAAATTGACACAGACGCCATCTCGTGGTTAAAAAAACAATTAAGTTTGATTGCTGTCACAGATTAGTTGACATTGAGAATCGTCTAAATATTTCGGTTGGTCACCATATTTGATTTTTATATACATTGTAGGCCATAGAGCTATGTACTATTAGATGATGATAATTGGTTAGGTTCTTTGTTCAAACGTTGGTTTCGATCGCATGATTAGGACAGAAGAAATTAAACCTTAATTTTAAAATTTCGCACAGCCGCCTTCTTGAAGTTATGTAAACAATTGAGCTGAATAAGATGTCAGTGCATTACAAGGTGTATACCATTTGCTGTACCTTGTGTGACGGCGCTTGGATGGTTTAAATGCGAGAAAGGTCTATTTAAATACAACAACTTCGCATGGCCGCCATGTTCGTTTTGTAAAGAGGTTTTTGAGAGTCCCATCGTTACACTTCTATTAGTGTTTTTTTCCACCATACAAAACGTCAGGGTGATATCTGTAATAGTTTCGGAGATATGGAATGCCGGTGAAATAATTTGCACAGTTGCCATGTTGGATTGTTTTGATGTAATACAATTTGAAGAGCACAGTCGTGGTCGGACAAAATAGTACTATGACCTTACCGAGTTTCGATGAAATCGCTCCAGCAGTTTAGATTGTATTAGGGAGAGGAGCGAGGCGACGGACACATGCAAACACACATATACGTACACACACAAGGACTATGTGTGATGTCATAGGCCTATCTCTTATATAAAAACAAGTGTCCTGACTGACTGACTGACTGACTGACTGACTGACTCATCATCGCCCAGCCAAAAGTATTAAAGTTAGAAACATGAAATTTTGGGGATATGTTCGTGGTAAGTCGAAAATGCACACTAAGAAAGGATTTTTGGATATTCAGGTTCTAAAGGTGTCTTAAGGGGGTACACATGCATTTCATTGAATAGCAATATATCCGGCTTGGTTTCATTGAGGGACGTGATACTCGGCATATAAACGTATCATTAAAAAAAAGAAGACACGTGTCTGAGGGTTTTTCCATGTGGTGTAAATTATGAGGTGAAAGGGGTGAAAAGTGGGGGTTGAAGGGTTCTTAACGGAGCGTGTATCTCTTAAACGACATAGGCGAGGAGTTTGAAACTCAGCGGAAAAAAATCAGCTTAAAAAATAAGTAAATAGGTGTTTGACCGATTTTTCATAAATCGAATTTAAGGGGCCCATGGGGAGGGGTGAAATTCTGAAAAAAGAAAATTGAAAGATACAAAGTCCTGACACACTCATCATCGCCCAGCCTAAATTATTGAAGTTAGAAACAAGACATTTTGGGGATATGATCATTATATGTCCAAACCGTCCACTAAGGGAGGTTTTTCGGATATTCAGGTTCTAAAGGGGTGTTAAGGGGGTAAGACCTGCATTTCATTCAATAACAATAACTCCGGATTGGTTTCGTTTGTGGATGTGATACTCGGCATATAAACTGATCATTAAAAATAAGAAGACACGTGTCTGAGGGTTTTTCGATGTGGTGTATATTATGAGGTGAAAGGGGTGAAAAGTGGGGGTTGAAGAATTCCTAACAGAGCGTGTATCTCCTAAACGACATAGGCGAGGAGTTTGAACTCAGCGGAAAAACATCAGCCTAAAAGATAAGTAAATAGGTGTTGACCGTTATTTTTTTCATAAATCCAATTTAAGGGGCCCATGGGAAGGGGTGAAATTTGGGGGGGGGGGCGGGGGACAGGAAAGAAAGTGTCCTAACTGATTGACTGACTCACTCACTCTTCAATCTCAGGAAGTGAAAACTGCTTAAAAATAAGTAAATAAGTGTTCGACAGTTTCTTTTTCATAAATCAAATTTAAGGGGTTCATGGGGAGGGGTGAAATTCTGGAGAAAAAAATTAAAGAAAATGTCCTGACTCACTCACTCTTCAATCTCAGGGAGTGAAAGCTGCTTAAAAATAAGTAAATAAGTGTTCGACAGTTCCTTTTTCATAAATCAAATTTAAAGGGTTCATGGGGAGGGGTGAAATTCTGGAGAAAATGAAATGAAAGAAAATGTCCTGACTCACTCACTCACTCATCATCGCCCAGCCAAAATTAATGAAGTCTTATATAAAAACAAGTGTCCTGACTGACTGACTGACTGACTGACTGACTGACTGACTCATCATCGCCCAGCCAAAACTATTAAAGTTAGAAACATGAAATTTTGGGGATATGTTCGTGGTAAGTCGAAAATGCGCACTAAGAAGGGATTTTTGGATATTCAGGTTCTAAAGGTGTCTTAAGGGGGTACACATGCATTTCATTGAATAGCAATATCTCCGGCTTGGTTTCATTGAGGGACGTGATACTCGGCATATAAACGTATCATTAAAAATAAGAAGACACGTGTCTGAGGGTTTTTCGATGTGTTGTAAATTATGAGGTGAAAGGGGTGAAAAGTGGGGGTTGAAGGGTTCCTAACGGAGCGTGTATCTCTTAAACGACATAGGCGAGGAGTTTGAAACTCAGCGGAAAAAATCAGCTTAAAAAATAAGTAAGTAGGTGTTTGACCGTTTTTTCATAAATCGAATTTAAGGGGCCCATGGGGAGGGGTGAAATTCTGAAAAAAGAAAATTGAAAGATACAAAGTCCTGACACACTCATCATCGCCCAGCCTAAATTATTGAAGTTAGAAACAAGACATTTTGGGGATATGATCATTATATGTCCAAACCGTCCACTAAGGGAGGTTTTTCGTATATTCAGGTTCTAAAGGGGTGTTAAGGGGGTAAGACCTGCATTTCATTGAATAACAATAACTCCGGATTGGTTTCATTTGTGGATGTGATACTCGGCATATAAACTGATCATTAAAAATAAGAAGACACGTGTCTGAGGGTTTTTCGATGTGGTGTATATTATGAGGTGAAAGGGGTGAAAAGTGGGGGTTGAAGAATTCCTAACGGAGCGTGTATCTCCTAAACGACATAGGCGAGGAGTTTGAACTCAGCGGAAAAACATCAGCCTAAAAGATAAGTAAATAGGTGTTGACCGTTATTTTTTTCATAAATCCAATTTAAGGGGCCCATGGGAAGGGGTGAAATTCGGGGAGGGGGGGCGGGGGACAGGAAAGAAAGTGTCCTAACTGATTGACTGACTCACTCACTCTTCAATCTAAGGAAGTGAAAACTGCTTAAAAATAAGTAAATAAGTGTTCGACAGTTTCTTTTTCATAAATCAAATTTAAGGGGTTCATGGGGAGGGGTGAAATTCTGGAGAAAATGAAATGAAAGAAAATGTCCTGACTCACTCACTCACTCATCATCGCCCAGCCAAAATTAATGAAGTTAGAAACATGACATTTTGGGGATATGTTCGTTGTATGTCAAAACCGTACACTAAGGGAGGATTTTCGGATATTCAGGTTCTAGAGGGGTCTTAAGGGGGTCTAACCAGCATTTTATTGAATAACAATATATCACGAGTGGTTTCATTTGTGGATGTGATACTCGGCACATAAACTAATCATTAAAAATAAGCAGACATGTGTCTAAGGGTTTTTCGATGTGGTGTATATTATAAGGTGAAAGGGGTGAAAAGTGGGGGTTGAAGGTTTCCTAACGGAGCGTGTATCTCTTAAAAGACATAGGTGAGAAGTTTGAAACTCAGCGGAAAAAATCAGCTTAAAAATTAAGTAAATCGGTGTTCGAACGTTTTTTCATAAATTCAACTTAAGGGGCCGATGGTGTGGGGTGAAATTCTGCGAAAAAAGGAGAGAAAGTGTCCTAACTGACTGACTAACTCACTCACTCATCAAACTCAGGGGAAAAAGACAGCTTAAAAAATAAGTTAATAGGTGTTCGAGCGTTTCTTCATAAATTCAATTTAAGGGGCCCATGGGGAGGGGTAAAATTCTGGTAAAAATAATTGAAAGAAATTGACCTGATTGACTCACTCACTCATCATCGCCCAGCCAAAATTATAGAAGTTAGAAACATGAAATTTTGGGGATATGTTCATTGTATGTCGAAAACGTCCACTAAGGAAAGATTTTTGGATATTCAGCTTCTAAATGGGTGTTAAGGGGGTAAACCTTCATTTAATTGAATAACGATATCTCACGAGTGGTTTCATTTGGGGATGTGATACTTGGCATATAAACCAATCATTAAAAATAAGCTGACACATGTCTAATGATTTTTCGATGTAATGTATATTAAGAGTAAAGGGGTGAAAAGTGGGGGTTGAAGGATTCCTAACGGAGCATGCATCTCCTAAACGACATAGGCGAGGAGTTTGAAACTCAGAGGAAAACAATCAGCTTAATAATAATAAATAAATAAATAAATAAGTACAGAAATAAATAATTTAATAAATAGGTGTTCGACCGTATTTTCATAAATCCAATTTAAGGGGCTCATGGGGAGGGGTGAAATTCTTGAAGAAAAACGTCCACTAAGGAAGGAATTTTGGATATTCACTCTCATCGACCAACCAAAACTATTAAAGTTAGAAGAATGATATTTTGGGATTATGTTTGTTGTGCGTCGAAAACGTCTACTAAGGAGGGATTTTTGGATATTCAAGTTCTAAAGGGGTGTGAACGGGGTTAAACCTGCATTTCATTGAAGAACAATATGACACGACTATGACGCGAGCGAAGCCGCGGGTACCTGCTAGTCTTTTATAAATGTAAATAATAAAGGAAGCTTTTCAGTCGGTCAACACGACTGAATAGCTTTCATTATTAGAATTACGCATCACTGAAAAATGGCTTCTATCGCTACTAAAAGAAAATAGGCCAACAAGTAAAGCCAGAACGGGAGGTTTAATTTAGAAAAGAAATACTATTATTGGTCACAAAGGAGCTAAAGTTCCGCTAACACGTACCTTGATGCTCGGTACAGGTGGGAGTCGAGTTCCGACTGTAACGTTCCAGGGCTGTAACGTTCCACATGGTCGTACCGAGTTCCAAGTTACAGTTACGGAACGATACCGCAAGCCAGCTCGGGGCCGCGGTATGGCATACGTTACGTAACGTGGAACACAGCGGTACGTAACGCATTTCAGTTCTGTTCCGGGTCCCTGATGATTAGTTTAGTCGTTTATTAATATTACGTTTTAACCAATTGAGTAACCACAATTGAGATTTGGTAAAGATGGCGGCAAAATAAACATGACACTGAGGTGCCCTTTTCTAGTGCTACCTCTGTACAAAATGTCGTGTTTCAATTGATAGGGGGGAGCAGACATATACACACAAAGACACACAATGTTTCTTGAAAAACGTCCCTTAATACTAGCCTCGTTCTTCCACTCGCAGTGATCTGTAAGAAAATCAGGCAATTTTAGAGTTTTAGTATGTGTTTGAAATTTGTTGCAAATTATTATTTTATCATATTTTCATACATCATGTTACGGTATGTTGATTTAGGCGTTCAATTTTGCAACCTCTTTATGGTGCACCATATAAGGTTTATTACCAAGGGACTTTTTAGTGTTACGCTATACATTTATCTTGTGTCTTTGATATTTATCAATTCATTCATATCGGCTGATGTTGTTGTTTGAGTCTTCAGTCTTTTGACTGGTTTTACCCCGCTCTCCATGCCTCCCTGTCCTGAGCTAAGCGTTTCATCTATACATAGCTAACACACCCTACATTCGAGGCAAACTGTTTAACATATTCTAATCTCGGTCTACCCCTACATTTCTTGTCCTCGACCCTTCCTTCCATAACTAAGTTTGCAATTCCAGGGTGTCTTAGTATGTGTCCTACCAACCTATCTCTTCTCTTCATTAGCAATCGCCAGAAACATCTCTCCTCTCTCACTCGTCTTAATACCTCTTCGTTTGTAACCCTATCTACCCATCTGATCTTCATTATTCTCCTGTAACACCACATTTCAAACGATTCAATTCTCCTCTTTTCTGCTGCACCAATAGTCCAATTTTCACTTCCATAGAGCGCCACGCTCGATGCCAACAGATATCTTTTCTGTAGAAATGCTTTCCTTGCCTGATCCAACTTACTTTTTATATCCTCTTTCCTCCGTCGATCACTGGTTATTTTGCTTCCTAAGTAACAGAAGTCTTCTGAGATTCGGAGATATAGAATGCCAGTGAAATATATCGCACAGCCGCCATGTTGGATTGTTGAAACGTAATAAAATTTGTAGGGCACGGTCGAGGTCGGCCAGGATAGTACTATGACCTTACCGAATTTAATTGAAATCCATCCAGCCACTTAGATTTTACTAGTGGGAGGTGGGGGCACACACTCGGGCGCACACACACGACGAAAGGTGATCTCATAAGCCTATTTTTTTCATAAATAGATATAGGCAAAAAATAGATTTTAAAATTGACACAGACGCCATCTCGTGGTTAAAAAAACAATTAAGTTTGATTGCTGTCACAGATTAGTTGACATTGAGAATCGTCTAAATATTTCGGTTGGTCACCATATTTGATTTTTATATACATTGTAGGCCATAGAGCTATGTACTATTAGATGATGATAATTGGTTAGGTTCTTTGTTCAAACGTTGGTTTCGATCGCATGATTAGGACAGAAGAAATTAAACCTTAATTTTAAAATTTCGCACAGCCGCCTTCTTGAAGTTATGTAAACAATTGAGCTGAATAAGATGTCAGTGCATTACAAGGTGTATACCATTTGCTGTACCTTGTGTGACGGCGCTTGGATGGTTTAAATGCGAGAAAGGTCTATTTAAATACAACAACTTCGCATGGCCGCCATGTTCGTTTTGTAAAGAGGTTTTTGAGAGTCCCATCGTTACACTTCTATTAGTGTTTTTTTCCACCATACAAAACGTCAGGGTGATATCTGTAATAGTTTCGGAGATATGGAATGCCGGTGAAATAATTTGCACAGTTGCCATGTTGGATTGTTTTGATGTAATACAATTTGAAGAGCACAGTCGTGGTCGGACAAAATAGTACTATGACCTTACCGAGTTTCGATGAAATCGCTCCAGCAGTTTAGATTGTATTAGGGAGAGGAGCGAGGCGACGGACACATGCAAACACACATATACGTACACACACAAGGACTATGTGTGATGTCATAGGCCTATCTCTTATATAAAAACAAGTGTCCTGACTGACTGACTGACTGACTGACTGACTGACTCATCATCGCCCAGCCAAAACTATTAAAGTTAGAAACATGAAATTTTGGGGATATGTTCGTGGTAAGTCGAAAATGCGCACTAAGAAAGGATTTTTGGATATTCAGGTTCTAAAGGTGTCTTAAGGGGGTACACATGCATTTCATTGAATAGCAATATATCCGGCTTGGTTTCATTGAGGGACGTGATACTCGGCATATAAACGTATCATTAAAGAAAAGAAGACACGTGTCTGAGGGTTTTTCCATGTGGTGTAAATTATGAGGTGAAAGGGGTGAAAAGTGGGGGTTGAAGGGTTCTTAACGGAGCGTGTATCTCTTAAACGACATAGGCGAGGAGTTTGAAACTCAGCGGAAAAAAATCAGCTTAAAAAATAAGTAAATAGGTGTTTGACCGATTTTTCATAAATCGAATTTAAGGGGCCCATGGGGAGGGGTGAAATTCTGAAAAAAGAAAATTGAAAGATACAAAGTCCTGACACACTCATCATCGCCCAGCCTAAATTATTGAAGTTAGAAACAAGACATTTTGGGGATATGATCATTATATGTCCAAACCGTCCACTAAGGGAGGTTTTTCGGATATTCAGGTTCTAAAGGGGTGTTAAGGGGGTAAGACCTGCATTTCATTCAATAACAATAACTCCGGATTGGTTTCGTTTGTGGATGTGATACTCGGCATATAAACTGATCATTAAAAGTAAGAAGACACGTGTCTGAGGGTTTTTCGATGTGGTGTATATTATGAGGTGAAAGGGGTGAAAAGTGGGGGTTGAAGAATTCCTAACAGAGCGTGTATCTCCTAAACGACATAGGCGAGGAGTTTGAACTCAGCGGAAAAACATCAGCCTAAAAGATAAGTAAATAGGTGTTGACCGTTATTTTTTTCATAAATCCAATTTAAGGGGCCCATGGGAAGGGGTGAAATTTGGGGGGGGGGGCGGGGGACAGGAAAGAAAGTGTCCTAACTGATTGACTGACTCACTCACTCTTCAATCTCAGGAAGTGAAAACTGCTTAAAAATAAGTAAATAAGTGTTCGACAGTTTCTTTTTCATAAATCAAATTTAAGGGGTTCATGGGGAGGGGTGAAATTCTGGAGAAAAAAATTAAAGAAAATGTCCTGACTCACTCACTCTTCAGTCTCAGGGAGTGAAAGCTGCTTAAAAATAAGTAAATAAGTGTTCGACAGTTCCTTTTTCATAAATCAAATTTAAGGGTTCATGGGGAGGGGTGAAATTCTGGAGAAAATGAAATGAAAGAAAATGTCCTGACTCACTCACTCACTCATCATCGCCCAGCCAAAATTAATGAAGTCTTATATAAAAACAAGTGTCCTGACTGACTGACTGACTGACTGACTGACTGACTCATCATCGCCCAGCCAAAACTATTAAAGTTAGAAACATGAAATTTTGGGGATATGTTCGTGGTAAGTCGAAAATGCGCACTAAGAAGGGATTTTTGGATATTCAGGTTCTAAAGGTGTCTTAAGGGGGTACACATGCATTTCATTGAATAGCAATATCTCCGGCTTGGTTTCATTGAGGGACGTGATACTCGGCATATAAACGTATCATTAAAAATAAGAAGACACGTGTCTGAGGGTTTTTCGATGTGTTGTAAATTATGAGGTGAAAGGGGTGAAAAGTGGGGGTTGAAGGGTTCCTAACGGAGCGTGTATCTCTTAAACGACATAGGCGAGGAGTTTGAAACTCAGCGGAAAAAATCAGCTTAAAAAATAAGTAAGTAGGTGTTTGACCGTTTTTTCATAAATCGAATTTAAGGGGCCCATGGGGAGGGGTGAAATTCTGAAAAAAGAAAATTGAAAGATACAAAGTCCTGACACACTCATCATCGCCCAGCCTAAATTATTGAAGTTAGAAACAAGACATTTTGGGGATATGATCATTATATGTCCAAACCGTCCACTAAGGGAGGTTTTTCGTATATTCAGGTTCTAAAGGGGTGTTAAGGGGGTAAGACCTGCATTTCATTGAATAACAATAACTCCGGATTGGTTTCATTTGTGGATGTGATACTCGGCATATAAACTGATCATTAAAAATAAGAAGACACGTGTCTGAGGGTTTTTCGATGTGGTGTATATTATGAGGTGAAAGGGGTGAAAAGTGGGGGTTGAAGAATTCCTAACGGAGCGTGTATCTCCTAAACGACATAGGCGAGGAGTTTGAACTCAGTGGAAAAACATCAGCCTAAAAGATAAGTAAATAGGTGTTGACCGTTATTTTTTTCATAAATCCAATTTAAGGGGCCCATGGGAAGGGGTGAAATTCGGGGAGGGGGGGCGGGGGACAGGAAAGAAAGTGTCCTAACTGATTGACTGACTCACTCACTCTTCAATCTCAGGAAGTGAAAACTGCTTAAAAATAAGTAAATAAGTGTTCGACAGTTTCTTTTTCATAAATCAAATTTAAGGGGTTCATGGGGAGGGGTGAAATTCTGGAGAAAATGAAATGAAAGAAAATGTCCTGACTCACTCACTCACTCATCATCGCCCAGCCAAAATTAATGAAGTTAGAAACATGACATTTTGGGGATATGTTCGTTGTATGTCAAAACCGTACACTAAGGGAGGATTTTCGGATATTCAGGTTCTAGAGGGGTCTTAAGGGGGTCGAACCAGCATTTTATTGAATAACAATATATCACGAGTGGTTTCATTTGTGGATGTGATACTCGGCACATAAACTAATCATTAAAAATAAGCAGACATGTGTCTAAGGGTTTTTCGATGTGGTGTATATTATAAGGTGAAAGGGGTGAAAAGTGGGGGTTGAAGGTTTCCTAACGGAGCGTGTATCTCTTAAAAGACATAGGTGAGAAGTTTGAAACTCAGCGGAAAAAATCAGCTTAAAAATTAAGTAAATCGGTGTTCGAACGTTTTTTCATAAATTCAACTTAAGGGGCCGATGGTGTGGGGTGAAATTCTGCGAAAAAAGGAGAGAAAGTGTCCTAATTGACTGACTAACTCACTCACTCATCAAACTCAGGGGAAAAAGACAGCTTAAAAAATAAGTTAATAGGTGTTCGAGCGTTTCTTCATAAATTCAATTTAAGGGGCCCATGGGGAGGGGTAAAATTCTGGTAAAAATAATTGAAAGAAATTGACCTGATTGACTCACTCACTCATCATCGCCCAGCCAAAATTATAGAAGTTAGAAACATGAAATTTTGGGGATATGTTCATTGTATGTCGAAAACGTCCACTAAGGAAAGATTTTTGGATATTCAGCTTCTAAATGGGTGTTAAGGGGGTAAACCTTCATTTAATTGAATAACAATATCTCACGAGTGGTTTCATTTGGGGATGTGATACTTGGCATATAAACCAATCATTAAAAATAAGCTGACACATGTCTAATGATTTTTCGATGTAATGTATATTAAGAGTAAAGGGGTGAAAAGTGGGGGTTGAAGGATTCCTAACGGAGCATGCATCTCCTAAACGACATAGGCGAGGAGTTTGAAACTCAGAGGAAAACAATCAGCTTAATAATAATAAATAAATAAATAAGTACAGAAATAAATAATTTAATAAATAGGTGTTCGACCGTATTTTCATAAATCCAATTTAAGGGGCTCATGGGGAGGGGTGAAATTCTTGAAGAAAAACGTCCACTAAGGAAGGAATTTTGGATATTCACTCTCATCGACCAACCAAAACTATTAAAGTTAGAAGAATGATATTTTGGGATTATGTTTGTTGTGCGTCGAAAACGTCTACTAAGGAGGGATTTTTGGATATTCAAGTTCTAAAGGGGTGTGAACGGGGTTAAACCTGCATTTCATTGAAGAACAATATGACACGACTATGACGCGAGCGAAGCCGCGGGTACCTGCTAGTCTTTTATAAATGTAAATAATAAAGGAAGCTTTTCAGTCGGTCAACACGACTGAATAGCTTTCATTATTAGAATTACGCATCACTGAAAAATGGCTTCTATCGCTACTAAAAGAAAATAGGCCAACAAGTAAAGCCAGAACGGGAGGTTTAATTTAGAAAAGAAATACTATTATTGGTCACAAAGGAGCTAAAGTTCCGCTAACACGTACCTTGATGCTCGGTACAGGTGGGAGTCGAGTTCCGACTGTAACGTTCCAGGGCTGTAACGTTCCACATGGTCGTACCGAGTTCCAAGTTACAGTTACGGAACGATACCGCAAGCCAGCTCGGGGCCGCGGTATGGCATACGTTACGTAACGTGGAACACAGCGGTACGTAACGCATTTCAGTTCTGTTCCGGGTCCCTGATGATTAGTTTAGTCGTTTATTAATATTACGTTTTAACCAATTGAGTAACCACAATTGAGATTTGGTAAAGATGGCGGCAAAATAAACATGACACTGAGGTGCCCTTTTCTAGTGCTACCTCTGTACAAAATGTCGTGTTTCAATTGATAGGGGGGAGCAGACATATACACACAAAGACACACAATGTTTCTTGAAAAACGTCCCTTAATACTAGCCTCGTTCTTCCACTCGCAGTGATCTGTAAGAAAATCAGGCAATTTTAGAGTTTTAGTATGTGTTTGAAATTTGTTGCAAATTATTATTTTATCATATTTTCATACATCATGTTACGGTATGTTGATTTAGGCGTTCAATTTTGCAACCTCTTTATGGTGCACCATATAAGGTTTATTACCAAGGGACTTTTTAGTGTTACGCTATACATTTATCTTGTGTCTTTGATATTTATCAATTCATTCATATCGGCTGATGTTGTTGTTTGAGTCTTCAGTCTTTTGACTGGTTTTACCCCGCTCTCCATGCCTCCCTGTCCTGAGCTAAGCGTTTCATCTATACATAGCTAACACACCCTACATTCGAGGCAAACTGTTTAACATATTCTAATCTCGGTCTACCCCTACATTTCTTGTCCTCGACCCTTCCTTCCATAACTAAGTTTGCAATTCCAGGGTGTCTTAGTATGTGTCCTACCAACCTATCTCTTCTCTTCATTAGCAATCGCCAGAAACATCTCTCCTCTCCCACTCGTCTTAATACCTCTTCGTTTGTAACCCTATCTACCCATCTGATCTTCATTATTCTCCTGTAACACCACATTTCAAACGATTCAATTCTCCTCTTTTCTGCTGCACCAATAGTCCAATTTTCACTTCCATAGAGCGCCACGCTCGATGCCAACAGATATCTTTTCTGTAGAAATGCTTTCCTTGCCTGATCCAACTTACTTTTTATATCCTCTTTCCTCCGTCGATCACTGGTTATTTTGCTTCCTAAGTAACAGAAGTCTTCTGAGATTCGGAGATATAGAATGCCAGTGAAATATTTCGCACAGCCGCCACGTTGGATTGTTGAAAAGTAATAAAATTTGTAGGGCACGGTCGGGGTCGGCCAGAATAGTACTATGACCTTACCGAATTTAATTGAAATCTATTCAGCCACTTAGATTTTATTAGTGGGAGGTGGGGGCACACACTCGGGCGCACACACACGACGAAAGGTGATCTCATAAGCCTATTTTTTTTTTCATAAAAGGAAATAGGCAAAAAATAAATTTTAAAATTGACACTGGCGCCATCTCGTGGTAAAAAAAACTATTAAGTTTGATTGCTGTCACAGGTTAGTTGACATTGAGAATCGTCTAAATATTTCGGATGGTCACCATATTGGATTTTTATATACTTTGTAGGCCATAGAGCTATGTACTATTACAAGATGATTATTGCGTAGGTTCATTGTTCAAACGTTGGTTTCGATCGCATGATTAGGACACAAGAAATTAAACCTTAATTTTAAAATTTCGCACGGCCGCCATCTTGAAGTTATGTAAACAATTGAGCTGAATAGGATGTCAGTGCATTACAAGGTGTATACCATTTGCTGTACCATGTGTGACGGCGCTCGGTTGGTTTAAATGCGAGAAAAGTCTATTTAAATACAACAACTTCGCTTGGCCGCCATGTTCGTTTTGTAAAGAGGTTTTTGAGAGTCCCATCGTTACTCTTCTATTAGTGCTTTTTTCCACCATACAAAACGTCAGGGTGATATCTGTAATAGTTTCGGAGATATGGAATGCCGGTGAAATATTTCGCGCAGTTGCCATGTGGGATTGGTGAGATGTAATAAAATTTGAAGAGCACAGTCGTGGTTGGACAAAATAGTACTCTGACCTTACCGAGTTTCGTTGAAATCGCTCCAGCCGTTTAGATTTTATTAAGGAGGGGAGCGAGGCGGCGGACACATGCAAACACACACATACGTACGCACACACGGACTATATGTGATGTCATAGGCCTATCTTTCATAAATGTAAATAATAAAGGAAGCTTTTCAGTCGGTCAACACGACTGAATAGCTTTCATTATTAGAATTACGCATCACTGAAAAATGGCTTCTATCACTACTAAATGAAAATTGGCTAACAAGTAAACGAAGAGCAAGAACAGGAGGTTTAATTTAGAAAAGAAATACTATTATTGGTCACAAAGGAGCTAAAGTTTGGTGTGTAGTTTACACTCTGCCTTATATGGCAACACTGCGAGGAGGTGAGTTGGATTCCCATCTTAGCCATCTTAGAGTGGTTGTCCGTGGTTTCCCACTTCTACTCCAGGAAAATGCGTGGATAGTTCCTAAGTCAAGGTCACGGCCTACTCCTTTCCAAGCCATGCCATCATTACAAATACACACGTTACTACAGACATCACAATAACAAAGTTTAGGCCTATCAGACAAATTCCATAAAAACCTCAACTACATGGACCGATGAACAATAGCCTATGTTCCAAACCTCTATATGGAGCAACAATAAATATTTCGAATCAATGGGATCCATCGTATTGTTTTAGGAAACATATTTCTAACGTAGGCTACAGTATGACCGCGATCGAAACGAGCAAGGTGCCTTGCCTTGTCTGATGCGCCACGCACTCAGGCTGAAATCAGAATTTTTATTTTTAATTATATTTCAAGAAGTAATTATCCTATGTTTGAATAAATAATTTGCCTGGAATTGCATATGGCATCGTTCAAACTGGGATAGTTGTTGACGCAGAAAAAAGGATATTTTTATCAGGGTTCTAGGTAGGACAGTAGATACTGAAAAACATCCTTAGGCTAGATAGAGTATTTCGATATCATAAAAGAAATGCCCCTAGATAAGATATCAGGTATGTAATTGATGTAGTTGTTATGTAATTAGGCTACTATGTGACAGTTTGTAACAACCAGCGTAACAGTGTAATAAACGCAGTGCTACAATTGCCGTGGTAACTAAATAGACTGTGTAATAGCCGTAATAGTCTACGTAAAAATTCGGTGTAGTAGCCATAATGGTTTTAATAGCTAGTGTACAGTAGTACCGGTAACAGTCCTGTAATAGTCTGTAGGCCTACATACATTTTGGGAAATGCTGCTGTAGTGTTACAGGCCCTGTACCGTTCCACTTTCCGTTGGAACATGAGAACCTGGAACGTTACGCATAGATACCGGGTGGCTGGTTGGTATAACCTGGAACGGTACACCGTGTAACTGGGTACTGGTGGAAACGTTACTCTATTTCGATAACCAAGAAAGGTACGCAGAGTAACTTTCCAACTGGTAACGCTGAGGAATCGTTCCAGTCATGTACCGTTCCATATGTAACGTTCCGCTAACACGTACCTTGATGTTCGGTACAGTTGGGAGTCGAGTTACCACTGTACCGTTCCAGGGCTGTAACGTTCCACATGCTCGTACCGAGTTCCAAGTTTCAATTACGGAACGATACCGCAAGCCAGCTCGTGGCCGCGGTATGGCATACGTAACGTAACGTGGAACACAGCGGTACGTAACGCAATTCAGTTCTGTTCCAGGTCCCTGATGTTAGTTGGGTTTCATAAAACTAAATAATAAGGGGCGGGTGGACCACACTGTATATGACTTAAATCTGAATAATAAATGAAAAGTTAATGATAATAATTGTAATAAATGAAGTATAGTAATAAAATGGATATCCTTACAAATGTATTAAATAAAATAAATGTAATATTGGTCTTTTTACAATAATTTTTCAAAAGTAGTTTGAAAATAAGAAATATTAATTGTGAGAGTAAAAACGTTAAGCTTTAAAAATATATATATACACAAAAATAATTTAGAAAATCAAGTTCTAAAATCAATAAAATAATTCAGTTCAGAGCATGATTAAGTAAGCTGAATATTCTTCAATACGGAGTTTCTTAAAAATTTTGAATAGGTGCCAACCAGTTATTGCGACGAACATGAATTAACCTTGTTGTATAGGATGGAAAAATTCGGAATTCGTATAAGAATTTGAGTGAAAAGTCCAATGTGGATATGTGGCAAATCGATCATTTATCCAAACGTTTATAACAAACAATGAAAATCGGGACTCTTGAAATGGAATTAATGTATCAGTAGGTCTCTTTAAATTTGTTAAATAGTGTTTGGTTATGTATTATCCTCCTTAATGCAACCGTCGTATTAAAATCCTCCCGTAGTATTTATTGCAAAATTTTTATAGCATACATTAAGTCTTTATCCAGATCAATGAAGTTACTTTATAGGTGGCATGTTATTATTTGTCTTCAATCTTTTGTCAGTATTTCCAATCTCCGTTTATGGTTTCCGTCTCATTGTCATTTTTGATATCACCCAGACCATTAGGGGCCGATAACCCAGATGTTAGGCCCCTTAAAACAACAATTATCATCATCATCTTACACTACGTATGTGACTGATATGAGTAACATGTGTGCTATGACTTTGCAGCAAGGCTCTGCTGAATTAGTTGTTCAGGACTGTGGAAGCACAAGTTTGAAACAGGACGTGGTAGACCTCAGCCGTTCCCAACTTGAGCCCTGTGACACAAAGCCAGAGCTCAAGGCAATATCCCCTTAATTTAAACATATTTAATATAGTAGCCTGTATCTGTTTGATGTCCCCAATTTCCTCATTGTCTGTTTGGGAGACCACGCTTTACTTTCCTACAAATGAACTGTGCTTTTTATTTGCAGTTCCTTCTCTACTTCCTCCCATTCGTGACAAAGTTCAGAGAATTGCATATAGGAATGAGGTGGTTTATTTCTTTAAGCAAAAGAGAATCGCATGCCCGTGTACAGGGTGTCTCTTGTGAGGGCCGTCAAGCACCACTACTCCGGTGTTTATAAATATTTTCAGTAGAGTATTTTAAATCTTTTTTAAAATTATTTATTTTAATATACTGTAGACACCTGCGCCATAGTACCTAACAATTCTGAGAAAGAAACAATCATAGCTAGGATCAACAAGATAGAAGTGGCATACCAGGTAAATAGAGATGTGTACAACAGAAGATCAGTGTCCATCAACGCCAAGCTTAAGCATTATTGTTCAGTCATTCGCCCAGAAGCCCTGTACGCATCAGAATGCCTGCCAATGAATAGAAAAGTTCTAATTTAAAAGTTAGAAGCCAAAGAAAGGAAAATCCTGAGGAAGATCCTTGGACCAATCATAGAAAATGACTAGTACAGGAGATGGCACTTAAAACGAAAACTCTACCTGCACATTGAGAGGATAACAGGCACCATTCGGAAAAAGAGACTTCAATTTTATGGCCCGATAACACGCATGAGCTCACAGAGTTAGACCTACAAGATCTTTTCCTACTTTGTTAACAAGTAAACTAAGGGACCCTGGTTCATCGAAGTTCAAAAAGATCTTCGAAAAGTAGGAATCACACTTGAAGACATCCAGGAACGTGCACCTCTCCAGAGAAGACTTCGAGCATACTACTGTAGGGCTTCCAAGAAAAGACAAAATTGAAAGCCGGCAAGAAGTGGACTGATGAAAGAGAGGAGGCTCACAGAACGCAAACGTGAGAATATTGGCGAAGAGTTAAAGCTCTAGGGTGCAAACGGTTGAAGTGACGTAGTCCAGCAGGCCGAAACGAAGAAAGAACACACCTGAGCCATGGTTCGTGATGATGAAGTACATAGAAATTATATTTGGTGATATGTTTACATGTTTTTACAAGTTATAACGTAGGGGAGATTTTGTTAACTCCGCAGTGCAGCTAATTACGCAGTACTTGAAATATACATCTTCCGCAGAGATACCCCAGTGCAAGAGACGAGTTGTGTTGATTCAACTATTTCAGGGGAGTTACAATGTTAAAATGACAATATAAATGCCCCATTTTATCAGCATCTATTAGATATATGATTATTTTACAGACTGTGTATTGGTTCTTCCTCAGTGTACTGAACCTCATTCAAATGGAAAACTTTAATATAATTTTTTAAATATATATATTTTTTCATTGAACCTCGAATTTTTTCATTAAATATTTGGATTTTTTTACTATCAACTTGAACAAATTGACTCTTTGAAGATCCTCAGTATCGGTGTGCAATATACATGATATGGCAAAATAATTATGGAGATACCAACAGTAGTTCCTGAGAAAACGGGGCTTTTATTTAAAGAAAAGTGATTTTGAGAAAATTGATGTTAAAGCAAGGCCAATTCGTTTTGGATCATTTTCACAGTTTCATTTTCCCCCTACAAATATTACTACTAACAGTGCCACTCAAAACAGAATTCAATATAACTAATTAATATGTTAATATTTTTTACAATTGTGATGGGTTATTCCCTAATCATGAAAAAAAAAGAATACATGAGATTAATAAATACACTTGGATGGCCAGTTTCGTCAAACCATCATCATCAGATCCATTGCACATAGGCTGTTAAATCTATATCTAAAGGTTTGGGTGAAATTATTTAGTTGCAGTAGTAGTAGCAACTCTATAAGTGTATTGTGCCCGTTAGACAGAAATGTCGGTGGATCGACAGAATAGCCAACTGATGATTTCCTTTGAAATATAAGCCTAAGCGCAGCCTTCTAAATCAAGTAGTTTGTGAGATATGCTGTTTGTAAAACCTTGCAAGATCTTTTAAAGAAAACTTAGGACTACAGTTATATGAGAAAAAGGAATTAAAAATAGTAAATATTGGACTATGCTAATAAAACTCATACGAAATTAATCAGAATGAATCATATATTATTAAAGTATAAAAAGTGAAAATGTAAAAATTAACCGATTTGGGCCTTTACGACTCCGCTTAATTTTTCTTGGCTATGGATTTCCAACCGACAAATGCTACCACCTAGCGGTAAAATTGCGTAACCTGTGGTGTATTTTGTTGATGACGTACTTAAACAAGAAGTTCCGTGACGAACTAAAGAGCCTACTTTCCATGCCAATGATTATTCTACAGTATATGAACCTATCTAGAATAATGACGAAATTAAGTTGGTAATATCGAAATGTCTAATTAGTTCGAAATATTCCCGGTATAATGTAGCCTAATAGAGCATTACAATTGGCAGCCCTGGCGACTGAATATATTCTTAGTTCCATCTCTTAAGGTACAGAATACAAAATTTGGTTGAAGTCCAATGGACGTTACATGTAGTTAGACATTGGATCTATCAGCACGCGTAAAAGCATGTTGGCAACAATGTCATGCATGTGCTGGTTAGAAATAATCGGAAATATTATGATATCTTTTTGTGCCAATTTTGGATGAAATCCATTTGTTAGTATAGATGTTACATATATTTTAAAATTGGACCTATCAGCAAGCATAGAATCATGTTGGCAGCACTGACTTATATTAATTGCTCCAAATAAATCTAGAATATTAGGTGCTATACGTGTGCAAAATATAGAGCTGTTGGCGTGTATATTTTCTGATATATTGATATTAGGGTAAAAAGAATATAGACAGCATTTATTAACAGTTGGCAGCCCTGATTGCTCTTAAGAATACTTATAGTCATATCTGTTATGTTACACATAGCACATACGAAGATTGAATGAATTACAACTGAGTGTATAGAAGTTACATGTATTTAAAAATTGGTCTTATCAGCAGGCTTAGAATCATGTTGGTAGAACTGAAGTATATAAGTTACTCCAAATTAATCTAAAATGTCAGGTACTATGCGTGTGCATAGTTTAAAGCTGTCGGCTTGCATACTTTCTGATATATGGGTATTTGGATAAAGGAATTTGAGAGCATTTATTAACAGTTGGCAGCCCTGGTGGCTCTTAAGAATACGCTCAGTCATATCTGTTTATATACACATAGCACATACGAAATTTGGTTGAAATCCAATTGATAGTGTAGAAGTTGTATGCATTTGAAATTTGGACCTATCAGGAGGCTTATAATCATTTTGGCAACACTGACATTTATGGCCTCCTGGAAATTAAACTAAAATATTATTATCTATACGTGTGCCAATTTTGAACTAGCTCCCATTCATACCTTCCAAGATATCCAACATGAAGCTCAAATATCAATTGCGATTTTTCAGCAGTTGGTAGCACTGAGATCATTTTCAAATATGGCCTTGAGATATTTAGGTATAGATCGTTACTCCTACCAAATTTTGTTTCGATTGCTGCAGCCGTTTAGGAGTTGATAGGGGACACACACAGACACACACACACACACACACACAGACAGACAGACAGACAGACAGACAGACAGACGGACGGGCAGACAGACAGACAGACAGACAGAAGGACAGACAGACAGACAGACACACATTTGCCCGATCTCATAAGTTTACTTTTTCCTCATTTTTGCAAAATGTGAAAAGTAGGCTAAAAATGCTCGTGTATTTCGATGATGCGGTAGTATATCCTGCAAACGATACTGAACCCTATCACTTTTCCCTCGATGTGAATACAGACTATTACGAGGGAAAATTAATAGCGCTCATTCAGTATCGTTTGCGGGATATGCTTGCAGTGCATGAGTAGTATACGGGATGCAAGCAGAGAAATATCGATCGAGTGGCTTCGGCGTAGTTGATAGCATACTGAGCATCTATGCCGTAGATCGCGGGTTGAAACCCGGCCGAAGTTGTTTGAATTTTTAAGAGCGTTAAAAATCCCACAGTATGCCTTCCTTCGGAGGGGAAGTAAAGCCGGCGGGCCCATGTCATATATATATTTATGGCATATAAAAGAACCTTCCACTAACTACAATTGTGTGAAACTAAATTTGTAGGTTAGATTTGACTAACGCTCTATTAGTTCAAATGTTCGTCGCCAGGTGCCGGTTGCGGTGGCTTCTAGTAACCAAGTTCACAGCTAGATGTCATTGACGGTAATATTTGGTATCAAAAGCAGGAACTACTTGAAATTGATCGTCTGCAGTCCTTACCTGAATTACAGATAACACACACTAATACAGCCTTCCTGCCTACACGCGTTACTTGGGTTGCAGCAATCTATATTGGAAGGGGCTGCTGAATCACCCGGTAGCCTACAGTATATTGATCTTTACTAATTATGTTGTAGATTATAACATTCAGGAAAGTAAGTAGGCCCTCCCAATATTTCTTCATCCAATCAACATATCTATCAGTGAAGTAGTGTGGAGAGTTTTCCCTTTGTAAACCCTTTTGTGGGGTTAAACATACAAACTATTTTGTTGGTTGGTTGATTCCTTAGTTTAGGGGCTGCGACAACGCGGTCATGTAGCCCCGTGTACCTTGGGTGTGTGTAGAATCTGTATGATAACCGGTGTTAATTGTGATGACTGTATTAGTGTGTGTATCTGGATTTTTTAAAATTCAAGTAAGGACTGCAACTTTGAATTTTTCAAATAGTTCCTACTTTGGCCGCCAAACGGCACCGTCAACGACTACTAGTCCTAGTTCAGAACTTAGCTACTAGACGCCACCGCAGTCGGCTCTTAGCAACGAACGTAGCAACATAAGAGCGTTGTTTACATTCTTAACCTATACAATTTAGTTTCACACAGGGGTAATTAGTGGAAAGTTCTTTATTACATACAATGCGCACAAATGTGCATACATAAAGACTTATATCCTATGTACAATGTTTGATATATTTAGCTCTATTCTTTGCTATAGTCAATGATTGACTTTGTCCTATTACGACATTTAGTTAGGTGGTATTTTTCACAATGTTCGTTGCATAGTACGCATACACATGCATTGTTTGGTTCGTGAAATTTGTCATTTCTACAGATCTTGTGGTGATAGCCGTGCACTGAAAGTCTGGTTAGCACCGATCGCAGTTCTTGGTTCGCTTTTGCCCATCTCCTGTCAATCATGGCGTCTGTAGCGTAAAAGTCTTCGGGTATTTCTTTTGTTTTTTGTTTCCTTAGCTCTATTAATTGAGATACTTGCTTGGTGTGAGGTAGGAGCAGCTTGAGTTTCAGGTCCTCTATGTAGAACGGTTCCCTTGCCAGTTCCCGTCTGGACTTGGTCGTTCTCGCTACTCCAAGTGCTCTCATCAAATATCTCGATTTGATTTTCTCAAGGCTGGTAAGGTCCGTTAGGGTTAGTCTTTCCCATATTAGTTCAATGCCGTATGTTATAACTGGAGATATTTTGGCATGAAATAGCGCAATGGCTGTTTGTAGAGAGAGTTTGGTGATGTTTTTGATTTCAAACATTCCTCTGATGGCGGCAGCAGCTCTCTCTTGTATATGGACCCTGAATGAGTTGCATGTGGTCTGGAGTGTCATCCCTAGGTATTTAAAGGTATTAACTTTTTTGATGTCGTTATCTCCATAAATCTATGACATGGGACCGCCGGATTTACTTCCCATCCGAAGGAAGGCATACTGAGGGATTTTTAACGCTCTTAAAAATCCGACGGCTTCGGCCGGGTTTGAACCCGCTATCTTGGGCATAGAAGCTCAGCATGCTACCAACTACGCCACCGAAGCCGCCTACAAACTATTTTAATGACCATATAATTGGTCTTAAAACTACGTTATGTGAAAATCTAAGTAGCTGCTTGAAGTATATTAGTTCCAGAACACTGCTGTAGTGCCTCAGGGGTTGCATTTAGATGCCCTAATAATTGAACTGAAGTCCGCTTCGTTGCGTACTGGCTGTTACCGCGAAGGGCCGGGTTGATTCCCGGCTCTGCCAAGAAATTAAATTCTGTTCTGAGGGGTCGAGCGGGTTACACTCAGCCTCGAGAGGCAAAACTGAGAAGAGGTAGGTTCGATTCCAACCTCTGCCATCTTGGAAGTGGTTTTGTGTAGTTTCCCACTTCTACTCCAGGCGAATGCCGGGATGGTACCTAACTTAAGGCCACTGCCGCTTCCTACCCAAATCCTACCTCAATTACAAATACACACACTAGCACAGACATCACAGTCCTCGTTGCGTAGTGTCAAACATTCTTGGCTGTCACTGCGGAGGCTCGGGTTCTATTCCTGGCTCTGCCTGCCAGGAACGGGGTACACTCAGCCCCGTGAGGCAAAACTGGGAAGAGGAGAGTTCGATACCCATCTCTGCAATCTTGGAAGTGGTTTTCAGTGGTTTCCCACTTCTACTCCAAGCAAATGATGGGTTGGTTCCTAACGTAAGGCCACGTTCGCCTCTTTTCCAATCCTCATAGAAAATACAAATACACACGCTAATTCAGCCATCACAATAACACAGGTTATCAGACTAATCCCCAACACACACGCACAAGTACACGGGTATTCATGACCACGATATCGCAAAGCACGTAAATCAATCAACAATAACAAACAACACAAGACATCACAGTGACACAGGTTATCAGACAATTTCTTCACACACCCAAGTGCACGAGGCAACATGAACAGGATGTTGCAAAGCTTATAAAAATCAACAACAACAATTATCCTGAAGGTTATTATTAATGCACCCAACTACTAGATCCGTAATTTTCGCAAACAGTCCCATAAAAGAGAACAAACAATGATGTAAACTTTTATCTTGTAAAGTGGCGTGAGAATGAAATGAGCTGAATTAAAACCCTCCGAAGATTACACAACAAATCGTGGATAAAACCATTTGTAGGTAATAGAATGTGCACCGTTCCTCGGAACAAAAGTCTTGATAATTAAAATTCATAGTATAATAGATAGCGAAGTGCAGTGAGTCCCTCAATAATAGAGTGGCTTACAGAGGATGATTGTGGCAGTGCTTTAAAAACCGCCTGATCCATTTATTATGATACTTCCTTTCATACACCCGGAGTCCATCTCTTGCTGTGTTGGCTGTGCTGGTAACTTACTTTAAGCTCATGCAAGCCTGGCCGCGTCTTTCTCTGCTGAATAAAATATCAACTACCTTAGACCAGCTTAGCGTACAGACATAGGAGATAGGATTTAAAATTCGTTGAATTACTCAACTTTCTCTGCAACGCGATGGGGATCAAAAGAATTCTCTGGTAAGTCATCTCATGAAAATGTGGCGTAGTCGGTCGCATGCTGAACTCCTATGCCCAAGATCGCGGGTTCAAACCCGGCCTGCGGCTTCGGTGGCGTAGTTGGTAACATGCTGAGCTTCTATATCCAAGGTCGTGGATTCAAATCCGGCCGAAGTCGTAAGATTTTTAAGAGCGTTAAAATCCCTCAGTATGCCTTCCTTCGGAAGGTAAGTAAAGCCGGCGGTCCCATGTCAGAGATTTATGGCATGATAAAGAACCTTCCACTAATTACACCTGTGTGAAGCTAAATTATAGGTTATACAGGGTCCGGCAGCATAACTTCCTTTCTTAAAATACGCGTCATTCAGTCGGTTGATGTTGTAGCGGAGCGCTAGTGGTCTCGTTCGTGAGGTGGTACTATAAAGATTTGTCTCGACACAGTTCAGTCGCCATCAAACGTTGGGACTGGGAGGAGGCCTACTTTTCGAGCAGATGTTCTGTGATCGCAACCCTGCGCACCTTTCAAAGGCGCTTTAATTTAGCCCCGTTTGCCCCTGTCGTGGACCGGAAATCAATTGTTACGTGGGTCACTACGTTCAAAAGAACTGGAAGTGTGACAGGAAGATGAACTGGAGTCCCTAGGCCTGATCTCTTTAAGGGGCGATTTGGACTGGCCGGTCTACTCTCCTGATTTGTCCCCTTGTAATTTTTTCTATGGTGTTTTTTTTGTTAATCCCCTGTTTATGTGAACTGTCCAAAGATGCTACAAGATTTGAAGACCAACATCCACGAAGAAATTGCCAACATAACGCCTGATATGCTGGCAAGAATCATGACAAACGCCAGAAAGCGGTTTACTCAGTGTATGGAGAATGGGGGACGTCATCTACCTGATTTGATCTTCAAAACTAAGTAAAACAAACTTCATGTATGCGCCTACATTATGTAAAAAATAAAAGATTTCTGATTCATACAATGAGTTCTATTACGTTTAAAAAAAAGGAAGTTATGCTGCCGGATCCTGTATTTACTAACGCTCTTTGGTTCCAACGTTCGTCGCCAGGAGGTTTTAGGTATTCTTGACTCCTGAGGCCAACTGTAGTCTATACAAGATGGGTGGGGTATAGCAGGCATCTGTAGGACTAGTTGTACGGAAAGGAATAGTGGAGCATCATCATGATGTACTGTAGGAAGGTTTCTTTCTGCAAGGACAATCAGCATTTACGAGTCTGGAGATTACGTAGTTAGTCTCGGGAGTTTGAACTCTTGTGTTCTCCTAGGAAATCTGAAATTCGGCGCTGGATGTAGATTTGCTAAGTTAATTTAACTGCAGGTGGAGTTATAGCGCAGTTACCTGCAGGTCCCCTGGGAAGCCGGAGCACCACTAAGTGCATAACTCGGGCGCCACCCACTGGTACAAAGCGGCTCATTAACAATTTAACTGGCATGGGACCTTCTTTCCAGCTGGTGCATACTTGATCAGCTGACGTTATTAATGGCTTGAAGAACTCTTGTTCACTGCTCCCCACTGAGTTCTATGCAAATTGAAAACCTGGAACTGCTGACACAGAGCCAGTATTATTAGACTGTTAAGTAGCAGAACAAAACGCGGCATACTGTAAATACTGGGAACTGGTCGAGCACACGTTTAAAGTCAGATATACTGTATCTGTGGGTCCATCTTCCCTCTTGTTCAACTCGTCGCCCACTAAAGTCTATTCGCCGAGTCGAGACAGTGCCCCTGGATACCCGGACAGGTAAACACGCCCAGTTTACGTCATCGGCTCTGCCGGACAGGGGTAGCCAAGAAGCTCCTAGAGCAT
This sequence comes from Meconema thalassinum, assembly GCA_946902985.2. NCBI lineage: Eukaryota > Metazoa > Arthropoda > Insecta > Orthoptera > Tettigoniidae > Meconema > Meconema thalassinum. The sequence goes on from OX336391.1 coordinate 304,493,456, forward strand.
TAGTCATGCCGCAGCCCTAGAAAAGACAAGACTTGCTGCACTGTATACTGTTGCCTGTCATAAGCAGTTAAGAACTTATTAATTAATTAATTAATTAATAATAATAATAATAATATCGTAAACTCGGGTGCCGGGTGCAAGCTTTGTAATTTGACACCCAGAGGGTAGCTTGCATGTCGAATTTCGTTGTTCCTTGAATCACTATGAAAGTCAAGGAGATTAGATATCTAAGCTCCTTGAACACAATAGTGCTTTCTAGTAGAGAAATTAGGAACTTTGTGTTGGCGGAAACTCCCGAGATTAATTTTGCCATTATGAACACGGCCTACTGAATTCAAATGGGTTTTTTGATGTGCCAACAACGTATGACACGCGTGTCGTATTTTTGCCGCATTTAAAAAATCACTTACCACAGCCAGGAGCGAACCTGCAATCTTGGGGTTAGTAGACCGACACGCTAACCTCTCACCCACTGTCGCAAACTAATTAATTAATTAATTAATTAAATAAATAAATAAACAAACAATAAATAAACCGCGCTGTAGCATGTAACCGATAAGTCAGCCCGCTATACACAACACTGAAGATGGCGTACGTTCAACAGGCACAGCTTTATGCACTGCTTGCGGGCAGCCCTTCAATCACCTGCACAACTGTGTTTACTTCCACTATCTCGACTCGACGAACAGACTTTAGTTTCATCATATTCTCCGTCCACGCCTTGTTCTGCATAAGCACTGTATCTCCCACGCTCTACCTAACTCTGTAACGTCCTACCAAATGAGGAAGGAAGGAAGGCAGTCAGTCAGTCAGGAGCCACTGGACCTCAATGTTACGTGGAATCCTAACACACAGGCCCCCCGGGGCTCAAGACTAGTGGGACGTAGGTTAGCAACCACGGGACCCCCAGCTGAGTCCGGCATTGCTTCCACTTAATTGTACCGTGCTTCCTTCTGTCATCTTTCCTATTGGCCTCCCTTGGTCAACTCTTGTTTTCTTCCGACCTCGACGGTATTAAGATATCTGGGGCCTATTCCCGATTCCCCTTTTTTGCCTTAATCTGCCCTTGTCTCATCTTTCCTGATACCCTCATTCTTAGAGGGATCAGACCTATTATTTTCTTTTCATGGTATCTCCTGCCTTCTGCTCAAGGCCCTACAGGTGGCAGGGTGTGTGTAGTCTCACCACTTTTGAAGCGCCGTGGATGTTAGTTCTAGTTCTAGTGCACACTTCATAAACAATTTTTATTTTCACCCAAAGTTTAATGTCCGATAACCTCGACGTTACGCACCTTACGACATTAGTTATCATCATCATCATCATCATCAAACCACAGGAAGTGATATTTCACATTCATTGACCGGGAATCGACCCTTGGTGAGAGGCAAGTTGAAGTACCGCACCACCACGTCCCTACCTAATGATGCTATGAGCTCACTAGCGCCCCAAATCAAAATTGAGCTAAGAGCTAGTTAACCACGGAAAACCACTTTATTTGTTTTAAGTGTTTTTTATCAATGTTATTTGCGCCCTGCACTTTTACTAATTATGTATTGCATGCGACTCACGTTTTTCATTTTAAACCTAACAAGTATTTGCTTAGCTAGGCTATTTCAAATCCACAATCACAAATCTTCAGGACAATCTGAATGGAGTTAGGAATCTGTATGAGTCTGTCTGTGTGTGCGTGTTTGTGTATTGAACCCATGGGCCATAGGGTCCATGACGGTCGAATCCATGTCCTTAAGGAAGAAATGAAAGAAAAGTATAGTTTCCTAAAGGAACGGAGAGAGATTTTAAGCCAGGAATATAGCTTAACATTGTGCAAGCGACTAGGGACAGATGCTCCTTAGATGAGATCACCCCACTCAACATTTTAGAGAGGGTCGGTCACGAGTATTAATAACTGAGTGGAATCTTCCACCGTGATAGAAAGAGAAGCCTGAATCGGAATTCAAGCTGACGTGGCTGGAAATTGACAACGTCGCATACGCGCCAGAAGAGGAATAATTAAAATTAACACGTTTACGAGCATAATAATGAGTAAACAAGCACAGTACAGTGAATCATTTTGAATGAGAGATTTTTCAGTATAGAGAAACCATGTAATAATTGTGCAGAAATAAACTGCCGACGTAAGACGACGTCATCGGTGAATTACCTAAGCCTCTGTGGAAGGGAGAGAGCAAAAAGAATGCAACACCCACACAATTGAGGACGAGAAATTAATTAATATCTCCGAATTGCACGATCGATTCTTAGGTGCAATAAGATCATTTGACATTGAGAAGACGAGCTTTCGGAAGGTATAATTTTTATATTTGTGGCACCATTATTTTAGAAGTTGACCACAGGAAAGGCTTGAGTCTTATTTTTTTGTAGTAAAACAGTATAAAGCTTCGGGCGTTTCCAAGCCAATCATGCAGTATTCGAACGGCCCGAGGGGTATCGCCACGCATCACGCATCACGAATCCGTCCAGGAGGACGTGAAGTTATATCAGCACATGCAGTTATTCTGAGAGCCCGTGAGGGGACGTAACGCTGTATCACGTCACATCGCATGCAGTATTCAGACAGCCAGAGGGCACGTGACTGTGTCACATCGTATGCAGTCCTACGAGCATTCCGTGAGGGGAAGTGCTGCTCCACGACGTAGAAGTAATCATTCCGACAGTCCGTGAGGGGACGTAACTCTGCGTTACATCGATAACAGCTACCAGTACTCCTTGAGGGGAGAAACGCTGTTTAACACCGCCGAAGCAAGATCCGATAGCCACAGGCGTCACAGTAGTAACGACTTGCTTGCCTCCATAAGGAGCATTCAAGGCGAGATTTTAAAGTATCGCCGCAGTGAAGTATTAGGAAAATCCTAATTATAGGATTTAGGCCCGACTGTATACAAGTTAAAGTGAAAATTCGCAAGATATAGTCAGAGCAGGCTGCGAACGTCGGACTTAAAGGCGATAGGTCGTTATATGTTCGAACGAACAGATCATAACGTACGGAAGTATCGTACCAGACAGATAAACTGTTATTTAAATTGAAGCAACCTAAAAAGGAAGAACAGAATAAGGTTCGAACGTAGGAGCGTTAAAACAGTTCCAATAAATAGAATAGGAGACTATAAACATTAGCTCCAGATATCAGGCGAACAATTCTAATAGTACTAGAATCAAGAAGTGCTAGCTGCTAGAAACTAAATCTATAGGTCTTAGAGGAGACCTCGATCCATATAGACTCTCGTTAGGATCAATAGACAGATCGACAGAGAAGCCGTTCAAGCTAGATAATAGCCAGTTATCCAGGATAGGAATAGCAGAATTGAACTCCAGGGAACAGTAGATGTTTCAGGACTTTCGCATTTCTTCAGAATAGGAAGCCGACATCAGATAAATCTCACCCTTGGAGACGGGAATTAAAGAAGATCACGTGTGATAGGCTCAGAAGTACGGCCTAGTGATCGAGTAATTGTGAAGTGTAAAATAATCAAGATTGTGTGTTAGATAATATTTTTAGTGTTATTATGTGTTCAAAAGGGACACACTAGTATATAAAAATGTCGTCAATATTAAGTGTTCTAGATATAGGTCAAAAAGTGTTTCTACGTAAGATGAATACCTTCAATATGGTGTAAAAAGTTCAAAGTGGGCCCCAAAAATGAAACACCACACCAGATTTAAGATCATGGGATGATCTGGAAATATGTAAGTACAAAATTCATTTTTTTATTTTGGTGTCAGAAATTGATTGTGTACAAAAACCACCGGAGTTTGGAGTGAAAGGGATGTATTTTAATAAATAAATGCTGAATAATCAAGAATACGGTCTGAACAATAATAAAATAAATAGAGAAATTATGAATAATTATGTAAAGAATAAATTCCGTAGAGGTAATATGTGAATAAAGGGTTAATGTATTTAACAGATGTCATAAGAGCAAGCGAAATATCATTTAAGTATCACGAAAGACATTGAAATAAAGTAAAGTTGAGATATGAAAGAAATAGCTTTTGAGCTTGTATAAAGAATAAAGATAATAATAATAATAATTAAATATGGAAATGTTAAATAAAAATCAAATAAATTGATATGAACATAAGAACGTTAAGCCTTAACGTATGTGTAAGAAATGAGGTTATATGGAATATTTTAAAACAGGGAGCGATTTATCGACCATGGAAAGATTAATATGTGAATTAAAATAATATGAATTGTTACTAAAGAGATTTACCAGTTCTTGGGAAGACATTTTCGGCTTAAAATAATGCCTTAGCGCATAATGAGCGCAAATATAATATTAAAGTGTCACGCTAGGAACGCGTAGTGGTTGAAATACTTGGTACATTACTTATGGAGGGTAGTTGATTGCAGTGAATTGATAATTGTGTAAGTCCTCTATTAGTGACATTAGTATCACGAGGCATTGTGTATGTATTTAAAAAGGGAGCTAATATATGGTATTATTGAGCGTATGTCATATGGGCCACGGCCGACTCTAAATCGCATTTTGGATAAGTCCTCTGTACGGGATTAGTTCCCGAGGCACCTGAAGAGATTCGAATGCAGGATCTTCTTATGATAAAAGCCCCTGAAATTCTCCGTCGTCGTATGTGTATTTAATCTTCCCAATCAATGAGGACCCTCTCATAATTAATAAATGCCAAGGATATGAAAATGGTCTGTGAACCAAAGAATAGTTGTTTGAATGTTACGGTACAATAAAGCCCGGTCTCCCCAGAACTGGATGAATGGAAAGGTTTGTTTTGAAAGCCTTGAAAATAAGCTACTAAATGTTGGGTCAGACGGGATGTCTCCACCACCCTAACAGGTCATAAATCGCACCCCAGTAGTAGAGACTAGCTCTTTTAAAGCGAGATGGAACAGAGACCGTCTCGTAAGCTGTTGAAAAGAGAAACGAATACACCAGGAGTGTTTAAAGTTGTAAACGACCCGGGCGTTGAACCGAGGTCCTTAAAGATGGATATTTCGTTTGCCGGTTCAGATCGTAGTTTCTTATATGATAATGGTCTGTTAAGACATAAGAGATAAATAACAATCCCTATTGTAATAATGTAAGGACGTGGGATTCCACGAGTTGATTGAAGGCAACTGAGTTCGGGAGTAACTATAGTTTTTTGACTGTGTCAAGTACCTTCACGCTCTGGAGTACACAATTGATTTTCTGATTACCTTGATATATTTGTGAAATAAAGAGAGATGATAACAACTGAATGTGTGGACATGCCCAAAAATATTGAGTTAGATAATTAACCTATATTTTTAAATATAATTATATATTTGTTTTAAAGAATAAGAAAATATAAAAGACAGTGTTTGAGGTGTACAAGAATGACACCGTAATAATGTAAATGCATGGAGCCAAAGAGCTCGGAGTTATGTAAACTTAATGTTAGTGCTTTATGGAAGTGAGACTAAGTAAGAATTGATGGTTTATGTGGAAACCACAGGTTTTGAATACAATATTTGTTTATTTTATTTTGTAATCCCTTGTTCATTTGGAACAAGCAGTTGATATTTGGGTCAGTAATTAAATTGTAATATGTTTGTAGCGCCATTAATTTATTAATTAAATGTGTTTAAATAGGAATTGATTTTGTTGTTATTTTTGCAAGTGTATCCTCTAATTAATCCAAAATATGTGAGTCACAGAGTGGGGGAACTTACCACTGCCCCGAAATCCCGAATTGAGCTACGCTGGTATACTGTGATTGGCATATTTCATGCTAAATGGGCACAGGGGGATATATAAATACTGTGCTGGATTAATAACTAGAGGAACACTTAAGTCGGTCATATCATGTAAAATTAAAGTAATGATAGGAAAAGCTACAACGTAAAATATTAACTGACCGCATGGGTCCCTGGAAACTCATACCGAGCAGCCCTGATTATTATATCAAATCCCCAAGCAAATCATCTTATGATTTTGGCGCCCAGTACGCAGGGCTGAGTTTTCCTAGGGAAAACCCGAGTTTTCTCGAAAAATTAAAATTTTCATTTTTTGAAAAAAAAATGGTTTTTCGAAATTTTGAATTTTAAACACTTCCATAAAGGTTTATGAAATTGAATAAAAGTAGTAAAAGGGTACGTTGTAAGTGAATACCCGTACCAAAGTAATATTTTAAAAGAAATTGGGACACACCGATTCAGAGTATCATCTCTCAAGCATGTACTAGTGTGGTGGCATTTGTGGCCCACTGTATTTTTATAGTAGAAAAGATGGTGACGATGATGGAGTTAAAGGAGTGTTTGGATGAACATTTCCATAAGAATAGGGAGGAGATAATAAAAATAAGTACGCAAAGTACGGAAGATGCAAAAAAAGAGAATAGGGTAGAGAGGCAGGAACTTTTGGAGGCGATAAAAGCCGATAGTAATGAGAAGTTGAACGCTTTAAAAGCCGATAGTAATGAGAAGTTGAACGCTTTAAAAGCCGATAGCAATGAGAAGTGGGAGGCCATAAACAATAAATTGGGAACAATAGACAATACATTGGGTCTCCAAAAGGATGAAAATAACAAAGTGTTCGAATCTATAAATGAAAGTTTGGAGTCAATAAAAACTGATAGTGCTAATATGGGAACCAAATTAGAAGCTATCGAAGTTAACTGTGTAAAAATGAACGATGAATTGAAGGCTGAGATAGAGGGCAAATTGAATAGTATAAAAACAGAAAATTCCGATCATTTGTCAGCACAATCCAGGGCTTTGGAAGATAAACTAGGAATAATGGAAGGGAAATTTGAAAACGAATTACATTCCTTTCAGGATAAGATTATAGGTGATAATTTCTTGAAAAGTCAAGCCATGAACACTAAACTAGAGGCCATGGAGACTAAAATACAAAGTAATATAAATGAGAAATTAGAAGGGATAATGAATAACAAATTTCAAGGTTTTGACACTAGGTTGGAGGACAAGTTCATTGAGTTAAAAGGGAAAATCACAAGTGAAATTAAACAGGAAAATAATGTACTTAAGTTAGAATTGCAAGACCAAATAAATGTCTTGAAGGAAAGTACAAAAACATCCCAAGTCAAATGTCAAGAAAATTTTGATAATTTAGAAGATAATTTTAAGGCTATAAAAACTAAGTTAAATAAGATGGAAACAACATGTCGAAAGAATGTAGACGATTGTAAAAACGAACTTGTAACCCAGATCCAAGGTGTGCAGAAAGAATTGAAAGATCAGATAAAATCTAACAGCGATATTTGTAAGGCATCCCGGGATGAAATAAAACAAAGCGTGAATGAGCTAGGAGATAGATTTGAAGGGGTTGAAGAGAAAGTAGGGATCCTCGAGAACAAAATCGGTGTAGTTCAGACTGAGGTAACTGAGATGAAAAATCAAAATCTAAAGGATGTTAAGGAGATGAAAGATCAAATTGATCATTTTACCGGGCAGGTAGATGAGAATCTGAAGACATATGAAACGAAAATAGATCAAAGATTAGGTGTATACGAGGGGCATCTCCAGAGTGAAAGAAAACAACGAGAGAACGAAAGTAAGGAAAGTACCGATAAAATAAATGAAATAAGTCAGGGTATTATTGAGGTTCAGGAAACCATCGGAACATTAAAGGTTCATGTAGGAAAAACCAATAAGGAAGTTAGTCAGGTCCAAGATGAAATGATGAAATTGTATAAGAGTCAAGAGAAGACTGAGGGAAGGCTTGAAGGAATAAAAATAGATATGGTCAAAGGACGAAAAGAAGTGGAGAAGCAAATAAAGGAGATACGAGAGGGCCTGGAAACCATAGGTGACGTTAAGCCAGAAATTATAGACCAACATGCTAAGATCATTAAGAAAGAGGTAGAAGACCAAATAAATGGATTTAGGGATAGCTTCAGGGATGAGAAATTCAAACTCAAAAAGATAGAGGAAGATATTAAAATGAATCAAGAAAGAATTCAGAAAGAATTAAGATCCCGATTGGAGAGGACGGAACTTAAGAATAGTCAAATGGAAATCCAACTCATGGCAAATGAAGAAAGTGCCCGAAGAGAAAGGAAGTTAGAATTCGAAAATCAGGAGGAGTTTCCAAAGACAGGATGGGTAGATTCCCGTGAACAAGGCACAGATACGGAGAGGGACTTAGGAGGGGAGAGCCCTTATAAGATCCCAGGATATCCAATGGCGATGTCAACACCGTACACAAATCAGACAAATGGCCAAATAATAAACATTATTAAATCCAATGAGGACAGACCAGTAAAGTTTACGGGTAACAACATGTCTATTACTCCAAAATACTGGCTAAAAGAAGTGGCAGAGTATCTAAATGAAATGAAGGTTCCTCAGGATCGGAGACTGAGAGCTATTGAAAAGCTGTTGGCAGGTGATTGTCTCACCTGGTTCAGAAGCTTCAGATACACTTTTGATACGGTGGAAGGCTTTAGGGAAGCATTTTTAAAGCGATATTGGGCAGCAGATGTCCAAGAAAACTTAAGGCTAGATCTGTACTCTAGGAAGTACAGCACCAATGCACCTACTAAATACTCAGAATTTTTCACCGCTCAGCTGTGTAAATTCCGCGAACTGGATATTGCTCCGGCAGAAAACGACCTGTGTGCCGCCATTGCAAGACAGCTTCCATATGAGATTCAGAGGCTGTTAATCTCATCCAAAGCCAGAAGTGCTGTGGAAGTGGAAAGCGTATTACGTCAGTTAGATATGACGACTTCGCACGTAACACCTCGGCATCAGAGACAAACTGAGCAAGTACACATGGCCAGCAGTCAGGAAACTGGAGAAAAACCAGCGACCAGGAATCAGTCCACCAGTACGGATACTCAAGGACGAGATCGAGAGTATGGGCACCAGGAGCCTAGAAGGATACAGCCATATTACAGGGGAGGATATCGAGGAAGAAATCCTAGAACGACGGGTTATAGGCAACAGGAAAGCCGACCCTATAACAATAACCAGCAAAGGCCGGACAATAGAAAGAAATGGGAGAATTATCCCAGGAGGAATGTAAGGCCAGACGATAGGGATGATGAATATCGGGCCGAAATAGAAGAAAGATATCAGGAGAGTCTTCGTTATATGAACGAAAGACCAGATGAACCTGATAGGCAAAAAGTCCGTTGGAGTGAGGCAATCAAGAACCGGAAATCACCCGACCGACTAGACGGAGCTCAAAGCTTGGAACTTCAAGCTCAGCTAAAGATTGAGGGAAAAGGGAGCCCTCAGGATAAAAAAAAACTCCAAATTTAAATTGTCAAAAGGGGAAACATACCAGGAGCTGGGAGGAAGTAGAAATTGTAAATTGGATAGCTAGACCAGATGAACTAATTAACGAGGATGTGGAAGGAATCCCACCTGTTAAAAGAGAACTACCTATAATTATGCTTAGGATAGAAGGATTACTGGTCAGAGCATTGATTGATACTGGATCCACAATAAGTTTAATTACACAAACCCTTTTTAATGAATTGGAAACAAGGGGCCGAGTACTAAAGATTCCCACATCAAGTGTAAAGATTAAGGGAATTATCCCTGAAAAATCTTTGACATGTAAATTTCAGGTATACATTGATTTAATCATGGGTAACGCTGAAATTTCGCAGTGCTTTTTGCTGGTAAATCAATTACCGTATAATGTCATTTTAGGTATTGATTTTATCCGTGAGAACAAGGTCATTATAGACCTAGCGCAAAATTGCATTAGAATTCAAAGAGAGGATGTGGATGAACAAAACATTAACCTACAGGAACAGGATGCGAAAATAGCAGAACAGGTATGGCATATGGAAGAAGTGATTGAGGAAGATTATAAGGATATAGAAAAAATATTTGAAGTCCTCAACATAGAACTCGAAGATAATGTGGAAAATGAGTTCGAGACCAACCTGTCAGGAAAAGTGGAGGAAGCTAAAGTCAGCCTCGAAATTAAGGAACAGTTAAAGAAATTATTATTGGATTATAGGGACGTATTTGATTCCTAGCCAGGGAAGATTGAAAATTTTAAATACGCGTTCCAAGTCAACGATTGGGCACCGTTCAAACAAAAACCATACCCGGTTGCGGAAAAACATTACCCACAAACCAAGAAAACACTGCAGGAGATGATGAATGCAGGTGTTATAGAAAAGATGGCGACACCATATGTTAGTCCATTAGTGATTGTGAGTAAACCGGATGGCTCAGTAAGGGTGTGTTTAGATGCCAGAAATCTAAATGCAAAAATTATACCAGAAAATGATTCGGCACCACCCATAAAAGAAATACTGAGGAAGTTTAAAGGCAAGAAGATTTTTACGAATATTGACATGACTTCTTCGTATCATCATCTCGAACTGGAAGAGAAAACCAGCTTGTTGACTGGATTTCAGTTCGATCAACAAACGTACTGCTTTAGAAGATGTCCGTTTGGATTAAAGACTGCAGGATCCGCATTAATAAGAGCGCTGGATCGAAACCTGTCAGAGGAAGTGAAAGATTGCACTATCCGATACGTAGATGACATTTTGCTTACCTCGGAGAACATTGAGGAACATTTAGAAAATTTGAAGAAATTATTAGAAGACCTAAGAAGGGCAAATTTTAAGATAAATTTAAAGAAATCGAACTTCTGTCAAAGGCAAGTGACATTTTTAGGGCATGTGATTGACAAGGATGGTGTTAAACCCAATCCATGCAAATTGGAATCGATAAGGGATTTTCCAAGGCCTTTGAAAGTGAAGAACGTTCGCCAGTTTTTGGGATTGATTGGGTTCTTCTCAGGACATTGTCCATCATACACCAAAACTGTTGCACCACTACAGGACCTTCTGAAGAAGGGGGGCAAGTGGAAATGGACGGAGGAAGCAGAAAAAGCATTCGTGGAGGCCAAGGAAATGCTCTTAAATTACGTGAAGCTAGGATATCCTGATTTTAATCAGAGATTTATCATTCAGACAGACGCATCCCAGATTGGAATAGGGGCAATGCTATATCAGGAGAACCCGGAAAACCCTGATAAGAAGAACTATCTAGCTTTCACAAGTAGGAGACTGAAACCACACGAGAAAAATTATACGATCAGCGAGATCGAGCTGTTAGCGATATTGCACGCGTTGCAATATTGGCGGAAGATAGTATATGGGTTTCAGGTCATTCTAAGGACGGATCATAAAGCCTTAACCTTTTTGATGAAGACTGATTTATCCAGTCAAAGGTTGATGCGTTGGGCTTTATATATTCAACAATTTGATGTCAAGATAGAGTACTGCCCAGGAAAGGAAAACATAGTTCCAGACTACTTAAGTAGACAGCCAGAGTCCATAGAAGAGGAAGTAATGGCTATAGATTTGGAAGACAGGGATCAGCGTACTCTTAATGAGTTAAGAAGCATTAGTCAAAGACAACGGGAGGATCCATGGATGAACATGCTCATATCATTCCTTGAGGGAAGCTTGATAAGAGGAACACCAGCGTACACGGAAGCTGAGAAGATAGCACAAGACTACACGTTTTATAATGGGTTATTATATAAGTTTGTGGACTCTGACCATACGAAATTAAGGATTGTTGTACCTGCAATTTTGCAGAGGAAAATAGTATGGTTAGCTCATAGATCGTTCGGACATATGGGAGTCGACAAAACAGTCTCGATGCTGAAAGAAGCATTTATATGGCCGAGACTGAGAGAAACTGTAAGGGATACGCTAAAGACATGTGATCTATGTCAAAGGATTAAACCTAATGCATTTCTGATGAGACAGAAGCCTATACCATTGTTGCCCGAAAGGCCCGGCCAAATCATATCTATTGATAATTTTGGACCTTTGCCAAAGGCAAGAAGAGGAAATCGACACATAATGGTGGCTATGGATGTCTTCACTAAAATGGTTGTCCTTGCTCCCATACAGAAGACTAGTACCAAACAGGTGTTAAAACGACTTAAAGAAAAAGTGATACCGATTCTGGGGAAACCTGAGAATTTGTTGTCGGATCACGGCAGTTGTTTCACCAGTGTAGAGTTCAGACGAGAATTAGAAAGACTTGGAATACGTCAAATTTTGTCAAGTATTCGCCATCCTGAGGCAAACCCTGTAGAGAGAGTTATGAGAGAAACGGCCAAGTATTGTAGAATATACTGTGCCGAAGAAAATTGGAAGTGGATAGATATTTTGGATATTATTGAATTTTGTATAAATAATACAATCCATGAATCCACAGGAGAGATACCCATAACGTTACATCGGAATGAGCAACCAGAAAGACTTTGGAATCTGGTAATTCCTAGACCAGCAGACGCTCAGCCGGGAAGAGATGTACGAATTAGGAGAGCCTTTGAGCATCTTAAAGCTCAAGCCGACAGGAGGCAGAGAAGAAATAGGCATAAGAGGTATCATCGACCATTATTAGCAGGAGAAATGGTGTTAGTGAAAAGACCAGCCATTTCGGATCCAGGGAATCGTGTGTACAAGAAGTTCCAGAAAATGTACCACGGACCATATCAGATAATCAGAGATTTGAGGAATAACGCATATAGAATTCGGCATTGTGAAACGGATCACGAAGTGACTATGAATTCAGCAAATTTGAAATTATATTACCCTCCCGAAGATTTTGATGAAGAAAATGAACAAGCCTTGGTTATGGAAACATTTAGAGAGGAATCCGCTTTTGACATAGACAAGAATAAGGAAGAAATAGAAAATAGAGCTCAAGCATTCGAGTGCGAATGCGAATTGGAGAAAGTATATTGGGAAATTAAAGAAATAATTGAATTTATTGAAGAAGAAAATTCCAATTTAAGAAAAGAAAATGATGAAATAAGGAAACGGGTAGGGATAGACCAAACCCGTAAGGGAGAATGAGGTTCTGGGAACTTAAAGTCCAGACAAATAAAGAAAGAAAGAAAGGGTAGGGACAGAGCATACCCGACCTACACAATTACCGGATACGACTTAAAAGAAGTAAAAACAACAGTAAATACGGATGACGTTATGATGGATTCGACGAATAGAGTAATACAAAAAAAATTGAAATAAATTTCCTCAAAATTATCGAAAATTTATTTACCTAAGGAGGGGAGAGATGAACCCATGGGCCATAGGGTCCATGACGGTCGAATCCATGTCCTTAAGGAAGAAATGAAAGAAAAGTATAGTTTCCTAAAGGAACGGAGAGAGATTTTAAGCCAGGAATATAGCTTAACATTGTGCAAGCGACTAGGGACAGATGCTCCTTAGATGAGATCACCCCACTCAACATTTTAGAGAGGGTCGGTCACGAGTATTAATAACTGAGTGGAATCTTCCACCGTGATAGAAAGAGAAGCCTGAATCGGAATTCAAGCTGACGTGGCTGGAAATTGACAACGTCGCATACGCGCCAGAAGAGGAATAATTAAAATTAACACGTTTACGAGCATAATAATGAGTAAACAAGCACAGTACAGTGAATCATTTGGAATGAGAGATTTTTCAGTATAGAGAAACCATGTAATAATTGTGCAGAAATAAACTGCCGACGTAAGACGACGTCATCGGTGAATTACCTAAGCCTCTGTGGAAGGGAGAGAGCAAAAAGAATGCAACACCCACACAATTGAGGACGAGAAATTAATTAATATCTCCGAATTGCACGATCGATTCTTAGGTGCAATAAGATCATTTGACATTGAGAAGACGAGCTTTCGGAAGGTATAATTTTTATATTTGTGGCACCATTATTTTAGAAGTTGACCACAGGAAAGGCTTGAGTCTTATTTTTTTGTAGTAAAACAGTATAAAGCTTCGGGCGTTTCCAAGCCAATCATGCAGTATTCGAACGGCCCGAGGGGTATCGCCACGCATCACGCATCACGAATCCGTCCAGGAGGACGTGAAGTTATATCAGCACATGCAGTTATTCTGAGAGCCCGTGAGGGGACGTAACGCTGTATCACGTCACATCGCATGCAGTATTCAGACAGCCAGAGGGCACGTGACTGTGTCACATCGTATGCAGTCCTACGAGCATTCCGTGAGGGGAAGTGCTGCTCCACGACGTAGAAGTAATCATTCCGACAGTCCGTGAGGGGACGTAACTCTGCGTTACATCGATAACAGCTACCAGTACTCCTTGAGGGGAGAAACGCTGTTTAACACCGCCGAAGCAAGATCCGATAGCCACAGGCGTCACAGTAGTAACGACTTGCTTGCCTCCATAAGGAGCATTCAAGGCGAGATTTTAAAGTATCGCCGCAGTGAAGTATTAGGAAAATCCTAATTATAGGATTTAGGCCCGACTGTATACAAGTTAAAGTGAAAATTCGCAAGATATAGTCAGAGCAGGCTGCGAACGTCGGACTTAAAGGCGATAGGTCGTTATATGTTCGAACGAACAGATCATAACGTACGGAAGTATCGTACCAGACATATAAACTGTTATTTAAATTGAAGCAACCTAAAAAGGAAGAACAGAATAAGGTTCGAACGTAGGAGCGTTAAAACAGTTCCAATAAATAGAATAGGAGACTATAAACATTAGCTCCAGATATCAGGCGAACAATTCTAATAGTACTAGAATCAAGAAGTGCTAGCTGCTAGAAACTAAATCTATAGGTCTTAGAGGAGACCTCGATCCATATAGACTCTCGTTAGGATCAATAGACAGATCGACAGAGAAGCCGTTCAAGCTAGATAATAGCCAGTTATCCAGGATAGGAATAGCAGAATTGAACTCCAGGGAACAGTAGATGTTTCAGGACTTTCGCATTTCTTCAGAATAGGAAGCCGACATCAGATAAATCTCACCCTTGGAGACGGGAATTAAAGAAGATCACGTGTGATAGGCTCAGAAGTACGGCCTAGTGATCGAGTAATTGTGAAGTGTAAAATAATCAAGATTGTGTGTTAGATAATATTTTTAGTGTTATTATGTGTTCAAAAGGGACACACTAGTATATAAAAATGTCGTCAATATTAAGTGTTCTAGATATAGGTCAAAAAGTGTTTCTACGTAAGATGAATACCTTCAATATGGTGTAAAAAGTTCAAAGTGGGCCCCAAAAATGAAACACCACACCAGATTTAAGATCATGGGATGATCTGGAAATATGTAAGTACAAAATTCATTTTTTTATTTTGGTGTCAGAAATTGATTGTGTACAAAAACCACCGGAGTTTGGAGTGAAAGGGATGTGTTTTAATAAATAAATGCTGAATAATCAAGAATACGGTCTGAACAATAATAAAATAAATAGAGAAATTATGAATAATTATGTAAAGAATAAATTCCGTAGAGGTAATATGTGAATAAAGGGTTAATGTATTTAACTGATGTCATAAGAGCAAGCGAAATATCATTTAATTATCACGAAAGACATTGAAATAAAGTAAAGTTGAGATATGAAAGAAATAGCTTTTGAGCTTGTATAAAGAATAAAGATAATAATAATAATAATTAAATATGGAAATGTTAAATAAAAATCAAATAAATTGATATGAACATAAGAACGTTAAGCCTTAACGTATGTGTAAGAAATGAGGTTATATGGAATATTTTAAAACTGGGAGCGATTTATCGACCATGGAAAGATTAATATGTGAATTAAAATAATATGAATTGTTACTAAAGAGATTTACCAGTTCTTGGGAAGACATTTTCGGCTTAAAATAATGCCTTAGCGCATAATGAGCGCAAATATAATATTAAAGTGTCACGCTAGGAACGCGTAGTGGTTGAAATACTTGGTACATTACTTATGGAGGGTAGTTGATTGCAGTGAATTGATAATTGTGTAAGTCCTCTATTAGTGACATTAGTATCACGAGGCATTGTGTATGTATTTAAAAAGGGAGCTAATATATGGTATTATTGAGCGTATGTCATATGGGCCACGGCCGACTCTAAATCGCATTTTGGATAAGTCCTCTGTACGGGATTAGTTCCCGAGGCACCTGAAGAGATTCGAATGCAGGATCTTCTTATGATAAAAGCCCCTGAAATTCTCCGTCGTCGTATGTGTATTTAATCTTCCCAATCAATGAGGACCCTCTCATAATTAATAAATGCCAAGGATATGAAAATGGTCTGTGAACCAAAGAATAGTTGTTTGAATGTTACGGTACAATAAAGCCCGGTCTCCCCAGAACTGGATGAATGGAAAGGTTTGTTTTGAAAGCCTTGAAAATAAGCTACTAAATGTTGGGTCAGACGGGATGTCTCCACCACCCTAACAGGTCATAAATCGCACCCCAGTAGTAGAGACTAGCTCTTTTAAAGCGAGATGGAACAGAGACCGTCTCGTAAGCTGTTGAAAAGAGAAACGAATACACCAGGAGTGTTTAAAGTTGTAAACGACCCGGGCGTTGAACCGAGGTCCTTAAAGATGGATATTTCGTTTGCCGGTTCAGATCGTAGTTTCTTATATGATAATGGTCTGTTAAGACATAAGAGATAAATAACAATCCCTATTGTAATAATGTAAGGACGTGGGATTCCACGAGTTGATTGAAGGCAACTGAGTTCGGGAGTAACTATAGTTTTTTGACTGTGTCAAGTACCTTCACGCTCTGGAGTACACAATTGATTTTCTGATTACCTTGATATATTTGTGAAATAAAGAGAGATGATAACAACTGAATGTGTGGACATGCCCAAAAATATTGAGTTAGATAATTAACCTATATTTTTAAATATAATTATATATTTGTTTTAAAGAATAAGAAAATATAAAAGACAGTGTTTGAGGTGTACAAGAATGACACCGTAATAATGTAAATGCATGGAGCCAAAGAGCTCGGAGTTATGTAAACTTAATGTTTGTGCATTATGGAAGTGAGACTAAGTAAGAATTGATGGTTTATGTGGAAACCACAGGTTTTGAATACAATATTTGTTTATTTTATTTTGTAATCCCTTGTTCATTTGGAACAAGCAGTTGATATTTGGGTCAGTAATTAAATTGTAATATGTTTGTAGCGCCATTAATTTATTAATTAAATGTGTTTAAATAGGAATTGATTTTGTTGTTATTTTTGCAAGTGTATCCTCTAATTAATCCAAAATATGTGAGTCACAGAGTGGGGGAACTTACCACTGCCCCGAAATCCCGAATTGAGCTACGCTGGTATACTGTGATTGGCATATTTCATGCTAAATGGGCACAGTATGTGTGTGAGATGGTGTGTGTGATGGTGTGTCCCCCTAATAACTTCTAAATGGATGGACCGATTTCAATGAAACTCGGTAAGTTCATAGCACTATTCCGGACGATCCCGACCATGCCATTCAAATTTTGGTACTTCTCACCAATCCAACATGGTGGCTGTGCGAATTATTTCACCAGCATTCAATATCTCCGAAACTATTACCGATATCACCCTGGAATATTTTACGGTGATAAAGGAAACTACTAGAAGTTCACCTATGTGACGTTTGAAAATCTAGTAACTACAATACCAACATGGGGGCCAAGCGAATTTTCGACATTTAAATAGACGTTTCTCGCGATTTAACCAACCAAACGCAATAAAACTTGGTATAGTATATGTTTATACACATGGTAATGCACCGACATCTAACTTCGTTCAATTGCTTACATAACCACAAGATGGCGGATGTGCGAAATATTTCACCGGCATTATATATCTCTGAAACTATTAGCAGTATTGTGCCCAACTCTAGGAATGGGTATTCCAAGATTCAGACACCTAGATATCAAGGGAAAGGCTACAGCCGCTTTTGAAAGTTGAGATATTTGAATATCGCGCTACATTGCTTCTCGAAGCAATTGGAAAGAATTTACCGATACTTGCATGTCAAGTGACGTAGCGAGTAATAGCAGAGGTCGAGGCTATTTGTTGATTAAATAGTTAACCATGGAGTAGAGACTTGAGACATGGATCAGATTACTGGCACGGCCAAATGAAAGAGAATGCACTTAGTATCAAGTAAATCGGACCAGGGATACCAGAGATATGAGGATTTCCAGATATCAGCTGATGACGCGTGACCCTGGCAGTTTTGAATAAAAGCCGGCTGGCGCAGGCATGGTTAGCTCATTCCAACACAAGCATTTGCCGAGCAAGTTGCTGCTACGCTGAGCCAAGGCACATGGTTGCCGGATCTACGCAGAAGTAATTTTCAAAGTTGTGATAGTCACAAAAGTGCTGCGCTACGAAGTGGAACTTAGTAAGTTTCCGGCGAGGAGAATCACTGAGGTGATTGAATTTTTTTTCTACAGACATTAGTGGAAATATTTATGTTTCTACATGGACATATGCTAGACTTTGTCTAGAATTAGTACTTTGTCACAGTCCAGTAATAACCTAATACTTGGATGTTTAAGTCCATTTCAGTCAGTTTTCATATTGGTAACTTGTTAACCACTTCGATCTATCAGTACACTGAAGACCAGTCTATCACGGTGGTGTTCATTAGTCTACGCAAGGGAAACTACAGGTTGCTTAGCGCATGGTAGATGGCGAGAAGCCATGCCCAGGGAACGATCTTCAGGACAGCCGTTGATTGGTTAGACTGTCAGTGTCTTCTTGTATTGATAAGATTACCGTGAGTTATGTTACAACTGACATATCTAAGAATAGATCACTTAGATCTGACCCCATTTAAACAAACTGTTATGGCTTTGATAGAAGCCCATATTAAAATGGAACAACAGTTAATTCAAACGTCAAGAGATACTACCACTATGTCTGACTAGACGGATTGTGGGTATATAATGGCGGCCGATACAAGGATTATACGTGCTTGTCCGATAGGGCATGTCTATGGATAAATCTGGTACAGACCAGGTTCGCTACGCTTCAAGACCATCAAGAAATGTAAGCCACATTTGAATTATATTATGCCTAGCTAATTGGAACAAACTATTTTTCTGCAGATGACCAACACATTTATTTATTTTTATTCGTATTTAAATCTTGCAATGATTTACGCAAGACTTATTAGAGTTATTCTGAGTATTTTCAGCACTCAGAACAGTTTAGGATCGATGACCGAGCATTTCGAGCATTTATTTGAATATTTCATATTTTTTAAAAGTTAATAATTATTTTTGTTGAGGAATGGATATTTTTTCCATATTCGAAGGTTCGAACATGTGGATTCTCACATACTGAGATGATAATTAAACATATTTAAAATAATATAACTAATAATAATAATAATCCACTAATAATAATAATAATAATAATTTTCATAATTTTTCTAAATAATTCTGGGATATTATATTTTATAATAATCATATGTATTGAGAGAGAGCCTATGAAGTAGTTTAATCATTTCTAGTTTGGAACAGGAGATTTTCCGAAGGAGAGTGGTTAGCGCAAGCCCGCATTCACCCAACATTTCAGTTCTGGTTGAACAGTTAATATTTGCAATGAGCAAAGTATATTTTTCAGATAACACGGAGAGGCATGAAACGGGAAGCAAAGGATATTTGTATCAAATAGGATATTTTTGTATTTATATAAAATCATGACGTAAATACACTCGAAAGTGAAATAAAGATTTTCATAAGTATGGTAAATTCACGGGTTGAACTGAATGGTAAAATAAAATAAACTTGTAAGTTTATTAATCTTCCAGTGTTGATAACAAGCAGAGGCTTGATTTATTGTATAAATTTTGGGAAGAAAATTTATATGTGTGGAGTAGTTGAAATGCCATTCCCAGGTGCGCATGTTTAAGTCGCAGGAATGAGGAGATTTTTTCGAGCATCAATCAAATAGCAGGTTTGATGGCTCAGGTTTATAGTAGGAGTATTGGAACCACACATTTCGTCGTATGAATGACCCGAAGGTTATTTCTTAGAAACCATCAGTTCTTATTTCAACCTTGTTTACGAATTCCATTTAGACTTTGATTTTGCTAGAACCCGGATTTGTCATGATAGTAGTTTATTCTTCTTCAGAGGAAGACCTTTGCGATTGTTGTTGTAATATTGTGTTCTTACACAAATAATAGAGTGGGCCACTGCCAATTAAAAATAATTCTTTAACCACGAATAATTTGAAGGATATTTTCAATCCTAGTGCCATGAACTAAATGAATTTATTATGAAGCTACAATTCTTATTTCCGCATTCTGTCGAAGAATTGCAAGTTGTGAAAGTTGCTAAAATGGCCATGAATATAAATATTTTTTTATAATAATGATTCCAAGTGGAAAATTGAATAGTTGAATGGTTCAACAATTTATTGATCAAGTTGATGATTCAGAAGTCATATATTTTGTGAGGAAATTGAAGTTCATAATCGAGTCACTTCTCGAAATGTTTAATGTCAGAAGAACAATTAATTTTTGTTGTGCTTCGCACAAGTTCTTCGATGCTATGCTCAAGGTCAAATACTTTTCAGATGTTATTAATAAGTGTAAATAATTTGTGTTGCTTCAATGAAAATAATATTTTTCGACAATATATATTTTTTGAAACTGGAAAAATAAGTGAAAGTTAAAAATTATATGAACATTTATTCTACGAGTGTTAATATTATGTAAAAATTCAAACAGTGAACTACGATATTTCCAGTAGAGACAATTAAATTTGAACTGGATTTAATCATAAATAATTTTGGAACACAGTCTACAGGACTAATAATCAGACTTGTGTCTCCAAAAATAATTGTCAAATGTGTTTGGAAAATTTCTGTATATTGTGTAAATAGGAGTGTGGGTCGCCACACGTGAGTGATGCTGCTTTGAGCATTTTTGCAGTCAATTTTAAATTCAAAATAAACTGAGATAATTTTACTTGATGTGTTACGCCCAATTGAATCTCCTTCTATCCTTATTGTTGCATTGAGCCAAAAATCAGTAAAGCATTTTTTTTTATTTGATGTCGTTTTTGCGATTTGCTTTAACCCATCTGGCGCTCCGGGATATTTTGACTCTCGTGCTGACTGATTATTGGTAAAATGCATATGTGGTCGTGCGGACTCCCGTCTAAACGGGCACATAAAATAAGATAGAGAGAGAAATGGCTTCGAACGTGGGTCTCGATTTATACATGGTCAATCGCATGCCGATTTAAATTGTGATAATTTTTATAGAAATATTTTGGGAGTTGAGAGATGTCTGGTTTGGATGAATAAATTAGTAGGAAACCCAATTAGTGGGGAAAATTAAAAATTTAACTTGGTTAATAATTAGAATGGGTTTGATTATTTTTGATAATGGCTTAACCATTAGGGCGTCAAGTAAATTCAGTAGTAAACGTTCGATGATTGGACATACGCATTATTAGAATCCAGGTGGAGGATATTTGAGAACTTGCATATTTTTCTTGTGATATTGTGGTAAATGTAATTCGTAAAAGTGGAGAATTTTGTTTTTCCATCACGTCGACATTAGGACAAATCTCATTTTATTAGAGTGTTCCAATTAGCTATTCATATTTCTTGTTCTAGTTATAAGCTTGTGTTTGCCGATATTGTATACCCCTAAGCTTTGAATAATAATTGAAATTATGGAAGAAATGATGAGGATGATGAGGAGTTTGGAGGAGAGTTCAAAAGAGGCTGGACTGCGTGTAGCCGCCATTATGAAAGAAAATACTGAGGCTTTGGAAAGGAAACTTAAAGAAAATTCTGATTCTTTAGAAAATAAACTTAAAGAAAATTTAAACGATAAACTTAAAGAGAATTCTGATTCTTTAGAAAATAAACTTAAAGAAAATTCTGAGTCTTTAGAAAATAAACTTAAAGAAAGTTTAAATGATGCACTTAAAGAAAATTCTGATTCTTTGGAAAATAAACTTAAAGAAAGTTCTGATTCTTTAAAAGGTAACTTGAAAGAAAATTTAAATAGTAAATTTAATTCTATGGAGAGTAAATTTAAAGAGAATTCCGAAATTTTGAAAATATCACTTGAGAGTAAAATGTCTAAATTATGCGAAAAAACACATGAGCTCGAAACTTCATTAGCTACTAACGCAAGTTTAATGGACGATAAATTTCGCGATGCCGATCTTCGATTCCAAAGCTTAGCTGATAGGATAGAACATGGTCTTAGGAAAGTTGGTGAAGACATGGTCAACCTGGAAGTCAGAGTTAAGAAGGAGAGTAACGAGATGGAAATTCTAGTTGTTCAACGTTTAACGGAACAATTCAAAGAACTTGTCATGGGAGAAATAAGAGAAGGTGTGATTAGTGAATTGCAAACTGAAATTAAGACCACAGTTGTCAATGAAATTAAAGACACACTCAAGCTGGAGAATCAAGAGGGAATCAAGGAGATTAGGGAATCTTTGTCATCCCACATTGAAGTAATTGCCAAAGATATCCAAGCAACTCAGAAGGACATATCAGATATGACAGGGTCATTGAAAAGTCATGAGGCTGTTATGAACCAGATATCCATTGATGTTGAGGACAATTGTAAAGAAACTGAAGCAATTAAGAAGATGGCAGAAGAAAACCAGAAGGAACTTGAGGCTATGAAAACTCAAATCAAGGATGAGAAACAGTCTGATCATCTGTTGAAAATGCCAAATGTACGGGGAAAGGAACAGATACAGATAAATCTAGGAGCAGCTAGAGAGACTGATAGACAGGATGAGGTCAGGACAGTATTTCAATCCAACCCCATAACTGTATTTAAGAATGTAGAAGATAAGCCTTCTAAATTTTCAGGGCGAGATTCTGTGACACCCGTGGAATTTTTGAGAGAAGCAGGGGATTACCTGAAAGATTCCAAGATCCCTAAAGAAAGACAGATCCGAGTGATAGGGAAATTTTTGGAAGGTCCTGCACTTCTTTGGTTTAGAGCCTTTAGATCCACTCTAACCACTTTTGAGGAGTTTTCTCGTGGGTTATTGAAAAAGTTTTGGTCCCCGGAAACCCAACAGCAAGTCAGAGCAGAATTATATTCTAAGAGATTCTCGACGTCACAACCTACTCGATACTCTACGTACTTTTCTGGACAGCTTTCTAAACTTCAACATTTAGATCCACCGATGCCAGATAACGAATTAATTACTGCATTGATACGTCAGTTTCCAGCAGACGTCCAAAGGACTTTGATCGCTTCTGATATCTATAATATGGAGCAATTTGATGAGGTATTACAGAAGCTGGATCATACGAACGCTCAATTCTTCCATCAGAAGGGAGGAAAGAATAACAACGCTGTTTACGCTGTTATGGCTGATAGTTATTCTCAAACACCTCGAGAGATTCGAGAGGAGCGAGAAGAGAAAACGCCGAGGGAAGATCCAAATAAGAGAGGATGGAATCAGTACAGTAACAGATACAGTTACAAGCCTTATGCGAGACCAGATGGTGGAAATCGATACAATACTCGATGGAGAAGGCCACGAGATAGTCAAGGAAGATACCAGGAAAGAAGATACTATGGTCGAAACAACTACAATAACAGAGGGAATGTGGATACTCGTCAGTCCAATGAAGAGTTCAACAAGGAGACGAGGAAAAACTTAGAAGCAAGACACCAAGATAACTTGCAGTTTATGGAGCAGAGGCCCAATGAACCAGGTCCATCGGGAACACAACAATCCCGGGGGAATGGTAACGAAAAAAAAAACTTCGAATTCACAGTAGAATATAGAATTTTAAACACTTTCACTTCCAGAATTATTAAATGGCAAGCAGAGGATGATGACTTAATTCAACAGAATGACGAACGGAAAGAAATGGGTACAAGAATTAGAATGCCAGTCATATCATGCTAAGTATTCGGTCTGCCTGTCGATACTTTGATTGATACTGGGGCTATGCTTTGTCTTGTGAGTGAGAAGCTTTATATTCTGTGGAAGCTCAAAGAGAATTTAGAGGAAATTCCAGTATCAGGAATTAAGATCCAAGGAATAATACCCTACAAAATATCTCTGTGCAAAACGCAATTATATTTATGTATTACGATTGGAGGACATGATTTTCGACATGTGTTTGTAGTAATGAAGGACATGGCTTTTGACATGATATTGGGAGCGGATTTCATTCAGAAATATCAAGCAGTGATATACATGAAGACAGAGACGATCAAATTCAAGAATACCGAAGAGATTAACTTCGAGGGAAAAGAAGAGGAAGACATCGAGCGAGATGCTCAATGGTCTCTGATTTTTCATGAAGCTGAAGGAAGAGAAGTCTACACTGAGAAGGAGTCCCCAGAGCTAGGGAAAATTTTGGAAGAGTATCACGATATTTTTGATATTAAACCTGGTGAAATTAAAGATTTTGAATATCGTATTCGTGTAAATGATGATGCACCTTTTCATGCTAAATTGTATCCGGTTGCGGAAAAGCATCGAGAAAGGGTAAAAGTGCTTATCAAGGAGATGGAAAGCAACAATGTGATTGAAAAGTATACTACATCTTATGTCAATCCATTAGCAGTAGTGTCTAAGCAAGATGGAAGTCTGAGACTATGTTTAGACGCGCGAAATTTGAATTCAAGATTACTGCCAGAGTATGACAGACCACCAATCATTAGGGAACTGTTAAGGAAATTCCACGGCAAGGTCTGGTTCTCTAATATTGATCTCACTTCGTCCTACCATCACATTAGGCTTAGTGAAGATTCTAAGAAGTTTACAGGATTTATGTTTGACCAGCAGACATATGTATTCCGCCGTCTACCATTTGGAGTCAAAACATCTGGATCTGTTTTGATCAGAGCACTGGAACAAAATTTGAGTCCTGAAGTAAAAGAGATAGCAATTCGTTATATAGATGATATCTTAATTGCATCCGAGACTAATGAGGAACATTTGTTACATCTTGAGATGTTATTCGCAGATTTGAGAAAAGCGAATTTTAAAGTAAACCTTCGAAAATGTCAGTTCTTTCGAAAGGAAATAAAATTTTTGGGTCATATTTTGGATGGAGAAGGATACCGTCCCAATGAGACGAAGATACAGGCAAGTGCAAATTTCCCTAGACCTACTAGAGTGAAGAATGTCCGCAGTTTTCTCGGGACATGCCAATTCTTTGCAGGGCATTGTCCAAACTTCACCAAAACGGTAGCTCCATTGCAGGAATTATTAAAGAAAGGAAGCAAATGGAAATGGGATGAAGATTGTGAACAATCATTTCAAGATGCCAAGAGGTTATTGGTAAACAGCCTGAAATTGGAGTATCCTGACTTTACCAAGAATTTCATCATAGAATCTGATGCATCCACCGTAGGGATTGGAGCTATTCTTCTTCAGGAAGATGAAGATCACAAGAGACATTACCTGGCGTTCATTAGCAGGAAACTTCGTCCATCAGAAAGGAATTATTACACCACAGAGTTAGAAGCACTTGCTGTAATATTCGCGTTGGAGTCGTGGAAGAAAATGTTAATTGGACATTCAGTCATTGTGAGGACTGATCACCACGCATTGGAGTTTATCTTGAGAACAAACTTTGCCAGTGATAGGATCACTAGATGGTCACTATTTATTCAACAATTCAACCTAGTTATTGAACACACTCCTGGAAAGTTGAACGTGGGAGCTGATTTATTGAGTAGAGCAGTGGAGTCTACATCTAAGGTTTTTCAAGTTAACCTGACGCAGGAAGATGAAGATACCTTGAGAAGGTTAAGATTGTTGCATTTATCCCAGAGGAGAGACCGACGTCTTAGAAACATTTTTCGTTTTCTACAGGGAGACATGGATCCAAATGATGATGATTTTGTGGAAACTGAAAGAATTTCAAGAGATTTTATGATGTTAGATGGTTTAATCTACAAGTTTGCAGATCCCGACCATACGAAGCTGAGAGTAGTGATACCTCCACGAATGCAAAAACCCATTATCTGGATGGCACATCGAATCGCAGGTCATGCTGGAGTAGATAAGACGGTCAACATGATTCAAGAGAAATTTTCGTGGGAGCGAATGCGACAAACTGTCAGGAACACTATTCGAGAATGCGACTTATGCCAAAGGAGTAAACATAATTCTAGATTATTGAGGGAATTACCAAGGCCTATTATTCCTTCTAAGCCTTGCGAAATCTTCGCGACTGATTTATATGGTCCTCTCCCAAAGTCTAAAAGAGGTAACCGATATATTCTGGTGACCATGGATGTATTCAGCAAATACACTATGTTACATCCAATTCAGAAGGCAAACGCAAAATATTGTGCGAAGAGAATTAGAGACAGCGTAATTCCGGAAGCAGGCAAACCGGAATTCCTTTTATCAGATCGTGGACCTCAATTTACATCTTTAGAATTTCGAACCGTCATGAATAATCTTGGGATTAGACAATTGTTTTGTTCTATCAGACATCCAGAGAGCAATCCAGCGGAACGCGTGATGGCTGAAATAGCAAAATTTTGCCGCCTCTATTGTCCAAATGAGCATTGGAAATGGATGGATGTTCTCTCTTTAGCATCCGAATCCATCAACTCTACAATTCATGAGAGTACAGGACAGATTCCCATGTTGCTTCATCATGGAATTAAACCAACGAGATTATGGGATCGAATCATCTCTATTCCACCTGAGATTGAACCAAGTCGTCAGATGAGGGAAACTCTAGCTTTAGACAAGTTGAGGAGCCAAGCTGAGAAAAGAGAGCGCAGAGTGAGAGGAAAGCGTTTTCGCAGACCCTTGCGCGTAGGAACTCTTGTTTTAGTGAAAAGACCTACACCCTCTGACGTGCAAAATCGAGTGTACTCGAAGTTTGCAAGCCTTTACGCTGGACCCTATCGCATTGTGGAAGTAAACAACAATGGAAGCTATGAAGTCGCCAATACACGAACTGGTAACAACGTGGGAACTTATAATGCATCGAATTTGAAGATTTATTATTCAAGAACCAGATGATTTAATGTGTAGATAGGAAAAATATTTTTTTTTTTCAATTTTTATTTTTTGCTAGGTGTGGGGTGGATGTGCCCAACTCTAGGAATGGGTATTCCAAGATTCAGACACCTAGATATCAAGGGAAAGGCTACAGCCGCTTTTGAAAGTTGAGATATTTGAATATCGCGCTACATTGCTTCTCGAAGCAATTGGAAAGAATTTACCGATACTTGCATGTCAAGTGACGTAGCGAGTAATAGCAGAGGTCGAGGCTATTTATTGATTAAATAGTTAACCATGGAGTAGAGACTTGAGACATGGATCAGATTACTGGCACGGCCAAATGAAAGAGAATGCACTTAGTATCAAGTAAATCGGACCAGGGATACCAGAGATATGAGGATTTCCAGATATCAGCTGATGACGCGTGACCCTGGCAGTTTTGAATAAAAGCCGGCTGGCGCAGGCATGGTTAGCTCATTCCAACACAAGCATTTGCCGAGCAAGTTGCTGCTACGCTGAGCCAAGGCACATGGTTGCCGGATCTACGCAGAAGTAATTTTCAAAGTTGTGATAGTCACAAAAGTGCTGCGCTACGAAGTGGAACTTAGTAAGTTTCCGGCGAGGAGAATCACTGAGGTGATTGAATTTTTTTTCTACAGACATTAGTGGAAATATTTATGTTTCTACATGGACATATGCTAGACTTTGTCTAGAATTAGTACTTTGTCACAGTCCAGTAATAACCTAATACTTGGATGTTTAAGTCCATTTCAGTCAGTTTTCATATTGGTAACTTGTTAACCACTTCGATCTATCAGTACACTGAAGACCAGTCTATCACGGTGGTGTTCATTAGTCTACGCAAGGGAAACTACAGGTTGCTTAGCGCATGGTAGATGGCGAGAAGCCATGCCCAGGGAACGATCTTCAGGACAGCCGTTGATTGGTTAGACTGTCAGTGTCTTCTTGTATTGATAAGATTACCGTGAGTTATGTTACAACTGACATATCTAAGAATAGATCACTTAGATCTGACCCCATTTAAACAAACTGTTATGGCTTTGATAGAAGCCCATATTAAAATGGAACAACAGTTAATTCAAACGTCAAGAGATACTACCACTATGTCTGACTAGACGGATTGTGGGTATATAATGGCGGCCGATACAAGGATTATACGTGCTTGTCCGATAGGGCATGTCTATGGATAAATCTGGTACAGACCAGGTTCGCTACGCTTCAAGACCATCAAGAAATGTAAGCCACATTTGAATTATATTATGCCTAGCTAATTGGAACAAACTATTTTTCTGCAGATGACCAACACATTTATTTATTTTTATTCGTATTTAAATCTTGCAATGATTTACGCAAGACTTATTAGAGTTATTCTGAGTATTTTCAGCACTCAGAACAGTTTAGGATCGATGACCGAGCATTTCGAGCATTTATTTGAATATTTCATATTTTTGGGAAATCACGGTAATCAGCCGACGTAACTGTAAAAGTTAATAATTATTTTTGTTGAGGAATGGATATTTTTTCCATATTCGAAGGTTCGAACATGTGGATTCTCACATACTGAGATGATAATTAAACATATTTAAAATAATATAACTAATAATAATAATAATCCACTAATAATAATAATAATAATAATAATTTTCATAATTTTTCTAAATAATTCTGGGATATTATATTTTATAATAATCATATGTATTGAGAGAGAGCCTATGAAGTAGTTTAATCATTTCTAGTTTGGAACAGGAGATTTTCCGAAGGAGAGTGGTTAGCGCAAGCCCGCATTCACCCAACATTTCAGTTCTGGTTGAACAGTTAATATTTGCAATGAGCAAAGTATATTTTTCAGATAACACGGAGAGGCATGAAACGGGAAGCAAAGGATATTTGTATCAAATAGGATATTTTTGTATTTATATAAAATCATGACGTAAATACACTCGAAAGTGAAATAAAGATTTTCATAAGTATGGTAAATTCACGGGTTGAACTGAATGGTAAAATAAAATAAACTTGTAAGTTTATTAATCTTCCAGTGTTGATAACAAGCAGAGGCTTGATTTATTGTATAAATTTTGGGAAGAAAATTTATATGTGTGGAGTAGTTGAAATGCCATTCCCAGGTGCGCATGTTTAAGTCGCAGGAATGAGGAGATTTTTTCGAGCATCAATCAAATAGCAGGTTCGATGGCTCAGGTTTATAGTAGGAGTATTGGAACCACACATTTCGTCGTATGAATGACCCGAAGGTTATTTCTTAGAAACCATCAGTTCTTATTTCAACCTTGTTTACGAATTCCATTTAGACTTTGATTTTGCTAGAACCCGGATTTGTCATGATAGTAGTTTATTCTTCTTCAGAGGAAGACCTTTGCCGTTGTTGTTGTAATATTGTGTTCTTACACAAATAATAGAGTGGGCCACTGCCAATTAAAAATAATTCTTTAACCACGAATAATTTGAAGGATATTTTCAATCCTAGTGCCATGAACTAAATGAATTTATTATGAAGCTACAATTCTTATTTCCGCATTCTGTCGAAGAATTGCAAGTTGTGAAAGTTGCTAAAATGGCCATGAATATAAATATTTTTTTTATAATAATGATTCCAAGTGGAAAATTGAATAGTTGAATGGTTCAACAATTTATTGATCAAGTTGATGATTCAGAAGTCATATATTTTGTGAGGAACTTGAAGTTCATAATCGAGTCACTTCTCGAAATGTTTAATGTCAGAAGAACAATTAATTTTTGTTGTGCTTCGCACAAGTTCTTCGATGCTATGCTCAAGGTCAAATACTTTTCAGATGTTATTACTAAGTGTAAATAATTTGTGTTGCTTCAATGAAAATAATATTTTTCGACAATATATATTTTTTGAAACTGGAAAAATAAGTGAAAGTTAAAAATTATATGAACATTTATTCTACGAGTGTTAATATTATGTAAAAATTCAAACAGTGAACTACGATATTTCCAGTAGAGACAATTAAATTTGAACTGGATTTAATCATAAATAATTTTGGAACACAGTCTACAGGACTAATAATCAGACTTGTGTCTCCAAAAATAATTGTCAAATGTGTTTGGAAAATTTCTGTATATTGTGTAAATAGGAGTGTGGGTCGCCACACGTGAGTGATGCTGCTTTGAGCATTTTTGCAGTCAATTTTAAATTCAAAATAAACTGAGATAATTTTACTTGATGTGTTACGCCCAATTGAATCTCCTTCTATCCTTATTGTTGCATTGAGCCAAAAATCAGTAAAGCATTTTTTTATTTGATGTCGTTTTTGCGATTTGCTTTAACCCATCTGGCGCTGCGGGATATTTTGACTCTCGTGCTGACTGATTATTGGTAAAATGCATATGTGGTCGTGCGGACTCCGGTCTAAACGGGCACAGTATCACTCTGAAATTTTGTACGGAGATAAAGGGCACTACTGGAAGTTCATCTACAAGACTTTCAAAAACCGGTTAACTACAAAACGATCATGGCAGCTAAGCGAATTTGAAAATTTTAAATAGACCTTTCTCGCAATTTA
Source organism: Meconema thalassinum (assembly GCA_946902985.2). Classification (NCBI taxonomy): domain Eukaryota; kingdom Metazoa; phylum Arthropoda; class Insecta; order Orthoptera; family Tettigoniidae; genus Meconema; species Meconema thalassinum. Next base: position 304,523,754 of record OX336391.1, read on the forward strand.
ATTATCCAAACGCAATGAAACTTGGTACAGCAAATTTTTATACACATTGTAATGCACTGGTATCTAATTTAGTTCAATTGTTTACATAACCTCAAGATGGCGGCTGTGCGAAATATTTCACCGGCATTCTGTATCTCTGGAACTATTAACGGTATCGCCCTTAAGTTTTGTACGGAGATAAAGGGCACTATTAGAAGTTCATCCATAAGGCTTCAAAAACCGGTTAACTACAAAACGAATATTGCGGCCAAGCGAATTTGAATATTTTAAATAGTCCTTTCTCGCAATTTAATGATCCAAACGCAATGAAACTTGGTACAGCAAATTTTTATACACATTGTAATGCACTGGTATCTAATTTAGTTCAATTGTTTACATAACCTCAAGATGGCGGCTGTGCGAATTTTAAAATTAAGTTTTTATTTCTTGTGTCGTAATCATGAGATCGAAGTGAAAGTTTGAATAATGGACCTACGTAATAATTTTCCTTTAATGGTACATGACTTTATGGCCTATACATATAACAATCCAACATGGCGAACTTCCAAATTATTTAGATGGATCTCAATATCTACGAATCTGTTACAGCAATCAAACTGAATTTTTGTATGTCCATAGGGGCAATGAACATAAGTTCACCTATAGGACTTTCAATAACCTGGTGATTACAAATCCAAAATGGCGGCGACGCGAATTATAAATATTCACATGGTCCTTTCTCGCAAATTAACCATCCGAGTGCAGTGCCATTTGATACAGTAAATCCTTATACAAATGTTAATCCATTGGCATCTATTTTTTTCAATTGTTTCCATAACCACAAGATGGCAGCTGTGCGAAATTTTAAAATCTCGTTTTTACTTCTTGTGTCCTAATCATGCGATTGAAGTTTGAATACTACACGTACAGATTAATCTTCATGTAACAGTACATAACTCTAAGACCTACATATATAAAAATCCAACGTGACGACCATCCGCAATATTTAGTCGGTTCTCGATATCTACGAATCTATTACAGCAACCAAACTGAAATTTTGTATGTTGATAGTGGCAATTAACATAAATAGGATATATGAAAATAGGCTGTTTAGTTCTTCACGGAACTACTTGTTTTCTTTGTATTTAAATATTCATTTTCTGATTTTTAGTCTTTGTGTTTGAAATTTGCAATCGATTTTAAATATCGCTATGAGAAAATGACGTAGATAATTGTAATCTCAATCGCTCTTGTTGGAATCTGACGAAGTGCGTCACTAACAAGGTAAGAGATATGTTCATCAGCTCTCGATCACTCACGATTCGGCTTGTCATGATTTTTGGCTTTAAAGCCAAAAGATATGTGCATTGGTTGTTTCATTTGCTCTTGTTTCAGTATGTCATTTCACGTAATTGACAAGTGGAGAAGAATTGATTGATCTCCCTTGAACCGTTCGTTGCCTAGCATTTGCGCATTCCACATTTTGCTGTCTTTTTATAAAATTCTTCGGCTCGCTTACGACGTTTGTATAATCTTACAGATTTACCTGCTTCCAATTCATGTTGAAGCTTCTATTGTCGTTTTTGCTTCTCATTCTCTTGGTATTACTTGCGTTGGGTGGCTGTCTCCTTGACCATTGTAGACATTGTCACTCATGTCACTGTCATATTAATATTTGTTAATGATTGCCGTTCTTTATTGAAGTGATAACATGATATATTTTCGTTGTTGCGTGTAACTGTTGTGACTTATTCACCGTAAGTTAGGAGAAGATTCCGAAGATAAAGGAGAGGGGGGGGGGGGGAGTTATGTTAGGTTAGCGGAAAGAAATCGAGTTTAAATTGCATTGCCATCCATTTCTGAGCTATGTTTAAATTTTAAAGCCCCTAGCTCTTCGGGATGTTAGTTTAAAATAGATTGCAAAATTTGTACCGAACACACAAACAAACAAACAAACAAACAAACAGACAAAAAAGCGAGTCAACAAAAACGTTTTTTTTTCTGGAAATTCTATTAAGGGTCACTAGGGCTGAGTTTTTCAACTTCCACATTTTTTATCAGAATGAGTTGAAATTTAAACTGCTTACTTAGCATAGTAACACTAAGTCACATAACAAATTTGAAAACCATTGGATGAAATGTAATTGATTTTTTACTATTTATATTATTAAAATATACAGTGTGATCAAAATGCTCCATGCGCATTAGCAATACATATACATAAAACTATTATACATATTATAACATTGAGACATTTCAGGAAAGTGATACATGTATGCTGTCAGATTATTTTTTTCTTTATGTGCCATCATGTTTTATGAATTTTGAGAATTTTTCATAGTTTTTATTTTTTTGGTCTGTAATTTACAAAGTGGCTGGAGATATTGCAATGTTATCTTGCAGCACATGTGTTACTGAATATCCAGTGATTTTTTAGTAAAATTGGTGAATACCTCATGCACATGGAGCATTTTGATTACCTAAAAACGTTGTTTGGAGATAAAAGCATTTTTATAAAATCGCATGTTATATTAACTAGTTTGGCTCACCCAATGAAACTTTTGTGGAAAAAAAGTGAAAAATACAATGTTTTGTTGTAGACATAAAGAGCATTTAGACCTTTCGATTGAGTTAACCTACGACTTTCTAGGATTTCTAGTTTTAAAAGTATAGCCTACTTTCTATGATTTGCCTTCCATCTTCTTTTTACGCAGACGAGATTTAAAAATGTCGCTGAGCCTTTAAAAATGGCGGTGCATGAAAACTGTTTTACTGAAAATATCCACAGGTGTCCATAAGATATATATATGGGAAAAGAAAAAAACAGTTATTTTGTCATTTTTGCCTAAAAACTCAGCCCTAGTGTCCCTTAAGTGAGAAGATGAGACATCGTAACAATACAATCGCCAAAAATAAGTGGACACAGCAATACTGTGGCTCTCCAAGTATATTACTGTCCTATTCAATAGCAGGCTAATACGGTGCCAACATCGAGCTGCAACTTCACTGAAGCATATAGGTGAGATTGGAAACGTAACATTACAGGCTTGATGGATAATTTACTAGACTGATAGCCGTACTTGTAAAGAAAGATTCATACGTTCCATACACAATGAGCTTAATTTGCAGGAGCTTGGAGTAAATATTACAGATATCACCGGCTATTATGCAGCAGAACGTACAGAGTCTGCTCTACATAAAACATTACCTTGCTCCTCGTTATGAAGTCAAATCCCGTTTGAATAAATAAATTGTGAGCATTTCATCCAGCGCAGCTTGCACACAATGTTCTATTTATAGCTTTAGACAGAGGTGATTCAGGACGAGTTACACGGTCAGATGGCTACGACGTTTACTAGTGGTGATGATGATGGTTGGTTGGTTCCTCAGTTTAGGAGCTGCGACAACGCGATCATGTAGCCCTGTGTACTTTGGGTGTGTGTAGAATCTGTCTGATAACCGGTGTTAATTGTGATGGCTGTATTAGTGTGTGATATCTGTTTTTTTTTTTAAATTTAAGTACTGCAACTTAGAATTTTTCAAATAGTTCCTACTTTTGACGCCAAGCGCCACCGTCAACGACTACTAGGCCAAGTTCAGAACTTAGCTACTAGACGCCACCGTAGTCGGCTCTTGGGAACGAACGAAGAAACATAAGAGCGTTGTTTTCATTCTTAACCTATCCAATTTAGCTTCACACAGGTGCAATTAGTGGAAGGTTCTTTAACATGCCATAAATCTATGACATGGGACCGCCGGCTTTACTTCCCCTTCGAAGGAAGGCATACTGAGGGATTTTAACGCTCTTAAAAAATCCGACCGCTTCGGCCGGGTTTGAACCCGCTATCTTGGGCATAGAAGCTCAGCATGCTACCAACTAAGCGACCGAAGCCGCGGTGATGATGATAACTATGATAATAAATACAATAATAATAATAATAATAGTAATAATAATAATAATAATAATAATGATAATAATAAAGACCTATTGGAGTTCATCAGGAAGGGACGGCTTCGGTGGCGTAGTTGGTAGCATGCTGAGCTTCTATGCCCAAGATAGCGGGATCAAACCCGGCCGAAGCCGTCGGATGTTTTAAGAGCGTTAAAATCCCTCAGTATGCCTTCCTTCGAAGGGGAAGTAAAGCCGGCGGTCCCATGTCATAGATTTATGTCATGCAAAAGAACCTTCCCCTAATTACATTTGTGTGAAGCTAAATTATAGGTTAGATTTGACTAACACTTTTAGGTTCCAACGTTCGTTGCCATGAGCCGACTGCGGTGTCATCTAGTAATCAAGTTCAGAACTAGTAGTCGTTGACGGTAGCGTTTGGTAACAAAAGTAGAAACTACTTGAAAATTGAATGTCTGCAGTCCTTACTTGAATTAATAACAGATAACACACACTAATAACAGCCACCAACCAACCAACCTATCAGGATGCAATGCCACATTGGAAAGGTGAACCAATTGTTATGTCAAGCACTGGCGTTGCACTAAGGAGCCTGAGGCAAATGACCTTGCTGTTTCGACCCTTAAAACAATAACAATGCAACAATATACCCTGGAGTCTACTGCGTGGATTGAAGGAACTTGATGTAGACACAAATTTATACAAGCCAATGCAAAGAGCGGTCATCATTGCTACAACCAGATTAGTTCGAAAATTCATGGACCAGTGAAAATAGTATTTTAAAGGTGGTGATTAGGTGATTTCGGTGGCGTAGTTGGGAGCATGCTGGGCTTCTATGCCCAAGATTGCGGGTTCAAACCCGGCCAAAGTCGTCGGATTTTTTAAGAATCCCTCAGTATGCCTTCCTTCGGAGGGTAAGTAAAGCCGGCGGGTCCATGTCATATATATATATATATATTCATTCATTCATTCATTACATGTAAAAGAACCTTCCACTAACTACAATTGTGTGTAGCTAATTTTGTAGGTTAGATTTGATTAATGAGTTATTAAGTTCCAACGTTCGCCGCCAGGTGCCAGTTGCGGTAGCATCTAGTAGCCACGTTAACAGCTCGGTGTCGTTGACGGCAGTATTTGGTAGCAAAAGTAGGAACTACTTGAAATTGATCGATTGATATTCAGTCTGCAGTCCTTACCTGAATTACAGTTTACACACACTAATACAGCCATCAGAATTTACACCGGTTCTATCAGACAGATTCTACACACACCCAAAGTACACGGGGCTACATGATCCCGTTGTCGCAGCCCCTAAACTGAGGAACCAACCGTATACTGCATACGCCAGATAATGTCAACTAACATACTAGTCTAATAATAAAAATGTGGCCTCAGTAACTAGGCGTTATTGTCAACGCTCTATTTCACAGGATGGGGTGTAAGGGGTAGGCTTTCTACTCAAATGTCAACCTCACCTGCACGTGGTGCACCCTGCTTTAGACTAACGAGGCTCTGACGACCGAGTGACTCCCGGGATAAGGAGTCCCCCACTATCATGCCACCGGCTCCCCAGGGAGGCGAATGAGTTGGTAGTGGTTTGGGCACTCTCTTGCCCTTGGGACGGGAAACTTTCCCTAAAGGCGGATGAACCACCTGTGGTCAACGGCATAGAAAGTCCTCAACGGTGGACCAGGCGTAAGGGCAATGAGTCCCTTCTTGGTTGGAATGGCGGATGAAGGCTGCAGTGACTAGGATTTATTCAATCGTCTTGCATTTGCTTGCCATTGAACATCTTTCCTAAGTCATCAAGGAATGTGCGTCTGTTGATGTGCAGCAACATTCTCACGTTAAAAGATTTCACGCACAGCAGTTTCCAACAACTTTTGACTTTCTTCAAAGTCCTGCGGTGATCAAGAAGTTGTGACGGGGGCAGGATTGTGATGTCTGGGAGCCTCTAGTGATAACTTGGCACGTAGGCGGTAGATGTGTGATCGGTCGTCTTGCTTAGGGTTGTGGCTGTAGAGCAATTCGGCCACTGCAACTACAACTGAGCAGTCTTATTTAGGGTCCACTCTGCTCACCCCACATGGGGAAGGGGCTAGAAAAGGTGCCCTAAACATAGTCGGCCACTTATACTAACGATTGGATAGCCGCGTCCAAAGGTGTCACCTCCATGCGGTCAAAAATGTATAAGTAACAAATTTTATTTTGCAACCCGGAATGTAAGAACACTCACTGATGACACCGCAAATGAGAGACCTTAAAGGAGAACAGCTATTGTGGGTAGAGAGCTACGGAGATATAACATTGACATAGCAGCACTTCAGGACCCGTCTTGCTGAGGAAGGTCAGTTGAATGAGCAAGGTGCAGGGTACAGCTTCTTTTGGAAGGGTAAACGTGAGGACGAACACAGAATACATGGAGTTGGCTTTGCCATTAAGAGCAAGCTTCTCAAGGATATGACAGAGCTTCCAACTGGGTATAATGAACGCCTCATGACACTAAGACTTCGGTTATATAACAACCTGCATGCCACGGTGATCAGCGCATACGCTCCCACACTAGATGCTGATGATGACATTAGGGAAAGGTTCTATTCAGATCTGGATACCGTCCTATCAAACATCAACCGTGAAGATAGGATCATCTTACTCGGAGATTTTAACGCTAGAGTGGGTAAGGACTACAATGTTTGGAATGGTGTCATTGGTAAGGAGGGAGTTGGGAGCGAAAACTCCAATGGTATCAGACTGCTCTCCAAATGCACTGAACATGAATTGGTAATCACCAATACCATCTTTCGCCAAAAGAATCGCTTTAAAACATCATGGCAGCCCCCTAGAACGAAGCACTGGCATCTTATTGACCATGTGATTGTACGCAAGAAAGATTTACGAGATGTTCTTATCACCAAAGCAATGACAGGAGCCGATGACTGTTGGACAGATCACCGGCTAATCAGATCAGTTATGCGTATACCATTATCCATACAGAGGAGGAAGCAACAGAAGAGCTGTAGGCATATTTTTGATACCGAGAAGTTTGGTAAGTCAGAGCATATCTCCCAATATAAAGAGTTGCTTAGCCAGACACTGCCACAGGAATACCATCCAGATGTAACACTGCTCTGGGAAAGTCTGAAGACCACTATTCAGAATGCTAGCAAGGAAACGCTGGGATATAAGACCAGGAAACACCAAGACTGGTTTGATGAAAATGATGAAGAAATTGAAGCATTAATCTCCGAAAAGAGAAAAGCCTTGCAAACTTTGAGAAAAGATATGAACTCCCGTACTAAGAAAGAAGCATTTTGTCTTGCGAAGGCAAATGTCCAAAGAGGAACTCGTGCGCTCAAAAATGCACGGTGGACATCCAAAGCTAAAGAGCTGCAACATCTAGCAGACAATGATTCGCGACAGTTCTTCCAAGCCACAAAAGCGATTTATGGCCCCTCCACGTTTGGTAGAAATCCACTTAGGTCCAGTGACAAAAGTACACTTCTAAAAGATCAATACTCCATCATGAATAGGTGGAAGGAGCATTTTGAAGACCTCTTGAACCAGGACTTAGTTATTGATGAGCAGGTGTATGATATATTAGAACAAGCACCCATCAAGGAAGAACTCGGTACCCTGCCAACATTAGATGAGGTTCAGTGTGCTGTTAATCAAGCAATGCGACACAAAGCCAGTGGATGTGATGGAATACCAGCGGAAGCTCTCTAAGAAGGAGGTGAGGAACTCATAAGCCACATATATGATCTTATCATTAAAATTTGGAGAACTGAAAAAATGCCTGCTGATTTCAGGGATAGTCTGATAGTTCCCATATTTAAGAAAGGTGATCGTGCAGACTGCAACAACTATCGAGGTATATCATTGTTATCATGCCTTGGAAAGCTTATTGCTCGTATTTTGGCGAATCGTATTCTATCCCTGGTGGAGAAAATACTCCCAGAGAGCCAATGTGGTTTCAGGCCTTCTAGAGGAACTGCAGATATGTTATTCACTGTTCGTAAGCTTCAGGAGAAATGTAGAGAGCAAAATAGACCTCTTTATATTGCCTTTATTGAGCTCAGTAAGGCATTTGACTCGGTAAACCGTGAAGCCTTGTGGAAGATTTTAGCATTGTATGGTTTTCCACTGAAATGTATTACCATCTTAAGACTACTCTACACTGATATGAAGGCAAATGTCATTGGTAACGACTCTATTGGAGAACCTTTTCATATAAATACCGGCGTTAAACAAGGCTGTGTGATTGCCCCTACATTGTTTTCTCTGTACTGAACCCTTATTAATCTGCGATGAATAAGTATTCATGATTTATTATTATTATTACTGGTGCCCAGACAGTATATGTAGAAATTGACAAAGGGGAAGGCAATTTAGTGTGTTGCAATGATTACCACAGAGGCAGGCTTGGTAGTTATTCTTGAAGACGACCGGGTAAGCCGAGTTCAAGGACAAATTGTGTAACAACGCGCACCAAAATTGGAGTCATTATGGGATGGTCACGAATGAGTTTCAACCGACCTAGGATTGAATCACCCAATCAGATGAGACCACGCCAAAACCACGCGATGTGAGGCGTACCCTGTAAAAAAAGGCGCGGAAACGCTTATCTAAAGAACCGCCGATCCGAAATAATTCCGCATAAGTGCGCTGAGACGTTTGAATAAAATGATGAAGATTGATACTAGTCCCATGTATGTGAGATGAAAACTCTAGAATATTTCTTAATTCTCCCCACTCCGCCTCATTCTGTCAGTTTCCAATAAATTGATCGAGGAGAAGCTGTTTCGAGGACAACTGTTTTGAGCTCTGGTGAGCAAGGGTCACGCCAGTCTGCGTCGCGATTTACTGCTCTTATTAATCATACTAGTGACATCTTTATTGAGCTCTGGTGAGCAAGGTTCACGCCTGTGTGCGTCACGATTTTCAGCTCTTGATGGGCAAGACTTTACTAACATTCCAATTAGTGCTCAAAGCGAGCAAGGTTCACGTAGAGCAGTAGAGATATCTAGCGAGATAAGGACTGCGAGACAGTCATGTTTAAGACTTGTTTTTCAAGCCAGTGACGATGTGTTTAAAGTGTATAATTTATGTAAATTTCGTATTGTATTTTTCAAGTGATAATTGTGCGTGTGTAAGCGAATGCTAAGCTAGGGAAAGTCTTCGATCATTAATCGCATAGGACATAACGTGAGTGAAAGTAGTAACTCACAGCGATTATAGCCAGGCAATTATATTAACATTGAACATTTCTGTCCAAGAGACTACGCCAAGATATCCGACGTGTGGTCAGGAGACGGAATGATGTGCATCGCTTCTTCGACGACGTCGACGATGGAGGGCTAATTTCCCGTAGGGAAATGAGTCGGGACGGAGGTTATATGTTCTGCAAGCTGATACGGTGATGTACAAAAATTGATATACTCAATATGTAGTTAGATAAGGCGTGGGAACGTTGTAAATAGTTCATTTAATTCTTTTTCTTGTTAAGATTTTTTTGTGCACCGACACTATTGTTTTTAAATGTACGTTGGCGCGTGGCCAAAGTTGTTTGTTGTATATTTTTCTTTGGAGTCATATTTAATGTACACGGCGCGTGTACTTGATTTTATCCATGCGGATGCGAAACTCGTTACATTCGATAAGTGGTGCTTTATTAATGTTCATATTTTTGATAGGAAAGGGAGGTAATTTATGTAAGATGTTTGATGAACAGGTTATTACTCATATTAGGGATGCCGAGCGCAACAAATTAAGATGTAATTGTAGAACACCTTAGTTCTAATTTTTTTAAAGACTTTTTTTTTGAGTCCTTTTCAGGTTCGTTAGTCACAGCCTAGAACGGAAGCGCAAGCTGGTGGAAAAATATTTATGTCATTTATTTCAGGTTTCTGTCAAACCCATACGTGTGATTCTGTGTGTGTTCTTGCGTCAGGTGTGTGTTTTGATTCTTCGCGATGAGGGGTAGATGGTGCTACCGCCCTCATATTTTGTTGTTGTTGTATTTTGATGGAAAGGCAGGGCGCTCCGAGGAGGCTACTGTACTTTGTCCAATGCTGATTCTTGGATTTCCTAGGGGAAATGCTGAGATATATTGTTGTTCTGACACACACACACGTATATATTGTGCTTTGGGGCACGCTTCTTCGAGACTCGATCCCGTGCCTTGGGAGGTCGAGGTTATTGACACGTGGGTTGACAGATGTGCAGACTTCCACTTAGCGCCCGTCTAGCCTTGGTGACTTATTTTGTTAGGCAGTCCTGTTGTCCGACTGACCCCTATTAAGCTATCATTAGCAAACCTGTTCTTTTGTGATGGTTATTTGGACCATAATTAATTGGGGAGTTCGCCACGTTTGTTACGAATTATTGCATGTCGTATGGATGGAATATTGTGTTAATGATGTAAATGTTGGCTTTGAGCCTAGTGATTTTTTCTTGACTCAGTTCATGTTTGTCTGTGTGACACCCGTGTGGTGTAGTTGTATTTACTTGTAAAAATGACGGCGGTCATATGTGTGTTTCTTTGTTGGTCACGTGTTAACTTACTTGTGTTGATTTTGAGAAGTCCTAATTTTAGGCAGTAATGTTTTGCTACGGCAGTTCTTGATTCCAATTTCAAGCGGAAATTATTTGTTGTTTATTTAGTATAGGAAGTGTCGGTTTAGTTTTAAGTTGTGTATAGTTGTTCCCCGCGTCTGTCTAGCTCTAAGCAATGCAGATTCGTCTTCTGAAAGTTTATCCGGATGATGACGAATCATGCATTCAATTGTACTCATCGTTAAGCATGTAGAACAGCACACACGTATACATTGTCATTGCAGATTTTGGGACATTTGGTCCGATTAATAATCTCTCCTGAGATTAGGCCTAGTTTGCGGCAAATTAATTTATTCAGTGGGAGTCATTTTTGGGAGTTTGGTTTGTTTATTTCATTTTTGTAAATAGCTGATCTGTCATTAAACTCATTTGTTTTAACCCTGGCTTCACTTTTCCCTGCATGTTATTTTGTTATATGTTACCCTGCATGTTATGGAAGCGCTTTAACAACAACTTACGAAATGGACTGTTACACCCCCCGAAACTGAGTCTCATAAGCTTCTTTGCAAGGGTTCAGTACGTTGCCACTGTCATGCAGTTAGTCAAAGAAGATCTTCCTTCAGGCATACAGATAACTTACAGGATGGATGGGAAGATCTTTAATTTGAGCCGTCTAAAGGCAAGGACTCGAACAACTCCTGCTGCATTGGTTGAGTTACAGTACGCTGATGATAATGCAGTAGTAGCTCAATCAGAAGACGAACTTAGGAAAATCCTGAATGCTTTTTCTTCAGCATACAAAAAGATTGGGCTGAAACTTAACACCTGTAAAACCCAAGTCCTCTACCAACTAGCCCCTGGACAAGGACAAAGAAACATCAATGTCACCATCGATAGAGCGAAGCTTCAAGAAGTTAACACCTTTCCTTATCTTGGCAGCACCCTGTCATCAAGTGAAAATATAGATTCCGAAATCCAACACATGATTAACCGTGCTGGGGCAACCTTTGCAAGATTAAGGTCTAGAGTTTTTGACAACCAGGATATCAATGCTGCAACGAAGATCCTTGTTTACAATTCAGTTGTAGTTCCCACCTTACTTTACGGATCTGAATCCTGGACATGCTACAGACGTCATTTTAAAAAGCTGGAGCAATATCACCAGCGATGTTTGAGGAGAATTCTTCGTGTGACATGGCAAGACAAACGCACAAAAAAACAGCATTCTCGAAGAGGCACAGACTACCAGTGTTGAAGCCATGCTTTTAAAACGTCAGCTGCGATGGACAGGACACGTAATCCGCATGCCCAATAATCGCATTCGCAAGCAGGTGTTTTGCTCTGAACTATCTGAGGGCAAGCGCTGTGTGGGAGGTCTGAGGAAGCGATTCAAAGACGTATTAAAGGCTAATATGCAAATGTGCCATATTGACATCAACAACTGGGAGACCTTAGCTCTTGATCGCTCAACCTGGAGATCAATTGTTCATCGTGGTGCGATACTTTTTGAAGAAAACCACCGACGTATGATAGAAGATCGGAGGCAGCGCAGAAAGAACAGAGTGTTCATTAGAAGACAGGGAATGAATGCGGATGTCTCACCTGGACCTGATATACCTATCATCACTGCGGAAAACTGTGTGTCTCCCGCATTAGGCTTTTAGTCACCTCCAGACTCATCGATGAAGAGTCATTCGGCATTGGAAGGCCAACCTATTCGAGACGAGTGTTTGCTATCATCATTTCACAGGACCACCTCGAGGTGAGCATTCTTGGCTGTCATCCCGGAGTCCGGTTTCGATTCTCGATTCTGCCAAAAATATTATTTCTGGTGAGAGGATTGGAACGGGATACACTCAAAACCCGATATCCGGATAGTAGGCTGTCAGATATCCGCCCCCTCAATCGGATTGCCAATAATCAAACGCACCGGCATAGCTACATCAATGAAAATGGCACTGACAGATACTATCGAGATTAGAGCACAATAGTTAACAAGAAAATTATTGTGGAACACACAAAAATATACGGGGGTTCATACTTACCTTTACTTACCTCTTAAATTTATCTCGGGGACTGGGTTGTCAGCTGGATCACTTAAAGTATGCCCACACAATAACCTCCACCATGATATTTAAAATGAACCAGAACGAAGACGAGAAACTTTAAACTGCACAATCATTTATTTCACATAAAGAATGATTTTAACAAAATTAAACAACAAAATCAACGTGGCAATCAGAAGCCATCGACCACATAACCATGTCCTCCTGTAGGACCTGTATTCTCTACATATAATGTTTCAGCTTTCTCAAGCTCATAGCAACGTAAAAATAATAATGCATATGGAATGGAAACGGGATTTGGGATGAGACACATATATCAATTGTTTTGCGTGTTTATATACTGCACATTTTATTTATAGCCACAAGGCTATTATGGAACGTCCTTGGCCTCTGTAACACAGTTGTCCGGGCCAGCTGCAATGCACCTGTATTGTCAAAGCGGACTCCCGTTCGTTCAACCCTAGCATAAGCGTGTTACCTCAGAGCTCGGCTCTCCTTTTCAAATACGTAAATGTTCACATCTCAACTGAAATATTATCACGCAAATGTCTTACATGCTTCATTCAAACACCAGTGGATTACCCCAACAATCCCAAATCATGATTAATTGTTCAAACCACTTGTTTAACTTGCGTTGTTTAGAGTATAAAAACAAAACTCTAAATGTTAATAACAAAAGTTGATTAATTATTTATAACAATAATAAATTGTTTATAACAATGTCAAATGACAATTGAAAAATTTATACACGCCTGTATTAATCACTATCATTTCAAATTATTTAACAAAGATATTTACAAAATTATTTACAATATTAATTGTTTATATTATTTATACAAGAAATACATTAAACCACACGTTTATCCGGTTGATAATTACTTAAATCGTGTTGATATAATCGACCAATGAAGGTTAGTTATATTTAACTGTCAAATTCAGGTTTAATAAGGTTTAATAATAATTATTAATATTTGTGACGGTAACCTCCATTCAAAATCTTTATCTCAAATTATTTAACACTCTTGTTAATTTTAACAGTATCTTCATATGAATAATCTTTCAAAGAACAAGAACAATACAATACAATCAGCGGGAAAATACTTCGCTTATAACGCACAAAATTGCACAACAATTGGCCCAAAATTCATCATATATCTTCATATATATGGCATAAAAATCTTCCAAACTACACAAAAAAACTCCACTTATTAATTCATCAACTTCATTAATTATTGTGGGAACCTCCTTCATTATTCAAGGGCATTATTCAACAGCGACTTTTACACGTCCACTGAACTAACGATTATACATCCATTGTTCCTCTTTAAAAATTCTTATATTCATCAATTGTAATAATGACTGTTATTATTTAACCTTCGTGGGTTTCATTCATGAATCGATATGAAGTAAAAATTTGCCAATCACAAATAAATTTAATAGCAAATACGATTAGACACTCCTGCCTGGTCTATCAAAATTGAGATTAACATCTTCAAAGTAACGCAGTATAAAAATACTATCTTCAAACAAAGTTCATCTAAACTGCAAAATAGTCGAATAGAACACAATCAGATTGTGGAATGCAAACATTATTGTTCCAATCTATAATTGAGAAAAACTCCTATCAAATGTTCATTACTATAGTGTATTCAAAAATTGTAATCAACGTTCATATTTCATAAAATTGTCTATAATGCAATGATAAATGTCTATGTTGCAATCATGTTCATAAGACGACTAGTATTTCAAAGATCGTCGATATCGTAATAGATTTTAACGCTCTAAAATCTTTTAATCATTCTTCTTTCTTTAGGATGACAGAAAATTGGTCAAAGTAATTTACTGAATAGAATTACTTTACTAAAATGACACGCTGTCTGAATTCAAATCTGCCATAGCAAATCATTAACTTTACAGTCAAATCGTGACTACAAAAATATGCAAATTACTGAAAGAATCTAAATCATCAGTCTCAACTGATCCAAAATTATTAAGTATGCCAATGACATAGCAATGTCTCAAAAATCGAAGAAAAAGGCATAAATCATCGAAGTGTACTGAGTACAGAAATATCAATCAAGAAAATGGGGCAAAAGATAGGACAGAAAATATGGGAAGAATGGTTGCTCAGATATCGATACAAGACTCAAATAATACAAGAAACGTTCACGACTACCTTATCTGTTGATTGAAGTTCCAGAGGAAAGTTTTCAAAGAAAACTGCTGTTGGTTCCAATTCACCAGCGTAAAGATGTGCTCCGACCTCGAATTTGGAATCAGCGTCCTCGGAGAATCGAACTGCTTCCTCCTCCGAAATTGCACTGCTCCGTGGATACGAAAAACATCCTTCTGGCAAAACTCTTCTTTGTGCGCCGGGACAACCCTGGCCTCTCTTGAAAGTTCCCTGAAGTTCTAGCAGGAATTCGCCATGAAGTTTATTGTAGTTATTTCCGCAGAAATATTCATAGTTGTGGAGTATGAAAATATTTCCACTGTTATCTGGTA
Source organism: Meconema thalassinum (assembly GCA_946902985.2). Taxonomy (NCBI): domain Eukaryota; kingdom Metazoa; phylum Arthropoda; class Insecta; order Orthoptera; family Tettigoniidae; genus Meconema; species Meconema thalassinum. The sequence goes on from OX336391.1 coordinate 304,538,769, forward strand.
TAATTCAGCGATGGATTCACGATGCATGAGTGTAGTAGGATGTTCACTACATGCTCGCTTTTGTAGAAAGACGATTAACGAAGTTCCATGCTGTTACTTTACTCCAACGATATATGTCCCAATTGCATTAAAGCCTTAGCCTTCCATCTCAACTACTGTTATAATCATTGAAAGCACTGCAAGATTATAATGTTCCATGGTCGAATGTATCGTTGTAATACCAAACGTATTCTCCAATATCACTGTTGCACTCCACGTGTCAGCCGTAGTGTATAATGTGGAATATTAAAAGTGTTTCTCATGTGGCGAGAAAATCACTTTTGTTGGCAGCCTTAAAGTTCCAATATCTTTCGAAGTATAACTGTGAAATTGTTCAAATCTTCTACACACCTCAATGTTATACTGCCCAATAGAATTATAATAAAGGCTGAAGTTAGCGCTTGATATCTTGACTGGTGGAAACGTTAATGTGAGCGTTTCAACTACACCTAGTTTCGAGCAGCGTAAAATGGAACTGCTCCGTGTTCGTTCGATGCGCCAGGCTTTAACCACGCTAAAGACAACTTACTTCACTGAATCACTTGAAAATAACTATATATCACCAGAAATATATATGCGATCTGACATATGAGATATGAGATATGAGAGCTCCTCTCTCCTGTGCACGACCTTTTATCAACTTCTTAAGGGGCGTATCTATCCCTTCCATAGCCTGTTGCCGCGTCATTTCTAGAAGTTTTAACTTTGGCTATACTTGACGGATTTTCAAATTTCAAAAACTCAAAATTAATTTCTTCAAAATTCCAAATCAATGCCATAACTGAAAATAGATTTCCACAAATCTGCATGCCAAAAGTAATCAAATATCGTAGTTTCAGCAATCTCCGTCTTCCTTCCAAACTATCGTTCATTGGTTCGAGTCTCTCCTCCAATAGCGTAGCTTCTTCCTTAGCACAATACCTTGTTTCCTGCGACTGCGTCGTAAATCTAAGATCTTTCTCGAACAAAATCATGACGTCACCAAGAATCTCAGCTCAATCAGCCTACTGGCATGAAATCTGCGTCATCCGTGCCTACGTCATGAATATCCACGTCATAACTATGACATTCATAACTTTACTCACATTTGCCAATACAGCCATCGTGGTCTCAATATAATTCAATTTCCGGGGGCATTCTCCCTTCACCACGTTTTAAAAACAGTTGCAAATTGTTTTTAAACTCTGTGTTATAAATATCTCAATTCACTTGAACACGAAATGGAATTATTATTGGCTTACTCTTGGATAATATTTCTTCAAGTTCCCAGCATTGAATTTGCCATAAACGACATTATTCTCATCATCGTAGAGTTCATAACAGTTGTTTCCATAGGCATTCGTAATTCTGAACGGACCCATGAATACTATTCCAAACTTGGGATAGATTTTCTTACCTACGTCAGCCTTGACAGGTCTGCGTAATAATACCAGATTTCCAATTTCTAAGGGAGCACCAAAACGTTTTCCAGCTACTCTTTTCAGTCGTTTTTGTGCTGCTTTCTGGAGTTGTTCCTTCGCTCTGTCTATTCTCTGCTGCTTTCCTAAGTCGGGATCTCTAGGAACGTGGTTAAAAAGATTATCCCACGGCCTTTCTGGGTTTCTTCCTAGATGAAGTCTCATTGGCACCTCTCCTGTGCTCTCCTGCACTGTAGAATTTAGACATTCCTCAATAAGGGGTACAAATCTCACCCAACCAGAATGATCATTCGGACAGAAAATTCGACAGAATTTCGAAAATTCAGCCATATATCTTTCCGAAGAATTCGATTCCGGAAATCGCACGCTTGAAAATATGTGCTTAATACCAAGCCTTTCCATATCTGCAGCAAATTCTAAGGATGTAAACTGAGCTCCATGATCCGAAAGTAGATATTCTGGTTTACCAGCTTTTGGAAATACAGCATGTTCCAGTCTGCTTACAACGTTCCTCGTGTTAGCTTTTTGCATGGGACTCATTGTTACAAATTTTGAGAAGACATCCACGGTAACCAACAGATACTGATTACCCTGATATCCCTTCGGACAAGGACCAAATATGTCTGTCGCCATGAGTTCATTCGGTTTAGAGTGAATCATAGCCTTAGATTTTCCTTTTAATAGAGCGGAAGCATACTTTGCTCTTTGACATTTATCACATGAACGAATGACATTAGCAATGCTGGAACGCATGTTAGTCCAAATAAACCTCTCTTTAAGGGTATCAAGAGTTTTATCTAAACCCGCATGTCCAGTTGCGTGATGAGCTACCCACACTAAATTGACAACAAGTTTAGGTGGCACGACTATTCGAAGCTTTGTATGCGCAGAGTCAGCATACTTACATACAATGTCTCCACTCAAGACAAAGTGTCGTGAATCTCTCTGTGTAGCTGCATAGTCAACATCGGTATTGTCCATGTAACCCTTAAGAAACCTGTACATTTTCCTGATTGGAGCATGTCTCTTCTGTGACACACCGATTCGGGCTAACCTCCTAACGGTCTCTTGATCTTGCTGCTCCAATTGTACATGGTGTATCTGCACATTTTTGATAGGGTTACGTGATAAAGCATCAGCCAGTAAGTTATCTTTCCCAGGCTGATGGATGATAGTGGCGTTAAACTGTTGGGTGAACAAAGCCCAACGTGTCAATCTATCACTAGACATGTCAAGCAGCATAAACTGAAGTGCTTTGTGATCTGTAATAATGATAACCTTATGTCCCAGCAACATTTTTTTCCAAGCTTGCAAAGCTGTTACAAAAGCTAACGCTTCTAGTTCTGTCGTAAAGTAGTTTTCCTCGTGTTTCTTTAACTTTCAACTAGTGAACGCAATGTAGTGCTTGTTGCCTGCCTCGTCTTTTTGGTATAAGACTGCACTAATGCCTATTCTTGATGCATCAGACTCTATATAGAATACCTTCTCCAAGTCTGGGTACTCCAGTTTGACGTTGTTTCTGAGCATCTCCTTTGCTTTCTCAAAAGCCTCGTCTGCTGCGGTACTCCATTTCCATCTATTATTTTTCTTGAGTAAATCATACAGAGGAGCCATAATTTCAGAGTATCTCGGACAGTGGCTGCTAATGAATTGGCATGCGCCTACAAATTCTCTGACTTGTTTCACCTTAGTTGGCTTTGGGAATCTTGTGATCGCATCTACTTTCTGCATGTTTGGATGATATCCATCTTTATCAATGGTATGCCCCAAGTAATTGATCTCCTTCTTCAAGAATTGACATTTTCCAAAATTGACCTTGATATTGGCCTCCCTTAAATTTCCAAACAACTTTCTCAAGTGCACTAAATGTTCTGCGGCGTTGGGTGAAGATACAATTAAATCGTCAATATAGCAAATTACATTCTCCTTTACTTCGTCAGTGAGCTTGCTATCAAGTGCTCGAATGAGTGCTGGTCCACTGTTGACCATTCCAAAAGGCATTCTCACAAAGACCCATGACGTCTGGTCAAATAGGAATCCAGTGTACTGCATACTTTCTTCCTCCAGTTGAACTTGGTAAAACGAAGATGTCAAGTCAAGAACACTGAAACATGCTCTCCCTTTGAACTTTCTAAGCAGATCTCTGATCTTAGGTGGTCGGTCATTTTCTGGAAGAATCTTCAAGTTGATGGTCCGAGCATCGAGACAAAGACGTATCTGACCATTATTTTTCTTCACTACAGTGATGGGGTTTATGTAAGACGACGCCTGTTTTTTAATAATCCCGTCTACCTCCATTTTTCTGATCAACCCTCGTACTTCTTGATAGTATTTCTCAGGTATGGGGTATATTCTCTTTTGGTAAGGGGTTTCATCGGTCAGCCTTATCTTATACTTATAGTCTTTAATCAATCCAGGCTTTTCATCGAAAATATCTTGGAATTCCTTTATCAAATCCTCAAATTCCCCCTGAATTTCTTCAAATCCTTCAGTTTTTCTACTGGGTATTTCTGTTATATTCTCTACATCGTAAATAATGGTATTTAAAATTTCTTCCCTAAGGTCTATCTCCAGACTGTTTTTCACGTCCTGTTCTTCGATCTCTTCTGTGATCATGTACCCATCATTAAAGCTAATACTCCTATTCTTCATATCAACAATGGCTCCAACCTTCGATATAAAATCGATTCCTAGCACAATATCGAAATGGATCTTGTTAACCACAATGAAGATCTGTTCATAATTCCTTCCATTAATTTCAAAGTTCAACAGCACTTGGATCTTGCATTTCACTGCCTTGTCTTGGAAAATTCCTCTCACTTTGACGGTAGAAACTGGTAAAACTGTAATGTTTTCTCCTTTTAGCAGACTTTGATAGCATTCATCAGAAATGATAGAAATAATTGCACCAGTATCCATAAGAGCTTTATACTGTTGGCCACCTATCAGTACAGAAATAATAGGTAATGCACATGGTCTTTCCTCTTTGACGATTCCCCTCTCTTCTAATAAATCCTCATCAGTTACTTCGTAAATTTCGTTAATGGTAATCAGGTGTGGTGTGGCAATGTATTCATGGTTTCTCACTGTCGTTGAGAAATCGGCGTTTTTTTTTGTGTTACCAATCTCAAAGTTCCCCTGCTGACTTGTAGAAGGACCAGGATCGATCACTACATCCTGTCTTTTCTTTTGATTTTCAGCTTCCTTTTCTCGCAATTCCTTCAGATACTGCTGACTTTCTTTCTCTCTTTCTTGATACTTGTCGGGTGTCATAACCTGACCTTGAGAATTCTGATTCTGATTCTGGTACTGGTTATTTCTGTTATAATTTCTATTATAACCATTGTTGTAGTATCTACCTCTTCCGTTGTTGTAATTCCCTCTATTATTATTCCAGCCTCGTCTTTGCTGATATGGACGGTAACCTTGGGATCTGTGGTTGCGGAAATAATTATTCCTGTGAGGACCTACATTTTCAGTTTTTCCTTCCTCAGGCTTATCAGTTTGTTGCACTTGATCCATGTAGACCGTATTAACGTCTTTGAATTCGTGCCTCTGACCTTTTTGTACCAAATTTGGCATTGGACTCGTGTAGTCAAGCCTTCTCAACAATTCGTCCATACTTGTCAAATCTCTAATGTTTGACGATATGATCAGTCTTCTTACCTCCACAGGCAGCATACGTGAAATCGCATCTATCAACTGCTCTGTTGACAATGGGGGTTGCAAAAATCTCAAGCGTGATAGTTGACTCGTGAAGAAATCAGCGTACCGTGTTGGAAGAGTACCTGAATACTTCCTCGAGTATACCTCAGCTCTTAGTGAATTCTGAGCTTCTATTGACCAGAATCGTTTAATCAGTGCCTCTGCAAATTCGTCAAAATTGCTGAAAGTGTACCGAAATGCTCTAAACCATTCGAGGGGTCCTCCAGCTAGAAATCTTTCTACGATTCTCATCTCTCTCTCTCTAGGAATGTGGGCTTCTATGAAATAGTCTTTAAGATTCCTGATATATTCGATCGGTGTGAGACTATCAGTATTGCTAAATTTTTGAGGTTTGTCTTCAAAATTCCGGATGACTGTCACATTTCTCGGATATGAATCCATATAATTCCTCCCACTATCACGATACTTCCATTCGGGTTCAATATTCCGATCCTCTTCTTCTTCCCTGAATCTGGATATACGTTCCTCAGGACTAATATCTCTCTCTTCTGTATTAAGGTTACCTCTTCTCACGTAATTTCTCTCCTCTTCACCAGTCAATCCTTCGGTATCCTTGTCTGTGATTTCCGTGATGACTTTCCTAATCAACTCTTCCTTATAGGTTTCCATCATGCTAGCTTCTCCTAGTTTCAAATTCTGCAGTTTGCTCGTAGTTTCGTTAACATCAGAGACAAACTTATGAATTTGTTCCTTTAATGTTTGCACGTCCTGACCTATCTGTGTTCTATCCTCTACCTGCTTTTCGGATAGCGAATCCATCCTTACATTCAAGTCTTTCCTAATCTGAACTACTTCGTTATTAATGTCTACTTGTGTACTGGCAAGTTTTCTTTCAATTCGTTCCTGAATCTGATCTACATGTTCCCCACTTGACCTGTTCCATTCATCTTTCCACACTGTTACATTTGCAGTTAACATTTCTGCAATATCTACTTCGATGTCCTCCTTAAGTAAACGATTGTGATCTAATACTTGGGTTCTCATGACCTCTACATCGTATTTTAAACCAGCTAAAGAAGCCGTTGTCCTAACAGACTCGTCAACTAATCGAGTTGTTAATGCACTAATGTTACGAGTACAAAGTGTTTTTGAAGTTTCAATTTCCTCCCTCACTTTGTTAACATCAGTCTGAACTTTAGCAATGTCTACAAAAACAGTATTGACTTCTATTTGTATTTTATTGATATCGCTTTGCATATCGTTAACATCTGAATGAATATTATTGATGTCTACTTGAACATTTGACACATCAGTTCGAACATTACTAACCTCTCTTTGAACTTCTTCTACTTTATCCTGTACAGTAGCAACATCATTCCTTACAACAATTACTTCAGCTCTAGCACATGAAATATCACCCCGGACATTAGCAACATCAAGATTCAACATGGTAAGATCTTTTTGTACCTTAGAAACATCATTTTTAACATCAGACACATCTTTATGCACATTGGATAAATCTTTATGGACATTGGACACGTCTGTGCGCATGTCAGTTACAGCATTCCCGATTCCCTGGGTATTGATCTGTAAACGCGACATAGTATTTTCTAGGTTTGCAGAACTGGTCTGGAGAACTTTCATATTCTCATCCAGCATCTGCTTTACACTTTCATTCATGCTAGCTTTCAAGTTAGCAGACAAATTACTAGCATTCCTAGCTTCCATCTCCTCCATTCGACTAGTATTCCTAGCTTCCATTTCCCTCACACTTTCATTCATGCTAGCTTTCATTTCTCTTGCACTTTCATCCAGCCTAATAGACAAATTAGCCGACAAACTGTTGGACATCTCCTCAAACATCTTCCTCAAACTCTCATCTGCCATTTCAATAATATTTCAATAATAAACTGCTTTAGTGACATACATCAAACAGAGCAAAATAACAACATCTGAGCAACATTTTTCACCATATATAAATTTGAGCAATTTTCTGTCTTAAATCTAACTTATAATTACCTTATAATTAACCTTCGTAGACACTTCATGTTGAAATAAACTCAAGCACATGTTCAAGTTTCTTTGGTTCATTTTAAAATATCCTAACACAAATAATTTACATTTATAATCCAAATAGTTTAATTTTATCTTTAATATGACTATACATGTCATAAGCCGGTCAAATAAAATAAGATTCCAGATCATAGGCGATTTTTCTAAGTTTCCAGCCTATTTAACCTCTCTCAAGTTGTATAAGATCTGATCCTTTCTGAGTGCAATTTTCCTAATACAACACAACATTTTATCCCTATATAATCACACTCTCAAATTCTACAATTGGCTAAGACATCTAAAAAAGAATCAACCTCTTTATTTGAGTCTTCACAATCCCTTTGACATCGATAACTTGGTAATCCAATGTTATTCGAACACTCCACAAAAATTGCGGTGTCAATTCTACTGCAATAACTTGGTAATCCAATGTTTTGCTGATCGTGCCAATCGAGACAATCGAGCCCCACACGTTGATTGCGCCAATCGTACTGTACCCGATATCCGGATAGTAGGCTGTCAGATATCCGCCCCCTCAATCGGATTGCCAATAATCAAACGCACCGGCATAGCTACATCAATGAAAATGGCACTGACAGATACTATCGAGCTTAGAGCACAATAGTTAACAAGAAAATTATTGTGGAACACACAAAAATATACGGGGGTTCATACTTACCTTTACTTACCTCTTAAATTTATCTCGGGGACTGGGTTGTCAGCTGGATCACTTAAAGTATGCCCACACAATAACCTCCACCATGATATTTAAAATGAACCAGAACGAAGACGAGAAACTTTAAACTGCACAATCATTTATTTCACATAAAGAATGATTTTAACAAAATTAAACAACAAAATCAACGTGGCAATCAGAAGCCATCGACCACATAACCATGTCCTCCTGTAGGACCTGTATTCTCTACATATAATGTTTCAGCTTTCTCAAGCTCATAGCAACGTAAAAATAATAATGCATATGGAATGGAAACGGGATTTGGGATGAGACGCATATATCAATTGTTTTGCGTGTTTATATACTGCACATTTTATTTATAGCCACAAGGCTATTATGGAACGTCCTTGGCCTCTGTAACACAGTTGTCCGGGCCAGCTGCAATGCACCTGTATTGTCAAAGCGGACTCCCGTTCGTTCAACCCTAGCATAAGCGTGTTACCTCAGAGCTCGGCTCTCCTTTTCAAATACGTAAATGTTCACATCTCAACTGAAATATTATCACGCAAATGTCTTACATGCTTCATTCAAACACCAGTGGATTACCCCAACAATCCCAAATCATGATTAATTGTTCAAACCACTTGTTTAACTTGCGTTGTTTAGAGTATAAAAACAAAACTCTAAATGTTAATAACAAAAGTTGATTAATTATTTATAACAATAATAAATTGTTTATAACAATGTCAAATGACAATTGAAAAATTTATACACGCCTGTATTAATCACTATCATTTCAAATTATTTAACAAAGATATTTACAAAATTATTTACAATATTAATTGTTTATATTATTTATACAAGAAATACATTAAACCACACGTTTATCCGGTTGATAATTACTTAAATCGTGTTGATATAATCGACCAATGAAGGCTAGTTATATTTAACTGTCAAATTCAGGTTTAATAAGGTTTAATAATAATTATTAATATTTGTGACGGTAACCTCCATTCAAAATCTTTATCTCAAATTATTTAACACTCTTGTTAATTTTAACAGTATCTTCATATGAATAATCTTTCAAAGAACAAGAACAATACAATACAATCAGCGGGAAAATACTTCGCTTATAACGCACAAAATTGCACAACAATTGGCCCAAAATTCATCATATATCTTCATATATATGGCATAAAAATCTTCCAAACTACACAAAAAAAACTCCACTTATTAATTCATCAACTTCATTAATTATTGTGGGAACCTCCTTCATTATTCAAGGGCATTATTCAACAGCGACTTTTACACGTCCACTGAACTAACGATTATACATCCATTGTTCCTCTTTAAAAATTCTTATATTCATCAATTGTAATAATGACTGTTATTATTTAACCTTCGTGGGTTTCATTCATGAATCGATATGAAGTAAAAATTTGCCAATCACAAATAAATTTAATAGCAAATACGATTAGACACTCCTGCCTGGTCTATCAAAATTGAGATTAACATCTTCAAAGTAACGCAGTATAAAAATACTATCTTCAAACAAAGTTCATCTAAACTGCAAAATAGTCGAATAGAACACAATCAGATTGTGGAATGCGAACATTATTGTTCCAATCTATAATTGAGAAAAACTCCTATCAAATGTTCATTACTATAGTGTATTCAATAAATTGTAATGAACGTTCATATTTCATAAAATTGTCTATAATGCAATGATAAATGTCTATGTTGCAATCATGTTCATAAGACGACTAGTATTTCAAAGATCGTCGATATCGTAATAGATTTTAACGCTCTAAAATCTTTTAATCATTCTTCTTTCTTGAGGATGACAGAAAATTGGTCAAAGTAATTTACTGAATAGAATTACTTTACTAAAATGACACGCTGTCTGAATTCAAATCTGCCATAGCAAATCATTAACTTTACAGTCAAATCGTGACTACAAAAATATGCAAATTACTGAAAGAATCTAAATCATCAGTCTCAACTGATCCAAAATTATTAAGTATGCCAATGACATAGCTATGTCTCAAAAATCGAAGAAAAAGGCATAAATCATCGAAGTGTACTGAGTACAGAAATATCAATCAAGAAAATGGGGCAAAAGATAGGACAGAAAATATGGGAAGAATGGTTGCTCAGATATCGCTACAAGACTCAAATAATACAAGAAACGTTCACGACTACCTTATCTGTTGATTGAAGTTCCAGAGGAAAGTTTTCAAAGAAAACTGCTGTTGGTTCCAATTCACCAGCGTAAAGATGTGCTCCGACCTCGAATTTGGAATCAGCGTCCTCGGAGAATCGAACTGCTTCCTCCTCCGAAATTGCACTGCTCCGTGGATACGAAAAACATCCTTCTGGCAAAACTCTTCTTTGTGCGCCGGGACAACCCTGGCCTCTCTTGAAAGTTCCCTGAAGTTCTAGCAGGAATTCGCCATGAAGTTTATTGTAGTTATTTCTGCAGAAATATTCATAGTTGTGGAGTATGAAAATATTTCCACTGTTATCTGGTATAATTCAGCGATGGATTCACGATGCATGAGTGTAGTAGGATGTTCACTACATGCTCGCTTTTGTAGAAAGACGATTAACGAAGTTCCATGCTGTTACTTTACTCCAACGATATATGTCCCAATTGCATTAAAGCCTTAGCCTTCCATCTCAACTACTGTTATAATCATTGAAAGCACTGCAAGATTATAATGTTCCATGGTCGAATGTATCGTTGTAATACCAAACGTATTCTCCAATATCACTGTTGCACTCCACGTGTCAGCCGTAGTGTATAATGTGGAATATTAAAAGTGTTTCTCATGTGGCGAGAAAATCACTTTTGTTGGCAGCCGTAAAGTTCCAATATCTTTCGAAGTATAACTGTGAAATTGTTCAAATCTTCTACACACCTCAATGTTATACTGCCCAATAGAATTATAATAAAGGCTGAAGTTAGCGCTTGATATCTTGACTGGTGGAAACGTTAATGTGAGCGTTTCAACTTCACCTAGTTTCGAGCAGCGTAAAATGGAACTGCTCCGTGTTCGTTCGATGCGCCAGGCTTTAACCACGCTAAAGACAACTTACTTCACTGAATCACTTGAAAATAACTATATATCACCAGAAATATATATGCGATCTGACATATGAGATCTGAGAGCTCCTCTCTCCTGTGCACGACCTTTTATCAACTTCTTAAGGGGCGTATCCATCCCTTCCATAGCCTGTTGCTGCGTCATTGCTAGAAGTTTTAACTTTGGCTATACTTGACGGATTTTCAAATTTCAAAAACTCAAAATTAATTTCTTCAAAATTCCAAATCAATGCCATAACTGAAAATAGATTTCCACAAATCTGCATGCCAAAAGTAATCAAATATCGTAGTTTCAGCAATCTCCGTCTTCCTTCCAAACTATCGTTCATTGGTTCGAGTCTCTCCTCCAATAGCGTAGCTTCTTCCTTAGCACAATACCTTGTTTCCTGCGACTGCGTCGTAAATCTAAGATCTTTCTCGAACAAAATCATGACGTCACCAAGAATCTCAGCTCAATCAGCCTACTGGCATGAAATCTGCGTCATCCGTGCCTACGTCATGAATATCCACGTCATAACTATGACATTCATAACTTTACTCACATTTGCCAATACAGCCATCGTGGTCTCAATATAATTCAATTTCCGGGGGCAGTAACTTCGTTTGCCTTTTCAGCCACCTAGAAGTGGATTTCCGAAGATTCCTCCGTATACTTCAGATGGTTCCTAACCTAAGGGAACAGCTTCCCAATCCTACCCTCAACTAAATATACTCACACCATAATAGCAGTGGCTATCAGACAAGTACACGGGGCTGAATGACCACGATGTCCAATCCCTAACTGAAATAACAAACACCTCAGAATTCCAGCATCTCCTACATTTGAGATTCAATTTTGTCAGCCTATTCTTGTAGTTGTTAATTTATGTTAATTATTAAGGGCTTGGCGACATCGTGGTCATGTAGCCCTGTGTACTTACGTGTGAGTAGAATTCGTTAGACAACCTGTGCTGTTGTATTGTCAGTAGTAGTGTGTATTTGCAATGCAGGTGATGATTGGGAAGAAGGCGATAGTGCCCTTAAGTGAAGAACCATCCCGGCATTTGCCAGGAGTAGAAGTCGTAAACCACAGAAAACCACTTTTAGGACGGCTGAGTTGGGAATCGAACCCACCTCTTCTCATTTTTGCCTCACGACTCTGAGTGAACATCGTTATAGCCCTCAGACCTGAATTACATTTTTTGCAGAGCCGGGAATCGAACCCGGACCTCCGTGGTGACAACCTGTTCGTGGTTGCGGTATTATTTTGCTAGGATTTGACAATGTTGCCGTCTGAATTAACATTTTTCTGCAAAATGGCTGAAATGAAAGTTGCTGAAAGCTGACCTTTACCCATATAAAGTAGTACATAATGGTCTGTAATGGATCTGAAGAAAATTTGAAATAGATTCACTAGAGGAAGGGTGGTTCTAGGAGGGAGAAGAAAGTACTTCCAGAGAATTTTACAACGAATATCGCGATTGATACTCAGTCTATATAATAAGTTACTTATTTTGCGTGTGGCTTTAGGTGCCGGGAGTGTCCGAGGACATATACGGCTCGCCGGAGTTTGTAGCTGCTTCTGTGCGGGCACCCAAGTACCGTCTTATGTGGCGGAGATGAAATTAATGAGTATGACTGAAACTGGGCAGGTCCAATTTCTAGTAGTTCCAACTTTGGATTCCAGGCGTCACTAATACCCAGCGTCAAACGTTGGAACTTGATAGAGCGTTTCTAGCCAAATAACCTAAAAGTTATCTACATACTGCCAATTGTAGTGGAAGGTTCTTTTACATGCCATGAATCTATGACATGGGCCCGCCGGCTTTACTTCCCCTCCGAAGGAAGGCATACTGAAGTATTTCAACGCTCTTAAAAAATCCGACGCCTTCGGCCGGGATTGAACCCACGATTTTGGGCAGTTCAACATGCTACCGACAACGTGACCGAATAAGTTTATTGCAGCCGAATGAAGATATACAATATCTGTTAATACGATCAAATTTGCACTCGAAGAGTTTGGTTTTATAAGTTCAATCTAAGACCATATTCTGGTTTTGCACTGGAAGTGGTAAGTTCGCACTTTCTGCCACATATTTTGCTTGATGATACTTTGTATCTACACACATTTTATGGTGGAAACCCGTTAATCGCGAGTCCTATGATTATGTGCCTTCGTGATTGATTACTCTTGATCCATTGTCTACAAGTATTTATCATGGCGTCCATTCCGAAGAAGTCTGTATCTATCTCTTTCTCCTTCTGTTTCCTTCTTTCCGACTGCGGTGGCATCTAGTAACCAAGTTCAGAACTAGTATTCGTTGACGATGGCGTTTGGTAACAAAAGTGAGAACTACTTGACAAATGAATGTCTGCAGTCCTTACTTGATTAATAACAGATGACACACACTAATACAGTCATCACAATTAACACCGGTTATCAGACAGATTATACACACATCCAAAGTACACAGGACTACAAGACCGCGTCGACGCAGCCCCTAAACTGAGGAACCAACCAACCAACCTATCAGGATGCAATGACACATTGGAAAGGTGAACCAATTGTTATGTCAAGCACTGGCGTTGCACTAAGGAGCCTGAGGCAAATGACCTTGCTGTTTCGACCCTTAAAACAATAACAATGCAACAATATACCCTGGAGTCTACTGCGTGGATTGAAGGAACTTGATGTAGACACAAATTTATACAAGCCAATGCAAAGAGCGGTCATCATTGCTACAACCAGATTAGTACGAAAATTCATGGACCAGTAAAAATAGTATTTTAAAGGTGATGATTAGGTGATTTCGGTGGCGTAGTTGGGAGCATGCTGGGCTTCTATGCCCAAGATTGCGGGTTCAAACCCGGCCAAAGTCGTCGGATTTTTGAACAGCGTTAAAAATCCCTCAGTATGCCCTCCTTCGGAGGGTAAGTAAAGCCGGTGGTTCCATGTCATATATATATATATATATATATATTTATTTATTTATTTATTTATTTATTTATTTATTTATTTATTTATTTATTTATTTATTTATTTATTCATGACATGTAAAAGAACCTTCCACTAACTACAATAAAATTGCGTGTAGCTGATTTTGTAGGTTATATTTGATTAATGCTTTATTAAGTTCCAACGTTCGCCACCAGGTGACGGTTGCGGTAGCTTCTAATAGCCAAGTTAACAGCTAGGTGTCGTTGACGGTAGTAATTGGTAGCAAAAGTAGGAACTACTTGAAATTGATCGATTGATATTCAGTCTGCAGTCCTTACCTGAATTATAGTTTACACACCTCTAATACAGCCATCAGAATTTACACCGATTTTATCAGACAGATTCTACACACACCCAAAGTACACGGGGCTACATGACCGCGTTGTCGCAGCCCCTAAACTGAGGAACCAACCATATACTGCATATGCCAGATAATGTGAACTTACATAATAGTCTAATAATAACTAGGCGTTATTGTCTACGCTCTATATCACAGGACCATCTCGTGGTGAGCATTCTTGGCTGTCATTCCGGAGTCCGGTTTCGATTCTCGACTCTGCCAAAAATCTTAATTCTGGTGTGAGGATTGGAACGGGTTACAATCAAAACTGAATAGACGTAATTTCGTTTGCCTTCTCAGCCACCTAGAAGTGGATTTCCGAATATTCCTCCGTATACTTCAGATGGTTCCTAACCTAAGGGAACAGGATCTACTTCCCAATCCTAACCTCAACTTAAAATACTCACACCATAATAGCAGAGGCTATCAGACAAGTACACGGGGCTGAATGACCACGACGTCCAATCCCTAACTGAAACAACAAACACCTCAAAATTCCAGCAGCACCTACATTTGAGATTCAATTTTGTCAGCCTATTCTTGTAGTTGTTAATGTATGTTAATTATTAGGGGCTTGGCGACGTCGTGGTCATGTAGCCCTGTGTACTTAGGTGTGAGTAGAATTCGTTTGACAACCTGTGCTGTTGTATTGTCAGTAGTAGTGTGTATCTGCAATGCAGGTGATGATTGGGAAGAAAGCGATAGTGGCCTTAAGTTAAGAACCATCCCGGCATTTGCCTAGAGTAGAAGTGGGAAACCACAGAAAACCACTTTCAGGAAGGCTGATATGGGAATCGAACCCACCTCTTCTCATTTTTGCCTCACGACTCTGAGTGGTCCTCGTTCTAGCCCTCAGACGAGAATTACATTTCTTAGAAGAGCCGGGAATCGAACCTGGACCTCCATGGTGACAGCCAAGAATGTGACAGCCTGTTCGAGGTTGCGGTATTATTTTTATAGGTTTTGACCATGTCGCCGTGTGAAATAACATTTTTCTGCAAAATGGCTGAAATGAAAATTGCTGAAAGCTGGCCTTCACCCATATAATAATACATTATGCAACGAGCCTATAATGGCAATAATTAAGACACGAGTATTGCGAGTTTTATAATGGCCATACGAGTGTCTTAATTACCATTATAGGCGAGTTACATACGACTGTTTATGTTCGACGATAATTATTATAACTATTTTATGTTCGAACAAAAATATTCATAAATATCTGTCGAGATTTCGCCAGTTTTATGTACTGAACAGAGCGCATGAGACGCAGGGAATGCCTTGTATTTGACCATGGCCACCTCGATTACTCCACTATGACACTAGGCCAGGCAGTGTGATTTACATTAGAAGGCCGTGGAACTCAGCGATCTAATTATCTAATTGGTCAAACAACTGTTTCTTGAGCTCTGATTGGTGGGAGAAACTGTTTCATAATGAAAAATAGTGTTATAATGAGCCTCATTATAGTACAGTTATCGGACAGATAATAGTCAGGGTCGAACATAAAGTAGTACATATGATCTGCAATGAAACTGAAGCGACCTTGAAATAGATTCACTAGAGCAGGGGTGGTTCTAGGAGGAAGTAGCAAGTTAACACTACATCCAGAGAATTTTACAACGAATATCGCGATTGCTATTCAGTCTAAACTGTGTAATAATAAGTTATTTATTTAGCGTATGGCTTGTAGTGCCGGGAGTGTCCGAGGACATGTTCGGCTCGCCATAGTTTGTAGCTGCTTCTATGTAGACAACCATGGGGTGAGCTACAAGTACCGTCTTATGTGGATGAGATGAAATTAATGAAGATGAATGAAACTGGGCAGGTTCAATTTCAAGTAGTTCCAACTTAGGCTACCAGACATCACTGATACCCAGCGGCGAACGTTGGAATTTGATAGAGCGTTTCTAGCCAAATAAACTAAAAGTTAGCTACACACTACAATTGTAGGGGTAGGTTCTTTTACATGCCATAAATCTGTGACATGTGCCGACTGGCTTTAGTTTCCCTCCGAAGGAAGGCATACTGAAGTATTTTAACGCTCTTAAAAATCCGACGACTTTGGCCGGGATTGAACCCACGATTTTGGGCAGTTCTTCATGGTACCGACTACGTGACCGAATAAGTTTATTGCAGCCGATTGAAGATTTACAATATCTGTTAATACGATCAAATTTGCACTCGAAGAGCATTCCATAACTGTCTATTGGTTTGGTTTTATAAGTTCAAAGACCATATTATGGTTTTGCACTGGTTAAAGTGGTAATGTTCGCACATTCTGCCTCATATTTTGCACACACGTTGTTCATTTGCTTGATGATACTTTGTATCTACACATATTTTATGGTGGAATCCGCTAATCGCGAGTCCTATGATTACGTACGTTCGTGTTTGATTACTGTTAGTCCATTGTCTACGAGCACGGTATTTATCATGGCGTCCATTACGAAGAAGTCAGTATCTATCTCTTTCTCCTTCAGTTTCCTTCTTTCTATTACTTCTTTGTAAAAGCCTATATTTGGTACTGATTCTTAGAGTCATATATCTTCTAGGAGAAAAGTTTCTCTTGCTAGGACATATGCCATTCTCTTTGGTGCATACTTGCTTACTCCTATGGCCCTTTTGATACAGTATATCCTGTTTACACGTTTTGTAGTTATACCAAGTCAATAATTTCCAGTTTGTCCCATATGAGTTCAATTATTCAGTTTTTATAAATATCCAATTTACTGAGCATTATATCTTACAAACATATTAATAATATAATTCTTATCTGCAGAGGACTAGTTTGTCTCTGTTCATGAGCCATGCCATTTATGTTCCATGATTCATGTATTCCCTTTGGCCCATGCTTAGCAGCGAGCTCCGCTGAAGATTTGAAGTTGCCATGCGGTTAAGACTGTGTGGTATTTTGTACGGGACGGCGTGTAGATCTGTTTTAATACACCATGCGTCAACGTTTCGCTCCACACGACGTAATTTTAAACCTACCAACAGTTCTCCCTCTTGACAACAGAATGCACTGATATAAAACAATATTCGGTTAGTTATTAATATAAAAATGTATTCATTTTTACGTTGCTTGACTAAAACGTCACATATTGTGAATGTGTTAAAGTCCTTAATGTAGCCTGCTGCTTACAACTTGTACAGGACAGAGCAGAGTTATTCAATACTCGAGTCGATTAATGAAATATCAGTGAAACACAACATGTCCTCAGGACTTTCGACTCCCGGCCATGAAAGCGGGCTTGTTTGGTTTTATAAGTTCAAAGACCATATTATGGTTTTGCACTGGTTAAAGTGGTAATGTTCGCACATTCTGCCTCATATTTTGCACACACGTTGTTCATTTGCTTGATGATACTTTGTATCTACACATATTTTATGGTGGAATCCGCTAATCGCGAATGTGTATGTATTCATGTATTCCCTTTGGCCCATGCTTAGCAGCGAGCTCCGCTGAAGATTTGAAGTTGCCATGCGGTTAAGACTGTGTGGTATTTTGTACGGGACGGCGTGTAGATCTGTTTTAATACACCATGCGTCAACGTTTCGCTCCACACGACGTAATTTTAAACCTACCAACAGTTCTCCCTCTTGACAACAGAATGCACTGATATAAAACAATATTTGGTTAGTTATTAATATAAAAATGTATTAATTTTTACGTTGCTTGACTAAAACGTCACATATTGTGAATGTGTTAAAGTCCTTAATGTAGCCTGCTGCTTACAACTTGTACAGGACAGAGCAGAGTTATTCAATACTCGAGTCGATTAATGAAATATCAGTGAAACACAACATGTCCTCAGGACTTTCGACTCCCGGCCATGAAAGCGGGCTTGTTTGGTTTTATAAGTTCAAAGACCATATTATGGTTTTGCACTGGTTAAAGTGGTAATGTTCGCACATTCTGCCTCATATTTTGCACACACGTTGTTCATTTGCTTGATGATACTTTGTATCTACACATATTTTATGGTGGAATCCGCTAATCGCGAATGTGTATGTATTCATGTATTCCCTTTGGCCCATGCTTAGCAGCGAGCTCCGCTGAAGATTTGAAGTTGCCATGCGGTTAAGACTGTGTGGTATTTTGTACGGGACGGCGTGTAGATCTGTTTTAATACACCATGCGTCAACGTTTCGCTCCACACGACGTAATTTTAAACCTACCAACAGTTCTCCCTCTTGACAACAGAATGCACTGATATAAAACAATATTCGGTTAGTTATTAATATAAAAATGTATTAATTTTTACGTTGCTTGACTAAAACGTCACATATTGTGAATGTGTTAAAGTCCTTAATGTAGCCTGCTGCTTACAACTTGTACAGGACAGAGCAGAGTTATTCAATACTCGAGTCGATTAATGAAATATCAGTGAAACACAACATGTCCTCAGGACTTTCGACTCCCGGCCATGAAAGCGGGCTTGTTTGGGGTGGCAGAAAACCTTCGGCACAGTATGGAGAGAGGGACTCCTTTTAAAATTCTTAAGAGTGATCCCCTGCAGAATACTAGCCCAGTTATTAAACAATATGTTATGTGATAGATATTTCCAAGTCATCCTGGGCAAGGAAATCAGCAATCGAAGAACTCTGAAAAACGGTCTTCCACAGGGCTCCGTGCTCGCACCAATCCTCTTCAATCTATACATTGCGCACATTCTTCACACTGAAAGTAGGAAATTTGCTTATACTGATGATCTAGCCATTGGCGTCAGTAGAAAGTGCTTAGAGGAAACTGAAAGGATATTGACAGATGATCTTTCAATCCTGTGGCATTATTGCCTTAAGTGGCGATTCACACCTAGCCCAAGTAAAACAGAATCTTCTTGCTTTCATCTTCACAACCGACAGGCTAACCGTCAACTGAAAATCTGTTTTAATGGGAACTTTATTTAATACAATCCTACACCGAAGTATTTGGGTGTCACACTCGACAGATCCTTAACCTACCGAAAACATCTGTCTAATACTACAGCCAAGGTACTACCAAGAACAACATCCTTCAAAAGCTGTGTGGTACTACATGGGGATCAACAGCTACAACACTTCGCTGCTCTGCACTGGGACTAGTCTATAGCACAGCAGAATAATGCGCTCCTGTATGG
Organism: Meconema thalassinum; assembly: GCA_946902985.2. NCBI lineage: Eukaryota > Metazoa > Arthropoda > Insecta > Orthoptera > Tettigoniidae > Meconema > Meconema thalassinum. Next base: position 304,558,166 of record OX336391.1, read on the forward strand.
CTAAATAGCAATCATACCAACAAACTCGACACCCAACTCAATACAACTATGCGCACGATCACAGGATGTCTAAAATCTACTCCTACATTTTGGCTCCCACCTTAAAGTCACATTCAACCACCTAAACTCAGAAGACTGGATGCTTTGGTACGTGAATATGAGAAAATTTCGGACTACCCCGACCTTCCCATTCATGACTTCATCCTAAGTGCAATATCTGACAGGTTAAAATCCCGACAACCAGCAATAAAATCTGCTATGGGAATTTTTAACAAGGGATTTGATATAAGCGATAGATGGGAACAAAAATGGATCCAGCATGCACCAGCAGAAGTAATAATCAGTTTAAATACTCACAACAAATCTGAGGGATTCGATCTGCCTCGACGTACGTGGAAGACTGCCAACAGGATTCGCTCAAACCATGGAGTATGTAAGGACTTACTCTACAAGTGGAACAAAATTCCCGATCCTACATGTATTTGTGGAGCGACACTCCAGACCATACAACACATTGTGCAGCAGTGTAGTATTACGTCATACTCGGGGGATTTTAAGGATTTTCTCGTGTTGACTCTGTAATGGGTTAAAGTTATATTGAATAAAGTTATATACAAAGCGCTCCACTGTTGGGCGTTATTTGTAATGGGTTATGTTAAAATGAAACTGATTATATGCAAAGGTTAATAATTAACTAGTCGCCCTCTTTTGGGTGATCAAAATGAAACATTTAATTGTGTATTATTTTAATAATGTCTTTGTACTGTTGTCAGCATCACTACAAAAGTACATAATATGTAGTATTATATGTAGCCAGGGCGCCAGATCATTCATATATCATGATCAAAATAATATATTAAACCTCGGTTAAACAGAGGTAGAGCAGCGAAGTTCCTTTCTCCAGCCGTAGTGAAACATTACGTAATCTAACCTTACGATAATTAGTTCAGGAGTGTGGTGTTGCCTTATAGTAATTTCTAGCTACTAAAGGAAACCAGTCAAACATTTGAATTTAAAAATGAATTTAATATATTAAAACAACAAGTGCAAAAATGTACGGGCATCAAAATATAGCTTTACATTCCTTTCTGACTTGGGAACTACCCTTAACGAATTAATATATGGGCTAATATAGGGTTCTATAATTTTATCCTGCAACATGCTTTCAATCTGCCTACTCACAGCTTCCTGGAATTTGTAAGGCACGGGGTAGCGATGACCTACAAAAATACTTCGATCATGTACATTTAATGAATGTTCGTAGCAATTAGCTAATCCAATACGGTTCTCAAATATATACTAATTCTCTTACAACACCTTCAACAATCGATTCACACGATCACACTCTAACGCACTCTGTAATGCAGCCTCACGCAAGGAATCCTCTAGATAATCCTTCGTCATCATACTGCCTAAAAATGTAAAAAAAAACAAGGTTCCCTCTCAAGAGATACCCCAACATTCTCACCACTAACCTCACTAGAAATATGGACTCCTTTAGTCGTTAATACCTCCTCAAGCGTACATATATTCTTAAAACCACCATAAAACTTACTTGAATTAATAAATGACATGATCACATCTGCATTCATCCATCTGAATTTAACACTACCCTCCTTATAACTTAGCTGGACAGAATGTTGCGACATCCAATTAGAACCCCTAATTAATGAATATATCAGATTTGGAATCAATAAACATACCTGTGTTCCAATCTTACCTTCCTTTAAAATTTCAACAACCACTTGTTTAGAAATTATGTGGGATATCTTTCCCGCCGCAGTTAACACACTAGTAGTTCTAATTGGAATTTCCTATATTTTTATACCATGTTCCTTACTATTGTTATAAAATGCTGCACTGATGCAGAAAACCTGACAGTCACTATCAAAAAGTGTATCGATACACGCCCCTAACACTTGTAATTTTTCGACTGAGTAAAAATTAATAACGGTAGGTTCCTTAGATACCTCCACAAATTCTCTTTATAAATAATTACGGATGCTTAGGTCATACGGTTCTATATTAATGTATAGTTATACTTTCCTCTTTCCTCATAACAATAGTTTCTTCCTCCTCCGTATTATATTTATTAATAGTAACGCTGTATTTCGCCTTTCCGCCTATCACTTCCCCTATTCTACCTTCTATGACATGCCTCTGCACCTCATAATCTTTCTCTCTCTCTTTCATCCCATTTTCCCTTTTCTCTATCAACTTAATCCTTTTCTCTTTCATTTTACTTCTAAAAGTTCTTCCAGCATCCCTTCCCGTCATTTCTCCACTATCTCTCTCCACCATTTCCTCTAACATCGTGCTTTGCTTGTGCTTTTTTTTCTATTCTTCAGATTCCTTATCTCATTCTTCTGATTTTCTCGTTCAATAATTAAGTCTTTTTCTATTAATTCATTTCTTAATATCTTCTGTTTCTCCTCTTTCTTACTGAGTTCTATAATCTCTTCTACAGGTATCCTGCTTTCACCTATCATTTCCGCTACCTCCAATGACTGCTCTCCCTCATCTAAGCTACTTTCACCTATGTCTGTCCTAATTTCACCTACACTCGTCTCTAAATACTGCACATCTACTTCACAATCCTCTATCGACTCTATCAACTCTACTATGTTTTCTCCTACTATCTTCGCTAGCTGCTCTCCCTCATCTAAGCTACTTTCACCTATGTCTGTCCTAATTTCACCTACACTCGTCTATAAATACTGCCCATCTACTTCTCAATCCTCTATCGTCTCTATCAACTTTACTATGCTTTCTCCTACTATCTTCGCTAACAGCTCTCCCTCATCAAAGCTTATTTCACCTATGTCTGTCCTAATTTCACCTACACTCGTCTCTAAATACTGCACATCTACTTCACATTCCTCTATCGTCTCTATCAACTCTATCATGCTTTCTCCTACTATCTTCGCTAACTGCTCTTCCTCATCTAAGCTAATTTCACCTATGTCTGTCTTACTTTCACCTACACTCGTCTCTAAATACAGCGCATCTACTTCACAATCCTCTATCGTCTCTATCAACTCTACTATTCTTTCTCATACTATCTTCGCTAACTGCTCTTCCTCATCCAAACTACTTTCACCTACTCTCCTCTTCTCCTCATGCTCTATTTCACTTTCACTTACACTTATCTCTAAATACTGCACATCTATTTCTTTTTCACCTAACGTCTCCCCTATTTCTATCTGCTTTCACCTCCAACCACCTCTGATTCCAATCTGCTTTCACCTAAAATATCTTCTACCTCTCTCATCCACTCCAGATGACCTCTTTCCATTTCTCCATGTATCTCATCTATGTATCTTATTATCTCCCTACTGCGAATCTGCAATTCCATAATTAAGTTACTTTTACCTATGTCTTCCTCTAATCTACTTTCAACTAATTTCCCTTGTGCGACTAACCGCCTTCTGATTTCATTTTCCTCTACTTGAGCTATCCAGAGCATTATGTTAACGCTTTCTTTAGGATCCAAAGAACGAAACTCCTTGCCACTCATACCTACGATCGCCCTAAATTTCTCGTCCGAAATCATTTTGCAATATACTTAATATAATTACCCTCCAAAATTCACTTCACTGTCCCCCAAAATCAATCACTGACAATGCATTAATTCACTTCACTTTCCCCCAAAATCACTGACAATTTGCACTGAATTTACACTCACTCTTTCCGTAAATATCGTTAGGTTTTCGTTCCCCACGTTTGGCGCCATTTGTAATGGGTTAAAGTTATATTGAATAAAGTTATATGCAAAGCGCTCCACTGTTGGGCGTTATTTGTAATGGGTTATGTTAAAATGAAACTGATTATATGCAAAGGTTAATAATTAAATAGTCGCCCACTTTTGGGTTTCATTTTGATGTATATTATTTACAGGTCACTTTCATTATGTAAAGAAGAAAGAAAGAGACATTATGAACCGTAAAAGACTGGAATTATGAAATTTTTTAAAAAATTTAACACTTGAAGGGTATAATTTGTTGATGTTGGTAATTGCTTTGAAGGGTATAATATTGTCGATGTTTGTAATTTCTTTAAAGGGTATAATATTTCATATTTGTACAAGTGTTGAAGAGAAGTATGGAGATATGATTGTTGACATATACCATAATTATCTTGGGCGAAATGTAACGGTCCCAATTTGTGACCAGAATGAAATATTTTTATATATTTTATTATTATTATTATTATTATTATTATTATTATTATTATTATTATCAATATTTTTCATTTTACCTTTTATTAGTTATTATGTTAACTAATATGTTTATATCTATTATTATGTGATAATGTAGAATATTGTGGGAATTGAAAGGACTTTGGAGCTATACACATTATATTTGAAATAAGTTAGGCGCTTGACTGGATTCTATTTCGGAAGAAAATACGTACAAGAGGAAGAAAGAGGGTTATTCGCGGAAGGCCGGCTCATCTACTGCTTCTTGGTAACGACATGAATAGACACTAATGTCTTTCACATCAAGTATTCTACCAGTAAACAAATCATACTAGGAAGGGATTCTATGACGACTCGCCATTAACAATGCTGGGCTTGTGAATGAGTCCTTTGGTACTTTATAAATAAAAAGGTGGGGTGGACCTCCCGAGAAATGTTACAAAGAAGTATTGTCATTATTGATATTTGAAAGGCGTGCAATATTGCCTAGCGACTGCAGAAGGGGGGATGGACACGTGCCCAACCTGGGAACGATATATATATGACGGCCGCCCAGCTGGTTTATTATTATTATTATTATTGAATGGCTGGCAGGAGACTGATTGGAGCTGGACGTACAGGCACAAGAATGGAACGTGTAGCGAGATGGAGTTGGAAATTAACATTCATCTGTAACGCAGTGCTAAATTATACAGTTGACTATTTAAGTATGTGAATTTGATAAGACATTCAGTCTCATCAAACTGTGTCATGGTTGTGTACAAGGCTATTGTCACAGGGATGATTTATGGAATTTATTCCGTCACCCACGTATAAATTCATTACGTTGAGGAAGATCAGGGTCATCATGAACTCTCTACGCAACAACCCATCAACATTGATCTTCAATGCGGTAAGCGATATAAACAGTTTTACTCCAGTCAAATCCGGAAGATCTCATGCTTATTAAATTCAAGACATTTTATTCAATTAACTCAGTATACTACAATTTCCAATCAAGTCCCATAATACAAGTAAATTCAGTAGATTTTCTAATTTAAATTTATTATTATTATCTTTAGTATTTTATTCTTTTTTGCACTTGTTGTTTTTATATATTACATTCATTTTTAAATTCAAATGTTTGACTGGTTTCCTTTAGTAGCTAGAAATTACTATAAGGCAACACCACACTCCTGAACTAATTATCGTAAGGTTAGATTACGTAATGTTTCACTACGGCTGGAGAAAGGAACTTCGCTGCTCTACCTCTGTTTAACCGAGGTTTAATATATTATTTTGATCATGATATATGAATGATCTGGCGCCCTGGCTACATATAATACTACATATTATGTACTTTTGTAGTGATGCTGACAACAGTACAAAGACATTATTAAAATAATACACAATTAAATGTTTCATTTTGATCACCCAAAAGTGGGCGACTATTTAATTATTAACCTTTGCATATTAACAGTAATCAAGTTCATTAAACCATTACATATAACGCCTAACAGTGGAGCGCTTTGCATATAATCAGTTTCAATTTAACAATAACCCATTACAACTCCAGATGCTATTAAGTGGATTGACAATTTAAATTTTACATTATAAGTGCCAATTGTAACTAACGTTCTCTGTTTTGCTTTTATTGTAATAATGTCCTAGTATTTTTGCTGGTAACTTATGTATTCTGAATATTGTTGTGTTTTACAATGTGTTGCCATACGCTAAATAATAAATAATAATATGGCAGTCCAAATCACACGATGATGATTCGTGAAAGATATATATGTTCGTGATTACAATACATCTCAACTACAGATTGCCCAGTAGAGGTCCTGCTTCTCTACCAGATTGCAGTGTAAAACTTTGAAAAGTTCTAATAACTGATAGCTGGCTCTAATACACAAGGTAATTGAGGTAATGCGTTTATAACCTAACTGTTATTATTATTATGTTGATAACAGGTTGCTTAAAGCCTACCCCAACAGATAAGCTCTACTACCTGGCTGGAATAGCACCACCTTGTGTACGCAGAGAGATGGCTGCCATCAGGGAGAAGCTGAGAGTGGGTGAGAAAAACGCCCATCCACTGCAAGGATATAATCCTCCTTAGCAACGAGTGAGTCCCGAAAGAGCTTCATGTGGACATCTAAGATGCTTACCGTCTCACCGGAGAAGGCAAGGCTGGAATTATGGAAGAAGACGACCCCTCGCCCCAGTGGTTGGATGCCAGTAGCTGAAAAACTACCACCCGGACTCAACGAAAGCTGGTTGGTGGGGAAGTCCATGAACAGGTTACGATCAGGAGTTGGAGGATCCCGAAACAATCTGAGGAGCTGGGGACTCAGTACTGGTGACCGTCTTGCGAATGTGGACAAGAACAAACTACAAAACACATTCATCATTGCCCTCTGTGCCCTTCATCTTGTGTAGAGGGAGATCTCCTGCTAGCCACTCCGAGCGCTTTGGATGTTGCTCAGTATTGGACACGTGCTATATAAATAGACAGTTTTACCCTTATATGTATAGAAGCTGTACATTTGTATGTTTCCGACACGAGTAATTAATAAATGAATTATTATTATTATTATTGTTATTATTATTATTATTATTATTATTATTATTATTTTTATTAATATTATCATTATTGTGATTATTATTATTATTATTAATACCGTTATCATTATTGTTACTATAAGTCTAACTAAAGTGTGTTAGATAATTCTAGTGCCAACAAGGACAGGAGAATATTATTTCCTCTTCAAATAAGCAGCAAGGTATTGGAATATTCAGCAAATATTCCAGGTTTATGCCATATCTGTTGCGGGATTTCACATAAACGCACCGAGTCAGGATCATCAGCGGGCTCTCGATACACCCTTCCCGGTCCACCACTGGGGTAGTGGACCATGCAAACGTCCCATACCGTACTTATTAGCACACCGCCCACAGCTTTTCTATCCCTATACATAGAGGTATGAGATGGTACAAACTATGCAGGCAGAACACTCTTCCAGCCAAGATCACTTCAAATATTTTTCTCTTATAATGCGCCATATATATCTCACTCAGTTCCGAAACAAAATGTTGCGCTTAACAGTATGTTGGTATGATGAGATAGCTACGCCTTGGCACTTGGGATTTAGTGGCCCTCAAGCTTGGAGACCTCTGGTGTGTAGGACACATCGTTCACGCACTGTAATTTAACTTCATTTCACTTTAGTTAGGGACTTAATTTAGCTATTGTATTACTGCATTTCTCGTTGCTTCCAGGACTCTGTTCCCAACTGCATTGTATGTAATAATAATAATAATAATAATAATAATAATAATAATAATAATAATAATAATAATAATAATGAATACTATTAAGGAAAATTCACAGCCTGCTTCCAGTGGACCGACCGGGTCAGGGAATGGAATGAATGAAGTCCCCATCTAGCGGCAAGGATATGAACTGTGCCGGCTGCCGAAGCCTGTCGCACTCCCCTAGGGCAATGAGTAAATGAAGGGCAGATGAAATGAAATGATATTGCAGAGTGTTGATGGAATGAAATTGTGACAGGGAAATCCGGAGTACCCGGAGAAATACCTGACTACCGCCGCTTTATTCAGCACTAATCTCACAAGGGGTGACTGGGATTTGAACTACGGACCCAGCGGTGAGAGGCCGGCGTGCTGCCGCCTAAGCCATGGCGGCTTAATAATAATAATAATAATAATACGTTCCTTTTTAGTAAAGCATCGAGTGCCGAACGTACTCCGTTTCGAAAAATAAATGTTCGCGGCCATGATTACGAATTTATGAACGATTCAAACCTAAAGTTTAATAGGGTATAAGTAGTTACACAAATTTACCTCGTGGCGTAGTAACTGGCATTATTGGCTGTCACAATGGAGATCCAGGTTCGATTCCATACGCTGCCAAGAAATGTAATTCTGGTCAAGAGTCTGAATGAGGCTCACTCATATTCATGATGCAGAATTCAAAAAAAAGGTGGGTTGGATTTCTATCTCAGATATACTAGAATTATTTTTCTGTGGCTTCCCCTTTATTCTCCAGGTGGATGCCAGGCCACGGCCACCTCCTACTCAAATCCAACATCCAATTAAAAATACACTAGCACAGCCATCACAGTGACACAAGTAATCAGACGGGTTACACACACACCAAAGTGCAAAGGGCTATATGACGACGATGGCGCAAAACCCCGAAATGAATCTAAACGTCGCTGCACAAATATAAGTGTGTTCCAATGCTTGATAAAATGAAATGGCCCTTGAGGAAACCTGAACTGCAGAGCGCAATGCAGCGAGCGCTCAGTGAATTACCATCGCCCTCATCTTGAGCTCGGTTATGAGAGCTGAATGCTGGAAATGGAGCGAGTGGCCAGTAATGGCTCAATCCACAGGTGTCCCATGGAGCTCATATCATTTTTATTGTTTAATGCTATAGACTATGGTGTGATGGAACGAGCACCTGTTGTCTTCGGCAGAACAATGGGCTCCGCTCGCCAAAGAAACTTCTTACACAAGACTGTAAGCCAAGCAACCAACAGAGAAGACAAAACGAACAAGAACTTGGAGGTCACTAAACATTTTCCATCTTAAATTAAAGAGGTAGGTGCATAAAACGATCATCATCATATATATTATTTCAGTAGTATAGATCCCTCCTGCGGCGCTCACAATCGACCGATCGTGACAAATGAGCATTCCAATGAAGGAGAATAGACAATAGCAGTGACAAATTGCACTTTAATTTCATAAATATCTATAATTTCTTTAAAAATGACTTAAAAATGTGTATGAAGTGTGTGATTTGCATATACTGTTGCTGTAGGAAAATACGATTCATAATTGCTGTCCACTTCACATTTTGGCCGCTGTGACGCCTGTTTTGTGTCATTTTAACATTCTGAGGTCTTTCCTTTATCATTTTGCATGGATTTCAGAAACAGTAAATCAAAGAATGAGTACTCAAATCGTATCATAAATATCGAATAACCGGTAAGTGTTATGATGATCCAATTTTCAGTGATACCTTCTTAAGTTAAGGGACGTAGAACTTGGAATTCTAACTGAAATTTAAATAGTGTTCTATAATCATTTGGTTGAAATAAAAACATAACAACTTTTCTCCTTAAGTCTCTCATTATAAACCTGTTGGGGAAAGTGTCGTTTATGAACATGCGAGATTTCTGGCACGGGTCCGCTAGTATATATTATTTCAGTAGTATAGATCCCTTTTGTGACCGTACAAGCAACCGATCACAGCAAATGAGCATTCAAAAGAAAGAGAATTGTCTGCAGAATTGACGAATTCCACTCAGGATGCGAGATTTCTCGGAAAAGGGTAGGAAGAAAACTTGTAGTTTTAAGTGACCGTAAATTTCGCGATCATGAGCCACGGGACCTCCCCATAACGTGGTATCCGAACCACAGGACATGACATTTCACTTCAAAAATATCACATGCATTGACCGGAAATCGAACCTGGCTCATCTTTGTGAGAGGCCAACTGCTTGACCACTGCACCACCACGCCCCCTGAGCGAACAAAAACCGGAAAGTCACTAAACGATGTCCATCTAGAATTTAAGAGGTGGGTGCAGTTTCTCTCGAATGGGTCCTCTAGTTTAAATATATATTTTTATTGGTGCACTTATCAAGGTTTCAAATGCACAGTAAGGGCCGGACGAGGCAGTATCAAGAGGTTATCATGTTTCAATGTAATCGGTCTCGTGACTAAAAAAGTTAGGCTATAAGTACACACTCACACAGACAAAAGTTTCATATAATTCAAAAATAGCTTAAGATACCCCCTCGATTAATTTGAAGGAACAAGGAAGGAAGAATGTAGTTTTGTGTGACCATGAATCTTGTTTTTTATGAGTCACGGACCTCCTCGATAAATTTGACGAGAATACTTGGAGTATGGGACACTGTGCCAGTCTTCTTAATCTATTTCTGAAAACGGTTCAGGTTACCAAAGGATGTTGTAATACTGTCAATTTGTATTAGGGCCCTGAGACATCTTTGGTTATCACCCCTATGTTGGATATGTCTAATAACATGTGTTTCTGTGGTATCTAGCTGTAAATACATATTAGCGTCGGGAATGGGGTAGTTGCCTCGGGACTTGAAATGAAGAGCTATCCCGGCATTTGCGTGGAGGGAGTATGAAAAAGCTGGATAAAAACCACGCTCAGATAGCCGCGTCAGTCCCGGGATTCCAATCTCCGATATAGGAGCTCACTGCACCTCCCATCTCATCCCATACTATCACATTGCATTGCGGTCGTGGTTAAAGATTAAATTGTATGCGGGACTTACCAAAGGACAGGATTTCACACCTCGTCATATGTGTATTACGTGCTTGAGTGGCATCCATCATTAACAAGCTGTGAACGCAATTTATTATAATTGCTACGTGAAGAGACACCATCGCTTGGCCAGCAGCACGTCGGTAATTCGATAGCCAACGCTCTGCTTACCAGAATGGGACGAGTACGGGGAACGTGGATGGGCCAACTTACCTGTATTCAGAGGTCCGGGTCACTTCCGCAGCAAAACCACCTCCAGAAGACAAGTCCCGACAGAAGAGCTCCAAAAGGGGTGGAAGGAAGAAGGAGAAGGGGACAACACACACAGGCTATCGTACAAACACCCCCCAAAAACCAACGGAACTGCCGTCGGTGAAATAATGCCACAACAAAAGATTTAAAAAAAGGAAAAATATAAGGTTTAATATTAAAAATTTAAATAAGAACCATCACCAGAGAAAGAACATGCATCAACAACCAATATTTTACAAGAAGGCCAGATAGCGCCTAACATGCTTGCTTGCAAAGCCAAGAAGAAAAAAAGACTTAATTAAAATTTAAAAAAAGGTAAAACAGCCCAAAAGTTAAAATAAATATTACATGCATAACATACTGAGAACGGGCTTGATGAATTGCAAGGAAATGCAATATCGATCCGGCATGCAGATGTTCAGGCCACGCCAAAACAAAAGGAATTGAAAATTAAATTAAACTTTTAAAAGTTTATTAAATGGGATAGAAAATAAAAAAAATAAAATGATATGCTCGTCGGCGAAACACACAAGGACATTTTACATCCGAAAACACAAAACTAACAACAACAAGATTACAATTTTAAAAAAAATATTGAGCTAACAGAAAACACGTATGCTTTGGAGACCCGCGCCAAATGGACTGACAACGAGACCACAATGCATCACGGTAAACAAAAGATATGGCCACACCAAAACCATGCCAGGTCGAAATTACGGCAAACAATTAATAAGATTAAATTTAAACATTAGTAGAAGGAAATGAACGGTGAAAAAAAAAACAATTACATCTAAAAACTATTAATGCAAGTCGTTTTAAAACTGGACGGATCTTACATGGATTAAAAAAAAGGGACAAACCCAAGCTTGCCAAAGGAAAATAAATAATAATTTAAACGTGAAATAAACTAGAAATGTGTCTCCAGGAGGTACGACGAAAAGATAACAAGGTTCAAATAAATCAGGACACGAAATTAAAACAGCAAAAAAAATTTAGGCCATTAAACAAATGAGGAACAGAAATAAAACATTACTATAAGAAGATATCGGAGCTCCATAACATAAAATAATTAAATAAATTAAATTAAAAAAAAACGCACCTTACATCCTTCTCAGTGGAGACACAATAACAATAAAATAATTAACACATAATTTTACGTTATTACATGTACTTCACAAAAATGGCTAACACGCCGATGCGTCGTGTAGATACAAGCACTTGATCGCATCCAGTTGCGATTATCCTTGCACATTTCCTCTTCACGGCGGAACGATGAAAATTTACAGCCTGAAGAAAACAGGCAATTCCTTTTTCTTGAATGAGTATTTACATTTTGAAAAAGCTAGGGGCAACGCCCCCAGCGCAACGGATAGACACTCTTCGACCAGTCGTCGGCTTGATGTTTTTCACTCGACAGCAAAAGGACTCCACAAAAATGGCGGAGAATCGCTCGTCATTTATCGAACTGTCTTCATGTAAATAAATATTGTCCAATCACGAAGTGACACATCAAAACAACAATGTCATTAATAAGTTCATAATTTGGCGGTATCATGACTACACCAGCTTTTGTTTGAAGACGAAGAATGTGATTGTCTTTCAATTATGTCATGCGTATAACGAATTTAATAAGGCGAAGCCCACACCACCTATTGGGGAGACACAGGAACTACTTGCAATCTCTCCAAGACCGACAGGCGCTACCATCTCGTGTTCAAAATGGGAAGCAAGTCACCAGGCGGTCGTTTCAAACTTCAAGAACAGCGTCCCTGATTAAATACATGTTTGAAATGGTAGAGACGTGCCCTGCACGTATCAGTCTCCCTCCCTTAAGCGTGAACACCGTTCACGAATATGCCAAGGCATAGACAGTACTCCTTAACTTGTCGATTCACCAGAGATGCTTCCCGAAGATAATGTTCACCAGTTAACTCCAATTGATGGATTAAACCGCATCGTTTTGGTTAGGAAGAATGCAGGGTCAGATTATCAGTGAAGGGATAATTGATCACCTCGCAAACCACTTAGTTAACAGCTTCACTGTGTCCAAAAACCTTCAGAAACGCAGTACACCAGCACCAGCAGTGCTTTCAGAGTCCGAGACACGTTAGGAAAAATTTTCAACAAGTCCAATGTAGGTCGTTTTAGACGAAGTAGGATGAAGCAATGTGCAAGATACGATTCGACGCGTGGGCAGCCATTTACAAAAATAGAAGTTAATCTAGTTTCAAAAAAAGGTTTATAGAATTTACAATTTCTTACTACATTTTACAAAGAGAAACAAGTTTGAATTTAAATGAAGAAAATTTTTGACCAAGCCCTAGATCCGTGCTTACAAAGTTTCATTAACAAATTTACATTTTTACAGATTCGAAGTACATTACAAGATTACATGAGTTAGACGACTATACATTTCGAAGGGACTACGGTAGAGGAATGACCACTACAATTCCCAAAGGGAACAGGAATACAAGGTTACCATGAGTTAGGTCTCCCACCGAGCCCAACTTACATGTTAGCATCTCCTATGAAACATCAAAATTAGGTACACTTTTACAATTTACCATTACAATGGGAACTTCCCAAAATTTACATTTTGTATCCCACCAGAGTGTTCAAATCCAATTAAATTCAAAATTCCACAAGGAACAGAAGCTTGAAGGCTTCAATGAAGGTTAGGGATACTCTACATTATACAAATTCAGTTTACAAAATTTGTTTTACAAAATTTACGGTAGCATTTCCTCATTAGACACCTCTCCACCTCGTTTAATGTGTGATAGATGCACTCTAGAAATTTTGTTGGCCTTAGGGTTTCGAACAAGAAGAGTAACAGGAGTCAAGAATGCCTCTACATAGCATGGGCCTTTAAAACGAGGGGTTAACTTGCTTGAGACAAGATTACTGTCGCCCTTGGGCTCGAAATTGCGGACGTACACAACATCACCAATTTCCAAATCCGCTGGCTTGCGACAGGCATTGTGTCGCCTGGCAAGTTGGTCATGGGATACCTTAATATTCTCTCTAGCCTTGTCGAATTTCGCCCTCATATCCTCGGGCGTGAAACTGTCAGGAAGGAGATCGTGCAGGTTCCACAGATTAGACAACGGAGAATTAGCCATAAAGGAAAACATTAGCGAAAAAGGGGTAGCTTGCGTGCTCTCATGCACGGCGGTGTTGAAAGCAAAATTGAGCCAATGCAAATTAGAATCCCACTTGGAATGGTCGTCGTGGTGGAAAGCAATCAGAGCAGAACGGAGATTACGATTGACTCGCTCAGCAAGAGACGGGTTAGGAAAATAGGGAGTGGTGGTTACATGCGAAATAGCATAATCAAACAAGAATTGACGGAACTGATGAGATACAAAGCACTTGGCATTATCTGACACCAGATACTGACACGGCCCAAAAGACGAGAAGATGGAATTAAGACACTTTATGACGGAACTGGTCGTAGCCTGTCTGGTGGGGAAAATCCAACTAAATCGGGAGAAACCGTCAGTGCAAACAAGCGCAAATTGGTTTCCCCGACCAGAGCGAGGGAACGGTCCAACATGGTCGATAAAAAGCCTCTCCATGGGTCTAGATGCTGGTTCAGATGACAACAGGCCAACCTTAGTAGAAACAGGAGGTTTGCTAATATTGCATGCAGCACAATTCCTAATGAGCCTCCTGATGTCGCCATCCATACCTTGCCAAATGAAAAACTGTCTGATTTTAGCTCGGGTCTTGAATACTCCTAGGTGGCCACCAACAGGAGATTCATGATAGTAACGAAAGATTTCCGGAATGAGGATTGACGGGAGCACAATTTTAGGTAGGCGGTCATGACGAGACGAACAACACAACACACCGTCCTTCAGAGAGTAGGGCTTGATCACTTCACCAGAATTGATTCGGTCAATAAGGCTAGACAAGGAGGGGTCTTCTTTCTGGAATCGTCTCACATCCTCAAAAAGCACAGGGGAATTGCTAAGAACGGCATTGACACAATTTACAGCAGATACAAGGTTTACAGGTTCACATTCCTGAACATCTTCTTCAGCTGTTTCCTCGTACATGCGGCTTAAAGAATCAGCTACCGCATTTTCGGACCCACGAATATGTTGAACAGTGAACTGGAACGACAGAATCCTAGTTGCCCACCTAGCAATTCTACCAGTTTTGCGGGGTTTCCCTAAGACCCAGCTCAAGGCTTGGTTATCGGTCTCAAGGAGAAACTTAGTGTGCTCAAGATACATACGGAATTTTTCTAGAGCGAACAACACAGCTAAACCCTCAAGTTCGTAAATAGAATACTTCCTCTCTGCGTCCGTTAAGGTACGAGAAGCGTATGCAATGGGTTGCCTACCCAGATCAGATTCCTGCAGTAGGACACAACCAACACCACGACCAGACGCATCAGTCTGCACAATGAACTGCTTCCCAAAATCCGGAATAGCTAACACAGGGGCGTTAGAGAGCGCAAGCTTAAGATCTTCGAAGGCTGCTTGCTGAGAGGGACCCCACTCAAACTTCACAGCCTTTTTGCGTAATTGATTTAGAGGAGCAGCACGGTCGGCAAAGTTACTGATAAACTTACGGAAGAAGTTGACCATTCCAATGTAACGAGCAACACCCTTGGCGTTCTTGGGTGGTTTAAAATCTCTGATGGCCTGCGTGCGAGACTGGTCCACTGAGATACCAGATTCAGAAACAATATGTCCCAAGAAGGAAATTTTGGGCTTGGCAAAGGAAACCTTGGACAATTTGACGGTAAGTCCGGCGTCACGCAACCGATCAAGTACAATTTTCAGATGATCAACGTGTTCCTCGAAGGACTCGGAATAGATCACCACATCGTCAAGGTAGTGGTACACAAACTTGAATTTAATTTCTGAAAATACCTTGTCCAGAAGTCTGCTCAACACAGCGGCTCCGGTGGATAGGCCAAACGGGACACGGGCATATTCAAAGAGGTTCCAGTCAGTGGAAAAAGCAGTAACATGCCTGGATTCAGGAGAGGGGAATTTGGAAGTAGGAAGAATTTAAATCGAGGATCGTGAACACCTTCGCGTTGCGAAACCAACTAAAACATGTGTGAAGGTCCGGAAAAGGAATGGACTGCAAAACAACTTTTTGATTAAGAGCCCTATAGTCGACCACCGGCCGAAAACCACCGTTAGGTTTTGGCACAAGAAATACAGGGGATGAGTAGGCAGAGATAGAGGGTTGGATTACACCTTCTTCTAACATCTTATCGATAATCTTACGAAGTTCAGCCATCTTGGGCGGGGCAAGGCGATACGGGCTGGAACGCACCGGCACAGAATCGGTTAGCTCAATCTTGTACTCCATCAAATGGGTTACACCCAGCTTGTCAGTAAATACATCGCCATACTCCTGACATAACCTCTTAATGGCCTCCCTTTGAAGACTCGTTAAATTTTCCAGATCGAGATTCTCAATAGTCATAGGCTCAGTAACAGAATTGACAGCAGGAGAAGATAAAACCGGGTTAAAAGATAATTTACTCTGTGGATTAAACTTAAACCATAAGTTGCGAGCACCAAAATCAAGAAGCATACCAACGTGTGACATGAAATTAGCTCCAATGACCACAGCACAAGAAAGATTTCTGGCAACCAAAAATTTAAATTTCCAAGAAAAATTTAGAATATGAATTTTGACTGACATACTACCCAAAATATTTAAGTTTGAACAATTTGCCGAAATAAAAGATTCATTGTTAGGCTCTAACTCAGGAAATTTGCAAACACTCTTCATAGATAAAAACCAGTCCTCGGTTATAAAGGATGCGACACTACCAGAATCAAGCAACGCAGAAACGGGCTCGTCATTAACACAAACTTCAATAAACGGGGATATTCCTTTAGCCACAGGAGAAATTCCAAAATCATTACTCACTCTGACACGATTACAAGCAGGTGACGAGGACACCCGCACCACAGGATTCACACAACGTTTAGAATTAGGCTGACTTACCACGCCATTGCTCACCGCCAGGTTAGGTAGGCCAGCGACATAAGCAGAATTAGCACATGATGAATTAGCTTTCATAGAGTTATCAAGACTATCATTGGTAGGGCGACCAGAAACTTCACAGGGTTTTCCCAAATTCTTACACACAGAAATATCCTTGGAAGTAACACCCGAATTGGTCTCCTCAACGTTCCGTCATTGGCGATACACAGCCTGGTTACTCGGACACACCTTCTTGACATGTCCCACTCCACCGCACGAGTGGCACTTAATGTTGGGTCGAGGACGAAACATAACCTTAGGTGGGGGACGAGACATCAAGGAAGGAGGGGGACAAGCCATCAAGGAAGGAGGAGGAACATTAGCTACACGAAGGGAATCTGCATGCTTCACAGCCATAGCCTCTATAACGACCTGTTTCAGCTCGACGAATGACGAAGGCCTGGTACACATAGTCATGTATGACCTATATTGAGGCGAAAACCCATTCACAATTGATGACACCAACTGTCGCTCGGTTAAAGGGGATGCAAAAACCTGGGCATACACCTTAATGTCGCTGACATAGTCGCTAAGGGACTCGTCCAGCCTTTGGACACGATAAAGGAACTTATGCTCGAGAGCACTTAGGGCGCTCGCAGGGACAAAAAACCACAACACTTCCCTAATAAACATGGCTAAGGACATGCGGAGGTGGATAGCTTCAACAAGCTTATCGCGCAGCATACCGGATGCAACAGGATACAAGAGTTGGAAAATCTGAACTTCCGACATCCCAAAAATCGAGGCATGGTTGCCCAACTCGACCACTTGCTTTAAAAATTGTACCACTTGGGTAACGTCATCAAGGTTGAAATGCCTTAACTTAGTTAAGAAACCAGAAATAGGATGAGGAATCGACCCATAATTAACGGTAGGTGAGAACGTAGCATTAGGAATAGAGACCTTGTTACCAGGGTAGCCCGCTCGCACACCCTCTACAGGCGACAAAACATTAATATTACTAGTGAAAGAACTGGGATGCAATGGGTCGGCAGGACCCAGGAAATCACTAGGTGACCTAACATGAGAAGAATGACCGTATGCAGGATTAAGTGGTATGGACGAGCCAGCGCCAGGCAACAGAGGGGCAGGCAAACTACTACTGGTAATCGATCCCAAAACCTCAGACCTAGTAAAGAGAGGTGACTCACGTTCAACCCCAGAAGAACTCTCCAAATTCACAAGGTTATCGCTTAAGTCAATTAAATTGAAAACACTATTGTTGTCGGCCATTTTGGAAAACACAGAATGCAGACAACCAATATAGAAAGAAACAAATTTTCAGGAATTACAAGGACAGTTTACACTTTCACAACAGTACCACAACCAGCAATTACCATTACCAAAGATTAGGCTGACACTCAAACACAGCCACCCTACTACACCAAATCATGCACCATGCTGTCCAGAACTGCACACGTCACCACCTGCTTGGCTCGAGAACAGGGAGCCAAATCACAAAAATAGGCACAAAACATCAGGCTACCAGCTTCCGACGGGGCTCCAGGATTCCTTCACACGCAGCATATAGGCTATCAGAACATTAAGAAATCCCATTTCCCATGCCAAGAACACATGTCAGACACTCACCGGGCTTCATCTTCATTGGGGATGTTGCACACCAACAGGGTAAAATACAGGGGTAAACGCCTCGTTTAAAAACAGGACACCTTACATCCAGCATACCACATGGATATCCAGAGGCAACATGAAACACAATAACGACAAGGATTAGCAAAACATAACATTAAGTACATTTTCCTGACAAAATCCCACCAACAACTGACCCATCAGTATTAGAGGGGTCCATAAAACAGCCTGTGGGTACTGGGGAGGGGATAGTTACGGAAGTGAACATGAGCGGGATCTGCTACCAAAATGCTACCCCTAGCATTGGACGGCACTGGCCAGCAGCACGTCGGCTTCTCGATAACCAACGCTCTGCTTACCAGAATGGGACGAGTACGGGGAACGTGGATGGGCCAACTTACCTGTATTCAGAGGTCCGGGTCACTTCCGCAGCAAAACCACCTCCAGAAGACAAGTCCCGACAGAAGAGCTCCAAAAGGGGTGGAAGGAAGAAGGAGAAGGGGACAACACACACAGGCTATCGTACAAACACCCCCCAAAAACCAACGGAACTGCCGTCGGTGAAATAATGCCACAACAAAAGATTTAAAAAAAGGAAAAATATAAGGTTTAATATTAAAAATTTAAACAAGAACCATCACCAGAGAAAGAACATGCATCAACCACCAATATTTTACAAGAAGGCCAGATAGCGCCTAACATGCTTGCTTGCAAAGCCAAGAAAAAAAAAGACTTAATTAAAATTTAAAAAAAGGTAAAACAGCCCAAAGGTTAAAATAAATATTACATGCATAACATACTGAGAACGGGCTTGATGAATTGCAAGGAAATGCAATATCGATCCGGCATGCAGATGTTCAGGCCACGCCAAAACAAAAGGAATTGAAAATTAAATTAAACTTTTAAAAGTTTATTAAATGGGATAGAAAATAAAAAAAATAAAATGATATGCTCGTCGGCGAAACACACAAGGACATTTTACATCCGAAAACACAAAACTAACAACAACAAGATTACAATTTAAAAAAAAAATATTGAGCTAACAGAAAACACGTATGCTTTGGAGACCCGCGCCAAATGGACTGACAACGAGACCACAATGCATCACGGTAAACAAAAGATATGGCCACACCAAAACCATGCCAGGTCGAAATTACGGCAAACAATTAATAAGATTAAATTTAAACATTAGTAGAAGGAAATGAACGGTGAAAAAAAAAAAACAATTACATCTAAAAACTATTAATGCAAGTCGTTTTAAAACTGGACGGATCTTACATGGATTAAAAAAAGGGACAAACCCAAGCTTGCCAAAGGAAAATAAATAATAATTTAAACGTGAAATAAACTAGAAATGTGTCTCCAGGAGGTACGACGAAAAGATAACAAGGTTCAAATAAATCAGGACACGAATTTAAAACAGCAAAAAAAAATTAGGCCATTAAACAAATGAGTAACAGAAATAAAACATTACTATAAGAAGATATCGGAGCTCCATAACATAAAATAATTAAATAAATTAAATTAAAAAAAACGTACCTTACATCCTTCTCAGTGGAGACACAATAACAATAAAATAATTAACACATAATTTTACGTTATTACATGTACTTCACAAAAATGGCTAACACGCCGATGCGTCGTGTAGATACAAGCACTTGATCGCATCCAGTTGCGATTATCCTTGCACATTTCCTCTTCACGGCGGAACGATGAAAATTTACAGCCTGAAGAAAACAGGTAATTCCTTTTTCTTGAATGAGTATTTACATTTTGAAAAAGCTAGGGGCAACGCCCCCAGCGCAACGGATAGACACTCTTCGACCAGTCGTCGGCTTGATGTTTTTCACTCGACAGCAAAAGGACTCCACAAAAATGGCGGAGAATCGCTCGTCATTTATCGAACTGTCTTCATGTAAATAAATATTGTCCAATCACGAAGTGACACATCAAAACAACAATGTCATTAATAAGTTCATAATTTGGCGGTATCATGACTACGCCAGCTTTTGTTTGAAGACGAAGAATGTGATTGTCTTTCAATTATGTCATGCGTATAACGAATTTAATAAGGCGAAGCCCACACCACCTATTGGGGAGACACAGGAACTACTTGCAATCTCTCCAAGACCGACAGGCGCTACCATCTCGTGTTCAAAATGGGAAGCAAGTCACCAGGCGGTCGTTTCAAACTTCAAGAACAGCGTCCCTGATTAAATACATGTTTGAAATGGTAGAGACGTGCCCTGCACGTATCAATAATAAAATATTGAAGACTATTCAAGCTTAATTCAACATGACAACGAAAATCACCTTAAATTTCAGGCTTGAATCTTTAAAATACTGGTTGGTTGGTTGGTTTGTTTCTCAGTGTAGGGGTTGCGACAACGCGCGTGTACTTTGGGTGTGTGGAGAATCTGTCTGATAATTAGTGTTAATTGTGATGGCTGTATTAGTGTGTGTTATCTGTTTTTAATTCATGTAAGGACTGCAGACATTCGATATTCAAGTAGTTCCAACTTTTGCTAACAAACGCCACCATCAACGACCAACTAGTTCTGACCTTTGTTACTAGATGCCACCGCAGTCGGCTCCTGGCGATCAACGTTGGAACCTAAGAACGTTAGTCAAATATAACCTATAATTTAGCCTCACACAAGTGTAATTAGTGGAAGGTTCTTTATCATGCCATAAATCTATGACATGGGACCGCCGGCTTTACTTCGCCTCCGAAGGAAGGCATACTGAGAGATTTTAACGCTATTAAAATATCCGACGCCTTCGGCCGGGTTTGAACTCGCGACCTTGGGCATAGAAGCTCAGCATGCTACCAATTACGCAACCGAAGCCGCCTCTAAAATACTGTCTGGACACTTGCTACATTGCATTTAAATTTTGTATACATTTGTAGAACCTATGAAAGTAGCCACTGTACTACACCCTTGCGAAGCAATAATACATGGTCATACTTCGGTTAGCTCAGTGGTTCTCGAGGGTGGTGCGTCCAATCCCCCAGTATGACACATATATTCAGGATCATAAGTAACATATCAACACTTAATAATAGACTCAAAATCTCACTTAAAACAAATATGTATTTATAGCTTAAATGGCGCTACAAAACAAAGAAACAAAATCCACAAAAATGACACAAATCACTAAAATATCACTCAAAATTCATAAACATTCTTCCTTTACAATAGGAATCATCACTAAACAAAATACATTTTTTACTTCGGTTCCACACGAACCTATAGCTTCCATATAGCTTCCCACCTTGATGTTTATTTTACAAGTTTCAATAACTCCAATATTCTTTAACATCTTTATGTTTATCATTAAACATGAATTTCTTCCCTTATTAGCCTTGGGTTCCTAAAATGTAGTGCAACCAACATTTATTTTAATTAATAATAGCAATCTAGGTTTTTGCAAACATCTAATTTTCTCTCTCTCTTATGTTAGGTACAACTTCCACCCATGGCAATCGCGCTGTCCTTTATCATACAAATTACTGACAAAGTCAAATGAATAAAACTCCCTTAATTACTCATATTTGTTTAAACAATAGAACACCTTCAAACCTCGATCTGTCACACACGAGAATCTTTCTTCATTTATAGCATGATTATATTCTGACGACATCTGAATTGATAATATTTCAAGGAACTATACTCATAATGAAGCCACGAGATCATGTCTCCGTGCTGTCACTGACCTATCTTACCAGTCCATTAATACTGGCATGTTTACAAACCAACATCTGGTCGACCCAGGCTATGTCCTTGCCAGCCCCCTTCCTTTTAAAGTGCAGTCCTTTCAAGATAATTTATGACTCCGAGACCTTGTCTCGTTTATTGACACAGGGATTTCAAACTGCGGTGGCTGTACTACAATCATATTTATTCTCTCGAATAGCTTTAAAATTTAGTTCCTTGTATTATTTCAATGCGGCTATCATATCAGCCGATACTTATTTTGTGTGGGTAAGGTGTTTAATGTATAAGGATCCTTAATACCGGGTGTGAAGGACGAGCATTCCTTTTTAAGTGGCAATACAACTTGATGTGGCTCTACGGCGCACGTATAATCCAATCCAAGGGATGGCCCATATTTGGAGGATTCGACGACTTTGGAGTGGGATCATAACCTCTAACCTCCTTATTCCTGCAGCCAACAGCGCGTTATTGAATTCAGACCCTGGGCTCGAATATAACATACAACAGTGCTCTCTTCAATAATACTTATACATTCGTTCCATTCACCCACAGATAATTACTCTCATCATTAATTCTTCCTCGCATTGTTATAGCAATAACTTGATTCTATAAATTACTCTCGCTGATTTCAGCGCAACAATCAATATTCCTGTAAAGCTTGTCGAGAAGAATGTCTTATTTCCATGGCATTCCGTAATTCCCTTTACTGATATATCTGCACTTTAACTCATTTCTTAACTTTGACCAGTTATTCCATACCTTTACATAATTACTTTAAGAATTTCTTATTCTTACCACAAATTACTTAGAATTTACTAATTACACATTTCACAATTTTCTTTCCTCTTGCAAGATTAATTCAGATCCGTATTATTACATCAATATGGTGTACGCAAATATAGCATTATGGTGTACAACAACCCACCATCGGTTCAAATACATAAATATTCCCTTTCTCATATATGTGTGACATTTCGATCGTTCAAGGAAGCGCGACCCCAAAATACATAATAAAATATAAGGGTTGTACTCACATCTCTATATTGGTGGTGATCGCCAATGGAGAAGGACTTGTACGTCCACCATCTTGTATCTAATCTTCCAACATTACTACCATGGCACTTCCCACGTACAATTCAATAATAACACACATTTTTCCTAAATTCCCTTTCTTGCGGTTTTCTAACTTATTAAACACGATAATACACTTGCAAACACTAAAATATTTATAAACTCTTTAAAAGAAATAGTTCACATGTTGTTAATACACTTAGCACAAATTATTACTTTACACAAAGGTGTGATCTTTTCATGAGCCACACGTTTCACTCTTTGTACTGCCTCCTCCAAGAATTGCAGGTTTTCCGGATCCCTATCCTAGTCCTAGCATTTACTTAAGAAGTTTGATAGTCTCCTGATCTGCTTACCCGTTGTTTCATTCTTCACCTCGGATAGTCTTTCTTTGAACTATACAGCCCTTTTTGTCCTATCGGCCTTGATTTGATCGTTCGGGCACGATATTATTTGTATCTACGGCTAGGGCACTTGTCCGCCGTGTGCCTCTATCAGACACTTCTTCCCTAGAGTCGTAGTTTAACTAACGCTCTAAATATAAGTGGCTTTCCACTAGAATTCACGTTTCACTATCTCTACCAAAGTTCCTCCAATAAAGTTCCTCTAATTAGCGATTTGAAGATTTCTATACGCTTCAAATTATTATTATTACATTCCGACATGCGACACATTGCACTAGCGCCGTAATGTCAAGAATTTCCCAAGCACGGGCCAATTCTGACGCTATTATTTCTGACAAACTCCACACGAGTTTAACAATCTTTCGCAGATACTGCTGAATACTTTACAAAGTTCACATTGCCTCTCAGGGCTTCGAATTCGTGACTGTCGGTGTAATGTGGTCTCAATTTGGATCCACTCGTTGAACTAGCGTGACCTCCAATTTTGAAAAAATAGGCTTATGAGATCACCTTTTGTCCGTGTGTGTGTGCGTGTGTGTGTGTGTGTGTGTGAGGTGTGTGTGTCCCCTAATAAAATCTAAACGGCTGGAGCGATTTCAATGAAACTCGGTAAGTTCATAGCACTCTCCAATCCAACATGGCGGCTGTGCGAAATATTTCACTAGCATTCAATATCTCCGAAACTATTACCGATATCGCCCTGAAATTGTGTACGGTGATAAAGGGCACTACTAGAAGTTCACTTATGAGACTTTCAAAAACCTGGTGACTACAAAACCAACATGGCGCTCAAGTGAATTTGAGACATTTAAATAGACTTTTCTCGCGATTTAACTATCCAAACGTAATGAAACTTGGTACAGCAAATGTTTATAAACATTGTAATGCACCGGCATCTAATTTAGTTCAATTGTTTACATAACCTCAAAATGGCGGCTGTGCGAAATATTTCACTGACATTCTATATCTCCGAAACTATTACAGATATCACCCTGAAATTTTGTACGGTGATAAAAGGTACTGATACAAGTTACCTATGTATATTTCATAAACCTGTAAAGTACAAAACGAACATGGCGACCAAGCGAATTTGAAATATTGTAATAGACTTTTATCGTGATTTAACTCTCTGGGCGCAGTGAACTGTGGTACAGTAAATGATTTTTCAGATTGTAATGCACTGCCATCTAATTTAATTCAATTGTTTACATAACCTCAAGATGGCAGGTGAGCGAAATTTTAAAATAAAGTTTTTATTTCTTGTGTCGTAATCATTCAATCGAAGTGAAAGTTTGAATAATGAACCTAGGCAATAATTGTCCTTGAATGGTACATAACTACGGCCTATACATATAACAATCCTAAATGGCGAGCTTCCGAAATATTTAGACGGTTCTCAATATCTATGAATCTTTTACAGCAATCAAACTGATTTTTTTTTATGTTCATAGAGACTATGACCATATGTTCACCTATAGGACTTTTAGTAACCTGGTGAGCACAAATCCAACATGGCGGCGACGCGAAGTATAAATATTTAAATGGACGTTTCTCGCGAATTAACTATCCGAGTGCCGTGAAACGTTGCACGTTAAATGCTTATACAAATGTTGATCCACTGGCATCTAATTTATTTCAATTGTTTGCATAATCACAAGATGGCTGCTGTGCGTAATTTTAAAATCTCGTTTTTACTTCTTGTGTTCTAATCATGCGATTGAAGTTTGAATACCACACGTACACAATAATATTAATGTAATAGTACAAAAATAAAATTCCAACCTGGCGACCATCTGAAATATTTAGACGGTTCTCAATATCTACGAATCTGTTACAGCAGTTAAACTGAAATTTTGTATGTTGATAGAGGCAATTAACATGAGCAGGATATATGAAAATAGGCTGTATAGTTCTTTACGGAACTACTTGTTGAGTCACCACACAGCTGCATCATAAATCTGATAAGCGAGCCCTGTCGCCGTATGAAGTCATCTCCAGCCCTTCCATTCTCCAGCCTGAGCTGTAACTCCATTTCTATAGAATAATCTTATATTCTTTTCCCAAAAAGTCACGGGTTCGACCATTTTACCTGCCCATAAGGGTACAGTACGAAGAAATGTATGTATGCTCTAGTACCAATTAATGGATTGTTTGTGATCAATGTTATCTGACACGATAAAAAAAATCTTTAATATTTTTAATTTGCTTCTTGTACAGTGTGACAATTGTACACACGGATATTTGATGAATTTTCGAAAATAAATTAAGTTAATTATCAGAATTCTAAGAAATTATGTTATTGTGTAGCGTCATTTAGGACGGACATAGTTAAAAGCATAAATATTAAAATGGGGCTATTGCCGGAACTCGAACCCAAATATCTAGTATTCCTCACAGGTGCGCTAATGAATGAGACGAAGAATGGTTCACACCTGTGACAGCTCAATTTTTAACTCTTTATGTAAACGCTGAATCTTAATATGCTTTTAAAATTAGCCTTTTCTATAAGAAAACGTATTTTTTGAAGAAAGCCAACCCCAAAGCATTAACAGTAGAGACGATTATAGTCATTTTTGTTTCTTCATTTGGAGGCTTGGACATCGTGGTCATCAACCCTGTGTCTCTCATGACTCCCTACAATGCCAGACTGGAGCTGGAAATACAGCAGCTTCTGGCACCAGTCATGCCCTTCAAGGGAATACTTGTTAAACGATCTAAAGTCGACTCATTACGATTACGGGGCATCAGATTATTCCTGTATCGCTGTGTATAGCGGTAGTGTTAAGGTGGGGCCTCTAGTAATGTGTATTCCGAATTAAGGCCAGAATTGGGAAAGAAAAGACCCTGGCATTAAATTAGGAACCATATGCCTGGATTCGATGTCGCAAACCAAGGAAATCCATTTGTAGGATGGTTAAGATAAGAATCGAACACACCACCTCCTCAATTTTCCTCACGAGGCTGAGTGTAGATCATTCCTGTTCCAGCCATCATTTCATAATTATTTATCGGCTAAGCCGGTGATAATAATAATATATTATGGCCTCGGTGCCGGGTGCAAGCTTTCTTATTTGACATCCAGAGAGCAGCTTACATATCGAATTTCGTCGTTCCTTGGAACGCTATGAAATTCAAGGAGGTTAGATATCTAAGCTCCTTGGCACTATAGCGCTTTCTAGTAGAGAATGGACGAACATTGTGTTGGTGGAAAAATCCCAAGATTAATTTTGCCACTATGAACACGGTCTACTGAATTCAAATGGGTTCTTTAACATGCCAACAACGTATGACAAGTATGTCGTGATTTTTTCGCCTTTCAGAAATCACTCACCACGGCCAGGAGCGAACCTGCAAGCTTGGGTGGGGGTGGGGGTTGGTAGTCCGACACGTTAACCACTCACCCACGATGGCAAGTGAACAAGTACTGAGATCGCAGACAGTGGGAAAATGAGAATCCCAGTGACCTTTATTCGGAAGCAGACTTGGTGTATTTGGTTTTGGTGCTTCTCGTAGTCCCCTCGGCAAGTGTGTGTGGTGTGGGTGGATCTTTGTAGCGGCTACAGTGAGAAATTAACGAGCACAATGTCGTTAGAAAGGGAAGTTTGCTAACCTGAACTAATTACTAAAGTACAAAACAACCAGCTACTACTGCTAGTTTAAAGCACTAGTTTCTAGATGGTATAAACCACAACTTAACACCACTATACATCTCGAGAACTTGGTAGATGTTTCTCCTGTCTGTTGGCCGGCTGCGTGGTGGAGCGGTAACATTCTCGTCTGCTATGACCAAGGTTGAAAGATCAAATCCTGGCGTAGTCAGTTGGAGTTTGAGGGTGCGCAAATACGAGGGAACTCTGTCAGTGCAATTTATCGGCGCGTTAAATATCCCCTTCGGGGAAAATTACCGGCACCCGGTGACTCCAAAAGCCTCGGTGTTTAAAAGGGACGTAAAAACCAATATCATTTTTATTATAACTATTTCTGTTGAATAATACTTGATAATGTGGTCACAGTCACTCACACCATTACGGCAACGCACTAACGCTTCCGCCCGGACAGCAGTAGATTCGGGTTCGAATCCCTACTTTGGTCGTATATTCAGGTGACCTCATGATGCTGCGACTAATATTTTTGGCTGTAACCTAGGAGGTCCGGGTTCGATTTCCGGCTTTGCCAAGAAATTTGATTGTGCTGTGAGGGCTGCAACAGGGTACACTCAACCTCTAGCGCTAAAACTGAGAAGAGGCGAGTTCGATTCACACCTCAGCCATCTTGGAAGTGGTTTACCGTGGTAAATCAGAACTAAAACGCATGCAAACAGTGGAATAACTATGCGTTGGTTTAATTACACACATGAAAATATTTTACATATTGCTGGCCAAGAGTCGTAGAGGTCTCAAACCCATTAGTTGGTTGGTTGGTTCCTCAGTTTTGGGGCTGCGACAACGCGGTCATGTAGCCCCGTGTACTTTGGGTGTGTGTAGAATCTGTCTGATAACCGGTGTTAATTGTGATGGTTGTATTAGTGTGTGTATCTGTTTTTTAATTCAAGTAAGAACTGCAACTATGGATTTTTCAAATAGTTCATACTCTTGCCGTCAAACGCCACCGTCAACGACTACTAGGCCTAGTTCAGAACAAAGCTAATAGACGCCACCGCAGTCAGCTCTTGGCAACGAACGTAGAATCGTAAGAGCGTTGTTTACATTCTTAACCTATCCAATTTAGCTTCACACAGGTGAAATTAGTGGAAGGTTCTTTAAGATGCCATAAATCTATGACATGGGCCCGCTGGCTTTACTTCCCCTCCGAAGGAAGGCATACTGAGGGATTTTTAACGGTTGACTGCTCGTGTTGAGCACTGGTAACATTCTCGCTTACTGTGCCTAAGGTTGCAAGATTAAATCCTGGCGCAGCCAGTTACCATTTGAGGGTGCTTCAATGTGAGGGGCTGTGTCAGTAGATTTACTAGTACGATAAAAATCCCATTCGGGACAATATTCTGACACCCCCCGTGTCTCTAACAGCAAGAGACGTAAAACCAATATTATTATTATTGCCTTGTGGTGGATCTGACGAACAGTCTCTCCTCGCAGCACCGTGCTTAGCTATTATCAGTAAACTTTGAACATCTATCAACATTGCCATGGGGATGACTAACTGTGGCGAACTTGTTTCTGTATGGAAGATATGAAACTGGTGAGTTAATTAAGGGGACACGGAACGCCCTATTCTGATAATGTTAAATCATGCTTCACAAAGGTACATTTTTCCCAAAACCTATTAGAGATATAGACTTGAAAATTACACAGCATGTACCTACATATCTTGGCTTGGTACTGAAATAACAGGTTGTGAGTTACATGAAATACTTTTTGATTTTTGAATTATTATTTTGAAGTTACAAATATTGGCATGTTTTGCCCCTTCATAATCTAATAAAATACCTAATATCACACCTATAGCAATTATAGTTCTTTGAGCTTGTATTATCTTACAACAAAAAAAAGATACAGTCAGTCTGACACACTAGACTTTATATCATTTCAAATGACGCATGCTACAAATGCTACACATGTTAGAAAGGCTCAAGAGGGCTTCTCGCTTGGCTCGAAGCCCCAGGACTCTTTGTACTCTGCTGCATGACATCACGCACTCGCCGTCTCCGTATCGCATAACGCCAGACCCCAGGAGTAAAGTCAGACTCAAAAGACTCCATTACCCTTTAAATTAGTCTTCCCGCGTGGGGGCTGCATAACGTCACTCTCTTGCCGTCTCCGTTAGCATAACGCCAGACCCCAGGAGTAAACTCAGACTCGTAGTCGGTAGCATGCTGAGTTTCTATGCCCAAGATAGCGGGTTCAAACCCGGCCGAAGCCGTCGGATTATTTAAGAGCGTTAAAAATCCCTCAGTATGCCTTTCTTCGGAGGGGAAGTAAAGCCGGCGGTCCCATGTCATAGATTTATGGCATGTTAAAGAACCTTCCACTAATTGCACCTGTGTGAAGCTAAATTGGATAGGTTAAGAATGTGAAGAACGCTCTTAGGTTTCTACGTTCGTTGCCAAGAGCCGACTGCGGTGGCGTCTAGTAGCCAAGTTCTGAACTTGGCCTAGTAGTCGTTGACGGTGGCGCTTGGCGGCAAAAGTAGGAACTATTTGAAAAATTCTAAGTTGCAGTCAGTACTTAAATTAAAAAACAGATAACACACATTAATTCAGTCATCACAATTAACACCGGTTATCAGACAGATTCGACACACACCCAAAGTACACGGGGCTACATGACCGTGTTGTCGCAGCCCCTAAACTTAAGAACCAACCAACCAACCAACCAAACTCAGACTCGGTGCATATGCACTGAACAACATGATTACATCATACACGCCGTAACCGTGACGCATAACGGCTTCATTTGAGGGATTTGGCCACCGTGCCCATTTAGCCCCATGTTCTTGGGTTTGTTTGTGTGTGTGTATGTGACACATATTTATGTGATAATATGTGTTATTGTGTTGTCTGTAGTAGCAGTAGTAGTAGTAGTTTACAGTTTAATGTTTGTGTATTTAAGCCAATTTTTACAACTTTTGGTCCTGTTGGATGGACGGTGCCAATTATAATTACAATATGTAGGCTATGTTAACAGAAACAAATAAATTTACAACTTTTCTGTCCATTCTCTCACCTTCCATTTCTTATACAGTGCCGCTAATAATAAGTCACAAAAATATGCAATCACCTTCATCATCATCATCATCATATTTCCACTCCAGTTTCCCGGGTGTGGTTTATGAGCGCTCTCCATTTTAGTCTATTCATGTACCCCCTTATAACAATTAATTATGATTATTATAATTATTATAATATGTTAATATTAATAAAATAAAACCATTGTATATTATTTACTCCTACCTTAATATTCCAGTTACGTTGTTACTATTTATACCACTTAACTTAAAACTTAAAATAACAAGTTTACTGTCATGTTCAATTAGTAGTGTGTGCTTTTGTAATTCAGGTGGTGATTGGAAATGAGGCAGCCATGGCCTTCAGTTAGGAACCGCCCCGCCATTTGCCCGAAGTAGAAGTGGGAAACCACGGAAAATCACTTCCAGGATGGCTGAGGTGGGTATTGCCTCACGAGGCTGAGTGTACCCCGTTTCAGCTCTCATGCCTGAATTAAATTTCTTGGCAGAGCCAGGAATCGAACCTGGACTTCTGAGGCAACAGGGAAGAATAATTCCACTACACCAGGGTTGGTCATAATAAATGAGTCGGTGGGCTTGTGCATATAACTAACGGAAACCACGAAGAGATCCTCAGCTTTTAGAATATCTTCAGCTTTGTTTTCTCCTCAAGCAGGTCACTACAAATTATCCAAAAATGTCAGTTTAACCATGAGGAATATAACGGGAAATGGCTGACTTAGTCACTCCACACACTGGATTTCTTGCACACGTAGGCCTAAGTGGCCATATCTGTGCTGTGGCAACAATCGCTGCGCATTCAATGTTCTGCCGTACGTTACAATGCCTATGAATCAATTATTATTGACAGTGCAGCCAGCAGTGTTTTGATTAAGATACTGTACATCAGCGCGTTTTTATCTTTTTCTTCAGTTCTCGGTTCCAGTGATCTGGGTCGGGGCATGAATCAAGTACCTCCATCCGAGGCTTCGATTCACACACTATCACATTTAGGCTATTTGTACGATGGGTTCACCCTGAGGTAGACAAGGGCCAATTAAGGCAGGGAATTGAAAGACTACCTCGGTCTCGGATACCCTACTACCGTCGGGATCGGAAGAGGACAATAAGCCCCTTAGGGTACATCAGTACGTTCTATAAATTATATTGTTGATTTTAGCCTACTTTTTCATTACATGTTTTTTGAAAGTATGGTTATGCGATCAGTTACTCAGCGACGTGACTGTGTGCCCCCCCCCCCTTCTCTGTTAACTCTTGAACGGCTGCTCTGATCGCAAAGATATTCTGTGTGGTGGTGACATTGCCTCCAGATATCCGAGATTTACTATATTCATTAATATCACTGTTTCCAACTGCTACTGCAGCTGTTGTTCATAAATTATTTACAGCCACCCTTGAAGATTTCGCAAACAACTTTCCCAAATAGGGTGTGACGGTGCAATGGTCAGGCTGTTTACCTCTCAAAAAGGCACAGTTTTAAGTCCCGACCAATGCATGTGAGATTTTCGAAGTGAAATGTCATGTCCTGTGGTTCGGATTCTACGTAAAAATGAGGTCACGTGGCTTAGGATCGTGAGATTAACGGTCACGTAAAACTACAATCTTCCTTCGTTCGTTCCTTCCTTCCTTCAATGTTGGGCAGTTATAAGCAGAGCGGCTTCGGTGCGTAGTTGGTAGCATGCTGAGCTTCCATGCCCAAGATCGCGGGTCCAAACCCGGCCGAGGTCGTCGTATAAAGAGCGTTAAAAATCCCTCAGTATGCCTTCCTTCGTAGGGGAAGTGAAGCCGGCGGTCCCATGTCATAGATTTATGGCACGAAAAAGAACCTTCCACTAACTACACCTGTAGGTTAGTTTGATAACACTATATTAGTTCCAACGTTCGCCGCCAGGTGCTGACTGAGGTGGCATTTATTAGCCACGTCTGCAGCTAGATATCGTGGACGGTAGCGTTCGGTAGCAAACGTAGGAACTACTCGACATAGGTCTTCTGCAGTCCTTCTACCTGAATTACAGATAACACACACTAATACAGCCATCACAAATTAACACCGGTTATCAGACAGATTCTACACACACCCACAGTACACGGGGCTAACATGACCGCGTTGTAGCAGCCGCTAAACTAAGGAACCAACCAACCATTTATAAGCAGGAAACTGAGTAGGTTTCCCTGCCTTATGGGGTCTAACGCAGAGGCTTGCGGTTCGACACCCACTTTGCTTGTTCAACCGCAGTGATTTCCATCAAAAGTTGTTGGCTTTTCCTGTACATGATAGGCTCAACATGTTTCATTGACGGTGTTATAGCATGGGACCTATCTCCTCCACCTCTATTCCCTTAAGTTTAGTTCAAATAATATAATAATAATATCGTATGGCCTCGGGTTCAAGCTTTGTTATTTGACACCCAGAGCGTAGCTTGCATGTCGAATTTCGTTGTTCCTTGGAGCACTATGCAAGTCAAGGAGGTTAGATATCTAAGCTCCTTGAACACTATAGCGCTTTCTAGTAGAGAAATGAGGAACTTTGTGTTGGCGGAAACTCCCAAGATTAATTTTGCCATTATGAACACGGCCTACTGATTTCAAATGGGTTCTTTGACATGCCAACAACATATGACATGCGTGTCGTATTTTTGCAGCCCTTCAAAAATCACTTCCCACGGCCAGGAGCGAACCTGCAAGATTGGGGTTAGTAGACCGACACGTTAACTGCGCTCCCACCGTGGCAAAATTGACCTTATAAACACAGTACGTTTAACAAATTCTGTAAATAGACGAATTTGAGGCTCGAAACGACCGGACGTGCAGCAATTCAATTAAAATCCTCAGCTTGGGAAATCTTCTCACGTATGGTTCTGTTTTGTGCGCTCTGTGTGAATGTTACGTTAGCAGGACGGAGCAGCTGTAATTCTGCCGTCATAAAGCGAAACCTGTCTGACACATTGGGAGCTAGGAATAGCTGTCTGAGTTTACGTTTGCCATGAACGCCACGTTTTATGACATAGTGATGACTGTTTGCTCCGTGTATTCTCTCAGATGCTCACCAAGTCTGAGGGCACGTGTCAAGTTACGACACAAAAATGATCGTACTCTATCAGACAGTTGTAAGCTATTAGGGTCAACATGACTGGAAATAATGTTGTTCAGCAGGCGTTCTCAATCTGGTACTCGCATCACAAATTTGGAGATAGGTTGTCCCCTCTATTGTTTAATATTGTTCTAGAAATAGTGATTAGGGCCTGGGAAGAAGAAGTTAAAGGAATAACCTTTGGCAGACTGCGTGGTAACATAATTCATTTACGGTGTTTGGCCTTCGCTGATGATCTCGCAATCTTGTCCAATAACAGACAGGGCGCGAATACCTCCACGGAAAACTTATCGAAATTGCATCCAGAGCAGGACTCCAGATCTCATACCAAAAGTCACACTACATGGAGGGATCTCTTCGGCACCTAGATGTACTACCAATCACAACCAAATTCAGCAATATATCTCAAGTGTCTAAATTCAAATACCTGGGAGATGTCATCCAACCTTCCGGACTGAATCGAGAAGCAAACAAAGAAAGGATCTCTAAACTGCAAAAAGCTTACAGACTCACTTGGAACAGATATAATAAAAAGTCAATATCCAGAAATGCAAAATTACGGCATTACAACACTGTAATCAAGCGTGAAGCACTATATGCTTCTGAAACGCTGGTTATTGGGGGCACATCATTAATTAATGATGTGGAAAAGCAAGAAAGGAAAATCCTAATAAAATTTTTGAACCAGCCTGTACAGGGGGAATCTGGATGAAAAGAATATCCCAAGACTTATACCAGCACTCGGAGAAAATCTCAGACCCATTTTGGAAAAGACGATTGAAATTTTACGGGCATATCCTCAGGATTCTTAACCTTGTCCTGTCAATGAAAGTCAATAACACCTGGCTGCATGAAGTTGGAAACAATCTTCAGGAAATAGGCATCACACATGGCATTGTACTAGAGAGGGCTAAGTTCAGAGAATTAGTCGATATTCACCGCTTTGCAGACCATCCAAGCACTATCACCAACGAAACCTGGTCAGAAGATTGCAAGAGAAGCCACAGCGAGATGAAGAGATTTTGAAAGAAGTGATAGGCAATATCACCAGCTAAATAAGATCAATCGCGCCCCTTAGTCGGGCATGACGAAGAAAGAAAGAAAGAAAGAAAGAAAGAAAGAAAAAATATTAATGTTTTACGACCCTTTTTAACTACTGTGGCTTTTAGAGACGCCGGGGTGCCAGAATTGTGCCCTGAGGAGGATCTGTAACGTGCCAGTAAATCTACTGAGACGGGTTCCTGGCATCCCCCAAATGCGCTAGGATTCGATCCTGAAAATATTGAGAGTGGGAAATGTTATCATTTTGAGACCAGACAAGTACGCCTATCCACCATGTTGAATGTATGGAATCGCCTTTCTTCCACCTAATGCAGAGAAAGCCTTCAATGTGAGATTACATACTGTATTTGCTGCGTTTCATCCTTAATAAATAGTGGATTGTCGATATTGAGAGAAAAAGACCATTCAAATGAATATTGCTTCATATCTTTTCTATTAGCAATATTTTGTTACAAGCGTGGTCAAATAACTAGAATTAAAATACAATTCCGCTAATTCATCAATTATTTGTAATTCTAATGTGAATGTATGCAGCCATCTTGAAATTTCAAAACAAATTAATAACTTTCGGTATCCTTGAGCTGTATGAATTAGAAAGAATGATTAATTTCATATGTATGTATTAGGCCTAAATACAAGTTAGGATTTATTTTCTCTCAGGCTTATGTAGTTAATTATATCCTGGGGTCCATGTCCTGCTACTTTTACGTAAATTTCCTAATAAATGAACTCCCCTCTAAATATTTTCACAAATTGCTTTTCAATTTGGACAAAACATAAAGTATTATCTATTTTTTCATTAAAACTTAATAAATGTCATATAGTTGAATCTCTAATAATTAAAGAAGGATTACAAATGAAGATATTAATAATATAATGATTAAGGATTTAGTCGGAATAGAGAACAGTTCATTAGATGCTAAAGTGGTAATGCAAATAAATAAAAATTACGAGACTTACAGTAGTCGCATACGATGTGTAACATCTGACATAGAAGAAACCGCACGTGAAATTGTTGATACACTGGTATTTTATGCTATTATTGGCACAAATATTATTTTTTATTTCTTTTATTTTTTTATTTAGTCATTTTACCCTCTAGGTTGGTGGTTCCCACGGACTCAGCGAGGGAACTCACCACTACCGCCTCTATGGGCAGTGTCTTGGAGCTTGGAACATCTGGTCGGGATGGATACAACTGGGGAAGAGTGATCAGCACTTCGCCCAGGCAGCCTCACCTGCAAAGCGAACAGGGGCCTCATGAGGGATGGGAAGGGATGGAAGATTGGGATGGAGGGCTAGGAAGAGGGAAGGAGGCGGCCGTGGCCTTACAGTAGGTACCATCCCGGCATTTGCCCGAAGACGAAGTGGGAAACCACGGAAAACCACTTCGAGGATGGCTGAGGTGGGAATCGAACCCCATCTACTCATTTGGACCACCCGAGGCTGAGTAGACCCCGTTCCAGTCCTCATACCACTTTTCAAATTTCGTGACAGAGCCAGGAATCGAACCCAAGACCTCCGGGGAGGCAGATAACCATGCTGACCGCTACGCTACGGAGGCGACGGCACAAATATTAATCTATTGTAAAATGGAGTGTTTTACAGATATTGTAGTTTATAATAGGAACTCATTTTATTAGATGATTTGTAGCTTCCACCAGCACTAGCCTAAATAAAGAATACGATATGGATCAACTAGATTAATAGACGCGACACCGCTCATAACCTAAAATTCCTTATAAACTGGTCCTCTTCATTCACAGATCAACACGAATTTCATATGGATTCTGTTAAAATGAGTCATATTGATATGATAAATATCGTTTAAAATGATAATCTGGTAGCAAAAATATCTACCCCGTTCGGGATTCGAACCCAGGATCTCTAGATTCACAGTCATAAGCACTAACCCCACGGCTATTTCGACTACGCAAATTTTGTGCACAAGATGGTGACTTATTTCCACGTCCCAATAATACTGCATCACGGAATTAAGTTTCATTTATATTTTGCTTGTTTCGATAATGTTCCTGCGTGAAATTGAGTTTAAAATGCCTTACGAATAGGCCCTCTTGTGAGTAAAGAGAATGTATTCAGTAATAGTTCATGAAAGCTTGCTCAATTCTCGTATAACCACAACGATTATATTATATTGATGACTACATTACCGTTATGTGGGTTAATATTTGAATAGCCATTGTGCAGAAACATAATACCGGCAATGCCGACTACTTACAATGTTTGATATTAAGGCATTTTGCCATTTAAATACGGATACGAAGACTTCGAACATGTACCATGTCATTTGTTTCAATCACTTGACACCAGAGTTCGCATGAGCGTTTTCCGTTCAGTATGTCAGATACATTCCACATGGCCGAGAGTACGTCGTGGTATCAATTTCCGACACCGCGCGCTCATTGTTTCTCGTGGGTCTTACCACTGCCCGCTGGATCGATCGATCGAGCGGGCAGTGCATTCTTCCGTTTTCCACCACTGCCAGCTAGTACACTTCCGTTCGATCGATCGAGCGGTCAGTGCATACTTTCGTTTTCCACCACTGCCAACTAGTACACTTCCGTTCGATTGATCGAGCGGGCAGTGCATACTTCCGTTTTCCACCACTGCCAGCTAGTACACTTCCGTTTGATCGATCGAGTGGGCAGTGCATACTTCCGTTCGATCCACCACTGCCAGCTCGATCGTTCCGATCCACTTCCGTCCCCAATTTTCAAAATCACTCTCACAAAACTATCCAGCAACTGAGCGGGAAGATGCTACACATCAATAATGCTAATATTCCTCCAAAAGAATAACCAAGCAAAATGAGTATTTTATTAGATTTAAAACTAGGCTTAAGTGTGTCCACCAGACTACAGTAGTTGGAACTAGCCCATTACATGTCATTTGAAAGTTCGATCAATTCGATTCCTTTGAATAGGCCTATTCGCCAATTTCAAATTCGAATAAATTATTCGTTCTGGGTATTCGAATATTTGAAAGTTCAAAAACATTGAATGTTTGAACAATGCCGATGTCTGAATACATCGGATGTTCCAATCATTCGAAGAACTCGAATAGTCGATTAATAAAATAAATCGGACAGTTCAAATATTTGAACTATTCGAAGATGGTAAGTACTGTACCCGAAAATTACAGAGTTATTTTGTAAAGAAATATGTCGGATGGACTAGTTGTTTGAAGCAGGGGAGAATCCAAGGGGTCGGATGGGAGTTGACCCCTTTCCCATTTAGGCTGATTCATCCTTATAAATAAGTTACATATCATTCAAAACAAAACATTACTTGCCATATCTTTATTTCTTTATCTTTCCTGTTATTCTATCCTTTCACTACCTACAGTGGAAGCTACGCTCGCTAACGCGCAAAGGCCAAGCTTCTGCGGACGTGATAGACATGGGTTCAAAATTCCCCGTCAGCCGTCCTTATTCTCTTCAGACCCAATACAAAATTTGCAGCTAAGATTATCTGGTTCTGTTGTCATTTCTCATTAAATAATGGGAAAAATCATCTATATTTCTAAACACAGGACACATTCTTAAGGGGAGATTAAAAGCCCTGTGCTTATAATGTTAAATTTACCATATTGATGACCCATTTTCTCATGAACTATTGCAGGTAGAGACTTAAAATTTTTACTGAAGGTTATTGAGTACTTATAATGTACACTGATCTATACTCAATACGATAGCTTACTTGGGAAATGTGTTTCAATTTTTTTTACAAATTAACTTGTTTTTTCAAAATTTTGGAACGTTTATTAACATAACTCCCAAGATATAAAAGCAATTTACATGAGTGTCGATCCATTGTACTAGTAGATGTTACTTAGCTATATCTGAAGATTTCAAGTGTCTATCTGTTATAGTTTCTGAGGTAATGGGTCATTTTTACAAGAAAAACATGCTTTTCAGAAATGAGGATCTAAAACTTACACACATGATTATTGTAATAAATGTTCATACAATTTCTAGAAGCACCCTGCTCCATAGTCTGGATTATGTTCCTTAGCTTCCACACCAAGTTTCTTGTTTCTTCTTTCTCTCCTAGCTCTTTTGGTCATGTTCTGAGCTGCAATTTCTGCCTTTTGTATCCGTAATCGATCCAGGTCTTCGAAACAACTGACATTATTTTTACCTATTATGACACCAAGTTCCTGTACGACCCTCAGTCTTCCAACATTGCCATCATTTAATGTTACTACTGCATCCCATACATCCAACTGTAATGTTTTCTTCCCAACAAAAACATTTTTAGGAATACGAGACCACACGACATTGTAAAATGACTCGTTGGGATTTTGATTCTTCCCATGTAAGAACTTTCTTAACAGTTCTGGTGCTGCCAGATCAAGATATATTGGCGTTATTGCTTCCATAACAGCTTCTGGCAATGTATTCTGGTGGTGGTAAGTGTCAATAGTTCCAACTGCCTCAGATTTCCTATATTTGCACCAAGTTTCTGGGGGAAAAGGACATAGATGGTGAACTGGTTTCTCATCAGAAGAACCCCTGTGAAAATACGTGGCTCAAACTGCTCTTCTCATAGCCTGTAAATCATTGCTGTTTGCTTTGCCATAGTATTTTTGAAGTTCATCTATAAACCTGTCAGTGAGCCTTTCAGAATGTGTTATGGTTTTACCATCTGACAACGTTTAGTCCCCATATTGTGCTTTCAGTTTGCGAAGACGTGTCCCCAATCTCCTTTGGACGTGGCCTACACATTCCAACTTAGTAATAAATATAAACAAATGTCATCCATTACTATTTTGGCAATCCTGCCAACCTGAAATAAATAAATATACCATGTCACCACCTTCTACATAAAATCCTTTCTATGACAAGCTTTAGAAGAAAGTGTTGCCTCACAGATAAAAATGAAACAAAGTAAGCCACACTTCAATATTATTTTAACATACTTAGAACCATCGTAATTTAAAAAAATGATACACCAAAATGAGCAGAAAAATCCATGCTACAACATCAGACAAAAAAGAAAAAAAGTCATATATTCACGAAAAGGGCTTTTAATCTCCCCTTAATAAAATATTAAAATTAAACACGACAGTTGCCGATCGGGATAGTTACGAGCACCAAGTGTGGCCATAGGGCCTGAATATCTACGGACTGCTAAAAGAATAGTTTCGAATCCCTCAGACATTCTTGAAATGGTTTGCCATGGTTTGTCGTTTTCAAATCCAGGCCAAACTGGGATGGTATCTTCTAGCGCTTCTTTCCAACTTGTTGCGCAGTTTAATTCATCTCCACTCATTTTTATCTCTCAATAACTCTCTCACATGGTAAGTGTTCGGAGGGTATCCGGCCGTAAGGAACAACAACCAACATAAGACTCATCTCTCTTTTCCCACAATCCCCATAAAAATGGGAATATTAAGGGAGAAAATAACCATCAGAATCCACAAAATACCAACTGCTGCCGAGAAATAAGTTTAAAAGTGTAGAGGTCGACATATGTGTACTCTGAGTCTGAAGAGGTTAAAATAGTTTTCCGTGGTTTCCCCATTTTAAACTCCAGTCAAATGCTTGGACGGCACCTGCTGACAGGCTACGACCTTCCTGAGTTTCAATCATCTTCATACTTTCATCTCTCATTAATTGGCGTCAGGAAGGGCATCCGGCCGAAAAAACATCTGGCACATAGAATTTCATCACATCTTATTCCCGTCCTCGTTAAAAACGGGAATAATCCTTCGATTATGGAATAACTACATTAGTTAAATGCGGATATTTTGAAATTCCTAGTTCGAGTAGGTTACAACTGCGAATAATTCGAATTGTCAAACTATTCGTAAGTTCGAATCAAATATTCGTATTTGAAATTATTCAAACGATTCAAATAATTCGATGTTGGAATATTTAAAACTCTAGTTGGAACTAATGACGTGCCGCAAAGTTACTTTTGTTTCATCGTCACAACACAATAACGACTAGCAAAGAGAGTCCTGCAAAAGCTTTATAAAGACAGAACATCTGCAGTGTCCCAATTCTGTATTTTATGAATCCTTTACGAGAGTTATCATTAGTAAGGATTGTTGCGGCTTCCACCCAATTATGTAACAAGTGTTTTTTACAAAGCCCTGTCTATCATTTGTAACGACATCCTCACAGGGATTTAGACCTATACATCTACACTCTACAAAGAAGTGAACACAGCTGCTACTGTCGGATGGGGTGTTATTCTCTCCCTCCACAATGCGAGGACAGTGACACCTCATTAGTGAGGACTAATTGGAAGGAAAGACACACAAAATTAATGAACTTTCAATTATACAAGTTTACTAACGCGTGGTATGAGTTATCTTGTTGGTAATTAATTAAAATAATCATATGCGAATATTATGATATCCAACAAGGGTAGACGAGCGTGTTGGGTCTCAAAACAAAGGGGTCAAACCATCTCAGGGCTCGGACAACGAGTGTATTCGAATCCCACATCAGCCGCCCTTGAAGTGATTCTCTATCTTCAGCTCGGATCGCAGGGACAGTACATTCTACAGGGCGCCAGGAAATGTTCTCCGCAGTGGCTACGTGCGGCTGCGAGAGGTTGCGTCATCAGTTTAGTTGGCAGCACAGTGTCCTTAATAGATGATGATGATATTTTTTGTTTTAAGGGGCCAAACATCTAAGTTATCGGCCCCTAATGGTTTGTGTGATCGTGAAGATGATAATG
The DNA here is from genome assembly GCA_946902985.2 of Meconema thalassinum. NCBI lineage: Eukaryota > Metazoa > Arthropoda > Insecta > Orthoptera > Tettigoniidae > Meconema > Meconema thalassinum. Next base: position 304,599,308 of record OX336391.1, read on the forward strand.
GAATGTAAACTATAACTAAAACTAACTACTTACTTATATACTAGAAGAAGAAATGGAAAACAAAAGGAGAATAAGGCAAATAAAGGACAGGAGGAAAAGGAAGGCCCTCAACCCTCGAATAATGTGGATTGAGGGACTTGGAAGGAAGGAGAGCCATGAAAGGCAGATAGCAAAGTGAAAGGGGAGAGTGTCCGCCCCAGAGGTAATTGATAAAAGGGGGAAAACCGGACCCGGCTCAGGAATCCCTCGGGGACGCCAACTCTCGAACTCACCAGCCGTGAGCCCCTAAGGTGTAGCAATATCTAGGGTGCACCAGAGGTGGTGGGGATACATACGCCCTGTCTCCTTGAGGGCCTTGAGCAGAAGGCAGGAGATTACATGAAAAGAAAAAGAAGGCTGACCCCTCGCAGAACGTGGGTATCAGAAAAGATGAGACAAGGGCCAATTAAGGCCTCGGATACCCTAATACCTAATACCGTCAACAAGAGTTGACCAAGTGAGTTCTACAGAAAAGAAGACGGAGAGGAGCCCAGCACAAGTAAGGGGAAGCAATGCCGGACTCAGCTGGGGTCCCGTGGTCGCCAACCCATGTCCCACTAGGTGTTAGGCCCCTTAAAACAACAATGATGATCATCATACAACTAGATGTGAGCCCCTGGGAGGTGTCCTTGATAGGTTGAAGGCCACATGCGTGGGCTGTGGGCTGTCGAATTCGTCAGTGCGTATAGTTAGATTATTGGAAGAGTGCAACAGTATATGAATGGTTGTGGTGAGTATAAAGTTTACTGTTTGTTATGATACAAGCGTCAGCCGTGCTGGCAACGTAACTGGTGACGTAATCTCTCGTAGCAGCTTGTAGGCACTGCGGAGAATATTCCCTGGCACCCTGAGGCAGGCCATGGGCACTTCCTTCCAACTCCTATTTAATTATCCCCGCTGTGCAAGGCAGCTCCAGTAAATGTGCGGATAAAGGTTCAAATGCCGGTGCTGACAGCACCTACTCTGAGTGATTCGTTTCCTGGTTATCAGACACGCCCAATAGACACAATAATATCACTGGGGTTTCAAGAAAGATGTCCCAAGCTACTAAAATAAATAAACAGCCCAAGAATAACTCGACACTATACTACTAAAACAAAGAGGCTCAGTGTAAATTTTGATGTAAAATTTACTCGAGTGAGGTCGAAGCCTTTCTGACTGTTCTAGAGGCCCAATTCAAGCAGTATTTTCATAAACCAATCAAATGCTGTCGATATATTTATAGCTGGCGTGGGATATTCGGCAATGTGGCTTCTGTCTACAAAATTGTAGAAACAATGATACAAGCAGATGCACTTCCGTAGCTTTCAGTGTACAATTGGCATTGGTCTACCTCGTTGAGGGACAGATGAACTCTTAGTTCCACCCCTTAAAACAACAACAACAACTTACTTACCTCGTTGCGTAGTGACTAGTATACTTGACTGTCACCGCGGAGGCCCAGATTCGATTCCCGGCTCTGGCAAGAAATTTAATCCTGGTCTGAAGACTGAAGCGGGGTTCATTCAACCTCGAGAGGCAAAATTGAGAAGTGGTAGGTTCGATTCTTACCTCAGCCATCATGGAAATGGATTTCCGTGGTTTTCCAATTCTACTCCAGGCAAATGCTGGGATGGCACCTAGCTTTGGCCACGACCGCTTCCTACCGAAATCATACTTCAACTACAAATAACACTAGTACAGACATCACAGTGAAACAGGTTATCAAACAAACTCTACACACACTCAAACATACGGGGCTAAATACCACGATTTCGCAAAGCCCTTAAAAGAATCAACAACAACAAATAGCATTAGTCATGGTTATCTAAATTTCAGGACGAGGACTGCTTGGCTAATTTAACTCTTCGGTTCATTTCCCAGATAGCTCCCTCTATCTGGAATCTTGAGAAGATCACCCCTATTTACCCTTTTTCCGCTGTCCACCTTTAAACTAGGTCATCTACATTCATGATTTCCCGTCACTTGTACGAATGGCGAGGTTCCGATTTGGCGCACGCCAGTTCCTTTCCATTACTTTATTTCCGAGGTGGTGGTCGAGCGGCCCCCTTGTGCAAACCAGACATAATTTTTAAATGTCGAACAGTATTTTTAGCCTATTTTCATTTATGAAAAAAGAAACGAGCCTTACAGTAGTCGCATATGATGTGTAACATCTGACAAGTTATCCTACTTAGAAATTGAGATGAAATGTTTGTGAAGTCATCTGACATGTTATCCTAATTGTATACTACACAGCTTGGACATTCATAAAATGTTAATTTACTCTCCGTTTTCATACTGGTACTATGATGAATGTATAGATTGAATTGGAGATATGTTACGGTCACACTTGTTTGAACAAACATCACATATTATATTGTAAATGAAGAGGAAGAATTAAACGATAGTCTCTAGCCTGTCTATAGACTACTAGAAATAATCCCTATATATTGAACCCTTGTAGAAGAAGCGTATCGAGACTCAATTTCGGGTAATGTTTCGGTCCATGATAGCCGTGCTGTTACATTTTGCTTCTCAAGATTACAAGGATACATAGGGCAAATACAATAATTAAAGAAATGAGGTAACCCAGTATTAAATAACAAGTTTAATAACCAAAGCAAGTAACAATCAACAAAAACAACATCTCGAATTTACTCCCGCACTTCTAAATAGATCACAACTGCAAATCCTAAGTTATGTCTGCATCAATCAAGTGGCATTCAAATATCCACAGTTTAACATTTAAAATAAATATCTCAGGAGATATTATTAATAAAAAGACGTTTGAAACACTACGTCTACTTCAAATCTATACTTGTGCACGCGTGCCGATGTTTTGACTAAATGAAGAAAATAAGAACGATTACGAGATTCGTTACCATATGGTTTCCCGTCAAGCAACGAATCCACAATTCTGCGTAAATTAGATTAGCTTAGGGAACACACACCAAGACACTTAATATTTATCCGACACCAGCTACCCTTATATTATACAAATATATCTCCGCACGAGATCTTGACAACGTGCCAAAACACGTCTAATTGCCCAGCGGGTCTTGGTAAAATCAACACAAGCGTACGTGACTACAACAAAATGCACGAGGACATGACCGAACGTCATTCTAATAATTACAATGACCACAACAATCCAAAGGGATTTAAAAAAAACAAGAACAACACTATGCCCAATGGCATTTAATTATAACACACACAAAAATATCAATTCAACTTAATGCATGAAATTTATGGTCTGAGTATGGCGAGCTACCCTTTAAATCAAGAATAGAATACAGGCTCATCTCACTTTAAGAGAAGAGGACACAGTAACCCGGTCTTAAACCTAATTAGTGTTATCTTAAATCTGTCCGTCACATATGAAGCCATTATGTCATTCACCCAGTGCGTCGCATAATAATATCGGGAGCTTGCTCACAGCAGCTCTCGAACCTAGAAGTACCTTGTATTTCCTGAAAAACATGTGTGTATAAAATACCTATTTTTTCCCAATAATTCTCTCAGGAATTATAAGACACGACATCTCAGCCAGGAGTCTCCTCGGAGTTCATACTGCCGTTAATTATATTTTGCTGCAGACAGGAATCGTGGGCTGATTACCACGATGTTCCCCGCGCATGTAGACACACATCATCACACATCACCAAATAACGCACACCTGGGTAATGACTTCACCTCATTCTCTCCACCTGAAATACGTCCAGATTTAGGATTCCACGGAAAGACTTATATTGCTTTCCCAAAGATCATAAAATCATTACTTCCTTAGTTTTACAGATTACAAAGAGAACTATGGTTCCCTGCAAATAAAATTTCTCTAGGAAATTCTCAATAAAAACGCCTGTTTAAAAAACACAAGGTTAAAATGTTACCCCCCAAATTCTAAGTTTACCGTTAAGTTTTATTCAACAAAAGCACCATTTATCGCTCAAACCATAAAATTCCGCTCAAGCGATATGAACAATACACTGTACACGCATTGTACATTTACAAGTTACATTACAATCAATTAACTCAGAACAAAAAATAATCACGCACGACATTATAATCGAGTGTCGGTAACCGAATAAAAAATCAAACTACAATAAAAAAATACAAGAAAATTATTTACATTTCCCCAGCTTATCTAACTACGACTAAAATTGAATAATCAATATGTGGTACTTATTCCTCCGCCAAAACATCTCAGCTCACGTCGCCACTCATAACCCAGCAGTTATTTAGCCGGACTTGGACATAGTCGCTGGTGTGTCCATGGTCATCCTTCCAACTGTTGGCCTCGTTCCAGACATCTTGTTTTTTTAGGATAGAAATGTTCAGTTATTTCACAGTACTATAATTACTACTAAAATTGCTAAATGAGCTGATAATATCCACTCAAAGTCCTGAGCAATTTATTCGAAGAAAAACTTTCCCTAAATATTTGTAAGCCTGAAGCTTCTACCATTCACACGCAAATTATACACATTTAAATACTTGAAGAACTCGTCAGAGTTTAGAAGTTAATATTTCGTCAACACAAGTGTCGCCCACGACACATCGAAATAAAATCATTTATTGAGAACACAGCAAATTGACAGTAGTGGGGATAATTTTAAAAAATAATTTGGAGTTTTTAAGTTACGGACTTGCGACTAATTTCATTGAGCTTCTTTTATTGCGCAGGTTAAGAATCTGATCGGCGGAGACACAAATGATCATGGGTTTTATTAATATTCAATTTTGCGCCAAATCAAAGGTACGCCAGTTTTTCGCGGGCCTTAAGCGTGCCTAGCTTCATTCGTTGGTTCAAATTCATCTCGGAGAGTTCGACCTGGAGACTCCTCCCCAATTTATGACGTACAAGCATCTTCTTCCTGTCAGATCCTGGTCCCCCTACTCTTGCCCGCGTAAATGGGTATCAACCGTCTCATGGCCTACTAAATGAAGCCACGCATATTGGACGTTGACTTCTTCAGTTCCCGGAATTATGGCACACTTTTCTTTGTCTCAAAAGCTTGGTTTAAATATACTTGCCTTGTCGTCCAACTCCCAATAGTTGCAACATTTTTCCTCAACACGAATCCACTGCTGCGTGTATGAACACCCTCTTTCAAATATAATAAAATAAAATATGAGTCATTATTATATCAGATGATATCATAAGGGTTCAATATTTATATAAAAATGAAAGTTTGTCTGTTTTTTCCTGAATTTCTACGAAAATTTGCGTTATTAACGCGTTTCAGACTGTTTTATGACAGATGCGCACGAAAATAAAATGTTTGTCTGTCTGTTTGTTTGTCTGACTGTGGACAACTTTGTTTCCTTATAACTCGAGAACGGCTGGACAGCCATCAGAGGCACCAATCATTGACGTATCTCTTCTCCCTTGAAATACATGCTGAAATATGCGTAGAAGGGTGAGAGAAAGCTCATTTTCAGCCCCTCAATGTGAGAATCGAAACTTGGGGGCCCCCGAAAACCACATTATAAGGCCCTAAAACCAACAGTTTTGAGATATTCCCAGAAAACTAATTTAATTTAATAAACTAGTGAACAACTAATGGCAACAGAATCTCAGAGGTCCATTTATGTTTGTAAGACGCAATGCAATTACATTACTGTGAACGTTTGCAAACGGCTATAAGGTTATAACAGAACCAAATAAAGCTGTAGAATTCATCAATACATATAATGCGCTTAAGGGGGTCAAGGGGTACTCTAGAATTTTTTCACGCGATTTGCACGTGCGGGTGTGGTACGAAAGGTCTATTATATCCCTATCCTTATATTGCTTGCCGCAGTGGGTGAGTGGTTATCGTGTCGGATTACGAAACCCGAGCTTCCAGGTTCGCTCCTGGCCGTGGAAAGTGATTTTTGAAAGGCGGCAAAATTTACGACACGATGTTGGCATGTCAAAGAACCCATTTGAATTCAATAGGCCGAGTTCATATTGGCAAAATTAATCTCGGGATTTTCCGCCAACACAAAGTTCCTCATCTCTCTACTAGAAAGCGCTGTAGTGTCAAAGAGCTTAGATATATAACCCCCTTGACATTCATAGCGCTTCAAGGAACAACAAAATATGACATGAAAGCTGCCCTCTGGGTGTCAAATAACAAAGCTTGCACCCGGCACCCGAGGCCATACGATATTATTATTTTATTATTTTTTATCCCTATATTGTCTGGTCTGGTGTGGTCCAGGTGCCTTTGCGCTGCCTGGTGTATGTTATTATAACGGGGATAATGATGTTCATTTTATGAGTGAGTAGTAATAATAATTATTATTATTATATTATGGAGAGCCTCCGTGGCTTAGGCGGCAGCACGCTGGCCTCTCACCGCTGGGTCCGTGGTTCAAATCCCGGTCACTCCATGTGAGATCTGTGCTGGACAAAACGGAGGCAGACAGGTTTTTCTCCGGGTACTCCGGTTTTTCCTGTCAAAATTTCATTCCAGCAACACTCTCCACTATCATTTCATTTTATCTGTCATTCATTTAATCATTGCCCCAGAGGAGTGCGACAGGCTTCGGCAGCCGGCACAGTTCATATCCTCGCCACTAGTTGGGGCTTCACTCATTCCATTCCTGACCCGGTCGGAGACTGGCAGCAGGCTGTGGATTTTCATTTTCATTATATTATGGCGTACAACGACGAGACAAAATACATTTCAGCCCCATGGAGTCAGAAACAAAACTCGGGGCCCCTAAATAGCCGTAAAGGGTCCCCGAAAACTATATTTTACTCTAAAGCCAACAATTTCTGAGATATTCCCAGAAAACTAATTTCATTTTATAAACTAATCAAGAAATGCAAGCTGATAAGCATGCCAACAGTATCTCAAGAGGTGACATCCAACTTTCCATCTATTTCTGCAAGAAGTAATGCCACTCCATTTTTTACATTTCAGTGAAAGTTTCGAAATGGCTATAAGGTTATCACGGAACCAACGAAAACTGTAAAATTCATCAATTCAAGGGGTACCCTCGATTTTTTCATACAACGTACACGTGCAATATGTCGTACAGACGGTCTATTATATTTCCAAACAGCAACATTATTTTCGAAAATTCCTGAATTGAAATAGTATCTTTGCGGCTTTTAGGAATTTGGGCCAATGGAAGTTAAAAAACCTGAATTTTCATGCACCACAAGCCTTTATAATTTATTAAAGGAGTCTTCCCGTGGGACTTGACACAACGGTAAGGTCGGTTTTTATGTGTCGTATATTGCGATCCGTCTACGATGTTTTCAATTTTATTTTCACGTTAGGAAGTACACGTTAGGTAAATTTAGTTTGAGAGCACATTTTTCTTTGTCGACAAACGGGTTCCAAGCCCCTAACCATTGCAAAGTAGCTCAATTCATAACGTCTAGTTATTAATAACGAAGACCGATCGTAGAATGGGTACTTCTACTAGTGTTCAATACAATCAAATTTCCAAACTCCTGCTTGGGGCAAACTATTGTAATTAAAATTAGATAAATCGTAATTTCATGTAGATTATGTTAAAACTGACGCATAATGTCATGATAGATATCGTTTAAATCGATAATCTGGTAGCAAAAATAATTGCGGGGACTGGGGTTCGAACCTGAGACCTCATGATTCGCAGACCAAGACGCTATCCACGAAGCCATTACAATACATATATGTAGAGTACAAGACAGTTAGTTATTTTCATGTGCCGGTAATAATATGGAAGTCATTTTTTATGTTCCATTAATATTTTGCTCTTTTCGATAATGTTCCTGCGTGGAATTGAGATTTAAATTAGTTACGAATACGCCTACTTGACAGTAAAGGGAAGTTCTATAGTGGTCCATGAAAGGCTAGCCCAGTTCCCGTATAAAATCATCGATATATATATATATATATATATATATATATATATATATATATATATATATTATATTGATCACTGCATTACCGCAATGAGGGTTAATATCTGAATAGCCATTGTGCAGAAACATAATACCGGCTTTGCCGACTAGTTACAATGTTTCATATTAAAGCATATCATCATTTAAATACTGATACGAAGACTTTGAACATGTGGTTTGTGTTTCAATCAGATCGCATGAGCGTTTACCGTTCAGTATGAAAGTGTTGAGCAAAGTTACTCGGGGAGTGGATGCCCATCGCTTTTATCCAGAGATGGAAAAAGAGACCCTTAATAAATCATAATTGTTTTCAGCAAATATGCTATAATGAATATTCATACACCAAAGAACGAGAACTTGAAGATGATTTATTGTAGGAATATCTGTAATGGCGCCTCCAAACCTTGAAGTAATCCGTATGTGATATACATTCCACATGGCCGGATCACTGCATTACCGCAATGTGGATAAATATCTGAATAGCCATTGTGCAGAAACATAATACCGGCTTTGCCGACTAGTTACAATGTTTCATATTAAAGCATATCATCATTTAAATACTGATAGGAATACTTTCAACATGTGATTTGTCTTTCAATCAGTTGACACCAGAATACGCATGAGCATTTACCGTTCTGTATGAAAGTGTTGTGCAAAGTTACTCGCGGAGTGGCATCCCATCACATTCATCCAGAGATAGAACAAACAGACTCTTAATAAATCATAATTGTTTTCAGCTAATATGATATAATGAATATTCTTACACCAAAGAACGAGAACTTGAAGATGATTTATTGTAGGAATATCCGTAATGGCCGACAGTGCGTTTCGTACCAATCTCCGACACCGCGCTCTCATTGTTTCCTCTTACCACTGCCAGCCGGATCGTATCCCTCCTGGCTGCTTTAGTGCGTCTTACACACTTCCGTTCGATCCATTTCCGTCCTATTTTTCAAAATCACTCCCACAAAAATATCCTGCAACCGAGCGGAAAGATGTTACATATTAAAAACAAGATGTTCAGTAAAGAACATATAGCCTACTTTCTCCTAAATGCATGGGTATTGTTGTAACTCTTTGTCCTTTTCAAGGAGTATAATTGAATGTTGGTTGTAGTAGCTTGTTGAAATACAACGTGCTATAGGGATATTAAACATGAATATGAGGTGCCCCTTGCTAGTGCTACCTCTGTAAAAAAATGCATTCAATTCGGTTTCACCGTGTTTGAATTGATATTGGGAATGGATTTGCACACATACATGGCCGCTATTTGCAAACTATTGGGCTGATGACCTTGTAGTCAGTCATAAGATGCTTTCCACAAAAAGGCATGTTGTTGCAAAATCTGGTTGAGAACAAATTATTAGGATGGTCGTAATTTGATTAAAGCTTTTAACATTTGGGTGGCCGTCATTCCGTTTCCGTCAAGATGGCGGCGATATAAAACATGACACTGAGGTGCCCTTTGCTAGTGCTACCTCTGTACCAAATTTCGTTCAATTCGGTTTCACCGTGTTTGAATTGATAGGGGGAATCGATTTGCACATATACTTGGCCACCATCTGCAAACTATTGAGCTGATGATCTTGCAGTTTCGTCAGAATATGCTTCCTACATAAAGATATGTTGTTGCAAAATTTGTTAGAGATCGGTTGATTAGGTTAGTCGTAATTTGATTTAAGCTTTGAACATTTGTGTGGCCACCATTACGTTTCAGTCAAGATAGCGGCAATATAAAACATGACACTGAGGTGCCCTTTGCTAGTGCCACCTCTGTACCAAATTTCGTTCCATTCGGATTTACCGTGTTCAAATTATTAGGGGGAATCCATTTTCACACAAAGATGGCCGCCATCCGCAAACTATTAGGCTGCTGACTTACTAGTTTGGTCAAAGGATGCTCAGCCCATAAAGGTATGCTGTTGCGAAATTTGGTAGAGATCGGATGATTAGGTTAGTCGTAATTTGATTTATGCTTTGAACATTTGTGTGGCCGCCATTACGTTTCCGTCAAGGTGGCGGCGATATAAAACATGACACTGAGGTGTCCTTTGCTAGTACTACCTTTGTAACAAATTTCGTTCCATTCGGTTTCACCGTGTTCGAATTAATAGGGGGAATCGATTTTCACACAAAGATGGCCGCCATCCGCAAAATATCAGGCTAATGACCAACTAGTTTGGTCAAGGGATACTCCCTCCACAAAGGTATGTTGATGCAAAATTTGGTAGAGATCGGAAGATTAGGTTAATCGTAATTTGATTTAAGCTTTGAACATTTGTGTGGGCCACCATTACGTTTCCGTCAAGATGGCGGCAATATAAAACATGACACTGAGGTGCCCTTTTCTAGTGCTACCTCTGTACCAAATTTCGTTCCATTCGCTTTCACCGTGTTCGAATTAATAGGGGGAATCGATTTTGACACAAAGATGGCCGCCATCCTCAAACTATTAGGCTAATGACCTATTAGATTGGTCAAAGGATGCTCCCTCCATAAAGGTATGCTGTTGCGAAATTTGGTAGAGATCGGATGATTAGGTTAGTCGTAATTTGATTTAAGCTTTGAACATTTGTGTGGCCGCCATTACGTTTCCGTCAAGATGGCGGCGATATAGAACATGCTACTGTAGTGCCCTTTGCTAGTACTACCTCTGTACCAAATTTCGTTCCATTCGGTTTTACCGTGTTCGAATTAATAGGGGGAATCCATTTTCACACAAAGATGGCCGCCATCCGCAAACTATTAGGCTGATGACCTGTTAGTTTGGTCAAAGGATGCTCCCCCCATAAAGGTATGCTGTTGCGAAATTTGGTAGAGATCGGATGATTAGGTTAGTCGTAATTTGATTTAAGCTTTGAACATTTGTGTGGCCGCCATTACGTTTCCGTCAAGATGGCGGCGATATAGAACATGCTACTGTAGTGCCCTTTGCTAGTACTACCTCTGTACCAAATTTCGTTCCATTCGGTTTTACCGTGTTCGAATTAATAGGGGGAATCCATTTTCACACAAAGATGGCCGCCATCCGCAAACTATTAGGCTGATGACCTGTTAGTTTGGTCAAAGGATGCTCCCCCCATAAAGGTATGCTGTTGCGAAATTTGGTAGAGATCGGATGATTAGGTTAGTCGTAATTTGATTTAAGCTTTGAACATTTGTGTGGCCGCCATTACGTTTCCGTCAAGATGGCGGCAATATAAAAAAAGACACTGAGGTGTCCTTTGATAGTGCTACCTTTGTACCAAATTTCGTTCAATTCGCGTTCACCGTGTTCAAAATGATAGGGGGGGGGGGGGGGACATTCAGAGTACACACACTTACATACACACATACTGATATCGCGTCAGGAGTTGGCAGTCGGGTTTGAACTGCAGGGGTCTTCCCGCTCACTGCGTATCGCGCATTCCAAAAGCATTCAGTTGGTCACTACTTGCTTCACTCAGCACATTCCTTCTTTCAGTGGCTGAGTGTCGCCTGCTGCCTGCAATGACAACCATTGGCATGCGGCAAGCCGATATATTTAACTTAGGAATATGCGGGCCGCGCATGCGTACTGCAAGACCCCCCGCACCCCGTCACAGCGTGTTCAACTGCCATCTCCTGCCGCGATGACAGTACACACACACACACACACACAGACAGACACACTTTTTTTCGCCCTGTGTTGATCTCATAAGTCTACTTTCATTTTTTGCAAAAATCGAAAGTAGGCTAATAAGGCTTATGAGATCATCTTTTGTCCGTCAAATTTTAATACGTCTCACCAATCCCACATAGCGGTTATGCGAAATATTTCACCGGCATTTTATATCTGCGAAACTATTACGCATAATACCCTGAAATTTTGAACGGTGATAAAGGTGACTTACTAGAAGTTCACCTATGTGATATTCAAAAACCTGTTAAGTAGAAACGAATATGGCGGTCAAGCAGAGTTGAAACATTAAAATTGACGTTTCTCGCTATTTAACCATCCGAGTGCAGTGAAACTTGGTAAGACAAATGTCAATACACATTGTAATGCACTGATATCTAATTTAGTTCAATAGTTTACATATCCTCAAGATGGCGGCTGTGCGAATTTTTAATATTAAGTTTTCATTTCTTGTGTCCTAATCATGTAATTGAAGATTGAATAATATACCTACGCATTAATCTTCATCTATACCAGGGTCTACATAACTCTATGGCCTACGTATATAAAATCCAAAATAGTGACCATCCGAGATATTTATACGGTTCTCTATTTCTACGAGTCTATTACAGCAATCAAACTGAAATTTTGTAAGCTAATGTTAATAGAGGCAATTAGTATAAGTAGCATATATAAAAATAGGCTGTTTAGTTCTTCATGGTACTATTTGTTCAATCTCAAGCTCGTACGTCGGCTGGGAAAAAGAATTATATCGTAGGAAGATTCACAAACATACACGCACGCTTCGTCGTGAGCCCAAGGCTCAAATATATCAGAAGGTAGGCATGGAAACAATCTTAAATTTTTCACGGGTATAGATCATGGAAATTCTGACTAATTTTGACTAGCCCATACATGACAGTGCTGCCAACATAATTCTACGCGTCCTGATAGGTTCAATGTTTAACTGTATGTAACTTCCTTGCCAACAAATGGTTTTCATCCAAAATGGGCACACATGCAAATCATAATATTCCAGATTAATTTCGAGCAACCCATTTGTGACACTGTTGCCAACAAGATTCTACGCGTGCTGATTGGTTTAATGTCTCCATGCATGTAACGTCCATACTGTATATTGGACTTATTATATGAGTACAGTAAGCCTCCGTGGCTTAGGCGGCAGCACGCCGGCCTCTCACCGCTGAGTCCGTGGTTCAAATCCCGGTCACTCCATGTGAGATCTGTGCTGGACAAAACGGAGGCAGACAGGTTTTTCTCCGGGTACTCCGGTTTTCCCTGTCAATATTTCATTCCAGCAACACTCTCCACTATCATTTCATTTCATCTGTCATTCATTTAATCATTGCCCCAGAGGAGTGCGTCAGGCCTCGGCAGTCGGCACAGTTCATATCCTGGCCGCTAGATGGGGGCTTCATTCATTCCATTCCTGACCCTGTCGGAGACTGGAAGCAGGTTGTGGATTTTCATTTCATATGAGTACAGTGTACCGCAAAGATGAATCTAGGCATAAATTCAGAGTCTTCAGGGCTGCCAACTGTTGATAAATGCACTCTGTTTTGAACCCTAATCATAAGATGTCATAAAGTATACATGTCAACAGTTCTAAACATTGCACACATCTAGAACATAAAATTGTAGATTAATTTCGAGTAACCTATTCATGACAGTATTGCCAGTACAATTCTGCGTGCATTGGTACTTTCGATGTGTAACTGCATGTAATCTCTACTAATAAATGGATTTCATCGATTTTTTTATGTGCAGTGTATAATGTAGAACTTATAACAGTGCTTTATGTACGAGTCACTAGGGCCACCATGCACGTATTAATGGTATCAAGACTTCTATACCGTCGAGTCAATATCGAGGAATCGCTGTACGAATAATAAAACTCAAACTTAGCTCAATGGAAGTCCATGAAGTTTTAGACAAATTTAGAGTAAATTGTCAAACTTACTGCTACCAACATAATTATATGCAAACATATAATTTTCAATGTACAACTGCATGCAACTGTCATACGAATTTACGGATTTATACGTAATTTTGCACGTTCAATGAATGCCATACCAGACATCAAGTGTGCCTAGTTAAAGGGTCCACAGGACTACCAACTGCTTAGCCTAGTAACATTCTGAGAGCATTTGAGCCATAGACTCAATATCGTAGAATCTGTTCATACAAACAGATTTAAACCCTCTACGAAATAATGTATTAATATTCCAGATGAATTTTGAGAAAAGCGTGAATTATATTTTTATCAGTGTTACCAAAATAAATCTATGTACGTTCATGTGTTCCAAGTTGAACTACATGTAACTTCCATAACATTCAGTGGATTTCCACCAAATTTTGTAATATATAGTATGCACCATAAGATATACTTTTGCACATTTTCAGTCCTACCGACTACCCAATAACTCTCCCTGGACATTCGAGCCATAGACTCTCAATATCTCAGAATCTATGCTATGAAATAATTTCGAACATGTTGTACTACTCTATTAGACAAATCTTATTATGTCAGCGCTTCCAGCATTCTTAACAGATCTAATTAGAGGAATAAGTATTGTCTTAAATTTTAAGAAAAATGGGCTCTTTAGTTCGTCATGGAACTACTTGTTTATATGGTTTGAGTAGTTTGACACAATGTCAACATGTGTTTCAAATGTTGCTCGAGTCTACTTGAGAACGTAGATAAACAGTAAATTATTTCATTCTATAAATAAGTCTTTGATATGGCAGAAAGAAAGACGAAATCAATGGTTTTACCATACAACAACGTTGAATATTATTCGCCAGCTCGATTTTGCTATGCAGTGTATTTCTACAGGGTCAAATATTTGTGAAAATAGTCCTTTACAGTGTTCTTGAGTACGGTAAGTCAGCACCAATTAGTAAGCATTTGAGATCAATTTAACTAAAACATTTCTACCACTTTGTCACAGTTCATTGCCTTTCTGTAGTATATTTAAGCCATATTTATAACATACTAGCACTATCCGCCATGCGTTGCAATGCCAATCAATTATAAGTTGTTGAAGAATACGCCAATCAATACTTTTAAGACATATCCATTTTAAGTATTAATGATGATACATGTTTCAAACTACGTTGAGGTCTTCTTAAGTCAGTAATAAAAGTTAAGGATTGTTGAAAAACTATGTTCTAATATGAATTTTGGTTATGCAAAGCTATAAAATAAATTTGTAATTGAAATAAATAATCAACCGAAAAGGATATCCTTACAAACAGAAATAAACATTATTTTTATACAATTTATAATAGGCTATTGTGTTTCACAGTAAAACTCTCAAAAATCATCACTAGAAAAAATGTGTTCGTGTTGTAATTTTGTTTCTTGAAGTGCTCTCGGATACAGAATATTTTTTTGTTTCTCCGTCTGATTTTCTAATAATTCAGAAACCTTTGCGGGCGTGCGCACAACAACTCACCAAAGTTCATTTGTTGAATGACTCGCGCGCCACCAATTGTGAAATGGTTTTACTAATTCAGAAACTTTCTCGGGTGTGCACTCGACAACTAACAAAAGTTCAATTATTGCAACAATTCGCGGGCCAACACTCATTTGTTGAAATGGCTCGCGTATCACCTACTGTTAAATGGATTTACTAACTCATAAACCTTTGCGTGAGTGCGCACAACAACTCACAAAATTTCATCGCAATCGTATGAATGGTTTATGAATGCAAATGGGACATTTCAGAAACGACTCACACGCAACCTATTGCGAAATGAATTTACTAATTCAGAAACCTTCGCGGGAGTTTGCAAAACTCGCCAAAGTTTCATCGCAATGGGATGAATTGTATACCTAGCATATGTACGAATATGGACAAACAAACAATGAAACTTTCATTGCTATATATAGGATTACTTTTCAGAGGCCTTGAATATGTGTGTAACCAGAAAATCAAGCCATTTAAGGTGTAAACAAAGGTTAATTTTTCAATACTTTGTTTAACCTTTGTGAGTTAAGCTCAAAATTTAATTCGGCAGGATAGAGGATAATATTGTGTATTATTTCTGGGTGTAGTGCCTAATAAGCAAATGGGTTAGATAGCAAATAGGCTGCCTGTATGCTATATCTAGCCCCTATAGTTGGTGGTATTAAACTATCAGAGTGTCTCGCTCCGTCTAAACGAGGACGGATTGAAGCTCAAGCAGCAACTTCATGAATGCCGAACTTTTAACAAACTGCAGTCTCCCAACTTCCCAAAAGCTTCCAGTTCAAAATGTCAGTGAACTATCTCCGAGAAATATTGGTTGGGGTGACTCTTATTAACCTGCCTGAAGAGAATGTTCAATCATAACATAAAAGAAACCTCTCTCTACACTACATACTTGCCACAAAGTTAGTTTGAAAATACAGGAACTCGTAAAAGTATAAATAATGAGACAGAAACAAAAGACTATCATAACTGTATAACGAAATTGGGAAGTAAACGTACCGTAGCAACACAACTTTCAGGCTCATACGCAGTCAAGTGCGAGAAATATCAATAAAGCACTTTAAATTTTAAAGAATTCAGTTCGAAAATCAATAAATGTAATAAAAGATCAGAAAACCTTATTCACATCGAATTGACAAGTAAAAAGGTGAAGGAAATAGGAGACATCTGCTACTTGGAAAGAAAAATAAGCAGTGATGGACGAGGCAAAGAGGATATTTAAATTGGTCAGCACAAGCAAGGAAAGCATACCTACAGAAAATAAATATGTTGGCATCAAATATAGATTCAGATATTAGAAAGTAATTTTCGAAAATCTTTGTCTAGAACGTGATGCTCTATGGAAGTGAAACTGAGACTGTTGGTTTAGCAGAAAAGGGGAGAATATATTCATTTGAAATGTGGTGTTACATTAGCCATATTAAGTTAGAGTAACAAAAGAACAGGTATTTAAGACGAGTGGGGGAAGAGGAATGTTTCTGGCAAGTGCTAATAAAGATAATACAGTAGATAGATTGGCAGGACATATACTAAAGCACCCATGAATAACTAATTAGTTATGGAAAGAAGGGTCAAGGACAAGATAATAATAATAATAATAATAATAATAATGATAATAATAATAATAATAATAATAATAATAATAATAATAATGTGCTGAACAGGTGTGGAGTTTAAAAACAATATTACAAATGAGAAAATGTAGAAATACAGTAATAACATTCGTCGACTTCAGAAAACCGTATGACTCTGTAGACCGCGAAACCCTTCGGGATTCGGGATAGACAGAAAGACCCGAAAAATCATTGAACAGACGCTTACAGAAACTATGTCCAAAGTGAAATTCATGGGTGAAATATCGGAGACCTTTCTCATCAAAACTGGAGTGCGACAGGGGGACGGATTATCCCCAATGCTCTTTATTATTGTTCTAGAAAAGATCATTAGGGAAATGGGAACCTCATGTAAAAGGCATTCAAATTGGAATAAAAAAAGAGAACCGTCTTACAGTCAAGTGCCTCGCTTTTGCGGACGATATTGCCATTATCACTAACACCAGACATGAAGCCATACACACAGTGGAAAAATTACATGAAATTGCTCAAAGAACCGGTCTACAAATTTCTTATGAAAAAAAACCACTATATGGAAAGACGGCCAGAAAATAACTCTTCTTTAATCACACAATAAGGTAAAATAACACAAGTCCCCCATTTTAAATACCTTGGTGAAATCATACAGTCCTCGGGACTAAACCGAATCGCCAATGAACAAAGAATCACCAACCTACAGAAGGCCTACAAGCTAACGTGGGCTCACTATAACAAGAAGTGCATCTCGATGGACGCAAAATTAAGGCACTATACAACGGTGATTCTTCCGGAAGCAACTTATGCAGCCGAAACAATGGTGATCGACGGTCATTCCAAAATTAGATATAGAAAAACAAGAAAGGAAAATTCTCAGAAAGATTTACGGGGCAGTTAATAATAACGGTATTTGGATGAAGAGACCTCAAAGCGAACTCTACCAAAAGATCCACACGATAACGGAAGTAATCAGAAAGCGCCGAGTACAGTTTTATACACACATCATAGACCATCACGACTGCCTGGAAGAAAGTGGACAGTGGAGCGGAAGAAGGAGCATTCTGAGAGGATGAAGAGATTTTGGGAACAGAAGCGGGAAAACGCCAGAAGATGAAATCATGCATTCAAGTTCAATCGCTCTCCTAAAGGGGAACAATCGATTAAATAAATAATAATAATAATGTTGTTGGTTTTACGTCCCTTTTAACAACTGCGGCTTTTAGAGACGCCGGGGTGCCAGAAATTTGCCCCGAAGGGGATCTTTAACGTGCCAGTAAATCTACAATCTACTGACACGGCTCCCTTACATTTGCGAATGCCAACTGGCTGTGTGTGTGTGCGTGTGCGGAGGGGGGGGGGGCAGACGCCCTCGTAGTTCCACCCCTTAAAACAACAATAACTAACAACTGGCTGTGTCAGGATTCGATCCTACAACCTTGGGTCAGCAGGCAAGAACGTTACCGCTCAGCCACGTAGCGAGCCCAAAGACAAGAACTGCAGGGGTAGACCAAGGTTAGAATATGTAAAACAGATTACCTCGGATGTAGGGTGTGGTAGGTATGTAGAGATGAAACAATTGGCTGAAGACAGGGAAGCATGGAGGGCTGCATCACACCAGTGAGAAGACTCAAAAGCGCACACACAACACATCATATTTCAATCTGATGTTTTCTAAAAGTAAATATTTGGTATATTTGAGTGAAATATACTCCACAATAGTTATTTAAAACCGAAAAGTATTGAATCAAGAACTGAAGTGTTCCGTAATTATTGATATTGCTGGGCTCTAGTCTATATATCTACTTAGATTCATTGAAGTGCATACTGTTTTGTTTAAATGCCGTACAGTAATATTTTCAGCGGATTTGTTTCTTCGTGAACTGTGACACACCGTATAAGAGTTAAATGACACGTGGTTCTTACAGTAGATCATGAGGAAGATGTGTGTAATTTTTCCTCGTAATAAGCGAAAATATTTGCCACAATAGCAAATTGTGTAAATCCGTATTCATAGAATAATTAAAACATTACTGCAATACAAGAACATAACATCAGAACAAATCAACAGTATACAAATAAGTTCATGACTAAAAAAATAGTGATAAAAACGGAGACTACATAAATTTACCAAATGTTTGAACTTTGCGAAACCACATTAGAAAACGTTTACTATTTATTTAGAAGATGATATTTACCGAAAGAAAACTATTATTACTATACAGCGGCACACATGATAACCTACAATACATATTTTCATAGAAGAAAGGAAGAAGAGGTTTACCAAATGAAGAATATTATAACTATTCAGAGACATATTAAAAATTTCCATAGATATTTTCTAAACATTATGAATAATGTTTTTTCTTAATTAATTCTTAATTCATATAGCAAGGATATCCATTTCTTAGTTAAGTCTACTTAGGGAAAGTTCTATTTATGTGCTGAAGAATCCAACGAGTTTTGAAACATGTACTGTACCCTTGGATAATAGCATGTAGACAAGATTCAAGGTTCGGGGTCGTTATGGATTCTTGTGAATGTGATTTAGAGGTTTTCTGCTATCTAAAATAACTTCCAGGGTTCATACGGTCAACTAAATAATTAAGAATAAGCTAAAAACACAGGATCTACAAACAAATGAAATTTAATAACTGAATCAAACATAAAACACTTAACAATAAACCACCCTTAAAATTAGTTCACTCGCACGTGAACAGATCTGACACTGACTAGCCTGACGTACCATGGTGACATGGGATGACAGCTGTCTAACAAATGTTGTAACTGAAATGTCACTTAATCCAATGTAACAAAAGATACGGATCACAAGATCCACAAATGACAAACCTATAATAATAGTACAAGAATTTAATATTTATGAGCGACACGCGTTTTAAGACTAGTTCAAGTAATGAGCACTTTGACGAGCGCTCGTTTCCGACCAAAACAGTCGGTTCGGGAACGAACTCCGTACTGCACAGATGAATTACGGAAATGTGGGAACAACCATTTCATAAATAAATACACTACTGACATGCTCTAATCTTAGATTACTACAACCAAATACACGTGTGTATTATTTAAAATAAGGGCTGCGGAAATTACCGTCTTATACCTCAAACACTAGGAAAGCATAACGTGACATGAACAAGTTTGGCCGGTTGCCAAATTATTTTTACAATGAATACAATGGCCTTGGAATAAGAGCCAACAACAACAAATACAAATTTTTAAATTCACGCCGGAAAATTTGGCGTTTAAACAATGAACAAATAAGTCGTAGTCATGATAAAAACCTTCAGATCCACAACATGGCAACTCCCCAAATTAAACCAAATAAAATAACCTTAACCCATCAGGCTTTAAAGCCAACATTCACGTGTCATAACAGAGCTGAAGACAGCCGGGTCTGTTATCGCATATCTGAGTAAGTGGCTGATTCATTCCACCATCGTAGTAATGTGTGTCACGCTAAATATAGATTCTGGCCCACAGCCAGCGTCCAGCGACCTTTGCCTATCGTCACCTGTTAAACGCGTAAATAAAAAATATCACATTATCACAAAACATCCTCTCAGGGATTTTCAAGAACACATCTCCAGGTCAAACTTAGCCCCTAGGGTAGCTAATATTCCGGAATTATTGTTGCAGTCAAGAATAGGTGTCGTCAATCCTCGCAATCTCACCACAATTGAGTATACGTGACACACCCTCGTAGATCTCGTCGCAGCATATGAACCAGCACACCTTTCAGATAAATGACACACAACTTGTCCAAATGACAA
Source organism: Meconema thalassinum (assembly GCA_946902985.2). Classification (NCBI taxonomy): domain Eukaryota; kingdom Metazoa; phylum Arthropoda; class Insecta; order Orthoptera; family Tettigoniidae; genus Meconema; species Meconema thalassinum. The sequence goes on from OX336391.1 coordinate 304,619,725, forward strand.
TAAAGAATTAATTACTGGAATCAGAATTAGCCCGAGTTATAAAAGCAACAAAAACACTAATTTTCCCCCTTGTCTAGTTTTTGTTTTACATTATCATTAATCCAGTCCATTTATCATTGTCGTTCCTAGGTTCTCATTCATGCCTACAATTTTTATTGATACGTTAATCATATGCGGCCATTTCGCTATAAAATTTACGTATGCATAAGGACAATATTTAAGTTATAAAAATTACTGTACAACATAATTGTCACGCAATGCCAAAAATTACTACACGCATGTCAGTTAAGAAAATCAAACCCTAAATTTAAATTAACCACACAAATAAAATCTGTACAAAGTTCCACACATCTCTCGCGATTCCCCCTCGTCCAAAATCAATAAATCAATTTTTAATACTCATCACTTAAACCACCTTCCAGAGGCCTCCCGCCTCGTCATCTCCCACCATTAGGCCTTTTTAGCCCATAACACTCATGGTGATGGAGGATGAAACTTGATGCCTTCGTTCCATGGTCGTCATCTTGCCGCTGTTAAAACACAATTAAATTAAAGTTTTAAAACTGTTAACTATCTGCTTTATGAGTATTTTATTTCCTCATATAGTCCTATGCAGAACCGTAGACTTTGCCTATTTTATGGCTAAACTGCCACCTCACAATTTATGAACTTTATAACTTAGTTGTCGACACACAACTAGAAATTTTAACATAGATCGTCATAAAGGCGTCTTAAAATTGACTGTCGAAGAGTAATTAGGAGGAGTGACCCGGTTCATCTCAGACATAAGTTTATATACAGAAAGCATAATAGTTCCGGTGGTAGGGGTAATAGTTCCTCAATATTTTTAATAATGGGCCTATTATTATGTGTGACCACTCAAAAAGCTTGTAATTTCTCACAGGTCGCGAATCTGCCGCCGAACACGCAAACTGTTCGCTAGATTTTTTTAACAGATTTGGCGCGCAAAACACTCTGATGCTATGTTCTGGCGTCCTCGTCTCTCATTCGTCAGTTAAGTTTGCGTTGGAGTTCTGACCTTACAAATCCCGCCCTTATTTTGACGTCATGACTCTTCTCCTCTCTCTCACTCCCTGCCGTGGAAAAAGCACCCAGGCTTGGTTGAGGGTCACGTACGCCTCAGCGTCATACCTGATTTTCTCAGAAGAATAAGAATAGCATTGGTTGTGAAACTGTCGATAGCTTCCACAGAGCAGGTAGCCCATCTTGCCAAGTCCAGTTGCTTGCTACATAAATTTTACTCAAATATCCAGCATATCATTTATTTAGTATTTCCATCGTTTTAATAAATATGAAACATTATTATTGGACACAAAGATAAGGGTTCATCTGACCCCTAGTTGTTAAAATCGAACTCAGGATGAAGTCGATTTTACTTCCATAACTCATCTGGTTCAATTTGTGGTTGCTGGCCACCCTTAAATATAAATGACTGTCCGCCTCTGTTTCAGGAGCCGTCTCGCTCCAAACTCATTAGGAAATTCCTGTACCCTGATGCCCTCCGGCCTCCCTCCTCGCTACTAGTCTCCCCTCTCTCTTTCAAATAACCAAATTGCTCACTGACAACTTCCGCCTGAATTTGTAAACACGTCAAGACTGTCTTTCCAGCGCATTCAATACTAGTGTATCCCCGTACATTTTGTTGTTTGTTTGCAAGTGAAAGTTTAATTTGCTGCAATAACATTATTTCTCGGTTCGTATGGCTCTCTCTGATGATACAATTTTAGGTTTGAAATATTATACACTGCCATGTTTCCTGTGCTCACCTCTCGGACTCAGTAGGCGTTGTTACCTAAATTCGTAACCCCTTGTCTAACTTCCTTAAGCCGCTCCTGTCTTTTCTCCACTCTCCCGTGATGTCATCTCCTTCTTCTCTCCCGCGTTGCCATCTTCTTCCTTCTCCGATTCCCGTACGATAAATTTCTTCACCATATTTCGAGACCCTTGCCTGACACGGCCTGCGAATCTCTCCTGCTATTCTTCTGTTTCCTATTGTCGGCTGCTCTATTTTCTTCTTCTCCATGGAGCTCCTCCAAATATCTCTGGGGTTCTACATGCATGGCCTCCAACATTTGATTTGTTCCACCTTCCTCCTCGTGGGTGTCGGGATTCTTCCGCCTATCTATTGCTCTTTCCCATTTATCCTTATTATTCCTTTCCATGTAACGTGGCTCCTCCAGGTAATGTTGTGGGTCAGCGTGTCTCTCGTTCCAATTTCTTCGGTTCTCCCTTGGATCCGATTGCTCGTTAAACCGCTGGTTATCTTGTGCGTTATGTTGTTGGTTGTAACGCCTATTGTCCCTGGGCCTGTATTGTTGATTATAGTGTCCTCCACGCCATCCCCGATTATAAGGTGCGTTATTATTATTATTATTATTATTCCTATTGTATGATGTTTGTTATCTCCTATTATCTCGCCACTGCTGATTATTTGTGTTCCGGTAGCGGTTAGTTTCTTCCTGATTGTAATGATTTTTGTCGCTATCTTCATATCTCGGTTGAGATCTCGGCTCATATTCTTCTGTGTTCTGCCGTCTTTGGTTACCCCCAGTGTTGGTAGCTTGCGACCTCGTGTTTTTGTTCGGTGTCTTGACTACCTCGACTGTGTTAACTAATTCTATCTGTCTCTTCTCTCTCGGGTTTATGTAATTAGTGGTTTCATCTATCCTCCTCAATACCTCTTCTGCCGGACCAAGGTAGTAATATTTGCCGCCACCAAGAATTGCTGAACGCTAATAGGCATCTGTTTTCCTATAGTAGTTATTAGCTCCATTTCATTCGGGGGATTATCAAGATCTTGCAATTTGACAAGTTGCATGGCGAAAAAGTCTGCATATTTCGTCTGATGCGTGGAATGGTATTTGCGCGATTATAAATCCATTCGCAAACTTTGTTGGTATGAACTACTCCAATATTTGCTTAGGAAGGCCTTCTGGAACCCTTCCATTGATTAAAATGTGTTCTTAAATCCAAGATACCACGTAAGTGCTGAGCCCGCCAAAAAATGTTCAACCATTCTTAACTGTCGCGTTGAGCTAACATTTTTATCCGGAATATATTATGTCAGTTCTCTTAGGAAAGCTTTAGGTGTCCCCCCGATCTCTGGTAAAAATTTATTCGGTTTAAATTCATTTCCACGGATGACTTGTATAACTTGCGTGGGAAGTTGTGTGTTTTGAGGTGTCGAGCTACGGCCCTCATAATTTTGGAATGCTTGCGTGTCTATCGTTCTTGGAGTCTGCCCAAGCTCGTGGCTATCTACTGTGTGCTCTCTTTCCACATTCTCCCCTTTCCCCTTTTCCATCAGTGTCGCAAACATCGTATTATGTCCAAGTGACTGCAATTCCGATTTTATCATGCGATCCTCTTGGATTTGAAATCTTAACCTCATATTTTCTTTTAATGCCTGTTTTTTCGCGTTATTTTCCCCTAGCTTCTTGCTTACTGTGAGCCGTTCATCTTTCAAATCAGCACTCATCTTGGTCCAATCTCTTCTAATACTATCCTTCAATTTATCAATGTGCTTTTCGACTTCCTGTTGACTAGCCCCCTGATTATCTTCGAGTTTATCTACCCTTTCTCCCAGAGAAATGTTGTTCTGCTCTAATGTTTGTTTAATTTCTTCCTGGTCAATTTCTAACTTTTTCCATTTCTTAATTGATTGTATTTCTAATTTGTTGAGTTCCGTCACTAAGCCAGTGATATTGTTATCTACTGTAATTATCTGATCTTGCATACCCTGTGTCCCTCGCTCGATCTTCTCAAACCTTTTTTCCAAGTTCTTGTGTGCTTCTTTAATCTCAGACGAGTTGGTCAAACATGCTTGCTCGATTTTTGCTAGTTTTGCCATAACAGTTCCGTCCGTTCCTTTTATTTCCTTTTTAATCGAATCTTCGATACCTTTTATTATTCCTAATTGTTTGGTAGTGTTAGTGCTAACGTCCTTTGCTAATTGGATTAGCTGTTCTTTTGTGTGCTTTTTGATTTCTACCGTTAGCGCAGCTAAATTTTGAGTGTTCCTTTCGTCTTGTGCGTTTAACATTTTATTGTTTTTCTCGTACTGCCTATGTAATTGTTCACTAACCAGAGTGTTTTGTGTAGCGATTTTCTGATTTATATTTTCGTTAACTTCAGTTAGTTTTGTGTTTAACTGTGTCTGTATTTCTTCTGATTGTATATTTATAGCAGCTAACTGTGTCTGCATCTCTGCCGATTGTTTATCATTGCTAGCAGCTAACTGTGTCTGCATTTCTACCGATTGTTTATTTATAGCAGCTAACTGTGTCTGCATCTCTGCCGATTGTTTATCATTGCTAGCAGCTAATTGTGTCTGTATTTCATTGGTTATGTCCTTTCTCATCTCACTAAGTTGTTCTCGCGTACGTGCGGATGCTAGTTCAATCACTTCTCGGATTTTTCCCAGAGTTGCCATCACAACAATAATATTGTTGTACCCCTAGGGTACGCTATACCATCCCTTAAGGAAAATACACAATTTCATAAAACTACAGACTTCAGATATAAGATTATAATAAGATACCACATACAAAATTACAAGAAGAACACAGGTAGCAAACTCAGGAAGTCAGGTAGGCTCGTACCAAAGGTAACGACCTGAGGAAGGTGTACGACACGGGAGGAATGTAGTAATCCGCCGACCGTGCACACCAAAGCTATAAAAGCCCCCCAAAGGTCAAGGACCGGGATCACTAATTACTCAGTCCTCTCAGTGCAACGACGTGCCGTACCGCTGCTGTCTTCAGGTCGGGTAAGTGTCTTAGCGATCCACACTCTAACCACTACACTACACACTCCATTCCCCCTGTGCTTGGACTGTATTTTATTTATTATTATCCACTAGTCTGAACTGCTAGCTCTTTTAGTGCGTCTCTCAATAGAGATACCCATTAAAACTTTAATTAACAGAAGCCACTGGTCTTACTCATTTATTTATTTAGTCAGTAGGTTCCTACCCTAATAGATTCCACTTAGGTAGGACTTAGAAATAGCTTTAGTGTTTATTTGCTTAATCACTACTCTTGATCAGCAAGTGTCCTTGATACGAGCCGACCACAGCTAACTCACTACTTGCTCGCGTGCTTATAGCTCTCTACAGACCGCGTGGCGCCGGCTTCGCGCTTTGGCTTACAAATTAATAGCTCTTACCTACTACCCCTTTTACCTAGAACTACCCCGTTATACAGCACCTTGGGGAGTTCTCCTGGATGATCACTCAATCGATCTCCTTTCATAAAACACTCCCTACCTCTTACAAATTCGCCAAGCTACAACCCCAATTTAGATTAATTTCATCCCCTAGATTTAGTATTTGTATTGGCATCCCTCACAGATACAATACAAGTGGTGGAGGCGCGGGTAAGAAACAACAGCTCTACATAAAAGTAGAACAAATGGTGGAAGCGCCGGGGTAAACTCAGTAGACACCGGTAACGCCGTCCAGCCCATTCACAACAACAGCTCTACATAATAGTAGAACAAATGAAGGAGGCGCGGGTTAGTCAAACCAAAAACACCCTTAACATAAAAGTAGAACAAATGGAGGGAGGCGCGGGTAAGAAACAACAGCTCTACATAAAAGTAGAACAATATATTTGAGACACAGGGAAATGACATAAGGGCGAAGCCCTGGATACGCGCGCTCACATATATTAAATATACACTCATTAACCCTTTACATACTCAGTTCATTTACTTTAAATTACTCCCACAAACCATAGCATCACTGAGTATAATTTACTTATTATTCCATTTAATTTTTAGCCCTTTTGATTCAGTTATAATCTTCCTGGCCTTACTTCAATTACAAATTTTAACCAATTAATAGAGTATTAATTAGTTTTTAAGGTCTAACGTACCTGTCGAATAATTCTTTGAGTTTGGCTTTTATACACAAAGCTAATTTAAATTTATTGGGCGCCTGGAACAGTTTGTTCTAATTTTAATCAAATTTCAAACACTTAACTTGTTCCACATTTACTTTACTGCAAACTCCATGACTTAATATTTTCAAACACTAGGCGGTACTATCTTCGCCTAACTTACGTTAATAAACTTATCAATCCCGGTGATCTATTTTTTTACTCCAAAACACAAAATGCCACACGTTCGGAAGCCAAAGTAACTCTTATGTACCCTTGGATAATGGCATGTAGACAAGATGCAAGGTTCGGGGTCGTTATGGATTCTTATGAATGTGATTTAGAGGTTTTATGCTATCTAAAATAACTTCCAGGGTTCATAAGGTCAACTACTAGGAAAGCATAACGTGACATGAACAAGTTTGGCCGGTTGCCAAATTATTTTTACAATGAATACAATGGCCTTGGAATAAGAGCCAACAACAACAAATACAAATTTTTAAATTCACGCCGGAAAATTTGGCGTTTAAACAATGAACAAATAAGTCGTAGTCATGATAAAAACCTTCAGATCCACAACATGGCAACCCCCCAAATTAAACCAAATAAAATAATCTTAACTCATCAGGCTTTAAAGCAAACATTTACGTGTCATAACAGAGCTGACGACAGCCGGATCTGTTATCGCATATCTGAGTAAGTGGCTGATTCATTCCCCCATCGTAGTAATGTGTGTCACGCTAAATATAGATTCTGGCCCACAGCCAGTGTCCAGCGACCTTTGCCTAACGTCACCTGTTAAACGCGTAAATACAAAATATCACATTATCTCAAAACATCCTCTCAGGGATTTTCAAGATTTTCAAGAACACATCTCCAGGTCAAACTTAGCCCCTTTGCCGGAATGATTGTTGCAGTCAAGAATAGGTGTCGCCAATCCTCGCAATCACACCACAATTGAGTATACGTGACACACCCTCGTAGATCTCGTCGCAGCATATGAACCAGCACACCTTTCAGAGAAATGACACACAACTTGTCCAAATGACAATAAAGAATTAATTACTGGAATCAGAATTAGCCCGAGTTATAAAAGCAACAAAAACACTAATTTTCCCCCTTGTCTAGTTTTTGTTTTAAATTATCATTAATCCAGTCCATTTATCATTGTCGTTCCTAGGTTCTCATTCATGCCTACAATTTTTATTGATACGTTAATCATATGCGGCACATTTCGCTATAAAATTTACGTATGCATAAGGACAATATTTAAGTTATACAAATTACTGTACAACATAATTGTCACGCAATGCCAAAAATTACTACACGCATGTCAGTTAAGAAAATCAAACCCTGAATTCAAATTAAACCACACAAATAAAATCTGTACAAAGTTCCACACATCTCTCGCATTCCCCCTCGTCCAAAGTCAATAAATCAATTTTTAATACTCATCACTTAAACCGCCTTCCAGAGGCCTCCCGCCTCGTCATCTCCCACCATTAGGCCTTTTTAGCCCATAACACTCATGGTGATGGAGGATGAAACTTGATGCCTTCGTTCCATGGTCGTCATCTTGCCGCTGTTAAAACACAATTAAATTAAAGTTTTAAAACTGTTAACTATCTGCTTTATGAGTATTTTATTTCCCCATATAGTCCTATGCAGAACCGTAGACTTTGCCTATTTTATGGCTAAACTGCCACCTCACAATTTATGAACTTTATAACTTAGTTGTCGACACACAACTAGAAATTTTAACATAGACCGTCATAAAGACGTCTTAAAATTGACTGTCGAAGAGTAATTATAAGTGACCCGGTTCATCTCAGACATAAGTTTATATACAGAAAGCATAATAGTTCCCGTGGTAGGGGTAATAGTTCCTCAATACTTTTAATAATGGGCCTATAATTATGTGTGACCTCTCAAAAAGCTTGTAATTTCTCACAGGTCGCGAATCTGCCGCCGAATACGCAAACTGTTCGCTAGATCTTTTTATAACAGATTTGGCGCGCAAAACACCCTGATGCTATGTTCTGGCGTCCTCGTCTCTCATTCGTCAGTTAAGTTGGCGTTGGAGTTCTGACCTTACAAATCCCGCCCTTATTTTGACGTCACGAATCTTCTCCTCTCTCTCACTCCCTGCCGTGGACAAAGCACCCAGGCTTGGTTGAGGGTCACGTACGCCTCAGCGTCATACCTGATTTTCTCAGAAGAATAAGAATAGCATTGGTTGTGAAACTGTCGATAGCTTCCACAGAGCACGTAGCCCATCATGCCAAGTCCAGTTGCTTGCTACATAAATTTTACTCAAATATCCAGCATATCATGTATTTAGTATTTCCATCGTTTTAATAAATATGAAACATTATTATTGGACACAATGATAAGGGTTCAGTACACATAGTCTGTAAAATACAGGAAATTAAGTGATTTTAAATATTGATTTGGCGAATATCATAACATAAGAATTTTAATTTTTCCTCGTTTTTTTTAACAAGATTTAAGCATGTTTGCTGACTCTGAATATTAGAAGAGAATGTCCTAGCAGATCAATCATTAGAAATGTTACAGTCATCTGGTCATCACTGAATATCATCAACTCACTTGAATCTACTGACCAAATATATCCCAGCTGTCACCGTGCAATATAACTGCATCGACTAAGTAAGTCTTTTAAATGTCACATTGAAAATCAAATAAAATGGTATTTTAAAATCTAAAATATGTATATTTGTTGTTTTATCAACCATTAGTACGTTGCTGAATACTAAAATTGAGCCCTTCATTGTATGATATTAAGTAACAATGTTATTGGTTGTACGCCCCTTTTAAATACTGCGACTCTTCGAGACGGCGAGGTGCCTGAATTTTGCCCTCAAGGGTATATTTAACTCTCCAGTAAATCCAATGACACAGTTCCCTCTCATTTAAGCACTGCCAAATGCCAACTAACTCTGCCGGGATTCAATCCCATAACCTTGGGAGCAGCAAGCGAGGACGGTACTGCTGCGCCACGCAACCAGCCACCCTTCAGTGCAATAATGGCTATCATTCAAATGGATGATTAAAAGTCCGTTGCTTATTGCTGGGTTTGTTGATGATTTTTAAAGGGACTTTCTTTTAACATTCTGTGTACATGACAAGTTGGTCAGTTCGGACTTCCTATTAGCCACCTTTTGTTGTGTCAGGGGTACGTATTGAGACTCCAGAGCCAAAGTTACTGGGTTCAATTACCAGCTCTGCCAGTAAATTTAGTTCTGGTATAAGGATTTGAAATGTGCTTACTCAGCCTCGTGTGGCAAAACTGGGGAGAGTTCGATTCCACGTCAACTGTTCTAGAAGTGGTTGTTCGTGGTTTCCCACTTAAGGCTGACTTACATTTATGGAAGAAAATACCTGGTTGAATTTAGGACAGATTATTATACACGCGTTAACATGCAACTCTCATTTTTAGACAAGCAGACTCAAGTTGTTCAAGTCGGTATTTGCGTACACCATGTCTTTAGAGATAGCTCTGAGTGGCTATAAACATTCATATAATCATATTGTCAGAGCGCGAAGAGAAATCAGTTAGTTTTGAACTTAAGGTGCCTTCGCGCGTGCATTCCAAATACAGTGTGTCCACAAATTCTCTCCGCTATGGCATGCTACGCGGGTCACGCCTTGCGGGACGTGTTACGTTGGCAGTACATTCATTTCCATGTATACGCAGTCTCACCGCAGTGCTTGTTCCGTGTCGACCTTCGACTGGAGTGGTAGGATAGGGAATCCCGGTTCATTATTGGCGACAGTGCGTGTTGACGCTGTAAGTTGTGTTCTTGTCAAGTTCTTGTGTAAGCTGAGTCTACTGGGAATGCTTACTGCTGAAGAGCGTGTGTTTTTAGTGGAAGAGGACTTCCGTGCTGGTGGAAACTTTACGGAGCATACGAGGAGGCAATTTAGTTTACGTTTTTCTGCTTCGAGGTGTCCACATGGTGACACTGTACGCGATTTAATTAGGAATTGCATATGCATTCAAATTCACGCGAAGCATTGGTAAAGGTATTCGCAAATAAATGGAAACGTGTTGAACTATGTCTTCAAGAAAGAGGAAAGCAGTTCCAACACCTACTGTGATTGTGGTGAGCACCTCATTACTTAATTTAATGTACCGTAATCAGGGCCACTGAGAAGGGGGGCAAGGTCGGCAAATACACAGGGGCCCGTAAGCGGTGAGGGCCCGTAAGCAACGATGGCCCGTTAGTGATTCTTTACATTTTCTTGCGAATATTTTTTTTTAAATTAATTTTTTAAAACCTGGTAGGACAAGTGTAAGTGTTATTGAAGATATTGTACCAAGAGGTCCCCCTGCAATACGTAACAACTTTCCAAGTGACGGAACAAGAGCCTTCGTGAGAACAGTTTGATTTTCAAAACTACAGAATGGGGAGTGTGTTCGTTGAGACTGGTTAGTATGGAGTGATATAAATCAATCAATATATTCTTTTCCTTACACATTACTTGGTCACAATCATGAGTTCCATAAATCAGTTTTAGTTACTGACAAAGGCTGGAAAAAAGATCGTTCTTGGCGTAAGCTGTATAATAAGCTGTCAGTTCATGAAATGAGTGCCAGTCACAAACTATGCTATATTAATGTTGTTTCATTTGAGAGGCTTGGACATTGTGGTCATACAGCCCCGTGTGCTTGGGTATGTGTGGAATTTAGTGTAGGGAACTGTTTTAAGAATTATGACTGAGCATCAGGTGCTTTTCTCAGATTGGCATTGTTTTTCCAAAGTAGCTAGTAGCTAGATAATAATTAAAAGTATTTCAAGGGGGGCCCGAGCAAAACATTACATAGGGGCCCTTTAATCCTCTCGGCGGCCCTGACTGTAATTGTTTTCCTTGTAACAACATAGCATGAATGTACTAACAACCAAAACGCATCCCGCATGGCGAGACCCGCGTAGCTCGCTGCTGCGGAGAGAATTTGAAGATTTAGAATTGACGAATTGTTTCTTACTGCTGATGCCGATTACATCAGTCAGCTAAAGTCAACAGTTTCTTGAGAAATGTTCCTAACCAATTTTGCAAGATCGTATACTAATTCCATCACCCCAACTGCCTACAAATTTTCACTGCTGTTTCCAGGCTTCGTAACTCGGGTGATTTATTGACTTACTTGCTGCAGGCTGTTTATTATATGGAGGCCACGTAGACCACGTACTTCCGCCATTACTCTAGCCGTGGCAGAAGACATGTTACATCCCTTGGCGAGGCCTACGGTATTACGTGAAGTAGTTGTAGGGGGGATGTTCGTACTGCTTTTCTTATAATGTTTTATATCTGTATTGAATTTGCTCCTCACTGGATCAATAATAGCCCTAATAATAATAATAATAATAATAATAATAATAATAATAATAATAATAATAATAATAATAATAAATAATAATAATCTTTATCTACACGTGGAGAAAATAACGGACACCATTCGCAAAAGAAGACTCTCCTTTTATGGGCATTTGACACGAATGAACTCCGGAACATTGTCCAATCGATCCTGTGTCTACTTTGTGGGAAAGAAAACCAAGGGGATCTTGTTTCCAGAGGTGGAAAATACCTACAAGAACTGGGGATATCACATGAGGACATCTTGGAACGTGACTCTTTGAAGAACGAACTTGGGGAAATACAGAGTTTTAAGCCAATACCTATATTGAAAACCGGCAAGAAGTGGACCGAAGAAGGAAAGGAAGCTCACCGAAGAAGAATGCGCGAATACTGGGCCAATGTGAAAGAAAGAGGGAAAAGGCAGTTGAAATAACGTGGTCCATAGACGACCGAAACGATTATAAAAATATAATAATAAAAAATATATATGTATATCAATGTCTACCCCTTATTAATCCCATTTCCAACGGGGTCGGGGATGAGATGCGATGCGATGAAATTCCACGTGGCTGATGGGTTCTACGGCCAGATGCCCTTCCTGACGCCAACCTCACGAGAGGAGTTGCTGAGAGATGAAATGAATGAAGATGAATAAAAGTTAAATTTCATGTAGTTCCAACTTAAGCTACGAGACGACACTGCCACCTAGGAGCGAACGTTGGAACTTGATAGAGCGTTTCTCACTAAATAACCTATACAGTTAGCTACACACTACACATTGTAGTGGTAGGTTCTTTTTCATGCCATAAATCTATGACATGCACCCGCCGACTTTACTTCCCCTCCGAAGAAAGGCATATTGAAGGATTTTAACGTTCTTAAAAATCCGACGACTTCGGCCGGGTTTGAACTCACGATCTTGGGCATAGGAGTTCAGCATGCTACTGACTAATAATAATAAAATAATAGTAATAATAATAATAATAATAAGTAACTAATCATAAAACAAGTAAATTAAAATTTCATTAAATCTGTTGTTTTATTTGAAGGGCTTGGACATTGTGGTCCTTAGCACCGTGTGTGTGTGAGGATTGGGAAGGAGGTGACCACGGTCTTCAGTAGAAGGGGGAAAAACACAGGAAACCACTTTCAGGATGGCTGAGGTTGGAATTGAACCCATCTCTTTTCTCAGTTTGGGCTCGTGTGGCTGAGTGTACCCGGTTCCAGCTGTCAGCCAAAAATGGCATATCTTAGCAAAGCCGGAAATTGAATGCGCATCTCCGGTGCGAAAGCTGTGAATGCATAGCCTTAATGTACTAAATCAAATACACTGTCCAATCACATTAATATGACCATTCGTCAAAGGGCTAAATTACCACCTTCTGCAGCGCGGACCATTGCGAGACATGCGGGAAGAGAGTCAATGAGGTTCTGGAAGGTACCGACAGGGATGCACAGCCATTCCGATTCCAGTGCTGTGGACAGCCGCTTTAGGTTTGGTTGGTTGGTTGGTTCCTCAGTTTAGGGGCTGCGACACGTGGTCATGAAGCCCCCTGTTCTCTCCGATAACCGCTGTTAATTTTGATGGCAGTATTACTGTGTGCTAACTGTAATTCAGGTAAGGACTGCAGACGATCAATTACAAGTAGTTCGTACTTTTGCTAACAAATGCTACCGTCAACCTCACCTAGCTGGCTATTACCGGGTGAGTTAGCCGTGGTCGTTACGGCATGGCTGCAGGCAGCCGCTCACATCTGGGAGGCGAGGAGGTTTGAATCCCCCCGCCGGCAACCTTGAAGATGGTTTTCTGTGGTTTCCCATCTTCCTTCTAGGCAAATGCCGGGGTTGGTCCCTAACTATAGGCCACAGCCGCTACCTTCCAATTCCTCTTCCTTACATTCACACTTTCCTCCCAAGACTACACTCCACACGAGACGGTACTTGTAGCTCACCCCATGGGTGACGGCATAGAAGCAGCTACAAACTCTGGCGAGCTGAACATGTCGTCGGACACTCCCGACCCTAAAAGCCATACGCTAAAAAAAAGCTGGCTACTATAGGCCACCACAACCTGCACCTGACGGTGAACGTTGCAACTTAATAGAGCGTTAATCAAATTTAACCAACTAATTTAGCTTCACACAAATGTAGCTAGTGGAAGTTTCTTTTACATGCCATAAGTGAATGACACATGTCCGCTGGCTTTACTTCCCCTCGAACGGAAGGCATACTAAGACATTTTTAACGCTCTTAAAAATCCGACGACTTCGGACGAGTATGAACCCGCAATCTTCGGCATAGAAGCTCAGCTTGTTACCAACTACGCCACCAAAGCCGCATGCAGGAAGGGAGTCAATAAGGTTCTGGGAGGTACCGGCAGGGATGCGAAGCCAGCTGCACTAGATTTTCTCGGTCGTGGATGGATGGCGCGGTTACTCCGATCTAGGGGGTCCCACAGATTCTCGATTAGGTTCCAATCAGGGAGTTATGTGTCCAGGGGAGTACAATTAACTCATCCTTGTGCTCTTCGAACACGCACGTAAACATCGAGCTGTATGACACGTTGCATTGTCCTGCTGGTTGCATGGGTGCATGAACCACGCGCTTGATGAGGAGACCCGTACGCAGGTACGTTCGCTGAACAGTTGTTGAGGAAACACGGTTGGTAGCTCCCTGGTGCATCTGGTCAGTCAGTTGTTCTACAATTGCACGTCTATTCACCCGTACACACCTCCGCAGCCCTCGTTTACCCCTCTCATCTATAACCCGTGGTGCAGCACAGTTGCCTCGGAGCCGGTTTTGAATGGCGCCATTTTGCCACTTAACCACGGCGGCAGGTCAACAGTTAACAAACGTAGCCGATTGGGAAATGCCCCGAAGGCCAATGCTCATGCCCTTTTGGACGTCAGATAAATTGCTCCGTGTCCACATTGCGACAGCGACTGCACTGTTTTCCGCTACCATTTGACACGCTAGTCGTCTGTGCGTGATTATTGCACGTTCACGTCAAACGTGACGTACTCACATTAATGTGATTGGACAGTATATCATTTATAGTTATCACTGATTCATTCATTTCATTTTATTCATTCATTCATTCATTATCCTACTCTTAAATATATTTACTTTATTCGGGAAAGACTCTATAACATCATTAGGAATACCATTTGAATTATTTATGTTTCTATTCACAAACCAAGACTCGTTTATATTAGTTTTACGTTTCTAATCCCCTGGAGGTGGTCCTTTCTGCCATAATCTTTTGGTATCTCTTGTATTTCCGTGAGTTTCTTCGAGACTTGTTTCCCTTTGTAAGCCTATTCTCATTTATGAACAAGATGTTCAGCAAGGAATATATAGCCTACTTTCTCCTAAATGTATCGGTATACTTTTAACTCCTTGTCCTCACCCCTAAAACAATCTCCTCCACCACCATGTATTGCTTGTTTTCAATTATATTTATAACTAGATGTACCCGGCATGCGTTGCAATGCCAATCAAAGAAAGTGTTGGCATTGTAACTTTGTATGTTGAAGTGCTTTTGGATTCCCAATATTGTTTTCTTTTTCCGTTAACCCCCTCTCAACTATTGTAAAATTGATTTACTAGCTCAAAAAAATCATGGGAGCGTGCTCAACAACTCACCGAATTTTCATCGCAATGAAGGCATATGGGACTTTGTTGAAACGATTCGAGCGCCGTCACCCATTTGTTGAATATACTCGTACGCTACATATTGTAAAATGGATTTACTAAGTGAAAACCTTCCCTGGCGTGTACACAACAACTCATGAAAGTTTCATCGCAATCGGATGAATGGCATATGAATGCATACGGGTTTTTACTTAAATGATTCGCGCGACGACACTCATTTGCTGAATCTACTTGTGCACCACCCATTGGAAAACGGATTTAATAATTCATACTCCTTCGCAGGACTGTGCTCAACTCCCCAAAGCTTTAGGATAATCGAATGAATGTTCTATGAACGCATACGGGACTTGGTTGAAACGATTCATGCGCTGTCGCCCATTAATTGCATCTCATCGTGCGCTACCAATTGTAAAATGGATTTACTAAATCAGAAATCTTTGCGGGAGTGGAACAACATTTCTCCAATTTCATTGCAATTGCACGAATGGTATATGAACGCATACGGATTTTTTAACGATACGAACGCCGTTACCCATTTGTTGAATCTACTTGTGCGATACCTATTGTAAAGTGGATATACTATGCCAGAAACCTTCCCCGAAGTGTACACAACATCTCACCCAAGTTTCATCGCTATCAGACGAATAGTATATGAACGCAAACGTTTTTTTTTGAAACGCTTCGCACATCGTCGCTCATTTGTTGAATCTACTCGTGCGATACCTATTATAACATGGATTTACATAGCCAGACACCTTGCTAGTAGTGTACAGAACCTCTCACCCTAGTTTCATCGCTATCAGACGAATGGTATGTGAACGCATACAGGACTTTGTTGAATCGCTTCGCCCGTCGTCGATGATTTGTTGAATCTAATCGTGCGCTACTTATTGTTAAGTGGATTTACTAAGCCGGAAACCTTCCATGAAGTGTACACAACATCTCACCCAAGTTTCATCACTCTCAGACGAATAGTATATGAACGCATACGGGACTTAGTTGAAACGCTTCGCTCGTCGTCGCTCATTTGTTGAATTTACTCGTGCGCTACCTATTATAACATGGATTTACTAAGCCAGAAACCTTGCCTGTAGTGTACACAACCTCTCACCCAAGATTCATCGCTATCTGACGAATGGTATGTGAACGCGTTAAGGACTTTGTTGAAACGCTTCGGCTGTCGTCGCTCATTTGTTGAATCTACTCGTGCGCTACCTATTGTAAAAAGGATTTACTAAGTCAGAAACCTTTCGTTGGGTGTGCACAACAATACAACCAAAGTTTCATAGCAATCGGATGAATGGTATATGAACGCATACGGGACTTTGTTTAAGCGATTCGCGAGCCGTCACTCATTTGTTGAATCTACTCGTGCGCTACAACTTTCATATTTATTCACCTTTTAAACCTTCCCTGGACTTCCACAAATAATTCAAGACCAAAATTAGCCAAATCGGCCCAGCCGTTCTCGAGTTTTAGCGAGACTAACGAACAGCAGTTCATTTTTAGCCTACTTTCGATTTTTGCAAAAAATTAAAGTAGACTTATGAGATCAACACAGGACGAAAAAAGTGTGTCTGTCTGTATGTGTGTATGTGTGTATGTGTGTGTGTGAGTCTATGTGTGTGTGTGTGTGCGTGAGTGTGTGTACTCTGAATATCTGTCCCCCCCCCCTATCAATTCGAACACGGTGAACGCGAATTGAACGAAATTTGGTACAAAGGTAGCTCTTGCAAAGGACACCTCAGTGCCATGTTTTATATCGCCGCCATCTTGACGGAAACGTAATGGCGGCCACACAAATGTTCAAAGCTTAAATCAAATTACGACTAACCTAATCATCCGATCTCTACCAAATTTTGCAACAACATACCATTATAGGGGGAGCATCCTTTGACCAAACTAATATGTCATCAGCTTAATAGTTTGCGGATGGCGGCCATCTTTGTGTGAAAATCGATTCCCCCTATTAATTCCAAACACGGTGAAACCGAATGGAACGAAATTTGGTACAGAGGTATTACCAGCAAAGGGCACCTCAGTGTCTTGTCTTATATCGCCGCCATCTAGACGGAAACGTAATGGCGGCCACACAAATGTTCAAAGCTTAAATCAAATTACGATTAAACTAACCATCCGATCTCTACCAAACTTTGCAACAACATACCTTTATGGAGGAAGCATCCTTTGAACAAATGAATGGGTCATCAGCCTAATAGTTTGCGGACGGCGGCCATCTTTGTGTCAACATCGATTCCCCCTATTAATTCAAACACGGTTAAACCGAATGGAAAGAAATTTGGTACAGAGGTAGCACTAGCAAAGGGCACCTCAGTGTTATGTTTAATATCGCCGCCATCGTGACTGAAACGTAATGGCGGCCACACAAATGTTCAAAGCTTAAATCAAATTACGACTAACATAATCATCCGATCTCTACCAAATATTGCAACAACATACCTCTATGGAGGGAGCATCCTTTGACCAATCTAATAGGTCATTAGCCAAATAGTTTGTGGATGGCGGCCATCTTTGTGTCAAAATCGATTCCTCCTATTAATACGAACACGGTGAAACCGAATGAAACAAAATTTGGTACAGAGGTAGCACGTGCAAAGGGCACCTCAGTGTCATGTTTTATATCGCCGCCATCTTGCCGGAAACGTAATGGCAGCCACAAAAATGTTCAAAGCTTAAATCAAATTACGACTAACCTAATCATCCGATCTCTACCAAATTTTGCAACAACATACCATTATAGGGTGAGCATCCTTTGACCAAACTAATATGTCATCAGCTTAATAGTTTGCGGATGGCGGCCATCTTTGTGTGAAAATCGACTCCCCCTATTAATTCGAACACGGTGAAACCGAATGGAACGAAATTTGGTACAGAGGTAGTACTAGCAAAGGGCACCTCAGTGTCATGTTTTATATCGCCGCCATCTTGACGGAAACGTAATGGCGGCCACATAAATGTTCAAAGCTTAAATCAAATTACGACTATCCTAACCTTCCGATCTCTACCAAATTTTGCAACAACATACCTTTATGGAGGATGCATCCTTTGACCTAATGAATAGGTCATCAGCCTAATAGTTTGCGGATGGCGGCCATGTTTGTGTCAAAATCGATTCCCCCTATTAATTCAAACACGGTTAAACTGAATGGAAAGAAATTTGGTACAGAGATAGCACTAGCAAAGGGCACCTCAGTGTCATGTTTTATATCGCCACCGTCTTGACTGAAACGTAATGGCGGCCACTCAAATGTTCAAAGCTTAAATCAAATTACGACTAACATAATCATCCGATCTCTACCAAATTTTGCAACAACATACCTTTATGGAGGGAGCATCCTTTGACCAATCTAATAGGTCATTAGCCTAATAGTTTGTGGATGGCGGCCATCTTTGTGTCAAAATCGATTCCCCCTATTAATTCGAACACGGTGAAACCGAATGAAACAAAATTTGGTACAGAGGTAGCACGTGCAAAGGGCACCTCAGTGTCTTGTTTTATATCGCCGCCATCTTGACGGAAACGTAATGGCAGCCACACAAATGTTCAAAGCTTAAATCAAATTACGATTAACCTAATCATCCGATCTCCACCAAATTTTGCAACAACATACCCTTATGGGGGAGCATCCTTTGACCAAACTAATATGTCATCAGCCTAATAGTTTGCGGATGGCGGCCATCTTTGTGTGAAAATCGATTCCCCCTATTAATTCGAATACGGTGAAACCGTATGGAACGAAATTTGGTACAGATGTAGTACTAGCAAAGGGCATCTCAGTGTCATGGTTTATATCGCCGCCATCTTGACGGAAACGTAATGGCGGACTCTCAAATGTTCAAAGCTTAAATCAAATTACGACTAACCTAATCATCCGATCTCTACCAAATTTTGCAACAACATACCTTTATGGAGGAAGCATCCTTTGACCTAATTAATAGTTCATTAGCATAATAGTTCGCGGATGGCGGCCATCTTTGTGTGTAATTCGATTCCCCCCTTAATTCAAACACGCTGAAACCGAATGGAACGAAATTTGGTACAGAGGTAGCACTAGCAAAGGGTGCCTTAGTGTCATGTTTTATATCGCCGTCATCTTGACGGAAACGGAATGAGGCCACCCAAATGTTAAAAGCATAAATCAAATTACGACCATCCTAATAATTTGATCTCTACCAGATTTTGCAACAACATGCCTTTTTGTGGAAAGCATCTTATGACTGACTACAAGGTCATCAGCCCAATAGTTTGCAAATAGCGGCCATGTATGTGTGCAAATCCATTCCCCATATCAATTCAAACACGGTGAAACCGAATTGAATGAAATTTTTTACAGAGGTAGCACTAGCAAAGGGCACCTCATATTCATGTTTAATATCCCTATAGCACGTTGTATTTCAACAAGCTACTACAACCAACATTCAATTATACTCCTTGAAAAGGACAAAGAGTTATAACAATACCCATGCATTTAGGAGAAAGTAGGCTACATGTTCTTTACTGAACATCTTGTTATATATATAGATTAGCCAGTAAGTGTCAAAATCAATAGTATATACTTTATGATGATTGAATAACAAAATTACTAACTTTTTAATGCATTCACGTCCTTTAATCTTAGTTTTTGGGGTATCTTCCCCATTAAAAATTCGCGGCGATCACAGTAGGTTGGTGCTGCAACTGAGCCTTGTTTAACATATCTCTTTTCTTTATTTCTTTGGCGGCCGTCCCGGTAGACTCAGACGCCATGTGAGATACTTCCTGTCCGGACGTGCCTTGAGGCTCTCCGCCTTATCATTCAAAATGTAATATTTTGCCCTTTTGTTTAACATTGTCACTACGCCGAAGCCTTCCATTGACTCATGTATGTAACGCATCTAACCTTGTTTCCACTATGCTCATTTCCTAAATTTAACTTTTCTTTTAGTCTTCGCCGTGTGCTTGGATTTGCAGTGGAACCAATCGAAATGGCGGTCTCCTCTTTTGTTTACTTTGGGTCTACGGTTTAACCTTTTATTTATGCCGTGAAATATATCTGCGAGTGATTTTGTGAGTGTATGTTTTTCTTTCTGCCAGGTGCATTGATGTTGTTTTGATTAGGGCATATCTTCGAATGGGTCTCCCGTGGTTTGTGGACGTTGGCGTCTCGACCATTCTTCCAACACGAGGCATGACACCATATATTTTAGCCCTTATGTATTCCCTTCATTCCATGCTTCGGGCAACTGAATCACGGCGGTAACTTTAATTAGGCCTTATCGTATTCAGCTCGAACTCGGAACGTAAGTAGGGGACCATATAGGTTTAGCATGTTTTGCTAGACTACCTACAAGCACGAGTTGCTTTGAGTTTTATTTCTGCACCATCGGCTGGCATTTTGTGTGTTTGATTGCGTGTATGTATCTCTGATATATTTCACGGACACTTTACGTCATTTGTTTCTCCTTGTAGTATCTTTGGTTTTTGCATTTCTTTTCTCTGGGGACTGCCAGCTCGATCGCATCCCCATTGCTCGCCACAGCCTCTGCGACACGCACACAGCCCCTTGTTTTATCTTTGCTATGCTTGTTATTTGTGGTCGCCATGACAACCATCCATCTCTAGGCGGAGAAATGACTGTTGTTGACCAGCTACTGGCTCGATTGCCTTTCGGTCAATTACCTCCTCTTTTTGTACATAATTTTTATTGGAAGTGAGCACAGGTATTTATTTGTATCCGTTATTTATTATTGTAAGTTATTTATTGTTTATAATCATCTTTCCCGTTTGAAAGTGACTGTATTTGACCCCTAGGTGAAGGGTACTCTTTTCTTTGTGTGTGTTATTCTGGCCGGGTTTCTTTGTGTGTTTGATTTCACTATTCATTAAATTTCCATTTCTTTATCCATGTGTCTTATTTAGTAGAGTTTGACGATCGGGCTGCTCTCTCTCTCTCTCTCTCTCCATCTCTCTCTTCAAACCTAGGCCTAACTTATTCTAGCTTTCTAGCACCAGGAGGGTATTGAGCCCGTTAGAGGAGGTATTTTGGGTACCATCCTCCGAAAAGATGGCACTTCGAAAGATCGGGTGCATTTCTTTGTGGGCTAGCTCAGCACGAGAGGCTTGATCCAGGGGATCTGGGTCATTGGGCACGGAAACAGTCATTGACGCCCCAAAGAAATACATCCAAAAACAACAAAGCTATCAATAAAAAGGAATCCAGTCTTAAGTTAGATTCATGAATAATTTATTCAAGTAAGCCCCCTAATCATTTCCGAGGGTCGAAATCGGCTAATCCGCTAATCTAAATACAATTATGAGTCATCCCTATTTTGACGTTAATGACCCCCGCGAAATCCTAGTTACATGAAAAGGATAGCAAAGCAAACTAGGCGCGTGGTACATGAATAATTAACGGGTAGCAAATTTACAAGCAAATTTACATTTACATTTAACATCAAGCAAGTACTATCCCTAGGTTAGGATGGTACCACGTCCACATTTAGATTACATTTATAATTTTATCTAATGCCTATGTGAACGAAAATATTATGACGAGATGCATCGTAAACAAATGCTTATTACCAAAGCTAATGATAGTTTGACCTTTGACTATCAAAAAAAAAACATTGCATAAACACTCTTACTTCTAATAAGGAAACAATGGGAATAAATGCACTAGGGAATAAGTTAACAATCTTATGCTAGCCTACCTCCGCGAATTGACGTACTGTTTTTGGTCAATCGTCATCTCAGGCATGTAAGTTACGTTGGCAAAGCGCAATTACAATTGCGTCTTACAAGCTTCAGATCACGCGGGCCGCAAGTTAATGACTAACGGTCCCGTATATCCAATGTCGTCGATACAAGTAGTGTCAGCTCATTTAAAAGTCATCTCCCACATGGAAATGGATTGAAGTCACGGTGTCGCTAACAGCAAGCAAATGGTTGCAAAATTATAGCTGTAAATTATTTATAATAATTAATTAATCCGTTGGTTTAGGATAATTATGCTTTGATTAAGGTTGTAGGTTTAAATATGGTTTAGTTGGTTGTATTAATGACACCAGTCGTAGGCTGCAATAGGTGATCTCACTGGAGATTCACTCAAATACCTTGACTTCAACAAGTCAGACAATAATACAGGTTAGCGCGTATTACACCAACTGCGCGCGGTACGTCGGTCGTCTGAGCATAGCTCCAGAACGCCGGAATAAACCAAGGGTAAGGCGAACATTCATTCCGTTCTGCCAAATACAAAATAATGTGTTCACGGACACAACAATTACACTGGCTAGCTTAATTTATACAAAGCTGAGTCAATTAATATGATATTTTAAACCTTACTACAACGCGCCAGGCGATCAAAGTCGTCGGCTAAAACATTTAAGGAATTCGCATCGGCGTGCGTTCCGCTACATCATAACAATAAGAGGTGTTGACAGCTCCCTAAGCTGCTCTCATAGCATGGTTATTAATACCTGTGACCTTCAAATTTCCTAGGCTCGTGAAATAATGTAGCACACAAAAAGTAGTCGTTCAATGTCGTCTCACTTTTGTTTCTCGGGCAAACCTGTTCTCAGCTGGGCGCAAGCAAGCCTGTCGCGTGCAGTTCATTTTAGCATAGCAAAGAGTAGTGCTTTTGAAATGATCATTTTATAACCATATAGGAGCACGAAATAAAGTCCTGTAATGCTCTACAGATTACCTAACAATGTCTCATCACTCCCTAATAACGTTTCCTGGGATTACATTCCCTTTAAAAAGATATAACGTTGCATAATGTTCAAAGAGTAGTAATGTTAAGAGATAACACTCGTGCATTCTGACTGCACTGATCTGAAGATATGCCACTCGTTCTATGTACTCGTAGGATTTGATAAGTGTGGTTTGGCATTCTCCACAACACCAAAATTAAACATCTCACATCTGCTGTGACGTTTTAAATGATACGAGATTGGTTAGTTCATCCATCTAACAGTATATGAGTTCGTTCCTCTCGAACGACACGTGGTAAAATGTACACACAAAAATGACAAATAAATGGTACAAAAATGTTACGGCATCGGTCGGCCGAAAATGATACGAGAATGGGCTCTCAAATTAAAGAAGGGACCTAACTATGGGTTGTCCCCCTACTTTCACAAGATCTACATCTCTTGTAGTTGAAGATGTCCTTTACTCAGACATGAAAATTCTCCGAAATACATGAAGATTGCACCTGCCGTAAAATACACGGACTTGGGGTGTCTCACTGAAATATTGTCCCAGTACTAAAGAAATAAAGTACACACATTTCCTACCTAAGTGGTCAAATATCGTTGCGTTTCGGCTCAAGATTGCAATGCAATCACTACTACTACGACCTGGACAAACTTCTTACAATGTTGATATGACTCACGGTTACATGATGTGGTAGTTCACCTTCCAGAACTCCCATTGGAAGGGGTTTAATGCCTTCAATGTTCCAAGCATTAAAATACTGGGTAAGGCTATGGATTTAAGCCTGACCTCGTGGTCATCAGTTGGTAAACTGTACATGGTTTGTACGTAGTAGTGTCGGCGGGACAATTCCATGCTGTTGACGTATTCCGTTGGAGTTACCCTCACATGGTAAATTACTCCTCCATCATCTTCTCACAGTATGGTTGTAGAAACATCAGCACGTGGTGCATAACGTTAATCATTGTGATTGGAAAATATTCACTCATTCTAGTGTAAAATATGATGAAATGCTCACTGGCTCTAATATTTGCAGGTTGTTCAAATACTCTGCTTTTCCTGCCACAGATTCTATTTTACCAGTACGTGGTATATCAAACACAGATTCAACAAGGTTTAAATCACACAGAAATTGGGTAATCACTGATGCGTATAAGCGATAAATAGGTTTATCGTACTGCATTTGTACCGTAGCACACTCTGGGCTACACGACGTTGTCGTCAACTTAATATTTCACTTATATGAAAATAGAATGTTACCCACTTCTGACTACAGACGGTCCTCGTGGTCGGTGAAAAAATCACAGTTTTCACACAATTAACATTTTTATATTCACATAAACGTTGCACTGGCTTTACTGAGCCTAAAGTAATACTGTGCGTTATTGAAATCGTTCGATTCAGCTCGATGGCTGTAGATAAATATCTTCCCAAATGTGGGGTCTTCGGATGCCTATAATGGCTTTCGTCTATCAGACGGCCCATCGACACATGCGTCCAGCTTCAGCGGACTATCAAAACGGTGTGATGCGTGCATGGCACGGCTTCCTGATTCCAAGGAAGTAGTCTAGTCAAAGCAGTGACTACTTTCATAAGCCTCCGCATGTCTGCGGTGATAAATACCTTTACCAAAAATATGTTTGCCATTCGCAAAAGGCGTAGAAATTGGCAAATTAAGCAGAATTAAATATTTCAAGCTCCTGAGATATGTGGCATAAAAATAGTGAGTAATATATCTCTAGGAGGAAAATAAGCTGTCCTCTCCGTAGTCAAAATAATGAATTGTTCATGAGGAAGCGTCAGGGAGTGTTCTGTAGAACTGAGCATGTCAAGTCAATATGCTCTCAAAGAAATATTTGTTGCATGAGCCTGAGCGGGCTCAGTATTCCTATCACTCGTCGTGGGACCACCTTCACGGAGTCTGGAGTCGCTCGACACATCTGGCCTGCAAATACGGGCCCAGCACAAGTCAGAAAATAACATCCATTTCCACTGCGTACTCCTTTCTTTTCTAGTTGGTTCCAGTGATGCAGCTAGGAGGCACGCCAAGAATATGTCTATTTTAATAGGGCGGTGCAGATGGTAGCAGTTGCGAGGTTAAGTCTCCTGGTCACTCAGCAATTACAAAATTGATTTTAATATTTCGCTGCATATTTTTCAATGTTTTTTTTAATTCTGTTTCATGTTCCCTATTGCATACTATGCAAACTAATATTGAGAGTCAATGTGAACTTCCAAGGAGTATGGACCATAAAAATAGCAAACTGAAAGGAGAGTGCAATGAGTTGGACCCTATCAACGAACCCCAGCATTGGTAATGTACTAACCAACCCTACTTCTCGTTTCGTACTCATTTCAGGCGCAGGACGGAGGCAAGACATTTGTAGTTATTGTTCTGAATTGTAGCTAGCAGTACTTCTGTAGCTTAGCAATGTATTCTTTCCCAGGCTGTAACTTGAAGAAGGAGCTTTTCCAGTCTGACGATGATCTGCTATCGTTTGAAAGTGTCTGTGGGAAAGACACTAATCCATTGACTGAGGTGAAAGGCAATCGCAAGGGAGGCGTAGCCCATATAGTGTCCAAGTGGGGAATTTCATTTTCTGGTGAACTGGGAGTTTCGTCTATATTTGAGTTCTTAGACAGGGTCAGTGAACTCTGCCATTGTTTTGACCTCGAACCAGACGACATTGTTGTCTGCCTACCGATATTATTGAGTGGTTTAGCTTTAAAATGGTATCGACTTACTAACAGATCTTTCATGTCGTGGGTTGATTTCTGTAAGTCAATAAAGGAGCGGTTTAGGACTAATGATTTTGAACATGACTTGAAGGCTGAAATTCATCGCCGTACCCAGGGTTCGGAAGAGCCTGTAGACAATTTTGTTACTGGGGTAATGACTTTAATAAGTAGGTTGTCACAGCTCCTTCCCCTTATTGAAACTGTTGATATCGTGTATAGAAATCTGGCACCTGTGTACAAGTCTTTCATACGCCGGTCCAGTGTGTATAGTGTGGCTGGCATTGTTGATCAAGGACGTGAATGTGAGTTCAATCGGCGCCTGCGCAAGTCATATGTACCCCCACCCCTCCCCACTGACAGTTTGTTTCCAAAGACTGCATGCGCGCATTCCCAGATTCAGAGAACTGCGCACCCATCTTCAATATCTCGTCAGCAGGACCGGGCAGTTAACCGTCCCCACTCGCATATTGTCGGGTGTATTCCCAATGATACTTCTTCTGCGAATAACGCTCCTCAGGATCAACAATTACCTCGAAACCCGAACATGTGTAATCGTATAAGATGCTGGCATTGTGATCGTTTGGGACATCATTTTATCCTGCCGTGCGCCCTCTCGTGTGTTTTGTCACACATGTGGTCTTCTTGACGTGACGGACCTAGCCTGCCCTAGATGTGCTTCACGTCAGGGAAACGAGCATGGGTCCCCGGTTTAGACTCGCCAGTGTGGCCATGTGATGAAGTTCGCCGGGAAATGAACATTTCCACGACTGGAAACTTATTCCTTGGGTCCCTGTAAGTGTTAAGAAATTGTCGATACCCGCTTTACTGGATTCTGGTGCTTCACGTTCATTTATTCAGCGCTCCATCGCGGAACAGCTTCCTGTTACTCCAATTTGTCCACATGATGGGGGTTTAAAATTTTATTCTGCGGCGAAGTCATCTATTTCTGTTTCTAGCGTTATAACCTGTCATATTAAGATATGTGGTTATTCTTGGGATTGGAACTTCCATGTGGTGGATGACTTATCTACGCCTATGAACTTAGGTTCTGATTTTATGCACAAAGCAGGGTTGAGGCTTGATTTTTCGGATCATTCCTTCAGTTTTTTGTTTAAATCGAAGGAGCAGTTTCATTTTAATACTTGTGAAGCGAGTGTTCCTTGTAGTTTTTCTGGTATCGCTGCTCTTCAAATCCCTCCTACTTTATTCACGAGTCAACGTGACGCTTTATCTGATTTGGTAAATGAATTTCCTGATATTCTCACGTCGGAACTGGGTTCGGCTATAGGCTACGAGTGTCATATAGATTTAACTGATGAGGTTCCAGTTAGGTCGGCGCCATTTCCGTGCTCTCCGCCAAAACTCATTGCCATGAGAGAATATATTGATGATCTTAAGGCACGCGGTGTTGTGAGCCCTTCTAAGTCTTCTTATGGTAGTCCAGCAATCCTGGTGCCCAAGAAAGAGGGTACTTTTCGATTAGTGGTTGATTATCGTCGAATCAATTCTAAGGTGGTATTCGATAACTTCCGGCTTCCCACCCTGGAGATCGCTTTTCAGCATTTTCACGGGGCGAAGTACTATTCCGTCCTAGATTTGAATTGTGCATATTATCAAATTCCTCTAGATCCCGAGAGCCGTAAGGTCACTGCGTTCTCCACTCCGTTCAGCCTTTTTGAGTTCAATAAATTACCCATGGGCATTTCTATCGGCGGACAAGTTTTTAGTAGGGTTTTGGACGAGTTATTTGGAGATTTAAAGTATTCATCTGTGTTTAACTATCTTGATGACCTCGTGATTTACAGTCAGTCTTTTGAGGATCACCTGATCCATTTACGTGAAGTGCTATGTCGTCTTCGCAGAGCAGGACTCACTGTTAATCCGGACAAAATCTCTTTGGCTTTGAAGCAAATAAAATTTTCAGGCCACATTCTTTCGGATGTGGGCATAGAAGTGAACCCTGAGCGTGTCCAATGTATCCAAGAGTTCCCTACTCCCTGGAATGTGAAAGCAGTCCGACGTTTTTTGGGAATGGCAGGCTTTTACAGTAGGTTCATTAAGGGCTTTTCGGACATTTAAGCGCCCCTGAATTATTTGTAGAAGAAGAAGAATGTACGATTCGTGTGGGGCCCCGACCAGTGTCTCGCCTTTGAGAAATTGAAAGAATGTCTTTCTTCTGCTCCCGTCCTTCGAACTCTGTGTTTTGGGAAAGATTTTATGTTACATTGTGATGCGAGTGATGTCGCAGTTTCTAGTGTGCTTAGTCAGCATGTGAATGGTAATTTGGCACCCATCGCTTTTGCCAGTCGGATGCTGAACGATTGCGAACGCCGGTATTCCACTTTCGAGAAAGAAAGTCTGGCTGTCGTACTCGACTGTGAACGTTTCAGATCTTTTCTAGAACATCGGCATTTCATAGTGTATACCGACAATGAAGCTCTGCCCTGGATGCGCTCGCATGCCAAAAAATTGGGTCGTATAAATCGATGGATTCATCGTCTATCCTCTTTCAGCTTTGACATCATTCACGTCAGAGGCAGTGAAAATGTTGTAGCGGATTGTTTGTCACGCATGTTTGAGGAACCTCCTCCCATTGTTGAGATCCCTGAGCCTGTGAATCTTCTCCAACACATTCCATGGTCTTTTACTGACATCCGTACGTACCAAGCAGATGACCTAAGATCCTGGTGTATCTGAGTTTTCATCGCGCAATGATGTGATAGTGCATACCGCTCCTCGATCTTCGAAATGTAGGATTTTCGTGCCAGAGAATATATGAAGTATGCTCTTGGCGTATTTCCATGAATCCTGTTTTTGATTACATTTAGGTATGACGAAGACTTTCCATAAAATCTCCCAGGAATTCTTCTGGCCTCATTTGAAAGCAGATGCTTTTGCTTTCGTCCGAAAATGTGTTACGTGTCAACGTTCTAAGCCAGCAAAGAATTCTCGCATTGGACTTCACCACGCTGAAACGATGTCGTATCCTAGTGAGCGCCTCTTTATAGATTATTTTGGTCCCCTAGTTAGGTCATCTTCTGGTCATCAAGCTATACTTACTGTCATTGATCGATTTTCCAAATTTGTATGGTTATTTCCTGTCAGGGAAATCACCACACGTACCACTGTTAGGCTTTTGACTAATCATATTTTTGGTGTTTTTGGTCCTCCAAATTTTTAGTGTCCGATAACGCGAGCGTTTTCCGGTCCAAGTCTTTTAGATCAATGTGTTTTTCTTGGGGAATTCATCATGTCTATCTGGCACCCTACAACCCTCAGCCAATTCTCGTTGAAAGGTTTCATCGTAACTTGAAGGCTTGCTTGAGTGCATTCCACAACGCAGATCAGTCACGTTGGGACGCAAATCTTCAGTTTTTCTCCTTAGGATTTAACACTGCTCTTCATGAATCGACGAATTGTACCCCATCGGAATTGTTTTTAGGGAGGCCTATTGTTGATCCACTTCAGCTTCAGTGGAAAATAGATTATCTGGCTGCGCCATCCCGCCGTACCTCAGTTAAAGAAAAATGGGAAGTTGCTGTACGGCATCTAAAAAGGGCACGAGATCGCGTGGCGTCTCGCTATAACAAGGGTAGGCAACCTGTTTGTTTTCAGGTGAATGATGACGTGCAAGTGCGCCTGCACCCATAGAGTTCGGCCAAGAATAAGGAGTCAGCTAAGCAAATGCTTCGCTGGAGCAGGCCCAATTATCACTAGATTTTTAACACCGGTCACTGTTGAATTGATCTCCAAGGAGAATCCCACCGACGTATCCAGAGCTCGCATATCTCAATTGAAACCATTTATTGTGTAACCTTATTTGCTGTGATTAATGTTGTCCTTTTTCTGCGTAGGTTAGCCAATCATAATTTGATTATGTTATTCAAGGAAGCTAGTATCCATATGGCGTCTCCTTGGCCTGCCTGTTATTGAACCAATTTTGACCGAGGCAGAGCCAAGTTCAAATTTTCAAGTTCAAGAAAGTAAATAATACAAGAAGAAATAGCCCTACATGTATTTTTGCGAACTTGGCCAGTAGAGAATTTATATTCTATAAGTAATGGATACAGTACATCGCTTCTTTGTTATTTTAATACGTCACTTTCATGGTGGGTTTAAGGGGAATGGCAGACTTCGGCGTCAAATGGCGAAAGTCTTTTGTTTTATGATTTTCGTCCGTCTCGGTCTATTCTTCTTCTCATTGTAACGCTCAGGCGAACCGTAATACCATTATGACAAGGCCAGGGATCGTCAAAGGAACGCGCGCCTTTGGGGACCCCGAAGGAGTTCTGTACAGATATTGCGAGCGCCAAAGCGATCTGGTTATCTCTCTCTCTATAGAAATGAAAGTTTGTCTGTTTTTCGGAATTTCCACGGAATTTTGAGTTATTAACGTGTTTCAGACTGGTTTATGACGGTTGCGCGCAAAAACAAATTTTTTGTCTCTCTGTCTGTTTGTCTGTTTGTCTGTGTACAACTTTGCACGCGAATCACTCGAGAACGGTTGAGTGGATCATCGTAAAATTTGGTACAGAAGTCCATCAGAGGCACGAAAGTAATCATTGATGTAACTCTTCTCCGTACCTCTCATAAAGTGGGCCTTACCCCTTAAAATGCATGCTGAAATGGGCGTAGAAAAACGTGACAAAGCTCATTTTCAGCGTCTCAATGTGAGAAAAAAAACTCGGGAGCCCTACGGTCCCCAAAAACCACATTTTAAGGTCCTAAAACCAACAGTTTTTGAGATATACTCAGAAAACGAATTTCATTTATTAAGCTATTAAAAGAATGCAGGCCGGTAACCATGGCAACACGATCTCAGAAGTCCATCTATTTCTGTAAGACGCAATGCCATTCCATTTATTACAATACCGTGAACGTTCGCAAACGGCTATACGGTTATCACGGAACCAACTTAAGTTGTAAAATTCCTCAATACGTATATAATGCGCTTAGGGGGCTCAAGGGGTACTAAAGAACTATTATATCCCTATCCATATATTATTAAATTATAATTATTATTAATATTGTATTATGGCAAAAGCCTCCGTTGCTTAGGCAGCAGCACGCCGGCCACTCACCGCTGGGTCCGTGGTTCAAATACCGGTCACTCCATGTGAGATCTGTGCTGGACAAAACGGAGGCAGACAGGTTTTTCTCCGGGTACTCCGGTTCTCCCTGTCAAAATTTCATTCCAGCAACACTCTCCACTATAATTTCATTTCATCTGTCATTCATTTAATCATTGCCCCAGAGGAGTGCGTCAGGCCTCGGCAGGCGGCACAGTTCATATCGTCGCCGCTAGATGGGGGCTTCATTCATTCCATTCCTGACCCGGTTGGAGACTGGAAGCAGGCTGTGGATTTTCATTTTCATTGTATTATGGCGTACAAGGACGAGCAAAACTCATTTTCAGCCCCTCAGTGGCTTGGAGGCTACTAAGTTTTAAGGCTCTAAAACCACGTTTCTGAGATATTCCCAGAAAACTAATTTCATTTAATAAACTAATAAAGACCACCTCGTGGCACAGTGGCTAGCATTGTTAGCTGTCACCCCCCGAGGTACCGGGTTCGATCCCCAGCTCTGCCAAGAATTTAAAAGTATAGGTATGGTCTAGTACGGGGTCTCCCAGCCTCGTGATGCAAAATGGGAACTTGCCGGACGCTATGGTAGGAAGAGGAGTGGAAAGGAACTGGCCAGCCTACCACACGCGAACTCCGGCTCGGTATGCCTGGTTAGTAATCTCTTGACTTAGTCAAGGGCTCTTATTCAGGTCGCCTACGTCCCTGGAGGGGATACGGCACTCGTTTATTTTATAAACTAATAAATAGATGTCGAGTACAGAAGAAGACCAAATCAGGAGCTATATAGATATACTCAAAAAATCACAGATGTGGCCAGGAAGAGACGTCTGGCTTTCTATGGACATGTCTCATGGATGAACCCAACAAGACTAAAAAACCGGCTTCTCAACTACTGGGGGAAGAGAAAGAGTGTGACACCGTCACTAACAGTAGTTAACAAGGATATCCAAGAACTGAAGATAATGAAAAGTGATATTAGAAGCCGATCACATCTCAGAAATATACTTAAACAGAAGAGTTTTCAGGACAGACCACCCTGTAAGAAAACCGGCATCATCTGGACAAAAGAGAGGAGAATGCGCGAATATTGGTCAAACATCAAGTCCCTCGCCAAGCTGGAAAGTTGAACGTCGTGGTCTTTAGCTGGCCCATCCGAAAGAAGAAGAAGAACTAGAAGAAACTAATGATGAAATGCAAGCCTGTAACCATGACAACTGTGTCACAAGAGGTGACATCCAACTTTCCATCTATTTCTGTAAGAAGAAATGCCACTCAATTTATTAAATTTCTGCTAAAGTTTGCAAATGGCTATAAGGTTATCGTCGAATCAAACATAGACTGTAAAATTCAACAATGCGATTAAGTGGGTCAAGGGGTACCCTAGAATTTTTACACGTGACTTACACGTGCGATATGCGATATGTTTCACAGAAGGTCTGTTAAATCTCCAAACAGCGACATTATTTTCAAAAAATCCTGAATTGGAATAGTGTTTTTTGCAGCTTTGGGGAATTAGGGCCATTGGAGGCTAAAAATCCCGAATTTAATACACAACGGTGAGGGCCAGTTATTATTTGACATATATTGCGTTTCGTCTACGAGGTTTCCAATATTATTTTCACGTCAGGAAGAACACGTTAGGTGAATTTAGTTTGAGAGCACATTTTAAGTAATCATATTTTTTTCGACAAACGGGTTCATCGTAAAGATGATTTCGTTTGATACTGTGTGGTTGATATATATTTATGTTTTTGTACGCCTATAATTCATGTTCGGGTGCTTTGAACATTGTAAAATTAGGTATTGTTTCCATGAGTCAATACACCAATCATTTAGAAAACTCTTCAACGTACTTCTCATAGAAGGAAGGGTATAAGGAACAACTTTTCAAAATACATGCTAAAATAGGCGAAAATAAAAATTATCCTAGAAGGACGACAAAAGAATATGTTGCGCTTCTCAATGTGTGATACAAAACTAGGGAGTCTATAAAGGGTCTCCGAAATCCACATTTTACGGCCCTTAAATTAACAGTGTCTGCGATGTACCCAGAAAACTAACTTCGTTCTGATAAACTTATGAAGGAATGACAAGCCCCTAACCATTGGAACAGTATCTCAATTGATAACGTCTGGTTATTAATACCGAAGACCGTTCGAAGAGCGGGTACTTCTGCTAGTTTGTATATATTACTTCCTTTTATAACTTTATTCTTTGTGATATGGCTCATTTGCTTAAGTGATTGTTATATCGATCCCCCTCCCTCCTCATATTTTGTGTACTGTTATCGTTGTTGACAAACCACCTGTGTGATAAGGATGTTTGTAATTTTGGATCACTTGGGACTTGATTTATTTCAAAGCGGTGGTGCTTAGTGATGTAAAAAGGAAAATCCTTTATTATTATAAATATTTTTCTTTTGGTGGGTGGATCCTGAGCCATGATTAACATATCTCTTTTCTTTATTTCTTTGGCGGCCGTCCCGGTAGACTCAGACGCCATGTGAGATACTTCCTGTCCGGACGTGCCTTGAGGCTCTCCGCCTTATCATTCAAAATGTAATATTTTGCCCTTTTGTTTAACATTGTCACTACGCCGAAGCCTTCCATTGACTCATGTATGTAACGCATCTAACCTTGTTTCCACTATGCTCATTTCCTAAATTTAACTTTTCTTTTAGTCTTCGCCGTGTGCTTGGATTTGCAGTGGAACCAATCGAAATGGCGGTCTCCTGTTTTATTTAGTTTGGGTCTACAGTTTATCCTTTTATTTGTGCCGTGAAATATATCTGTGAGTGATTTTGTGAATGTATATTTTTCTTTCTGCCAGGTGCATTGATGTTGTTTTGATTTGGGCATATCTTCGAATGCGTCTCCCGTGGTTTGGGGACGTTGGCGTCTCGACCATTCTCCCAATACGAGGCATGACACCATATATTTTAGCCCTTATGTATTCCCTTCATTCCATGCTTCGGGCAACTGAATCACGGCGGTAACTTTAATTAGGCCTTAGCGTATTCAGCTCGAACTCGGAACGTAAGTAGGGGACCATATAGGTTTAGCATGTTTTGCTAGACTACCTACAAGCACGAGTTGCTTTGAGTTTTATTTCTGCATCGTCGGCTGGCATTTTGTGTGTTTGATTGCGTGTATGTATCTTTGATATATTTCACGGACACTTTACGTCATTTGTTTCTCCATGTAGTATCTTTGGTTTTTGCATTTCTTTTCTCTGGGGACTGCCAGCTCGACCGCATCCCCATTGCTCGCCACAGCCTCTGCGACACGCACACAGCCCCTTGTTTTATCTTTGCTATGCTTGTTATTTGTGGTCGCCATGACAACCATCCATCTCTAGGCGGAGACGTGATTGTTGTTCACCAGCGACCGGCTAGATTGCCTTTCGGTCAATTACCTCCTCCCTTTTGACATAATTTTTATTGGAAGTGAGCACAGGTATTTATTTTATTTGTATCCGTTAATTATTATTGTAAGTTATTTATTGTTTATAATCATCTTCCCCGTTTGAAAGTGACTGTATTTGACCCCTAGGTGAAGGGTACTCTTTTCTTTGTGTGTGTTATTCTGGCCGGGTTTCTTTCTGTGTTCGATTTCACTATTCATTAAATTTCCATTTCTTTATCCATGTGTATTATTTAGTAGTGTTTGACGATCGGGCTGCCCTCTCTCTCTCTCCATCTCTCTCTTCAAACCTTGGCCTAACTTATTCTAGCTTTCTAGCACCAGGAGGGTATTCCTACCACTCGTCCTGGGACCACCTTCACGGAGTCTGTAGTCGCTCGGCACATCTGGCCTGCAAATACGGGCCCAGCACAGGTCAGAAATTAACATCCATTTCCACTGCGTATTGTTTTCTTTTCTAGTTGGTTCCTGTGATGCAGCTAGGAGGCACGCCAAGAATATGTTTATTTTAATAGGGCAGTGAATTAATATAATATCTTGTACGCCTCTGAGTGTTGAATGAGCAGGCAGTTTAAAGCAACCAGGAGGGATGGGATCTAGCTGGCAGTGCTTAAAAGTAATCGGAGCCTGGTCGTGGCTAGTAGTTGAACTATTGCAAAATTGCCATTGTATGGAACTATTACCCACGTAACCCACAAGAGGACAGCACCGTACAGAGGCATTGATAAGGCTGTGGTAGATGACAACGTCTATCTTGTACCTATATTCTCCTCTTTCTAATGTCTTCTGTTTGTGTGCGATGCTGGAGCTGTGATTATTAATAAACGAGTGAATACATTAGCCTCTCCTCTGAGCTAAATGCCATTTTATTTAGTATCTGTGTAAAGAGCTTGTGCACATCATTTGTAAAAGAATTCAAGTAAAAAAGTTAACTCTAGTAGTATTCGATCACTAGTCAACCGCGTGAGAGACTAACGCTCTTGCCCAGAGCTAAACGTGTCCTTAGCAGCTAAGTGTTATTAACTGACTTAGATACAAAGTGTTAGCAAATAATGTCTTGAAATAAACGATTTACTCACTTCAGTACATCTTCATTATAAATCATTTCATACAAAGTTTATATCATTTCTATCAGTAGGCTATATCGCATACAACATACTAAAACTACTGAAATATAGGACAGCCACAAGAGGTCAGCTACCATCTTGTCATGTACAGAGGCGGCTCATCTCTTTTAAGCCACTCATACAGTATAATATTATAATATTAAGTTATAATAAATAACGGATCACGTCCTTATGGATAGCTTAAACCACCCTTGGCTTCATAATCGGAATTGGTGGGTCTTGAGCTATTGTTTATAATGGCTGCTTAATTCACACGGCCGTCATCCTGAAATGTCACGGCTGATGACTTTGTAGTTTAGGCGAACGACGCGTTCTATATAAGGGGTATGTTGTTTCCAAATTTGGAAGAGATCGGATGATTAGTTTAGTCGCAATTTGATTTTACGTTTTAAACATTTGTGTTGCTGCAGTTCAGTTTTGGTAAAGATGGCGGCAATATAATACATGACTAAGGAATTTACATATCTTGGAATTACACTTCAGACAACTGGAACGACATTCACTAAGCACGTCAGAAATAGAACAACAGCAGCTATATTGGCTATCAATGATATTCAGCTCTTACCTAGACTCTCTGTAGACACTGCCTTGAAGATTTTCAATACTAAGTTAATGCCCATAGCGAAATATGGGATTGAACTAATATGGTCATACCTGACCAAAACAAATTTCGAGGAGATCGAACACATAAAATCTACTTATCTTAAGAGACTATTGTGTATTTCGAAATTCCCCCCATCTAGACTAACATATCAGCTCGTCGGAGAGCCTTTCTTCATAGAACAAATAAGGCAAAAAACGCTCCTTCCATCTAAAAGGGCATATCAGAATATGGCAGAAGAACTGAAGCGCGAGAGATATGAGATATGGTTGGAGTTTTACTCCACTGAGGCAATGACTTCAACACAATGGAAAGGAGCGGACTACGATCTACGTCATTTGATAACGCGATTTGCAGTTCACGGATTCCACCACCGAGTCTGCAGAAAGAAGCCTTTTCACATCCCGGACGAAGCCATCGGCGAATGTGAACTGTGCGGAAGACAGTGCGACCGTTACCATGTCCTATGGTGTAATCAGAGACGCATAACTCGGACACAGTTCTGTTGTGAATAGAGTGATGTATAGGCAGATCTTTTTTTGCGCTTTCATTATTAATGTATTTCGGTTTTATGTAAGTACTAGCAGGTACCCGCGGCTTCGTTCGCGATCAAGACAATGGGGACGATGCATTATTGCTGATAATTGGTCTATTCTATTACAGCAATCGCGGCTACAGGTGGGTCCATTCTAATTCTGAAAATTCTGATACATCCAGTATATTGATATGACCAGCAAAGTGGGAATTTTATAGAGTTGTGAAAGTCTGCAGGGTACGATGTTACATTATGTGAACACATTTTAGAATTACGTTTTTGGTTTTGCCATCTGGCGAGCACGCCACATACAGGCCCATGGGAAACAAGTAGTTCCGTGAAGAACTATACAGCCTATTTTCATATATCCTACTTATGTTAATTGCCACTATTTAACATACACAATTTCAGTTTGATTGCTGTAATAGATTCGTAGATATTGAGAACCGACTAAATATTTCGGAAGGTCGCCATGTTGGATTTTATATATGTAGGTCCTAGAGTTATGTACTGTTACATGCAGATTATTGTGAACGTGTAGTATTCAAACTTCAATCGCATAATTAGGACACAAGAAAAAACAAGGAGATTTTAAAAATTTTCACAGCTGCCATCTTGAGGTTATGGAAACAATTGAAATAAATTAGATGCCAGTGGATTAACATTCGGATAAAGATGTACTGTACCAAGTTTCACTGCACGCGGGTGGTTAAATTGCGAGAAACGTCCATGTGAATATTTATAATTCGCGTCACCGCCATGTTGGATTTGTGATCACCAGGTTATTTAAAGTCCTATAGGTGAACTTAAGTTCATAGCCCCTATGATCATTAAAAAATGCAGTTTGATTGCTAAAATAGATTCGTAGATATTCAGTTTCGTCTAAATATTTCGGATGGTCGCCATGTTGGATTGTTAAATGTATAGGCCATAGAGTCATGTACCATTAAAGGAAAATTATTGCGTAGGTTCATTATTCAAACTTTCACTTCGATCGCATGGCTACATCACAAGAAATAAAAACTTAATTTTAAAATTCGCACTGCCGCCATCTTGAGGTTATGTAAACAATTGAACTAAATTAGATACCAGTGGATTACAATGTGTATAAATATTTCCTGTACCAGGTTTCAGTGCGCTTGGAACATTAAATCGCGAGAAAGGTCTATTTAAAATGTTCAAATTCGCTTGGCCGCCATGTTCGTTTTGTAGTTAACCGGTTTTTGAAAATCTTATAGATGGACATACAGTAGTGCCCTTTATCTCAGTACAAAATTTTAGGGAGATACTGCTAATAGTTTCAGAGATATAGAATGCCGGTGAAATATTTCGCACATCCGCCATCTTTTGATTATGTAAACAATTGAACGAAGTTAGATGTCGGTGCATTACAATGTATATAAACATATACTGTACCAAGTTTCATTGCGTTTGGTTGGTCAAATCGCGAGAAACGTCTATTTAAAAGTCGCAAATTCGCTTGGCCGCCATGTTCGTTTTGTAGTTACCAGGTTTTCAAAAGTCAAATAAGTGAACTTATAGTAGCTCCCTCTATCACCATAGAAAATGTCAGGGTAATATCGGTAATAGTTTGGGAGATATTGAATGCTGGTGAAATATTTCGCACAGCCGCCATGTTGGATTGGTGAGTCGTAACAACATTTGAAGGGCACGGTCGAGGTCGCCGGGAATAGTGCTATGAACTTTCCGAGGTTCATTGAAATCGCTCCTGCCGTTTAGATTGTATTAGGGGGACACACACACACGAATCACACACACACACACACACACACACACGCACACACACACACGGACAAAAGGTGATCTCATAAGCCTATTTTTTCAAAATTGAAAATAGGCTATAAATGGTTTTGTCTAAATGAACACCTGCTGTTGTTAAGTGTGTGTCATTGCGCTTTTTTAATAAAAATTGCGAATATTGTTTGAAGAGGGAACTGCACTCTTGCACACTGAAATGGCAAATCTATCGGAATATGGGGAATTAAAAGTATTTTTCCTTAAGGTATTCAGGGTGTAATTTTGCCACACTTATTGATGATTTGAACGTCAACATGTCGCTATTAATAGACCTATAGTAAAATATCTCTCACCCTGGCCGCTGATGTACATTATGCAGTCTCTTCCTGTATTACATCCCAGGGATTGAAATTCTCCAACAACCCTTTTGCCTCACATGACTCTGTAAGTAATTAAGTAATTAAGTAATTAAAATTCCCGATTGTTGTTGTTTGAGTCTTAAGTTTTTTGACTGGTTTGATGCAGCCTTTCATGCCTGCCTCTCCTAAGCTAATCGTTTCATCTCTACATAGCTACGACACCCTACATCCGAGGCACTCTTTTTAACCCTGGCCTACCCCTACAGTTCTTGTCCTCGACCCTCCCATCCATAACTAAGCTTGCTATTACTGGGTGCCTTAATATGTGTCGTACCAACCTATCTCTTCTGTTCATTAGCAGTCGCCAGAAATATCTCTCCTCTCCGACTCGTCTTAATAGCTCTTCATTTGTTACCCTATCTACCCATCTGATCTTCATCATTCTCCTGTAATACCACATTTCAAACGCTTCAATTGTCCTCTTTTCTGCTTCACCATCAGTCCAAGTTTCACTTCCGTATAGTGTCACGCTCCAGACAAAAGCTTTCAAAAATGACTTCCTAATACCTAAATGTATATTCGATGTCAACAGATTCCTTTTCTGTAGAAAAAGCTTTCCTTGCCTGAGCCAACCTGCTTTTTATATCCTCTTTGCTTCGTCCATCACTGGATATTTTTCTTCCTAAGTAAAAGTAGTCTCATACTTCCCGTAGCGTTTCACCTGCCAATTTGAGGTCCATAGAGGTTTGTGATTTATTTCGGCTGCATTCCAATAAATTTGTTTTACATTTAAGATACATAAAATAGGTTGTATAATTTTTCACGGAACTACTTGTTCTTTGTTTGATTTGAAATTGAGACTTTGTTTTCCACACTTGTTTGTATAATTTTTATTTTTTATTTAATTCAGATTAATCTGTTTTCTTAGTTAGCCATCCACCTCTATATTTTTAAATAATTAACATTTGTGTTTTAACTCTGTTACGAGGGGAAAATGATATCGCTGTTTCCACCTTGAAGCAACGCCATTTCGTTCGTCGTCATCATCAAAGATCAGTGGTGGAGTAATAACGCCTCTTTAAATATTGTACGTCCAGATTGCTTGGCTGACAGCAGCTCGTGAGGGCACCTTTACAGGATTCCAGTCAACTGTATAGAACATGGAAGACGAATATCTTTTATTAACGACAGAATGAGTGGATTTAACTATTGGAGTAAACATA
The DNA here is from genome assembly GCA_946902985.2 of Meconema thalassinum. NCBI lineage: Eukaryota > Metazoa > Arthropoda > Insecta > Orthoptera > Tettigoniidae > Meconema > Meconema thalassinum. The sequence goes on from OX336391.1 coordinate 304,659,229, forward strand.
ATTTCTGACCAATTATAGTTTGTAATATACGAGGGCAGATCAAAAAGTAAGTTGCACTTCCCAGTTATGGCAATTTATTACACCTCCTATACAACAGCAACACGCCTATAACGACAAACAATGTAACGCCACTTTTCCAGATAGTTTCCAAAATACTCCAAGCATTTCTGCGAACGCACAACCAACTTGTCGATGCCGGATGCATAGAAATTTCCTCCAGCGTTCTGCAGCCACACGGAGATAGCGGCCTTCACCTCCTCATCGGTCTGGAAACGTCGACCACCGAGCTCCATTTTGAGCTTACCGAACAGATGAAAGTCACATGGCACACGGGTCCTGGACGTTGCGGGCCTGCCTTCGCGAAATTCGTCAATGATTTCCGTGCGTCCGGCTTCGAATTGCTGACACCACTTTACGATCCCTTGCCGGGAAATGGCCCGTACCCCATACACAGCACTAATTTCACGATGAATGTCCGTGCAATTCTTCCTTTTGGCCCATAGGAATCGCATTGACGCACGCACCTCTTATTTGGAGTGAACGCCCAGTCGACGCGCCATTGCATTTGGCCGCTATTCACACCATACAAGACGAGACACCACAGCGACCTGCCTAACAGACGTGTGGGCAGTGCCTGTCCCTTTCTCCGCTGTGCCCACGTTTGCGACACACAGCGCGCTGCTGCAGCGCGTTAGTGCAACTAACTTTTTGATCCACCTTCGTAATTCTAAAGCTACAGTACATCGAAATTTAATTGTTTTCAATCGATCAACACGAGTGTACCCAATATAATAGGTGGTTCCCTTTTATGAAAAAAAAACAACACGAAATTCATTAATACACTTGGATGACCAGTTTCAATCATCAAGCGATCATCATCAAATCTTTTACATTTATGCTATTAAATCTATGTTTATGAGTATGTTTTATCATATTTACAATATATACACTTAAAGTGTATAGGATCTGATGGTGATCGCTTGATGATTGCGAACTGGTCATCCAAGTGTATTTATTAATTTCATGTATTTTTTTTTTCAGTATTAGGGAACCACCCATTACAATAGGGTTCAATCGTGTTGATCAACTGAAAAACATCAAATACCGATTACGGTACTAAGGCAACAGTGAACAAGTAGTTCCGTGAAGAACTAAATAATTATTTTCATATATCCTACTGGTCTTAATTAGGACAGGAGAAATGAACAACGAGATTTTAAAATATTGCACAGCCACCATTTTTAGTGTCATAAAATCTCATTAAATTAGACATCAGTATATTGAGGTGTGTATGAAGGTATACCGTGTCACGTTTCACAGCGCTCGGATGAAAAGTCGCGAGAAATCCATTTTAATATGTACATTTCGCATCGCCGCCATGTTGGTTATGTGCTCACCAGGTTACTGAATAATCCATAGGTGAACTTATGTTAATAGCCTCTATTACCATACAAAATGTCAGTTTAATTGCTGTAATAAATTCATTGATATTGAGAGTCGTCTAAATATTGTGGACGGTCGCCATGTTGGATTATTTTATATGTAGGCCATACAGTTTTGTACCATTAGATGAAGATTGTTGTGTCGGTTCATTATTCAAACTTTAACTTTGATCGCATGATTAGGACACGAAAAAAAAAGTCAATTTTAAAATTTCTCACAGCCACCATCTCGAGGTTATTTAAATAATTGAACAAAATTAGATGACAGTGCATTACAATTTGTATAAACATTTGCTGTACCAAGTTTCGAATTGTTAAATCGTGAGAAAAGTCTGTTTAAATGTTTCAACTTCGCTTGGCCACCATGTTCATTTTGTACTTAGCAGGTTTATGAAAGTCACATAGAGGGTCATTCATATAAAGTAAGAACGGCGAGTGGCAGATTCGTTATCTGGTGCTGCAGTGGCCTTGGCCGAGCTTGTGGCGCGCCACGGCCCCCTGCTGTAGTATTGAATGTGCGCGCATAGTATATACTTGACCTTGAAATAAACGTGCTTGTGTTCAGTCGCCAGTCTGAACCTCAGCTGCTAACATGGTGAGACAGTTATCATTACAACATCGTATTTTTTACGTAAAACTTTTTTAAGTACGAGTCGGCTCGGCGGGTACATGAAGCATTTCTTCATATTCACGTAATTGCAAATAAGTTTGACACTACTGGCTCAGTACTCAATAAAAACATAAAATAAAAAATCTGAAAAATCAGTGCCAGAACTCATTCGTATCAGCCAAAATTTGGTTACCAGATACAACGTCTGCATAACCCAGGAAGGACGACACTTCCAGCATCTATTATAAGGTAATACTTCATATAGGATTGTACACACGCTTAAAGCAGGGGGCCAGGGTGCGCCACAAGCTCGGCCAAGGCCACCGCAGCAGGGGATAACAAAACCGCCGCTTGGCGTTCTTACTTTGTATGAAAGACCCTGTAGATGAACTTCTAGTAGTATCCTTTAACACCGAACAAAATTTCATGGTGGTATCTCTTGCTGTTGTGGAGACATAGAAAGCCAGTGAAATATTTCGCGTGGCCGCTATCTGGAATTGCTGAAATGTATTAAAATTTGAAATGCACGGTCGAGGTAGGAAACGGTAGTAGTACGTACTTACCTAGATTCATTGAAGCCGTTTTGGCCGTTTAGATTTTAATAGGACACACACACGCACACACATACAGACGGACAAAAGGTGATCTCTTAAGCCTATTTCTTTCATAAATTAAAATAGACCAAAAATGACTTCCAACACGATAACACACATTTTGAATTGTAGAACGGAACTGGTACGAGGTCCCTACCAGGTCTCGACAGGTGGTGGCGACCCAGCCTTAGTAAGTGACATTGGGAGTGACAAATGACCTGCATATTTTGTACATTCAAACCAACACCGCCCCGAAGTGAGAAGCATTGATTCCTGTACAGTTCCAGGACTGAAGTGATGTTATTTCTTAAGAAAGACAAACTTTGTAGGTAGCAGGCGGTAGTAAGGAAGTTTAAAGGCCGATCTCTCTCACAGCAATAAGTTGTGCGGCTGCCTTACAAAAGTTTAACACGCACCTGCCCGTCACTTAGAAACAAATCACTCTATCACACACTGCATTATGTATCGCACACTGGGAACAGACGGAGACAAATCTCTTGTTAGTAAATACACATATTTCTTGCACATTGTGTTTCTCGCGTCTGATCTGACAGATCGGGAAGGTATGTATCAAGAAATATTGTTTCCTTATTTACAATTGATTTATTGCGGAATGTATTTGGAAAATAATTCATAGTTTCGTATGTTGTTTTTCTGAAAAAAAAAAAAAAAAAACTACGTGTAGCTAGTTGGTATCTAAGTGAAGATCACGTAGGCAAGTCAAGAAGAGGACGGTAATGGGGAGAAGGAGGTAACCCGTCCAAGTAAATTTATATTCCTTCTTCCTTTATATCTGCGATACGTTTATCGTTATTGCACAAAAGGTTACAGGGAATGGCTCCTCACAATGTGATTGCAGTGATTTTTTTTTTTGGAAGAGCCCCGCAGTGTACGCAGTTCCACCTCCCCAACATCCTTTCTATATTTTACTATGCTAGACATCACAGTCCAAACACAAAATAATATACAGTAGTAATAGTCTGGTAGATATGTATAAATAACGAACAAAAGCATTCTTTTACACTAAACCACACAGATTATTACAAATATTCACGTAAATTCGGCGCTTTCTTGCCTGGGAAATCATGTGTTCCTGGCTGCCCATCCACATTTGGTCCTCGGAGGATCATGGCCTGTTAAACTTGAACAACGTGACGACACCGTCAATTAGGTAATTTACCTCTACTTTTCAAATCAACCAGCAACTGGAATGTCTTTACAAGTGTTCAAAGTTACAGGTGTTACTATAATTGAACAATTATAATTTCTTTGAAGATCTCAAGAGTCTACTTTTCTTAAAAGTAAAGATTCAAACTTATGTTCACATCAGATCATTCATTCATTCATTCATTCATTAATTCATTCATTCATTCATTCATTCATTCCCATGTCCGGTCAACATTTCCAGAACGTAGCAACTCCGATAATCTTATTATCTGCCTCGATTAAGTCCTGCGTTGTGCAAGGTTGTTCCAGTTGAGGGCCTATGAGCAAGTGGGCCCGATCTTGTGTTGCTCCGCACTCGCAGGACACGTCTCCGTCAGCTGGAAGGACGTCCCATTTTTTCATGTTGGTCTTGCAACGGGGGACGCGCACCCTAATACGATTGAGTGATCTCCAAACAGAGTAGGGAACATCGTTTCCTGGGGCTAACTCTTCCTTTTCTGGGATATCCAGCGGCAGCTTACTCTTCCTTCTGGTGATGCGGTTCGACTCCGGTGTTCCCTCCAGTGGTTGAGTTCTAGCGATGAAGCTCTTTCTGGATTTCAGACGAAAAGCCACAGCTTGATGATAATGCAGGGGGTGACGGGGATTATTGGTCTGCTTCGTCCTCTCCGCATCGGCAGCAACGGCCCTTCTGACAGTGGGAGGAGCTATTCCAACAATTGGGTAGAGTTTGTCGACTAGAGTTGGCTTTATGCATCCTGACAAGACTCGGACTGTCTCATTGACAGCAGTGTGAACCTTCTTGGTGTCCGCAGATGTACTACTCTTCACAGGTGAGGTGTACTCAGCAGCTGACACACACAAAGCACGAGCAGAAGTTCTCAGGACGTGAGGACTAGCTCCCCAGGTGGTGGCTGTGAGCTTCCTCAAAATATTGTTCCTTGCACTGACCTTCAGCCTGGTGTTGTGGCAATGTTTATTGAAGGACAGTGCACGGTCAAGGGTAACATCCAGATATACAGGTGTTGTACAATTCTGAAGTCGTTTGCCTTGCCATGTGACGTCCAATTTGTGCCGAGCTTCTTTATTCCGTAAGTGAAATGCGCAAACTTGGGTCTTGTTGGATTTGAGCTTTAGAAGATTAGCCTCATAGTAAAGGCCAAGCGTATCCAATGATGGAGTCAGGTTTTCTTCAACCTATTCAAACGTATTTCCTTGAGCGGCCACTGCTGAATCATCAGCATAGATGAAATGTCTGGATTGTTCTGTTATGGGTTGATCATTAGTATAAATATTAAAGAGAACAAGTGCGAGCACTGTACCCTGAGGTAGGCCGTTCTTCTGTATGCACCATCTGCTCTTTTTACCCTGGAGAAAGACCTGGAATGTTCTATTCTGCAAGAGAGTGCCTATGGGGGATGTTAGTTGGTAATCACTTGTGAACTGGCAGATTTTCTTCAGCAACTTTCTGTGGTTGATAGAGTTGTAGGCAACTCTTGAGTCGGCAAAGGCAACACCAGTCATCTTACCCTGTTCGAAACCATCCAGAACGTGTTGAGTGACTGCATGAACATTTTCCAGGACGAAAACCAGCTTGTTGAGGAATGAGCTTTTATTCGATTATGCTGTTAATTCGGTTAAGAATAAGCCGTTCGAATATCTTAAAACAGTGGCACAACAATAATACTGGACGAAAGCGTTAGGTTCAATTAGCTCCTTCCCAGGCTTGAGCAATGCAACCATTCGAGCTTTCCTCCAGAGCCTGGGGATATAAAGCTTAGCGACACACTCATCCATCAGCTTAAGCAGCCACTGCAGGCTGGTCCGGCCAAACTTCTTGATCTGTTCTACTCTGAGCCATTAATGCCAGGAGCCAGTTCATTCGAGGAGAAGGGCTCTCATAGGAGATGGATCTCACATCACTGAATGCATTCCAGTTGTTCCCCGGTACTTCGACCTTTAGTCTCGCCATTCATGAGTAATTAAGCTGCAATCTGGTCTGCAGTTATTGCGGTGAAGTTTCTAGATTTTGTCGGGTCACCAGTAAGGATTTTCAGGAGATTCTAGGCCCGTCTACTATTTACCGTCAAGTCAAGATTCTCTACCAGTGAGCTCCACTTGATTGTACGATTTGCTGAGATGGTTTGCAGCAATTCCTCAACAATACGATTTGCTGAGATGGTTTGCAGCAATTCCTCAACAACCTGAATAGTGTCATCAGGAAATGGGTCAGTCTCAAAAAGATCCTTATAGTGGTCCATCAGCCTATTGCCGTCGTCAGTTAGGCCTGGTATATCGCGTGTTCTACTGCCTCGTTGGATGGTCCTTCTTGAAACTCTCGGGACGCATTTCATAAATGTCTCATACATCTCAGGTTGCGGTGAGATCTTCGCAACTTCTATATCGAGCTCGTTGGTGAACTTCGACTTTCTGAAAATGAAACCAACGCACGAAAGTCACCTTCTCTGACGCTACCATGGCATCCACTCTGCATATCACAGGCCTATGTTGGGAACATGTGATGGGCTTACCCATCATCTTCACGCAACTCCCACCAACATTGGATGATACAAATATGTTATCTCGGTTGCAGCCTCTCCTCCACCGACTGCTGTTGTAGGATGCTGGCAGCTTTGGATCATGAATTACCTGCAAATCATGACTCTCTGCCGAGGTTTACAGATTTCACCATTGATATCTCAATCTGGGTATCCCCAAGATGTGGTTCGGCAGTTGTAGTCACCAAGGATCAACTTTACGTTCTGGTACTTGAAGTTGGAGGGTTTTTCAAACGTGAAGTCAACATTGGGAGGCTTGTATATAGAAGTTGCGTTAAAAGAAAATGGTGTACACACTGAAAGAATATCGATATTATCCCTTCCAGTCAGTAAAGTAGATGTGATAGTCAGGTTTGGTCTACTGAAGATAGCACTGTCATAGTAATCGTGGGGCCTCTTCAGAACAAGCACCATGCTTGCGATTTTGGGCCGATGACTGTTTTAGCCCCGACGAGTCTCTTGAACTACAGTAGAAGAATGTAACTTTCACTTTCCTTACACAAATCAGCCAATAAGGCCTCCTTGACACGCGAGAATCCCTCGATGTTTATCGAGACCACAACTAGTGGTCTTGACAAAGACCATTTAAGGAGATTACTACTTCTATGGTGATTGGTGGTGGAAGAATCAGCCACTGCTAAGAAGCAACGTTGTCCAGGGTGCGATCATTGTACTGAATGTGCATGGTATATTTTATACAATCTTCGGGGAGGCTTCTTCCGTGCACCCCACTTATTAAGATATTGCCATTATATACGAAATTATGTTGGCAACACAAACATTAATTACTTTGACCACTGCATTTCAATTGTATTTTCAAGTAGTAGAATTTATGTTGATAGCACCGATATTGACTTTTTACTCTAAATATGTTTGAAATAGTAAAATAACCTATAATAATTTCTGGATTCAATTACTTGGTCGTGAAAGCCAATATGTCATATCTGAATAAGTTTGGAGTTGGTTCTATGCATAGATTCTGAGATATTCAATGCAGGTTTAAAACGTCTAGAAAGTATTACTAGGCGGTTAACGCACACTGGGCTCTGAAGATATGCATAGTTACTGTGTATTACATATTCATTACACACACGAAATTTGGTTGAAGCCCTTTAGATTAGTGTAGATGTTACATGTTAACGTATAAGCATAGGGGCAGATGACCTCGCAGTTCCGCACCTTAAAACAACAATAACTAACTAACGTATAAGCATGAATATTGGTGGTAGGCAACACACTGTACATGTCTGCTAGCTACGATTTTGTTTTCACAGTTGTTTTTCCTTCCAGTTTTGCTCCACGATTCTTCAGTTCGTGAGGCCTTTGATGGCCGTCAGAGTCGTTATTTGGCCTTTATAACTTTGTATTAGATTCGCTTCGCCAAATAAGATCGTTATCCCTGTTCCTTTGAACAGTCTAGTCCAGTGTGCAGTTTCAAGATGATGTAAAGTTAAAGTTTATTCCTTTCTGACCTCTCTGGTTCTAATATGATTTTCGAGTCCCTAAAAGCCTCAGCAGTTAAAAGAGACGTAAAACCAATAACATTATTATTAGTATTATCGAATATATTTTTAAAACAAGACGTCCAGAAAATAATGTACAGCCCGATGCATCTTAAATTTGTTATCCCTTGACTTTTTAATTAAGTATAATCTCATTAAATTCAATTGATCAACTATTTATGACACCCCTAGAAGTCCAACCCCTCGTCCACGTCGTGGGGGACGGGCAACACTATGAAGTAGGGGATAGCATGTAAGGGTGAAGTACAGTGGGAACCTTGTGCCTCCAGGACCGCTATGGTAACTGTGAAGGCTTTACAGGAACCCTGAAATGTAATGGCTAACGGGGCTCTGGTGAAGTCCTTAACGGCAACGGAGGCGGAGAAGGAGACCTTGGGTACGGCGAAGTTGGCGGAGGAGGCAACTCTCCCTCTTGGGGTATGTTGTTGTTTGAGTCTTCAGTCTTTTGACTGGTTTGATGCAGCTCTCCATGCCTCCCTGTCCTGAGCTAATCGTTTCATCTCTACATAGCTCCGACACCCTACATCGGAGGCAATCTGTTTAACATATTCTAACCTTGGTCTACCCCTACAGTTTTTGTCCTCGACCCTTCCTTCCATAACTAAGCTTGCTATTCCTGGGTGTCTTAGTATGTGTCCTACCAACCTATCTCTTCTCTTCATTAGCAGTCGCCAGAAACATCTCTCCTCTCCCACTCGTCTTAATACCTCTTTGTTTGTAACCCTATCTACCCATCTGATCTTCATCATTCTCCTGTAACACCACATTTCAAATGCTTCAATTCTCCTCTTTTCTGCTGCACCAATAGTCCAAGTTTCACTTCCATATAGCGCCACGCTCCAGACAAAGGCTTTCAAAAATGACTTCCTAACACCTAAATCTATATTCGATGTCAGCAGATTCCTTTTTTGTAGAAATGCTTTCTTTGCCTGAGCCAACCTACTTTTAATATCCTCTTTGCTTCGTCCATCACTGGTTATTCTGCTTCCTAAGTAACAGAAGTCTCCTACTTCCTTCAGCTTTTCACCTGCCAATTTGATCTCCATAGAGGTTTCTGATTTATTTCGGCTGCATTCCAGTATTTTTGTTTTACATTTATTTATTTTCATCATGAATTCTTTCCGTAAGACGGAGTCCATACCATTCAAAAACTCATTCAAATCCTCAGGCTTGTCGGCCAAGATGACGATGTCATCAGCAAATCTCAGAGTTGAAATTATTTCTCCTTGAATCTTCACTCCCACTTTAAATTTTTCTCTAATTTCCTTCATTGCTTGTTCAATGTAAAGATTGAAAAGTATGGGTGATAAGTTGCAGCCTTGCCTTACACCTTTCTGAATACCAGCTTCTCTCTCATGTCCTTCAACTCGAATGACTGCTGTCTGGTTTCTGTACAGATTGTATATCACCCTCCTATCCCTGTACTTTATTCCAATTGATTTCAAAATGTCAAACAATTTAGTCCAATCAACGTTATCAAAAGCCTTTTCTAAGTCTACAAAAGCCATGAACGTTCTCTTATCTTTCCTTATTCTACCTTCTAAAATCAGCCTAAGACTTAGTACAGCTTCCCTTGTTCCTACATTTCTCCTGAAACCAAACTGGTCTTCACCCAACTCCGTTTCTATCTGGCTTTCAATCCTCTTGTAAATTATTCTAGACAGGATCTTTGAAGCATGAGTAATCAAGCTGATTGTACGGTAATCTTCACATCTGTCAGCTCCCACTTTCTTTGGTATAGGGATGATTACATTCTTCTTGAAATCAGGGGGTACCTCACCTGTCTCATAAATCCTACACACCAAGTGAAATAACCTGATCAGACCTTCACCTCCTATGCAGCGTAGCAACTCAATCGGTATATCATCTATGCCTGGTGCTTTGTTCCTGCTTAAGTCTTCCTAAGCTCTATCAAATTCTGATCTCAATATTAAATCTCCTTTCGCATCCTCATCAATTTCCTCCTCCCTTTCCATTACATGATTCTCAATCTCCTTTCCCTTATACAAACTCTCTATGTAAGCTTTCCATCTGTCAACCTTTTCTTCCCTATCTGTTAGAGGCTTTCCATTTGTGTCCTTAATATTACAGCACTTAGTCTTCTTTTCCCCAAAAGTATTCTTAATCCTTCGATAAGCTGTGTCTACTTTTCCTAATTTCAGACAATTTTCTATACCTGCACATTTCATCTCTTAGATTCTTGTGTTTCCGCCTTTCATCCATCAATTCTAGTATATCCTGAGTGATCCACGGTTTTCTACCTATTCTTTCTTTCCTACCAATGTTTTCTTCTGCGGATTTTGTTATTTCATTCTTCAAAAGTGCCCATTCGTCTGCAATTGAAGTTTGTTTAGGGCTTTTTATTAGTCCTTCCTTTATACTCTTCTTGAATCTTTCGTTTACATCCTTCTCTTTCAGTCTGTCTATTGCCCACCTTTTTGGCTTTTGACTTTTCTTCAGTTTCTTCAACTTTAATCTGCATTTCATTACAACCAGATTGTGATCAGAGTTTATGTCAGCACCAGGATTTGTTTTACAATCCAAAATCTGGTTTCGAAACCTCTGCTTGACCATAATGAAGTCGATTTGGTAAACAAGGAGGAAAACCACTGCCTTGTGGTGAAGAGGGATATTCAAAGGCTAAGGGGGTAAACCCCAACAGAAAACCGCAAGCTTGGAGGCGCAGGTGGGCTAATAACACGCACACCTTAAAACAACTTAATAAAGAAACATCAATGAAGAGGAACCGGACTGATCCTAACACGACGACTTTTGGCTTGAAAAGGTTGACGAAAATTGGATTATGGAATGTGAGAACTCTGCGGGAAAGCGGAAGACTACGGCAAGCAGTTACATGTATGAAGAATTACGGTCTAAACATCCTGGGTCTGAGTGAAGTAAGATGGAGAGATTTTGGGGAGCTGGCCATCCATCATGGAGTTACATTTATATACTCTGGAAGGCCCGAAGGTGATGGAGCAAGTTTTGAAGGTGTAGGTATAATGATGGATAAGGAGGCCAAAATGATCCTTATAGAGTGGTATCCAGTGTCGGGAAGGATAATTGTGGCACATTTTAAGTCCAATATTAATAACATCGTGATGATTGTTTGCTATGCACCCACGGAGGCAGCGCAGGAAGAAGATAAGCAGGTGTTATCTTATCTTCTGCTTATCTTCTTCCTGCGCTGCCTCCGTGGGTGCATAGCAAACAATCATCACGATGTTATTAATGAAATGTGGATTTTCATTTCATTAATAACAACGTGATGATTGTTTGCTATGCACCCACGGAGGCAGCGCAGGAAGAAGATAAGCAGGCGTTTTATGGACATCTAAATAGTTCAATTAAGAAACAGAAGAGGAAAGATATCATTATAGTAGGCGGAGACTTGAATGCAAAAGTGGCCCAGGAAAATGAAGGACTTGAGCATATTATGGGAAGGCATGGTTTAGGAGATCGAAATGAAAATGGACAACTCTTTGTGAACTTCTGTGCCAACCATGATTTGAATATTTCCGCATAAAGATTGCCATAAAGTGACCTGGGTATCACCAGATCATAGGACAGAAGACCAGATAGATCATGTAGCGATTGAAAGGAGATGGAGACGTTCTTTGTTGGATGTGAGAAATAAAAGAGGTGCGGTCATCGGCAGTGATCACCACCTTGTTGTGGCTACCTTCAGAATGAAGATTCAGGCACAGAAAAGGAGGATGGACCAGAAAAGGAACCGGTATGTTGTGGGAAAGCTAAAGGATGACATAAAGGTGAAGGAGGCCTTTAGGATAGAGTTAAAGAATCGATTCCAAGCACTTGCTCAGGTGGAGGATGAAACTGTTGAGGAACATTGGATGAAGATTAGATCTGTATTTACCAAAGCAAGTGAAAACATCCTGGATTTCAAAGATAGGCGGAAAAAAAGAGTGGATCACTGGACAGACATGGGATATCATCAGAGAAAGGAAACAGTTACAGGAGGAAATGAACACATGTAGGACACTAGCAAAAAAGGCAGAATTACAATCAAAATATGCTGCAAAGGACAAGGAAGTTAAGAGAAGTGCAAGAAGAGATCAAAGAAATTGGATAGATGACCTATCTAAACAGTAGAAGAGGCAGCCAAGAAGGGAAATCTTAAAGAACTATATACAATCACCCGAGTACTGGCAAGAAAGCAGATGCGAAGAAACCGGCCAGTCAGGAACAAAGATGGTACCCTTTTAACAAACCCTGAGGAACAACTGAAGCGATGGCAGGAATATTTTTGTGCAGTTTTAAACCGCTTCCTGGAAGATCAACTAGAAGAGGGAGAAGGAGGAGATGAAGAAGAGATCCGCATGATCCAAGGATTAAAACCTGCATACCCACAGTGGAGGAAATCAAACGAGCATTGAGAGAGTTGCATATTGGTAAGGCAGCAGGAGTTGACAATATTCCAGCAGAAGTCATGAAGGTTGATATGGACACCACAGCAAATATGTTGCAGCCGTTATTTGAGAAGGTACCGGTATGGACAAATGGAGAAATGCCGGCGGACTGGAGATGTGGGTTGCTGGTCAAGCTGACAAGAAGGGAGATACGTCAAACTGCAATAACTGGAGAGGCATTACACTTCTCTCAATCCCTAGCAAAGTCTTTACGAGGGTTTTTGCTAAACAGAATCAAAGAATATAGTGACCGAAGGCTCCGACGTGAACAGGCAGGTTTTCGTCAAAATCGTTCGTGTGTCGACCAAATAAACACCTTGAGGATAATTCTGGAGCAGTGTGCGGAATGGTCTTCTCGCCTCTATGCAGTGTTTGTTGACTTTGAGAAAGCTTTTGATTCTATCAATAGAGAAGCCATGTGGAAGGAAGTGAAGCGCCATGGAGTACCATCACAGATTATTAGTCTCATTCAAGAAACATACCGGGTATGCACATGCAGAGTCATTCATGATGGCCGTGTATCCGAGCCTATATCTGTATGTTCAAGAGTACGCCAAGGTTTTATCCTGTCGCCAACCATGCTCTTGATTGTGATTGATGCGGTGATGCGAAATGTGACTAGAAATACGAAACGTGGTATCCAATGGGGAATCACCAATAGACTGGAAGATCTGCATTTTGCTGACGATTTGTGTCTCCTGTCTGAGGCACACGGCGAAATGCAAGCAAAGCTTGAATACCTGGTTGTAGAAGGGAAAAAGGTGGGGCTAACGATAAACTCAAAAAAGACCAAGGCCCTAAGAACTAACACCAACAAAATTGACCCATTTGTCTTCGAGGATGAACCTATGGAGGATGTCGAATGCTTTACTTACTTGGGCAGTGTGGTGACCAAAGATGGAGGAGAGGCAAAGGATGTCTCCCAACGTATTCAAAAAGCAAACGGCGCCTTTGTGCGGCGCTATCCGGTGTGGAAGAACAGCAAATTATCCATGAAGACCAAACTTCGTATCTTCCGGAGTAATGTCAGGTCCGTTCTGATATATGGGTCTGGGACTTGGAAGGTAACTAAGAAAATCAACTGCTGCCCAAGAATATCTTAAACATCTACTAGCCAGAAGTAATCTCCAACCAAGAACTTTGGAGAAGGACGGGATAAACGGAGATGGCCATACACATTAAGCGACGGAAATGGAAATGGATCGGACATACCCTGAGGAAAGGAAATGAAGCCATTGAGAGAGAGGCACTGGATTGGAACCAACAGGGTATGAGGAGAGGGAGACCCAAGCAAACGTGGCGCAGATCTGTCCACTTGGAGGTTATAGAGGAGGGAAAGACCTGGAGTGAGGTGAAGAGGTTGTCTGCAAATTGGACCAGATGGAGATGCTTCATTGATGCCCTATGTTCCACGAGGGACAATAGGAACTAAGTCAAGTAAGTCAAGTAAAAATATAGCCATTCCAGATGGGCATGGAAGACAAGCACGAACTGCTTAGCCCAGAGAAGTAAGGGAATGATCCCTTTGAATATTGCATCATCACGACCAGATATTGCGTAATCGCGATGACGTCATGGGTCCTTAGAGCGAGCATGTGGTCCGGGAGCGAGCATGTGCACTGCACGTGTTAGCGTGGGAATGGGTTGACCTTTTGGCTTGTTTATGCGATGGTGATAAATAGTTAATGGGTGTTGGCGCGAGGACATATTGCATCATCATGATGTCATCTGATAACCATGCGGATGTGAGCACGTGCAGCGTGCACGTGCACATGTTAGCATGGGAAGAGGTCGACCTTTAACCGCTTCAAGCAGATAACCTTTGGGTAGCCGCTTGAAGCAGATAACCTTTGACTTATTTATGCGATGGAGATAAAAATTAATGGGTGTTGACGTCATCTGATACCCATGCAAGTTTGCAGCTGTGCGAGCGATCACGTGATATGTCTGCAGTGTTCTTGTGAGACGTGGTTGACCTTTAACAAGTAGTGTTAACTTGGGGGTTCTCTTGCAAGTCGCGTGTGTGCTTGAATACGTATGGCTATGTTGGGAAAAGGTTTGGTGGTGGGCGAGGACCAGGGTTGAGTGAGGGCTCGTTTAAATGCTATTTTTCCCGCTCTATTTGATGAGTTTATTTTTTAAAATAGGTGTTTTGTGAAAATGCCGCTGTTTTGGAAACGGTGCAGATGAGAGAAAAGTTTGTTTGACGTCAATGAAAGGTCCCTATGCCCTCTAGGCTGACAGCAAGTTTCAAGTGTGCAGGACAAAACAAAATGATAGCCTACTTTCAGGCGAATATTGGCGATGATTCGCGAACGCATGGTCGGATTTGAGCATATAGGGCGTCGTAGGACTTGTGGTGAACCACCCCTGGCTATGGTCGGGGATACATCCACCCCAAAATAAAAATTACCCTTACCCGGGGGTTAAGTAGTGTTTTTTGTATGCATGCGCACTTGAGGGCTTTTGTAAGAGAGCGGAACTTTTAAATGATTATTTATAGATGAGGTTTTTGTAATATTTATTAAAAATCAAAAAACTAATAGGTCATTCGCTTTTTAGTATCTCGCTAACCAATAATGCGATTTAAACATATGGGGTGTCGTAGGACTCGTAGTGAATTCTCCTTTTGTATGAACGAGGTATGACAAACCCCAAAATAAAAACTAGCCTTACCCGGGGAGAAATAGTAATTTTTGTATGTATGTACGCCGGTGGCTTTTGTCAAAAGGGCCTAACTACACTTTTGTTAATATTTTCTGAACCCCTGATGGGATTTTGCCATAGGCAGTATCCTAGCACTTGGGGTGACGCCTCGTTTTTGAATGTGTGATTCATTTTTTTTGTCAAAAGGGCCTAAGTACTCTTTTGTTAATATCTCGCGAACCAATCATGCTAGGGACTCGTATGAGGGGTCCTAGCACTTGGGGCGACGTCCCCCCTTTGGGGGTGAAACTAACCCCCAAAATTGAAAACTCAATATCTTGGAAACTATGAATCCTAAAATTATGTGTTATAGTTGAAAAATAGGTGATGACATAGGCTTTTAGCAGGATTGGTCATTTCACCCCTAAAACAGTAAATAGTCATGTTATGGAAAAAAAACGTGTTAAACACCTAAAAATCATAAATGAAACTAAGATCTTTTGTTTTTGATGAAAAATAGCAGGGGGGGGTGAAAACTACCCTTAAATTGAAAAATCGATACCTTGGAAACTAAGAACCGTAAAATTAGGTGTAATAGCTTAAAAAAATTGGTTGTGACATAGGCTTTTATCTGGATAGATGATTTCACCCCTAAAACAGTAAATAGTGATTTTACACTGGGGAAAAATGTGTTAAAAGGGTAAAAATGATAATTGAACCCATGATCTTTTGTTTTTAATGAAAAATAGTAGGGGGGTGAAAACTACCCCCAAATTGAAAAATCGATATCTTGCAAACTAAGAACCCTAAAATTATGTGTTATAGTTGAAAAATAGGTGATGACATACGCTTTTACCTCGATAGATTATTTCACTCTTTAAACAGGGAATAGTAATGTTACAGGAGAAAAAGGTATTAAACACTTAAAAGCATAAGAGTTTTGTGAAACCATGCTTTAATGAATGTTTGTATGGAGGATGACAGCTTGCTAATTATTATTATTATAATTATTAGGTAATTATGGATTAATGTGTTTATAGCTAACGAATAAGGCTACAGAGTTTTATCAGTTGTTGTACAAATCCGGATGGCCAACCCGTTGCCATGCCCCATGAATTTACCCAAAAGAGCCAAAACGTTAAGTTTATCGACCTGAGATTTTATAAAACTAATTATCAGAGAGGGTGTTGTTTTGGACTGACAATGGCTAACCCCTTCCCATGAATTATGAATTGACCCAAAATGTTTTACCTGACAAGGCTGAGTGTACCCTGTTGCAGCCTTTAGAAAATTGAACCCGGACCTCTGTGGTGACAGTTGAGTTATATTAATGATGCTTTTTGAACAAACACACACTTGCATACGATCGTTGGTTTGAATCTGCACAGAGCCACTGGCTTTGTTTGTGTAATGAGTCTTGGTGATAAGAACACGGCGCTCTTGCCAGCAAGTTTCATATTACTCGTCTGCTTGATAGAGGACGTGCTTCGCTCCGTGTTAATTTACATGACTAGATAGTTGATAGGTTAGGGTTGACAAGGCTCAATGAACCTTATTGCAACTTTAAATTGAAAATGAATTTTTTGGTATAGTCGGGGTTGGAAGCCATGTTCTTAGGGTAGACAACCAAGTAGGTTAAACACTACACTGTGAGATGGTCAAATGATAATGTAACAGAACATATAGAAAAGTTTTCTGCAGTTTAACGAATTGACTAAGAGCCATACCATGAGAGGTATAGGTAATTGAAATTGAATTCTTAGCTGTTGACCCTACTACATGTAAGCTATAGCAATGCCCGCCTATAGGCTATCATGTTAGAAAAAGAAATGTATGGGTTGTTTTAAATGGAGAATGCTTGTGTTTACTGTGAAACCCAAATCTGAATTTAAAAATAGTTTATGTCATACTTGATATTTGAAATCATTTTTATTTATACTTTAGACAAACGCTAACATAGTTGTAATCCAGAAGCCATGGCTGCCTCCTTTCCAATCCTACACCGTACACTGAAGTTAAAATTAATAATGATCACGTTACAGACAGCCAGTTTCAACGCCGTGAGAAATAAGTGAACAAAGTATAAAATTCTTGACCCAGTCGGGAATTCAACATGGTGTTGTTTCAAACAAAAGACAAGCGTTCTATAAACTTAACCGCCAAGCTGTCCTATCGACCCCTAATTGTTTGGCTGATGGTGAAATTAAAATTAAATCTAAACTATAACTAAAACTAACTACACACTTATAACTAGAAAAAAGAAATGTAAGACAAAAGGATAACAGGACAAATAAAGGACAGAAGGAATAAAAAATTGCTCCTCAACCCTCAAGAATGTGGATTGATGGACTTGAAAGGAAGGAGAGCCATAAATGGTAGATATGAAAGTATAAGAGGAGACGGTCCCGCTCCAGTGGTAATCGATAAAAAGGAGGAAAACTGGACCCAGCTCAGGAATCCCTTGTGGTCGCCAACTTCCAAACTGATCAGCCGTAAGCCCCTGAGGGTGTAGCCATGTCGAGGGTGCACCACAAGTGGTGGGGCTACATACACCCTACCTTTAGTGTGGCTTCAGCAAAAGGCAGGAAATAACATAAAAATAAAAAGAAGCATGCCTCCTCACACAAGGAGGGTATCAGAAAAAAATAAACAAGGGTCAATTAAGTCAGAAAATAAAGAGACTCCCTAAGCCTTGGATAGCCTAATAATGTCGGAGTCGGTAGAGAACAAGTGTTGACCAAGTGTGGTCGACAGGAAAGAAGATAGACAGGAGCCTAGCACAAGTCAGTGGAAGCAATGACGGACTCAGCTGGGGCTCCATGGTCGTCAACCTACATTCCACTAGATGTAAGTAAGACAAAAACAAATTATTTCCATTTCCAAACAGTTGGGGTGAGGTGAGGTGAGTTTTCTAAACCTCAAACTCATCTGGTTTTCCACTTGTACTCCAGGTAAATGCCATGTTTGCCCACAGACAAGTGCAAAGAAAATCAAAACATGTTGTGTTTTGATCAATTCCTTACCTACATGACATGTACTTGAAATAACAAGTAATGAGCATTCTATGTTAACAATAGTGAGACGGTTGCAAACTGCCAATGCTTAGAGCTCATTAGCGGCTTCTATGGGAGGCATGGAGTACACTTACTTGAAAAAACTAACAAGAGGAGTGTTTGATTTTCCCACAACACACATCCAGATAGTAAATATAATTGACTATGCACTTAAGTCCATAACCAGCTCCTTACCATTCCTACTCTTCATAGTCGAAGCACACATTAATACAGCCATCACAGTGACAGAGGTTATTTGTAAAATATCTTAATATCTGAGATTTATCTTGAAATTGACCAGAATTTTGTAAAATCCACTAAATTTACCGCAAATTTAGCAAATTCCACCAAATTTCAGCAAAATCCAACAAATGACTACCAGATTTATTGAAATGCCATTGAATTATTAAAGAATGGTTGAAACTACCTCAAATTTATAAAAATTAGCCGAATATTGATGAAAATTCACTAAATTCTACCAAATTTAGCCAAGAGGTCTACAAACCATGAAATTTAACCAATTTTTTAAAACATTCACAACATATACTCGAAAATTCCATAATATTCCCTTTACTTGTATGCTTTTTAGTTGTTGTTTCGTTTCCCACACTCCCTGCAGACAAATACTTGAACGTGACTTTCTCCTAGACTAGGAGCTCCACATTCGACATGATATCTGAGTTTCATCTCCCATAAACTCGTCTCTGAGGTGGGTGCCAGAAAAGACATCCAACGGTAAAAACCACACCCTCACATAGACTTTCATAACTTCTTACCTTGAGATCCTTAATACTTACTACATTGAATGATTTAGCGGCTTCCTTTTCACAATTCCTGTCTATACTTTCCTCTTGAAGGCTGCAAGATGCTTGCAAGTTTCCTAAAATGCAATTAAATTTAATAAATACCTTACGATGGTTTGATTAGTTTAGGGATATGGTGTTAATACTATTTTTTTAGGTCTTGACTGGCTTTGCAATGTCGTCAACCTACATTCCACTAGATGTATGTAAGACAAAAACAAATTATTTCCATTTCCAAACAGTTGGGGTGAGGTGTGACGAGTTTTCTAAACGTCAAACTTATGTGGTTTTTCCACTTCTACTGACGACACTCAAAAGACGTTTCGTATTCATTAAGACCGTTATTATCAGGAAACATTTTCTGCCAACAGGCGCTTACTGCATATGGCAAGGCTTTACACTCTTGTGATAGTCAGTCTTTCTTGCTAAGGATGCTCTATATACCCTATAAAAGGCTATATATGTTAGTTCTGAACACTTAGTGTATATTAAAATTTTATGCACAGCTTATACAAGCACGAGTTGCATGCAGTCATACTTTGTAAGATAGTTACATACAACACGCAAAGTGTGTTTCCGCTACCTAGCGGTGGATATGAACACTCACTGGTGATATCCGAGGTGAGCTGATTTGCTCACACATTTGCTCCCATATTGGCCCCCACATTTGCTACCTTATTTGCTTCCACTTTTGCTCCCACTTTTGCTCCCATATTGGCTCCCACATTTGCTCCCACTTTTGCTCCCACTTTTGCTCCCATATTGGCTCCCACATTTGCTCTCACTTTTTTGCTCACACTTTTTGTTCCCATATTAATGCCAACTCTTATAATTATAAGCAGCAGCAAAATGTAAATAGAATAATATTTCTGATAATGTTCAAAACAAAAGTCCTAAAGTCTTGGGTTTGAATTCCCAACTATGGTTGTCATCCAATAAGTTACACTACAGGATACTTTTATTTTTGTGTTGTTTTGCGTGATAATTTGCCGATCTCGCGGTGTAGTGGTGTTAGCCCTGAGGTCTTGCGTTCCAACTCAACTATGCCCAGAATTTAATTTTGATCTGAGAGTTGAAAGGTTAGGTTAGGTGAAGTTAGGTTAGATAAAGTTAGGTGAGGTGAAGTTATGATAGGTTAGGTTAGGTTAAGTAAAGTTGGGTCAAGTTAGGTTAGGTGAAGTTAGGTTAGGTTAGGTGAAGTTGGGTTCGGTGAAGTTGGGTTACGTTAGATTAGGTTAGGTGAGGTTAGGGTCGGTTAGATTAGGATAGGTGAAGTTAGGTTAGGTTAGGCGATGTTAGGGTAGGTTAGGTTAGGTTAGGATAGGTGAAGTTAGGTTACGGTAGGTTAGGTTATGACTAAGTTTGTTATGTTCAGTTGTTTTAGAAAAACACCACTTTTGCTCTCATATTTGCTTCCATATTTTCTTTGCACTTTCAACTATCTTGACTTGTCTATTGACTTTTGCCTGCATATTTGTTGTCATATTTGTTAGCATAATTGCTCCCTCTTTTTATATTTGCTTTGCTCCCACATTTCATCCCATATATGCTCCCGCTTTTTGCTTCCCACTTTTTGCTCACAGTTTTTGCTCCCACATTTGCTCACACTTTTGCTGTCACTTTTTACCCCCCACTTTTGCTACCACTTTTTGCATCTATATATATGCTCCCACATTAATCTATTGTTGTTATTACCAAGTTGTCTTTACTAGAAATTAGTTTATGCTTGACAGTTGATATGGAAGTATCAGTGACTAGGTATGGTAAGCCTTATGCATACTATAAAGGGTATTCAAATATTGTGAAACGAAGCAATAAAAATGGAACTGTTATTTGGCGCTGTTCAAAGCAACGATCGAAACAGTGTCGAGGAATGCTTATGACAAAAGAATTGGACATACTTTCTTCAAACAATCATGATTGTAAACTTACTAATCATGCTAGTGTAAATGTAAGGAAAACTCAAACCGAAGCAAAAAACCAAGTCCAAGAAAAAAATAGTGCTGCTCAAGATAATATTAACCTCAGGTCTAATACACTACAATGCACTCATGCTATTAGCGAGTTGTTTAATGAAAAACCTTTAACACCTCCTGTAAAACCCAAGATCAGACACACACCCACATCTCAAAAGCCCTCAACCCTATCAGAGACAACATACCCCATCAAGAAGTTAGTTGGGGAAGGTGAAAAGGATGGTGATGGTGATGATAATAATAACTTAACAATATTAAAGCACATTATCACATCTAAAAAGAAGCTTTCAACACTATCAAAGGCAACTCAAACCATTGAACAGACTGCGGACATAGGTGGAAATTATGATTGTAAAGATGACGACGATGATGATGATCATTATGAAGAAGATTATAATGGTGAGGATGAAAATAATGATGATGGTGAAAATGATGAACTGCTTCCCGATTATTTAAAACCATTCATAAAAAATAGCAAATAGAACGATCCTAATATATTAGTCGAACGTCTGCAGCTCTTGCATGCCTGTAAACAGGATGGTCATATTGGTTATGAGGAAGAGCTGTTAAAAATAGAAGATGAACTTCGTAAAGCTGGTATTATATTGTAATTGGTCAACGTAGCAACACCCCCATCCCCTAAAATAATGTTCAGCAAGTGTTATATTTAAAAACTATAACAAGCAAACGTGAACAAAAAACTGCTGTATTCTGTGTGTGTGTGTGTGTGTGTGTATACCAATTGTAAAAATGTATATATTTGAATCAAATTAATTAACACAGTTTGTATATATTTCTTGTTTTTTTGCATGTTGACTGTATATTTGCTCAACCACTTTTTGGTTTTTCAATGCACATTTTTGTTTGTTTTGATTTTTCCGTAGCATTACAGTTATCAGTCTTGTAAACTGGGTGATTAATATAGGTATAAAGGCATCATAAAAATCACAAGCATTACAGTTGTGACATATCACGTATAATATGTAACATGTTATCCTACATTCCACATAGGGCTCTCCCTTCTTAACAGTGAACTCTGTTGGTCATTAAAATAAATACTTGTAAAATAATTCCAGTGGAATATCCTGTTAGCAAATATGATATATTAAATATTTTCACGTCATAGAACGACAAATTGAAAATCATTTATTGTAGGAATGCCTTTAATGGGACCACAAAGTTTGAATAAAACACCTACACAATAATCTTCATGTAATAGTACATAAATCTTAGGCCAATAATATAAAAATCCAACATGGTGACCATCCAGAATATTTAGACGGTTCTCAATATCTACGAATCTATTACAGAAATCAAACTGACAATTTGTATGTAGATAGAGGCAATTCATATTAGTAGGATATATGAAAATAGGGTATTTAGTTCTTCACGGAACTACTTGTTTAGTACTGCATAACTGTTTGTTAACTAGCATTTACTGTTACACAAAGTTATTTTTGGTAAACTCTACGTAAGTATCCTAATTGTCTCTGGTATAATGTCTTGTTTAACAAACATGGTCACACGGTTCGTCTATAGGTTTAAGCCTCTGTTGTATATGATTTCAAAAAATGATAAACAGCTAAACTCACTGGTCAATAACCAACATAGTGGCCAAAATGTTTCCTTGATAGGTAACTCATGTTTGGTTAATCAATTCTTATTGCAAAGCCAGTCAAGACCTAAAAAAATAGTATTAACACCATATCCCTAAACAAATCAAACCATCTTAAAGTATTTATTATATTTAATTGCATTTTAGGAAACTTGCAAGCAACTTGCAGCCTTCAAGACGAAAGTATAGACAGGAATTGTGAAAAGGAAGCCGCTAAATCATTCAATGTAGTAAGTGTTATGAACCTCAAGGTAAGAAGTTATGAAAGTCTATGTGAGGGTGTGGTTTTTACCGTTGGATGTCTTTTCTGTCACCCACATCAGAGACGAGTTTATAGGAGATGAAACTCAGATATCATGTCGAATGTGGAGCTCCTAGTCTAGGAGAAAGTCACGTTCAGGTATTTGTCTGCAGGGAGTGTGGGAAACGAAACAACAACTAAAAAGCATACAAGTAAAGGGAATATTATGGAATTTTCGAGTATATGTTGTCAATGTTTTAAAAAATTGGTTAAATTTCATGGTTTGTAGACCTCTTGGCTAAATTTGGTAGAATTTAGTGAATTTTCATCAATATTCGGCTAATTTTATATAAATTTGAGGTAGTTTCAACCATTCTTTAATAATTCAATGGCATTTCAATAAATCTGGTAGTCATTTGTTGGATTTTGCTGAAATTTGGTGGAATTTGCTAAATTTGCGGTAAATTTAGTGGATTTTACAAAATTCTGGTCAATTTCAAAATAAATCTCATATATTAAGATATTTTACAAATAACCTCTGTCACTGTGATGGCTGTATTAATGTGTGCTTCGACTATGAAGGGTAGGAATGGTAAGGAGCTGGTTATGGACTTAAGTACATAGTCAATTATATTTACTATCAGGATGTGTGTTGTGGGAAAATCAAACACTCCTTTTGTTAGTTTTTCAAGTAAGTGTACTCCATGCCTCCCATAGAAGCCGCTAATGAGCTCTAAGCATTGGCAGTTTGCAACCGTCTCACTATTGTTAACATAGAATGCTCATTACTTGTTATTTCAAGTACATGTCATGTAGGTAAGGAATTGATCAAAACACAACATGTTTTGATTTTCTTTGCACTTGTCTGTGGGCAAACATGGCATTTACCTGGAGTACAAGTGGAAAACCAGATGAGTTTGAGGTTTAGAAAACTCACCTCACCTCACCCCAACTGTTTGGAAATGGAAATAATTTGTTTTTGTCTTACTTAGGGGCTTGGAAATCATGGTCATCATTCCCATGTACTGTACTTAGATAAAATAATACGGAGTCATGCACACTATTATTAGCTGAGTATCTAATACAATTTTGCATACTCCTAGGACCAGTATCGCATTATAAAGGCATGCCATGTGTTACCGTCCTTAAAGCCAGTGATTTAAAACAAAAGAGGTCTCTATTTTCCACCACCGCCAAACATGGGCTTACATCTAGTGAAATGTAGGTTGACGACCATGGAGCCCCAGCTGAGTCCGTCATTGCTTCCACTGACTTGTGCTAGGCTCCTGTCTATCTTCTTTCCTGTCGACCACACTTGGTCAACACTTGTTCTCTACCGACTCCGACATTATTAGGCTATCCAAGGCTTAGGGAGTCTCTTTATTTTCTGACTTAATTGACCCTTGTTTATTTTTTTCTGATACCCTCCTTGTGTGAGGAGGCAGGCTTCTTTTTATTTTTATGTTATTTCCTGCCTTTTGCTGAAGCCACACTAAAGGTAGGGTGTATGTAGCCCCACCACTTGTGGTGCACCCTGGATATGGCTACACCCTCAGGGTCTTACGGCTGATCAGTTTGGAAGTTGGCGACCACAAGGGATTCCTGAGCTGGGTCCAGTTTTCCTCCTTTTTATCGATTACCACTGGAGCGGGACCCTCTCCTCTTATACTTTCATATCTACCTTTTATGGCTCTCCTTCCTTTCAAGTCCATCAATCCACATTCTTGAGGGTTGAGGGGCAATTTTTTATTCCTTCTGTCCTTTATTTGTCCTGTTATCCTTTTGTCTTACATTTCTTTTTTCTAGTTATAAGTGTGTAGTTAGTTTTAGTTATAGTTTACATTTAATTTTAATTTCACCATCAGCCAAACAATTAGGGGTCGATAGGACAGCTTGGCGGTTAAGTTTATAGAATGCTTGTCTTTTGTTTGAAACAACACCATGTTGAATTCCCGACTGGGTCAAGAATTTTATACTTTGTTCACTTATTTCTCTCGGTTTTCAAACTGGCTGTCTGTAACGTGATCATTATTAATTTTAACTTCAGCGTACGGCGTAGGATTGGAAAGGAGGCAGCCATGGCTTCTGGATTACAACTATGTTAGCGTTTGTCTAAAGTATAAATAAAAATGATTTCAAATATCATGTATGACATAAACTATTTTTAAACTCAGATTTGGGTTTCACAGTAAACACAAGCATTCTCCATTTAAAACAACCCATAAATTTCTTTTTCTAACATGATAGCCTATAGGCGGGCATTGCTATAGCTTACATGTAGTAGGGTCAACAGCTAAGGATTCAATTTCAATTACCTATACCTCTCATGGTATGGCTCTTAGTCAATTCGTTAAACTACTGAAAACTTTTCTATATGTTCTGTTACATTATCATTTGACCATCTCACAGTGTAGTGTTTAACATACTTGGTTGTCTACCCTAAGGCCATGGCTTCCAACCCCGACTATACCAAAAAATTCATTTTCAATTTAAGGTTGCAATAAGGTTCATTGAGCCTTGTCAACCCTAACCTAACAACTATCTAGTCGTGTAAATTAACACGGTGCGAAGCACGTCCACTATCAAGCAGGCGAGTAATATGAAACTTGCTGGCAAGAGCGCCGTGTTCTTATCACCAAGACTCATTACACAAACAAAGCCAGTGACTCTGTGCAGATTCAACCCAACGATCGTATGCAAGTGTGTGTTTGTTCAAAAAGCATCATTAATATAACTCAACTGTCACCACAGAGGTCCGGGTTCAATTTTCTAAAGGCTGCAACAGGGTACACTCAGCCTTGTCAGGTAAAACATTTTGGGTCAATTCATAAATCATGGGAAGGGGTTAGCCATTGTCAGTCCAAAACAACACCCTCTCTGATAATTAGTTTTATAAAATCTCAGGTCGATAACCTTAACGTTTTGGCTCTTTTGGGTAAATTCATGGGGCATGGCAACGGGTTGGCCATCCTGATTTGTACAACAACTGATAAAACTCTGTTGCCTTTTCGTTAGCTATAAACACATTTATCCATAATTACCTAATAATTATAATAATAATAATTAGCAAGCTGTCATCCTCCATACAAACATTCATTAAAGCATGGTTTCACAAAACTCTTATGCTTTTAAGTGTTTAATACCTTTTTCTCCTGTAACGTTACTATTCCCTGTTTTAAGAGTGAAATAATCTATCGAGGTAAAAGCGTATGTCATCACCTATTTTTCAACTATAACACATAATTTTAGGGTTCTTAGTTTGCAAGATATCGATTTTTCAATTTGGGGGTAGTTTTCACCCCCCTACTATTTTTCATTAAAAACAGAAGATCATAGGTTCAATTAGCATTTTTACCCTTTTAACACCATTTTCCCCGGTGTAAAATCACTATTTACTGTTTTAGGGGTGAAATCATCTATCCAGATAAAAGCCTATGTCACAACCATTTTTTTAAGCTATTACACCTAATTTTACGGTTCTTAGTTTCCAAGGTATCGATTTTTCAATTTAGGGATAGTTTTCATCCCCCCCCCCTGCTATTTTTCATCAAAAACAAAAGATCTTAGGTTCATTTATTATTTTTAGGTGTTTAACACGTTTTTTCCCATAACATGACTATTTACTGTTTTAGGGGTGAAATGATCAATCCTGCTAAAAGCCTATGTCATCACCTATTTTTCAACTATAACACATAATTTTAGGATTCATAGTTTCCAAGATATTGAGTTTTCAATTTTGGGGGGTAGTTTCACCCCCGAGGGGGGGGACGTCGCCCCAAGTGCTAGGACCCCTCATACAAGTCCCTAGCATGATTGGTTCGCGAGATATTTACAAAAGAGTAGTTAGGCCCTTTTGACAAAAAATGAATCACACATTCAAAAACGAGGCGTCACCCCAAGTGCTAGGATACTGCCTATGGCAAAATCCCATCAGGGGTTCAGAAAATATTAACAAAAGTGTAGTTAGGCCCTTTTGACAAAAGCCACTGGCGTGCATACATACAAAAAATTACTATTTCTCCCCGGGTAAGGCTAGTTTTTATTTTGGGGTTTGTCATACCTCGTTCATACAAAAGGAGAATTCACTACGAGTCCTACGACACCCCATATGTTTAAATCGCATTATTGGTTAGCGAGATACTAAAAAGCGAATGACCTATTAGTTTTTTGTTTTTTAATAAATATTTAAAAAACCCTCATCTATAAATAATCATTTAAATGTTCCGCTCTCTTACAAAAGCCCTCAAGTGCGCATGCATACAAAAACACTACTTAACCCCCGGGTAAGGGTAATTTTTATTTTGGGGTGGATATACCCCCGACCATAGCAAGGGGTGGTTCACCACAAGTCCTACGACGCCCTATATGCTCAAATCCGACCATGCGCTCGCGAATCATCGCCAATATTCGCCAGAAAGTAGGCTATCATTTTGTTTTGTCCTACACACTTGAAACTTGCTGTCAGCCTAGAGGGCATAGGGACCTTTCATTGACGTCAAACAAACTTTTCTCTCATCTTCACCGTTTCCAAAATAGCGGCATTTTCACAAAACACCTATTTTAAAAAATAAACTCACCATCAAATAGAGCGGGAAAAATAGCATTTAAACGAGCCCTCACTCAACCCTGGTCCTCGCCCACCACCAAACCTTTTCCCAACATAGCCATACGTATTCAAGCACACACGCGACTTGCAAGAGAACCCCCAAGTTAACACTACTTGTTAAAGGTCAACCACGTCTCACAAGAACACTGCAGACATATCACGTGATCGCTCGCACAGCTGCAAACTTGCATGGGTATCAGATGACGTCAACACCCATTAATTTTTATCTCCATCGCATAAATAAGTCAAAGGTTATCTGCTTCAAGCGGTTACCCAAAGGTTATCTGCTTCAAGCGGTTACCCAAAGATTATCTGTTTCAAGCGGTTAAAGGTCGACCTCTTCCCATGCTAACATGTGCACGTGCACGCTGCACGTGCTCACATCCGCATGGTATCAGATGACATCATGTTGATGCAATATGTCCTCAGGCCAACACCCATTAACTTTTTATCACCATCGCTTAAACAAGCCAAAAGGTCAACCCATTCCAACGCTAACACGTGCAGTGCACATGCTCGCTCCCGGACCACATGCTCGCTCTAAGGACCCATGACGTCATCGCGATTACGCAATATCTGGTCGTGATGATGCAATATTCAAAGGGATCATTCCCTTACTACTGCCCAGACTCTCACAGTGATATCTTGTAATGTACGCCAACTCCTTCGGTGTTTAATTTTTACGATGTACAGCGTGTTGCGATTCAACACGGAACTGTAAAATGGGTTGCCTACCCACCCGCCAACTGCTTGAAATCTGCTCGCAGCGTGCTAGCGACGGGGCTGAGTTCGTTTCCACTGATTGCCACCTTCTTATGCAGCATTGCAAAGTATTTTGCTCTTTCAAAATATATATACACTGGTTTCATAATAAGTATGAATGATTTCTGTTTCACAACTTCTTATTTTATGCTTCATTACATTATTTAAATGGCTCATGGTGGTTCCGTATTGATATGTTAGAATAGTTATTAACAAGAAATGAACATCCGCCTGAATCAATACTCATCATCATCATCATCATCATTTGTTTGCAGTCAGTTGCCATAAAACATGTCCAGATCGTCCTGTCATTTGCCGCTTCCTTCATTGAATTATAATTCTGTGCTTGGGTGTCGTTTAGCATTTGTTTAAGGAAGGTATTTCTAGGTTTTCCTCGTGGATTTTTCCCCTCAATGAACCCTTCTGCCACAGTTCTCATTAAATTGGAGTGGCGCATTGTGTGACCCCACCTTGCGAGACGACGTTTATGGATTGTGCGTAGGATTGATCTCCGTTGATTCACGGTGTCGAGAACCCTTTTGTTCGATATCCTGTCTCTCCACGTCACATTTATCATCTTACGATAGCACCACATCTCAAAGGCTTCAAGACGGTTCTTTTCATTTTTATTAAGTGTCCACGTTTCACAGGCATACAACGCAACTGTCCATACAAAAGCATGTAGCATTCTCATTCGGAGGAAAAGCTTAAGCCGACTGGTACATAGTAATCTCCTCTTTTGCATAAAAGCTAGTTTTGCATGAGCAATGCGGGATTTTACTTCAGTGGTGCACCTTCCGTCCTCTGTATTCTTTTGACCTAGGTAAGTGAAGTATTTGACTTGTTGTATGTCTGAGTTATTAATCTTTATTCGAAGAGGTTTAGGGAGTTTTGAGACTGTCATGCATTTGGTCTTTGAGGTGTTTATTTTCATGCCGTATTTCTGCACCGTTGATGCAACTCTTGACAACATTGCCTGCAAAGTAGATGGGCTACCAGCTAGAATGGCCTGATGATCTGCGAACTTAATTACATTTATGGGAATTCCATTGATCCTCACACCTAAACCTGTGTCTTCTAAAGCTTCTGCCATCATCAACTCACCAAAAGCATTAAACAAAATTGGGGAGAGAGGACATCTTTGTCTTACTCCTTTTCTGATAGGAACTGGATTAGTAAGACCTTCTCTTAAACGTACAATTGCATTTTGACCATTGTAGAGGTCCCATATGTGTGTAATGAGTTGCTCTTCGACTCCTATGATCCTTAATAATGGGAATAGTTTATGCCAGGAAACTCTATCAAATGCCTTTTCATAGTCAATGAAGCATATATACAGATTTCGGTTCCTGCTCATCATACGTTCTCCGAGGACTCTAAGAATGACAATGGAATCTCGGCTACCAACACCTCGACGGAAACCAAACTGTGTTTCTTGGATGTAGCCATAGACTGCCCCTTCTACTCTTTTCTTTATGATTTGGATCATAATTTTGGGTGCATGAGGAACCAAACTAATTGTTCTGTACATACTGCAGTTGGTCGCATTTGCTTTCTTTGGTAAAGGGACCATGATGGAGTTTCGAAATTCAGATGGTCAAATACCCTTTTCGTAGATTGTTTGCGTTATGTCATAGAGTTTTTCATTAATTATATCACCAGCAGACTTGATTTGTTCACTAGGGATGTTATCGATGCCTGGAGCTTTCTCATTTGGTAATGACTTCATTGCCAACTCAAATTCACTTTTAGTCACAGATAAAGGTGCAACTAAACTTGTATGTGACTCCATTGTAAGTGCGTACTCAAATTCTTCATTGTACAGAGTCTTAATGTATATTTCCCAGTGGTTCCTTATTTGTGTTTCATCAGTGATAATTGAACCTTGGTTGTCACGCAATGTTGAGATTAGATAAAATTAATTATTTAACTTGTTTCCAGTTTCAGTACATGTTTCGGGGATTAATTATATTTTTTCCCCTTCATCAGCTATTGAAAAAACAAAAACAAAGCGTAGCACAGTAATAAGACACGTATTTAAAACCTAATATGGTGCAACATAAAATTTAGGGTATAAGACCAGAATAAAAGGAAATGAAATAGATGGTGACGGTGATCAGCTGCTCATGACAAACAGTAGTTCCTTGGAATGGTAGATATGTAACACCAATACTTCACCAATCCGTGTAGCTTTATAACCAATGAAGAGCCTGACGCTTATATCCAAGTATAGCCCTTCAAAACAAAGCGGCTTTAAGAAACCTGACGTGATGGAAAGTTATCATAGGTTAGTTTAAAGCATATGGTGTCTGAAAGAAAGCAATGGAAAAACTGATAAAATTAAACCAGGGACAAGAAGGAAAAATATATATAAATCATTATGAAATTCTAATTTTATCGACATTGAAAGAATATAAATCGAATACATATGATAAACTTACATGTGGTTAGGACAAAGTTATATTTATTAGAAAGTGATTTGTCTATTGTTTGAAATTTTATGGGCGTAGCATATTCCAAAGCTCAAATAGAAGGTAGTAGTGAACCCTACGGTATTAGGCTGACTGGTGTCGAACCTGGATCTCTGGGAAATTGAGAACAGACTAGAGATGCCAGCAAGAAACGAACCCAAGGTCGTTGAGGGAGTTTAAGCCATAAAAACCCCTAGAGAAAGGACATAGTAAATCACTGTTGTGATATAAACAAATTCTGACATTATTTGATAACATAATGTAGAAAATATTAGCTGAATACGGCAGTATTGGGCTGTAAAAAGCATACAATCCTTGACTTAGCGCAAAAAGTTGGAACTCTGGACAGGTTGCAAATGAGGCTGGAATATAGGCGTGGTTTCGTGGCACCCTGCCGGTCACTGGGATCTATTTACACTGTCTGAGAGTAGGGAGGGCAGTAATATATGGTCAAGTGAATCCCCTACACATAAGAGGAAGCCCAGTGGAGTGGGAATATGCCAGAGTAATTTAATGATTACTCGTGATTGGAGTAACTCAGAGACATGAGGATTGCACCTACGTGAATGAATTGCAAGGAGGCTAATTATCAAGCCGTCAAACATCGAAATCGAGGCAGATTTAACGTAACGCGCAAGGACACTGGAGGACTGAGTCCAGCGCAATACGATGACCATGTCGTTGGGGAAGAATCACTGACGCGGCGTGGGGACGCGCTGGCAAAGGCAAATAATATTAATCAATTGACCGATCGATCCTCGTGCACGCAGGCAGATATGTAATCAGCAAGGCAAGATGGACCAGGAAAACGTCATTTCAAGACCAGAGAAGCACGGAGAGAGGAGATGAAGCTCCAAGGAAATTTTAGACCTACTTTTTGGCTCCAAACAGATATAAAGTCAGTGGAGCAGACAGTCGAGGTCAGTTGAACCATAGTTTAGTGCGGAGCGCACGTCACCCGAGTCCAGGAGGGGCGCGCGCACTTTAACATTTTGAGTGTTATCAACATATTAACCATGCAGTGTAACGCACTAATTAAGAACAATTAATATGGTCAGTTGAACCATATTGTACAGCCCAGGGGCAGTACCCCTGAAGACCCACCCCTCCACCTCTCATCAAAACCACCCTCATAGGCATACCATAAGCCTCATATACTTCTTCAAACACAAGCAGGCCCGGCATACTACTGACAAGCCACGCTAACATAATACACTCAAACACACTAACTGGAGCGGCAACAGTGATGAAACGTTGACCAAGCAGTGGGGGAAGGCCTTAAAGGCTAGGCCCAGAAGAGCCCCATTATCTGTTCGTGGCCAGCGGCCCTGCCATTCCGAGGTCCGTTCCAGCTCTTCACCAGGTGAGAACTAGCCGTGTGCTCAGATTCCTTATCATTGTAACACCTACTCTGAATCCGGGTGAGTTAGCCGAGGTCGTTGCGGCATGACTGTTGGCAGTCGCTAACATCCGGGAGGCGAGGAGGTTCGAATCCCCCCGCCGGCAACCTTGAAGATGGTCTTCTGTGGTTTCCCATCTTCCTTCCAGGCAAATGCCGGGGTTGGTCCCTAACTATAGGCCACAGCCGCTACCTTCCAACCCCTCGACTTTACCTTCCAACTTTCCTCCCCAACGGTACTTGTAGCTCACCCATTGGGTGTCCGTCTCGAAGCAGCTACAAAACTGCCGAGCCGAACATGTCCTCGGACACTCCCGGCACTAAAAGCCATAGCTAAAAAAACCTACTCTGAACACTTCTGTAATTTACACCTTGTACTATATTTTATATCTGTCTAAACACCTAAAAGGGACAGTACATCTCAGCTACTGGCCAATAAACACTTGGTCAGTAAACACCCACACTTATTACTCATTACGCCCTGTTTTACATCCTCACACCCAACCTGACCTTAGTCCTACTTGCCCCTGACCGTGGAGACCAGGAACTGTATCGTCAGGAATTCTATTTTACTCGAGCAAGCGGCCCGACTGCAGAGTGTCAAGTCACCGACTCTGCACGTGAGCTCACTGAATCGCTCGCTCTACTTAATTGTCAGGCTAAGTCAATAGCTCACCTTAAACGTTCATCCCCTAGCAGGTAAACTCATCCTGTAGGGACGCCCCCAATAGACTACGTACTCACACCAACACACTACACTGGTAGTCTCCCCCAATTAAGAGAAACTACCCTTATTCGTTAACATCCCCTAAATTAACACATTTACATTACCCTGTTTATCCCACCCCCAACAGAGGGATAAAACATATTGGTGGGGGCGCCGCTACCACGCAAAATAAGGGTAAGGGACTCAAACAACGAGCCCTCGTGGTAGAGCGATACATACCGAAAGCAGCCAAGCGAGATTTGATTTTTTTTCTCTCTGAGAGAAAGCATTATTTTTTCCCCTCCTCTCTGGGAACACAAGGGAAATTTTAGCCAACCCACCCATCCCCCCTGGGAAGAATCAGCAGTTCTAATACATTAGAAGCCACACAACAATACATTATATATATACACAGTTACGCACACCACGGGCACAATGAGGCATACACATGTGTTTCCGTTACTACTCACCCTCATGGTTATCAGGATACTTATAAACGCCCTAGAGCAACCCCCAAGAGGGCCGAGGGTAAAGATCACCCCCGGCATGCACTGGAAGCACATACGGGGACAAACGGTGTATCAGGGTAATATACCCATCATTTATGATGTACCGGTAAGGCAAGAATACATCCCGGTACCACCGTCTATAACAGGGAACGACCACAAATCCCAAATACACTCACTATGGGAGGCCATCGAACAGACGCTTAACATACACGGGGGTATAGAACAACTCCAAGGAACAGTTGCCCCCCTACAGACAACGCGGGGGTGGGGGAGGAGAGAACTCACGTTTATAGGCAACTTTTTACAATACTGCTGTGGCGTTGCTACGAAGGAAGATAGTAAAACACGACACAGCAGCAAATCGCGAGTTACACGGAAAATCTAAACAAAATTATCCCCTCGAACCATAAGGATCCAACCGAGACTACATTTAAGTTAAACAACTGGACACACACAGTACAAGACTCCATTACCACAATCGGTGAGCAGTTAAAAACACTCGCGAATGCGACCCGAGCAGGCAAGGAAGCACAGGACAGTATACTGGCTTCCACGGCCCATATGGCTATGGAGAACGCCATAAGTATTTACAATGCAATTATGAGCATGCACAAACAGCAAGACTTGATGTCATGCAGACAACACAAAATCCCCGAGAATACAATACATACAAACACTCTGCGCGAGGATTTAACAAAGCTTCAATATAAACTCGGGAAACATAAATACCAGTTGGCCACTTCTATCGAACAAATAAGTTGGTACTACACGAAGCCAATATGCTCGTGTATATACCACGATGACAGAATACACATCAAAATTAATATACCAATAATCGAGAAAAATGCGCAATGGAACTTATTTGAATACGTCCCCATACCGTATAAGTAGGAGGTGGCGACAATTCAGCCTGCCTGCGCCGTAAACCTCTATAACAACGCGCCAACGGACAAAATACTAGAGTCATGCACGTACAGATGCGATGAAGGGTCGCAGAAAGCCCTCATTACGCAAATTGGCATGGACAAGTTTGTCATCACAAACCCAACGGCGGAAATGGGTATCCAATGCCCAGAAGGAAGGACAACCCTCATCCACCCACACATGGAGGCACCGCCAGGAGCTATCGAGATACACCTTCCATGCGATTGCCAACTCACGGAGGGCGGGAACATCTTAATACCACATGCGTTTCCGTGTGACGCGAAAATAGTAAAGGAACTCGCCATAACCCATACATTACCGGCGGCATGGACGAAGCAGGTACAGTTACAATTACATGATTTCGAGCACTTACAGACAAAGCCGCTGTTGTGTGACAACATAACGGCGATACTTAATTCCAACTGGTCGTCGGTCATCCCGATATTTAACGTCACGGAAACACCTTTCAAACACCACAGACAGCCCCTACAAATACCAACACAGCACAAATATTGGTACGATTTAGACACAACAACAACTGCCACTGTAGCATGGAACGCCGAGACTACCATAGTAATCATTTACATGTTAGCTAGACAGATGGCAATGGCTAGGGACATCCGGCAAATACACACGCCCAGAGCGAATACATGAAGCATAATACCCACACATAGCCACACGATAGCATGTACAAACCTTAAATAAAACAATCCACACGGATGGCTACTTCCGATACCGCAACACAAGGGAAGGAGTCTGCCGTGGCCATAGGCCAGAAATCGGTCAGGCTAGCCTCCAATACACTACAGGGCCAAACTCACATGGACACACGTCCCTCAGCTCCGGTCCAGGAGGCAATTTTGCCAGACCGAGGGGCAGAACCTACGCCAACCCCCTCAGAACAAATGAACGAGAGGGAGTTGACGCCAGGGCTCTCATACACACATGACAACACAGAGAGAAACCTGGAGGAAACTATGTCATGGGCTGAGGATGTAGAAAACGTGCCACAGCACGATAAGCCCATACAGACCTACACACATAGACAGACGCGAAGGAAGGAGTCTGCCGTGGCCATAACCCAGAAAAAGGCCAGACTACCCTCCACAGACAATTACACGACCCCTACCGCCAGTTCAGAGAGAGATTTCGCCAGAATGGAGGCGAACACGAACATGTGCATCCCCAATGTAAAGAAATACAGGGGGAATGCTTACAGTTCACCAGGGTGTAACACACACGCCTGCACGTACTATCCTGCCTCCTAAACAATGTACACGGGGTATAAGGGAAGTTTTACCGCCCACCCCACGAGGCCAGGCAGACAGGAGGGCATACACGCGCACAGACACTGATAGGGTAGCGCGGAGCCAATGCAGCCCTTCAGGCACCAGCACACCTACGCCTATTAACAAGCACTACGGTGAACGTAGGCTTAGGCTTACTTTACTTAAAACACCCCTGAAAAATAGTAAAGAAGCACCTCAATGGGAGGCGGAGGCATATACCCTCCTAACAGGGTGAAGGTATTCACCCCGTCGAGCAACAGCGCTCGGGCGAGGATAGACACAATTACAGGGGAAAATTCACTCCCAACTAGACGAAAACTGGCCAAAACTAAGGCAATTCGTAAGTACATTGAAATTAAACCAGGAATATGGACACGGGGGCAGACAATCACACGGGCGGCATCGCACAGACAGCATGAATACACAATCCCATAAAAAAGCCATAGGATCCCATATAGACACTGTGCCCCATAGAGTAATAGCTAAGAGTTAAGGCATGCATAATAAGATATATATTATATGTATATGCCTGGCATATTATCATTGTGTACACATCTTAAACATACACTAGGGATGGCATATGAATTGCATTAATGCCACTCACAGCACAGACATAAATACGGGAAGGTTCTTTTACAAGGTAGATACGATCCTGACACAGACATCTAGCTGCCACGCATGCAACCAGAGGCCAGGACACACTAGCACAAAAACGATTGAGCCACACAATCATGAACACAGGAAGGTTCTTTTACATACGGGGAATAAATGTATAAGCACATAAATTACTCAAGTCTTACACAGATAGCGTCACCACGATGGTGGGGCAGAGTATAAGGCGCGGTCATCATGAAGGGACGTAGGGCCTCGTGAAAACCTATTTTGGAAACACTCACACCATTCGTGACAGGGTCGCAGCAGGAATGCTGTACACTTCAATTGTTAACTGCCAGACAGGACATACGGTCCCGGCAGCGCGTTATCACATGAAGTAACCCGACACTTTTGCATGCTCAGCGCGAATACGGGACACACTCGTCGGCAGAATATCATTCACTAAGTGATTCAAAACCACACTACGCCCATAAATTAAGACCAGGGTCAACCAAAATTCGCACACACGACATACATGGGACATACATACAGGGGCGTAGGCCCGTTCTAAGGTACTCGCTATAATAGCCTACTTAGGGCATTAGCGACCCCGGGACTGCCAATAGGGGACGTACCGGGAACGCCAGGCCTCTACGGAGACCACAAAATACTTTTTTTACCATAGCGCCCGAAATCTGAATACGGGGGACGCCACGGGTACAGACAAACGCCCACACAAAGTAGGTAACACCACATCTCTACGGCCAAAAATCATGGCAATGTAGATTACCCCGGACATAAAATAATAGAGCAAGACACAATGGGGAACTAATCACGGAAACAAATTCCCAAACAAGCTTGTGAGCGAAAAAAAGGTGACAAGTTAACACGTTGACCTTTCTAGAATGCAAACACATGTCAACACATGGACATTGGCGGAAGTCACGTTTTGTTAGCCTTCCTGCATATCATTAAGACTTTCCGTACACAAGGACACTAAACAAACATACAAAAAACATTGCGCTGCAAATAAGCGAATTCCAGCGTGTTGCCACACACTGTTGCCGGAAGGAATTCTTGTAGCAGAGAGACGTTACAATGACATACAGACATGATGACACTAATATAAAACAATAACAATAAAGATATACAGTGACAACACGGATGTTGATACAGGAAGTGAGAGCGGCATTACATTAGGCTCCGCATCCAATATTACACAAATATTGTGGACCGGATTGATCTTGGAAGACAAACTATTATACGCCTATCACTAGCGGCACTAGGAACATGTATACAAAGGTGAAAACACGCAGTACACGGCACGTGACAAGTAGCCACGCGACACGAGATAAGCCTTCTCCGATAACACCACACGCGCCGCCAGGAGTCAGCGGTGGTTGACTTCATACACACAAGAGCGCATCAATTACAGCCACGGCTGCCTCTCCCCCACACGCGGCAGACAGGCAATTACACGCGAACATACACACTAATTAGGGGCGGATACAGACAGATTCCATGAGGGAACAACCCCCCCCCCCCTAATAATTTATTTTCTTTTTTTTCTCTCTCTAAAATCCACTACAGGCAATCATGCTATGCCGATTTATACTCACAGCCACATGCTACCCTATCCCACGTTATGAACAGGGGACCAGATTAGGCCGTGAATGTCACAGCGTCACCACACTTAAACATCCTAAGGGCAGCCAGAGGGCGGTGCCCACAGACACAAACATTTTCACACAACGTATGTATCACAGACCCACTGGCACGCAACAGACTAGTATTTTAGGGGACACTAGGGGCTATATGGCATCTCAACCCAGCCACCGTAAATCCCAAAGAGCGGGTAGAAAACACATAGTGACCAAGAGAGGATTACACACTACAATAGGAGTAGAGGTGGATAATGCCATCAGGATGGCCATGGTACCAACAACGGACTACCATCCCCATACCCTTCCTCCTACATACCCTATTACCTGCAGCACTATCCAACACAGACATACAGATACATAAAAACACCTACACTACATTGCAAAGTATACATCGGGGTTGATAGACTTCATGCTTCTCACAAATTAAGGTTTGCTACACCTTGGCCCCGAACGCCTACACCTGAGTATTAGAGGTGATTCGGAAACGAATATTAACCGACGATGCGCATCTCTATATAGAGAGATGAGGCCATATTGATACTAACAAATATTTTATTAAATAATCCCGCATGCAAGGGACATAAACTTATTGTATCCCAGCACACGCCTTATCCTCAAATGAGAGCAGATACGCCTCATATCCATCCCACTGCATGAGGTATCCTACCCACACACCAGGGATTGTATTACTATTACACCCGCATGAAATTTTCAAATTTTGGACACCTGGGGACAAACCCACCCCATCCACTCACAGTAAATAACTCCTAGCAGCATCATCGGCTCCCGGCCACCATAAACATGGAGACCAACGATGCACGACCCCCTCTCACCACGCTTTAACCCCATTCAGCAAATAACACCCTCGGATCCTAATAACAAGGGACCAAACACCCTATAAACCTAATACCTCCAGAAAAGTACCAAGGCATCATCTCCGGAAATAGGACACGGCAATGACAGGCCTGAAGTAGTCACTGCATTTCGAAGATTCTACAACCCCAGAACACTAGAAATTTTACATAATTACATAATTATACAGTATCACACTTATTTTTGAAGGAATCTGAAATCACACTAGATGGTGATGAGAAGGTAAATGGAGAGCAGAATCGCCACACGAGGACAGAGCTGGGGAAGGTGGTGATGAGGCCTGACCCAGTTGAATGACAGATGGACATATGATCGAAGCGCCGATGACTCAGTGCGGGCAAGCTTCGGAATCCTGGGAAACCTAGCCTGTTCCCTGGGACGAAGAAACTTACACCCATTATGCACTGCGGTCGTCGAAGCCAGACCTGCAGGGGAGACTTTTTGGCGGCTAGTAGGAGAATTAGCCAGATTCATACTAGACTCAGGAGACGAACCTAGAGACGACAAACTTGGACTAGACTTTTAGTAAGAGTGTAATATAAGTAGCGTTCCTAAGGCGGGGAACAAGTCTTCCATTCCCGTGAAGTGAAGCAGTGCCTCAGGATTCAACGGGACCAATCCTAGGCACGCCAAGTCCTCATCCCGGACGATGAGGTGAAGATGATTTACGAAATGATAACCAATGAATGATAAACAATGCGTATGGAATGAATGCGGTCATTCGTACCCGTGCCCACATAAATGGATGACACAGAGTCTCCAGAGCTTAAATGGTAACGCAACGGGCGGCCATAGATATTAAATGGGTATGCAACGGGCTACCCAAAGGGGTTTTGTGGGCAACCCAGTAATACACATTAATAAATATACAATGGCAAATAATGCCAATATAAACATGCATAAGACCAATGGAAAGGATATCCGCGCGAAGCGTTTGCTCCCTAGCAACGCACGTGCACAGGCCTATATTAGTTATTATGAGGGGGAAGTCGACAGTTAGTTTATAGGAGGGGACTACGGGCTCCTGTTGGGTTCCGGTCCCGGCAGGATGTCACAAGGGCACCTCGGAAGGGAGACCGACCGGGGGGAGCCTCACGTCAAAATTTTAGTATATAAGAAACAGTTGCATTCAGAAGGCAACTTAGATTTAAGCAAATTTAACAAGCACTGTTGTAAAACAGTAGCTACAACATATTTCGGCATTAGATTAAGGACTATTTCGGCATGTACATACAAAATATTTTTTTATAGTATTAATTAATATAATTTAGGTTAAGCACTTTTAATTAAGACAGAGCGTTCGGCACCTGCCAACTAAAACCGTTACCAGGGTAAGACCGACAACACATTGCACAAACAGGCATATGTGACGCGAACGCGACATATGGTGTTCGGCACCGTATAGGGTAAGACCGACACCATTTAGATTTAATTGAGGGTACGACGCGAACGCGACATATGGCGTTCGGCACCTGGCGGCTAGACGTTGCGAGGATAAGACCGATAATGTAGGATTAGGAGGCACACAGGCAATTGAAATGGAACACACGTTTAATGTACTTGACATTTACTACAACAGAACTGAATGAACAAGGTGATACAACATTCTTTTTATACACACCAAATCAAAAACAAAAGAGAAACATATCTCTATGGACCAGGTTTATAATTAACAGTGTGACCAACACAAACCATGGCCACATATTTCAACACACCTCCTTAAACCTGTGGGAGTAGAGGACATGATTTAAGACCCAAATCTTTACATAAATAAATATGCTTAGGCTTAGGAAGAGGCTTTGTTAGGATGTCTGCACACATTTTTGAAGTCTCCTCATATTTGATGCATATGGCTTTAGAATCCAAAGCATCTCTAACATAGTGATATTTAGTGTCAATATGTTTGGTCCTATTATGGTGGACTGGATTTTTTGCCAGTTTTTGAGCTGATTGACTATCACTCAATAATATGATGGGTGACTTGAGATCTATAAAGTTAGACAAAACACGTTTCAACCAAACAGCTTCTCTTACACCTTCACTCAGTGCAACATATTCTGCTTCAGTTGATGATAAGGAAATGCATTTTTGCTTTTGAGCCCCCCATGATACAGCACCACCTGCCATTTTAAACACAAAACCACTGTATGATTTTCGGTCATTGCTATCATTAGCCCAGTCAGCATCAACAAATCCCATGAATTGACCTCCATTCCTGACATACTTAAGTGACAAGTCTTTTGTGCAATTTAAATAACGCAGCACTCGCTTTGCAGCAGACCAGTGAGATTCATTGTAACAATGATTAAATTGACTGAGATATGATATCGCATAGCTTATATCTGGACGCGTGCAAACACTTAAATACATGAGCGAACCTATGAGTTCTCTATAAGGAAGATCACTAGTTTCTGTATCAGAAACACCAAGATTTGGTTTGGTTTCCAAGGGAGTACCAATGGGACGAGCATCGTGCATACCATATTTCTTTGCAATCTCACTGATGTACTGCTCTTGGCTAAGATACATTGTACCATTCTTCTTATCTTGCCTTACTTTAATACCTAAAATATAAGAAATTGGCCCAAGATCTCGTACCTTAAATTCTTTATCAATACAGGTCTTCAATGACTTGATCTCAGACTCATCATTATAAGCCACAATGAAATCATCCACATATAATGCAATAATTACCATACCTTGGGCTTGTTTCTTAAAGTACACACAGGGTTCATCAGCACAATTTTTGTAACCCAATTTGACAAGAACAGAGTGAGCTCGCTCATTCCACAAACGAGAAGATTGTTTTAAGCCATAAATAGATTTTTTTAACTTGCAAACTTTATGCTCTGAACCTCTCTTGACAAAACTTTCTGGCTGATACATGTAGATCTCTTCATCTAACTTTCCATTGACAAAAGCAGATTCAGCATCCCAATGTACCACCTTCAGATCTGTTTGGACAGCCAAGGCAAGCAGCATCCTTAACGTGTTGTGTCGAACAAC
Source organism: Meconema thalassinum (assembly GCA_946902985.2). Lineage (NCBI taxonomy): Eukaryota > Metazoa > Arthropoda > Insecta > Orthoptera > Tettigoniidae > Meconema > Meconema thalassinum. The sequence goes on from OX336391.1 coordinate 304,700,689, forward strand.
AGGAGAGAAAGTTTCTGTAAAATCTACTCCGTACCTTTGGGTGAAGCCCCTGGCCACAAGTCTGGCTTTATACCTTTGAATGTTACCATTAGAGTCTCTTTTTACATTGAAAACCCACTTACTACTGACAACATTCTTGCCCTGGGGTTTATCAACTAGATCCCATGTGTCATTTAACTGAAGTATCTCCATTTCTCTTTTCATAGCCTGCTTCCACTTAACCCTATCAGGCATGGACAGTGCCTCCTTAACTGTACTAGGTTCAGAGTCATCAGTGAGAGTCAAGTATGTCACATAGTCTGACATGTCTACAGGCTTTTGTTGGCGCCTAGGATACCTTTGATTACCTTCGGCATCCCCCTCCATTGGCTCATTGACGATGGTGGCAGAGCCCACAGAATCACTGCAGTCTGAATCTGTTCCACTAGGGACATAGCTTAAATCAGCTGAGTCAACAGTCTCAGCCACACCAGCACTGCTAATGGGAGATACGCTTTCAAGTTCCGAAATGCACTCTGCCCCATCCCCTGAGTTGTCGGGTTCTGCCTCACTGTCAGTGGGAACTGAGATCAGCAACATTGCAGGTTCATTAATCTGCAAGAATGGACCAACATTACCTGGAGACACATCAGACTCCTCCTGGAACACATCTTCAAAGAACTGTGCATCCCTGGACTTAACAAGTTGATGAGTAACAGGATGCATGAATCTATAGGCTTTACTGTCCTCACAATAACCACAGAAAATGTGTTTTTCACTTTTAGGATCCAACTTGTTTCTCCTTTGATCAGGGACATGAACTTGTGCTACACAACCAAATATTCTTAGATGCTCCATATTGACCTTGTTACCAGTCCAGATCTCCTCTGGAACTTTACCTGGAATTTTTCTGGTTGGAGACCTGTTTACAAGATAGGCTGCTGTATTTATTGCTTCAGCCCACATGCGTTTATCTACTTTAGACTCGCTCATCATGGCTCTACATTTATCAAGCAATGTTCTATTCATGCGTTCAGCTACACCATTCTGCTGTGGAGAATAGCTAGTTGTAGTTTGATGCTGAATACCTTCTGATTTAAGTAGCCTCTCAAAAGCTTTGCTACAAAATTCACCACCATTATCAGTGCGTAGGACCTTAATAGATATTTCACACTGATTCTCAACCTGTGCCTTGAAATCAATAAAGCAATCCAAAACATCACTTTTCTTAGCGAGGAAATACACAAAAACCTTTCTAGAATGATCATCAATGAAGGTCAAGAAATAGCGAGCATTGCTCCAAGATGGAACTGGCATAGGCCCACATAAGTCTGAATGAATAAGATCTAGCCTATTTTTACATACAGTTTTACTCTTACTTGACTTAAATGGTTGTCTAGCTTGTTTACCATCAGCACATGAAAAACAGTTTTTAAAACCATTATCTGAGAAATTAATTCCATGAGTGAGACTATCTCTTATCAACTTCATACTGTGGTTGTAAAGATGGCCTAGTCGTTTATGCCATAAATATTCTGAGTCCTCTGAACAAATATTAGCTTGACCACTGAGAGCATTGACTTGGTAAACACCCCCCACATTACTCGCAGTCAGTGCTACATTACCTGTAGCAACAAAGTTTTCACTATCATAAACTTCACAAGTATTGTCGGTGAATACCACAGCATAACCCTTTTGAGTAGCAGCAGACACAGATAAAAGATTATCAGTGAGACCAGGAACATATTCTACATTGGACAAGGTTTGTGAAATACCATTTTCTAATTGAACAGTTACATTACCAGATCCTTGGCCATACAATTTTTGATTGTTTGCTGTACTGATCTCCAGATTAGGACCAGCAGTGAAGTTCACCATCGCAGTCTTGCTTGAACTCATATGCTTAGTAGCACCAGAGTCAACGAACCAGGCCCCTGGAGAGGCCCTTGCACTTAATGCCTGTCCATCGGTCGCCAGCATCATCTTGTCTTTCTTCGACTTCTGTTGAGTTGAGCTCTGCATCTCCTCTTTCCTGCAATCCCGCTTCCAGTGTCCTGGCTTCTTGCATTTCCAGCAGAAGGGCTTCTTCTTCGTCTTGTCTTCTCGTGAAAACAGAACAGAATCCTTGGATGGCTTGGAAGTACTTTTCCCACTCCAAGTAGTATCTTATAGCAACTTGGTTCGAACTGTGTCTGCAGTAAGGTCTGTTCCGGAACTTTCCAGAGCCATAATCATAGGCTGAAACTCATCTGGTAGACCTTTCAGCATAAGAGCTGCCACAAACTCGTCGTCCAGTGCCTTATTCATAGACGCAAGTTGCTGAGCAAGTCCCATAACCTCACTAACATACTCTTCCATCGTCTTGTAGTGCTTTAATTTAACTTTGCACAATTTCTTCAAGATGACGATCCGCCGATTCACTCCTTTTTCTGAGTAGGCCTTTTCAAGAGCTTTCCAGTCTTCCTTCGCGGTCTTACAAGGCATGACGATTGGGAAAATTGATTTATCCACCATGAGGTTAAGTCTGGCCCTAGCCCGACTTTCGTCTTTTGCTTTCTTCGCAGATGTTGTAGTATCTCCATCCGGGTAGCCAACTATACAGCTCCACAGATCTTCGAGTCTTAGGACGTTTTCCATCTCGAATCGCCAATCCACGTAATTTAGACTACCTCGCAGCTTATCTATAGCCGGTAACGAGGTGCTGGTTGCAGACATGATGAATTTCGCTACGTAGCCGAATTCACAGTTCATATAACAATCAGTCTATCATACGCACTTTATATTCGCACGGTGGATTCGTGGCTGGGCCCATAACCTGTAGGATTACGAGGCACACAGGCAATTGAAATGGAACACACGTTTAATGTACTTGACATTTACTACAACAGAACTGAACGAACAAGGTGATACAACATTGTTTTTATACACACCAAAACAAAAACAAAAGAGAAACATATCTCTATGGACCAGGTTTATAATTAACAGTGTGACCAACACAAACCATGGCCACATATTTCAACAGATAAATCGATAAATTACCGATAGAAACATAAGAGGGCGGAGGCACTAAAACCGTCCGACCCACCAGCGAGGTATACGGTACAGCCACTGGAGCTGACCGACCTCGATAATACACGAGACGCCGAAGAAGTCTCAAGGGCGGTATCACCGCAACCCGACCCTTAAACGGCGCTGCGCGATAGGGGCGCAATATATATATTTGGCCAAGTGTATTGCTAACATGTTTTTATATTTCAGCAAAAGAGCTCCAACACTGCGCCAAGGAGTGGAACCCAAAAATGATCATGGTATAAGGTAAGGTGGACCACCAAACAAGCACACATTCATACACTGATATACACTGAGAAGACATAACAATACACACAAAGTCATAGCCGGCATAAGAAGGTATAGAGTAATGTAAGATAAGAAGGCGCCAGACAAAAAACAAGACGGACGACACGAGTGTATTGACAGACTATAATACCTGTAATTTGTATTTCAGAAATTATACACGCCGACACAAGAGGCGATATGAAGATTACGCTAATGATTACATGTCTTTATTTTTTTTACTTCTCCAGTTTACAGACGGCGGCACCAGATACATGACACTGGTGACGATCATTTCACTGCCATACAGCAGCAACATGTTTTTTGTGCCATGCTATTATTGTGTACCATATTTACTCGCTAATTTGTACTCATTCTAACACATCCAACACACTCACCACCATTCTTTTACAGCAACACTCTAGAACACAGAAATCTGAACAGCAGGGTTGATACCCGTGGGGTATCAGGCTTACTGACAGATCAACAAAACACAAAAGCGTCAAAGATGTGCCGCAACATACGGCAATGAGGGCGCAACCAATTTGTGGCGGCGACTCTCAATGTCAAGTGTGGAGGCATTCGCCCACAGAGAATGATTCACAGGATAGGGGTATATCAGCAGCACGACCACTAAACTGCACCGGAAACGGCCGGACAGGATTAGCCATGAGACGGCACATGAATACAAAGGGTAGCGTGAACGCAAGGTACAGTGGATACGGCCGTCTAGGTATAAAATAATTAAGATAGATAGAAGAGACTAATGTAAAAGAAAATAATGTAATACTGTTAAGAGGCACCTTACACAAAATTTTTTAACAATGATGCCACACATTGTAAACACACAGATTCTTATTTATCACACACATGTACACACTGACTTTCCTTTCTACCCTTCTAAATTAAATTTTGTAAAAATGTCTTACCTCACCTCGAGCAATAAAAGCATATTATATTAAACCATTAATCACACCTTAAGACATTTTTTTTTCTTTCTCTCTACACTATCTCTTTATTTTTACTGTTACATTTTACACCTCACGCAGAAGGCAATTTTTTCATCCAACTGCAAAGCAGCATCACAGCAACCACTGATGTTTTTTTCCCTTCTGCAAAACCATGAATGAATAATTTCCCACACCATGTATTGTAAACTATGTATTTTTAATTCCAATGTCAAGCTTTATAATGAATAATTTTATGTGAATAATTAACTATGTATATAACCAAAACCCACCCCCTCTGAGCACACGCTAAACTCACATCACCACCAGGACAACACGACATCGACACATCCACACGACACCGAAGAAGGAGAAGAAGAGGGACAAGAAGAAGAAGATGAAGAAGAATCACTACAACGACACGCCTACTCTATTTCCCGTTCGCGAGGCCGCGAACAAAGCCCGAGGAGGTCTTGTACAGCCCAGGGGCAGTACCCCTAAAGACCCACCCCTCCATCTTCCATCAAAACCACCCTCATAGGCATACAATAAGCCTCATATACTTCTTCAAACACAAGCAGGCCCGGCATACTGCTGACAAGCCACGCTTACATAATACACACAAACACACTAACTGGAGCGGCAACAGTGATGAAACGCTGGCCAAGCAGTGGGGGAAGGCCTTAAAGGCTAGGCCCAGAAGACCCCCATTATCTGTTCATGGCCAGCGGCCCTGCCATTCCTAGGTCCGTTCCAGCTCTTCACCTGGTGAGAACTAGCCGCGTGCTCAGATTCCTTATCATTGTAACACCTACTCTGAACACTTCTGTAATTTACACCTTGTACTATATTTTATATCTGTCTAAACACCTAAACGGGACAGCACATCTCAGCCTCTGGCCAATAAACACTTGGTCAGTAAACACCCACACTTATTACTCATTACGCCCTGTTTTACATCCTCACACCCAACCTGACCTTAGTCCTAATTGCCCCTGACCGTGGAGACCAGGAACTGCATCATCAGGAATTCTATTGTACTCGAGCATGCGGCCCGACTGCAGAGTGTCAAGTCACCGACTCTGCACGTGAGCTCGCTAAATCGCTCGCTCTACTTAATTGGCAGGCTAAGTCATTAGCTCACCTTAAAAGTTCATCCCCTAACAGGTAAACGCATCCTGTAGGGACGCCCCCAATAGACTACGTACTCACACCAACACACTACAATTGTAGTCTCCCCCAATTACGGGAAACTACCCTTATTCGGAAACATCCCTTAAATTAACACATTTACACTACCCTGTTTATCCCACCCCCAACAGAGGGATAAAGCAATATTCGAGTGCGGAGCGCACGTCGCCCAAGTCCAGGAGGGGCGCGCGCACTTTAACATTTTTAGTGTTATCAACATATTAACCATGCAGTGTAACGCTCTAATTAAGAACAATTAATATAGTCAGTTGAACCATATTCTAGTGCGGAGCGCACGTCGCCCGAGTCCAGGAGGGGCGCACGCACTTTAACATTTTGAGTGTTCGTCAACATATTAACCATGCAGTGTAACGCACTAAGTGAGAACAATTAAAAAGGACAGTCGTGGCATACTTTTATAGTCGGCATTACAAGTGAGTAATATTGAGTACGCAGTAAATGTACAGTGTGGTGTACAAGTTAGACAATGTCATATTAGGTCAATCGTACCTCATGACGAGGAGATTATGTGGTATCATAATAATGTACGTGGAACTGTCCAATGCTTTGTTATAAGCAGATCATTCAAGGAGACTGAAAGTTCAGTCGAAGGACAATTGAAAGTGGTAATTGTACAAGTACAATGTAAAATGGACAAGCGCAAAATATAAGCTATTTGTTAGACATAATAATAGGATGTCGAACTGCACAGGTATAAACTTTGTTATACGAGTGATGCATTTTCGCAGGGATACCACTTTAATTAATGTTCAGGACGATATGGAAGCATATCTATGCTATATCGGTAAATTATCGAAGGATAGGAATTGATAGACATTGAGGACCGCTTGGAATCGTCAGGCAGTGTATCGAGACTTTCGAACGAGGTACGGGGGTATTCGTGGAGGAAAGATCTTCAACGCCTGCATTTATGAAATTCTGCAAGGAAGGGTCAACCCGTAAGAAATGTATATAGTGATCGTGTGATTTTTAGTGATGGTCATTTAAAAATGTGTAAATTACCAGTAAATAATTAATATAACGTGTTTTGTGGAAAAGGAAGCGATAGCTTCGACATGAACAAGCAAATTGCAGTGTGTGTTGTAATGGAAAAATTATGTAAAATGTGTGTGGAAAGTGTAATAATGCCTTGCTAATTTGCAAATGATGGCAGGCATTAATGGAAAGAATGTGTGGTCAGAGCCGCCGGATTAGCCAATGTAAGTACCCAAAACCATGATTTTGTAGTGAATGTGTAGTCTACTGTATGTTGAGTAATTTCAAAAATTATAGAATATGCCAATGAGAGTCAAATTTGGGAAGTAGAATATTCAGATATTAATGTTGTGTTGATTTTAGTCAAGTTGGGATGTCTTTGTACATCATTGTGGTGATATATCGTTACCACTATCGTAGAAATGGCAATTGAGTGAAATAGAAAGTTAACGTAACGAACACGGATGTTCGGTTATTGATTATATAAATACGCTTACGTTGTGTCGGAGTAGGGAAGTTCATGTCAGTAATAATAATAAGAAGAATAAATACACATCAGGGAAAAATGTTTGTAAGCAAAATATGTGCTAATTTGAATAACTGTGTATCCAAGCAGTAGTATTACAAGTGATGGGCCAAGCAAAGGAATTTAATATCAGAGTATATTATGATAATTGAAAGAAATATGCAAGGATATAGGAACTGGAAGTGTTTAATAATGAATTGAATCGCAGCTTGATGAATAAGCTTATAAGAGTAATTGGTAGAGATTATCTTATTAATTAAAGGACGGGATCATCTCACAATGGTCATGGGAGCCAGGTAGTCTAATCGACGTGTGAAATCTCGTATAGCCTAGGGCATACAGAGAGATATTATTGCAATAGAGCGTATTTAGTGAGGAAACCCTAGCTCTGAGTATTGCTATGAAACGTTCCGGGTTCGAATCCAGTGGTGTATGGGAGGATAACATGGACACCTCAGCATGACTCCTGATATCGACCGAGAACTAGCTATTTTGTGAATAAATTCAGCTCCTGGGAGTGAATTTGGACGGCAGGAAGTTGCCCTGACCATGTTCTTTGACAAAAAGATGCCGGCTATTCCAAATCGACTTGTGGTTGATGAATCTCGTTTCCTTCATATAAATGTAAATGGACCTGTTGAGGCCAGCTATTAATGTCCTAATGATAGGAATAAATGCTTAAACAATTCCATATTCCGTCTTGCATTCAGTTGAGTTAGATCATATGTGTTGTGCGGGTCACTAAGACGGCACTATTGTATTTGAAGCCACGGGCTAATGCTTGGAAAGGAAAAGGGACGTGAAGGGAAGTAACGAGCATCTTGTTACAGCCCGGTGCGGAGCCCATTGTTTCAAGGAAGGGTCGGGGGTGGGGGGGGGGGAAGAGACCATTCCCTACCCAGGCTTGGAGGATAATGTTTAAATTGGAGAAACTATGAAACCCTGTTTGTGATAAAAGAATCATGGTAGTAGAGTCTAATGAATTTGTGTGGTTTGAGACACATTGATAATTAAGGATCATTCTGATAACATAATATTTGGCAAACTTATGAGATGTTAAAAGTTGCATTTTTATACTGACATTGTCACCTATTTCCGAAGGTGGATACCAGATGTTACATGCTACACCCACGCAAGGGTAGCATAAAATCCCACCCGACACAGCGGTAACGGAATCATTATGAAAGTACACTCATTACGGCATACAGTGGACCTACAAAAAGGGTAGAATTACAAGTAACAATGGAGTTGCAAGTAAATCTGATGTGGAACTCATAAATTGGTTAATGCATGGTAGAGCATTTTGGTGGGAAGAGAAATACAGAACATAATTTTACGCATAGTGTAAAGTAAAATGTGTTGATAATAAGTAACTAGATTGTGAAATTAAAATGGTCACAGTAAGTGACGTAAGATTGTAAGAACAGTTGTGTGTGTTTTACCAGTGCATCAGCGCACTTGGGAGTGAATTTCATGTTAATCTCATGGTAAATAATTCAGTAATAATTTGGATTTGCGAGGATAAAATGCGAATAGTAGAGGATTGAAGGAATAAGTTTTGCATTGTTTTTGTGTATTATTTTTGGGATTGTGTTCTTGTTTGTGTGAAGCCATGATTTAAAGCTCAATTAAAGTCTTTAGAATAGAGTTGTGTCTTATTATTGTAGAGTTGATACCTTTTAGTCTCAGATCAAAAATATGCAACTGCTCAGTGGGTGAACGGTACACGCCTGAGGACTGATGCTAGCTGGAGGCAGAAGCATGTTTTCCATGGAAATTATTCACATGGGTACAGTAGGAAATGAAATAACGTCAGTGCTAGTCCTGGAAAAGGACGTAGATACGAATGGAGCGTTACAGTGAAAAGATGAACTTATGGGAAGAAGAAAACGTACAAAGTGGAAGAATTAAAACTAGAAAATGTAACGAAAAAACAATTATTAGGGGACTGTAATAGCGGTAATAATGATAAATAAAAGTATGTAATGATGTATAAATTATTTATAATACCAAAAATTATATTAAAAAACATTTAAGGTGGTTTAATATTGGATTTAACAGTTAAGTTATCTGTGAGAGTGTCAAATAAGATATTTGATTCGAAAATGATTTCATTGAGATTCACTGGGTCTGGAATTTTGTGTGCTGTGTTGATGTCCATAGATTCGAGAACGTTCATCATATTACCTTTGTTAGTGTAATGTAATATCTGTAAATCATTATCTATGTTAGTGAATTTATGACCTGAATCTTTCATGTGTGCGGCCATGGCTGAATATTTTCTGTATTTAGTGGCATTTAAGTGATCATTATATCTTGTGGTTCCGGTTTGACCTATAAAATTTGCGTTACATTCATTACAATTTAACCTGTAGACACCGGATTTGCTGAATATATTCTTCAAGTTGATAGTATTAGAATTAAAGAAAATGTTCTGATTAGTATTGTTTGTTTTATAAGCTACTAGCTGTACCCGGCATGCGTTGCAATGCCAATCAAAGAAAGTGTTGGGGTTTTGACTTTGTTAGTTGCAGTGCTTTTGGATTCCCAATATTTTCTTCTTTTTCCGTTAACCACCTCTAAACTATTGTAAAAAAAATTACATTCTCAGAAACATTCACGGGAGCGTGATCAACAACTCACGAAAGTTACATCGCAATGAAATGAATGGTATATGAACGCATACGAGACTGCTGAAACGATTAGAGCGCCGTCACCCAATTGTTGAATATACTCGTACGCTACCAATTGTAAAATGGATTTTCTAACTCAAAAACTTTTCCTGGCGTGTACACAACAACTCTTCAAAGTTTCATCGCAATCGGATGAATGGCATATGAACGCATACGGGAATTTGTTTAAACGATTCGCGCCGTCACTCATTTGTTGAATCTTCTTGTGCGCCACCCATTGAAAAACGGACTTACTAATCCATGAACCTTCGCAGGACTGTAATCAGCTCTCCAAAGTATTATCACATCCGGATGAATGGTATATGGTCGCATACGGAACTTTATTGAAACGATTCACGCGCTGTCGTTTAATAGTTAAATCCACCCGTTTGCTACCAATTGTAAAATGGATTTACTAATTCAGAAACCTTCACGGGAGTGGAAACAACATTTCACCAAATTTCATTGCAATCGCATGAATGGTATATGAACACCTACGGAATTTCGTTTAAACGATACGCGCCGTTACCCATTTGTTGAATCTACTCGTGCGCTACCTTTTGTAAAGTGGATTTACTAAGCCAGAAACCTTCTCTGTAGCGTACACAACATCTCACCCAAGTTTCATCGTTATCGGACAAATGATATATGAACGCATACGGGACTTTGTTGAAACGCTTCGCGCATCTTCGCTCATTTGTTGAATCTACTCGCGCGCTGCCTATTGTATAATGGATTTACTAAGCCTGAAACCTTCCCTGGAGTATGGTATAAGAATCAATTCGTGCGCTACCTATTGTAACATGGATTTACTAAGCTAGAAATCTTCCCTGAAGTGTACACAACATCTCACCCACGTTTCATCGCTATCGGACAAATGGTATGTGAACGCATACTGGTCTTTTTTTGAAACGCTTCACCTGTCATCGCTCATTTGTTGAATCTATTGTTAATTGGATCTATGATGCCTACAACTTCTCCTGGCGTATGCACAACAACTCACCAAAATTTGATTGCAATCGGATGAATTGTATATGAACGCATCACCAACTTCATTTGTTTAAACTACTGGTGGGCTATCTATTGTTAATTGTATTAACTATGCATATAACCATCCCGGAAGTGTGCCAAACAACCCACCAAAATTTGGTCGCATTCGGATGAATTGTAGGCTATATGAACGCATCGCCAACACTCGTTTGTTTAAAATACTCGCGCGCTGTCCATTGTAAATTGGATTTACCTTGCCTATAATGATTCAGAAGTGTTCACAACAACTCACCAAAGTTTCATAGCAATCGGATGAATGGTATATGAACGCATACGGGACTTGGTTGAAACGATTTGCGTGCCGTCGCTCATTTGTTGAATCTACTTGTGCGATACCTATTGTAAAGTGGATGTAATTAGCCAGAAACCTTCCCTGATGAGTACACAACATCTTACCCAAGTTTCATCGCTATCGGACGAATGGTATATGAACGCATACGGGCCTTTCTTGAAACGCTTCGCGCGACTTCACTCATTTGTTGAATCTACTTGTGCGCTTCCTATTGAAAAATGGATTTACTGAGCCTAAAACTTTCCCTGGAGTGTACACAACAACTCACCCAAGTTTAGTCGCTATCGGACGAATGGTATATGAACGCATACGGGATTATGTTGAAACACTTCGCGCGTCGTCGCTCATTTGTTTAATCTACTTGTGCGATACCTATTGTTAAGTGGATTTACTAACCCAGAAACCTTCCCTGAATTGTAAACAACATCTCAGCCAAGTTTCATCACTATCAGACGAATAGTATATGCACGCATACGGGACTTTGTTGAAACGCTTCGCGCGTCGTCGCTCATTTGTTGAATCTACTCGTGCGCTACCTATTATAACATGCATTTACTAAGTCAAAAACCTTGCCTGTAGTATACACAACCTCTCACCCAAGTTTCATCGCTATCGGACGAATGGTATGAAAACGCATACTGGTCTTTGTAGAAACGCTTCGCCCGTCGTCGCTCATTTGTTGAATCTACTTGTGCGATACCTATTGTTAAGTGGATTTACTAAGCCAGAAACCTTCTCTGTAGTGTACACAACCTCTCACCCAAGTTTCATCGCTATCAGACGAATGGTATGTGAACGCATACAGGACTTTGTTGAATCGCTTCGCCCGTCGTCGCCCAATTGTTGAATCTACTCGTGCGCTACCCATTGCTAAGTGGTTTCACTAAGCCATAAACCTTACCTGGAGTGTACAGAACTTCTCGCCCAAGTTTCAACGCAATGGGATTAATGGTATAAAACACATGTGGGACTTTCTTGAAACAAACGCACGCCATTTTGTTGAAGCTACTCGCGGGCCATCTATTGCAAATTTGATTTACTACGCCCATTACTTTTCTGGGACTGTGCACAACAACTCACCAAAATTTGATGGCAATCGGACGAATTGTATATGAACGCATCGCCATTACGCATTTGTTTAATTTACTCGCGCGCTATCTATTGTGAAATGGTTTAACAATGCCTATGATCATCCCGGAAGTTTTAACAACAACTCACCAAAATTTGATCGCAATCGGATGAATGGTTTATGAACGCATAAAAGACGAACACACAGGCATTCTTTTTTTATATACATAAGATTTTCATGTTAAGGTGTTTGAATTTGTTGGTGATGTTGTAAGTATGATGATTAAAGTAAGTAAAAACTGCGTATGAAGGATTATCTTTACGCTCAGGTTGAAGTTGCGTGATAGGTTTATTTTTCAGTTTGTTAATTACGCTACCTATTTTATTATTTAATTTTTTCAGGGTGGTACTTGCGCAAAATATTCCATTTTATTTTCTCGTAACTAGCGCAAGTGATGAACCGGTGTCATATATTACACTCCTCTTCTAAAAGGTAGTAATTTTTCTATTGCGGTAATGTTTCAATTGAACACCCAGCTGCCATCTTGAATGATTGAGATTGTTGACCTTCTGGCTAGTACAAAAATAAACACGTGTGCAAGTATAACTTGAATCCATTTTAGGTCTTCTTATTATTATTATCCTTCTACTTCTTCATTCGGGTGGGCCTACTGGAGACCACGCTTGCCAAACTGTTGGCTTTTGAGTTTTGCCCAGTACTTACGTGCATCTTTTCACGGTGTATTTCTTGTCCTTCCTCCGACCAGGAAGTGCCTCTCTTTAGAGGTTTGTCCTGAAAACCATGCCTCACAGTTTGTCTGTCTTGTAGGTCTGTTAGTCCCAATTCTTTGATGTTCCTCTCAGCTTCATTCAGCCTAGTAGTACGGACCTTCTTGTTTCGCCAGAAGTTGAACAAACGGTTGTTCAGTCTGTTTGGAGGCCATAAAAAGCTACCCTACTTTTCCTGGCACAGTGTTCATGATTTCAACATGTTATGTGCGCACAATGATCAGCGTCATAGACCTGTGCTATTTCTAGCTAAGTCATTATGCGCCCAATTTAACAAGTTTTAAGGTAATTGCACAACTACATCATGTGTTACAGATTTTAACATTGTATTGCTACGTCTAGCCAACATATTATATGTATAAGTTAGCTGATCTTGTGCCCAGTGCATATAAGTTCTCATATAGAAATCTTAATTTTGGTTTTTTTTTTTTTGTAATCATGGGTCACCGATTCTAACATATATTATTTTCAAGATGGTGGTTGCGTGAGGTGAATAGTCTTAGAACTGTAGGAATGAAGTACCTTAAGTCCTATTCGACTACCTCACCCCAGTCCCGGAAATAGTTACAAAATTTACTACGGTACTGTACAGTCCCTATAAAGGCTTCCAAAAAGATGGTATATTGGCGTTCACGGTCAAGGAATTAAAATTTGGCAATGTTTCTAGGTTTATGCCGTGACTTATGTGGGACTTCGCCTAGGAACACCAAGATAGGCTCATCAGCGGGCTCTTGGTATTCGTTCCTGGACCCAAAAATGAGTAGTGAACTGTGCACTACCTCCTTCCTTTTGGAGCGCACCTGCGCTTCTTTACTGCGAATGCCTGAAACTTTCACCTCCCATAGGTGCGCTTCATAAGAAAGGAAGTAGTTCATAGTTCGCTACTCATTTTTGGGTCCAGGCACGGACACCAAGAGCGCGCTGATGAGCTTATCTTGGTGTTCCTAGGCGAAGTCCCGCATAAGACACGGCATAAACCAAGAAAAATTGCTGAGTTTTAACTAGTACAATAATCACGTAAATACAGGTAATCAGACAAGTTCAACACACACCCGACTATACAGCGCTGATGACCAAGATGTCCCAAGCCCCTAGAATGTATTAATAACAACAGTAATTTTGACACGTATAATATTCACAATTCGCACAGATCAGTAAAATTGGGACGGCGATTCCGGATGCTTATTCACAAGAGCTTGTTGTTGGTGTTGCTTCATTTGAGGGACTTGGACATCGTGCTCATTTAGTCTTATGTACTTGGGTAAGTGTGGAATTTTGTCTGATAACCTGTATTATTGTAATTGCTGAATTGGTGTGTGTGTTTGTAATGCAGATGAGGATTGGGAATGGGGCGGCCGTAGCCTTAAGTTTGTATCCAACGTAGCATTTGCCTGGAGTAGAATTAAGGAAACCACGGAAAGCCATTCCCATGATGGATGAGTTGGGAATCATTCTCACCTCTTGTCAGTCTTGCCTCACGAGGCTGAGTATACCCCACTCCAGCCCTCAGACCAGAATTGAATTCATTGGCGAAGCCGGCAATCGAACGCGGGTCTCAGTGGTGTCAGCCACGAATGCTAGCCACTACACCATGAGGCAGACGTTCACAAGAGGAAATCTGTCTTACCTGTGAAATCAATTGGACAAGTGTAGCGCATAAAGTAATCGTGGGCAGACTGTACATCTTCCTTTCGTTGAAGTCACCGGCTCCTGCATTTGGAATATTAAATTCGCAACTATATTTCTTTCATGATTTGTTTCTCTGTCTCTGCAGCCTCCCACTTGATATAAAAAGACGCCCACGTTTATTCTAGACAATTTAACGTTATGAATAAATATAGTGAACAGAATGAAAGGACACAAAGGAGCCCACTTCGCGTCCTACCTTACATATTAACAAGAAGTTCCGTGAAGAACTATACAGCCTACTTTTCATGACAATGATTATTCTACAGTATATGAACCTATCTAGAATAATGACGAAATTAAGTTGGTAATATCGAAATATCTAATTAGTTCAAAATATACCTGGTATAACGTAGCCTAATAGAGCACTACAGTTGGCAGCCCTGGTGACTGAATATATTCTTAGTTCCACCTCTTAAGGTACAGAATACAAAATTTGGTTGAAGTCCAATGGACGTTACATGCAGTTAGACACTGGATCTATCAGCACGCGTAAAAGCATGATGCCAACAATACCATGCGTGTGCTGGTCAGAAATAATCTGAATTATTATGATATCTTGTTGTGCCAATTTTGTATGAAATCCATTTGTTAGTATAGAAGTTACATGTATTTTAAAGTTGGACATATCAGCAGGCATAGAATCATGTTGGCAGCACTGCCTTGTATTAATTACTCCAAATTAATCAAGAATGTCAGGTGCTATAAGAGTGCAAAGTATAGAGCTGTTGGCTTGCATACTTTCTGATATATTGATATTAGGGTAAAAAGAATATAGACAGCATTTATTAACAGTTGGCAGCCCTGATTGCTCTTAACAATATTTATAGTCATATCTGTTATGGTACACATAGCACATACGAAATTTGGTTGAAATCCAACTGATAGTATAGAAGTTACATGTATTTAAAAATTGGTACTATCAGCAGGCTTGTAATCATGTTGGTAGAACTGACGTATATAAGTTACTCCAAATTAATCTTAAATGTCAGAATATACGTGTGCATAGTTTAAAGCTGTTGGCTTGCATACTTTCTGATTATTTGGTATTTGGATAAAAAAAATAGAGAGAGCAATTACTAACAGTTGGCAGCCATGGTGGCTCGTAAGAATACGCTCAGTCATATCTGTTTATGTACAGATATTACATACAAAATTTGGTTGATATCCAATTGATAGTGTAGAAGTTATATGCATTTAAACATTGGACCTATCAGAAGGCTTAACATTATTTTGGCAACACTGTCGTGGTTGGCCTCCTGGAAATTAAACTGAAATAGTATTATCTACATGTGTGCCAATTTTGGAATAGCTCCCATGGATACCTTGCAAGATATCCAACATGGAGCTCAAATTTCTAGTGCTTTTTTTCAGCAGTTGGTAGCACTGACATCATTTTCAAATATTGACGTGAGCTATTTCGGTGCACATCTTTACTCATACTAAATTTGGTTTTGATTGCTGCAGCCGTTTAGGAGTTGATAGGGGCGGGATACACACACAGCCAGACAGACAGACAGAAGGACACACATTTTCCCGGATCGATCTCATAAGTCTACTTTTTCCTCATTTTTGCAAAATGTGAAAAGTAGGCTAAAAATTATCAAAGTGGACACAGTCGATGCAGCGACTATGTACAGTATATTGTGTGGAGTAACCTTTTCATTCCTTACTCCATCCATCAATATTACCACCCCTCAGTGGCTCACAACTTGTGGGACGTGGCTTGGTGAGCACGGGACGCCAGCTGAGTCCGGCATTGCTTCTACAGGGTAATTATGTGTGTGCGCGCCAGTAAACACGGCAAGCTAAGCCGGCTGTGACTAGCGCAAATCGCGGCTGTGCGCGCCTGGTCCAGCCGGTGCAATAACCCGCACTGCTGACTCATATCGTTAGTTTACACTTGTTTTGTCATTCATATGGGCGAGTATTTGCAAAGCTCAAACGTTAGTGTTGCACGTTTAGTGAGTATTGTGATTACTGTGATTGTTGGTCATGCCTAGACACCAATTCACATTGCGCGAACGTGTGTATATCCATAATTCGTATATGAAAAGCAGAAAATCTTGTTCTGAAACAAGACGAAAATTTTGAATCAAGTTTCCAGGAAAACTGTGCCTAATGCCAGTACAATTAGGTGGCTCGCTAAACGATTCAAGGACACAGGCTCCGTAAATAATAATAAAAAGTTGACTGATTGCAGGTTCGCTCCTGGCCATGGTAAGTGATTTTTGAAAGGAGGCAAAAATACGACACGCATGTCATACGATGTTGGCATGTCAAAGAACCCATTTGAATTCAGTAGGCCGTCTTCATGATGGCAAAGTTAATATCGGGAGTTTCCGCCAACACAAAGTTCCTCATTTCTCTACTAGAAAGCGCCATAGTGTTCAAGGAGCATGGTTATATAACCTCCTTGACTTTCATAGTGATTCAAGGAACAACGAAATTCGACATGCAAGCTACCCTCTGGGTGTCAAATTACAAAGCTTTCACCCGGCATCCGAGGCCATACGGTATTATTATTATTATTATTATTATTATCAGAAGATGTAAGGTGTGTGTTACAAGAGGGGGAGGACACTTTCAGCATCGCCTATGAGCTCTGTAAGTACACATTATTGAACATGTTTGGTAAAAGTGTGAAAGTGCGCGCCAAACCACAGGCTGAACCGGGTGCGCGCACCCGCGATCTGTGCTAGTCACAGCCGGCTTAGCTTGCCGTGTTTACTGGCGCGCACACACATAATGACCCTTTACTTACTTGTGCCTGGCTCCTTTCAGTTATTTATTCATTTAATTATTTATTTATTATAGGCCTATAACTAGCAACCCGGCCCGGCTTCGCCCGGGAACAGTTGTGAATGCATTACGTGATAAGCGCTTCTTTACGATGTCAATGAACTACGATCTACATGCGTTACGTCTCGGCATGATGGGTTAAAATCACTGACTGGACTATTAACTATATTATCATGGAGATGCAGGTGCAACAAATTCTTGTCAGACGTAATTTAAGAATGCCGAGGTGCATAAAACACAAATCCCCCTTCCGTTCAATCTAAAAACACTTATAGTGGACGATATTTTGAATATGCAGATGCGCTCTCGCGAAACTTTTTTGTAGAACCTTTCATGCTGAACAATTCTTACACTCATTGTATATTGGTATTTTTAACGGTTTGCCCAGCGTAAGCCTAAAAAGCGTACGGACGCCAGGATTTTTTTCGACTTTTTCTCTGAAATCGTTATTGCTTGGCTTCCATTGATCATAAATAAATTATTTTCTTCATAAACCTTCCACGAGGTATCCTTTACAGAATGGTGAAAACCGCATCAATATCCATGCAATGGTTCTCGAGATTACCCGTGACATCCAAGAATCGGGGACTTTGTTTTATACTAAGCAGAGATTATACGCCAATCAGTATAATATAATCCCCCTTCCGTCCAATCTTAACTTGACTGTGTTTTACAGGCGAAATGAAGAAAACCCGAGTTGCACTTCCAGGGAAACTCCAAACACAACCACCCTTCTCAGAAGTCTTAACTCAACACGACTCGACGGTTTGCTGCTGGCTGTATCTGGAGCATTAAGTTCACACGCTGGCCAGGCTGTAACAGGGATGATAGACTTGCCCTTAGCTAGCTCGTAACTGTCGCCTCAGTAGTTGAATGGACACGGTTGGAAGAAATTAAAACGTAACAACACTTATACTGCGCAATGTATTGAACCCATGGGGGAGGTACAGTATCAAACCCATATCCTTGTACTTCAAAAGGAAAGAATTAATGCAGGTTTTAGAACAGAGGTCTGAAGTTAGTTGAGAAGGGTAATACTGCATCATATTGCGTGACGCATGGATAAGTTGTGTAACCACAGATTGCCAGGCCACAGCTGCAGGGTGATGTTACTGACGACTCACCGGAGACCAGGTTACGCACTCGATAAATATAGATTTGAAAATATTCCATTGAGTTGAGAGAGATAGAGTTTCGGAAAAAGCCCTTACTCGACAGTAAAATGGCATCGCCGCATCAAGGGAGGAGTCATGAAATCAGAGAAATAATTAAAATTGAGCCATTTTCAGGCATTTAACCATTTAACTAAAGAAAGGACTCCATCAATGTTAATTATCCAGGGAAAGAGAATTTTTAGACTGGATGAAGTTAACAGTAATTGTACAAGAAAGAAGTACACAATCAGCATTGCGTAGTCGTGAATTCCCGAACCAGGATCTTGTGGTAGGGGACAAAACGAAGACACCGCCCACGTAGTAGAGGAGTCCATTTAATTAATATTAAAGATTTGCACGATTGATTCTTGGAAACTTAGATATTTTTGAGACATTTAAAACCTCAGCTTTTCGGAGATATTTTTTTTAACATCGTACGACGATTATTTTGGAAGATGGTGGTGGGGAAGATGAGAAATTTATTTATTTTTACCAGAATCAGATATAAGGGCCAGGATTCCAAGCAAAGTCATGCAGTTTCAGTATCAGTGAGCGCAGAGGCGCTGCACGCTGCTTCACTTAAATACAGTCTACAAGAGCACTCCTAAGGGGAGTTGTGCATCGAAAAGTATTCAGACGTATGAACCTCAGGGGAGGTCATACAGTGCAACAAGTATTCAACAGTACATGCAGTAATCATCAGACCACGTATGGTCGTGCTGTTTCACAGCACCAGCAGTCTTATTCCGTCCGTTGGGACTCGAATCTGTGGCACGACGCGTAAGTACTCTTAAGAGAAGTACTGTCCAGCATTCATCAGTGTGGCCGCGCCTTAAAACATCGAAGTTCTTTTCATAAGGAAAAGTATCGTCAAAACTTCGAACAATTAATAGTCTACAGACTTAGGCCAAGTTTTTAACTTTGAGCAAAAATACGTTAGCCGGCGAGGGTAATCGAAGCCCAGACACTAGTATTGAAGTTACATCGTAGTATCTCGAAAGTATACGAGATATCATTAGAGAAGTGAATCTCTAAACGTTTTTCCCAGTGCGTTAAATAACCACAGTAGGGTCAAACATAGCAAACACCTAATTTTCCTGAATTGAGGAGAGTAACGTGATCATCAGTAGCCACGTGGAATTACAGGGAAGTATTCCAGCAAGTAAAGACAATAGTCGTCAGAATTCAGTTCAGACGCGAAGTAATAAAGACAATTGTCCAGTGCAGTACAATGACTCCAGGGATAAACGTAAACCATAGACCGTTTACCATTTAGACAATTGCATACCGGAAGAGACAATATTATTGTGAAGTTTTGTAAGTGCCGATAAATTCAACACCAGAAGTAGGAGGATATTCGTAGCCAAGGAGGGGAAATTCGTACGAGACTGTCATTATCCAAGTAGGAATTAAGAGGCAGCGGTTGAAATTTGCACCCCTAGGATCTGGATCGAAAAGAATTCACGTGTGTCAGGCAGTGTTTGATGCCACAAAAGTGAAATTCTGTGTGTAAATATAATTATTAGTGAAATTTATATTTTTTGTGATTCTTTTTAGTGTTGTGAAAAATGTGTGTAATCCCTCATATTAATTTAAATGTGTTAAATATGTGTAAAATAGACGGAAATTTAATTAGTGATAATATGTGTGCCACCACGGAGTGAGAAATTTAGCGTAGGCCAAATGTCACTCCGCTGGAATCCGGACAGTTTGGCCGGATAATTCATGTAAGTAACACCAAATTGTATTACGTGTTTTGGATTCGGGAACCTCGTGTAACAATAGTAACCATGGAGAAAGTATTCTCCAACATTGAAAACAGGGTTGTAAAAAAACCTGTGTGATAATGAGAAGCACGGGATCTAATAATTAAAGTAAAAAATTACTTAAATGTAAAGGTGTAATCAAAAGAAATAGTATTCAGTGGAATACCAGTAAATGAAAAAGAATAATGTTATTTAAAGGCAATCAGGATAATAATAATAATATTAATGTTTTGAATGAATAAGTTATTGAAATAATATTCAAGTATGAGCAGTTATGTGCTAAGAATGATAAGAATAATGTAATAAATGAACCAATTATTGAAGTAGTATTCAAGTATGAGCCGTTGTGTGCTGAAATAATAATAATGATAATGATAATTATTGAACCAGTTGTGTTCTTGTAAATGGAAAGTCAAGATTACGTCAAAGGCAAAACTATTATTTTTGGACGGAAAAATTAATCATGTTGGAATAAATATTGGGCTTTGAAAGGCATCAGGAATGTATTGATTGTCGCCAATGAGCGCTATATTATTAATGGTCACGCTATAAATGCGGTGAAAAATACTGCCAGGAGATTATGATTACGGGGATCAGCTGGACAGAGTAAATGATTATGTGTGTGTTTATAATGACAAACTTTGAAGGGTGCTAAGTTTACTGTTAAGCGCGGGATTGCGTGCGAATACCTTTCCAAAAGTCGCTATTATTATTCGGACGAGTGGTCAGATACCCTCGCTCCAGGTGTTAGCCCTAAGTCCTCAAAAATGGAAATGTCCTACAGGCTGGCCAGAGAATCGAACCGGAGTTCTCTCACGTCGAAAGCCCCTTAATTATTATTGGTTTTATTGAGCTCTTACTTGCCAGTGATAAAGCTCCGCAATTATACTTATACCTGAGCCACAGAAATAGGTCATTAGAACCTCAGATTGCTTTGTTAAATGAAAGTGATGTGTGCCTTTCCAAGTCTTAAGAAGTCACGCTTGTTTGAAAGCTGTTGTAATGTACCGTCCAGGAGGGAGGAAGCATTGACTCGTCCTCACCCGTCATAAATTTAAAGCCTCAAGTGTCTTGACGTGTTCTTAATGGAGGCCTCTGTTGAGGTAGGCCAGTTACAAAGCCAGACCCTGTCTGCGATCTGTCATTTTATGAACTTTTAATGGACCGGTAATCTGTACCGAGTTTTGCTATGAGAATTTATCCTTGCCGTTGCATTATAGATCCGCACTTCATGAATAATTAGATTGTCATTTGAGACAATAATGAAACTCCCTTTGTATTGTTGCATTTTATATGTTATTGTTCCCAAGTTATTGTGGGAAATATCAGGTAGCCGGGAGTCTACTTTGAGTTGAGTAAATCAGTAGTTTCCAAAGCTTGTGGTGCATGAGTTTCCCGAAGACAAATACAATTTGGTAGTGTTGGAAAGAGGGATGATATAGTGTGAATATCATGTGGCACCCAAATAAATGGTAATTGTTGACACCATTTTTTTTAATAACATTAACTCAAATTTATAAAATATTCAAGTTAAGAATATTTAGTGTGTTTTTATACAGAAAATTCTATGTAATAATTTTACCGAGACTTTTAGAGCTCGTTTTGAGATATTTTGTAGTGTTGCTAAATGGAAGTGAGAGCAGTTTTGATTTTAAAAAATATGGTTCAGTGGAACCTCAAATATTGATTTTTATAGATTAATGTTGTATTTGTTCCTTGTTCATTAGAACAAGTGTGAAGCTTATTCGGTTTATTTGTGTGTGTCTGTAGCGCCTAATTTTGATAATTAAATAGTTTTATAGTAGGATTTTGAATGTCATTTCACCCTAAGCATGATCCTATAATATGTGAATCACTCAGTGGGAGGACGTTCTATGCCCCGAAGATATAAGACTGAGCAGTTGGACAGTGATTTGCATATTTCTTGCACGCAAGGGCACAGTATTGAAGTTAGACATATGCTCTCGCGGACTTTTTTGTAGAACATTTCATGCTGAACAATTCTTACACTCATAATATTTAGATATTTTTAACGGTTTGCCCAGCGTAAGCTTACAAAGCGCTCGGACGCCAGTCTTTTTTTTCGACTTTTCGACTGAAATCGTTACTGCTTGGCTTCCTTAGATCAAAAATAAATTATTTTCTAAAGAGTTCATGCACGAGATATCCTTTACAGAATGGTGAAAACCGCATCAAAATCCAACCAGTGGTTCTCGAGTTGACCCGTAGCATCTAAGAATGGTTGGTTGCTTCTTAAGTTTAGGGGCTGCGACAACGCGGTCATGTAGCCCCGTGTACTTTGGCTGTGTGTAGAAACTGTCTGATAACCGGTGTTAACTGTGATGACTGTATTAGTGTGTGTTATGTTTTTTAATTCAAGTAAGGACTGCAGACTTATGAATTTTTCAAATAGTTCCTACTTTTGCCGCCAAACGCCACCGTCAACGACTACTAGTTCAGAACTTAGCTACCAGACGTCACCGCAGTCGGCTCTTGGCAACGAACGTAGGAACCTAAGAGCATTGTTTACATTCTTAACCAATAAAATTTAGCTTTACACAGGTGTAATTAGTTGAAGATTTTTTTAAATGCCATAAATCTATGACATGGGACCGCCGGCTTTACTTCCCCTCTGAAGAAGGAATACTGAGGGATTTTAACGCTCTTAAAAAAATTCCGACGACTTCGGAAGGTTTTGAACCCGCGATCTTGGGCATAGGAGCTCAACATGCTACCGACTATGCCACCGAAGCCGCTCGGCCAAGAATCGGGGACTTTGTTTTATACTAAGTAGAGATGGTGCCTTTATTGTGGCGAAGTTAGGGCCCTAGGCCCTCTCTTTCACTTAACCACACACAATGACACTTACATCACTACTCATGTGTTATTCTTAACCTACCAAACTTAAATACAAGGGAAACTTAATTTTTTTATTTTTAGCCTACTTTCGATTTTTGCAAAAAATGAAAGTAGACATATGAGATCAACACAGGGCGAAAAAGTGTGTCTGTCTGTGCGTGTGTATGTGTGTGTGAGTCTGTGTGTGTGTATGTGTGTGTGTGAGTCTCTGTGTGTGTGTCTGTGTGTGTGTGAGTGAGTGTGTGTACTCTGAATGTCTGTCCCCCCCCCCTATCAATTCGAACACGGTGAATGCGAATTGAACGAAATTTGGTACAAAGGTAGCACGAGCAAAGGACACCTCAGTGTCATGTTTTATTTCGCCGCCATCTTGACGGAAACGTAATGGCGGCCACACAAATGTTCAAAGCTTAAATCAAATTACGACTAACCTAATCATCCGATCTCTACCAAATTTTGCAACAACATACCTTTATGGGGGGAGCATCCTTTGACCAATCCAATAGGCCATCAGCGTAATAGTTTGCGGATGGCGGCCATCTTTGTGTGAAAATCGATTCCCCCTATTAATTCAAACACAGTGCAACCGAATGGAACGCAATTTGGTACAGAGGTAGTACTAACAAAAGGCACCTCAGTGTCATGTTTTATATCGCCGCCATTTAGACGGAAACGTAATGGCGGCCACACAAATGTTCAGAGCTTCAATCAAATTACGATTAACCTAATCATCCGATCTCTACCAAATTTTGCAACAACATACCTTTATAGAGGAGGCATCCTTTGAATAAATAACTAGGTCATTAACCTAATAGTTTGCGGATGGCGGCCATCTTTGTGTGAAAATCAATTCCCCCTATTAATTCAAACACGGTGAAACCGAATGGAACGAAATTTGGTACAGAGGTAGCACTAGCAAAGGGCATCTCAGTTTCATGTTTTATATCGCCGCCAAGTTGACAGAAACGTAATGGCGGCCACACAAATGTTCAAAGCTTAAGTTAAATTACGACTAACATAACCATCCGATCTCTACCAAACTTTGCAACAACATTCCTTTATAGAGGGAGCATCCTTTGACCAATCTAATAGGTTATTAGCCTAATAGTTTGCGGATGGCGGCCATCTTTATGTCAAAATTGATTCCCCCTATTAATTCGAACACGGTGGAACCGAATGAACGAAATTTGGTACAGAGGTAGCACTAGCAAAGGGCACCTCAGTGCCATGTTTTATATCACCGCTATCTTGACCGAAACGTAATCGCGGCCACCCAAATTTTAAAAGCTAAAATGTAATTACGACCAACCTAATAATCTAGTCTCTACCAAATTTTGCAACACCATATCTTTATGTGGGAAACATATTCAGACCAAACTGCAAGAACATCAGCCCAATAGTTTGCAGATGGTGGCCAAGTATGTGTGCAAATCGATTCCCCCTATCAATTCAAATACGGTGAAACGGAATTGAACGAAATTTGGTACAGAGGTAGCACTAGCAAAGGGCACCTCATATTCATGTTTAATATCCCTATAGCACGTTGTATTTCAACAAGCTACTACAACCAACATTCAATCATACTCCTTGAATAGGACAAAGAGTTATAACAATACCAATGCATTTAGGAGAAAGTAGGCGATATGTTCTTTACTGAACATCTTGTTTTATTTAGTCAATTTACCCTCTAGGTTGGTGGTTCCCACGGACTCAGCGAGAGAACTCACCACTACCGCCTCGATGGGTAGTGTCCTGGAGCTTGGGAACATCTTCGCCCAGGCAGCCTCACCTGCAAAGCGAACAGGAGCCTCATGAGGGATGGGAAGGGGTGGAAGATTGGGATGGATAGGCTAGGAAGAGGGAAGGAGGCGGCCGTGGCCTTACAGTAGGTACCATCCCGGCAGTTGCCCGAAGACGAAGTGGGAAACCACGGAAAACCACTTCGAGGATGGCTGAGGTGGGAATCGAACCCCCTCTACTCATTTGGACCACCCGAGGCTGAGTAGAACCCGTTCCAGTCCTCATACCACTTTTCAAATTTCGTGGCAGAGCCGGGAATCGAACCCAGGACCTCCGGGGCGGCAGCTAACCATGCTGACCGCAACGCTACGGAGGCGACGGGAAACTTAAATACTAGAATTAAATTGGCAACTGCGTGATATTAACTAAGCTATACAAATTAAATACAGTAATTACAATACGTGGAGTTTTACTATGGCCCTTCACTCACACATTCATACACACATTATTCTAGTTGGTCTACGAATTCAAGACGAAATCCTTACATGCACGTTTGAAAGTTGTTAGGGATGTACAATGTTTAACGTCATGAGGACCATTATTCCAAATTCTAGTGCCCGACACGAGGAAAGAGTTACTGAAGGCAGATGAAGGATGTAGAGGAATTGCAATTATAGATCTAGAAAGAAAACGAAAATTATAAGAGCGATAGTGAGGTGTACAATCATTGAGAAGCCGATAGATGAGGGTACAGGTTTCTTTGTTGTTCTACCTCTAACCAGGAAAGCAGAGCATAAGAAGGAGACACGTGAGAGGAAAATGTTAAGGAGAAACTAAACGTAATGCAGGAATTTAAAGCTCTCTGAAGTTTCTTGTTTTGTTCTCCGGTAACATCTACTAATACTTTACCTGTCGTACTCCCTTGGTCAATTCTTGTTCTCTTCCGACCCAGACGGTATTAGGGTATCTGAGGCCTAGGAAGTTTTTCACAATCCTCCCTTAATTGGCCCATGTATCATCTTTCCTGATACGTTCATTCTTTGAGGGGTCAGCCTTCTTTTTCTTTTCATGATATCTCTTGCCTTCAGCACAAGGCCCTCAAGGAGGCAGGGTGTTTGTTTAGCCCCACCACTTATGGTTCACTCTGGATAGTGCTACACCCTCAAAGGCTCACAGATGGTGGGTTTGGGAGTTAGCATCGCCGAACGATTCCTGAGCTGGGTTCGTTTCTTCCCCGTTTTCCTCTGACTTTGGGGCGGGCCCTCTCCTCTTTCCCTTTCCTATCTGCCTTTCATGGCTCTCCTTCCTTCCAAGTCCTTCAGTCCTCATTCTTCGTGGATAGAGGGCGTTTCTTTTCCTCCCGTCCATTATTTCTCGTCTTTTTTCATTTATTTTATCTTCTAGTATGCAAGTAAGTTGGTAGGTCAGTAGTTAGTTTTAGTTGTAGGTTTCATGGCATTCATTCATTATCACTATTACCGAAACCATTAGGGGTGGATAACCTAGATGTTAGTCCCCTTGAAACACAAACAACAACAGCAAAAACAACAGCAGCAATTAGCTAACAAACTTATATTCGGGGTGCCCCTCGTACTTACAACACTTTTGGGTCTCCGGAATGCCCAACATATTCAAATATTTCAACATTTTGTTATTGATCCATATTAATCTTTAGCTTACTGACGGTACATTAATTGTTTCTTATCCTGACGTTACTTTCCTTATATATTCCCACATTTGTGCGTCCAAATAGTAAATCCACCAAAATACATTTTAATTTTTATTTTTATCGCACGATTGATACAAAAAAAAAACTTAAGAAAGAGGCTGTGTTAGAAGCAAGTGCAAAGATAAATGCTACAACAGTAAAATGGTTGCTAGTGCTTCAAATGGAATGAGAGGAATTCTATGGTAATGCTATGTTCTAAAAACCGGTAAAATCTGTTACTGAACCCTATTATTTTTCCCTCGGTGTGATTACAGACTAATACGAGGGAAAAATAATAGAATTCAGTACCGTTTGCTGGATATACTTCCAGAGCATTAGTAACAAACGAGATGCAGGCAGAAAAATATTGATCTTCCTGCCAACACGCGTTAGTTGGGTTGCAGCAAACGATATTGGAACGGGCTGCTAAATCACTCAATATATAAGGTGCGTTCAAAAAGTAACGAGCCGGTGGCTGTAATGCGCAAACCGGTGACGACATCGGCTAATCGTGGCGTGTATAACGATTCCGACCAGAGCGTGGAAGGTCACATCCCGTCGCTAGAGGGCACGCGTGCACGTCACGAGACGATACAAAGCGAGCAGCAGGAAACAATGAGTGCGTGGTGTTGGAGATTGGTACCATGACGCACTGCCGGCCATGTGGAATGTATATTACATATGGATTACTTCAAGGTTTGGAGGCGTCATTAAGAATATTTCTACAATAAATCATCTTCAAGTTGTCATTCTTTGGTGTAAAAATATTCATTATATCATATTTGCTGAAAACAATTATGATTTATTACGAGTCTCTTTTCCAATCTCTGGATAAAAGAGATGGGCATCCACTACCCAAGTAACTTTGATCAACACATTCATACTGAACGGTAAACGCTCATGCAAACTCTGGTGTCAACTGATTGAAACACAAACCACCTGTTCAAAATCTTCGCATCAGTATTTAAATGATGATATGCTTTAATAATGAACCATTGTTACTAGTCGGCAAAGCCGGTATTATGTTTCTGCACAATGGCTATTCAGATATTGACCCACATTACGGTAATGCAGTGATCAATATACTATAAATATATAGCCTATATATAGCTTTTTATACGGGAACTGGGCTAGCCTTTCATAGGAATTCCCTTTACTGTCAAGTAGGCGTATTCATAACTAATTTAAAACACAATTCCACGCAGGAACATTATAGAGAAAAAGCAAAATATTAATGGAGCATAAAAAATTACTTCCATATTATAACCGGCACGTGAAATTAAGTAACTGCCTTGTACTCTAAATGTTTGTGGTCTTAATGGCTGCGTGGAGAACCCCTTGGTCCGCGAATCATGAGGTCTCGGGTTCGAACCCCAGTCCACGCAATTACGTTTGCTACTAGATTGTCGATTTAAACGATATCTATCATAATATTATGTGTCATTTTAACAGAATCTACATGAAATTACGATTTATCTAATTTTAATTACAATAGTTTGCACCAAGCAAGAGTTGGGAAATTTGATTGTATAGAACATTATTTCAAGAAGTCTATGGCTAGGCTAGAGACTATGGTTTCATTCCTCCTCTTAATTTACAATATAATAAGTGATGTTTGTTCAAACAATTGTGACAGTAGCATATCTCCAATTCAATTTATACATTCAGTATGAAAACGGAGCGTAAATTAATATTTTATGAATGTCCAAGCTGTGTACTGTAGTATACGAGTAGGATAACATGTCAAATAACTTCACATACATTTCATCTCAATTTCATGGTAGGATAACATGTTACACATCATATGAGACTACTGTAAGGCTCGTATTTATTTGTTTTTACGTCCGGTACGTATAATTCAGAAGGCTTTCTGACGTGTGAGAAACCTTTGCGTACAATAACTCACCAAATTTCATTTGTTGAAATGATTAGCGCGCTAACACATATTCGTTGCAATGACTCGCACGCCACCTATTGTGAATTGGATTAACTAATTCACAAGCGTTTGCGGGCGTGAACACGGCAACTCACCAAAATTCATTTGTGTAAACTATTCGTGCACCATCACTCATTTGTTGAAGTACTAGTGTGCACCTATTGACAAATGTATTTTCTAATTCAGAAACCTTCGAGGGTGTGTGCACAACAACTCATCAAATTTCATCGCAATCGGATGCATGGTACATGAACGTACATGGGACAAACAGACAGACAATCAAGATACATTAATTTTTTTTACATAATATAGAATTATTGAAAGAATATTGAGGGTCAAGAACAAGGGAGGCGGTTAATTTATTTTCACACTTATTTACTGAATGATAACTCAATGGAGAGTTTCTCATTTCTTGCTGGAAACTGTATGCACCGGATGAGATGTTTCCATTGGATTCTTCTCGTTCTCATCCTCCATTTTTTGTCTTTATCCTACAAACTCTTTCTCCTTATCTCGTTTCCTTACTTTAGCCTCGTATTTCTGCATATTCGAAGAAAGGCCTACTAATATTCATGAAGCAAAGTTACTGTGAGTTACCCTCAAAAGTTTTCACCAACTTCCATCGAGAATTCACTGTGAGATTTGGTGGCCTTCATGCGTCTTCCATATCAAACAAGAAAGTAGTTTCATTACACTTCCAAAGTTTATTCAATATCTTTCTTTATCAGCTAATGTCGATTTGTTTTCCTAGCCTCACTCCGAGTACGCTATTATCGATGATCTAAAATGAATCAATATTTCTAGGTAATATAGTGAACCCGATGGGGTTATGCTGACTGGAATCGAACATGGTTCTCAGAGACTATGATCTCAGTATAAAGGTTCCACCAGGAAGCGAACCAGAGATCTGTACAGGGAGTTTCTTGGTAAAAACCCCTCGAAAGAAATGTATATTTAATCACGGGTGTGATTTTTGATGAAATGGCATTATTTATTAAAATAATGTAGGGAATAATGAGCAGATTATATCATTATAAGACGATTTGGTGTAAGCTATTGGAGGCTTGAAGCACGGAGAAGGGCAGAGCTGACATTTACTAATTGGCCCAGAATTGTGGGTTGGTCCCAGTGGAGCCACGTCCATCTCAGAGACCCCATTATGTCGTCTGGAGCAGGGGTGAGGCCTGAATAATGACATAGTTATTCCCCGACGGAGAATGGATTTGGAGTAGGGGCGGAGAAATGCCCAGAAAAATCATTGATTACTCGTGATTGGAGTAACGAATCGAGATGAGAGTTGCACACAGGTGAATATCTTGGCAAGAAGATAATTTTAGAGTCTTTTACCTGCGAAATTGGTGCATATTTAATGATGTGCGTAAGGACTGTAAAACGACCATTGTTCGCGGATGGATGTGAAGATGTTGCCGGGGGTTTCCCGTTAGGTAGCGTCCCACGCCATGGAGAAAGGAATTAATATTAATTAATTGGACGAGCGATTCCTTTGCACACAGGTAGTTTTGGGACCTGTGAAGAGAGAGGAACACAATGATCATGGTTTGAAGACCTGAATCATGCTGTGAGAGGAGCCAAGATTACGCGGGAAGATGTTGCTCTACTTTCTGTGGAAATCCGATATAAGGGAGTAGACCCCAGGAGGAGCCCTCTGTTCTAACTCAGCTATGCTCAGTTGAAACTCAGTTGTCACGCAGTCTACATGCCGCCAAGCGCAGTTACAGCCAGTTACAGTCTTACTCAATTGTCAATTGTAGCACAATGGCAATAAGTTGCAATCAGTATGCAGCAAATATGCAGCAGTACGAGACAGCGTGTAAGCCGCATACAGAAGTCTTCAAATAAGTTACGTGCAGTCTTCGAGTGAAACTTCAGTCAGCTACAGCCAGGTTGAAGCAAGTTCGTCAAGGCAAAACGCATGACGGATCTATTCATCAAGACGCCGAACAAAGACTGGTATGTGTAAAAGAAACAGTGAACATGCTTGTATGGATAATAGTCATGATACAGGCATAATTAGCAGCACGAACTATGACGTGTTCAGTTACGAAGCACCGTATAGACTAACGGTAGAACTATTGTATATAATTATTTGTGAAAGTGTTGAACTTTATTAAGCGCAGTGTGTATAGTATTAACTAATCGTATATGTGTAACTACGATAGAATGCGCGAAAGAAACTCTACTAAGTGTTTGGTATTGCCATGAGAGTACCAGATGTTAACGCTCATGTTTGGGAGCCAGCGTATTGATGTAACGCAGGACGCTTACTGTAGGAATGATCGTCATAAAACTGTTGGAGAGTTCCGAGAGCAGATAACCAGACTTTCAATCAGGAGTTGGTAACGTAAGATGCCGTCGACACCTGCAATTTCGATCTCTGCTAGGGAATTTCAGCATTGAAGTGTGTATAAAGTGACGAGTGTTCAGTGTAATGCATATGTAAAAATATCATTTAAAGTTGTGTTTGATGAAGTGTTTCACATGTTTGGGGAGTGATAACTTCCTGAAAGGTATGCAACGTGTCGTGTTGGTGATAGAAATTATGTGTAATCAAATGTGTGTAAACAAGAGAAATATGTCGCGTTAAACCCATTATGGCGGGCGACATGGAAGAATATGATTGGTCGGAGCCACCTTAGATGCCTATAGAGATGTAAGTACCCCACAAATTATGGTTATGATTATGTAGAAGTTTGGACCGCTGCATGTCTGTGATTCCGTAAAGATATTGTGAATTCCTTATAGATGCCAGTAAAAATCAGTTAGGAGGCTGATCCTCCATGTTTAATCAGTATTGAGTTGATTTTTATAGAGTTGAGATGTTGATTTGCATCATTAAGTGGAGTAATTATTCCCACTATGAATTAAGAATGGCAATCAGTTATGTAAGTGCAACGAACGCGATTGTTCGAGTTTAAAACGTCTAGCTATGTCGGAAATTTTGGTAATTTATGTGAGAATAATAATAAATAATGATTTTGATCATTTATGTCAATGAGATTTACGATAATAATAATAAATAATGATTTTGGTCATTTATGTCAGTGAGAAATGATGATAATAATAATAATGGTTATTAAGAGTATGAATGAACACATCAGGAAACAAATAAATGTTGTAAGCGAGAATTATTAACGCTAAGTGCAAGACTTATCAATCTCAGCAGGAAGATGTTACAGTGAGATTACATTTCAGTAATTATGGAAAGAAGTTTTATATCAGAATATTGCAGATATTCAGTAATGATACCAGTAATGAAAGAGCTTTTAGTGAATTGAATTTGCAGCTTAATTGAGAAGCTTATAGAGTAAATGTTAGATTTCTCTTAATATTATAGGTCGGAGTGTCGTAGCATGGAGCATTAGGGGCCAGATAGTCTATTCTACGTATGAATTCTCCTATGTCGTGGACATTGTTGGAGATATTATTAATTCCAGAGTTTTAGTGTTGGACCCTAACTCTGAAGAAAGGATTGAAATGTGTTCCGGACTGGAATCTTGACAGAAGTCGAGGAAACAAGGACACCTCGCAGCTCTATGATTTCCCGAGAACTTATTGATGAGTTATTTACGCTCGTTGGCAGCGAAAACTCATGGCGACAGTGGTTTTGTGCGCCTATATTATACTTGAGACATCGGTCAACCGCCAGGCTCATGCATTGCGAACCCCGAACCTTCATGTTGAATGGACCCATGTGAGGCCATTAATTAATCGTTATCCTCGACATAGGAATAATTACAAAAGCTCATTCAATACCTGTTGGCATAATAGTCAATTAAGATCCTTTGGGAACATGTGTGC
This sequence comes from Meconema thalassinum, assembly GCA_946902985.2. Taxonomy (NCBI): domain Eukaryota; kingdom Metazoa; phylum Arthropoda; class Insecta; order Orthoptera; family Tettigoniidae; genus Meconema; species Meconema thalassinum. Next base: position 304,733,002 of record OX336391.1, read on the forward strand.
CGGTCAGGACACAGTATTTGTCTTGTAAATCTCCACTGCTTAGAGAGGGAGGCTTTCAAACTTTTAGAAAGGTCGAGATAATTGGTGAAACGACCCATTCCACTTTCTATTGTGTAGCGACTTCCTTAGCCGAGGGTCGGTGCTAGCCACCCGGGCCGCTCAGGCAAGTTATAAAGGGAAGAGTCTAGACCTTGTTGAAATGACATATAATGCAAGATTGTTATGTTGAGTATTATAGCCATGTGGTTTGAGAACACATGGATAATTATAGTTCATCCTGATGGTTCATTATTTTAGCTATCTGACGAATAGTTACATGATATATTTGTACTGTCACTGGAGCCAAGTCATGTAGTTGGTGACTAGATGCCAATCGCCATGAGCGCGAGGTAGTCTATCGTACAATCCGACATAAGCTATAACGTAACGTTTTATCTAGGAATCACAGACAGCATGCGGTGAAACCATATAATTGGAGGATGTGTAGGGGGTAGCTTACATAATTATGGAGTTGCACGTTGATTTTGGTGCAACGTCCAAATAGGTAAATGCATGCAAAGCATTTCATTGGTGAGAAGAAAAATATTAAAACACGCACGGCACACATAATTGTTTAACGTAAAGAGGTTTAAGGAATAATCCTTGTTGTAATATTAAAGAAGTCACATTGTATGACTGTTATGTTAATGTACAGTTTGTTTTGAAGTCGTAGGTGCCTCAGCGCACTAGTATATCCTTGTGAAGTTCACAGAAGGGTAAAGCCTTATGGCTAGGTATGACTTTGTTGTGATTTTATATTTGTTTACTTGTGGATTGTGGAAGTAAAAATTTTGTTTGCTTTATTTTATGCTTTTTGGGTATTGTTTTGTGTTTGAAGCCATGATTTATTTTACTGGATTAAAGTTTTAGAATAGAGTTGTGCCTTATCATTGTAGAGTTGATACCTTTTAGCCTCAAATCCAAAATATGCACTGCTCAATTGGGGTTACCGTACACGCCTGAGAGCTGATGCTAGTTGGAGGCAGATGCATATTATCCACCGAGATTACTCACATGGGTACATGGGAATTGATGTCCTATACTGTGATTTGAGCTAAAGGTACGACTAAAGTCGGTCAGATTTAATGCACACAACTCTATTAAAGTAAGAATTAACGAAGTAGGGTGTGACCGCTCCCAATCCATAGCTAAGTTCCGATACGTATATATAAATTTTGATAGATAACGATAGATGGTACATATTCTCTATTAATTTATCATGGCGTGGGCCAAGTGGGGCTTTCGGCAGTAAAAACCACTACCTGAACAGTTTTTATAGTAAATCAAAATATGGCCGATGTCCTACTAATACCACCCTCTGATCTCATTTATCATGGCGCCCAAAATACGTGGAGCTTATGGGATTTAGGGAAAACCCATAGATTTTTTATGGTATTTCATGGGGAAAACCATAGTAATTGTTTTGCCTCAAACTGTGTTTGAGTGATTGTTGAATTCAGTAGGCTTTTGAGGTAACGCAGAATCTCTCTATTGAGAAGAGAATGGCCTAAGGGTACGAGCGTTACTTACCCAATCCACAATCTACCATAATATTATCAGGTTTTGTACGACTTCACAATATGTGTGCAGTGTTTGATATTTCTCTTCGAAACGTATCCACATATTTTTCCAGAAAGCCTGCCTGCATATTTAAGTGTGTTATTGGAAAATGTCAGGTACGCAGGAGATCTTGCAAGTTATTGCAGGACTGAAACAGCATTTTGATGCTGCTCACGAGCAGAGTAAACTGGAAACCAAAGCGTTCCAGGATAGTATAAACACTCGGTTAGATGAGAACCAGAGAGAGTTAAATAACAGGTTAGATGCCAATCAGGAGGCAATTAATGCAACTCAGGTTGAAATAAACAACCGTTTAGAGGCAAATAAAGTTGAATATAAAGATGAATTAAACAATAAGTTAGGTCAAATGCAAGAAGTCATTAAGACCGAAGTAACAGATACTGTTGTAAGCATTGTATCGGAAATGCAGGTAAATACTGATAAACGTTTCGAGGCTATAGAAGCCAAACTTGAGGGTAATTTGCAAGCGTGTAGGCATGCTCAGGAGCAAACCAACAGTAAATTAGAGGCGTTGTCTAACGATATTAAGGATATTCAGATCCAAAATGAGGCGAATCTCGAACGCCAAGCGAAACAGTTCGCAGAGTTTACGAAAACAGTAGACCAGAGATTAGAGGAGAACGACTCCAAATGGGACCAGAAATTGAAAAGTTACGCTAGAGCAATTAACGGTGACCTCAAGAAACAGGACCAGAATATATTAGGTCAATGCCAGGAAATAGGCGAAATTAAGGCTATCGCTCATGAAAGTAAGGAGCTGGTAGGCAACGTGAAAAGTCAGATGGGTCAAGTTCATAAAGAACTGGACCAAGTGCAAAGCGACATTGTCATGGTCAATAAAAGACAAGAGGAAAATAGAGGCGAGATCACCAAGGTCCGGAATGAATTGTCTAAAGTCAATGGACACATTCAAGATGAAATTAAAGGTCTGAGAGAAGAACTCGAAATAAGAGAAGGCCAGAAAACAGAGGCAAGCGACAAGACCCTTGCTCAAATTAAAGAGGACGTAGAGGATGAAATATCCCATATCAAACAAAGTCTGAAAGAAGACAAGGTGAAAATTTTTCAAGTAGCCGAGGAAAACCGAGATAGGCTTACAAGAATAGAAAAAGAAGTCATTACTCGCCTAGAAAGAGCAGAAATGCGCCATAACCAAATGGAGACTAGGATAATAGCACAGGAGGAGACACTTCTGAAAGATCCTAAGTCAAGTGAAGGCAGCATAGAGGATATGAGAAAAACAAGGTGGGCAGACCTAGAAACCCAACCTATAAGCAGGAGTACTGCAGGCGCAGGAGAAAGTCCTTACATGACGCCAGGTGTACCAATTGCGGCATCGACGCCATATGAAAACGCGATGCACACCCAGGTGATAAACGTCATTAGGGCAAGCGAAGAAAAACCTAGGAAATTTTCAGGTAGTCACTGTAGTATGACACCAAAATATTGGTTAAAGGAAGTGACTGAATATCTCAATGATGCACGAATACCGCAGGAGCGTAGGCTACGTGCTATAGAGAAGTTAACAGAGGGGGAGTGCGCATTATGGTATCGCAGCTTCCGTTACACTTTTGATACTGTTGAGGAATTCCGCGAGGCATTCTTGAAGAGATATTGGGACGCCGCGACTCAGCAGAATTTACGGCTGGATTTGTATGCCAAAAAGTACAGCACGAACAACCCGACGAAGTACGCAGAATTCTTCATATCGCAGATGTGTCGTTTTAAAGAGCTGGATCAAAAACCTAGTGAACTGGAGCTATGCATTGCTATCGCCAAACAGCTTCCATACGAGATCCAAAGGCTACTAATCTCGGCTAATGCGAAAACTGCTATGGAAATGGAGACAGTTCTAAGGCAACTGGACCTCACCACAGCAAATACTATGCGTCAGAGTCGAACCGTGGAACAAGTCCACGTGACCAACACACAGACTGACCAACAGCAAGCTCCAAGGAACAACAAGGCCACGAGCACAGAAACTTTAGATTCCTATGGACGGCAATGGGAACAGGAACCCAGAAAATGGCAGTCAAGGTACAAAGGAAATGCTAATAAAGCAGGAAGAGGTCGAAGTTCGTGGAATAAACACAATAACAGGGGCAATCCGTACCATAACAATGGAAGTAATAATGGCCAGGAAGGCAATAATAGAAACTGGAGACCCCAAGAGAGAAGAAATAACTTCGATGACGAGGCAGAAGAGCGATATCATGCTTCTTTGCGATACCTCGAAGAAAGGGGAGATGAGCCCCAGAAACCACAAGTCCGCTGGCAAGAAGTCATGCAGAACAGGACATCGCCAGACAGATATGGAGATGGAGCTAAGAGTTTGGAACTACAGCGCAGCGAACAGGAGAGAAGGAACTCCAAAGGGGCGGGCGCTGAAGAAAAAAAAAAAAAACGCCAAAATTAGAAGAGCTCGAGACTGATGGATGGAAGTCTATTAACATCATCAATTGGATAGCCAAACCAGAAGAATTGATTGAGGATACAGGAGGACCACAGGTCATGGTCAAGAGAGAATTGCCTATTATAATTGTGAGAGTGGCAGGATTAAAAGTCAGAAGTCTGTTAGATACGGGATCAACAGTGAGCCTGATGACACAAGCTCTATATAATGAAATAGCCCGGAGAGAGAACATTTTGAAGATACCGATCTCCAGTGTCAAAATTAAAGGGGTAATTCCAGACAGAACAATGATATGTAAATACCAGGTATTCCTAGATTTACAGATAGGAGGCTCTATGTTCTCACAGAGTTTTCTGTTAGTAAACAAACTACCTTATAACCTACTTATTGGGGCAGAGTTTATAAGGGAATACAGAGTGATAATTGACCTAGCACAGGACAGGGTTATGTTCCATGTGAATGAAGAAGCTGAAGGCTTAGAGGTCGCACTCAATGAAATTGAACCAGGATCCAGTGAACAAGTATGGCATACATACAGAGATGTGGCTGATGAAGAAGTGTTAGCTATTGAGCAGTTAGAAGCGGAGCTCAAAACACTAGCCACAGACTTGGAAAAAGATCTGGAACCCAAATTGGAAGAATATATTTCGGAGAAGCTAGAAGAAGCGAAAATTGGGCTAAAAGAGAAGGAAAATTTAAAGCAGTTATTGCTGGAACAGAAGGAAGTCTTTGATTCGAGACCTGGTCGGATAAAGAACTTCACTTATGCTTTTCAAGTCAGTGATTGGACACCATTTAGGCAGAAACCCTACCCTATAGCTGAAAAGCATTATGCTAAAGTGAAAGAGGCAATTCAGGAGATGTTGGAGGCCGGCGTTATTGAGAAAACACCTACGCCTTATGTAAGTCCATTGGTAATTGTACCAAAGTCAGACGGATCTGTCAGAGTCTGCTTGGACCTGAGACGCTTAAATTTGAGAGTTATTCCGGAATTTGACCAAGTGCCACCTATTAAAGAGATCCTCAGGAAGTTTAGAGGGAAAACTATATTCTCAAATTTGGATATCACATCCAGTTTCCACCATCTTGAATTAGAGAAGAAAACTAGTCTGTTGACAGGATTTATGTTTGATCAACATACATTCACATTTTTAAGGCTACCTTTTGGGTTGAAAACAGCTGGTTCAGCCCTGATAAGAGCGTTAGATCGCAATCTATCAGATGAGGTTAAAGAGAGTACCATCAGATATGTAGACGACATTCTACTCACATCAGAATCTCTGGAGGAGCACATGAGAGACCTGAAGAAGTTGCTAGATGACCTTCGAGAGGCTAACTTTAAGGTCAATATCAAGAAATCGCACTTCTGTCAGAGGGAAGTTAAATTCCTAGGGCATGTTATTGATGCAAATGGAGTGAAGCCTAATCCAGATAAATTGGAGGTAATTCGGAATTTCCCTCGACCCACGAAAGTAAAGCACGTCCGACAGTATTTGGGAGTAATTGGATTCTTTTCGAACCACTGCCCAAACTATACTGCGACAGTAGCACCACTGCAGGACCTATTGAAGAAAGGCGGCAGATGGAATTGGACGGAGCAATGTCAGGAAGCATTCGTGAGGTCAAAACAAATGCTTTTGGAATATGTGAAACTGGGATACCCAGATTATAAGCAGAAGTTCATCATACAGACGGATGCATCACTTATTGGGATTGGAGCGATGCAATTCCAGGAAAATGTTGACCAGCCTGAGAAGAAAGTTTTTATCGCCTTTATAAGCAGAAGACTGAGAGCCCATGAGAAAAACTACACGATCACAGAGATAGAATTGCTCGCAATTTTGTACGCGTTGCAATCGTGGCACAAACTCGTGTACGGCTTCCGAATAGTTCTGAGAACAGACCATAAAGCTTTAACATTTTTGTTAAAGACGGATTTGTCTAGTCAGAGATTGACAAGATGGTCCCTGTATATCCAGCAATTTAATGTGGAAATAGAATACTGTCCAGGGAAAGAGAATGTAATACCGGACATATTAAGTCGTTACCCTAGAGAAGAAGAAGTACTAGCGGTCCAGATTGAGAATCGAGATCAGAAGACGTTGGATGACTTAAGGAACATTACCAACCTACAACGCGAAGACCCATGGTTGAAGATGATAATCGATTACTTCGAGGGACGCTTAGCAAGGGGAACTGCGATATACAGAGAGGCGGAGGCATTGGCAACGGATTATGTATGGTATAATCAGATATTACACAAGTGGGACGATGTGGATCACACACGTCAAAGGATTGTAATTCCTGCATCTTTGCAGAGGAAATTAGTATGGCTAGCCCACAGAGCATTTGGACATCCTGGAATAGATAAAATTTGTGCTTTGTTGAAGGAAGCATTTACTTGGCCAAAATTGAGAGAAACGGTGAGAAATGCTATTAGAACATGTGATCTTTGCCAAAGTGTAAAGCCGAATCCCTTTTTAATGAGGCAACGACCTATCCCGTTGTTACCAGAGAAGCCAAGGCAGCTATTGAGTATCGACAACTTTGGACCATTGCCTAGAGCACGTAGAGGCAATAGACACATTTTTGTAGCCATGGATGTATTTTCGAAAATGGTGGTGTTGTGCCCCATTCAAAAGACAAGTTCAAAACAGGTCTTGAAGCGCCTGAAAGAGAGAGTTATTCCGATTCTTGGGAAGCCGGATAACATTCTCTCGGACCACGGAAGTTGCTTTACTAGTGCAGAATTTCGTCGAGAACTGGAAACTCTAGGAGTTAGGCAGATTTTATCTACCATTCGCCATCCTGAGGCAAGTCCCGTTGAAAGAGTAATGAGAGGGATCCAGAAATACATGAAGATCTACTGTTCTGAAGCGAATTGGCGTTGGATTGAATTTCTAGAAGTCATTGAATACTGTATAAATAATACTGTACATGAGGCGACAGGTCAGGTTCCCGTTACTCTACATCTGGATCAGAGACCAGAGAGACCGTGGAATGGTGTTATTCCATTACCTGTAGACGCACAGCCCGGTAGAGAATTGAGGATCCAACGAACCTTTGAATATCTCAAAGCACAGGCGGAGAGACGTCAGAGAAGGAATCGTGCGAAGAGGTATCATAAACCGCTTCTCGTGGGACAGAAAGTTTTAATTAAGAAACCCGCCAGTTCAGATCCAGAGGCACGGAAGTATAAAAAGTTTATTTTTGCTTACCACGGCCCGTTCGAGGTGATAAGAGACCTCCAGAACAATGCATACAGGTTAAGGCATTTAGAGAATGGAAACTAGGTCGTTATGAACATAGCCAACTTAAAAGTTTATTACTCGCCAGAAGAATTCGACGAACCAGAAGAAGAATTAGTAACGCACACCCAACTCAACGTGGAGAGCGGAGGCAGCCAAGCAGGCAGACCTGAATGTTGGAACGGCGAGACGGGACGAGAAGCAGACAGTTTACCCAGTGTAAGCGGAGAGCAGAAAGAATGCCAGTGTTTGCGAGAATTCTATGAAGAAATGGTCAGAGTGGCCAGAGAGGTTGAGGCTGTAAACGCGACCCTTCGCAGGGAGAATAGACAGCTCAGAAACAAGGCCGAGTGTGGAAGGGGGAACACTACTAACCCACTCGCAGCCAGACAAGGTGAAGGACCCCAGATGTAAACACAGACGGTGGTCGACAGTCAGCTGGTTACTTATATAAGCCACTTGCATTGGACTTTTATAAGTTTTGCAAGGGGAACATGAACCCGATGGGGTTATGCTGACTGGAATCGAACATGGTTCTCAGAGACTATGATCTCAGTATAAAGGTTCCACCAGGAAGCGAACCAGAGATCTGTACAGGGAGTTTCTTGGTAAAAACCCCTCGAAAGAAATGTATATTTAATCACGGGTGTGATTTTTGATGAAATGGCATTATTTATTAAAATAATGTAGGGAATAATGAGCAGATTATATCATTATAAGACGATTTGGTGTAAGCTATTGGAGGCTTGAAGCACGGAGAAGGGCAGAGCTGACATTTACTAATTGGCCCAGAATTGTGGGTTGGTCCCAGTGGAGCCACGTCCATCTCAGAGACCCCATTATGTCGTCTGGAGCAGGGGTGAGGCCTGAATAATGACATAGTTATTCCCCGACGGAGAATGGATTTGGAGTAGGGGCGGAGAAATGCCCAGAAAAATCATTGATTACTCGTGATTGGAGTAACGAATCGAGATGAGAGTTGCACACAGGTGAATATCTTGGCAAGAAGATAATTTTAGAGTCTTTTACCTGCGAAATTGGTGCATATTTAATGATGTGCGTAAGGACTGTAAAACGACCATTGTTCGCGGATGGATGTGAAGATGTTGCCGGGGGTTTCCCGTTAGGTAGCGTCCCACGCCATGGAGAAAGGAATTAATATTAATTAATTGGACGAGCGATTCCTTTGCACACAGGTAGTTTTGGGACCTGTGAAGAGAGAGGAACACAATGATCATGGTTTGAAGACCTGAATCATGCTGTGAGAGGAGCCAAGATTACGCGGGAAGATGTTGCTCTACTTTCTGTGGAAATCCGATATAAGGGAGTAGACCCCAGGAGGAGCCCTCTGTTCTAACTCAGCTATGCTCAGTTGAAACTCAGTTGTCACGCAGTCTACATGCCGCCAAGCGCAGTTACAGCCAGTTACAGTCTTACTCAATTGTCAATTGTAGCACAATGGCAATAAGTTGCAATCAGTATGCAGCAAATATGCAGCAGTACGAGACAGCGTGTAAGCCGCATACAGAAGTCTTCAAATAAGTTACGTGCAGTCTTCGAGTGAAACTTCAGTCAGCTACAGCCAGGTTGAAGCAAGTTCGTCAAGGCAAAACGCATGACGGATCTATTCATCAAGACGCCGAACAAAGACTGGTATGTGTAAAAGAAACAGTGAACATGCTTGTATGGATAATAGTCATGATACAGGCATAATTAGCAGCACGAACTATGACGTGTTCAGTTACGAAGCACCGTATAGACTAACGGTAGAACTATTGTATATAATTATTTGTGAAAGTGTTGAACTTTATTAAGCGCAGTGTGTATAGTATTAACTAATCGTATATGTGTAACTACGATAGAATGCGCGAAAGAAACTCTACTAAGTGTTTGGTATTGCCATGAGAGTACCAGATGTTAACGCTCATGTTTGGGAGCCAGCGTATTGATGTAACGCAGGACGCTTACTGTAGGAATGATCGTCATAAAACTGTTGGAGAGTTCCGAGAGCAGATAACCAGACTTTCAATCAGGAGTTGGTAACGTAAGATGCCGTCGACACCTGCAATTTCGATCTCTGCTAGGGAATTTCAGCATTGAAGTGTGTATAAAGTGACGAGTGTTCAGTGTAATGCATATGTAAAAATATCATTTAAAGTTGTGTTTGATGAAGTGTTTCACATGTTTGGGGAGTGATAACTTCCTGAAAGGTATGCAACGTGTCGTGTTGGTGATAGAAATTATGTGTAATCAAATGTGTGTAAACAAGAGAAATATGTCGCGTTAAACCCATTATGGCGGGCGACATGGAAGAATATGATTGGTCGGAGCCACCTTAGATGCCTATAGAGATGTAAGTACCCCACAAATTATGGTTATGATTATGTAGAAGTTTGGACCGCTGCATGTCTGTGATTCCGTAAAGATATTGTGAATTCCTTATAGATGCCAGTAAAAATCAGTTAGGAGGCTGATCCTCCATGTTTAATCAGTATTGAGTTGATTTTTATAGAGTTGAGATGTTGATTTGCATCATTAAGTGGAGTAATTATTCCCACTATGAATTAAGAATGGCAATCAGTTATGTAAGTGCAACGAACGCGATTGTTCGAGTTTAAAACGTCTAGCTATGTCGGAAATTTTGGTAATTTATGTGAGAATAATAATAAATAATGATTTTGATCATTTATGTCAATGAGATTTACGATAATAATAATAAATAATGATTTTGGTCATTTATGTCAGTGAGAAATGATGATAATAATAATAATGGTTATTAAGAGTATGAATGAACACATCAGGAAACAAATAAATGTTGTAAGCGAGAATTATTAACGCTAAGTGCAAGACTTATCAATCTCAGCAGGAAGATGTTACAGTGAGATTACATTTCAGTAATTATGGAAAGAAGTTTTATATCAGAATATTGCAGATATTCAGTAATGATACCAGTAATGAAAGAGCTTTTAGTGAATTGAATTTGCAGCTTAATTGAGAAGCTTATAGAGTAAATGTTAGATTTCTCTTAATATTATAGGTCGGAGTGTCGTAGCATGGAGCATTAGGGGCCAGATAGTCTATTCTACGTATGAATTCTCCTATGTCGTGGACATTGTTGGAGATATTATTAATTCCAGAGTTTTAGTGTTGGACCCTAACTCTGAAGAAAGGATTGAAATGTGTTCCGGACTGGAATCTTGACAGAAGTCGAGGAAACAAGGACACCTCGCAGCTCTATGATTTCCCGAGAACTTATTGATGAGTTATTTACGCTCGTTGGCAGCGAAAACTCATGGCGACAGTGGTTTTGTGCGCCTATATTATACTTGAGACATCGGTCAACCGCCAGGCTCATGCATTGCGAACCCCGAACCTTCATGTTGAATGGACCCATGTGAGGCCATTAATTAATCGTTATCCTCGACGTAGGAATAATTACAAAAGCTCATTCAATACCTGTTGGCATAATAGTCAATTAAGATCCTTTGGGAACATGTGTGCCGGTCAGGACACAGTATTTGTCTTGTAAATCTCCACTGCTTAGAGAGGGAGGCTTTCAAACTTTTAGAAAGGTCGAGATAATTGGTGAAACGACCCATTCCACTTTCTATTGTGTAGCGACTTCCTTAGCCGAGGGTCGGTGCTAGCCACCCGGGCCGCTCAGGCAAGTTATAAAGGGAAGAGTCTAGACCTTGTTGAAATGACATATAATGCAAGATTGTTATGTTGAGTATTATAGCCATGTGGTTTGAGAACACATGGATAATTATAGTTCATCCTGATGGTTCATTATTTTAGCTATCTGACGAATAGTTACATGATATATTTGTACTGTCACTGGAGCCAAGTCATGTAGTTGGTGACTAGATGCCAATCGCCATGAGCGCGAGGTAGTCTATCGTACAATCCGACATAAGCTATAACGTAACGTTTTATCTAGGAATCACAGACAGCATGCGGTGAAACCATATAATTGGAGGATGTGTAGGGGGTAGCTTACATAATTATGGAGTTGCACGTTGATTTTGGTGCAACGTCCAAATAGGTAAATGCATGCAAAGCATTTCATTGGTGAGAAGAAAAATATTAAAACACGCACGGCACACATAATTGTTTAACGTAAAGAGGTTTAAGGAATAATCCTTGTTGTAATATTAAAGAAGTCACATTGTATGACTGTTATGTTAATGTACAGTTTGTTTTGAAGTCGTAGGTGCCTCAGCGCACTAGTATATCCTTGTGAAGTTCACAGAAGGGTAAAGCCTTATGGCTAGGTATGACTTTGTTGTGATTTTATATTTGTTTACTTGTGGATTGTGGAAGTAAAATTTTTGTTTGCTTTATTTTATGCTTTTTGGGTATTGTTTTGTGTTTGAAGCCATGATTTATTTTACTGGATTAAAGTTTTAGAATAGAGTTGTGCCTTATCATTGTAGAGTTGATACCTTTTAGCCTCAAATCCAAAATATGCACTGCTCAATTGGGGTTACCGTACACGCCTGAGAGCTGATGCTAGTTGGAGGCAGATGCATATTATCCACCGAGATTACTCACATGGGTACAATAGAGACTGATCCATTTAACTAAAACATCAGTTATATTAAATAAGTAAATAAATGGAGCTGAGTTGATTAATTAACAAAAACTCTGCTGTACACATTGATATTTTGCTTGAGTCCCTGAAGACAACTGCACTTCTGGAATAATTTTACAAAATATATTGCAAATGTACACCGTCTGTCTGAAAATTTCGGTGAATGAGTCTATATTACGGACGGATTGTTGACCAACCTGAAACAGCTGTTACTATCCTTCGAAGTAATCCGCGTGGATGGTTATGCACTTCTTAGAACGGCTGTACAAGTCCTGGCAACTCCTGGCAGAGTCTTATTTAGGAATTGCCTTTAGTTTGGGTCGTCAAAACTTTAAATTGAAAGCAAGAGAGAGGCGTGAATTTATGCAAACTGCCTTCCACACCTGATAGACGGGCGGTGGTGAGAAGGGTGAATTTATGCAACCTAACGTGCACACCTGTTCGACGGGTGGCAGTGAGAAGGGTGAATGTTCCGTGGAATGGAATGGTCCTGAAAACCATCGTCACGGGTGACGAGACCTGGTGCCTGAGGTACGACCTCAAAGGCAAGCGTCAAAGTATGGAGTATCGGGGTCCAAGGTCGCCGAAAAGCCCTGAAGGGCCAGAGTTTTTCGGACATTTCGGTCATCCAACGTAATGTGACGATCCAACTGAAGACTATCCCTCAAGAAGACTATGCCAGGACTTGTACAGCCGTTCTAAGAAGTGCATAACCATCCACGGGGATTACTTCGAAGGATAGTAACGGCTGTTTCAGGTAAGCCAACAATCCGTTCGTAATATAGACCCATTCACCGAAATTTTCAGACAGAGGGTATAGATAAACCGACCTGGGAAACTACAGTCATGTGCCATGTGGGAAGGCTATCTCCAGACTCGAAAATCGTGTGGGTTCAAACCCACCGTATCCGTTCATTAAATGGTTACACACGGTTTTCCACTTCCAGGCAAATGCCAGGAAGGTGCCTTCTAATAAGCCACGGCCACTTCCTTCTACCACCATGCTGAGTTTCATGCATGTTTAATCATTTTATCTCGAATCAACTCCTTTGATGACATTGAAATATAGCTTTTAAAAACCAACCACCTCATAGAAAACTCATCTCACTTCACTCAACCTCGTAGATCATCGTCATCATGATCATCAGGCCATTAAGACCCATAGCAGAACAACAAGGGAATACAATTCTCGATTACAAAATAAATAGCAAGCATAACTTAATACAACATTGTACTTCATAACAGGAAGAATGATTTCAGCTTCTCAAATAATGGTTGCATATATTAGACCAACGATTTCCATCCCTGGCATCTTCCATACCTGCATCTGGATCCACCTGGTTCACTGCCATCATAACACGATCCTTAACCTCGTTGATACGGGAATAATAAGGGGACTCATTGCAAATACACTGTTGTGGATGATTGCTGTATAGACATAACCACTCATGACCAAGGAGTAATTTTATAGCGCAGTGGTTATCTGCTACGTTTATTCTTCTTGACACTCGAACATTGTGATATATTATCACAGTTTAAATAATATACTTATAATGTAGCCTACAGTATAACGAAAATAGAATGGGTGGTTCTAGAAATGGAAGGATATCCATCAACTTCAGCGGTTTCCCTATTGCAAACGTTTAATCTCGTCTTATGAGATGAGAACTATGTTTGCATTTCTTCAGGATTGTCAACTGCCATTCAATCAGTTTCTACCTCGGAGCGCACATTTTTATTGAACCTCAGCTCCTGAGAGAGAATCCAATGTCATTCAAGAAACTAATTTAGCGGTTATATCAACTGGCGAATTTGGAATCAGAAATAATTCCGAATCACTAGCCTCCTTGGATCTCACTGTCAGTATTTACAGTACCACTATGGTGAACGCCAAAGGACCAAAGGACCCAGATATTCATCAATCAAATATTACAAATATCCGCTGACTGCTGCGTGGTGGAGTTGTTAGGTTTCTGGATCGATCATAGCAGAATTTAAACAACAAGGAAGATGAGAACATCGCACACCCTCATGATTGGACCCAACTAATTAGAAAGTTGTGGGGTTTGAAGGCATTTTTCAGTGTTGCCTTCTCGACCGTCACTGCTCCAAGAGGGACGTTGATACTACTCGCAGTTACAGAACGGAAGACATCCAGACTATACAGTACATTCATAGTTGACTTTCACAAGCATATAGCCACACATTCCGGATTTCTATCACCATTTTAGCATTCCACCTAACATCATATATATATATACTACAACTATCATACACTGACAAGTTGCCTTACCAATACTGCAACTAAATAATTGTACATATTTTATATATTTCACCTGTATTTTCAAGCATAGATTTTACAGCCTATGTGTAATGGATCTGCTGATGATCGCTTGACGATCGAAACTGGTCATCCTAGTGTACGAAGGCTGTTTTTAAAGTAAGGGCCAGGTTTTTAAAGCCCGTAGTTAGTGCACACGCCGCAACAACCATGCACACTACCAACCGGCATCCTTTGCGAACAAGCAGGCGTCAGTTGCAGCTGCGTAGCTAACCTGTACGCTGAACTGTGCATCTTTACAATGTTCAAGATTATTGATTCGCCCGCCGCGTGTGAGGTACGACATGTGATACGTTTCTTGAGTGCAAGAAACAAGTCAGCTTCGTGAGGTGTATGGTGATAATGCAATGGACATTTTCACGGCCACTTTTGAACTCGCGAACCCATTTTCGCACTTTACCGTCACAGCGCAAGACCTCCCACTGCTGCCCGGACTCGGGAACTGATTGACTCTTTTGGGTGGGAAGTTTTGGGTCACCCACCGTATAGTCTTTCGTCATCTTGGTGGGAAGCGCTTCGCCGACGATGAAGAAGTGGAAACGGCCGTGAATTCTTGGTTGTCAGAGCAGGCGGCAAACTTTTATGCAGAGGGATTTCAGAACTTAGTTTTAAGATATGACAAGTGCCTAAACAAACATGTCAACTATGTAGAAAAATAGGGGAAGGTATGTAAAATCTAAAAATAAATGTGGTTTCAAAATAAAATGTTCGGTTAATTTAAAGAAAAAAAAGCGGCCTTTACTTAAAAAGCAGCCCTCGTATTTATTAATCCGATGTATTTTTTTTTCAGGGCATAACCCAGCTCTTTTGGGTACATTCGTGTTGCCTTTCAAGGCACCAAACTGTTGATTAGACTGTCAAGAAAGAAGACAAATTTTATTGTTTAGGAAATGAATCAAGAAGATTTTCTGGATTCTTCAATCTTTTGAAAATGTCCTTCACGGTACATCAAAGGAAATAGGAACGGCAGTCATCAATACTGATGGAGAGTTAAATACTGCACTTACATGTTGAGATAAAGGAAATGGCTTATGTATTCTTCACTACAAAACAAAACTTGATGTAATTGGTCTCTTTTGCGTGGAGGTTTAGAAGTGCTTGCCTAAAGCCACCTGAAGCTCACAATGCTCCAGTACTGGCTTAAGAAGGATTTATTAGACGTTTCCAATTTGTATCACCGGTTCTCCACACGGAGTTTCATCAGTACAAGATGTCCTCCTGGCCCCATCGAGGAAGGCCATGATGAATTCATGTCAGAAAGTATTGAATCTTACATTGTGATGCTTACTATTTTGTACCAGTTATTGGGTTTAGACGTAAGCGTGAGTTATGTTAACAAGTTCTCTCTGTGTGTTTCCGCAATAATATTCATTGATTTACTTTCATTCGTGTATAACCGGACTTAAAATGAGTCTGAAAAGTGTTATGTTATAAATGAGGAAAAACAACCGTTTTTGCTCTGCTACTACCGCGAAACAGAATGTAGAATGTAGTTACGATTTGAAATAGTATTAGAACCTTGAAAGCATATTTGAAATGATTGTAGGGGGCGTGGTTGCGCAGCGGTCAAACAGTTGGCCTCGCACCACGGCAGACCGGGTTCCATTCCCGGACAATGCATTTGAGATTCTCAAAGTGAAATGCCATGTCCTGTGGTTCGGATTCTACGTAAAAAGGAGGTTCCGTGGCTTATGATCTCGCGATTAGCGGTCACGTAAAACTACAATCTTCCTTGAAATGATTGCACTTCACCAATTCTATTTTAAGGTTTCTCATTGAGTATTAAAATACGATTTTATCATAATTAACTTACTAAACCCACACACCCTCCCACAAATTAATCTTTGTGAATATTAATCAGTGTAGAATTTTGTTTGTTTGTTATAAGTTTACAATAACGTTCGTTCGATACACTGACCTCTTTTGTAGAAGAAAATTTGGAACTGTTTATTGCTCTTTATTAGATCACGACCAAACTATTCATCGGATATTTAACAAATTTGATAAACACATACCTTCACATGGGGCGCGTCTTGCGCCTAAACTACACGGTCATCAACCGTACCATTTCAGGATGGTGGCCGTCTGAATTATGCAAACTTTATAATCCTTAACTTGGGATCCACCAGTTCCGATTATCGAAACGAGAATCGTTTAAACTGTTCTAAAGGACAAGGCCCGTTCGAAAATAAGAGTTTATTTTGTAATATTATAGTGGAGAAGGGACCTGCCTGCTGAGCCGTTTCGGTTACTAGACAAGATGGCAACTGATCTCTCGTTCTGACCTATATTTCACCAATTTGAGTATGCTGCATGCAATATAGTCTACTGATAGAAATAATGTGAACTTTGTATGAAATGGGTTATAATGAATATACCCTAGGTATACTCCAGTGTAGAAATAATTTAGTCAGTCATTATATGCTAAGACGTTGTATGTAAATCAATTGATAACGTTTGGCTTGGGAGGACATGCTTGAATCTGTATTTAGAGCTTTGATCTTTCACTCGGCCGGCCGGGGCTCAAAACCCATCAGAGTTGTATTCTTTTTGCTTGACTTTTTTATATTCTTTGATTTTCAAGTACTATACCCTTCCGCGTTCTTCTAGGATGCCGACTCTCACTCGGGTGGTGCTCTGTTCGGGGTGGCTCTAATTTATACTAAACATCCTAGGAATATTGTCACAGGATCACAGGTGGCTTATCTTAAAATCAGTAGGTCAGAGAACTCCTAATATAAAATAATTTATTTCACAAAAACATCATCTCCCTTTTCTCCCAACCACAGACAAATAAAATAAAATCAACTCCCTTAAATTACTGAAAAACAACAATATCAAGAAAAATGCAAATTATGTTTCACACTGGCTGAAACCAGGAATAGAAAATAGTCTATTTTACTGCAGTCCACTGCTTCAAGTCCAAGGGGTATTGTCAACAGACTTAATTCAAATAACTATGGCTTAAATAAACCAGCCATTCTATCACAATAATATTGCGCACTCATTTTTATAACTTGCAAAACTTGTTCTTTGGGAAATCGGACACGTCTATTCGTACAATCATCATCTTTCCTCACAAGAGTCAGATAATGAAGGCAATAGGTTTATTCTAGGTTACGGGCAGGTGTGTTTGTATAACTTAAAAGCAATTACTTCACTCAGAGCTATAACTCCGTTAATTATGGTAAAATAAACAAGTCAACATACATGAAGCATCAAATAAATACTTCGGCTGCCGGTGCGCCGTGACTACTAATAAACAACAACATCATAATGAATGCACTCCAAAAATAATGACAAATTATAACCCATCGCTTCCTGAAGCGGCACACTAAAGAAACCCCGGGGAGTTGGACTGCATCCCTTCATATAATACAATGCCAAACTCGACCTTGTGACAGACGTGCTTTCACCATGCTAACCGGCAGGCCAGCACAACCTTCTTGGCTGCTTTGAGAATTCAGACGGCTAACCAATTTCTACCTGCTTCTTAAGACTCCCTTTTACCTGCCTTGGGCTCGAGCAATTCAACCTCTTTCCGACGGAGCTAAAGTGGGCTCTCATCAGCTAATGAATTCAATCATATTACTTACCATTTATATATCGTCGAAGAATGCGGGAATACCACCTCCGCTATTATTTCACTCACCATTATATCATCGAAGAACGCGGGAATACCACATCCGCTTTATTTCTGCTCGACCCAAGATCGACTCTTAGCCTCATCTGAATACATCTCATACTACCCTGTAGCCATTCATGTCTTACCACTTGTACCTTCGCGTGATAATCACTTACCACTTTCATTACTCTCATAATTTCATTGTCACTTACCGGTCTTGTCACACTATCGAGTGGTCTTCCCCATTTAGCTTTTACAATTACATTGTGCATAAGCACTATCAAACAAATATTCCCTTGACTGTGCATTCACAAAGATAAATGACATCCCAAAAAACAAAACCATATTTAAAAATAACACTTTGATGCTCATATACTCATTACATTATAAAACACACAAAATTCTCATTACTGATAAACACACAAATCTACACAACATGCCCGGTATGCCTAAAATACCTATTTTTATCATAACTGCTTATGATCGAGATAGACTTATCCGACCCCAATAATGGGAAACATTATGACCCTCATGCCCCATACAATATTTACTTATCTCTCATATTTCCTGATGCGGTTCTGGTCCAGGATATCAGTCTTCTTCAATAGTTGATTCATCTTGATGGGAGGAGAATTTACACACGGTTTTTCTCAAAATTTCACCAAAACAAAGGTCCACTGTGAATTATTACCATTAACAAAATGCACGGTTCTCGTACATGAAGCTCCTATCTCATATAGCTATCATTACAACTGCGTCATACTGTTATGATATGCACTGTTCTACATTGCACTCGCGAATACTTAGCGATGTTCAATTTCGGAGGTATGCTAGCTCCTACTTATAACTTGTAACAATGTTAATTATTCTTATGCCTCAACGCAGGCTCTCGCGTTCACAGCGTATATTAAGACTTATAAAACTTGTAAAATGTTAATTTCTGAACGCTCAGGGCACGGGCTTTCGCCTTTGACGATGCCCCAAAGTATACTTATAGAACTTGTAAAAATCACCGTATTGTCCGAAGGCTCGCGGCACGGGCTACCGCCGCTGATGTTGCCCCAGAGTAGACTAACTTCGCTGTGTTTCAATCCATTATTTATACGATTTCTCTTAAAGGGACGTGGAGTAGGGGGTTCTCAGAATTTATTTCCAAAATAATACTCACATGAATATGTGAACTAGCTCCTTAGAACGTCCTCATTCCCAATGTCTCAATGACTCCTTCATATTCAAAATTCGATCGTAGGATCGTTAGATAATGAGCTCCGTAATTTGTTTCATTGTCCCTCAATTTCGGCGGGATTTGATCGCGTCTAGCGTCTCTCACTGCCATTGGTCGTTTCAAATCCACCCCCTGATTTCATTTTAATTCTGGCAAAAATCACAGAATAATCCGATTTAAATTTTGATGATATTTCTGAGAGGCTGGGATCATCCCCTATACGATGGTATAACTCCTGTCTCTGTATCCTAATTGCTGCTCTAATTCCTTTCAAATGGGCGGGGTTTATTTGGTAGGTAATCGTTGAGTTTTCTGCATTTGCCCGCGCAGTTGAACGACCTTCGCGCGTTGTCTGGCACATTTGGTGTCCAGATGTGGATTTTCTCTTTCCTGCCACCTTTGTTCGCGCTGGGAGAAAGCTCCTTCAAGTCACGTACTAACCGTCCTTTTGTCCTTCTAGTTTCACAAGCAACTTCCATTCTCACATCGGCTTTGAGACATGACTTAAATTTTGTTGGAATAATATGTGGACTTTATGCTATCAGATATGCATAAAGGTCACAGTACTGAGACGTTATAAAATAGAGCGTTTTATTGTTCATCTTGCAATGGAAAATATACAGGCTGTATTTTAATAACCGACAAGAAAAAAAGGGATGCTCTGCGTGTTATGTAAATTACGATGCCGCAATCGGATTGGCGGAGCAAATTTTTCCCTTCCAGATAATGAGTTTACTTAGTTACTTCCGGGCGCGCGATTCGAATCTAAGAACTGGCCGTATTTGCTGACCCAGAGAGCAAGCCGCTAGCCACAGCTGTGCTTCAAGCAAGGGAAGGGAGTGTGCTAGATGGAGACTGAGATATGCTGGCGGGAATGCGCAAGTTTCCTCGTTCGCTTCGGCTTGCACTTTGGCTCAGCAAATACGGCGAGCCCGTCAATTTGAATCGCGCGCCCGGAAGTAACAAAGTAACCGCATTTTCTCGAAGGGAAAAATTTTCTCCGCCAACCCGAAAGCGGCTTCGTCTTTTACATAACACGCAGAGCTTCCCTGATTTTTTGTCGGTATAATTAAGATACACCCTGTATATTTAATTAAAACAAAGTTCACCACCAGATCTGCACGAATGACATCTACTAGCAACCAGTTGACCTATGCGTGAGCTAACCACGGCCTACTAGAAGTGAGCTGCGCTCTATATCAGCCTTGACATTTCCAGTGAACCCATGCATACGGTATAATAAAACTTTCTTCTTATTGCTGATAGAGCGCACTCGCCCCCCAAGGATAGGCGCGATTAAAAATTAGCTATGCAGAAGGTTTATTAAATGTGTTTCTCCCAGTGATACGTTAGACCAACGAAGTTTTGATTCAGTTTCAATTATTGTAAGTAGTCGATGTTAATATAACTTACTGAATTCCCACGTTGTTTGGAGTGTTTGCTGATGAAATTGTAAAATGCTGGGGTAAATTATAAACTATGTTTTGAACGTCGCTGCTCAAATCCAGTATGTCATATTGTTGTGTGCCATTCCGCTCTTCGAATAGGAAGAAAAAAGGAGGTGGTAAGGACAAAGAGTTATAACTATGCCCATACATTTAGGAGAAAGTAAGCTAGGCTATATGTTCTTTGCTGAACATCTTGTTTTGTTTTGTTTTTGTTAGCTTTTTTGTTAGTTGCTTTTTTGTGTGTTTTAGTTAGTTACTCTATTATTGAATTATTTATTTTCTAAAGCATACAAGGAACCCTATTTTTGGTAGCGTATTAGGGTTATAGTTCAACAATTTTACAAAATATTTCCTACCTGGATTACATTATAATAATTTATGGAAGATATGAAGGATGAATGTAAGAAAATGAAATTAACAACATGATTTTTAAATACACGATACAGATGTTTTAGCACTTCATTATTTCAGTAACTCAGATGACATTTATAACATATTGCAACCTTCAATAAAGCATGGTTTTCTCAAGAGTCATCTACGGGGTCGTGTTCAGTCCTGACTGCGTTACGCAGCAAAGTTCGCTTACAACAACACGCTCTAATGAATAGAAAGGTTCACGACAGAGGCTATACTAGAAATAAAATGAATAACTAGTAGAATAAAAGATATTTAATGACTGAAAATTATGTGCATAATAATAATAATAAATAAAAGAAATCCTCCCTGACTTTCACCCCCCAATAAAATAAATATAACACTGAGCGGTAGGAACTCGCTCGTCACAACAAGACAATATGAATGCAGCTTCACACAAATAATTAATCATAACATAAACTTTGAGCGGTAAGAACTCACTCGTCACAACATATCGATACAAGTCCATTTATCCTGGTCAAGAATTTTATATAATGTGTGGTGTACTGCTCGTTAATAAGAAACTGAGTACTGATGCGAGTCCGTTTACAACTGAAACAGTCATGTTGCTTACGGAGTTGAATCTTTTAAATCACGCTACGGCTATGGGACCCACCCTTAATTAATACACTATAATTACTACTGACACATACAAGATGTAATAATATAAAAAGAATGAAGAATCTCCCTGAGATTCTAGCTGGTGCCAGAGAACACGGAATAAAAGAGCATGCCAGAAATAGGCCAAAACGCGCTCATCATAACTTGGGAACATAGCCTCGCGCACCCTAACTTGACACGGGTCATAGAACGCGTAAAATAAACACTCAAAAATTGAACCAACAACAACAAAATACAAGCCTAACGACTGAAAAACTATGTTTACATTTTTATAAAACGCCAGACAAACACGAGTTTCGGAAGCTTCCTTACAACTATGGACAGCACCCATTTAATCAATCAATACTCATTATAACCGATCAGGTTTTGTGAATTTAAACAAGGTCTAAAATTAACGTACAGGATCCAAGCCTGTTACTAATGACAAGTCGCGTTATCTGATTTGAGCGCGCCCCTCTTGTATGAGTCAACACTGCCTCAAATATCTCTCTCAGTCACTCAAGCCAGGTGCAGTTTCCCTCTGGAAACTCCAACTACCTCACTCATCCACTTGGATGGCAAGAAACACAAATATATACCACAAGTCCAGCCTCGCGAGGTCATGAACTGGGCTAATGTGGAGTAAGTCAGAATAATCACCATGATATATTCTCGCTAGCACATCATAAAAATCACACAACGCACCAAAAGCTTGGATTGACTCTCATAAACATATCACTGGGTCGGCTCAAAACAGATCAACAATATTGCGTCCATGACACATTTTAAAAAAATACACAACAAAAACTCGGGTGCAAAGTGCCATCCCGTTCAGCTCTGCTGAAAATGCAACTATCAAAATAATCCTGATCCGTCATAAAATTCTACTCACAAATAATCTTTACCCTCCAAATTCTATTTTTAATCTCAAAATTAATTCAGTTCCATTTTTGTTATAAGGCATACCTCAGAATAAGCATGCTTGGCCGCGATTTACGCAAGCGAACGCGAGCACGAGCAGCGGGTCGCCCCGTATAGTTGAACTAACACAAATCACCATATTTACAAATTACACAACGCTCGGCTTGTCCCATATTTAACATGTCAGTAAACAAGAACTAATAATCTACATTACCAAACAAGCAAACAAATATCTACAAAATATATCCCATAATACCATAGCTGATTTTAATAAATAAATAAATTCATTTGTACTCAATTCTTTAAAACAGCGTCAGGAAAACGTCTGCAGCCATCTCCTTTAAGATGTTTATCTCGTCATCGACATCTTCTGGCAAATGTCCTGCTGGTTCCAAGATCCGGTCTCGTTCTTAGACATCATTTCGTGCTGAATTAAATAAAGTTTTGTCAGATACACACACGATATATTTCCTACTACATTCACCTATCAAGTACTAAATTCCTTGACAGTCTATTTGGTGAATTAT
The DNA here is from genome assembly GCA_946902985.2 of Meconema thalassinum. Taxonomy (NCBI): domain Eukaryota; kingdom Metazoa; phylum Arthropoda; class Insecta; order Orthoptera; family Tettigoniidae; genus Meconema; species Meconema thalassinum. The sequence goes on from OX336391.1 coordinate 304,755,978, forward strand.
TTCGATGAACTAGTCCTACTGTTTGTGCTGGGACTACAAATAAATCACTGAAGTTATACTTATAACTTGACGAAACTGTTCCATGTTCAAAATAAAATCAACGTCACGTTATCAGACGCACGAATTAAAGAGTGTGAACGTTACGTCCTCAGACGCACAAAAATAAGTGTATGACGTTACGTCCTCAGACGCTCGAAAATAAGTCATTCTCTCGAAGCATCCTGGATCCTTATAAATGAAATTGACTAGGGTAGGTGTGGAAGGGGATTTATGAGAAAATATTCCATAATAATTATCAGACTAGCATGCGATCGGTATCATTGAGTTCGTAGCGATGTGGAGGTTACGATTATGCTGTAGCCGGCTCGAATCGATCGTGGAATTAATCTGTAGATAACTCCCGCGTTAATCTACCAGGGTGCGTTATCAAGCCGAGTTGCCGCTAAAACAAGGCGTCTTGATATTATTGGCCCAGACTCTTGTATGTTTTTGCGCGCTTTTACATGTATTTCTGCAGTAGGGAGTGGTTAATATGATGATTGACCAATTGCCTCGTAGCATTTGATTTTCTTCTTGGCGCCAACCTTCATAGCAACAGGCCATAATGTGCGTGCCCAAGCCGTCTCCGCGCTAAAAGTTGCACCTGTCCTATGTGTCAAGAATATTTATGCTTCTTCTTAAAAATACCACAGGAGCTTAAACCATTGTGTCCTCTCGGCCACTGATTTCTCAATATTTCCCAACACCGTCTGGCTCTCATATCTGCTGTCTGTACAAATGTATCAAAAGATGATGAATAATTATTAGAATCCTTTATACAGCCTGTGGATAAAAGGTTCAATATATTTCTCCTTCAAAAACAGTGCAGGCGAAAAGCAGATGATGTACATTTTGGGAGGATCTACAAAAGCATATATAAACATTTAGAATTGTGATAAGAAATCGTTCGAAGTATGACGTGAATTTCCCATGTCCAGATAAGCATTGAGTATGCCCAAAGTTCGGAACTAGTATTTTAATTTGAAATGGATCCTGAATCTCAGGAAAACTCCTAGTATACCGGCCATCAGTTTGAGAGTTGTAAGCTTCCTCAACAGTGATATCTTTGGTGGACACTAACACATAGTTACTCTAATATTTCAACTTTCCTATTATCCTAAGTATAACATTAATTAGGCAACTTGTGAGTGAATACTGCCACCCTGCTCTCAGCTTGTTATGTAAGTTGGGCCGCGTGTATCCCAGGGGATAGTGGATATAATGGATGAGCTGGCCTTGTGTCCATCCATTACTCGCTAGCATAACTTAGCAGCCGGTCTATTAGTACCAGATTGATCACATCATCGATCAGTACGTCGTCAGTGTGTGCCCAATGAGGTGGACCGCAGAGATTCCGTAGTTTTTCAAATGGTTGTATTTACGTAAACCAAAATATGTACACTTGTTTGTCATGTTGTGGTCGTCAAAACGGAGAACACATTTGCTGTTGTTATTAATGATGATGTGGTTGCTTATCATTTAAAGGATTGGGACATGCACTTCATCAGCGCTGCATACTTGTGTGAGTATGGATTTTTTGTTGTTGTTTATTAGGAGCTTTGACATCGTGGTGATGGGTTTGCTCTTCGATGAGTGCATAGAAGTTGTCTGAAAACCTGTGTCACTGTGATGTCTGTATTAAAGTGTGAACTTGAAATCAAGACAGTACTTGGGTAGGAAGTGGCCGTGGCCTTACGTTAGGTACCATCCCGGCATTAGCCTGGAGTAGAAGTGGAAAACCACAGCAAACCACTTCCAGTATAGCTGTGGTAGTAATCTAACCCACCTCTTCTCAGGTTTGCCTCACTAGGGTGAATGTTAACTCATTCAAGCGCTCAGAATAGAACTTAATTCTTGGCAGAGACGAGAATCGAACCCAGGCCTCCATGGTGACAACCAAGAACTACGCAACGTGGTGGACAGTATTGAATTTGACTTATACCATGATTAAACAAGTAGTTCCGTGAAGAACTAAAGCCTATTTTCATCTATCCTACCTATGTTAATTGCCACTATCAACATACAAAATTTCAGTTTGATTGCTGTAATAGATTCGTAGATATTGAGAACCGTCTAATATTACGCACGGTCGCCTTGGAAATTTATATATGTAGGTCTTAATGTTATGCACTGTTACATGAAGATTATTGTGTACGTGTAGTATTCAAACTTCAATCGCATGATTAGGACACAAGAAGTAAAGACGAGATTTTAAAATTTCGCATAGCTGCCATCTTGTGGTTAAGGAAACAATTGAAATAAATTAGATGTCAGTGGATTAACATTTGTATCAGGATTTACTGTACCAAGCTTCACTGCACTCGGATGGTTAAGTTGCGAGAAACGTCCATGTGAATATATATATTTCGCATCGCCGTCATGTTGGATTTGTGATCACCAGGTTATTGAAAATCCTATAGGTGAACTTATATTCATAGCCCCTATGAACATTAACAAGTAGTTCCGTGAAGAACTATACAGCCTATTTTCATATATCCTACTTATGTTAATTGCCACTATCAACATACACAATTTCAGTTTGATTGCTGTAATAGATTCGTAGATATTGAGAACTGACTAAATACTTCGGATGGTCGCCATGTTCAATTTTATATATGTAGGTCCTAGAGTTATGTACTGTTACATGCAGATTATTGTGAACGTGTAGTATTCAAACTTCAATCGCATATTTAGGACACAAGAAGTAACAAGTAGATTTAAAAATTTTTCACAGCTGCCATCTTGAGGTTATGGAAACAATTGAAATAAATTAGATGCCAGTGGATTAACATTCGTATAAGGATTTACTGTACCATGTTTCACTGCACGCGGATGGTTAAATTGCGAGAAACGTCCATGTGAATATTTATAATTCGCGTCGCCGCCATGTTGGATTTGTGATCACCAGGTTATTTAAAGTCCTATAGGTGAACTTAAGTTCATAGCCCCCATGGACATTAAAAATGCAGTTTGATTGCTAAAATAGATTCGTAGATATTCAGTATCGTCTTAATATTTCGGATGGTCGCCATGTTGGATTGTTAAATGTATAGGCCATAGAGTCATGTACCATTAAAGGAAAATTATTGCGTAGGTTCATTATTAAAACTTTCACTTCGATCGCATGACTACATCACAAGAAATAAAAACTTAATTTTAAAATTCGCACTGCCGCCATTTTGAGGTTATTTAAACAATTGAACTAAATTAGATACCAGTGGATTACAATGTGAATAAATATTTCCTGTACCAGGTTTCAGTGCGCTTGGAACATTAAATCGCGAGAAAGGTCTATTTAAAATTTTCAAATTCGCTTGGCCGCCATATTCGTTTTGTAGTTAACCGGTTTTTGAAAGTCTTATAGATGGACTTCCAGTAGTGCCCTTTATCTCCGTACAAAATTTTAGGGAGATACCGCTAATAGTTTCAGAGATATAGAACGCCGGTGAAATATTTCGCACATCCGCCATCTTGTGATTATGTAAACAATTGAACGAAGTTAGATGTCTGTGCATTAAAATGTATATAGACATATACTGTACCAAGTTTCATTGCGTTTGGTTGGCCAAATCGCGAGAAACGTCTATTTAAAAGTCGCAAATTCGCTTGGCCGCCATGTTGGTTTTGTAGTTACCAGGTTTTAAAGGGTCACATAAGTGAACTTATAGTAGTTCCCTCTATCACCATAGAAAATGTCAGGGTAATATCGGTAATAGTTTCGGAGATATTGAAAGCTGGTGAAATATTTCGCACAGCCACCTTGTTGGATTGGTGAGTCGTAACAAAATTTGAAGGGCACGGTCGAGGTCGCCCGGAATAGTGCTATGAACTTTCCGAGTTTCATTGAAATCGCTCCTGCCGTTTAGATTTTATTAGGGGGGACACACACACACACGAATCACACAAACACACACGCACACCCACACGGACAAAAGGTGATCTCATAAGCCTATTTTTTCAAAATTGAAAATAGGCTAAAAAATCAGTTTGATTGCTGTAATAGATTCGTAGATATTGAGAACCGTCTAAATATTTCGGATGGTCGCCATGTTGGATTGTTATATGTATAGGCCTTAGAGTCATGTACCATTAAAGGAAAATTATTGCGTAGGTTCATTATTCAAACATTCACTTCGATCACATGATTACGACACAAGAAATAAAAACTTAATTTTAAAATTCGTACAGCCGCCATCTTTATGTTATGTCAACAATTGAACTAAATTAGATACCAGTACATTACAATGTGTATACACATTTGCTGTACCAAGTTTCATTGCGTTTGGATCATTAAATCGCGAGAAACCATCTCCTGGCACTATACAGCCCATGAAGGGCCTAGGCCGACCAAGCGACCGCTGCCCAGCCATTTGGCCTGCAGATATTGCGGACGCGTGATCAGCGCATCGGGTCCCCTCGGCCGTTAATCTGGGTTTTCGTGATCGGGGCGCTGCCTCACTGTCAGACAGGTACTCGTTTGTCCTCACGAGGCTGAGTGCACCCCGTTTCAACCCTCACGTCAGTTTTAAAATCCCTGACGGAGCCGGGTATCGAACCCGGGGCCACCAGGTGAGAGGCAGGCGCGCTACCCCAACACCACGGGGCCGGAGAGAAAAGTCTATTTAAAAAAAAATGGGGTTCGCTTGGCCGCCATGTTCCCTTTGTAGTTACCGGTTTTTCACAGTCTCATAGATGAACTTCCAGTAGTGCCCTTTATCTCCGTACAATATTTCAGGGTGATACCGGTAATAGTTTCAGAGATATAGAATGCCGGTGAAATATTTCGCACAGCCGCCATCAATAGGTTACGTAAACAATTGAACGAAGTTAGATGTCGGTAAATTACAATGTTTATAAACATACACTGTACCAAGTTTCATTGAGTTTGGTCGGTTAAATCGCGGAAACGTCTATCTATAAGTCAAAAATTTGCTTTTCCGCCATGTTGGTTTTGTAGTTACCAAGTTTTTAAAAGTCACATAGGTGAATTCATAGTAGTTTCCTTTATCACCGTATAAAATTCCAGGGTGATATCGGTAATAGTTTCGGAGATATTGAATGCTGGTGAAATCTTTCGCACAGCCGCCATGCTGGATTGGTAAGACGTAACAAAATTTGAAGGGCACGGTCGGGGTCGTACGGAATAGTGCTATGAACTTACCGAGTTTCTTTGTAATCATTCCAGCCGTTTAGATTTTACTAGCAGGTACTCGCGGCTTAGCCCGCGATCAAGACAATGGGGACGATGCATTATTGCTGATAATTGGTCTATTCTATTACAGCAATCGCGGCTATAGGTGTGTCCATCCTAATTCTGAATATTCTGATACAAACAGTATATTGATATGATCAGCAAAGTGGGAATTTTATCGAGTTGTGAACGTCTGCAGGGTTCGTTGTTACATTATGTTAACACATTTTAAAATTACGTTTATGGTTTTGCCATCTTCTGCTGAGACATAACGATTTTGTTGTCCGGATGCTCGCGAGCACGCCACATACCGTTGGCCATGGGAAAAAATTGTTTTGTCTAAATGTACACGTGCTACTGTTAAGTGTGTGTCATTGCGCTTCGTTAAAGAAATTGCGAATATTGTTTGAAGAGGGAACTGCACTCTCGCACACTGGAATGGCAAATCTATCGTAATATGGGGAATTAAATGTATTCTTACTTAAGCTATTCTGGATGTAATTTGGCCATACTAATTGATGATTTGAACGTAAACATATCCCTATTAATAGACCTATAGTTAAATATCGCTCACCTTGGCCGCTGATGTACATTATGCAGTCTCTTCCAGTGTTACATACCAGGGATTGAAATTCTCCAAAGACCTTTGCCCCACATGCCTCTCTAAGTAATTAAAATTCCTGATTGTTGTTGTTTGAGTCTTCAGTTTTTTAACTGGTTTGATGCAGCCTTCCATGTATCCCTCTCCTGAGCTACTCGTTTCATTTCTACTTAGCTACCACACCCTACATCCGAGGCAATCTGTTTAACCCTGGTTTACCCCTACAGTTCTAGTCTGCGACCCTCCCATCCATAACTACTGTCGACCAAACTATTATGTGTACTCGAGTTTGAAGTTTGTTTGTGAAGTAACCGATAGTCCTATATAAAATCCAATAACATCATCATTTTCGTCGTTCTATTTTACGTTAGATCATGTAGGTTTGGAATTTAAAATTTATATTTTAATATTTTTTATCACAGTTGGAACACAAGAAGTGCCTGTTTTTAAGCATTTTTCAACCATGCGTCACATTTAAGAATTATTATCTCACAAACCCGTCATCAGATCGAATCCAAATTTTAACACAACATACACTGGAATGTTGTATAACAGGTTTATTAATCTTTTTGACTCTGAGAGTCGCACATTTTTTCCGTATTGACTGAAATATACTAAGAACAAAGTTCCAACTGGTTCCGCCTCGTCAATACTGTTTATTAAAATGTCGTGATACAATCACCTGTCTTTTAACACATCACATGGTACATGTTTCAACGTCTAACACGTATTGACGTCTTCATCAGCCTAAATATTTGTGCAGCACTTAAAACATTCCCTTTATCTACTGGGTGTAGTTAAAAATTGTACATAAAAACACACATGGATCACTGTAACACATTAAAAGTTGTTAAAACATTTTCTTATGTTAAAAGCTTAATAAAAATCCGCAGCCGGGCTTGGCAGTCTTTCTTGGCTTATATCTAATGTTGGTTTCCAAAAGCCCAAGCAAGGGGTGACCATTCCCAACTGGAAAGAAATGAAACTGCGTATGAGAGAAAGAAGTAGTAGATAAAATAATACTTTAAAAACCCTAAATGTTATATAAAGACTTACGATGTAATGCGGCAATGAGCTAACAGGGCCGTGCTGAGTCGGACGGAGACAGTGCTGTACTGAAACGGTGTGTCAACATGGAAGCAACAAGCAAGACAATAGGGGCGGAAGAGGAGAGGAGTGAGAGTTCGGGAGTGTTTTGGTTAGGAGTGGGGAAGGGGGGGGGGGAGGGGGGGGGGGTATGGAGTAAGTTTAGGGGAAGGTAACATGGATCAACGGTTGTGGATTTAGTTTCTATGGTGGTTTATATTTTGTTTTGTAATGGATTAACGTTTCATAGAGTACGTTGTTTTCGAAATGAATCTCATTAAGATTCGTTAGGGGGGCGATCTTTTGGGCTAAATCGATTTCAATTTCTTCTAAGATGTTCATTGTAGTTCCTTTATTTGCTCGATGTAAGATTCTCATATCGTTGTTAATGTCTGTGAACTCATGTTTGGTATCTTTCATATGATTTGCCATGGCGGAAGATTTATTGTATTTAATGGCATTGAAATGCTCCCCATATCTTGTTATCAATGCTCTACCTGTTTGTCCACAATAATTAGCGTCGCATTTAGCACATTTCAACATATACACACCTGATTTACTGAATTTGTTCGTATGGTTCAATTTATTAGTATTGAATAAAATATTATTGTTTGTGTTGGAAGTTCTATATGCTATTCTTAGTCCACACTTTTTGAAAATGTTTGAAATACTATAAGTTTTGGTGCTGAAATACGTGAAAGTCGCGTATTTGGGCTGCTCTTTTTGTTCCGGCGTTAGGCGGGTGACCGGTTTGTTTTTAAGCTTACTGATAATATTGTTGAAAAACAGGGATGTGAATCCGTTTACCTTGGCAATCTGTTTAATGATTTTTATTTCTTCATTTAGATCTGTTTTGCTTAAAGGAAGGGAAAAGGCTCTGCTGATCATACTATAAAAGGCGGCTTTCTTTTGACTGCCCGGGTGGTTAGAGTCATTTCTTATTGTCGTGTGGGTCTGGGTTGGCTTTCTAAAAACTTTATTGGTTAACCGGTTATTATTTAAACAAACTGTAGTGTCAAGGAAGTTGATTTTACTGTTTACGGCTGATTCAGAGGTGAATTGTATGCTTTTATCCAAACCGTTTAATTTTTGCACGAGTCCTTTATATTTAAAATAGTATCATCGATTATTACAAACACGTCATCCACGTATCTACCCCAGTAATGTATACTCTCAGAGTCAAAAAGATTATGAAGCAGGCCAAGCTAACTGCGCTAAAAAGGCGCGTTATAAATATAAAGATCTCAAAATTAAATTGGCCAGCACTGTCAAGGACATCGCCTTTTTAAGGAAATGCAGAGAACATAACATAACACCGTCACATTTTAAATCTTACCAGAAAAAGGGCCCATTAAATAAATATGAAGCCAGAACACAGAGGATAATTAATAGTAGAGTTTTCCAAAGAGAAATTAAATTTCTTTATATCAGGAAGAACAATCTTAATAACAAACTTTATCGTGCACACCTAGAAGCTTCAAATCTATCCAGTAAGAAGGACTGGGATAGATATTCATTTACTGTAAATCAAATCTTATTTGCGAAAATCAATAGGAAAGTACAGTCGCTAGAAAATAAATTCAGAAACCTACAAAATAAATTCAATAAAGTCAGGGATGCGAATGAACAAGTTAACAATAGGCTGTTTACCTCAGTGCAATTTTCTCCACCTGTCAAAAACTTATCAAGTGTTCCATTTGACGATAATGAACTCGAAATTCTAGGCAAGGGGCCCAAACACAACTGGGAATGTAACCTCAATGACAGAACGCTAACCACTTTAGTAGTGGAAGCAGAAACAGCCATACGTAGGCTTCCTCTTGATAAACAAAAAGAAGTCAGATACACGACTAACAAAGAAATTCAAAAAATAGTTAAAACTAACACAAAAAACAACAAAAATTCGAATCTAAATAAACTTAAAGAATTGAAAGAGAAAATAAATAATAGCGATGTAATTGTTACTAAAGCAGATAAGGGTAACACGGTCGTGCTGATAGATAAGGAGGTATATGTCAACAACACACACAATTTCCTCAGCAGCTCGAGCTTTGAAGAGGTTAAGAAAGACCCCACCCTATCTATACAGAGAAAATTGAAAAATATTTTGAAAACCTCCATGTTTATTATCAATGAAAAACAAACTAGTAAGTTAACCAATATGAACCCGGGATTACCAACTTTGAAAGCGCTCCCCAAAATTCATAAAGAAGGAATTCCAATAAGACCTGTCATTAATTTCAGAAACAGTCCCCTTTACAGAACCGCCAAATTTTGTCAGCAGTTCCTTGAAAGACATTACATTTTTAAAGCAAATAAATCCCTGAAAAACACACTCAATTTCTGCGAAGAAACCATGAAACTTACCTTAATGAGCAAACACTCCATGCATAGCGTAGACGTGAAAATATGTACACAAACATCCCAATTGCACCATCGCTCAATGTCATTAAACAAAATTTGTCTAACAACAGTATATTGTCAAAAGTAGAAATTAACGAATTCATGACGCTATTAGAATTCACACTCACAAATAATTTTTTCACTTTTAACAATAGGATCTATAAACAAAAAGAAGGACTCTCAATGGGATCTCCGCTATCTGGTTTAGTAGCTAACATATATCTTGACCATCTGGAACACGAAGAAATAGTAGGCAAAATTGACGGTATACATTACTGGGGTAGATACGTGGATGACGTGTTTGTAATAATCGATGATACTATTTTAAATATAGAAGGACTCGTGCAAAAATTAAACTGTTTGGATAAAAGCATACAATTCACCTCTGAATCAGCCGTAAACAGTAAAATCAACTTCCTTGACACTACAGTTTGTTTAAATAATAACAGGTTAACCTATAAAGTTTTTAGAAAGCCAACCCAGACCCACACGACAATAAGAAAAGACTCTAACCACCCGGGCAGTCAAAAGAAAGCCGCCTTTTATAGTATGATCAGCAGAGCCTTTTCCCTTCCTTTAAGCAAAACAGATCTAAATGAAGAAATAAAAATCATTAAACAGATTGCCAAGTTAAACGGATTCACATCCCTGTTTGTCAACAATATTATCAGTAAGCTTAAAAACAAACCGGTCACCCGCCTAACGCCGGAACAAAAAGAGCAGCCCAAATACGCGACTTTCACGTATTTTAGCACCAAAACTTATAGTATTTCAAACATTTTCAAAAAGTGTGGACTAAGAATAGCATATAGAACTTCCAACACAAACAATAATATTTTATTCAATACTAATAAATTGAACCATACGAACAAATTCAGTAAATCAGGTGTGTATATGTTGAAATGTGCTAAATGCGACGCTAATTATTGTGGACAAACAGGTAGAGCATTGATAACAAGATATGGGGAGCATTTCAATGCCATTTAATACAATAAATTTTCCTCCATGGCAAATCATATGAAAGATACCAAACATGAGTTCACAGACATTAACAACGATATGAGAATCTTACATCGAGCAAATAAAGGAACTACAATGAACATCTTAGAAGAAATTGAAATTGATTTAGCCCAAAAGACCGCCCCCCCCCTAACGAATCTTAATGAGATTCATTTCGAAAACAACGTACTCTATGAAACGTTAATCCATTACAAAACAAAATATAAACCACCATAGAAACTAAATCCACAACCGTTGATCCATGTTACCTTCCCCTAAACTTACTCCATACCCCCCCCCCCCTCCCCCCCCTTCCCCACTCCTAACCAAAACACTCCCGAACTCTCACCCCTCTCCTCTTCCGCCCCTATTGTCTTGCTTGTTGCTTCCATGTTGACACACCGTTTCAGTACAGCACTGTCTCCGTCCGACTCAGCACGGCCCTGTTAGCTCATTGCCGCATTACATCGTAAGTCTTTATATAACATTTAGGGTTTTTAAAGTATTATTTTATCTACTACTTCTTTCTCTCATACACAGTTTCATTTCTTTCCAGTTGGGAATGGTCACCCCTTGCTTGGGCTTTTGGAAACCAACATTAGATATAAGCCAAGAAAGACTGCCAAGCCCGGCTGCGGATTTTTATTAAGCTTTTAACATAAGAAAATGTTTTAACAACTTTTAATGTGTTACAGTGATCCATGTGTGTTTTTATGTACAATTTTTAACTACACCCAGTAGATAAAGGGAATGTTTTAAGTGCTGCACAAATATTTTGGCTGATGAAGACGTCAATACGTGTTAGACGTTGAAACATGTACCATGTGATGTGTTAAAAGACAGGTGATTGTATCACGACATTTTAATAAACAGTATTGACGAGGCGGAACCAGTTGGAACTTTGTTCTTAGTATAGGTTTATTAATGTTAAAATTTTTTGTGTCCAAGAAACAAAGTTGTTATTATTTTTGTAAGGTAACTTTTCCTCGGCTGGGGATGGTTTGAAAATGTAGTTCTTGGTCGCGTTGTAATCCTTATACATCAAAACGGTATGCTGTATGATTGTGAAATACGTAAATTAATTCACTTATTGTATATCGGTTTGTATTTGTACGGAGAATTAAGACATGGTTCACCAGTTAGCCGCTCCGGTGAAAGCAGTACATCATTGCCAAGATGGGCTACATCACGCGTCATGGCACGTCTCGCTCGGAAGTGATGGGCTCCATATCAGCAACGCTGTATAGCATTTCCCGGAGCGGCTAGCTGGTGAACCATGTCTTAATTCTCCGTACAAATACGAACCGATATAAAATAAGTGAATTAATTTACCTATTTCACAGTCATACAGCATAACTTTTTGATGTATAAGGATTACAACGCAACCAAGAACTACATTTTCCAACGACCCCGAGCCAAGAAAGAGTTACCTTACAAAAATAATAACAACATTCGTTCTTGAACACACAAAATTTTGAAATTAATAAACCAGTTATACAACATTCCAATGTATATTGTGTTAAAATTCGGATATGATCTGATTACGGGTTTGTGAGATAATAATTCTTAAATGTGACGCATGGTTGAAACACGCTTAAAAAGGGGCACTTTTTGTGTTTCAACTGCGATAAAAAATATTAAAATATAAATTAAAAATTCCAAACCTACATGAACTAACGTAAAATGGAACGTCGAAAATGATGATGTCATTGGATTTTATGAAGGTCTATTGGCTACTTCACAAACAACCTTCAAACTCGAGTGCACATAATATTTAGGTCGACAGTAAGCTTGCTATTCCTGGGTGTCATAATATGTGTCCTACCCTCCTATCTCTTCTCTTCATTAGCAGTCGCCAGAAACATCTATCCTCTCCCACTCGTCTTAATACCTCTTCATTTGTTACCCTAACTACCCATCTGATCATCATTCTCCCTTATCACCACATTTCAAAAGCTTCAATTCTCCTCTTTTCTGCTGCACCATTAGTCCATTAATACAACTCAGCAACTTTTCTAGGTTTAAGCCGTGCCTTCTGCGGGGATTCAATGGCCGTGAAAGACAAAACAACAACTTTATTGAAATAAGTTTGCCCAATTCCTCAGTAAGAGTAATTAAGAAACAATAATAATTAACGTGACAGCCGGTAGAATACGACACATTCGACTGTGAATCAACGTTGCAGATCATGGTTAAAAACGAAAAAGAGCAGATCAAAATTGGCAAACAAAAATATTCAGTTAAGAAAAAACAAATTTATAAAGTAAAGCATACCGTGCAAAATAGAAAGTATCTTAACATAGTAAATTCGAGTAAACGTCTGAAAGCTCGCTTACAACAACCAGCCGAAAGAGTATAAAATTAGACTCAAAATCACGATCGTATCCGAGCCCCAAAAGCAAACTCTATATATAAAATATATCTCATTCTACGCGTATCAATGCGAGGAGCAACGTTCGTGGTTGGAGGTGGGAACCGAACCCAGCGTTTTAAGGCCCTAAAACGAACGGTTTTCGAGATATTGCCAGAAACTATCCCCGGTCTGCGAAATTTCAGCGGTTGCCATAGTAACGTTGATCTGTTTCTCAGAGGGAACACAGTTAACTGGGAATATCTCCGAAACCGTTCATTTTAGGAACTTAAAAAGTGTGTTTCGGGGTCCCTGCAGGACCTCCGAGTATTGTTTCTCGTATGTGGCGGCTTTAAATGGGCTAAATCCGAACATTTTACCGACTGTCCTTGCTCAGTGCCAAAGGGCCGAAAAAAGTCACTTACAGATAGAATTTTCAAAAATCGTTTCTTATTGGGCCTCTACATACTCGGATCAACCAATATGCAAAATTTCAGCCTTCTAGGTCTAGTGGTTTGAGCCCTGCGTCGATGAGTCAATTTTGGATTGTCAATGCCAAAGGGCCAAAAAAGTCACTTAAAAATTGAATTTTCAAAAACCGTTTCTTAGTGAGCCTCTACATACTCGGATCAGCCAACATGCAAAATTTCAGCTTCCTAGGTCTAGTGGTTTGAGCCCTGCGGTGATGAGTCAGTTTTGGATTATATATAAGAGATGAGACTTTCCGAGTCGATTTGATCGTAGAAATATGGATTATAGCTCTTTTTGCACGTATCAATGTGAGGAGCAATGTTCGTGGTTTCCACTTCCAAGAAGTGGGAAACGAACCCAGGGTTTTAAGGCCCTAAAACGAACGGTTTTCGAGATATTGCCAGAAAACTATCCCCGGTATGCGAAATTTCAGCGGTTGCCATAGTAACGTTGATCTGTTTCTCAGAGGGAACACAGTTATCTGGGAATATCTCCAAAACCGTTCATCTTAGGAACTTAAAATTGTGTTTCGGGGTCCCTACAGGACCTCCGAGTATTGTTTCTCGTATGTGGCGGCTTTAAATGGGCTAAATCCGAACATTTTACCGACTGTCCTTGCTCAGTGCCAAAGGGCCGAAAAAAGTCACTTACAAATAGAATTTTCAAAAACCGTTTCTTATTGGGCCTCTACATACTCGGATCAACCAACATGCAAAATTTCAGCCTTCTAGGTCTAGTGGTTTGAGCCCTGCGTCGATGAGTCAATTTTGGGTTGTCAATGCCAAAGGGCCGAAAAAAGTCACTTAAAAAATTGAATTTTCAAAAACCGTTTCTTAGTGAGCCTCTACATACTCGGATCAACCAACAAGCAAAATTTCAGCTTCCTAGGTCTAGTGGTTTGAGCCCTGCGGTGATGAGTCAGTTTTGGATTAGTATATAAGAGATGAGACTTTCCGAGTCGATTTGATCGTAGAAATATGGATTATAGCTCTTTTTGCACGTATCAATGTGAGGAGCAATGTTCGTGGTTTCCACTTCCAAGAAGTGGGAAACGAACCCAGCGTTTTAAGGCCCTAAAACGAACGGTTTTCGAGATATTGCCAGAAAACTATCCACGGTCTGCGAAATTTCAGCGGTTGCCATAGTAACGTTGATCTGTTTCTCAGAGGGAACACAGTTATCTGGGAATATCTCCGAAACCGTTCATTTTAGGAACTTAAAAAGTGTGTTTCGGGGTCCCTACAGGACCTCCGAGTATTGTTTCTCGTATGTGGCGGCTTTAAATGGGCTAAATCCGAACATTTTACCGACTGACCTTGCTCAGTGCCAAAGGGCCGAAATAAGTCACTTACAAATAGAATTTTCAAAAACCGTTTCTTATTGGGCCTCTACATACTCGGATCAACCAACATGCAAAATTTCAGCCTTCTAGGTCTAGTGGTTTGAGCCCTGCGTCGATGAGTCAATTTTGGATTGTCAATGCCAAAGGGCCGAAAAAAGTCACTTAAAAATTGAATTTTCGAAAACCGTTTCTTAGTGAGCCTCTACAAACTCGGATCAACCAACATGCAAAATTTCAGCTTCCTAGGTCTAGTGGTTTGAGCCCTGCGGTGATGAGTCAGTTTTGGATTATATATAAGAGATGAGACATTCCGAGTCGATTTGATCGTAGAAATATGGATTATAGCTCTTTTTGCACGTATCAATGTGAGGAGCAATGTTCGTGGAAGTGGGAAACGAACCCAGCGTTTTAAGGCTCTAAAACGAACGGTTTTCGAGATATTGCCAGAAAACTATCCCCGGTATGCGAAATTTCAGCGGTTGCCATAGTAACGTTGATCTGTTTCTCAGAGGGAACACAGTTATCTGGGAATATCTCCGAAACCGTTCATTTTAGGAACTTAAAAAGTGTGTTTCGGGGTCCCTACAGGACCTCCGAGTATTGTTTCTCGTATGTGGCGGCTTTAAATGGGCTAAATCCGAACATTTTACCGACTGTCCTTGCTCAGTGCCAAAGGGCCGAAAAAAGTCACTTACAAATAGAATTTTCAAAAACCGTTTCTTATTGGGCCTCTACATACTCGGATCAACCAATATGCAAAATTTCAGCCTTCTAGGTCTAGTGGTTTGAGCCCTGCGTCGATGAGTCAATTTTGGATTGTCAATGCCAAAGGGCCGAAAAAAGTCACTTAAAAATTGAATTTTCAAAAACCGTTTCTTAGTGAGCCTCTACATACTCGGATCAGCTAACATGCAGAATTTCAGCTTCCTAGGTCTAGTGGTTTGAGCCCTGCGGTGATGAGTCAGTTTTGGATTATATATAAGAGATGAGACTTTCCGAGTCGATTTGATCGTAGAAATATGGATTATAGCTCTTTTTGCACGTATCAATGTGAGGAGCAATGTTCGTGGTTTCCACTTCCAAGAAGTGGGAAACGAACCCAGGGTTTTAAGGCCCTAAAACGAACGGTTTTCGAGATATTGCCAGAAAACTATCCCCGGTATGCGAAATTTCAGCGGTTGCCATAGTAACGTTGATCTGTTTCTCAGAGGGAACACAGTTATCTGGGAATATCTCCAAAAGCGTTCATTTTAGGAACTTAAAATTGTGTTTCGGGGTCCCTACAGGACCTCCGAGTATTGTTTCTCGTATGTGGCGGCTTTAAATGGGCTAAATCCGAACATTTTACCGACTGTCCTTGCTCAGTGCCAAAGGGCCAAAAAAAGTCACTTACAAATAGAATTTTCAAAAACCGTTTCTTATTGGGCCTCTACATACTCGGATCAACCAACATGCAAAATTTCAGCCTTCTAGGTCTAGTGGTTTGAGCCCTGCGTCGATGAGTCAATTTTGGGTTGTCAATGCCAAAGGGCCGAAAAAAGTCACTTAAAAAATTGAATTTTCAAAAACCGTTTCTTAGTGAGCCTCTACATACTCGGATCAACCAACATGCAAAATTTCAGCTTCCTAGGTCTAATGGTTTGAGCCCTGCGGTGATGAGTCAGTTTTGGATTATAAATAAGAGATGAGACTTTCCGAGTCGATTTGATCGTAGAAATATGGATTATAGCTCTTTTTGCACGTATCAATGTGAGGAGCAATGTTCGTGGTTTCCACTTCCAAGAAGTGGGAAACGAACCCAGCGTTTTAAGGCCCTAAAACGAACGGTTTTCGAGATATTGCCAGAAAACTATCCCTGGTATGCGAAATTTCAGCGGTTGCCATAGTAACGTTGATCTGTTTCTCAGAGGGAACACAGTTATCTGGGAATATCTCCGAAACCGTTCATTTTAGGAACTTAAAAAGTGTGTTTCGGGGTCCCTACAGGACCTCCGAGTATTGTTTCTCGTATGTGGCGGCATTAAATGGGCTGAATCCGAACATTTTACCGACTGTCCTTGCTCAGTGCCAAAGGGCCGAAAAAAGTCACTTACAAATAGAATTTTCAAAAACCGTTTCTTATTGGGCCTCTACATACTCGGATCAACCAACATGCAAAATTTCAGCTTCCTAGGTCTAGTGGTTTGAGCCCTGCGGTGATGAGTCAGTTTTGGATTATATATAAGAGATGAGACTTTCCGAGTCGATTTGATCGTAGAAATATGGATTATAGCTCTTTTTGCACGTATCAATGTGAGGAGCAATGTTCGTGGATTCCACTTCCAAGAAGTGGGAAACGAACCCAGCGTTTTAAGGTCCTAAAACGAACGGTTTTCGAGATATTGCCAGAAAACTATCCCCGGTCTGCGAAATTTCAGCGGTTGCCATAGTATCGTTGATCTGTTTCTCAGAGGGAACACAGTTATCAGGGAATATCTCCGAAACCGTTCATTTTAGGAACTTAAAAAGTGTGTTTCGGGGTCCCTACAGGACCTCCGAGTATTGTTTCTCGTATGTGGCGGCTTTAAATGGGCTAAATCCGAACATTTTACCGACTGACCTTGCTCAGTGCCAAAGGGCCGAAATAAGTCACTTACAAATAGAATTTTCAAAAACCGTTTCTTATTGGGCCTCTACATACTCGGATCAACCAACATGCAAAATTTCAGCTTCCTAGGTCTAGTGGTTTGAGCCCTGCGGTGATGAGTCAGTTTTGGATTATATATAAGAGATGAGACTTTCCGAGTCGATTTGATCGTAGAAATATGGATTATAGCTCTTTTTGCACGTATCAATGTGAGGAGCAATGTTCGGGGTTTCCACTTCCAAGAAGTGGGAAACGAACCCAGCGTTTTAAGGCTCTAAAACGAACGGTTTTCGAGATATTGCTAGAAAACTATCCCCGGTATGCGAAATTTCAGCGGTTGCCATAGTAACGTTGATCTGTTTCTCAGAGGGAACACAGTTATCTGGGAATATCTCCGAAACCGTTCATTTTAGGAACTTAAAAAGTGTGTTTCGGGGTCCCTACAGGACCTCCGAGTATTGTTTCTCGTATGTGGCGGCTTTAAATGGGCTAAATCCGAACATTTTACCGACTGTCCTTGCTCAGTGCCAAAGGGCCGAAAAAAGTCACTTACAAATAGAATTTTCAAAAACCGTTTCTTATTGGGCCTCTACATACTCGGATCAACCAACATGCAAAATTTCAGCCTTCTAGGTCTAGTGGTTTGAGCCCTGCGTCGATGAGTCAATTTTGGGTTGTCAATGCCAAAGGGCCGAAAAAAGTCACTTAAAAATTGAATTTTCAAAAACCGTTTCTTAGTGAGCCTCTACATACTCGGATCAACCAACATGCAAAATTTCAGCTTCCTAGGTCTAGTGGTTTGAGCCCTGCGGTGATGAGTCAGATTTGGATTATATATAAGAGATGAGACTTTCCGAGTCGATTTGATCGTAGAAATATGGATTATAGCTCTTTTTGCACGTATCAATGTGAGGAGCAATGTTCGTGGTTTCCACTTCCAAGAAGTGGGAAACGAACCCAGCGTTTTAAGGCCCTAAAACGAACGGTTTTCGAGATATTGCCAGAAAACTATCCCCGGTATGCGAAATTTCAGCGGTTGCCATAGTAACGTTGATCTGTTTCTCAGAGGGAACACAGTTATCTGGGAATATCTCCGAAACCGTTCATTTTAGGAACTTAAAAAGTGTGTTTCGGGGTCCCTACAGGACCTCCGAGTATTGTTTCTCGTATGTGGTGGCTTTAAATGGGCTAAATCCGAACATTTTACCGACTGTCCTTGCTCAGTGCCAAAGGGCCGAAAAAAGTCACTTACAAATAGAATTTTCAAAAACCGTTTCTTATTGGGCCTCTACATACTCGGATCAACCAACATGCAAAATTTCAGCCTTCTAGGTCTAGTGGTTTGAGCCCTGCGTCGATGAGTCAATTTTGGATTGTCAATGCCAAAGGGCCGAAAAAAGTCACTTAAAATTGAATTTTCAAAAACCGTTTCTTAGTGAGCCTCTACATACTCGGATCAACCAACATGCAAAATTTCAGCTTCCTAGGTCTAGTGGTTTGAGCCCTGCGGTGATGAGTCAGTTTTGGATTATATATAAGAGATGAGACTTTCCGAGTCGATTTGATCGTAGAAATATGGATTATAGCTCTTTTTGCACGTATCAATGTGAGGAGCAATGTTCGTGGTTTCCACTTCCAAGAAGTGGGAAACGAACCCAGCGTTTTAAGGCCCTAAAACGAACGGTTTTCGAGATATTGCCAGAAAACTATCCCCGGTATGCGAAATTTCAGCGGTTGCCATAGTAACGTTGATCTGTTTCTCAGAGGGAACACAGTTATCTGGGAATATCTCCGAAACCGTTCATTATAGGAACTTAAAAAGTGTGTTTCGGGGTCCCTACAGGACCTCCGAGTATTGTTTCTCGTATGTGGCGGCTTTAAATGGGCTAAATCCGAACATTTTACCGACTGTCCTTGCTCAGTGCCAAAGGGCCGAAAAAAGTCACTTACAAATAGAATTTTCAAAAACCGTTTCTTATTGGGCCTCTACATACTCGGATCAACCAACATGCAAAATTTCAGCCTTCTAGGTCTAGTGGTTTGAGCCCTGCGTCGATGAGTCAATTTTGGATTGTCAATGCCAAAGGGCCGAAAAAAGTCACTTAAAAATTGAATTTTCAAAAACCGTTTCTTAGTGAGCCTCTACATACTCGGATCAACCAACATGCAAAATTTCAGCTTCCTAGGTCTAGTGGTTTGAGCCCTGCGGTGATGAGTCAGTTTTGGATTGTATATAAGAGATGAGACTTTCCGAGTCGATTTGATCGTAGAAATATGGATTATAGCTCTTTTTGCACGTATCAATGTGAGGAGCAATGTTCGTGGTTTCCACTTCCAAGAAGTGGGAAACGAACCCAGCGTTTTAAGGCCCTAAAACGAACGGTTTTCGAGATATTGCCAGAAAACTAACCCCGGTATGCGAAATTTCAGCGGTTGCCATAGTAAAGTTGATCTGTTTCTCAGAGGGAACACAGTTATCTGGGAATATCTCCGAAACCGTTCATTTTAGGAACTTAAAAAGTGTGTTTCGGGGTCCCTACAGGACCTCCGAGTATTGTTTCTCGTATGTGGCGGCTTTAAATGGGCTAAATCCGAACATTTTACCGACTGTCCTTGCTCAGTGCCAAAGGGCCGAAAAAAGTCACTTACAAATAGAATTTTCAAAAACCGTTTCTTATTGGGCCTCTACATACTCGGATCAACCAACATGCAAAATTTCAGCCTTCTAGGTCTAGTGGTTTGAGCCCTGCGTCGATGAGTCAATTTTGGATTGTCAATGCCAAAGGGCAGAAAAAAGTCACTTAAAAATTGAATTTTCAAAAACCGGTTCTTAGTGAGCCTCTACATACTCGGATCAACCAACATGCAAAATTTCAGCTTCCTAGGTCTAGTGGTTTGAGCCCTGCGGTGATGAGTCAGTTTTGGATTATATATAAGAGATGAGACATTCCGAGTCGATTTGATCGTAGAAATATGGATTATAGCTCTTTTTGCACGTATCAATGTGAGGAGCAATGTTCGTGGTTTCCACTTCCAAGAAGTGGGAAACGAACCCAGCGTTTTAAGGCCATAAAACGAACGGTTTTCGAGATATTGCCAGAAAACTATCCCCGGTATGCGAAATTTCAGCGGTTGCCATAGTAACGTTGATCTGTTTCTCAGAGGGAACACAGTTATCTGGGAATATCTCCGAAACCGTTCATTTTAGGAACTTAAAAAGTGTGTTTCGGGGTCCCTACAGGACCTCCGAGTATTGTTTCTCGTATGTGGCGGCTTTAAATGGGCTAAATCCGAACATTTTACCGACTGTCCTTGCTCAGTGCCAAAGGGCCGAAAAAAGTCACTTACAAATAGAATTTTCAAAAACCGTTTCTTATTGGGCCTCTACATACTCGGATCAACCAACATGCAAAATTTCAGCCTTCTAGGTCTAGTGGTTTGAGCCCTGCGTCGATGAGTCAATTTTGGGTTGTCAATGCCAAAGGGCCGAAAAAAGTCACTTAAAAATAAAATTTTCAAAAACCGTTTCTTAGTGAGCCTCTACATACTCGGATCAACCAACATGCAAAGTTTCAGCTTCCTAGGTCTAGTGGTTTGAGCCCTGCGGTGATGAGTCAGTTTTGGATTATATATAAGAGATGAGACTTTCCGAGTCGATTTGATCGTAGAAATATGGATTATAGCTCTTTTTGCACGTATCAATGTGAGGAGCAATGTTCGTGGTTTCCACTTCCAAGAAGTGGGAAACGAACCCAGCGTTTTAAGGCCCTAAAACGAACGGTTTTCGAGATATTGCCAGAAAACTATCCCCGGTCTGCGAAATTTCAGCGGTTGCCATAGTAACGTTGATCTGTTTCTCAGAGGGAACACAGTTATCTGGGAATATCTCCGAAACCGTTCATTTTAGGAACTTAAATAGTGTGTTTCGGGGTCCCTACAGGACCTCCGAGTATTGTTTCTCGTATGTGGCGGCTTTAAATGGGCTAAATCCGAACATTTTACCGACTGACCTTGCTCAGTGCCAAAGGGCCGAAATAAGTCACTTACAAATAGAATTTTCAAAAACCGTTTCTTATTGGGCCTCTACATACTCGGATCAACCAACATGCAAAATTTCAGCCTTCTAGGTCTAGTGGTTTGAGCCCTGCGGTGATGAGTCAGTTTTGGATTATATATAAGAGATGAGACTTTCCGAGTCGATTTGATCGTAGAAATATGGATTATAGCTCTTTTTGCACGTATCAATGTGAGGAGCAATGTTCGTGGTTTCCACTTCCAAGAAGTGGGAAACGAACCCAGCGTTTTAAGGCCCTAAAACGAACGGTTTTCGAGATATTGCCAGAAAACTATCCCCGGTATGCGAAATTTCAGCGGTTGCCATAGTAACGTTGATCTGCTTCTCAGAGGGAACACAGTTATCTGGGAATATCTCCGAAACCGTTCATTTTAGGAACTTAAAAAGTGTGTTTCGGGGTCCCTACAGGACCTCCGAGTATTGTTTCTCGTATGTGGCGGCTTTAAATGGGCTAAATCCGAACATTTTACCGACTGTCCTTGCTCAGTGCCAAAGGGCCGAAAAAAGTCACTTACAAATAGAATTTTCAAAAACCGTTTCTTATTGGGCCTCTACATACTCGGATCAACCAACATGCAAAATTTCAGCCTTCTAGGTCTAGTGGTTTGAGCCCTGCGTCGATGAGTCAATTTTGGATTGTCAATGCCAAAGGGCCGAAAAAAGTCACTTAAAATTGAATTTTCAAAAACCGTTTCTTAGTGAGCCTCTACATACTCGGATCAACCAACATGCAAAATTTCAGCTTCCTAGGTCTAGTGGTTTGAGCCCTGCGGTGATGAGTCAGTTTTGGATTATATATAAGAGATGAGACTTTCCGAGTCGATTTGATCGTAGAAATATGGATTATAGCTCTTTTTGCACGTATCAATGTGAGGAGCAATGTTCGTGGTTTCCACTTCCAAGAAGTGGGAAACGAACCCAGCGTTTTAAGGCCCTAAAACGAACGGTTTTCGAGATATTGCCAGAAAACTATCCCCGGTATGCGAAATTTCAGCGGTTGCCATAGTAACGTTGATCTGTTTCTCAGAGGGAACACAGTTATCTGGGAATATCTCCGAAACCGTTCATTATAGGAACTTAAAAAGTGTGTTTCGGGGTCCCTACAGGACCTCCGAGTATTGTTTCTCGTATGTGGCGGCTTTAAATGGGCTAAATCCGAACATTTTACCGACTGTCCTTGCTCAGTGCCAAAGGGCCGAAAAAAGTCACTTACAAATAGAATTTTCAAAAACCGTTTCTTATTGGGCCTCTACATACTCGGATCAACCAACATGCAAAATTTCAGCCTTCTAGGTCTAGTGGTTTGAGCCCTGCGTCGATGAGTCAATTTTGGATTGTCAATGCCAAAGGGCCGAAAAAAGTCACTTAAAAATTGAATTTTCAAAAACCGTTTCTTAGTGAGCCTCTACATACTCGGATCAACCAACATGCAAAATTTCAGCTTCCTAGGTCTAGTGGTTTGAGCCCTGCGGTGATGAGTCAGTTTTGGATTGTATATAAGAGATGAGACTTTCCGAGTCGATTTGATCGTAGAAATATGGATTATAGCTCTTTTTGCACGTATCAATGTGAGGAGCAATGTTCGTGGTTTCCACTTCCAAGAAGTGGGAAACGAACCCAGCGTTTTAAGGCCCTAAAACGAACGGTTTTCGAGATATTGCCAGAAAACTAACCCCGGTATGCGAAATTTCAGCGGTTGCCATAGTAAAGTTGATCTGTTTCTCAGAGGGAACACAGTTATCTGGGAATATCTCCGAAACCGTTCATTTTAGGAACTTAAAAAGTGTGTTTCGGGGTCCCTACAGGACCTCCGAGTATTGTTTCTCGTATGTGGCGGCTTTAAATGGGCTAAATCCGAACATTTTACCGACTGTCCTTGCTCAGTGCCAAAGGGCCGAAAAAAGTCACTTACAAATAGAATTTTCAAAAACCGTTTCTTATTGGGCCTCTACATACTCGGATCAACCAACATGCAAAATTTCAGCCTTCTAGGTCTAGTGGTTTGAGCCCTGCGTCGATGAGTCAATTTTGGATTGTCAATGCCAAAGGGCAGAAAAAAGTCACTTAAAAATTGAATTTTCAAAAACCGGTTCTTAGTGAGCCTCTACATACTCGGATCAACCAACATGCAAAATTTCAGCTTCCTAGGTCTAGTGGTTTGAGCCCTGCGGTGATGAGTCAGTTTTGGATTATATATAAGAGATGAGACATTCCGAGTCGATTTGATCGTAGAAATATGGATTATAGCTCTTTTTGCACGTATCAATGTGAGGAGCAATGTTCGTGGTTTCCACTTCCAAGAAGTGGGAAACGAACCCAGCGTTTTAAGGCCATAAAACGAACGGTTTTCGAGATATTGCCAGAAAACTATCCCCGGTATGCGAAATTTCAGCGGTTGCCATAGTAACGTTGATCTGTTTCTCAGAGGGAACACAGTTATCTGGGAATATCTCCGAAACCGTTCATTTTAGGAACTTAAAAAGTGTGTTTCGGGGTCCCTACAGGACCTCCGAGTATTGTTTCTCGTATGTGGCGGCTTTAAATGGGCTAAATCCGAACATTTTACCGACTGTCCTTGCTCAGTGCCAAAGGGCCGAAAAAAGTCACTTACAAATAGAATTTTCAAAAACCGTTTCTTATTGGGCCTCTACATACTCGGATCAACCAACATGCAAAATTTCAGCCTTCTAGGTCTAGTGGTTTGAGCCCTGCGTCGATGAGTCAATTTTGGGTTGTCAATGCCAAAGGGCCGAAAAAAGTCACTTAAAAATTGAATTTTCAAAAACCGTTTCTTAGTGAGCCTCTACATACTCGGATCAACCAACATGCAAAGATTCAGCTTCCTAGGTCTAGTGGTTTGAGCCCTGCGGTGATGAGTCAGTTTTGGATTATATATAAGAGATGAGACTTTCCGAGTCGATTTGATCGTAGAAATATGGATTATAGCTCTTTTTGCACGTATCAATGTGAGGAGCAATGTTCGTGGTTTCCACTTCCAAGAAGTGGGAAACGAACCCAGCGTTTTAAGGCCCTAAAACGAACGGTTTTCGAGATATTGCCAGAAAACTATCCCCGGTCTGCGAAATTTCAGCGGTTGCCATAGTAACGTTGATCTGTTTCTCAGAGGGAACACAGTTATCTGGGAATATCTCCGAAACCGTTCATTTTAGGAACTTAAATAGTGTGTTTCGGGGTCCCTACAGGACCTCCGAGTATTGTTTCTCGTATGTGGCGGCTTTAAATGGGCTAAATCCGAACATTTTACCGACTGACCTTGCTCAGTGCCAAAGGGCCGAAATAAGTCACTTACAAATAGAATTTTCAAAAACCGTTTCTTATTGGGCCTCTACATACTCGGATCAACCAACATGCAAAATTTCAGCCTTCTAGGTCTAGTGGTTTGAGCCCTGCGGTGATGAGTCAGTTTTGGATTATATATAAGAGATGAGACTTTCCGAGTCGATTTGATCGTAGAAATATGGATTATAGCTCTTTTTGCACGTATCAATGTGAGGAGCAATGTTCGTGGTTTCCACTTCCAAGAAGTGGGAAACGAACCCAGCGTTTTAAGGCCCTAAAACGAACGGTTTTCGAGATATTGCCAGAAAACTATCCCCGGTATGCGAAATTTCAGCGGTTGCCATAGTAACGTTGATCTGCTTCTCAGAGGGAACACAGTTATCTGGGAATATCTCCGAAACCGTTCATTTTAGGAACTTAAAAAGTGTGTTTCGGGGTCCCTACAGGACCTCCGAGTATTGTTTCTCGTATGTGGCGGCTTTAAATGGGCTAAATCCGAACATTTTACCGACTGTCCTTGCTCAGTGCCAAAGGGCCGAAAAAAGTCACTTACAAATAGAATTTTCAAAAACCGTTTCTTATTGGGCCTCTACATACTCGGATCAACCAACATGCAAAATTTCAGCCTTCTAGGTCTAGTGGTTTGAGCCCTGCGTCGATGAGTCAATTTTGGGTTGTCAATGCCAAAGGGCCGAAAAAAGTCACTTAAAAATTGAATTTTCAAAAACCGTTTCTTAGTGAGCCTCTACATACTCGGATCAACCAACATGCAAAATTTCAGCTTCCTAGGTCTAGTGGTTTGAGCCCTGCGGTGATGAGTCAGTTTTGGATTATATATAAGAGATGAGACTTTCCGAGTCGATTTGATCGTAGAAATATGGATTATAGCTCTTTTTGCACGTATCAATGTGAGGAGCAATGTTCGTGGTTTCCACTTCCGGGAAACGAACCCAGCGTTTTAAGGCCCTAAAACGAACGGTTTTCGAGATATTGCCAGAAAACTATCCCCGGTATGCGAAATTTCAGCGGTTGCCATAGTAAAGTTGATCTGTTTCTCAGAGGGAACACAGTTATCTGGGAATATCTCCGAAACCGTTCATTTTAGGAACTTAAAAAGTGTGTTTCGGGGTCCCTACAGGACCTCCGAGTATTGTTTCTCGTATGTGGCGGCTTTAAATGGGCTAAATCCGAACATTTTACCGACTGTCCTTGCTCAGTGCCAAAGGGCCGAAAAAAGTCACTTACAAATAGAATTTTCAAAAACCGTTTCTTATTGGGCCTCTACATACTCGGATCAACCAACATGCAAAATTTCAGCCTTCTAGGTCTAGTGGTTTGAGCCCTGCGTCGATGAGTCAATTTTGGGTTGTCAATGCCAAAGGGCCGAAGAAAGTCACTTAAAAATTGAATTTTCAAAAACCGTTTCTTAGTGAGCCTCTACATACTCGGATCAACCAACATGCAAAGTTTCAGCTTCCTAGGTCTAGTGGTTTGAGCCCTGCGGTGATGAGTCAGTTTTGGATTATATATAAGAGATGAGACTTTCCGAGTCGATTTAATCGTAGAAATATGGATTATAGCTCTTTTTGCACGTATCAATGTGAGGATCAATGTTCGTGGTTTCCACTTCCAAGAAGTGGGAAACGAACCCAGCGTTTTAAGGCCCTAAAATGAACGGTTTTCGAGATATTGCCAGAAAACTATCCCCGGTCTGCGAAATTTCAGCGGTTGCCATAGTAACGTTGATCTGTTTCTCAGAGGGAACACAGTTATCTGGGAATATCTCCGAAACCGTTCATTTTAGGAACTTAAATAGTGTGTTTCGGGGTCCCTACAGGACCTCCGAGTATTGTTTCTCGTATGTGGCGGCTTTAAATGGGCTAAATCCGAACATTTTACCGACTGACCTTGCTCAGTGCCAAAGGGCCGAAATAAGTCACTTACAAATAGAATTTTAAAAAACCGTTTCTTATTGGGCCTCTACATACTCGGATCAACCAACATGCAAAATTTCAGCCTTCTAGGTCTAGTGGTTTGAGCCCTGCGGTGATGAGTCAGTTTTGGATTATATATAAGAGATGAGACTTTCCGAGTCGATTTGATCGTAGAAATATGGATTATAGCTCTTTTTGCACGTATCAATGTGAGGAGCAATGTTCGTGGTTTCCACTTCCAAGAAGTGGGAAACGAACCCAGCGTTTTAAGGCCCTAAAACGAACGGTTTTCGAGATATTGCCAGAAAACTATCCCCGGTATGCGAAATTTCAGCGGTTGCCATAGTAACGTTGATCTGCTTCTCAGAGGGAACACAGTTATCTGGGAATATCTCCGAAACCGTTCATTTTAGGAACTTAAAAAGTGTGTTTCGGGGTCCCTACAGGACCTCCGAGTATTGTTTCTCGTATGTGGCGGCTTTAAATGGGCTAAATCCGAACATTTTACCGACTGTCCTTGCTCAGTGCCAAAGGGCCGAAAAAAGTCACTTACAAATAGAATTTTCAAAAACCGTTTCTTATTGGGCCTCTACATACTCGGATCAACCAACATGCAAAATTTCAGCCTTCTAGGTCTAGTGGTTTGAGCCCTGCGTCGATGAGTCAATTTTGGGTTGTCAATGCCAAAGGGCCGAAAAAAGTCACTTAAAAATTGAATTTTCAAAAACCGTTTCATAGTGAGCCTCTACATACTCGGATCAACCAACATGCAAAATTTCAGCTTCCTAGGTCTAGTGGTTTGAGCCCTGCGGTGATGAGTCAGTTTTGGATTATATATAAGAGATGAGACTTTCCGAGTCGATTTGATCGTAGAAATATGGATTATAGCTCTTTTTGCACGTATCAATGTGAGGAGCAATGTTCGTGGTTTCCACTTCCAAGAAGTGGGAAACGAACCCAGCGTTTTAAGGCCCTAAAACGAACGGTTTTCGAGATATTGCCAGAAAACTATCCCCGGTATGCGAAATTTCAGCGGTTGCCATAGTAACGTTGATCTGTTTCTCAGAGGGAACACAGTTATCTGGGAATATCTCCGAAACCGTTCATTTTAGGAACTTAAAAAGTGTGTTTCGGGGTCCCTACAGGACCTCCGAGTATTGTTTCTCGTATGTGGCGGCTTTAAATGGGCTAAATCCGAACATTTTACCGACTGTCCTTGCTCAGTGCCAAAGGGCCGAAAAAAGTCACTTACAAATAGAATTTTCAAAAACCGTTTCTTATTGGGCCTCTACATACTCGGATCAACCAACATGCAAAATTTCAGCCTTCTAGGTCTAGTGGTTTGAGCCCTGCGTCGATGAGTCAATTTTGGATTGTCAATGCCAAAGGGCCGAAAAAAGTCACTTAAAATTGAATTTTCAAAAACCGTTTCTTAGTGAGCCTCTACATACTCGGATCAACCAACATGCAAAATTTCAGCTTCCTAGGTCTAGTGGTTTGAGCCCTGCGGTGATGAGTCAGTTTTGGATTATATATAAGAGATGAGACTTTCCGAGTCGATTTGATCGTAGAAATATGGATTATAGCTCTATTTGCACGTATCAATGTGAGGAGCAATGTTCGTGGTTTCCACTTCCAAGAAGTGGGAAACGAACCCAGCGTTTTAAGGCCCTAAAACGAACGGTTTTCGAGATATTGCCAGAAAACTATCCCCGGTATGCGAAATTTCAGCGGTTGCCATAGTAACGTTGATCTGTTTCTCAGAGGGAACACAGTTATCTGGGAATATCTCCGAAACCGTTCATTTTAGGAACTTAAAAAGTGTGTTTCGGGGTCCCTACAGGACCTCCGAGTATTGTTTCTCGTATGTGGTGGCTTTAAATGGGCTAAATCCGAACATTTTACCGACTGTCCTTGCTCAGTGCCAAAGGGCCGAAAAAAGTCACTTACAAATAGAATTTTCAAAAACCGTTTCTTATTGGGCCTCTACATACTCGGATCAACCAACATGCAAAATTTCAGCCTTCTAGGTCTAGTGGTTTGAACCCTGCGTCGATGAGTCAATTTTGGGTTGTCAATGCCAAAGGGCCGAAAAAAGTCACTTAAAAATTGAATTTTCAAAAACCGTTTCTTAGTGAGCCTCTACATACTCGGATCAACCAACATGCAAAGATTCAGCTTCCTAGGTCTAGTGGTTTGAGCCCTGCGGTGATGAGTCAGTTTTGGATTATATATAAGAGATGAGACTTTCCGAGTCGATTTGATCGTAGAAATATGGATTATAGCTCTTTTTGCACGTATCAATGTGAGGAGCAATGTTCGTGGTTTCCACTTCCAAGAAGTGGGAAACGAACCCAGCGTTTTAAGGCCCTAAAACGAACGGTTTTCGAGATATTGCCAGAAAACTATCCCCGGTCTGCGAAATTTCAGCGGTTGCCATAGTAACGTTGATCTGTTTCTCAGAGGGAACACAGTTATCTGGGAATATCTCCGAAACCGTTCATTTTAGGAACTTAAATAGTGTGTTTCGGGGTCCCTACAGGACCTCCGAGTATTGTTTCTCGTATGTGGCGGCTTTAAATGGGCTAAATCCGAACATTTTACCGACTGACCTTGCTCAGTGCCAAAGGGCCGAAATAAGTCACTTACAAATAGAATTTTCAAAAACCGTTTCTTATTGGGCCTCTACATACTCGGATCAACCAACATGCAAAATTTCAGCCTTCTAGGTCTAGTGGTTTGAGCCCTGCGGTGATGAGTCAGTTTTGGATTATATATAAGAGATGAGACTTTCCGAGTCGATTTGATCGTAGAAATATGGATTATAGCTCTTTTTGCACGTATCAATGTGAGGAGCAATGTTCGTGGTTTCCACTTCCAAGAAGTGGGAAACGAACCCAGCGTTTTAAGGCCCTAAAACGAACGGTTTTCGAGATATTGCCAGAAAACTATCCCCGGTATGCGAAATTTCAGCGGTTGCCATAGTAACGTTGATCTGCTTCTCAGAGGGAACACAGTTATCTGGGAATATCTCCGAAACCGTTCATTTTAGGAACTTAAAAAGTGTGTTTCGGGGTCCCTACAGGACCTCCGAGTATTGTTTCTCGTATGTGGCGGCTTTAAATGGGCTAAATCCGAACATTTTACCGACTGTCCTTGCTCAGTGCCAAAGGGCCGAAAAAAGTCACTTACAAATAGAATTTTCAAAAACCGTTTCTTATTGGGCCTCTACATACTCGGATCAACCAACATGCAAAATTTCAGCCTTCTAGGTCTAGTGGTTTGAGCCCTGCGTCGATGAGTCAATTTTGGGTTGTCAATGCCAAAGGGCCGAAAAAAGTCACTTAAAAATTGAATTTTCAAAAACCGTTTCTTAGTGAGCCTCTACATACTCGGATCAACCAACATGCAAAATTTCAGCTTCCTAGGTCTAGTGGTTTGAGCCCTGCGGTGATGAGTCAGTTTTGGATTATATATAAGAGATGAGACTTTCCGAGTCGATTTGATCGTAGAAATATGGATTATAGCTCTTTTTGCACGTATCAATGTGAGGAGCAATGTTCGTGGTTTCCACTTCCGGGAAACGAACCCAGCGTTTTAAGGCCCTAAAACGAACGGTTTTCGAGATATTGCCAGAAAACTATCCCCGGTATGCGAAATTTCAGCGGTTGCCATAGTAAAGTTGATCTGTTTCTCAGAGGGAACACAGTTATCTGGGAATATCTCCGAAACCGTTCATTTTAGGAACTTAAAAAGTGTGTTTCGGGGTCCCTACAGGACCTCCGAGTATTGTTTCTCGTATGTGGCGGCTTTAAATGGGCTAAATCCGAACATTTTACCGACTGTCCTTGCTCAGTGCCAAAGGGCCGAAAAAAGTCACTTACAAATAGAATTTTCAAAAACCGTTTCTTATTGGGCCTCTACATACTCGGATCAACCAACATGCAAAATTTCAGCCTTCTAGGTCTAGTGGTTTGAGCCCTGCGTCGATGAGTCAATTTTGGGTTGTCAATGCCAAAGGGCCGAAGAAAGTCACTTAAAAATTGAATTTTCAAAAACCGTTTCTTAGTGAGCCTCTACATACTCGGATCAACCAACATGCAAAGTTTCAGCTTCCTAGGTCTAGTGGTTTGAGCCCTGCGGTGATGAGTCAGTTTTGGATTATATATAAGAGATGAGACTTTCCGAGTCGATTTAATCGTAGAAATATGGATTATAGCTCTTTTTGCACGTATCAATGTGAGGATCAATGTTCGTGGTTTCCACTTCCAAGAAGTGGGAAACGAACCCAGCGTTTTAAGGCCCTAAAATGAACGGTTTTCGAGATATTGCCAGAAAACTATCCCCGGTCTGCGAAATTTCAGCGGTTGCCATAGTAACGTTGATCTGTTTCTCAGAGGGAACACAGTTATCTGGGAATATCTCCGAAACCGTTCATTTTAGGAACTTAAATAGTGTGTTTCGGGGTCCCTACAGGACCTCCGAGTATTGTTTCTCGTATGTGGCGGCTTTAAATGGGCTAAATCCGAACATTTTACCGACTGACCTTGCTCAGTGCCAAAGGGCCGAAATAAGTCACTTACAAATAGAATTTTAAAAAACCGTTTCTTATTGGGCCTCTACATACTCGGATCAACCAACATGCAAAATTTCAGCCTTCTAGGTCTAGTGGTTTGAGCCCTGCGGTGATGAGTCAGTTTTGGATTATATATAAGAGATGAGACTTTCCGAGTCGATTTGATCGTAGAAATATGGATTATAGCTCTTTTTGCACGTATCAATGTGAGGAGCAATGTTCGTGGTTTCCACTTCCAAGAAGTGGGAAACGAACCCAGCGTTTTAAGGCCCTAAAACGAACGGTTTTCGAGATATTGCCAGAAAACTATCCCCGGTATGCGAAATTTCAGCGGTTGCCATAGTAACGTTGATCTGCTTCTCAGAGGGAACACAGTTATCTGGGAATATCTCCGAAACCGTTCATTTTAGGAACTTAAAAAGTGTGTTTCGGGGTCCCTACAGGACCTCCGAGTATTGTTTCTCGTATGTGGCGGCTTTAAATGGGCTAAATCCGAACATTTTACCGACTGTCCTTGCTCAGTGCCAAAGGGCCGAAAAAAGTCACTTACAAATAGAATTTTCAAAAACCGTTTCTTATTGGGCCTCTACATACTCGGATCAACCAACATGCAAAATTTCAGCCTTCTAGGTCTAGTGGTTTGAGCCCTGCGTCGATGAGTCAATTTTGGGTTGTCAATGCCAAAGGGCCGAAAAAAGTCACTTAAAAATTGAATTTTCAAAAACCGTTTCATAGTGAGCCTCTACATACTCGGATCAACCAACATGCAAAATTTCAGCTTCCTAGGTCTAGTGGTTTGAGCCCTGCGGTGATGAGTCAGTTTTGGATTATATATAAGAGATGAGACTTTCCGAGTCGATTTGATCGTAGAAATATGGATTATAGCTCTTTTTGCACGTATCAATGTGAGGAGCAATGTTCGTGGTTTCCACTTCCAAGAAGTGGGAAACGAACCCAGCGTTTTAAGGCCCTAAAACGAACGGTTTTCGAGATATTGCCAGAAAACTATCCCCGGTATGCGAAATTTCAGCGGTTGCCATAGTAACGTTGATCTGTTTCTCAGAGGGAACACAGTTATCTGGGAATATCTCCGAAACCGTTCATTTTAGGAACTTAAAAAGTGTGTTTCGGGGTCCCTACAGGACCTCCGAGTATTGTTTCTCGTATGTGGCGGCTTTAAATGGGCTAAATCCGAACATTTTACCGACTGTCCTTGCTCAGTGCCAAAGGGCCGAAAAAAGTCACTTACAAATAGAATTTTCAAAAACCGTTTCTTATTGGGCCTCTACATACTCGGATCAACCAACATGCAAAATTTCAGCCTTCTAGGTCTAGTGGTTTGAGCCCTGCGTCGATGAGTCAATTTTGGATTGTCAATGCCAAAGGGCCGAAAAAAGTCACTTAAAATTGAATTTTCAAAAACCGTTTCTTAGTGAGCCTCTACATACTCGGATCAACCAACATGCAAAATTTCAGCTTCCTAGGTCTAGTGGTTTGAGCCCTGCGGTGATGAGTCAGTTTTGGATTATATATAAGAGATGAGACTTTCCGAGTCGATTTGATCGTAGAAATATGGATTATAGCTCTATTTGCACGTATCAATGTGAGGAGCAATGTTCGTGGTTTCCACTTCCAAGAAGTGGGAAACGAACCCAGCGTTTTAAGGCCCTAAAACGAACGGTTTTCGAGATATTGCCAGAAAACTATCCCCGGTATGCGAAATTTCAGCGGTTGCCATAGTAACGTTGATCTGTTTCTCAGAGGGAACACAGTTATCTGGGAATATCTCCGAAACCGTTCATTTTAGGAACTTAAAAAGTGTGTTTCGGGGTCCCTACAGGACCTCCGAGTATTGTTTCTCGTATGTGGTGGCTTTAAATGGGCTAAATCCGAACATTTTACCGACTGTCCTTGCTCAGTGCCAAAGGGCCGAAAAAAGTCACTTACAAATAGAATTTTCAAAAACCGTTTCTTATTGGGCCTCTACATACTCGGATCAACCAACATGCAAAATTTCAGCCTTCTAGGTCTAGTGGTTTGAACCCTGCGTCGATGAGTCAATTTTGGATTGTCAATGCCAAAGGGCCGAAAAAAGTCACTTAAAATTGAATTTTCAAAAACCGTTTCTTAGTGAGCCTCTACATACTCGGATCAACCAACATGCAAAATTTCAGCTTCCTAGGTCTAGTGGTTTGAGCCCTGCGGTGATGAGTCAGTTTTGGATTATATATAAGAGATGAGACTTTCCGAGTCGATTTGATCGTAGAAATATGGATTATAGCTCTTTTTGCACGTATCAATGTGAGGAGCAATGTTCGTGGTTTCCACTTCCAAGAAGTGGGAAACGAACCCAGCGTTTTAAGGCCCTAAAACGAACGGTTTTCGAGATATTGCCAGAAAACTATCCCCGGTATGCGAAATTTCAGCGGTTGCCATAGTAACGTTGATCTGTTTCTCAGAGGGAACACAGTTATCTGGGAATATCTCCGAAACCGTTCATTATAGGAACTTAAAAAGTGTGTTTCGGGGTCCCTACAGGACCTCCGAGTATTGTTTCTCGTATGTGGCGGCTTTAAATGGGCTAAATCCGAACATTTTACCGACTGTCCTTGCTCAGTGCCAAAGGGCCGAAAAAAGTCACTTACAAATAGAATTTTCAAAAACCGTTTCTTATTGGGCCTCTACATACTCGGATCAACCAACATGCAAAATTTCAGCCTTCTAGGTCTAGTGGTTTGAGCCCTGCGTCGATGAGTCAATTTTGGATTGTCAATGCCAAAGGGCCGAAAAAAGTCACTTAAAAATTGAATTTTCAAAAACCGTTTCTTAGTGAGCCTCTACATACTCGGATCAACCAACATGCAAAATTTCAGCTTCCTAGGTCTAGTGGTTTGAGCCCTGCGGTGATGAGTCAGTTTTGGATTGTATATAAGAGATGAGACTTTCCGAGTCGATTTGATCGTAGAAATATGGATTATAGCTCTTTTTGCACGTATCAATGTGAGGAGCAATGTTCGTGGTTTCCACTTCCAAGAAGTGGGAAACGAACCCAGCGTTTTAAGGCCCTAAAACGAACGGTTTTCGAGATATTGCCAGAAAACTATCCCCGGTATGCGAAATTTCAGCGGTTGCCATAGTAAAGTTGATCTGTTTCTCAGAGGGAACACAGTTATCTGGGAATATCTCCGAAACCGTTCATTTTAGGAACTTAAAAAGTGTGTTTCGGGGTCCCTACAGGACCTCCGAGTATTGTTTCTCGTATGTGGCGGCTTTAAATGGGCTAAATCCGAACATTTTACCGACTGTCCTTGCTCAGTGCCAAAGGGCCGAAAAAAGTCACTTACAAATAGAATTTTCAAAAACCGTTTCTTATTGGGCCTCTACATACTCGGATCAACCAACATGCAAAATTTCAGCCTTCTAGGTCTAGTGGTTTGAGCCCTGCGTCGATGAGTCAATTTTGGATTGTCAATGCCAAAGGGCAGAAAAAAGTCACTTAAAAATTGAATTTTCAAAAACCGGTTCTTAGTGAGCCTCTACATACTCGGATCAACCAACATGCAAAATTTCAGCTTCCTAGGTCTAGTGGTTTGAGCCCTGCGGTGATGAGTCAGTTTTGGATTATATATAAGAGATGAGACATTCCGAGTCGATTTGATCGTAGAAATATGGATTATAGCTCTTTTTGCACGTATCAATGTGAGGAGCAATGTTCGTGGTTTCCACTTCCAAGAAGTGGGAAACGAACCCAGCGTTTTAAGGCCATAAAACGAACGGTTTTCGAGATATTGCCAGAAAACTATCCCCGGTATGCGAAATTTCAGCGGTTGCCATAGTAACGTTGATCTGTTTCTCAGAGGGAACACAGTTATCTGGGAATATCTCCGAAACCGTTCATTTTAGGAACTTAAAAAGTGTGTTTCGGGGTCCCTACAGGACCTCCGAGTATTGTTTCTCGTATGTGGCGGCTTTAAATGGGCTAAATCCGAACATTTTACCGACTGTCCTTGCTCAGTGCCAAAGGGCCGAAAAAAGTCACTTACAAATAGAATTTTCAAAAACCGTTTCTTATTGGGCCTCTACATACTCGGATCAACCAACATGCAAAATTTCAGCCTTCTAGGTCTAGTGGTTTGAGCCCTGCGTCGATGAGTCAATTTTGGGTTGTCAATGCCAAAGGGCCGAAAAAAGTCACTTAAAAATTGAATTTTCAAAAACCGTTTCTTAGTGAGCCTCTACATACTCGGATCAACCAACATGCAAAGTTTCAGCTTCCTAGGTCTAGTGGTTTGAGCCCTGCGGTGATGAGTCAGTTTTGGATTATATATAAGAGATGAGACTTTCCGAGTCGATTTGATCGTAGAAATATGGATTATAGCTCTTTTTGCACGTATCAATGTGAGGAGCAATGTTCGTGGTTTCCACTTCCAAGAAGTGGGAAACGAACCCAGCGTTTTAAGGCCCTAAAACGAACGGTTTTCGAGATATTGCCAGAAAACTATCCCCGGTCTGCGAAATTTCAGCGGTTGCCATAGTAACGTTGATCTGTTTCTCAGAGGGAACACAGTTATCTGGGAATATCTCCGAAACCGTTCATTTTAGGAACTTAAATAGTGTGTTTCGGGGTCCCTACAGGACCTCCGAGTATTGTTTCTCGTATGTGGCGGCTTTAAATGGGCTAAATCCGAACATTTTACCGACTGACCTTGCTCAGTGCCAAAGGGCCGAAATAAGTCACTTACAAATAGAATTTTCAAAAACCGTTTCTTATTGGGCCTCTACATACTCGGATCAACCAACATGCAAAATTTCAGCTTCCTAGGTCTAGTGGTTTGAGCCCTGCGGTGATGAGTCAGTTTTGGATTGTATATAAGAGATGAGACTTTCCGAGTCGATTTGATCGTAGAAATATGGATTATAGCTCTATTTGCACGTATCAATGTGAGGAGCAATGTTCGTGGTTTCCACTTCCAAGAAGTGGGAAACGAACCCAGCGTTTTAAGGCCCTAAAACGAACGGTTTTCGAGATATTGCCAGAAAACTATCCCCGGTATGCGAAATTTCAGCGGTTGCCATAGTAACGTTGATCTGTTTCTCAGAGGGAACACAGTTATCTGGGAATATCTCCGAAACCGTTCATTTTAGGAACTTAAAAAGTGTGTTTCGGGGTCCCTACAGGACCTCCGAGTATTGTTTCTCGTATGTGGTGGCTTTAAATGGGCTAAATCCGAACATTTTACCGACTGTCCTTGCTCAGTGCCAAAGGGCCGAAAAAAGTCACTTACAAATAGAATTTTCAAAAACCGTTTCTTATTGGGCCTCTACATACTCGGATCAACCAACATGCAAAATTTCAGCCTTCTAGGTCTAGTGGTTTGAGCCCTGCGTCGATGAGTCAATTTTGGATTGTCAATGCCAAAGGGCCGAAAAAAGTCACTTAAAATTGAATTTTCAAAAACCGTTTCTTAGTGAGCCTCTACATACTCGGATCAACCAACATGCAAAATTTCAGCTTCCTAGGTCTAGTGGTTTGAGCCCTGCGGTGATGAGTCAGTTTTGGATTATATATAAGAGATGAGACTTTCCGAGTCGATTTGATCGTAGAAATATGGATTATAGCTCTTTTTGCACGTATCAATGTGAGGAGCAATGTTCGTGGTTTCCACTTCCAAGAAGTGGGAAACGAACCCAGCGTTTTAAGGCCCTAAAACGAACGGTTTTCGAGATATTGCCAGAAAACTATCCCCGGTATGCGAAATTTCAGCGGTTGCCATAGTAACGTTGATCTGTTTCTCAGAGGGAACACAGTTATCTGGGAATATCTCCGAAACCGTTCATTATAGGAACTTAAAAAGTGTGTTTCGGGGTCCCTACAGGACCTCCGAGTATTGTTTCTCGTATGTGGCGGCTTTAAATGGGCTAAATCCGAACATTTTACCGACTGTCCTTGCTCAGTGCCAAAGGGCCGAAAAAAGTCACTTACAAATAGAATTTTCAAAAACCGTTTCTTATTGGGCCTCTACATACTCGGATCAACCAACATGCAAAATTTCAGCCTTCTAGGTCTAGTGGTTTGAGCCCTGCGTCGATGAGTCAATTTTGGATTGTCAATGCCAAAGGGCCGAAAAAAGTCACTTAAAAATTGAATTTTCAAAAACCGTTTCTTAGTGAGCCTCTACATACTCGGATCAACCAACATGCAAAATTTCAGCTTCCTAGGTCTAGTGGTTTGAGCCCTGCGGTGATGAGTCAGTTTTGGATTGTATATAAGAGATGAGACTTTCCGAGTCGATTTGATCGTAGAAATATGGATTATAGCTCTTTTTGCACGTATCAATGTGAGGAGCAATGTTCGTGGTTTCCACTTCCAAGAAGTGGGAAACGAACCCAGCGTTTTAAGGCCCTAAAACGAACGGTTTTCGAGATATTGCCAGAAAACTATCCCCGGTATGCGAAATTTCAGCGGTTGCCATAGTAAAGTTGATCTGTTTCTCAGAGGGAACACAGTTATCTGGGAATATCTCCGAAACCGTTCATTTTAGGAACTTAAAAAGTGTGTTTCGGGGTCCCTACAGGACCTCCGAGTATTGTTTCTCGTATGTGGCGGCTTTAAATGGGCTAAATCCGAACATTTTACCGACTGTCCTTGCTCAGTGCCAAAGGGCCGAAAAAAGTCACTTACAAATAGAATTTTCAAAAACCGTTTCTTATTGGGCCTCTACATACTCGGATCAACCAACATGCAAAATTTCAGCCTTCTAGGTCTAGTGGTTTGAGCCCTGCGTCGATGAGTCAATTTTGGATTGTCAATGCCAAAGGGCAGAAAAAAGTCACTTAAAAATTGAATTTTCAAAAACCGGTTCTTAGTGAGCCTCTACATACTCGGATCAACCAACATGCAAAATTTCAGCTTCCTAGGTCTAGTGGTTTGAGCCCTGCGGTGATGAGTCAGTTTTGGATTATATATAAGAGATGAGACATTCCGAGTCGATTTGATCGTAGAAATATGGATTATAGCTCTTTTTGCACGTATCAATGTGAGGAGCAATGTTCGTGGTTTCCACTTCCAAGAAGTGGGAAACGAACCCAGCGTTTTAAGGCCATAAAACGAACGGTTTTCGAGATATTGCCAGAAAACTATCCCCGGTATGCGAAATTTCAGCGGTTGCCATAGTAACGTTGATCTGTTTCTCAGAGGGAACACAGTTATCTGGGAATATCTCCGAAACCGTTCATTTTAGGAACTTAAAAAGTGTGTTTCGGGGTCCCTACAGGACCTCCGAGTATTGTTTCTCGTATGTGGCGGCTTTAAATGGGCTAAATCCGAACATTTTACCGACTGTCCTTGCTCAGTGCCAAAGGGCCGAAAAAAGTCACTTACAAATAGAATTTTCAAAAACCGTTTCTTATTGGGCCTCTACATACTCGGATCAACCAACATGCAAAATTTCAGCCTTCTAGGTCTAGTGGTTTGAGCCCTGCGTCGATGAGTCAATTTTGGGTTGTCAATGCCAAAGGGCCGAAAAAAGTCACTTAAAAATTGAATTTTCAAAAACCGTTTCTTAGTGAGCCTCTACATACTCGGATCAACCAACATGCAAAGTTTCAGCTTCCTAGGTCTAGTGGTTTGAGCCCTGCGGTGATGAGTCAGTTTTGGATTATATATAAGAGATGAGACTTTCCGAGTCGATTTGATCGTAGAAATATGGATTATAGCTCTTTTTGCACGTATCAATGTGAGGAGCAATGTTCGTGGTTTCCACTTCCAAGAAGTGGGAAACGAACCCAGCGTTTTAAGGCCCTAAAACGAACGGTTTTCGAGATATTGCCAGAAAACTATCCCCGGTCTGCGAAATTTCAGCGGTTGCCATAGTAACGTTGATCTGTTTCTCAGAGGGAACACAGTTATCTGGGAATATCTCCGAAACCGTTCATTTTAGGAACTTAAATAGTGTGTTTCGGGGTCCCTACAGGACCTCCGAGTATTGTTTCTCGTATGTGGCGGCTTTAAATGGGCTAAATCCGAACATTTTACCGACTGACCTTGCTCAGTGCCAAAGGGCCGAAATAAGTCACTTACAAATAGAATTTTCAAAAACCGTTTCTTATTGGGCCTCTACATACTCGGATCAACCAACATGCAAAATTTCAGCTTCCTAGGTCTAGTGGTTTGAGCCCTGCGGTGATGAGTCAGTTTTGGATTGTATATAAGAGATGAGACTTTCCGAGTCGATTTGATCGTAGAAATATGGATTATAGCTCTTTTTGCACGTATCAATGTGAGGAGCAATGTTCGTGGTTTCCACTTCCAAGAAGTGGGAAACGAACCCAGCGTTTTAAGGCCCTAAAACGAACGGTTTTCGAGATATTGCCAGAAAACTATCCCCGGTATGCGAAATTTCAGCGGTTGCCATAGTAAAGTTGATCTGTTTCTCAGAGGGAACACAGTTATCTGGGAATATCTCCGAAACCGTTCATTTTAGGAACTTAAAAAGTGTGTTTCGGGGTCCCTACAGGACCTCCGAGTATTGTTTCTCGTATGTGGCGGCTTTAAATGGGCTAAATCCGAACATTTTACCGACTGTCCTTGCTCAGTGCCAAAGGGCCGAAAAAAGTCACTTACAAATAGAATTTTCAAAAACCGTTTCTTATTGGGCCTCTACATACTCGGATCAACCAACATGCAAAATTTCAGCCTTCTAGGTCTAGTGGTTTGAGCCCTGCGTCGATGAGTCAATTTTGGATTGTCAATGCCAAAGGGCAGAAAAAAGTCACTTAAAAATTGAATTTTCAAAAACCGGTTCTTAGTGAGCCTCTACATACTCGGATCAACCAACATGCAAAATTTCAGCTTCCTAGGTCTAGTGGTTTGAGCCCTGCGGTGATGAGTCAGTTTTGGATTATATATAAGAGATGAGACATTCCGAGTCGATTTGATCGTAGAAATATGGATTATAGCTCTTTTTGCACGTATCAATGTGAGGAGCAATGTTCGTGGTGGGAAACGAACCCAGCGTTTTAAGGCCATAAAACGAACGGTTTTCGAGATATTGCCAGAAAACTATCCCCGGTATGCGAAATTTCAGCGGTTGCCATAGTAACGTTGATCTGTTTCTCAGAGGGAACACAGTTATCTGGGAATATCTCCGAAACCGTTCATTTTAGGAACTTAAAAAGTGTGTTTCGGGGTCCCTACAGGACCTCCGAGTATTGTTTCTCGTATGTGGCGGCTTTAAATGGGCTAAATCCGAACATTTTACCGACTGTCCTTGCTCAGTGCCAAAGGGCCGAAAAAAGTCACTTACAAATAGAATTTTCAAAAACCGTTTCTTATTGGGCCTCTACATACTCGGATCAACCAACATGCAAAATTTCAGCCTTCTAGGTCTAGTGGTTTGAGCCCTGCGTCGATGAGTCAATTTTGGGTTGTCAATGCCAAAGGGCCGAAAAAAGTCACTTAAAAATTGAATTTTCAAAAACCGTTTCTTAGTGAGCCTCTACATACTCGGATCAACCAACATGCAAAGTTTCAGCTTCCTAGGTCTAGTGGTTTGAGCCCTGCGGTGATGAGTCAGTTTTGGATTATATATAAGAGATGAGACTTTCCGAGTCGATTTGATCGTAGAAATATGGATTATAGCTCTTTTTGCACGTATCAATGTGAGGAGCAATGTTCGTGGTTTCCACTTCCAAGAAGTGGGAAACGAACCCAGCGTTTTAAGGCCCTAAAACGAACGGTTTTCGAGATATTGCCAGAAAACTATCCCCGGTCTGCGAAATTTCAGCGGTTGCCATAGTAACGTTGATCTGTTTCTCAGAGGGAACACAGTTATCTGGGAATATCTCCGAAACCGTTCATTTTAGGAACTTAAATAGTGTGTTTCGGGGTCCCTACAGGACCTCCGAGTATTGTTTCTCGTATGTGGCGGCTTTAAATGGGCTAAATCCGAACATTTTACCGACTGACCTTGCTCAGTGCCAAAGGGCCGAAATAAGTCACTTACAAATAGAATTTTCAAAAACCGTTTCTTATTGGGCCTCTACATACTCGGATCAACCAACATGCAAAATTTCAGCCTTCTAGGTCTAGTGGTTTGAGCCCTGCGGTGATGAGTCAGTTTTGGATTATATATAAGAGATGAGACTTTCCGAGTCGATTTGATCGTAGAAATATGGATTATAGCTCTTTTTGCACGTATCAATGTGAGGAGCAATGTTCGTGGTTTCCACTTCCAAGAAGTGGGAAACGAACCCAGCGTTTTAAGGCCCTAAAACGAACGGTTTTCGAGATATTGCCAGAAAACTATCCCCGGTATGCGAAATTTCAGCGGTTGCCATAGTAACGTTGATCTGCTTCTCAGAGGGAACACAGTTATCTGGGAATATCTCCGAAACCGTTCATTTTAGGAACTTAAAAAGTGTGTTTCGGGGTCCCTACAGGACCTCCGAGTATTGTTTCTCGTATGTGGCGGCTTTAAATGGGCTAAATCCGAACATTTTACCGACTGTCCTTGCTCAGTGCCAAAGGGCCGAAAAAAGTCACTTACAAATAGAATTTTCAAAAACCGTTTCTTATTGGGCCTCTACATACTCGGATCAACCAACATGCAAAATTTCAGCCTTCTAGGTCTAGTGGTTTGAGCCCTGCGTCGATGAGTCAATTTTGGGTTGTCAATGCCAAAGGGCCGAAAAAAGTCATTTAAAAATTGAATTTTCAAAAACCGTTTCTTAGTGAGCCTCTACATACTCGGATCAACCAACATGCAAAATTTCAGCTTCCTAGGTCTAGTGGTTTGAGCCCTGCGGTGATGAGTCAGTTTTGGATTATATATAAGAGATGAGACTTTCCGAGTCGATTTGATCGTAGAAATATGGATTATAGCTCTTTTTGCACGTATCAATGTGAGGAGCAATGTTCGTGGTTTCCACTTCCGGGAAACGAACCCAGCGTTTTAAGGCCCTAAAACGAACGGTTTTCGAGATATTGCCAGAAAACTATCCCCGGTATGCGAAATTTCAGCGGTTGCCATAGTAAAGTTGATCTGTTTCTCAGAGGGAACACAGTTATCTGGGAATATCTCCGAAACCGTTCATTTTAGGAACTTAAAAAGTGTGTTTCGGGGTCCCTACAGGACCTCCGAGTATTGTTTCTCGTATGTGGCGGCTTTAAATGGGCTAAATCCGAACATTTTACCGACTGTCCTTGCTCAGTGCCAAAGGGCCGAAAAAAGTCACTTACAAATAGAATTTTCAAAAACCGTTTCTTATTGGGCCTCTACATACTCGGATCAACCAACATGCAAAATTTCAGCCTTCTAGGTCTAGTGGTTTGAGCCCTGCGTCGATGAGTCAATTTTGGATTGTCAATGCCAAAGGGCAGAAAAAAGTCACTTAAAAATTGAATTTTCAAAAACCGGTTCTTAGTGAGCCTCTACATACTCGGATCAACCAACATGCAAAATTTCAGCTTCCTAGGTCTAGTGGTTTGAGCCCTGCGGTGATGAGTCAGTTTTGGATTATATATAAGAGATGAGACATTCCGAGTCGATTTGATCGTAGAAATATGGATTATAGCTCTTTTTGCACGTATCAATGTGAGGAGCAATGTTCGTGGTTTCCACTTCCAAGAAGTGGGAAACGAACCCAGCGTTTTAAGGCCATAAAACGAACGGTTTTCGAGATATTGCCAGAAAACTATCCCCGGTATGCGAAATTTCAGCGGTTGCCATAGTAACGTTGATCTGTTTCTCAGAGGGAACACAGTTATCTGGGAATATCTCCGAAACCGTTCATTTTAGGAACTTAAAAAGTGTGTTTCGGGGTCCCTACAGGACCTCCGAGTATTGTTTCTCGTATGTGGCGGCTTTAAATGGGCTAAATCCGAACATTTTACCGACTGTCCTTGCTCAGTGCCAAAGGGCCGAAAAAAGTCACTTACAAATAGAATTTTCAAAAACCGTTTCTTATTGGGCCTCTACATACTCGGATCAACCAACATGCAAAATTTCAGCCTTCTAGGTCTAGTGGTTTGAGCCCTGCGTCGATGAGTCAATTTTGGGTTGTCAATGCCAAAGGGCCGAAAAAAGTCACTTAAAAATTGAATTTTCAAAAACCGTTTCTTAGTGAGCCTCTACATACTCGGATCAACCAACATGCAAAGTTTCAGCTTCCTAGGTCTAGTGGTTTGAGCCCTGCGGTGATGAGTCAGTTTTGGATTATATATA
The DNA here is from genome assembly GCA_946902985.2 of Meconema thalassinum. Lineage (NCBI taxonomy): Eukaryota > Metazoa > Arthropoda > Insecta > Orthoptera > Tettigoniidae > Meconema > Meconema thalassinum. Next base: position 304,799,195 of record OX336391.1, read on the forward strand.
AGAGATGAGACTTTCCGAGTCGATTTGATCGTAGAAATATGGATTATAGCTCTTTTTGCACGTATCAATGTGAGGAGCAATGTTCGTGGTTTCCACTTCCAAGAAGTGGGAAACGAACCCAGCGTTTTAAGGCCCTAAAACGAACGGTTTTCGAGATATTGCCAGAAAACTATCCCCGGTCTGCGAAATTTCAGCGGTTGCCATAGTAACGTTGATCTGTTTCTCAGAGGGAACACAGTTATCTGGGAATATCTCCGAAACCGTTCATTTTAGGAACTTAAATAGTGTGTTTCGGGGTCCCTACAGGACCTCCGAGTATTGTTTCTCGTATGTGGCGGCTTTAAATGGGCTAAATCCGAACATTTTACCGACTGACCTTGCTCAGTGCCAAAGGGCCGAAATAAGTCACTTACAAATAGAATTTTCAAAAACCGTTTCTTATTGGGCCTCTACATACTCGGATCAACCAACATGCAAAATTTCAGCCTTCTAGGTCTAGTGGTTTGAGCCCTGCGGTGATGAGTCAGTTTTGGATTATATATAAGAGATGAGACTTTCCGAGTCGATTTGATCGTAGAAATATGGATTATAGCTCTTTTTGCACGTATCAATGTGAGGAGCAATGTTCGTGGTTTCCACTTCCAAGAAGTGGGAAACGAACCCAGCGTTTTAAGGCCCTAAAACGAACGGTTTTCGAGATATTGCCAGAAAACTATCCCCGGTATGCGAAATTTCAGCGGTTGCCATAGTAACGTTGATCTGCTTCTCAGAGGGAACACAGTTATCTGGGAATATCTCCGAAACCGTTCATTTTAGGAACTTAAAAAGTGTGTTTCGGGGTCCCTACAGGACCTCCGAGTATTGTTTCTCGTATGTGGCGGCTTTAAATGGGCTAAATCCGAACATTTTACCGACTGTCCTTGCTCAGTGCCAAAGGGCCGAAAAAAGTCACTTACAAATAGAATTTTCAAAAACCGTTTCTTATTGGGCCTCTACATACTCGGATCAACCAACATGCAAAATTTCAGCCTTCTAGGTCTAGTGGTTTGAGCCCTGCGTCGATGAGTCAATTTTGGGTTGTCAATGCCAAAGGGCCGAAAAAAGTCACTTAAAAATTGAATTTTCAAAAACCGTTTCTTAGTGAGCCTCTACATACTCGGATCAACCAACATGCAAAATTTCAGCTTCCTAGGTCTAGTGGTTTGAGCCCTGCGGTGATGAGTCAGTTTTGGATTATATATAAGAGATGAGACTTTCCGAGTCGATTTGATCGTAGAAATATGGATTATAGCTCTTTTTGCACGTATCAATGTGAGGAGCAATGTTCGTGGTTTCCACTTCCGGGAAACGAACCCAGCGTTTTAAGGCCCTAAAACGAACGGTTTTCGAGATATTGCCAGAAAACTATCCCCGGTATGCGAAATTTCAGCGGTTGCCATAGTAAAGTTGATCTGTTTCTCAGAGGGAACACAGTTATCTGGGAATATCTCCGAAACCGTTCATTTTAGGAACTTAAAAAGTGTGTTTCGGGGTCCCTACAGGACCTCCGAGTATTGTTTCTCGTATGTGGCGGCTTTAAATGGGCTAAATCCGAACATTTTACCGACTGTCCTTGCTCAGTGCCAAAGGGCCGAAAAAAGTCACATACAAATAGAATTTTCAAAAACCGTTTCTTATTGGGCCTCTACATACTCGGATCAACCAACATGCAAAATTTCAGCCTTCTAGGTCTAGTGGTTTGAGCCCTGCGTCGATGAGTCAATTTTGGGTTGTCAATGCCAAAGGGCCGAAGAAAGTCACTTAAAAATTGAATTTTCAAAAACCGTTTCTTAGTGAGCCTCTACATACTCGGATCAACCAACATGCAAAGTTTCAGCTTCCTAGGTCTAGTGGTTTGAGCCCTGCGGTGATGAGTCAGTTTTGGATTATATATAAGAGATGAGACTTTCCGAGTCGATTTAATCGTAGAAATATGGATTATAGCTCTTTTTGCACGTATCAATGTGAGGATCAATGTTCGTGGTTTCCACTTCCAAGAAGTGGGAAACGAACCCAGCGTTTTAAGGCCCTAAAATGAACGGTTTTCGAGATATTGCCAGAAAACTATCCCCGGTCTGCGAAATTTCAGCGGTTGCCATAGTAACGTTGATCTGTTTCTCAGAGGGAACACAGTTATCTGGGAATATCTCCGAAACCGTTCATTTTAGGAACTTAAATAGTGTGTTTCGGGGTCCCTACAGGACCTCCGAGTATTGTTTCTCGTATGTGGCGGCTTTAAATGGGCTAAATCCGAACATTTTACCGACTGACCTTGCTCAGTGCCAAAGGGCCGAAATTAGTCACTTACAAATAGAATTTTAAAAAACCGTTTCTTATTGGGCCTCTACATACTCGGATCAACCAACATGCAAAATTTCAGCCTTCTAGGTCTAGTGGTTTGAGCCCTGCGGTGATGAGTCAGTTTTGGATTATATATAAGAGATGAGACTTTCCGAGTCGATTTGATCGTAGAAATATGGATTATAGCTCTTTTTGCACGTATCAATGTGAGGAGCAATGTTCGTGGTTTCCACTTCCAAGAAGTGGGAAACGAACCCAGCGTTTTAAGGCCCTAAAACGAACGGTTTTCGAGATATTGCCAGAAAACTATCCCCGGTATGCGAAATTTCAGCGGTTGCCATAGTAACGTTGATCTGCTTCTCAGAGGGAACACAGTTATCTGGGAATATCTCCGAAACCGTTCATTTTAGGAACTTAAAAAGTGTGTTTCGGGGTCCCTACAGGACCTCCGAGTATTGTTTCTCGTATGTGGCGGCTTTAAATGGGCTAAATCCGAACATTTTACCGACTGTCCTTGCTCAGTGCCAAAGGGCCGAAAATAGTCACTTACAAATAGAATTTTCAAAAACCGTTTCTTATTGGGCCTCTACATACTCGGATCAACCAACATGCAAAATTTCAGCCTTCTAGGTCTAGTGGTTTGAGCCCTGCGTCGATGAGTCAATTTTGGGTTGTCAATGCCAAAGGGCCGAAAAAAGTCACTTAAAAATTGAATTTTCAAAAACCGTTTCATAGTGAGCCTCTACATACTCGGATCAACCAACATGCAAAATTTCAGCTTCCTAGGTCTAGTGGTTTGAGCCCTGCGGTGATGAGTCAGTTTTGGATTATATATAAGAGATGAGACTTTCCGAGTCGATTTGATCGTAGAAATATGGATTATAGCTCTTTTTGCACGTATCAATGTGAGGAGCAATGTTCGTGGTTTCCACTTCGGAAACGAACCCAGCGTTTTAAGGCCCTAAAACGAACGGTTTTCGAGATATTGCCAGAAAACTATCCCCGGTATGCGAAATTTCAGCGGTTGCCATAGTAACGTTGATCTGTTTCTCAGAGGGAACACAGTTATCTGGGAATATCTCCGAAACCGTTCATTTTAGGAACTTAAAAAGTGTGTTTCGGGGTCCCTACAGGACCTCCGAGTATTGTTTCTCGTATGTGGCGGCTTTAAATGGGCTAAATCCGAACATTTTACCGACTGTCCTTGCTCAGTGCCAAAGGGCCGAAAAAAGTCACTTACAAATAGAATTTTCAAAAACCGTTTCTTATTGGGCCTCTACATACTCGGATCAACCAACATGCAAAATTTCAGCCTTCTAGGTCTAGTGGTTTGAGCCCTGCGTCGATGAGTCAATTTTGGATTGTCAATGCCAAAGGGCCGAAAAAAGTCACTTAAAATTGAACCTTCAAAAACCGTTTCTTAGTGAGCCTCTACATACTCGGATCAACCAACATGCAAAATTTCAGCTTCCTAGGTCTAGTGGTTTGAGCCCTGCGGTGATGAGTCAGTTTTGGATTATATATAAGAGATGAGACTTTCCGAGTCGATTTGATCGTAGAAATATGGATTATAGCTCTATTTGCACGTATCAATGTGAGGAGCAATGTTCGTGGTTTCCACTTCCAAGAAGTGGGAAACGAACCCAGCGTTTTAAGGCCCTAAAACGAACGGTTTTCGAGATATTGCCAGAAAACTATCCCCGGTATGCGAAATTTCAGCGGTTGCCATAGTAACGTTGATCTGTTTCTCAGAGGGAACACAGTTATCTGGGAATATCTCCGAAACCGTTCATTTTAGGAACTTAAAAAGTGTGTTTCGGGGTCCCTACAGGACCTCCGAGTATTGTTTCTCGTATGTGGCGGCTTTAAATGGGCTAAATCCGAACATTTTACCGACTGTCCTTGCTCAGTGCCAAAGGGCCGAAAAAAGTCACTTACAAATAGAATTTTCAAAAACCGTTTCTTATTGGGCCTCTACATACTCGGATGAACCAACATGCAAAATTTCAGCCTTCTAGGTCTAGTGGTTTGAGCCCTGCGTCGATGAGTCAATTTTGGATTGTCAATGCCAAAGGGCCGAAAAAAGTCACTTAAAAATTGAATTTTCAAAAACCGTTTCTTAGTGAGCCTCTACATACTCGGATCAACCAACATGCAAAATTTCAGCTTCCTAGGTCTAGTGGTTTGAGCCCTGCGGTGATGAGTCAGTTTTGGATTATATATAAGAGATGAGACTTTCCGAGTCGATTTGATCGTAGAAATATGGATTATAGCTCTTTTTGCACGTATCAATGTGAGGAGCAATGTTCGTGGTTTCCACTTCCGGGAAACGAACCCAGCGTTTTAAGGCCCTAAAACGAACGGTTTTCGAGATATTGCCAGAAAACTATCCCCGGTATGCGAAATTTCAGCGGTTGCCATAGTAAAGTTGATCTGTTTCTCAGAGGGAACACAGTTATCTGGGAATATCTCCGAAACCGTTCATTTTAGGAACTTAAAAAGTGTGTTTCGGGGTCCCTACAGGACCTCCGAGTATTGTTTCTCGTATGTGGCGGCTTTAAATGGGCTAAATCCGAACATTTTACCGACTGTCCTTGCTCAGTGCCAAAGGGCCGAAAAAAGTCACTTACAAATAGAATTTTCAAAAACCGTTTCTTATTGGGCCTCTACATACTCGGATCAACCAACATGCAAAATTTCAGCCTTCTAGGTCTAGTGGTTTGAGCCCTGCGTCGATGAGTCAATTTTGGGTTGTCAATGCCAAAGGGCCGAAGAAAGTCACTTAAAAATTGAATTTTCAAAAACCGTTTCTTAGTGAGCCTCTACATACTCGGATCAACCAACATGCAAAGTTTCAGCTTCCTAGGTCTAGTGGTTTGAGCCCTGCGGTGATGAGTCAGTTTTGGATTATATATAAGAGATGAGACTTTCCGAGTCGATTTAATCGTAGAAATATGGATTATAGCTCTTTTTGCACGTATCAATGTGAGGATCAATGTTCGTGGTTTCCACTTCCAAGAAGTGGGAAACGAACCCAGCGTTTTAAGGCCCTAAAATGAACGGTTTTCGAGATATTGCCAGAAAACTATCCCCGGTCTGCGAAATTTCAGCGGTTGCCATAGTAACGTTGATCTGTTTCTCAGAGGGAACACAGTTATCTGGGAATATCTCCGAAACCGTTCATTTTAGGAACTTAAATAGTGTGTTTCGGGGTCCCTACAGGACCTCCGAGTATTGTTTCTCGTATGTGGCGGCTTTAAATGGGCTAAATCCGAACATTTTACCGACTGACCTTGCTCAGTGCCAAAGGGCCGAAATTAGTCACTTACAAATAGAATTTTAAAAAACCGTTTCTTATTGGGCCTCTACATACTCGGATCAACCAACATGCAAAATTTCAGCCTTCTAGGTCTAGTGGTTTGAGCCCTGCGGTGATGAGTCAGTTTTGGATTATATATAAGAGATGAGACTTTCCGAGTCGATTTGATCGTAGAAATATGGATTATAGCTCTTTTTGCACGTATCAATGTGAGGAGCAATGTTCGTGGTTTCCACTTCCAAGAAGTGGGAAACGAACCCAGCGTTTTAAGGCCCTAAAACGAACGGTTTTCGAGATATTGCCAGAAAACTATCCCCGGTATGCGAAATTTCAGCGGTTGCCATAGTAACGTTGATCTGCTTCTCAGAGGGAACACAGTTATCTGGGAATATCTCCGAAACCGTTCATTTTAGGAACTTAAAAAGTGTGTTTCGGGGTCCCTACAGGACCTCCGAGTATTGTTTCTCGTATGTGGCGGCTTTAAATGGGCTAAATCCGAACATTTTACCGACTGTCCTTGCTCAGTGCCAAAGGGCCGAAAAAAGTCACTTACAAATAGAATTTTCAAAAACCGTTTCTTATTGGGCCTCTACATACTCGGATCAACCAACATGCAAAATTTCAGCCTTCTAGGTCTAGTGGTTTGAGCCCTGCGTCGATGAGTCAATTTTGGGTTGTCAATGCCAAAGGGCCGAAAAAAGTCACTTAAAAATTGAATTTTCAAAAACCGTTTCATAGTGAGCCTCTACATACTCGGATCAACCAACATGCAAAATTTCAGCTTCCTAGGTCTAGTGGTTTGAGCCCTGCGGTGATGAGTCAGTTTTGGATTATATATAAGAGATGAGACTTTCCGAGTCGATTTGATCGTAGAAATATGGATTATAGCTCTTTTTGCACGTATCAATGTGAGGAGCAATGTTCGTGGTTTCCACTTCCAAGAAGTGGGAAACGAACCCAGCGTTTTAAGGCCCTAAAACGAACGGTTTTCGAGATATTGCCAGAAAACTATCCCCGGTATGCGAAATTTCAGCGGTTGCCATAGTAACGTTGATCTGTTTCTCAGAGGGAACACAGTTATCTGGGAATATCTCCGAAACCGTTCATTTTAGGAACTTAAAAAGTGTGTTTCGGGGTCCCTACAGGACCTCCGAGTATTGTTTCTCGTATGTGGCGGCTTTAAATGGGCTAAATCCGAACATTTTACCGACTGTCCTTGCTCAGTGCCAAAGGGCCGAAAAAAGTCACTTACAAATAGAATTTTCAAAAACCGTTTCTTATTGGGCCTCTACATACTCGGATCAACCAACATGCAAAATTTCAGCCTTCTAGGTCTAGTGGTTTGAGCCCTGCGTCGATGAGTCAATTTTGGATTGTCAATGCCAAAGGGCCGAAAAAAGTCACTTAAAATTGAATTTTCAAAAACCGTTTCTTAGTGAGCCTCTACATACTCGGATCAACCAACATGCAAAATTTCAGCTTCCTAGGTCTAGTGGTTTGAGCCCTGCGGTGATGAGTCAGTTTTGGATTATATATAAGAGATGAGACTTTCCGAGTCGATTTGATCGTAGAAATATGGATTATAGCTCTATTTGCACGTATCAATGTGAGGAGCAATGTTCGTGGTTTCCACTTCCAAGAAGTGGGAAACGAACCCAGCGTTTTAAGGCCCTAAAACGAACGGTTTTCGAGATATTGCCAGAAAACTATCCCCGGTATGCGAAATTTCAGCGGTTGCCATAGTAACGTTGATCTGTTTCTCAGAGGGAACACAGTTATCTGGGAATATCTCCGAAACCGTTCATTTTAGGAACTTAAAAAGTGTGTTTCGGGGTCCCTACAGGACCTCCGAGTATTGTTTCTCGTATGTGGCGGCTTTAAATGGGCTAAATCCGAACATTTTACCGACTGTCCTTGCTCAGTGCCAAAGGGCCGAAAAAAGTCACTTACAAATAGAATTTTCAAAAACCGTTTCTTATTGGGCCTCTACATACTCGGATCAACCAACATGCAAAATTTCAGCCTTCTAGGTCTAGTGGTTTGAGCCCTGCGTCGATGAGTCAATTTTGGATTGTCAATGCCAAAGGGCCGAAAAAAGTCACTTAAAAATTGAATTTTCAAAAACCGTTTCTTAGTGAGCCTCTACATACTCGGGTCAACCAACATGCAAAATTTCAGCTTCCTAGGTCTAGTGGTTTGAGCCCTGCGGTGATGAGTCAGTTTTGGATTATATATAAGAGATGAGACTTTCCGAGTCGATTTGATCGTAGAAATATGGATTATAGCTCTTTTTGCACGTATCAATGTGAGGAGCAATGTTCGTGGTTTCCACTTCCAAGAAGTGGGAAACGAACCCAGCGTTTTAAGGCCCTAAAACGAACGGTTTTCGAGATATTGCCAGAAAACTATCCCCGGTATGCGAAATTTCAGCGGTTGCCATAGTAACGTTGATCTGTTTCTCAGAGGGAACACAGTTATCTGGGAATATCTCCGAAACCGTTCATTTTAGGAACTTAAAAAGTGTGTTTCGGGGTCCCTACAGGACCTCCGAGTATTGTTTCTCGTATGTGGCGGCTTTAAATGGGCTAAATCCGAACATTTTACCGACTGTCCTTGCTCAGTGCCAAAGGGCCGAAAAAAGTCACTTACAAATAGAATTTTCAAAAACCGTTTCTTATTGGGCCTCTACATACTCGGATGAACCAACATGCAAAATTTCAGCCTTCTAGGTCTAGTGGTTTGAGCCCTGCGTCGATGAGTCAATTTTGGATTGTCAATGCCAAAGGGCCGAAAAAAGTCACTTAAAAATTGAATTTTCAAAAACCGTTTCTTAGTGAGCCTCTACATACTCGGATCAACCAACATGCAAAATTTCAGCTTCCTAGGTCTAGTGGTTTGAGCCCTGCGGTGATGAGTCAGTTTTGGATTATATATAAGAGATGAGACTTTCCGAGTTGATTTGATCGTAGAAATATGGATTATAGCTCTTTTTGCACGTATCAATGTGAGGAGCAATGTTCGTGGTTTCCACTTCCAAGAAGTGGGAAACGAACCCAGCGTTTTAAGGCCCTAAAACGAACGGTTTTCGAGATATTGCCAGAAAACTATCCCCGGTATGCGAAATTTCAGCGGTTGCCATAGTAACGTTGATCTGTTTCTCAGAGGGAACACAGTTATCTGGGACTATCTCCGAAACCGTTCATTTTAGGAACTTAAATAGTGTGTTTCGGGGTCCCTATAGGACCTCCGAGTATTGTTTCTTGTATGTGGCGGCTTTAAATGGGCTAAATCCGAACATTTTACCGACTGTCCTTGCTCAGTGCCAAAGGGCCGAAAAAAGTCACTTACAAATAGAATTTTCAAAAACCCGTTTCTTATTGGGCCTCTACATACTCGGATCAACCAACATGCAAAATTTCAGCCTTCTAGGTCTAGTGGTTTGAGCCCTGCGTCGATGAGTCAATTTTGGATTGTCAATGTCAAAGGGCCGAAAAAAGTCACTTAAAAATTGAATTTTCAAAAACCGTTTCTTAGTGAGCCTCTACATACTCGGATCAACCAACATGCAAAATTTCAGCTTCCTAGGTCTAGTGGTTTGAGCCCTGCGGTGATGAGTCAGTTTTGGATTATATATAAGAGATGAGACTTTCCGAGTCGATTTGATCGTAGAAATATGGATTATAGCTCTTTTTGCACGTATCAATGTGAGGAGCAATGTTCGTGGTTTCCACTGGAAACGAACCCAGCGTTTTAAGGCCCTAAAACGAACGGTTTTCGAGATATTGCCAGAAAACTATCCCCGGTATGCGAAATTTCAGCGGTTGCCATAGTAACGTTGATCTGTTTCTCAGAGGGAACACAGTTATCTGGGAATATCTCCGAAACCGTTCATTTTAGGAACTTAAAAAGTGTGTTTCGGGGTCCCTACAGGACCTCCGAGTATTGTTTCTCGTATGTGGCGGCTTTAAATGGGCTAAATCCGAAGATTTTACCGACTGTCCTTGCTCAGTGCCAAAGGGCCGAAAAAAGTCACTTACAAATAGAATTTTCAAAAACCGTTTCTTATTGGGCCTCTACATACTCGGATCAACCAACATGCAAAATTTCAGCCTTCTAGGTCTAGTGGTTTGAGCCCTGCCTCGATGAGTCAGTTTTGGATTGTCAATGCCAAAGGGCCGAAAAAAGTCACTTAAAAATTGAATTTTCAAAAACCGTTTACTTAGTGAGCCTCTACATACTCGGATCAACCAACATGCAAAATTTCAGCTTCCTAGGTCTAGTGGTTTGAGCCCTGCGGTGATGAGTCAGTTTTGGATTATATATAAGAGATGAGACTTTCCGAGTCGATTTGATCGTAGAAATATGGATTATAGCTCTTTTTGCACGTATCAATGTGAGGAGCAATGTTCGTGGTTTCCACTTCCAAGAAGTGGGAAACGAACCCAGCGTTTTAAGGCCCTAAAACGAACGGTTTTCGAGATATTGCCAGAAAACTATCCCCGGTATGCGAAATTTCAGCGGTTGCCATAGTAACGTTGATCTGTTTCTCAGAGGGAACACAGTTATCTGGGAATATCTCCGAAACCGTTCATTTTAGGAACTTAAAAAGTGTGTTTCGGGGTCCCTACAGGACCTCCGGTATTGTTTCTCGTATGTGACGGCTTTAAATGGGCTAAATCCGAACGTTTTACCGACTGTCCTTGCTCAGTGCCAAAGGGCCGAAAAAAGTCACTTAGAAATAGAATTTTCAAAAACCGTTTCTTATTGGGCCTCTACATACTCGGATCAACCAACATGCAAAATTTCAGCCTTCTAGGTCTAGTGGTTTGAGCCCTGCGTCGATGAGTCAATTTTGGATTGTCAATGCCAAAGGGCCGAAAAAAGTCACTTAGAAATTGAATTTTCAAAAACCGTTTCTTAGTGAGCCTCTACATACTCGGATCAACCAACATGCAAAATTTCAGCTTCCTAGGTCTAGTGGTTTGAGCCCTGCGGTGATGAGTCAGTTTTGGGAAACGAACCCAGAGTTTTAAGGCCCTAAAACGAACGGTTTTCGAGATATTGCCAGAAAACTATCCCCGGTATGCGAAATTTCAGCGGTTGCCATAGTAACGTTGATCTGTTTCTCAGAGGGAACACAGTTATCTGGGAATATCTCCGAAACCGTTCATTTTAGGAACTTAAAAAGTGTGTTTCGGATTCCCTACAGGACCTCCGAGTATTGTTTCTCGTATGTGGCGGCTTTAAATGGGCTGAATCCGAACATTTTACCGACTGTCCTTGCTCAGTGCCAAAGGGCCGAAAAAAGTCACTTACAAATAGAATTTTCAAAAACCGTTTCTTGTTGGGCCTCTAGATACTCGGATCAACCAACATGCAAAATTTCAGCTTCCTAGGTCTAGTGGTTTGAGCCCTGCGGTGATGAGTCAGTTTTGGATTATATATAAGAGATTAGGGACACACTTACACGAATCACGCACAAACGCACACACAGACACACGAACAAAAGGTGATCTCATATGCCTATTTTTTCATAAATGAAAATAGACTAAAAATAGCTTTGAAGCCATTTTTCAGTGTTGTCTTATTATCAATTAATATTATAGCTTTCAGTCGGTCAATACAAACATTATTCCAATTACTAGAGAAAGCATATGACAGTGTATGCAGAAACAAAGTGTGGAAGTCCCTAGAGGATAGAAGAGTAGAAAAATGGACTATAAGGAGGATAAAGGAGATGTACACGGGAAGCTTGAGCTGTGTGAAGGAGAGCGATCGGACTGGTTGGAACAGAGAAACGGCCTGAAACAAGGTAGTGCACTGTCACCGTTACTTTCCATTGTGGTGATGGATGACATAATGACCCGAGTGGCACAAGTAATTGGGGAAGTAAAGATGAAAGCAATGGTGTTTGCAGATGATTTGATGATTTAGGGAAACAAGGAGGAGGAAGTACAGGAGCATTTGGACGTGTGGGAAGGAATAATACAGGGATATGGGATGAAATTTAGCATAAATAAGAGTGAGATGGTGATCACAACAGGGAAGAAGGAAAGAACCACAACAGGAATAACAATTGGTGGGGATTAGCTGAAGAAAGTGGAGACTTTCAAGTATCTGGGCAACCTGATTCAAGATAATGGAAGGAACGAAATAGAAATAAATGAGCGGGGGAGACAGGCAGAAGCATTCCGGAGGAGTGTGAGAAGCATGTTATGGAGCAAGAATGCCCCTCAGAACAGCAAAAGATCATATATCGGACGTACTATGTCCCTATCCTGACGTATGCCTCGGAGACTTGGGTTATGAAAGGAAGGGTGAAGAGCAAAATACCGGCCAGTGAGATGAGGTTCTTGAGAAGCAGTATTGGAGCTACGAAGATGGACAGATTAAGAAATGAGAGGACCAGAGAATTAATGAAGGAGGAACCATTACATGATGCTATAGAGAAATCTAGACTTAGATGGTATGGACATGTAAAACGAATGGAGGAGAAGAGGATACCCAGGAGGATACACGAGACGAAGTGGGAAGGAAAGAGACCGAGAGGAAGACCGAGAGACAGGTGGCTGAAGGGGGTTGAAGAAAGCGTGTAGAAGAGAGGAGAAGACTGGATAAGGGTGGAGGCTGAGAGATGGTGGGAAGACAGAAGACGTTGGAGAGGCTTGTGTTCCAAACAGACCCGGCCGGTGGCTGGAAACTGTGCAAGATGATGATGATGATGACTAGAAAATGTGAAAAAATCTTAAATAAATTACATGTGAATAAGGTTTATACCGTATATATATTGTTACGGACTATTGAAGAAAACTAAGGGATGACATGTTTCGCTCATCAAACGAGCATCATCAGATCCAAATATGCATTTCAATAATTCTGCAAAATACTACCAAACCTACAGTGTCACCCACAGACAGTCTCTGACGTCCAAAGGCAAAAAATACAAGGAAACCAGTCAGAAAAAGTAATAGGTGTGATAATTATTATTTAATTTTTTATTAGGCTCCACCGCAGTTAAGCAACATTGGGCGTAGTCAGTACTTGGATGGGTGACCGCTCGGGAACACTACGTGTCGTTGGCTCAAAAACCATTGTCGCCTCCGTAGCGTAGCGGTCAGCATGGTTAGCTGCCGCCCCGGAGGTCCTGGGTTCGATTCCCGGCTCTGCCACGAAATTTGAAAAGGGGTATGAGGACTGGAACGGGGTCTACTCAGCCTCGGGTGGTCCAACTGAGTAGAGGGGGTTCGATTCCCACCTCAGCCTTCCTCGAAGTGTTTTCCGTGGTTTCCCACTTTGTCTTCGGGCAAATTCCGGGATGGTACTGAGACCGTATTTTGTAATGAGTTGGATCTATGTTGGACAGGTGTGTACTCAGGTGCATTCCTGCGGCGCTATTTGCACGGCACACAGCGAATGGATACTCTGTGGCGAGGTTAGGAGCAACTAGGCAGCCCGCTCTACATCCTTGAGCTCGTGCTTTGTTTTAGTACAAGAGAGGTCTACAAAATGGAGACGGCAGTAACGTCAATCTGATGCAACATGATATACTTTGATATAGTAGCCATGAAACAGAATAGTAATTGACAAATGCATTATCTTTAGAGAAGAGGAAACTTGAGTGTATTTCACACATATATAAATGCAGATAACAAAATATCAGAATATTATCGAACATGATCCAGTGTCGATATCGATAGTCAATATCGTTCCTCAACGAACAGCACTATGGGTTTCGCAGAGGAGTAAGCAAAGATCTGTCCAGGCAGAGACACGAGATTGCAATATACTTCGCTGGAAGTACGACACTCATATCGTGCGCAAGCAACGCGGACGTGTATTTACTTAAAGTTAGACAGTTCGTACCGCAAATTTTTATGTCTCAGCTTATTATAACTGAAGACTATGTTAAACGTCATCATCAGGTGCAGTGAACTTTGTATTCACCAGGACTTGTGTGATATTTTCTATGCCAGTACAAGACTTTATTCTACAACAGTACCGTTTACAGTATACAAGCATATTATCATTATGACTCCAGAACAGAAGTTGATGGAACGGATACTTCACCAAGACATGACTATGTCATTTATGGGCTAAAATGGAAAGCAGGAATGCAATGCAATAGTGGAATTGACTACTTGGTATGATCACCAGCACCAAACATGGATTATTATAACAGCAGAAAACTCTTTAAGAAGAGGTGGAAGACGTCTTGGAGATGTTTATTGTACATTCATACTGTAATTGCATGAAATATAATGGCATACTACGAATAAGCTCCAGCTATATCATGGGAACGTGTGAGAGCGATGAACTTGTTTCGCGAACAGCTGTTTTTCCTTTTCAAACGTTCGGACTCGGGTTCGGTTCTCTACAAGATCCAGTCGTATCGAGGAATACGCGACCTGATGAACGAGGGTTCAGTTCCAGAACGAGGACAGTGTGTTTCTCGCATACTCCTTTTTCAACCAGATGGCAACGTACAAGGTAGCTGACCACCCATTTTCATAGTAGACAGTATGAATTAGACATACTCTAGAGTGTTCCATTTCACCAATTTTTCTTAGTAGTTAGAAAATGCATCCCAGGGCTAGACCCGATTCCCTATCGCTTCTGTCTTGTAGTGTATTTTATTTTTGTAGTTAACATTAATATTTTATAATGCTAATTTTTATGCATTAATTCACTTCATTTTCTTTCTAAATTTGAGCATTGAATGGAATTATACAACTTGCTGAGAAGATTAATATGAAGAGTAGGGAGAAGACTACGATAACATTATATAAGAATAGTAGTTAGCAAGCAGATGACCAATACGCTACGTATACTTGAAGATTATTTCAATAGACATTTCTACGAATTTCGAATTTTGAATTTGAACACTTATGCATTTCATGCGAGTTTCTTTAATAGACGAGCGGGTCTATTTTTCATCAAGTGTAGTATAAATATGGAAACATAATGATTTATAGAGCAGATATTTTTGCAATTTATGGATTAATTTTGGCAATCTAAAGCTTTTGAGATTTTTCTTTTTGGAGTTGTGTTAGACACTATTAGATCGTTCAGTTTCTATTTATTTTTCATGATTCGTATGTTGAACTCCATCCTGGTTAAGCGTTGGATTCTAATAGTTTTCGTGTACCTTCTTAAGACAGGCTCATTACTATGGTGTAGGATCTTTCGTGTTTCTTTGGGTGGGGATCTCCAGCCGAGTTTTTGTCTAGTAGAGCTGAATCGTTGTTTTTACAGCGATCTATTCACAATTTCTTGAAAGATATAGTTATGAACATGAGATTATAATGAGAAATAAATTACTACTGTAAAATAATTGTATAAAATATTTTCGTTACAAAGCGAAATGATAATGTCGAAAATTCTCAAGCACTGTTATTTGAACAGCTGATTATATTGTAATTGCCGTAGTTCTGATAAAAAAAATCCATGAAACTTTAACTTATGTTAATTTGATGCACGATATTTCATGACTTTTATGTAAAAGCTTATTTGAACTTAATGATGTTTGGAAAAATGTTTACAAGCTATGGAGAGTTTATCTATGAATGAAGCAACGTGTGTTTGCGAATTTGATTGTTATAATGAGGTATTAGACATCAATAGATGATCTATGTCATTTTTCTGCCCAGTATAAATTAGCTATTGAGCTATGTCTGAATACATGTGTATATTTTGAACGTGCAGTATAGTCACGAATATTAATACTAGAAGGCTAGTATGAGGTTAATACATCCAACATTTAAGTAAAACAGCATTGTGATAATTGTTCTAGAATGGTTTGTTCAAATTAATAACATTTGTTTTTGGAGAAAGGTTAATTGGAAAGACGAGTAATAATATTGATATAATCTTGTAATAATAACCACTAAAAGCTTTAGAGATAATAATAATAACATGAATAACTATGTGATTTAAAATGTTGTTAACATTTTTATGCTATGATAATGCGTTCGATAAACTTAACCATTCGTCGAACATGCCATGATTTGATTTTAACTAATAATATAGAATGCGTATTGATGGAATCGAATTTATTGCTGATAAAGAATTTGAACGTGTACAATAATGTATAAATGTAAATAATATCATAAACTTTGAGGATCATGTAAATATGTAACGAGTGTATATAATAATAATGTTTAAATATTTTTGAAACTGTTTTTACATGCGATTAGGATGCTGTATTTTAATGGCATTTTTGATTATGTTTCGATGCTAATGTCATTATGAGATTTCTACGCTTCAGTAGATGCAAATTATTTTTGTTTAGTGGAGAGATAGTCCACCATGCAACAGTCTTTAGATTAATAAACTGTTGGTCAATTTTAAATACTTCGGATGTCTTGGTCATTTATACTAGAAATAGGATGCGCTACGAGGGCCAGTGGGTCAGTCTTTAGGATGCCTAGCGCCACGCTCGAGATTAAATTAGTCATTTTTAGAGTCTCGTTAGCCCACTTTGAGTTATTTTTCGTTTTCATTTCATCGACCACTGGCATCTTCCTATCGCATTTCTTATAAGAGAGGTATCCCTATCCCTGGTTGATCCTAGTTGGTAGAATTTTAGGGGCATTTCAGCCAGGCGCTTCCAGATTCTACGATCCAGCAGTTCCATCGCATTTCAACAGGTAAGACCACGTGGATACGGGTGCAGTACCTCCTGTAAGGCCACGGCTGCCTCCTTCCCTCTTCATGGCCTGTCCATCCCCATCTTCCATACATTCCCTTCCCTCTTAAGGCCCCTGTTCGCTTTGCAGGTGAGGCCGCCTGGGCGAAGTGCTGATCACACCTCCCCAGTTGTATCCATCCCGACCAGATGTTCCAAGCTCCAGGACACTGCCCATAGAGGCGGTAGTGGTGAGTTCCCTCGCTGAGACCGAGGGTACCACCAACCTAGAGGGTAAATTGACTAAATAAATGTTATGCTCACTTGACGACCAAAATACGTCATCCGTTAGTTCTCTTCTTGTTGTTCTTCTTCAATAGTTCGTAACAATATAAATAAATCTTAATCATGTGAAATTATTTCAGGTTATTTTTTCACATATTCCAGTAATTGTAATGACTTTTGTGTTGACCGTATGAAAGCTGCAATATTAATTGATAACATGTTGTTTGTTGTAACTCTTCAGTCGGTCAACACAAGTTTGCTCAAATGCTTGTGTATAATATAAAATGAATTAAATTAAATTAATAAGTAATAAACACTCATGACAAAAAGTACATGTAGCCTATTAGTTATAATCACTATTAAATATAGGACAGATTAGGATTACAGTACGTTTCGATCATCAAGCGGTCATCATCAGATGCTGATCACTTGTGTTGAGGTTTAAATGTATATACGAATATCTATCTACGAGATCTTATTATAGATTTGATAGGGGATGTCTCATAAGTAGGGCCTGGATTCTTAGGTTTTTACCTATTTTTTTCTGGCTATGTAATTCACAAATGTCAACATATATGTTCGTTTCACACTTCCTGGAGCAGAATATGTTAATTTCATTTCACCTAAAAAGAAACTAAATGAGGGATTGACATCTAAAATAACCTAAATAGCTGTTTTGCCTTTTTCAATTAAAGAATGTTATTTCCCCACTGAAATGCATCGTAAAATTACTTCCACCGCGATTACATGCAGTAGGACGGAGATACAGGTTACTACCGTTAAATACAGTACGATCATGATGATAATTGCTGTTTTAATGGTACTAACATCTATGTTATCAGCCCCTAATGGTTTGGGTGAGAGTGAAAGATGAGATGAGAATGAAAACTATAACTATTACTAACTACAGACTTACATACTAAAAGAAGAAATGGTTAACAGAAGGATAAGGCAAATAAAAGACAGGAAGAAATGAAACGCCCTCAATTCTCGAGGAATGAAGTACTTGAAAGGAAGAAGAGCCATGAAAGGCAGATTGGAAAGAGGAGAGGACCCGCCCCAAAGTCAGTGGAAAAAGGGGAAAAAACCGACCCAGCTCAGGAATCCCTCAGGATCGCCAACTCCTGAACTCACCAGCCTGAGCCCCTGAGGGTGTAGCAATATCCAGGGTGCACCAGAATTGGTGGGGCTACATACACCCTGCCTCCTTGAGGGCCTTGAGCAGAAGACAGGAGATAACATGAAAAGAAAAAGAAGGCTGGCCCCTCGCAGAAGGAGGGTATCAAGAAAGATGAGACAAGGTACAATTAAGGCGGGAAAGGAAGAGACTCCCTAGGCCTCAGATACCCTAATACCGTCGGGGTTGGAAGAGAACAAGAGCTCGCCAAGAGGGGCAGACAGGAAAGAAGACGGAGAGGAGCCGGGCACAAGTGACAATAAACTTTTGTGAAATAAGTTCATAAATAAATTCCACAGAAATATGCAAATCAGAAAATTATTGATCCCTGCATTGATCCTGGAAAAAAAAAAAAAACTAAAATAACCTATTTTTAGCATACAAGAAACCTAAAGTGAAAGTTTATGCCACCTTAATATCCGGGCTCTGCTCATAAGTAATGTCGTCTTTTAAAGAAAATGTTATTTGGAATGTTTTAGGACAAGAAATTAAACTATTCTTCAAAGTAGAGATCAACAGATTCTATGGTCTTGAGCCATCTTTCAGCGAGGTTTCTTATTCCGCGACGGTACCAGTCTCTGGGTTTTGATGCGAAGAATTCGGCGAGACCCACTTCCACAGCTTCAATGTTTTCGAAATTTCTTCCACACAAGAAATGGGCCATGGATCGAAAAAGATGGTAATCTGAAGGTGCAAGATCAGGGCTGTATGCTGGATGTGATTGCAGTTAGACTCCTCCCAATTCCTAAATGTTTGTCTTAGTTGTTCGTGCAGTATGAGGTCCCACATTGTCCTGCTGCAAAATAACTCAATTTCGGTTAACTAATGCTGGGTATCTCCATCTCAAAATTTCATGAACTCGTTCCTATTGTTGAGAATAAATATCCACATTGACTGCACGCCCGTTTGGAACAAACTCCCAGTGAATCACTCCTTCAAAATTCCATCAAACACACAACATCACTTTGGGGCCGAACCGATCCTTTTTAACGATGACTTGGGCAGGTGGACGGGGACTGAGCCACTGTTTCGAGGTGTCAGCGTTGAGGTAATAAACCCATTCTTCAACACATGTGACAATTCTCCTGATAAATCTATCATCCGTGGGGTTACCGATAAGCTGACGACAGATATCCACTCTACGTTGAGCCTGTTCAGAGGTAAATTCATGATTTTCCAAGTTTCTTAATCTGGCGATGTATGGTATCTTTTGATTCACCAAGTTTTTCTGACAGCCTACGAGTACTTCTTTGCGAATTTTCTTCCAAAACTATGCGGCAATTCTCAATATTCTTTAGTTTAGATGCCGACGAAATTAACATTGAGAATATAGAATAATATTTATGCTCGACCCTAACTATTTTATATCATAAAACTGTACTATAATGAGGCTCATTATAACACTATTTTTCATTATGAAACAGTTTCTCCCACCATTCAGAGCTCAAGAAACAGTTGTTTGACCAATTAGATAATTACATGCGCTGAGTTCCACGGCCTTCTAATTTAAATTTCACTGCCTGGCTTAGTGTCATAGTAGGGTAATCGAGGAGGCCATGGTCAAATACAAGGCATTCTCTGCGTCGCATGCGCTCTATTCATTACATAAAACTGGCGAAATCTCGACAGATATTTATGAATATTTATGTTCGAACATAAAAGAGTTATATTAATTATCGTCGAACATAAACAGTCGTATGCAACTCGCCTATAATGGTAATTAAGACACATACTCGTGTCTTAATTATTGCCATTATAGGCTCGTTGCATAATGTACTATTATGCATGAATCGCATCTGATTTTTGTCATAAATTAAATTGTATAAGTTGAATAATTAAAATAAATTGCTTCATTAGCTTCACTAAATAATACAGTAGTAGGTAAATAACTAAAATATAACAACTGGTCAAAATGGGACCATTACAGTTGAGCAGGAGTATTCCCGACAACATGTGTATTTGTGCTGACTGTAGCATACCATGCTACAGGCTGAAATTAGAGGAGGTGCCCAGGGACTTGATATAAGATATTTACACGGATTTTTTTCTCTGGAGAAAGTGAGGGAGAATCTAGGGAATACCCACCACGTCTCATCCAAATACGTTACTGTTGATTCATTTCAGATCTTTGTTACATCGTAGTTGTATAGCCCCGTGTACTTGGATGTGTGTGTGGACTTTGCTGTACACTAATGCATTGTTACCTCAAGATTTCACCTTTTCTGTCATCTTGAGTGCATAATATTAGTTAGCCAACTTGGGAGTGAATACTGCCACCCTGCTCTCAGCTTGTTATGTAAGTTGGGCCACATGTTATACTCCAGGGGATAGTGTATAATAGATGAGCTGGTCTCGTGTCCATCAATGACTCGTTAGCGTAACTTAGTTGTTGTTGCTAGGACAGTCCAATATGACACTCCTACCACTGCAGCAATATGTCGACTGCTTCTACTTGGATCGACTTCAAGAAGTTCTAATTTCCGGTCTTCTTCACCTAAAGTACGTCTAAGGGTTACCTAGTTCACGGATGACCATAATATTTCCCGTATCAGCTATTCTATGTATAGCGTGTTCCGATTCAACAAGGAACTGTAAAATGGGTTGCCTACCCACCCGCAATCGGCTTGAAATCAGCTCGCAGCGTGCTAGCGACGGGGCTGAGTTCGATTTCACTGACTGCCGCCTTCTTATGCAGCATTGCAACGTATTTTGCTGTTTCAAAATATTATATTTACATAGGCTTCACAATAAGTTTGAACGATTTCAATTTCAGAACTTGTTATTTTACGCTTCTGTTAATGGCTTATCCAGAGCATTTCTATGAAATACAAGTAGTTCCGTGAAGAACTATACAGCCTATTTTCATATAACCTACTCATGTTAATTGCCTCTATCAACATACAAAATTTCAGTTAGATTGTTGTGATAGATTCGTTAGATATTGAGAACCGTCTAAATATTTCAGATGGTCGCCAGGTTGGATTTTTATTCATATCCTCTATGAACATAAAAAGTATCAGTTTGATTGCTGTAAAAGATTGAGATATTGAGAAATTATTGTGTACGTGTGGTATTCAAACTTCAATCGCGTGATTAGGACACAAGAAGTAAAAACGAGATTTGAAAATTTCGCACAGCTGCCATCTTGTGGTTATGAAAATAATTGAAATAAATTAGATCCCGGTGGATTAACATTTGTATAAGGATTTAACGTGCAAAGTTTCACTTCACTCGGATGGTTAAATTGCGAGAAGCGACCATTTAAATATTTATACTTCGCGTCGCTGGCATGTTCATTTGTGCTCACCAGGTAACTGAAAGTCCTATAGGTGAACTTACATTCATAGCCTCTATGAACATAAAAAGTATCAGTTTGATTGCTGTAAATGATTGACATATTGAGAAACGTCAAATATTTCGGATGCTCGCCATTTTGGATTGTTATATGTATAGGCCATAGACTTATGCACCATTAAAGGAAAATTATTGCGTAGCTTCATTATTCAAACTTTCATTTCTATCGCATGATTACGACACAAGAAATAAAAACTTAATTTTAAAATTTCGCACAGCCGCTATCCTGAGGTTATGAAAACAATTGAACTAAATTAGATGCCAGTGCATTACAATATATATAATCATTTACTGTACCACATTTCACTGTGCTCAGTTGGTTAAATCACGAGAAAAATCTATTCAAATGTTTCAACTTCGCTTGGCCGCCATGTTCGTTTTGTACTTTACAGGTGTTTGAAAGTTACATTGATAAACTTGTATCAGTGCCCTTTATCACCGTACAAAATTTCACGATGATATAGGTAATAGTTTCTGAGATATAGAATGCCAGTGAAATATTTCGCACAGCCGCCATATTGAGGTTATGTATACAATTGAACTAAATTAAACGCCAGTGCATTACGATGTGTATAAACATTTGCTGTACCATGTTTCATTACGTTTGGATGGTTAAATCACGAGAAAAGTCTATTTAAAAGTCTCAACTTCGCTTGGCAGCCATGTTGGTTTTGTAGTTACCAGGATTTTGAAAGTCTCATAGGTGAACGTCTAGTAGTGTCCTTTATCATCCTTTATCACGGTGATATCTGTAATAGTTTCGGAGATACTGAATGCTGGTGAAATATTTCGCACAGCCGCCATGTTGGATTGGTGAGACACAATAAAATTGAGGGTCGGGGTCGGCCAGAATGGTGCTATGATCTTACGGAGTTTCATTGAAATCGCTCCAGCCGTTGAGAAGTTATTAGGGGGACATACACCCGAATCACACACACACGCACACACACACACACACACACACACGGACAAGAGGTGATCTATAAGCCTATTTTTTTCATAAAATGAAAATAGGCTAAAAATGTTATTTTACAACATAGTTTATTACAACACAATGCATTTTTGAGTTGTATTTTATTGCTTTTTAACCCAATACCACAAAACGATATACAATTAGGAAATGATTTGTTTCAATAGGGCAATCAGTCTTCGATGCGACTAAAAAAGTTAATTTATCACAGACGTTACATTTACTGCAAATGGACATTTATATAAGGTGTTCGAAGTGGCGTCCTTCATTTTCCAAGCAGAGGGCCACTCGTCGCATGAAGTTCTCTCTTGCGTTCGACAACATCTGAGGAGTAATTTCCGCAAAGGCTTTGGTAATGACGAGCTCCATTTCTTCGGGTGTTCGTGGTGATCTTAAAAATACTCTCCACCTGACGTAGCCCCAAATGAAGAAATCCAGGACGGTCAGATCAGGTGAACGTGATGGGGATTCTATAAAGCCGCCATTTCCTATCCACCGGCCAGGAAACACGGTTTAAAACTTCTCTAGCCAGGCTGGAGGAGTACGATGGATGACCATCTTGTTGAAAAAGCAAGTTGTTCAACTCCGCCAATATAGAATCATCCAAGATGTCCTGGAGTATGAAGTAAGACTAAACTGCCTGTGTTCGTCGTTCTATCATTTTACATTGTTGCAGGTAAATAGTTCTGAAATAATAATAATAATAATAATACTAATAATAATAATATCGTATGGCCTCGGGTGCCTGGTGCAAGCTTTGTTAATTGACACCCAGAGGGTAGCTTGCATGTCGAATTTCGTCGTTCCTTTGAACGCTATGAAAGTCAAGGAGGTTAGATATCTAAACTCCTTGACACTACAGCGCTTTCAAGTAGAGAATGGAGGAACTTCGTGTTGGTGGAAAATCCCGAGATTAATTTTGCCATTGAACACGGCCTACTGAATTCAAATGGGTTCTTTAACATGCCAACAACGTATGACATGAGTAACGTGATTTTTGTCGCCTTCAAAAATCACTTACCATGGCCAGGGGCGAACCTGCAATCTTGGGGTTGGTAGTCGGACACTATAACCACTCACCCACCGTGGCAAGCAGTTCTGAAATAGAAATCGTTGAAACATATTCTTAATTAAACTCGATTTTTTAACAAATCATTTCCAAATTGTATCTCGTTTTGTGGTATTGGGTTAAAAAGCAATAAATTGTGTTGTAAATAAAATACAACACAAAAATACATTGTTTTGTAATAAACTATGTTGTAAAATTAAATTTTATTTCATAGAAGTGCTCTGCAAAAGCCATTAACATAAGCATAAAATAACAAGTTCTGAAACAGAAATCATTCAAACTTATTGTGAAGTCTGTGTAAATATATTTTGAAAGAGCAAAATACTTTGCAATGCTGCCCCGTCCCTAGCGCGCTGCGAGCAGATTTCAAGCCGATTGCGGGTGGGTAAGCAACCCATTTTACAGTTCCGTGTTGAATCGGAACAGGCTGTACAGGTGCAGTAATCGTACGTCAATATGGAGCCCTTCCTTGTGGAAATCGTTCCACATAAACCTCATCTTCAACAGTAAGTTCTGTACTGCTTCACCTAAATGAGAATCATATGCAAATATTTCCTCGTTGTGACCTATGCCATGGATATTATTAGACAAGTTTGTCGGTGTGCACTAGCTCCCGTGAGGTGTAAACATTGCGCCACTGCCTCACTTCACCCGCCACTAACAACACGACTTGTCTGCCTGATTCCTTGGGCTGCTACGCGAGCCTCTGCAGTGTTGTTTAACGTCCTCCAATACTGAACGTTACGCTTTCGTTTTTAATCTACGGCGACCTGCCTGGTGGTACATGATCATTATTACTTTAGATACTAAAATGGTTGCCTATGAAAAATATCTCTCGTATTGCGAGCCATGACTTCGGTACATCACTGCTACCATGTGATGTTCGAGCCTAACGGTACTAGTTAGTAGTCTTGCGCATAATAGTTCGCGGCTGGGAGCGATCAGTTTAGTTCGCAGCTCCTTAGCGAACTAGTTCGCTCTTTTAGTTCGTTAGCTCCAATCTCGAAGACAGATCGTTCGCTCGCCTTGCTACTGCCACTGCACGCGCTCCTTGTTTGTTATAACAGTCTGTCACCACTCATTACTCGTCACCACTGATTGCACATTCACATTGCTCTCGTTTCAAGCAATACTGTAGGCTGCTGTAACAGTTACTATGCCGCTGCACGTGCAGTTCGTGTATTAGATATTGACATGTTGCGTGTGTAGTATTGTGTTTTACATTTTCATATTCGAAGATAAAAAATACAAAAATATGAGTATTGAAACATTAGTGAAATTCCTTATTCCTTCCTTATTTCCTTTTATTCCTTGTAGGAACATAGGGTAGCTACAAACTTCTTCCATCTCACTCTATTGTTGGCCATCCTTTTAACTAGGGTCCATGTCTTTCCTTCTGAGAAAACTTCTCTTTCTATTGTTTATAAAGCCAAAAGTCGTCATTTGTTTATCATTAGTGAAATACCGGTACCATACCTAAAAGAAAAACAGTATGGACGATCTGTTCGTAGAAGCATACACTTATTATTCTCTTTATTTTTTTTCTCGCGTGGGGTTGATAACCAAGATGTTAGGCCCCTTAAAACAACAATTATTATCATCATTTTTCGCGTATATCGGCGCGTCACCATCCGATTCCATTTCCTACTTTTCTCTAGGTGATGATAAGACGTTCTTTCTTTCTTTCTTACTTGCTTCGGGAAATTCATTATTTGGCTGCTCTGAAACCGTTGGGTACATTATCTTTATGGCATAAATGGGAGGAATAGGTTTTTTAGTTCAGAGTTTTTGTCCATAGAAGTTCGCTTTTCTTTGTGAATCATCATCATAATGTTCATTTCTTAAAAACAGGTAAAAAGTAGTTGTATCACCACGTATCGACAAAAATAAATATCAACCAGTTCATTAAAATGGTAATGTTAATCCAGTTCGCCGATTTTCTAAATAATTGGACATATTTTCAAATAATCCAAAATGACTAAGTTAAATAAAACTGTGGAATTATCCCCACATCTAAATCAGCTAACTATCAGTAACTTCAATTTACGAACCGCCACTGTATTACATTACAAATATAAGGTAGTTATTACCTATTAGCGTGTTAGCACTAGTAGTGTGTTATACTGTTATTATTAGAAACCAACATTGAACATTCACCGCGCCAAAACTTGACAATCTTGCCACTAACAATAGATACACTCAATCAACTGAACTGACTGAACGAAACAAAGCGCATGTGATTGTGCAATGAGTGCTGACGTGCCGAGCTGACGAGCTACGGCGGACCCGCGCTCTCGCGCTGTACAAGTCGGTCAGCGGAAAAAGATCGAACGAAACAAAGCGCATGTGATTGTGCAATGAGTGCTGACGTGCCGAGCTGACGAGCTACGGCGGACCCGCGCTCTCGCGCTGTACAAGTCGGTCAGCGGAAAAAGATCGAACGAACTAACAAGCGAGGGATCTGGGAACTAGTTCGGTAGTTCGTCTGTGGGACCCGATCTTCCGAACTAGTTCGTTCGCGAACTACACAAGACTACTAGTTAGAGACATGAATTTGCGACGTTGTAATCTACTAACCAATATAAATTATCTACTGTATTTCCGTGCATGAGTAGCCTTCCACTCTGTATATTTTGAACTTGACGGCTTCTGTCAATATACAGGCTCTTTATTTTTGCTTGGCAAGGATATTCTCGCTCACGCGCTCCGCCAATGACAGTTCAGTTCCCGACGACCGCGCGCGCATATGTACGACAGGATACCGCGCTTAAAATCTGTATCATGCCTTTTTACTCATCATGTTTACACTAGATGCTTAAAATGTTCCCCATCCGCTGCCAAACCTAATCGGCATCTCCTTATGAAGTTTCCGGTTACTCCGGTTAATTTAGCTTCAGTAAGGAAATAACGACATTTTCGTCTATTTTTATCGTTTACTGAACCTGTACGTTTGAATCTCTTAGCCAGTTGATTAATTGTCCGATTTATAGGAATGGGTCTCCCTGGGAATGTCATTCGAAACTTTTGTCTTGTTCTAGCGCACGTTATGAACGGCACGTATTATGCAGACCTTCGCTCGACCTTGGCCGCCGGACCCCGGCGCGTGGTCTCCAGCCGGGTATTCACTCGCTCTTCTGTAGACGTGTGAGCTCCGAGCTAATTGGGTGTTTCAGTCTTGCAGTGTTTTATAAAGCTACTGTGCACTGTATATCTTATTGTGTAGTGTTTTATTGTGATTCTGTATAGGGCTGTAATGCCTTATGTGAAATATTCGTTACGTGAACGAGTATATCTGCACAGTACGTACATAAAGTGCAGGAAATCGTGCTCTAGAACAAGACAAAAGTTTTGAATGACATTTCCAGGAAGACCCATTCCTATAAATCGGACAATAAATCAACTGGCTAAGAGATTCAAACGTACAGGTTAAGTAAACGATAACAAGTAGTTCCGTGAAGAACTATACTGGCTATTTTCATATATCCTACTTATGTTAATTGCCACTATCAACATACAAAATTTCAGTTTGAATGCTGTAATAGATTCGTAGATATTGAGAACCGACTAAATATTTCGGATGGTCGCCATGTTGGACTTTATATATGTAGGTCCTGGAGTTATGTACTGTTACATGAAGATTATTGTGTACGTGTATCATTCAAACTTCAATCGCATGATTAGGACACAAGAAGTAACAACGCGATTTTAAAATTTCGCACTGCTGCCATCTTGTGGTTATGGAAACAATTGAAATAAATTAGATGCCAGTGGATTATCATTCGTATAAGGATTTACTGTACCAAGTTTCACTGCACTCGGATGGTTAAATTGCGACAAACCTCCATGTGAATATTTATAATTCGCGTCGCCGCCATGTTGGATTTGTGATCACCAGGTTATTGAAAGTCCTATAGGTGAACTTATGTTCATAGCCCCTATGAACATAAAAATATTCAGTTTGATTGCTATAATATATTCGTAGATATTCAGAGCCGTCTTAATATTTCGGATGGTCGCCATGTTGGATTGTTAAATGTATAGGCCACGGAGTGATGTACCATTAAAGGAAAATTATTGCGTAGGTTCATTATTCAAACTTTCACTTCGATCGCATGATTACGACAAAAGAAATAAAAAACTTAATTTTAAAATTCGCACAGCCGCCATCTTGAGGTTATGTAAAAAATTGAAATAAATTAGATACCAGTGCATTACAATGTGTATAAACATTTCCTGTACCAAGTTTCATTGCGTTTGGAACATTAAATCGCGAGAAAGGTCTATTTAAATTTTCAAATTCGCTTGGCCGCCATGTTCGTTTTGTAGTTAACCGGTTTTTGAAAATCTTACAGATGAACTTCCAGTAGTGCCCCTTATCTCCGTAGAAAATGTCAGGGTGATACCGCTAATAGTTTCAGAGATATAGAACGCCGGTGAAATATTTCGCACAGCCGCCATCTTGTGGTTATGTAAACAATTAAACGAAGTTAGATGTCGGTGCATTACAATGTGTATAAACATATACTGTACCAAGTTTTATTGCGTTTGGTTCGTTAAATCGCGGGAAACGTCTATTTAAACGTCGCAAATTCGCTTGGCCGCCATGTTGGTTTTGTAGTTATCAGTTTTTCAGAGGTCACATAGGTGAACTTTTAGTAGTTCCCTTTATCACCGTAAAGAATTCCAGGGTGATATCCGTAATAGTTTCGGAGATATTAAATGCTGGTGTAATATTTCGCACAGGATTGGTGAGACGTAATAACATTTGAAGGGCACGGTCGGGGTCGCCCAGAATAGTGCTATGAACTTACCGAGTTTCATTGAAATCGCTCCAGCCGTTTAGAATTTATTAGGGACACACACACACACACCTCACACACACACACACACACACACACACACGCACACGCACACACACACACGGACAAAAGGTGATCTCATAAGCCTATTTTTTTTTTCAAAATTGAAAATAGGCTAAAAATAGACGTAAATGTCGTTATTTCCTTACTGAAGCTAAATTAACCGGAGTAACCGGAAACTTCATAAGTAGATGCCGATTATTTTTGGCAGCGATTGGGGAACATTTTCAGCATCTACTGTAAACATGGTGGTTAAAAATGCATTATACTGATTTTAAGCGCCGTATCCTGACGTACATACGCGCGCGCGGCAGCCGGGAACTGAGCTGTCATTGGCGGAGCGCGTGAGCGAGAATATCCTTGCCAAGCAAAAATAAAGACCCTGTACTTTCCGAGCTGATCTTCAGTATTCATATGTCTGTATTGCCGAACACGTTCAAGCTTGTATTTAAGATAGACATGTTCTGGTACGGACTTTATTATAGAATGTTTAATCCTAAACAATAATATTGATGTATATTTAACGGTTCAGCCAGCGTTAATTAATTTTGCACTCAGAAGTTATATTTTTGTTTCACTACGACTTTCTTCGCTTAGATCGTGTTCCTAGGCTTCATTTGGTGATAGATGAATGTTTCTACATATACAAACCTTTTGTCGAAAAATGCTTTATAGAATGCTAAAATCCACATTAACATGCGCACAGTCTAGGTTTCGAGATCATCCCCAAGAGAGAGACAGACAAAATCCAAAACTTAATTTTAAGATTAATTGAACTGATTCATCCAAACATTTAAAGTCACAGCAGTCAAACTTTGATGAACTTTCACCATTAATATGTGGTATATAGCCTACTTTAATGAAATGGGTTCCTTAGTTGAGAATTTCTAGATTCCGCACATGGGCCTTATGTCTGCCAAAGTGTGCATGTTGCAGAGGGAAGGCAGCCTTCAAAGAGATGAAGCTTCAATACTCGATATAAAACCTTTCATGATGCAATCAATATCGTGTTACAAGAGTAGAGGCCATGTAAAGCAGAGGATATTACTTGAAATAAAATAAAATGAACAGGGAGCTGTGTGCTGAAGACCCACTCCAAGCAAATTCAATTACGTTCCCCGAGGACAGAACAGCAAAGTGAGAAGTTGCTTGCAAAGCGCTCCAATCGTGACGTTTTAATCTAGAACTTTCACTAACAATCACGTCCAAAATTACCCGTACAAATAGTTCCACAACTCAACTTCATTGCAGCTGTACTGCAACTTTTTCTAATCAGCGGACCACCACAACTGTTTTCTGGTTCTTTATGGAACATCGCCAGGAGTTTTCACACATAACAGAAGTCATTTACAACACAACTAATTTACCAGTTTTCCTCTACAGTGCAGAAACTGTGTCCCGATTACGAAAAGTTTTTGGAACTCTTCATTATGTTTGGTGCAAAGTCTTTCGAAACTGTTAGGACCAAGCATGACGAAGTTGCACACCAAGAATTTCTGGATTCACTGGGGAAAATCTGGGTAAGTATTTAGCACATAACCAAATAAATTCCATACGTAGTAAATTTAGAAAGAAAATTGATATGGAATTATGTCTTAACATTGCCTTGAATTACTACGTCACATTTTAATTTTATAATATTCAGTATCTTCATAATCCTCCAATATTGACAAAAAGGTAGCTAATGGTACTTCATTGCTTTGCATACATTACAGTGATCTAGTCAGTGTGTTCAATCTAACACTCTTGACTGTCACCCCTGAAGTCCCAAGCAAATGCCGGGATGGTACCTAAATTAAGACCACTACCGTATCCTACTCAAATATTAAATCACACTAATTACAAACTCACCCTTCACCGCAGAGACCAGGGTATGATTCCTGGCTCTGCTGAAAAATTTAATTCTGGTTTGAGGATTGAAGGAGGGTACACTCAACCTCGTAAGCCAAAGCTGAGAAGAGGTGATTTTGGTTTCTAACCTTAAGCATCCTAGAAGTGGTTTGCCGTGGTCTCCCACTACTAGCCCCAGGCAAATGCCGGGATGGTATCTAGATTTGGGCCACGACCATGTCATATAAAAACCCTAACCCTCAATTACAGACTCACACATTACTACAGCCATCACAATGACACAGGTTGTCAGACAGATGCTACACACACGCAAGTGCACGAGGTCACATGAGCACAATGTTGCAAAACTACGAAATGGCTCAACAATAACGTCAAAGGTGATACTACAATAGATCGAAGACTGTAGTCTGTCAAGAATGGACCTCTGAATTGTGTTTCATTTTAAATTATCGGGGGAAAATAAATTGTCCATAAATACAGGATAATAATCAAATTAATTCCACCTTTATTTTTGGAATTCAGACAGCCCATTAATTTCGAATCCAGTAGAGACGATGAGCTGTTTATCTTCACTTCATTAGAAGACATGCTGTTACATACTACATGAACACTGTCGATCTGTTAAGTCCTATCAGTGCATCTTTACATGCCACTCTAAGGCCATTTACGATGTGGAAATAAAAATGCTCTGTCAAGATACTGTACAATTATCACTAATGATGTGCTGAAAGTTATGACTGCCCTAGATAACGAGCGTAATGGGTAATTATAATAATAACCTGAGTTGTGTATTGATAAGGGCATAAACTTATTTCTGTCTCATTGACCCACGAGAGACGTAGAAGATAAGACTCAACATTTTCTTTGACCTACGGTTGACTTGGGTTGCGAATGCCCTTCACCCCCTTAACAGGAGGAAATCCGCATGGTGCTCACATTTTCAGCTAATAAGTGGTCTAGCAACCACCTGGAAAGTCCTTAAAGTTGGTGAACGAATATCGCAATCGTTGAACCACTACAGGTTTGAGCTGTACTACTAGCTTCAATAGGCTCCCTGATTTTGCTAATAACACCAAGTAATTTCCTTGCGCAGTGACTTCTGACAACGCATGTTTAGGGTAATACCACTCTCAATAACCTCGTTGCATTTGCAGTGAATTCTCAGACGCTCGTGAAGCGTTTTCCATGCAGGTTACGTTTTAACCGCGGAAAAAAGAAGCAGTGACATATCCGGAGAATATGGAGGATGATTGAATGGACTGAATGCCACTACGTTGTCTATGTCAAGGTAATTGTTCGCCAAGATTGACCTATGTACAGGTACATTGTCAAACCTAACGCGCTGTTGTGTGACCATTGTTCTGGACGTTTACTTATCACTGAATCTCTGAGGCAATTAAGGATATCTACGATCATTTTCATCTCTACAGTACAAAATCAAAGTGGATAAAACTGGGAGCATTAAAGGTAACTTCCACGAAATATTTGTCTTTGTTGTTGTTCTTATTATTTATTTAGGTATGGCTTTTAGTGCCGGGAGTGTCCGAGAACATGTTTGGCTCGCCAGAGGCTGTAGCTGCTTCAATACGGACACCCATAGGGTAGGCTACAAGTTCCGTTCAATTTCATGTAGTTCCAACTTTCACTACCAGATGTCACTGATACATAGTGGTGAACGTTGGAACTTTGATAGAGCGTTTTAAGGAAATCTAACCGACAATTTAGCTTCACACAAGTTTAATTAATGGAAGGTTTCTTTTACATGCTATAAATCTATGACATGAGACCCCTTTGAAGGAAGGCATACTGACGGATTTTAACGCTCTTAAAAATCCGACGACTTTGGCCGGGTTTGAACCCCCGATCTTGCGTATAGAAGCTCAGCATGCTACCGACTATGCCACTGAAGCTGCGGGAATGTCTGATTCCAAAGAAGTTTCCACTCATATGGCTAATATTTAGGAAACGGGTCGTAAAAATAACACCAAGTTTTATCTTCAGTAATCACAGTCACACAGGTTATCAAGCAAATCCAACACGCAGGACTGATGCTCTAATATCCCAAGTTCCTAAAATGTATTAACTACAGCATTATTAGTTTTTACGGAACAAGTCATCACGGGAAATTTTTGAAGCTACTGATGTTACATTTCATTCGAAATGGTTCTATGGATCAACAAGCAGCATATTCCGTTTTACTGTTTCTTCAATTTTTCCCATCTCGATTTAAACTGAAGGAAAGCTCAACCTCCCGTAGGC
Source organism: Meconema thalassinum (assembly GCA_946902985.2). NCBI lineage: Eukaryota > Metazoa > Arthropoda > Insecta > Orthoptera > Tettigoniidae > Meconema > Meconema thalassinum. The sequence goes on from OX336391.1 coordinate 304,831,302, forward strand.
CCTGTCCTGTTTGGCTATTAGTGTTCGCCCTTGTAGCTCTCATGTTGGTCCGTGAGTTGTGCATGATAATGGGATAATTCAATGAGCTCACGTGGAAGACAGAGCCAGGTGCTGTGGCTTCATTCAATTAGTCCATGTTCAGTCGCAGTAGGAGCTCAGGTCATCAGAGCTTGGCTTAGTCCTGCTCGTCAGCTCAGGGCACATCGTATCTTGTACCTTATTTCAATCCGTTAATGTGCTATCAAAACGTTATAGTCCGATGAGCGCTGCTATCAACTGGTTGTCTATCACATTTATCACAGTCGTTAAAGTAATATGCCTCCCAAGGACTCACGACTAGTGGGACGTAGGTTGGCGACCACGAGACCCCTGCTGAGTCCGGCATTGCTCCCTCTTACTTGTGCCAGTCTACTCTCTGACATATTTCCTGTCTACCTCCCTTGGTCCAGTTTTGTTCTCTTCCGGCCCCGACGGTACTAGGGTATCTGAGGCCTAGGGTGTCTATCACTTTCCCGACTTAATTGACCCTTGTTTCATCATTCCTGATCTCTCATTCTTCGAGGGATTAGACCTCTCCTTTTCTCTTCTTGACATATCCTGCCTTCTGTTCAAGGCCCTTAAGTATGCAGCGTGTTTGTAGCCACACCACTTAAGGTGCACCCCCCGATAGTACTACATCTTCAACGGCTCATGGCTGGTGAGTTCGGGAGTTAGCAAACCTGAGAGATTCCTGAGCTGGGTCGGTGTTTTTCCCCCTTTTCCATTGCCTCCATGGCGGACTCTTACGTCGTTTCCTTTCCTATCTGCCTTTCATGGCTCTCCTTCCTTCCAAGTCGAGGGTTGAGGGCATTTCTTTTTCTCCTTTCGTTTATTTACCTTATTCTTCTCTTGTTTTCCATTTCCTGTTCTAGTATGTAAGTCCGTAGTTACTTTTAGTTGTAAGAGTGTAGTTAGTTCTAGTTATAGTTTACATTACATTATCATCATCACTCTCACCCAAACCATTAGGGGCCGATAACCTAGATGTTAGGCCGCTTAAAACAAGAATTAGAATCATCATCATCATCATCATCATCTGAAGTAATATGTGTGCCTTTATTTGATATTCTTCATGCAGACAAATATTAGAGAGCCCTGGAGGTCCGGGTTCGATTTCCGGCTCTAGCAAGAAATATAATTCTGGTCTGAGGGCTATAACGGGGTATACTCAGCTTCGTGAGGCAAAATTTAGAAGAGGTTGGTTCAATTCACACCTCAGCCATCCTGTAAGTGTTTTTATGTGGTTTCACACTTCTACTCCAAGCAAATGTCGGGATAGTTTTTACGTAAAGCCACCGCCACGTTCTTCCCAATCCTCGCAGTATTTATAAATACACACGCTACTACAGACACAATAATAACACAGTTAATTATACAAACCCCTCAATTGAAGCAACAAGAACGATATATTCACGCTTGTCACATGTATATGATAAATGATAATTCCATCTAATTGAGGCTCATCGCGTCATTAACTAGTGTAGAGATCAGGCCATTTAGGAAGACGGCTGGTGAGGGGAAATGTGCGAGTGAGAAAGCTGAACCGTGGGAGTGAGAACACTGACTTCCCCTTCTCACTCGGTGTTGTGGCGACGTACAGTCGACCCGAAATTTTTGTCATAGCGGACGTGTAACTCCGCAGATTTTCAGCTAGTGGAATTCCCTACTAGCTGTAAATTACAGACATACCTAGCCAAAATGTATTTATTTAGAAGCGTTACAGATGGTAGATAGATTAAGGAGTTAGAACATAATTTAACCACTTATTCTAGTAACTGTCAAAATATTTTTCGTGTATCAGTTTGCATAGCCAATGGTTTAAATTATAATTAGATGTAGAATTAACTTTATGACGCTGTAGATGTATAGTATATAATATGGTTTGGCCTAACGGCAGGCTTCGGGAGTCAATAATAATAATAATAATAATAATAAATTTTGTTACTAGGCGAGAAAGCATCGTTAGACTATATGAACGTATGTTTCTAGCTCGTTAATGCCAAGATGATGTTTTCTCTCTTGTAAAAGAAGAAAATAATGTGACTTAACGATATAATGGTAGGGGAAATCCGTGTAATTTGGACCGTCGTGTAATTTGGACTGATGTTTCTTTTGCTATTTGCAAGTTTGGCAACCCCTTGTCTCAGGCAAGGTCAGCAAGACAGTTGAGTGTCCCTTTCGCCCTCTGAGTTCTTCTATTTTCGGACTGAAGGTTGAGGAATAATGAGGAAAATAAGTTTGTGACCACATTCCTTGTAATATTATACGACCGGGAGGTAGGGTGCTGTCAAGTAATTATTTCAGCGAAGAGTGTGTGTTGCTTCCACAAGTACTACTGAAACATCGTGGTAAGTTCTAACATACCTTCATTCATCAATTTTAAATAATGTTCAAATTATTTGAACTTTGATTAAATATATGCATGGCGTGTATTTTGGACTGCCCGAGAGTGTGTAATTTGGTCCGTTGAAACAAATTTATCGCTACGTTTCTTCATAATGACCATCTCGTGGTGTGGGGGCTAGTATTATTGGCTATCGCCATGGAGGTCCGGATTCGATTCCTGGCTCTGCCAAGAAATTTTAATTCTTGTGGGAGGGATGGAACGGGGTTTGATTCCCACCTTAGCTATCCTGGAAGTGGTTTTCCGTGGTCTCCCAGTTTTATACAAAGCAAATGCCGGGACGGGTCGTAACTTAGAGCCACAGCCGCCCCCTTCCCAATCCTATCCCCAATTTACAAGTACATGCACTAGTACAGGCATCATAATAACACAGGTTATCACACAAACTCCACACTCACACAAGTATACGGGGCCACATGACCACAATGTCGCAATGCCCCTGAAATAAACAACAAATTTCTTCATACGGTAGTTTTATTTCTGATTCTGAAAGAAGTTGGTTTATAATCTGAAAGGGTTTTGTTGTTGTAATTGCTTATTTTGGTGGCTGCAACATCATGGTCATACAGCCCTGTGCATTTGTGTGTGTGTGTGGAATTTGTGTGACAACCTGTGTTATTGTGATGACTGTACAAGTGTGTGTGTATTTGTAAATTGCGAATAGGAGATGGCCGAGGCTTTAAGTTTGCATCCATCCCAGAATTTTCCTGGAGTGGGAGTGGGCAAATCACGGAAAACCACCTCCAGGATGGCTGAAGTGGGAATTGAACCTTTACCACCGAGTTGACAGCGAAGAACTCTAGTCACTACATTACGAGGGTGGTGTTATGAGGATGATTGGATTCAGTGCGATGGTTGCAAAAGGTGGGCAAATGAAAATTGTGCCGAAATTAACGATTGTGCTACATGCCAAAGTGACAATCAGAATTCGCAGTATTGTATTTTATTGTTTAGCATTGCCTAATAAATAGCTTAAATAACTTACACGTGTTTATATTTAGCAGTCCAAATTACACATCACCCTGGTCCAAGTTACACGCCATCCGGTCCAAATTACACGATATTACATTTTGTTATAAACATAAATTTTACGTTATACGCTGAGATAATATTAACTTTTATTTGCACCAAATCATTTGATACATTATACTAATTATGGTCCATAATACTTGAAAAAGTTTAATTACGGTCAAAGAAGTTATTGAAGTTTAAAATTAAGTGGTCCAAATTACACGGACTTCCCCTATTATGTACCGGTATATAGCCTAAATATTATTCTCGAGTACAGAAATAACATATAATTCATAAAAAACACAGTAAAGGATCTTCATATTCTGAGTAACAGGCAACAACTTATGTATACAAAGATAAGGTAAATGACACATGAAATAAGAAATAATAAAATAAGTACACTATTTACAAAATTAGCACATACTTGTTTTATGCCCTTTTATGTCCTTTACAGCTCTTCAATTCCACTGAGTCCATCTCCATCACTACTGTCGTCCTCGCTGGATGACGTATCGTCGGTTCCCAGCTGGATCACGGAGGACTCTAATGCCCTCAAGAGGTTCCTCATCCCTCATGAAGTCTTTCTCCACCTTCTTTGTGTGTTCACATTTACGCTTCCAGTCTTCGGTGGGTATTGACGCGAATTTCTTTCTAGCGAGTTTCTCTACGTCGTCAATAGTGAAGGTGACGTTGTGAGAAGCTACCCAGTTCTTCACTTCTGCACACATTATTTCAATACTGTTTAATTCATGGTGATATGGGGGTAGTCGAAGGACCGAGTGTCCGTACTGTTCCATGAGTTCATCTAGGACGTAGGTTTTGAGCGCCAGATTGTGCAATTTGATAAGCTCATAAATCTCATGTTTGTACATCGTCTCTTGGTGTGGAATGTCCCTGTTCACTAGCCAGGATATCATCGTCGCTTTCCGTGAGCTGGAGGTTGGAGCAAGATATACTTCCTTGTTGTGATATGACTTGTCAATCACGAGAACACTGCGAGGTGGATGATTAGGAATTAGCATGTCTTTCACCCACTTCAAGAAATTGTCACAATGCATGTCATCGTGGTAGTCGCCACTCTTGCTGCCAGACTTCCAGATTAGCAGACAGTTCTTGATGAAACCCATTTCCCTGCCAGCATGTACAACAATAAGTATTTTTCCTATGGACATAGGTGCTGATATACCGGATATTGAATTATCAGACCAGCCCTTGCTGGATACATGGGACGAATGTATATAGATTTCATCCATATACACTACTGGCTGAAGTACCCGTGCTTCGCTACGCGTCATAAATAAATTAAAATGTGAAGGTGACAGTTAAAACAGAGGATAGGCGAGGTGCTGCGCAGAGGGAGATTAAGGATGGAACATTTTGTCCAACTACACCGTTCGGCGTTGACCGTGTTTTATAGCACAAATTTAGGTTTTACTCGCTAACCGTTGGAGATACCTTTCGGATAGAAAGTGTAATTTTAAACCTCGTATATGCCTTCAAAAGTTTGATATTTCTTAGCGTTCACTTTTTATTTGAAATGGAAATATGAAAGTTTGAAACCAAAGGGTGTAGTGACGTCACTAAAATGGTCGCCATCTTTAAATAGTGCAAAGTACTCAAATCAAAAGTAGCCTATATGTTAACCAGGAAAATCAGCTACTTCCATATAAAATTCATGTAAATCGGACCAGTGGTTCTTGCGTGATTGAGTAATACACAGACACACACCTTCTCATTTTTAGCCTCGCTTCGCTCGCGTCATAGTCGTGTCATATTGTTATTCAATGAAATGCTGGTTTAACCCCGTTAACACCCCTTTAGAACCTGAATATCCAAAAATACCCCCTTTGTATACTTTTTCGACACACAACAAACATATCCCCTTCTTCTAACTTTAATAGTTTTGGTTGGTCGATGAGAGTGAACATCCAAAAATCCTTCCTTAGTGGACGTTTTTCTTCCAGAATTTCACCCCTCCCCATAGGCACCTTAAATTGGATTTATGAAAAAAACGGTCGAACACCTCCTTATTTTAATTATTTATTCATTTATTTATTTTTAAGCTGATTGAAACTCGGAGAAAATCAAACTCCTCGCCTATGTCGTTTAAGAGATACACACTCCGTTAGGAATATTTCAACCCCCACTTTTCATCCCTTTCACCTCATAATATACACCACATCGAAAAACCAATAGACATGTGTCAGCTTATTTTTAATGATTAGTATATATGCCAAGTATCACTTCCCCAAATGAAACCACTCGTGAGATATTGTTATTCAATGAAATGCACGTTTACCCCCTTAACACCTCTTTAGAACCTGAATATCCAAAGCTCTTTCCTTAGTGGACGTTTTCGACTTACAACGAACATATCCCCAAAATTGCATGTTTCTAACTTCAATAATTTTGGCTGGGCGATGATGAGTGAGTGAGTCAAGCAGGACATTTTCTTTCATTTATTCTTGAGAATTTTACCCCTCCACATGAACCCCTTAAATTGGATTTATGAAAAAAAAAACGGTCGAACACCTACTTACTTATTTAATGCTGTTTTTCCCACTGAGTTTGATGAGTGAGTAAGAGAGTCAATCAGTTAGGACACATTCTTTCCTGTTTCTTTCCCCCCGAATTTCAGCCCTCCCCATGGGCCCCTTAAATTGGATTTATGAAGAAATGGTCGAACACCTATTTACTTATTTTTAAGCTACTTTTTCCGCTGAATTTCAAACTTATCGCCTATGTTGACTATGAGATACAGTACATGCTCCGTTAAGAATCCTTCAACCCCCAATTTTCTCCCCTTTCACCCCATAATATACACCATATCGATAAACCCTTATTTTGCTTATTATGAATGATTAGTTTATATGCCGAATATCACATCCTCAAATAAAACAACTCGTGAGATATTGTTAGTCAATGAAAGGCAAGTTTAACCCCCTTAACACCCCTTCAGAACATGAATATCCAAAAATCCATCCTTAGTGGACTTTTTCGACTTACAACGAACATATCCCAAGAATTTCAAATTTCTAACTGCAATAGGTTTGCTGGGGGATGATGAGGGAATATCCAAAAATCCTTCCTTAGTGGACTTCTTTCCCCAGAATTTCACCCCTCCCCATGAGCCCCTTAAATTTGAATTATGAACACCTATTTACTACTTTTTCAAGCTGATTTTTCTCCCTGAGATTCATACTTTTTGCCTCTGTCTTTTAAGAGATACTTGCTCCGTTAAGAATCCTTCAACACTCACTGTTCACACATACACCTCATAATATACACCGCATCGAAAAACCCTCAGGCATGTGTCTTCTTATTCTTAATGATGAGTTTATATGCCGAGTATCCCATCCCAAAGGAAACCAATCGGGAGATATTGTTATTCAATTAAATGCAAGTCTACCCCCTTAACACCCCTTTAGTACCTGAATATCCAAAATTCCTTCCTTAGTGGACGTTGTCGACATACAACGAACATAGCCCCAAAATGTCATGTTTCTAACTTCAATAATTTTGGCTGGGGGATGATGAGCGAGTGAGTAAGTCAGGATATTTTCTTTCAATTAATTTTCAGAATTTCACCCCTCTCATTAACCCCTTAAATTGGATTTATGAAAAAAAAACGGTCAAACACCTATTTACTTATTTTTGAGCTGTTCTTCCCCCCCTGAGTTCGATGAGTGAGTGAGTTAGGACACTTTCTTTCCTGTTTTTTTTCCCCAGAATTTCACCCCTCTCCAAGGGCCCCTTAAATTGGATTTATGAAAAAACCGTCGAACACCTATTTATTTATATTTTAAGCTGTTTCTTTTCGTCGAATTTCAAACTTCTCGCCTATGTCGTTTAAGAGATACACGCTCCGTTAAGAATCCCTCCACCCCCAATTTTCACCCCCTTTCACTTCATAATATACACCACATCGATAAACCCTTAGACATATGTCTGATTATTTTAATGATTAGTTTATATACTGAACCCTTTATCCACAGGCTGTATAAAAGATTCTAATAATTATTAATCATCTTTTGATACATTTCTACAGACAGCAGATATGAGAGCCAGACGGTGTTGGGAAATATTGAGAAATCAGTGGCCGAGAGGACACAATGGTTTAAGCTCCTGTGGTATTTTTAGGAAGAAGCATAAATATTCTTGACACATAGGACAGGTGCAACTTTTAGCGCGGAAGACGGCTTGGGCACGCACATTATGGCCTGTTGCTATGACTGTTGGCGCCAAGAAGAAAATCGAATGCTACGAGACAATTGGTCAATCATCATGTTAACCACTCCCTACTGCAGAAATTCATGTAAAAGCGCGCAAAGACATACAAGAGTCTGGGCCAATAATATCAAGACGCCTTGTTTTAGCTGCAACTAGGCTTGATAACGCACCCTGGTAGATTAACGCGGGAGTTATCTACAGATTAATTCCACGATCGATTCGAGCCGGCCACAGCATAATCGTGACCTCCACACTGCTACGAACTCAATGATACCGATCGCATGCTAGTCTGATAATTATTATGGAATATTTTCTCATAAATGCTCCTCCACACCTACCCTAGTCAGTTTCTTTTATAAGGATCCAAAATGCTTCGAGAGAACATTTATTTTCGTGCATCTGAGGACATAACGTTCACTCACTTATTTTCGTGCATCTGAGGACATAACGTTCACTCACTTATTTGTGTGCGTCTGAGGACGTGACGTTCAGACTTATTTTTGTGCGTCTGAGGACGTAACGTTCACACTCTTTAATTCGTGCGTCTGATAACGTGACGTTGATTTTTATTTGAACATGGAACAGTTTCGTCAAGTTATAAGTATAACTTCAGTGATTTATTTGTAGTACCAGCACTACCAGTAGGACTAGTTCATCGATATAATTCACCAAATAGACTGTCAAGGAATTTAGTACTTGATAGGTGAATGTAGTAGGAAATATATCGTGTGTGTATCTGACAAAACTTTATTTAATTCAGCACGAGACGACGTCTAAGAACGACACCGGATCTTGTAACCATCAGGACATTTGCCAGAAGATGTCGATGACGAGATAAACATCTTAAAGGAGATGGCTGCAGACGTTTCCTTGACGCTGTTTTAAAGAATGAGTACAAATGAATTTATTTATTAATTAAATCAGCTATGGTATTATGGGACATATTTTGTAGATATTTGTTTGCTTGTTTGGTAATGTAGATATTAGTTCTTGTTTTACTGACACATTAAATATGGGACAAGCCGAGCGTTGTGTAATTTGTAAATATTATGATATGTGTTTTGTTCAACTTTACGGGGCGACGCGCAGCTCGTGCTCGCGTTCGCGTGCGTAAATCGCGGTCAAGCATTATTCGGAGGTATGCCTTATAACAAAAATGGAACTGAATTAATTTTGAGATTAAAAATAGAATTTGGAGGGTAAAGATTATTTGTGAGTAGAATTTTATGATGGATCAGGATTATTTTGATAATTGCTTTCTCAGCAGAGCTGAACGGGGTGGCACTTTGCACCCGAGTTTTTGTTGTGTATTTTTTAAAAATGTGTCATTGGACGCAATATTGTTGATCTGGTTTGAGCCGACCCGGTGGTAAGAGTATGAGAGTCAGTTCAAGCTTTTGGTGCGTTGTGTGATTTTTATGATGTGCTAGCGAGAATATATCATGGTGATTATTCTGACTTGCTCCACATTAGCCCAGTTCATGACCTCGCGAGGCTGGACTTGTGGTATATATTTGTGTTTTCTTGCCATCCAAGGGGATGAGTGAGATAGTTGGCGTTTCCAGAGGGAAACTGCACCTGGCTTGAGCGAATGAGAGAGATAATTGAGACAGCGATGACTCATACAAGAGGGGCGTGCTTAAATCAGATAACGTGACTTGTCATTAGTAACAGGCTTGGATCCTGTACGTCAATTTTAGACGTTGTTTAAATTCACAAAACCTGATCGGTTATAATGAGCATTGATTGATTAAATGGGTGCTGTCCATAGTTGTAAGGTAGCTTCCGAAACTCGTGTTGTCTGGCGTTTTATAAAAATGTAAACAAAGTTTTTAGCCGTTAGGCTTGTATTTTGTTGTTGTTGGTTCAATTTGTGTGTGTTTATTTTACGCGTTCAATGACCCGTGTCAACCTAGGGTGCGCGAGGCTATGTTCCCAAGTTATGATGAGAGCGTTTTGGCCTATTTCTGGCATGCTCTTTTTGTTCATTTATGTGCTCTGGAACCAGGTAGAATCTCGGGGAGATTCTTCATATTTTTGCATTATTAAATCTTGCATGTGTCAGTAGTAATTATAGTGTATTAATTAAGGGTGGGTCCCATAGCCGTAGTGTGATTTAAAAGATGCAACTCCGTGAGTAACATGACTGTTTCAGTTGTAAACGGACTCGCATCAGTACTCAGTTTCTTATTAACGAGCAGTACACCACACATTATATAAAATTCTTGACCAGGATAAATGGACTTGTATCCATATGTTGTGACGAGTGAGTTCTTACAGCTCAAGTTTATGTTATGATTTATCATTTTGAGTGAAGCTGCATTCACATTGTCTTGTTGTGACGAGCGAGTTCCTACCACTCAGTGTTTTATTTATTCATTTAGGGGGTGAAAGTCAGGGAGGATTTATTTTATTTATTATTATTATTATTATGCACATAATTTTCAGTCATTAAATATATTTTATTCTACTTGTTATTCCTTTTATTTCTAGTATAGCCTCTGTTATGGACCTTTCTATTCATTAGAGCATGTTGTTTTAAGCGAACTTTGCTGTATAACGCAGTCAGGACTGAACACGACCCCGTAGATGACTCTTGAGAAAACCATGCTTTATTGAAGGGTGCAATACCGAATATCACATCCACAAAGAATCAAGTCATTAGATATCGTTATTCATTGATATGCACGTTTACCCCCTTAACACCTCTTTAAAACCCGAATAAACAAAAATCATTCCATAGTTGACGTTTTCGACATACAGCGAACATATTCCCAAAATTTCATGTTTCTAACTTTAATAGTTTTCGCTGGGCGTGATGAGTGAGTGAGTCAGACAGGACATATTCTTTCAATTATTTTTACCAGAATTTCACCCCTCCCCATGGACCCCTTAAATTGGATTTATGAAGAAATGGTCGAACAATTATTTACTTATTTTTTAAGCTGCTTTTTCGCTGAATTTCAAACTAATGTTGACTAAGAGATACAGTACATGCTCCGTTAAGAATCCTTCAACCGCCAATTTTCTCCCCTTTCATCTGATAATATACACCATATTGACAAACCCTTAGACATATGTCTGCTTATTTTTAATGATTAGTTTATATGCCGAGTATCACATCCACAAATAAAACCACTCGTGAGATATTGTTATTCAATGAAATGCAGGTTTAACCCCCTTAAGACCCCTTTAGAACCTGAATATTCAAAAATCCTCCCTTAGTGTATGGTTTTGTCATACAACGAACATATCCCGAAAATGCCATGTTTCCAACTACAATATTTTTGGCTGGGCGATGATGAGTGAGTGAGTGAGTCAGGACATTTTCTTTCAATTTTCTTTTCTTCAGAATTTCACCCCTCCCGATGAACCCCTTAAATTTGATTTATCAAAAAAAAAAATGTCGAACACATATTTACTTATTTTTAAGCAGTTTTTCCCCCTGAGTTTGAAGAGCGAGTGAGTCAATCGGTTAGGACAATTTCTTTCCTGTTTCTTTCCCCCAGAATTTCACCCCTTCCCATGGGCCCCTTAAATTGGATTATGAAAATACGGTCAAACACCTATTTACTTATTTTTTATGCTGATTTTTTCCGCTGAGTTTCAAACTCCTCGACTATGTCGTTTAAGAAATACAGGCTCCGTTAAGAATCTATCAACCCGCACTTTTCACCCCTTTCACCTCATAGTATACACCACATCGAAAAACCCTCAGACACGTGTCTTCTTATTTTTAATGATGAGTTTATATGCCGAGTATCACATCCCCCAATGAACCCAATCGGGAGATATTGCTATTCAATGAAATGCAGGTCTGCCCCTTTAACACCCCTTTAGAACCTGAATATCCAAAAATCCTTTCTTAGTGCGCGTTTGCGGCCCTTGAGGAAGCTGCATACCAAATTTCATTCCAATCCTTTGGGTGGTTTCTGAAATTTCGTGATGAATGAGTGAGTGAGTGAGTGTGTGAGTGAGTGATATTTGACAAATATCTAGTAGATAGTGTCAAGTCTTTGTTATGCTATACTCGGTTGACAGTGCTGTGTGATCACTTGAGTAACTAACGGGATATCAAGTAAAGCTCCTCATTTTCTATACCGGTAGTGCAGAGCGCAACTGGCATCCAGTCGGCCGTGTCTCGACTTGAGCTATGTTGCCATGGAAACTATCTGCCTTGCCATTCCTTCATGAGTATATTTTATGAATTTATTAGCCTTTGCTCGAGTGCAAAAGGGCAGAAATCAGAAGAATGAGAAAGACTATCGAAAATTCATGTAGGCAGCCGTTCCTTCTGGGTTCTAAACTATGTATATGCAAAATTTGGTTGAGATTGGTGGAACGGTGTAGATTTGTATACGGAACCAACCCACCCACCCACATACATACATGCATACAGACTGTCATTTTTATATATAAGACTAGCTGGTACCCGCGGCTTCGCTCGCGATGAAGACTATGAGGACGATGCATTATTGCTGAAAATTGGTCTGTTCTATCACATCAATCGCGGCTACAGGCAGGTCCATTTTAATTCTGAAAATTCTAATACATACAGTGTATTGATATTAGCAGCAAAGTGGACTTTCATAGATTTGAGAAAGTCCACCTTAAGTGAACACATTTGAAAATTACGTTTTTGCTTTTGCCATCTTCTGCTGAGATATAACGATTTTGTTGTCCGGATACTCGTGTGCAGGCCAAATACAGTTGTTCATGGGAAAAAATGGTTTTGTCTAAATGTACACCTGCTGCTGTTAAGTGTGTGTCATTGCGCTCTGTTAATAGAAATTGCGAATATTGTTTGAAAAGGGAACTGCACTCTTACACACCGGAATGGCAAATCTATCGGAATATGGGGAATTAAAAGTATTTTTCCTTAAGCTATTCAGGGTGTAATTTTGCCACAATTATTGATGGTTTGAACGTCAACATGTCGCTATTAATAGACCTATAGTAAAATATCTCTCACCTTGGCTGCTGGAGTACATTATGCAGTCTCTTCCAGTGTTACATCCCAGGGATTGAAATTCTCCAACAACCCTTTTGCCTCACATGCCTCTCTGGGTAATTAAAATTCCTGATTGTTGTTGTTTGAGTCTTCAGTCTTTTGACTGGTTTGATGCAGCCCTCCATGCCTCCCTCTCCTGAGCTAATCACTTCATCTCTACATAGCTACCTCACCCTTCATCCGAGGCAATCTGTTTAACCTTGGTCTACCCCTACAGTTCTTGGCCTCGACCCTCCCATCCATAACTAAGCTTGTTATTCCTGGGTGTCTTAATATGTGTCCTAGCAACCAATCTCTTCTCTGCATAAGCAGTCGCCAGAAACATTGCTCCTCTCCCACTCGTCTTAATACCGCTTCATATCTACCCATCTATCTTCATCATTCTCCTGTAACACCGCGTTTCAAACGCTTCAATTCTCCTCTTTTCTGCTGCACCAATAGTCCAAGTTTCAAGTTATTAACAACACAATTGTTGCTTGCTACGGTGGGTGAGTGGTTATAGTGTCAGACTACCAACCCCAAGATTGCAGGTTCGCCCCTGGCCATGGTAAGTGATTTTTGAAGGCGACAAAAATCACGATACTCATGTCATACGTTGTTGGCATGTAAATGAACCCATTTGAATTCAGTAGGCCGTGTTCAATGGCAAAATTAATCTCGGGATTTTCTGCCAACACAAAGTTCCTCCATTCTCTACTTGAAAGCGCTGTAGTGTCAAGGAGTTTAGATACGGTATCTAACCTCCTTGACTTTCATAGCGTTCAAAGGAACGACGAAATTCGACATGCAAGCTACCCTCTGGGTGTCAATTAACAAAGCTTGCACCAGGCACCCGAGGCCATACGATATTATATTATTATTATTACCTCCTTATAGTGTCACGCTACAGACAAACCTTTCAAAAATGACTTCCGAATACCTAAATCTACAATATATTCTATGTCAACCGATTCCTTTTCTATAGAAATGCTGTCCTTGCCTGAGCCAACCTACTTTTTATATCCTCTTTGCTTCGCCCTTCACTGGTTATTTTGCTTCCTAAGTAACAGAAGTCTCCTACTGCCCGTAGCGTTTCACCTGCCAATTTGATGTCCATAGAAGTTTCTGATTTTCTCGGCTGCATTCCAATATTTTTGTTTTACATTTATTAATTTTCATCATGAATTCTTTCCTCAAGACGGATTCCATACCATTCAAAAACTCATTCAAATCCTCTGGCATATCGGCGATGTCATCAGCAAATCTCAGAGTCGAAGTGATTTCTCCTTGAATATTCTCTCCCACTTTAAATGTTCTCGAATTTCCTGATTATTGTGTTTTTAGAGATCTTTGAAATGCGTTGCCCACGCACATGGTGTAGATGCATTGTCAAAGGAAAATATTATATGTTACGAACATGGGCCGCATAACCTGTACCGAAAGCTTCTGCAGATTTAACACAAGGCCTATTCTGAACAGCAGTTCCTTAAACTCAGATTTGCCAATATTTTATTGTATATTTCCATGTGGTATATCTCTGTCCCTCAACATACAGAAGAGTGCTTTCAAAATCACGTCTTGTGTAAATTTTGCAAAAGGTAGGGAGTGTGGTTCACAATTTTATAAGTGCATTGAGGTATGTGACGGCGGGATGCCTTAAGTGTTACGGAAACGCCACAGAGCTTCGTTGCTACTGACATAACGACCAGACTGATATTTGTACTTAACTATACGGGATTTGTGAGCCCAGTGTTTATGAAATTGAACGTAGCTTGATCGCTACCTTTATTTAGTAGCCGCTACTGTAGTGTTCAAAATTAAAGGTGGTAATAGAAGGCGCTTCCCCTAATTTTTTTAGCCCTGGCACTACAGCCCATGAAGGGCCTAGGTCTATAATGCGACCGCTTCCCAGCCATTTGGCCTGCAGATATTGTGGTGACGCGTGGTCAGTGCGTCGTGTCCCCTCGGCCGTTAATGTTGTTCTTCGTGACCTCACTATCAGACAGCTACTCAATTGTCCTCACGAATCTGAGAGCACCCCGTTGCAAACCTCACGTCAGTGTCAAAAATCTCTGTCGGAGCCGGGAATCGAACCCAAGGCCTCCGGACGAGAGGCAGGCGCGCTACCCTGTTCGTATTGTGTTTATATATATCTTGAAAAAGATAATAAATGGATTAGCATTGCCTCCTACAGGGATATATAGAAAATCGGATGTCATACCTTGATGTACTGTTGCCTTGGAAACGGACTTGCCATTAGTTCATCAGTTTATCAGAGCGAAGATAGTTTTCTGCGAATATCATTGAAACTGTTGGTTTTAGGGCTTAAATGTGGTTTTCGGTGTCCCGTGGGGACCCTCCGAGTATTGTTTCTCGCATCGAGGGGCGTAAAATGAGCTGTGATCGGTCTTTATGCGACAACTTCGATATTTTGTCCCAGTTGAGTATTTTTGGTGACTTTTCAGTTATGTTGCTCGTTCCAAGGGAACAATGATTTATTTATGGGTGAATGGCACCCTATATGTTATCCCAGGGTATAAGCTGTCACCATTTCAAATTTCATCCACATCTGTCCAGCCGTTTTAATGTCAAGAGGTAACAAACTAACACACAAACACACACACAGACTTGCACAATTATAATATACTATCTGATGTATCCGTGCTTCGCTACGCGTCATAGATAAATTAAAAAGTGAAGGTGACAGTTAAAACAGGGGGTAGGCGAGGTGCTGCGCAGAGGGAGATTAAGGATGGAACATTTTGTCCAACTACACCGCTCGGCGTTGACCGTGTTTTATAGCACAAATTTAGGTTTTACTCGCTAACCGTTGGAGATACCTTTCGGATAGAAAATGTAATTTTAAACCCCGTATCAAAAGTTTGATATTTCTTAGCGTTCTCTTTTTATTTGAAATGGAAATATGAAAGTTTGAAACCAAAGGGTGTAGTGACGTCACTAAAATGGTCGCCATCTTTAAATAGTGCAAAGTATTAAAATCAAAAGTAACCTATATGTTAACCAGATAAATCAGCTACTTCCATGTAAAATTCATGTAAATCGGACCAGTGGTACTTGCGTGATGGAGTAATACACAGACACACACCATCTCATGTTTAGCCTCGCTTCGCTCGCGTCATAGTCGTGTCATATTGTTATTCAATGAAATGCAGGTTTAACCCCGTTAACACCCCTTTAGAACCTGCATATCCAAAAATCCCTCCTTAGTAGACGTTTTCGACACACAACAAACATATCCCCAAAATATCATTCTTCTAACTTTAATAGTTTTGGTTGGTCGATGAGAGTGAACATCCAAAAATCCTTCCTTAGTGGACGTTTTTCTTCCAGAATTTCCCCCCTCCATATAGGCCCCTTAATTTGCATTTATGAAAAAACGGTCGAACACATACTTATTTTATTTATTTATTTATTTATTTATTTATTTATTTATTTATTTATTTATTTATTTACAAGCTGTACCCGGCATGCGTTGCAATGCCAATCAAAGAAAGTGTTGGCGTTGAAATTCTGTTTCTTGAAGTGCTTTTGGATACAAAACATGTTAACCGCCTCTAAGCTATCGTAAAATGGATTTTCTAATTTAGAACTATTCGTGGAAGCGTGCACAACAACTTTCAAAAGTTTCATCGCTGTCACTCATTTGTTGAATCTACTCGTACGCTACCTGTTGTGAAATGGATTTACTAAGTCGAAACCCTTCCCTGGCGTGTACACAATAACTCATCAATGATTCATCGCAATCGGATGAATTGTATATGCACGTATACACCCCTGTTTAAACGATTCGTGCGCTGTCACTCCTTTGTTGAATCTACTCGTGCGCTACCTATTGAGAAATGTGTTACTAAGTCGAAGCCCTTCCCTGGCGTGTACACAATAACTCATCAAGGTTTCATCGCAATCGAAGGATGTTATATGAACGCAATAGGGAGTTTTGTTGAAACGCTTCGCGCGTCGTCACCCATTTGTTGCATCTACTCTTTCGCTACTTATTGTGAAATGGATTTACTTATTCCCCTTCCCTGGCGGGTACACAATAACTGATCAATGTTTCATCGCAATCGGATGAATAGTATATGAACGCATACCTGATTTTGTTTAAACGATTCGCGCTCCGTCACTCATTTGTTGAATCTACTCGTGCGCTACCTACTGTAAAATGTATTTACTAAGTTAGAAACCGTCACGTAAGTGTCCACAACATCTCACCCAAGTTTCATGGCTATCGGACTAATGGGATATGAAGACATAGGGGACTGTATTGAAACGCTCCGCATGTCGTCGTTCATTTGTCGAATCTACTCGTGTGCTACCTACTGTGAAATGTATTTACTAAGCCAGAAACCTTCCCTGGAGTGTCCACCATATTTCACCCAAGTTTCACCGCTAACGGCAGAATGGTATATGACCTTATACGGGACTTTGTTGAAACGCTTCGCGCGTCGTCCCTCATTTGTTGAATCAACTTGTGCGCTGCATATTGTATAGTGGATTTACTAAGCCAGAAATTTTCCATGACGTGTATACAACATCTCACCCAAGTTTCATAGCTACGGACGAATGGTACATGAATGCATACTGGACTTGGTTGAAACGCTTCGCGTGTCGTCGCTCATTTGTTGCTTCTACTCTTGCGCTACATATTGTAATATGGATGTACTCAGCCAGAAACCTTCCCTGGAGTGTACACAACATCTCACCCAAGTTTCATCGCAATCGGATGAATGGTATGTGAACGTATACGGGACGTTGTCGAAACGCTTCGCGCGTAGTCACTCATTTGTTGAATATAAACGTGCGCTTCGTATTGTAAAATGGATTTACTTAGCCAGAAACCTTTCCTGGAGTGTACACAACAATTCACCAAACATTTATAACTATCAGACGACTGGTATATGACTTTATACGGGACTTTGTTGAAACGCTTCGCGTGTCATCGCTCATTTGTTGAATCTACTGGTGCGATACCTATTGTAAAATGTATGTACTAAGCCAGAAACCTTCCCTGGAGTGTACACAACATCTCACCCAAGTTTCATCGCTATCGGATGAATGGTATATGAAATTATATGGGAATTTGTTGAAACGCTTCGCGCGCCGTTGCTCATTTGTTGATTCTACTCGTGCTCTACCTATGTTTAAAGGGATTTACTAAGCTAGAAACCTTCCCTGGAGTGCACACAAAATCTCAGCCTAGTTTCATCGCTATCGGACCAATGGTATATGAACGCAAACGTGACTTTGTTGAAATGCTTCGCGCGTCGTAGCTCATTTGTTGAATCTACTCGTGCGCTACCTATTGTAAAGTGGATGTACTAAGCCAGAAAATTTCCCTGCAGTGTACACAACATTTTACGCAAGTTTCATAGCTATCGGACGAATGGTATATGAAAGCATACGGGACTTTGTTGAAACGCATTGCGTGTCGTCGCTCATTTGTTGAATCTACTTGTGCGCTATCTACTGTGAAATGTATTCACTAATTTTGAAACCTTCACGTAAGTGTACACAACATCTCACCCAAGTTTCATCGCTATCGGACGAATGGTATATGAACACATACGGGACTTTGATGAAATGCTTCGAGCATCGTCGCTCATTTGTTGAATCTACGCGTGCGCTACCTATTGTAAAATGGATTTACTAAGTCAGAAACCTTCCTTGGAGTGTACTCAACATCTCACCCAAGTTTCATCGCAATCGGACGAATGGTATATGAACACATACGGGACTTTGTTGAAATGCTTCGCGCATCGTCGCTCATTTGTTGAATCTACGCGTGCGCTACCTATTGTAAAATGGATTTATTAATTCACAAACCTTCCTTGGAGTGTACTCAACATCTCACCCAAGTTTCATCGCAATCGGACGAACGGTATATGAACACATACGGGACTTTGTTGAAATGCTTCGCGCATCGTCGCTCATTTGTTGAATCTACGCGTGCGCTACCTATTGTAAAATGGATTTACTAAGTCAGAAACCTTCCTTGGAGTGTACTCAACATCTCACCCAAGTTTCATCGCTATCGGACGAATGGTATATGAACACATACGGGACTTTGTTGAAATGCTTCGCGCATCGTCGCTCATTTGTTGAATCTACGCGTGCGCTACCTATTGTAAAATGGATTTACTAAGTCAGAAACCTTCCTTGGAGTGTAATCAACATCTCACCCAAGTTTTATCGCAATCGGACGAATGGTATATGAACGCATAGGAGACATACATACCCACCCACAGACAAACTATCACGTTACATTGATTTTTATATATATAGATAGATTTATTTATTTATTTATTTATTTATTTTTAAGCTGATTGATTCCCTCCGAGTTTCAGATTCCTCGCCTATGTCGTTTAAGAGATACACGCTCCGTTAGGAATCTTTCAACCCCCACTTTTCATCCCTTTCACCTCATAATATACACTACATCGAAAAACCATTAGACATGTGTCAGCTTATTTTTAATGATAAGCATATTTGCCAAGTATCACATCCCCAAATGAAACCACTCGTGACATATTGTTATTCAATGAAATGCACGTTTAACCTCTTAACACCTTTTTAGAACCTGAATATCCAAAACTCTTTCCTTAGTGGACGTTTTCGATATAGAACGAACATATCCCAAAATTTCAAGTTTCTAACTTCAATAATTTAGGCTGGGCGATGATGAGTGAGTGTGTTAGTCAGGACATTTTCTTTCATTTATTTTTGATAATTTCAGCCCTCCCCATGAAACCCTTAAATTTGATTTATGAAACAAACGGTCGAACACCTATTTACTTATTTAAAGCTGTTTTCCCCCTGAGTTTGATGAGTGAGTAAGTGAGTCAATCATTTAGGACACTTTCTTTCCTGTTTTCCCCCCAGATTTTCACCCCTCTCCAAGGGCCCCTTAAATTGGATTTATGAAAAAAACGGTCGAACACCTATTTACTTGTATTTTAAGCTGTTTTTTCCCGCCAAATTTCAAACTTCTCGCCTATGTCGTTTCAGAGATACACGCTCCGTTAAGAATACCTAAACCTCCAATCTTTACCCCTTTCACCTCATAATATTCACCACATCGATAAACTCTTAGACATATGTCTGATTATTTTTAATGATAAGTTTATAAACCGAATATCACATCCCCAAAGAAACAACTCATGAGATATCGTTATTCAATGAAATGCACGTTTACCCCCTTAACACATCTTTAAAATCCGAATAAACAAAAATCATTCCTTAGTTGACGTTTTCGACATACAGCGAACATATTCCCAAAATTTCATGTTTCCAACTTTAATAGTTTTCCCTGGGCGTGATGAGTGAGCGAGTCAGACAGGACATTTTCTTTCAATTATTTTTACCAGAATTTCACCCCTCCCCATGGGCCCCTTAAATTGGATTGATGAAAAAACGGGTGAACACCTATTAACTTGTTTTTTAAGCTGTCTTTTTCCCCTGAGTTTGATGAGTGAGTGAGTTAGTCAGTCAGTTAGGACACTTTCTCTCCCTTTTACCCCAGAATTTCACCCCACCCCATTGGCCCCTTAAATTAATATATGAATAAATGGTCGAACACCGATTTACTTACTTTTTAAGCTGTTTTTTTTCGCTGAATTTCAAATTTCTCGCCTATGTCGTTTAAGAGATAGGCCTACACGCTCCGTTAGGAATCCTTCAACCCCCACTTTTCACCCCTTTCACCTCATAATAATACACCACATCGAGAAACCCTTAGACACATGTCTGCTTATTTTTAATGATTAGTTTGTATGCCAAGTATCACATCCACAAATGAAACCACTCGTGAGATATTGTTATTCAATGAAATTCAGGTTTAACCCCCTTAAGACCCCTTTAGAACCTGAATATCCAAAAATCCTCCCTTAGTGTACGGTTTTGACATACAAAGAACATATTCCCGAAATACGATGTTTCCAACTTCAATATTTTTGGCTGGGCGATCATGAGTGAGTGAATGAGTCAGGACATTTTCTTTCAATTGTTTTTTTCTTCAGAATTTCACCCCTCCCGATGAACCCCTTCAATTTGTTTGATCAAAAAAACTGTCGAAAAGCTATTTACTTACTTTAAAGCAGTTTTTCCCCCTGAATTTGATGAGTGAGTCAGTCAGTCAATCAGTTAGGACACTTTATTTCCTGTTCCCCCCCCCCCCCCAGAATTTCACCCCTCCCCAAGGGCCCCTTAAATTGGATTTATGAAGAAACGGCCAAACACATATTTACTTATTTTTATGCTGATTTTTTTCCGCTGAGTTTCAAACTCCTCGCCTATGTCGTTTAAGAGATACATGCTCCGTTAGGAATCCTTCAATCCCCAATTTTCACCTCTTTCACCTCATAATATACACCACATCGAAACACCCTCAGACACGTGTCTTCTTATTTGTAATGATGAGTTTATATGCCGAGTATCACATCCCCCAATGAAACCAATCGGGAGCTATTGCTATTCAATGAAACGCAGGTCTACCCCCTTAACACCCCTTAAGAACGTGAATATCCAAAAATCCTCTATTAGTGAGCATTTGCGGCCCTTGAGGAAGCTGCATACCAAATTTCATTCCAATCCGTTCGGTGGTTTCTGAGATTTCGTGATGAATGAATGAGTGAGTGAGTGAGTGAGTGGTACTTGACAAATATATAGTAGATAGATAGTATCAAGTCTTTGTTATGCTAAACTCGGTTGACAGTGCTGTGTGAGCAGTTGAGTAACTAACGGGATTTCAAGTCAAGATCCTCATTTTCTATATCGGTAGTTCAGAGCACAACTGGAATCCAGTCGGCCGTGTCTCGACTTGAGCTATGTTGCCATGGAAACTATCTGCCTTGCCATTCCTTCATGAGTATATTTTGATTTGATTAGCCTGTGCTTGAGTGCAAAAGGGCCGAAATCAGAAGAATGAGAAAGTCTATCGAAAATTCACGTAGTCAGCGGTTCCTTCCGGGTCCTAAACTATGTGTATGCAAAATTTGGTTGAGATTGGTGGAACGGTGTAGATTTGTATACGGAACAGACCCACCCACCCACATTCATACATACATACAGACTTTCACTTTTATATATAAGACTAGCTGAAGTACCCGTGCTTCGCTACGCGTCATAAATAAATTAAAATATGAAGGTGACAGTTAAAACAGGGGATAGGCGAGGTGCTGCGCAGAGGGAGATTAAGGATGGAACATTTTGTCCAAATACACCGCTCGGCGTTGACCGTGTTTTATAGCACAAATTTAGGTTTTACTCGCTGACGGTTGGAGATACCTTTCGGATAGACAATGTAATTTTTAAGCTCGTATATACCATCAAAAGTTTGCTATTTCTTAGCGTTCTCTTTGTATTTGAAATGGAAATATGAAAGTTTTAAACCAAAGGGTGTAGTGAAGTCACTAAAATGGTCGCCATCTTTAAATAGTACAAAGTATTGAAATCAAAAGTAACCTATATGTTAACCAGGTTAATCAGCTACTTCCATGTAAAATTCATGTAAATCGGACCAGTGGTACTTGCGTGATTGAGTAATACATAGACGCACATCATCTCATTTTTAGCCTCGCTTCGCTCGCGTCATAGTCGTGTCATATTGTTATTCAATGAAATGCAGGTTTAACCCCATTAACACCCCTTTAGAACCTGAATATCCTAAAATCCCTCCTTGGTAGACGTTTTCGACACACAACAAACATATCCCCAAAATATCATTCTTCTAACTTTAATCGTTTGGGTTGGTCGATGAGAGTGAACATCCAAAAATCCTTCATTAGGGGACGTTTTTCTTCCAGAATTTCACCCCTCCCCATAGGCCCCTTAAATTGGATTTATGAAAAAACGGTCGAACACATATTTATTTTATTTATTTATTCATTTATTTATTTATTTATTTATTTATTTATTTATTTATTTATTTATTTATTTATTTATTTATTTATTTATTTATTTATTTATTTATTTATTTATTTATTTATTTATTTATTTATTTATTTATTTATTTATTTATTTTTAAGCTGATTGATTTCCTCCGAGTTTCAAACTCCTCGCTTATGTCGTTTAAGAGATACACGGTCCGTTAGGAATCTTTCAACCCCCACTTTTCATCCCTTTCACCTCATAATATACACTACATCGAAAAACCATTAGACATGTGTCAGCTTATTTTTAATGATTAGTATATATGCCAAGTATCACATCCCCAAATGAAACCACTCGTGAGATATTTTTATTCAATGAAATGCACGTTTACCCCCCTTAACACCTATTTAGAACCTGAATATTCTAAACTCTTTCCTTAGTGGACGTTTTCGACATACAACGAACATATCCCCAAAATGTCATGTTTCTAACTTTAATAATTTTGGCTGGGCTATGATGAGTGAGTGAGTCAGTCAGGACATTTCCTTTCATTTATTTTTGATAATTTCACCCCTCCCCATGAACCCCTCAAATTGGATTTATGAAACAAATGGTCGAACACCTATTTACTTATTTAAAGCTGTTTTCCCCCTGAGTTTGATGAGTGAGTAAGTGAGTCAATCAGTTAGGACACTTTCTTTCCTGTTTTTTTTTCCCCAGAATTTCACTTCTCACCAAGGGCCCCTTAAATTGGATTTATGAAAAAAAAACCAGTCGAACACCCATTTACTTGTATTTTAAGCTGTTCTTTTCCCGCCGAATTTCAAACTTCTCGCCTATGTCCTTTAAGAGATGCACGCTCCGTCAAGAATCCCTCAACCACCAATTTTCACCCCTATCACCTCATAATATACACCACATCGATGAACCCTTAGACATATGTCTGATTATTTTTAATGATTAGTTTATATACCAAATATCACATCCCCTAAGAAACAACTCATGATATATCGTTATTCAATGAAATGCACGTTTACCCCCTTAACATCTCTTTAAAACCCGAATAAACAAAAATCATTCCTTAGTTGACGTTTTCGACATACAACGAACATATACCCAAAATTTCATTTTTCCAACTTTAATAGTTTTCGCTGGGCGTGATGAGTGAGTGAGTCAGACAGGACATTTTCTTTCAATTATTTTTACCAGAATTTCACCCCTCCCTATGGGCCCCTTAAATTGGATTGATGAAAAAACGCTTGAACACCTATTAACTTATTTTTAAAGCTGTCTTTTTCCCCTGAGTTTGGTGAGTGAGTTAGTCAGTTAGGACACTTTCTCTCCTTTTTTCCCCCTGAATTTCACCCCACTCCATTGGCCCCTTAAACTAATTTATGAAAAAACGGTCGAACACCGATTTACTTATCTTTTTAGCTGATGATTTTTCGCTGCGTTTCAAATTTCTCGCCTATGTCGTTTAAGAGATAGGCCTACACGCTTCGTTAGGATTCCTTCAACCCCCACTTTTCACCCCTTTCACCTCATAATAATACACCACATCGAAAAAACCTTAGACACATGTCTGCGTATTTTTAATGATTAGTTTATATGCCGAGTATCACATCCACAAATGAAACGACTCGTGAGATATTGTTATTCAATGAAATTCAGGTTTAACCCCCTTAAGACCCCTTTAGAGCCTGAATATCCAAAAATCCTCCCTTAGTGTACGGTTTTGACATACAACGAACATATCCCCAAAATGCCATGTTTCCAACTTCAATATTTTTGGCTGGGCGATGATGAGTGAGTGAATGAGTCAGGACATTTTCTTTCAATTGTTTTTTCTTCAGAATTTCACCCCTCCCGATGAACCCCTTCAATTTGTTTGATCAAAAAAACTGTCGAAAAGCTATTTACTTACTTTAAAGCAGTTTTTCCCCCTGAGTTTGATGAGTGAGTCAGTCAGTCAATCAGTTAGGACACTTTATTTCCTGTTCCCCCCCCCCAGAATTTCACCCCTCCCCAAGGGCCCCTTAAATTGAATTTATGAGGAAACGGCCAAACACATATTTACTTATTTTTATGCTGATTTTTTTCCGCTGAGTTTCAAACTCCTCGCCTATGTCGTTTAAGAGATACACGCTCCGTTAGGAATCTTTCAATCCCCACTTTTCACCCCTTTCATCTCATAATATACACCACATCGAAAAACCCTCCGACTCGTGTCTTCTTATTTTTAATGATGAGTTTATGTGCCGAGTATCACATCCCCCAATGAAACCAATCGGGAGATATTGCTGTTCAATGAAATGCAGGTCTACCCCCTTAACACCCCTTTAGAACCAGAATATCCAAAAATCCTCTCTTAGTGGGCATTTGCGGCCCTTGGGGAAGCTGCATACCAAATTTCATTCCAATCCGTTTGATGGTTTCTGAGATTTCGTGATGAATGAATGAGTGAGTGAGTGGTATTTGACA
The DNA here is from genome assembly GCA_946902985.2 of Meconema thalassinum. Lineage (NCBI taxonomy): Eukaryota > Metazoa > Arthropoda > Insecta > Orthoptera > Tettigoniidae > Meconema > Meconema thalassinum. The sequence goes on from OX336391.1 coordinate 304,856,345, forward strand.
AATATATAGTAGAAGATAGTGTCAAGTCTTTGTTATGCTAAACTCGGTTGACAGTGCTGTGTGAGAAGTTGAGTAACTAACGTGATTTCAAGTAAAGATCCTCATTTTCTATACCGGTAGTGCAGAGCGCAAATGGCATCCAGTCGGCCGTGTCTCGACTTGAGCTATGTTGCCATAGAAACTATCCGCCTTGCCATTCCTTCATGAGTATATTTTATGATTTGATTAGCATGTACTGGAGTGCAAAAGGGTCGAAATCAGAAGAATGAAAAAGACTATCGTAAATTCATGTAGCCAGCGGTTCCTTCTGGGTCCTAAACTATGTGTATGCAAAATTTGGTTGAGATTGGTGGAACGGTGTAGATTTGTATACGGAACAGATCCACATACAGACTTTCACTTTTATATATTAGATAGGCCTATCCTCAGCCCGGTACTTGGCAATTTTTTTCAAATAAACAAAATAATATTTTGTACTTTATATCGTGCTTTTCCATTAAGATACGCTTGTTAGAGTGAGGTTTTTTTTTCAGCGAAGGATTCGTTTGACATTGGTATTGGATTCTTTGAATTCTAAGTCTTGCTCCATTTTCGCAAGAATTCTCGGAACTGTAGGCAAACATTTTTCAACTTAATAAAAATTGTTAGTAATACGCCGTACGACACCTTCGTCAAAGTCGTCCAGTCCAGTGACAGTCTTTGTGCGCTTTCGTGTTTTGTTTGGTGTTTCAAACAGACTATCCCCAGGTTTACCTAATTCCATCGCTTTTCGCTCTTAATCCATGCCACAGAACTTTCTGACACTCCAACAGCTGCTGCTACTCTGTCCTGTACTTTCTTACAATCTATCACGAACTTTTCTTCCAATGCCTCCCTTTCCATAAAATCCATAACGTTCGAGATTGCTTCACGAGTCTGACTCTTTAGCACCTTACGATGCAGGTTAGTTTTAACGCCTTCCATACTGTCACAGACAGGCCTAACGTGCACCACAAACCACAGTTACACCACGGGAAATTAGATAGGCAGCGCGCACGTGTAAACAGCTGAGTATAAACTTATGCACTGAAGTGTCCTTGCAACACGAGCTCTGGAAGGCGGGACTACGCTGCGCTGGATCGTCGTAAGTGCACATGCGAGGCCAAACTCCTTCCTAGCTGGTCGGATCTCTAAACTTGTATAATTACTCACATGACGAAGTGGTCTGGGACTTTCTTGTTAGCCTACATTTCAATTGTTTTTTAAAGTGAGGAAAAAGTAAACTTATTAGATCGATCTGGACAAATGTGTGTCCGTCTGTCTGTGTGTCCCCCCTATCAACTGCTGCAGCTATCAAAACCAAATTTGGTACGAGTAAAGATCTATACCTGAATATCTCGCGGCTATGTTTGATAATAACGTCAGTGTTACCAACTGCATAAAAATCTCAAATGAAATTTGAGTTCTATGTTGGATATCCCTGAGGTTATGCATGCGAAGTGTTCCCAAGTTGGCACACGCATAGCTAATAACAATCCAGATTAATTTTCAGGAGCCCATGTATGATAGTGGTACCAATATGATTCTAAGCCTCCTGATAGGCCCAATTCTTAAATACATGTAACTTCTATACTATCAATTAAATTTCAACCAAATTTCGTAGGTGTATAACAGATATGACTACAGATATTCTAAAGAGCCATCAGAGTTGCCATCTGTTAATAAATGCTATCTCTATTTTACACCCTACTATCAATATATCAGTAAGTATACAAGCCAACAGTTCTAAACTTTGCACTCGTATAGTACCTGACATTCTAGATGTATTTGGAGTAACGATTATACGTCAGTGCTGCCAACATGTTTCTAAGCCTGATGATAGTTTCATTTTTAAATGCATGTAACTTCTATACTAACAAATGGATTTCGTCCAAAATTGGCACTATAATAGATCGTATAATTTCAGAATAATTCTGAACAACACATACATTACATTGTTGCCAACATGATCTTACATGCACTGTTAGATCCAGTATCTAATAACATGTAACGTTCATACTATCCATGGGACTTCAACGAAACTTTGCATTCTGTACCTTAAGAGATGGAATTAAGAATATATTCAGAGGGACCAGGGCTGCCAAATGTAAGGCTCAATTAGGCTAGACTATTTGAGGTATATTTCAAACTAATTAAGAATGTTAGTATTACCAAATTAATTTCGTCATTATTCTTGATACGGTAGGTCTATATAGATTAAGCATTGGCATGAATCTTAAATTTTAAGAAATGTGGGCTCTTTAGTTCGTCACGGAACAACTTGTTAACAACAGAGAATACACCTTGCACTCCGAGGCTCTGAAGAAACCGATAATGACGTGCAGACTCCTCATTCAACAAAGCGCTGGCGTGACGGCTGCACTTTATATACTGCCACATCCCATTACCGTTGATCATTCCTTCCATTGCGTCTCAACAAAGATTCAACGGGAATAACTGGAGTTTCCAGACTAACCTGACAATTGAGAGTACAGGGCAACATCAAGTGGAAAGTAAGAGAAATTTAAAATACGTTAATGGAAACGTGATGATGATGATGATGATGATGATGATAATTGTTGTTTTAAGGGGCCTAGCATCTAGGTTATCGGCCCCTGATGGTTTGGGTGATCGTGAAGATGAAAATGAAATGCAAACTTAAAACTAAAACTAACTACTAACCTACATACTAGAAGAAGAAATGGAAAACTAAAGGAGAATAAGGCAAATAAAGGACAGGAGGAAAAGAAATGCCCTCAACCCTCGAAGAATGCAGATTGAGGGACTTGGAAGGACGGAGAGCCATGAAAGGAAGATAGGAAAGTGAAAGAGGAGAGGGTCCACCCCACAGGGAAGGGACAAAAGGGGGAACCGGACCCAGCTCAGGAATCCCTCGGGGTCGCCAACTCCCGAACTCACCATCCGTGAGCCCCTGAGGGTGTAGCATTATCTAGGGTGCACCAGAAGTGGTGGGGCTACATAAGTAGAGAGGCTGTGGGGGTTCTGCTTCAAATACCGTTATTTATGCAAATGAGGGGGGCGTGGCAAGGTCAATGACCTTGAGGTAGGTCATGGTCAATGACCTTGAGGTAGGTCATTGACCCCCAAGGTCGCCGGGACCCCGGAAGGTAAACAAACCTTGGAGGGTCCAGGAACCGGTTTGAGGGGGTGTGGGTGGAGGGGGAGGAGTAGGGGTGGGGAGGGAGGGTGGGGGAGGGAGGGGGAGGGAAGGGTGGGGTGGGGGACGGGGGGGGAAGGATGGAAGAGGCTCTGCACGAGACCCTCCTCGACCCAGTCTCTCTCTTGGACTGAGCGCCTTCTCTGATATTATCCTGGGCTATATAGCTTTGCTTTGAGCCCGATGAGATCCGAGTGTTGCCGAAGGTTTCCGAATCCTTGGTTGTGAATGAATCGTCAGATTTGAACGGTCAACTGGTGTGTGTGTGACGTCACAGCAGATTACGGGATGTGAGGTAGGTCATGGACGGGAGTGTTTTGAATGGAAAACATGAATGGCGGTGGATGGCGGCGGTTGTTGAACCCTGACGTGCTAGGTTGGCGGGTAAACAAACGTGAATGAAGATGGAACTGTGAATGGAGGTTGGGACGTCACAGGCAGAATGTAGTGTAGGTCATGGATGGGATTGTTTTTTTCTAATACTTAACGGTAAACAAATTGTTAATGGGTGGGGGATACAAAACGCATGGCATGTCGGTTCAGCCAGCTCGACATGAAATAAAAACAAGATGGTGTAATGTCTATTGATGACATTGGAATATTCCATCTAGTTGTGAAGATATGAACTGTGCCGACTGTCGAAGCCTATCGCACTCCTCTGAGTCAGCGATTGAATAAATGACTGATAAATTTAAATGATGGTGGAGAGTGTTGGTAGAATGAAAGTTTGTCTGGAAAACTAGGGTACCCGGAGAAAAACCAGTCTGCTTCTGTTTTGTCCAGCACAGATTTTACATGGAGTAACTGGGATTTGAAACACAGACCCAGCGGTGAGAGGTTGGCATGCTTCTCCCTAAGCCATGGAGGCATAATCACAGAGACCTAGTGCAGCCGAAGGATTTTCATTTATGCTGACTTGGGAGATTTGAATTTATGTGTTATGGAGCTGAGGATATGGAAGGCGTGCTAGATGGTTAATGGACATGGATGGGTGTTAGAATGAATAATCTGATTTGAACGGTCAACCGATGTGTGATGTCACAGGAGTGAATTTCTGAGATTGACACCTGACATGTTGGCTCGCTCAGCTTCATATAAAAAAAAAAGTGGGAATGATAGACAAATAAATCAATCAAAACAAGAATATTTTTTATTATTATTATTTTTTTCTTTTTTGTTACATTTATTTATTTTTTATTTTTTGTGGCTTCTTCTTCCTCTTCCTCTTCATTTGCACTGTCATTTTCATTTTCACTTTCGTTTTCTGCCTCGGCCTCCATCATCAACATCATCTGCAGGAAAAACTCTGCGATGATGCGGTCATTCGAAAAACTATAAAATAGAAAAAATGTATATCAATGTCATTAGAATACCCAATCTAGCGGCGAGGATATAAACTGTCTTGATGTTTGTGTCAGGGAAAATTAAAGTACACAGAAGAAAACCTCCTAAGTTATGGAGGCATACTCCTTGCACTTCTCTGCATCAATGATTAAATGACAGGCAGAAGGTAGGAAATAATGGGAAAAGAAGACTGGCCTCTTGCAGAAGGAGGGAATCAGAAAAGATGTGGCAAGGCCTTGGATACTCTAATACTGTTGGTGTTGGAAGAGAACAAGAGTTGACCAAGCGAGGTTGATAGGAAAGAAGACAGAGAGGAGCTTGACACAAGTAAGTGAAAGCAATGCTGAACTCGGCTGTCACCTCTGTAGTTGTAAAATCCGCGTTCTGCTATATGTAAGCTTTTGGAAGCTGAGTTTAAAAAATGTTTTGCAAGAAGAGAATAATACTGTTAATTTTGTTATCCTTAATTCAACCTTCTTGATTACTCATGCTTCAAAGATCCTGTCCAGAATGATTTACAAGAGGATTGAAAGCCAAATAGAAACAGAGTTGGGTGAAGATCAGTTTGGTTTCAGGAGAAATGTAGGAACAAGGGAAGCTGTACTAAGTCTTAGGCTGATTTTAGAAGATAGAATAAGGAAAGACAAGAGAACGTTCATGGCTTTTGTAGATTTAGAAAATGCTTTTGATAAAGTTGATTGGACTAAATTGTTTGACATTTTGAAATCATAAATCAGAAACCTCTATGGAGATCAAATTGACAGGTGAAAAGCTGAAGGAAGTAGGAGACTTCTGTTACTTAGGAAGCAGAATAACCAGTGATGGACGAAGCAAGTAGGTTGGCTCAGACAAAGAAAGCATTTCTACAAAAAAGGAATCTGCTGACATCGAATATAGATTTAGGTATTAGGAAGTCATTTTTGAAAGCCTTTGTCTGGAGCGTGGCGCTCTATGGAAGTAAAACTTGGACTATTGGTGCAGCAGAAAAGAGGAGAATAGAAGCATTTGAAATGTGGTGTTACAGGAGAATGATGAAGATCAGATGGGTAGATAGGGTTACAAACAAAGAGGTATTAAGACGAGTGGGAGAGGAGAGATGTTTCTGGCGACTGCTAATGAAGAGAAGAGATAGGTTGGTAGGACACATACTAAGTCACCCAGGAATAGCAAGCTTAGTTATGGAAGGAAGGGTCGAGGACAAGAACTGTAGGGGTAGACCAAGGTTAGAATATGTTAAACAGATTGCCTCCGATGTAGGGATGTTGGAGCTATGTAGAGATGAAACGATTAGCTCAGGACAGGGAGACATGGAGAGCTGCATCAAACCAGTCAAAAGACTGAAGACTCAAACAACAACAATTCAACTTTTGCGGTACCATACACAGATCTCACATGAAGTAAGTGAGATTTAAACTGCAGATTAGCGGTGAGAGCCGGTATACTACTGCTAATTTACATAACAGCCCAACACAATTTTAATGATACTGTCACAATTCTAAGATATTGAAAGCCTGTTTGACATTAGACTGGTATCAAGATTGAGGATGTAGGCTATTAACTTTTATTTTTGTTAAAGCAGTATGTCTTGGCAATAAATTTAACAGGTCTTCAACCGGTAATACAATTTGCATTAAATTACAATAAATTAGTCATGTTTCTTAAGTGGGACTGGGAGAAAAAAAAAGAAAGTTTTTTTTTCAACTAGTCTGTAGCGCAACATTAGGTCACGGTCCAAGCTCTCTGCTGACCCGGTAGACGCGTGGGTTCGAGCCCCACCGTCGGCCGTCCTTGAAATGGTTTTCCGTGGTTTCCCATTTTCAACACCAGGCAAATGCTGGGACGGTACCTTCTGATAGGCCGCGGCCGATTCCTTCCACATGCAAATGCTGGGACGGTACCTTCTGATAGGCCACGGCCGATTCCTTCCACATTTTTGCCCAGTTTCATCTTCAGCCACTCCATACCGACGCGCAGCTCGCCCACGGACGTCGAATAGAAAGACCTGCACTCCACACGACAAAAACTAGCCATGAAATTCAATTAAAAGCTTGGTAGGAGGGACTCGGTAGACGCGTGGGTTCGAGTCCCACCGTCGGCCGTCCTTGAAATGGTTTTCCGTGGTTTCCCATTTTCAACACCAGGCAAATGCTGGGACGGTACCTTCTGATAGGCCGCGGCCGATTCCTTCCACATGCAAATGCTGGGACGGTACCTTCTGATAGGCCACGGCCGATTCCTTCCACATTTTTGCCCAGTTTCATCTTCAGCCACTCCATACCGACGCGCAGCTCGCCCACGGACGTCGAATAGAAAGACCTGCACTCCACACGACAAAAAAACTAGCCACGAAATTCAATTAAAAGCTTGGTAGGAGGGACTCGGTAGACGCGTGGGTTCGAGTCCCACCGTCGGCCGTCCTTGAAATGGTTTTCCGTGGTTTCCCATTTTCAACACCAGGCAAATGCTGGGACGGTACCTTCTGATAGGCCGCGGCCGATTCCTTCCACATGCAAATGCTGGGACGGTACCTTCTGATAGGCCACGGCCGATTCCTTCCACATTTTTGCCCAGTTTCATCTTCAGCCACTCCATACCGACGCGCAGCTCGCCCACGGACGTCGAATAGAAAGACCTGCACTCGGCCTCTGAGTAGGTCACACGACAAAAAAACTAGCTATGAAATTCAATTAAAAGCTTGTCAGGACGGACTCGGTAGACGCGTGGGTTCAAGCCCCACCGTCGGGCGTCCTCGGGCTACACCCGGCTAAGTATATAAAACCTTAACACCTATCTAAGTGTTCAAAGCTACTTGACCACAATTTGACAAACGCTATTAACATTAACAGCAATAGTGTTAGCTAAGCTTGACATTGCATTTAAACAATAGTGTAATAATTAACTTGACTGCTTATTGCGAGACAAGATACAACTATGTGTTTAGCTGTGTGGCTCAACTATACTGTTCTTGGCTGCTGTTAGACTCTGAACTGGAGGGTCCTGGGTTAGATTTTGGGAGGTCTGTGGGGATTGTATTTTCTGGTGATTAATTCCCCTGGCTTGGGGACTGGGTGTTTGTATTGTCTTAATTAAAAATATATTCCGGTCCCATGGTTAATTGGTTAGCGTTCTAGGCTTTGATTTAATTTTTTTAGTCTGGTATCAATTAAAAAAAAAAAGAATATTACTTACATGAAAATGTCCAAAGACGAGTCCCAATTTGCGGATTCTTCATCGTCGCCATGATGGGTGTTGTCTTGATCAGACATAGCAGCAGTGAATGACAATTCTTTGTAAAGTAGCAGGTTCATTTATACTAAATATGGAGGTCATCCAGTTACTGAGAAAGCGGACACTAAATATGGAGGTCATCCAGTTACTGAGAAAGCGGACAAACCGGTGTGTTGCCTCTGATTGTAAGGGTATATAAGCCCTGACATTATTGTTGCTAGCCAGAGAAGTCCACGAGTTGGTAGTATACACATCGCTTTGCTGCAAAGATCTTCTATCAGGTAATATTGAACACAGTACCTTTAGTTTCTCTAACTGTCGATGGTTATACAGTTGACCTTAAATATTTATCAAGTGGATAATAATAATATCAAATGGGTATATAAAACTATTATTGCAACAAACAGTCATTAATTACCAGGCTTGACGTCAGTCAAAAGAGATATTACCTTATATCGCTCTATCCGACTGATTTACTGGGACTGAGCGCTGTTAGAGACTCCTCGTCTTCGCAAATAAGTTTTGTATACACATTTGATGGTTTAGTCTAGAGGTTTGGATGGGGATGCAGGACACACTACTCAAGTGGATATATGAAACTATTATTGCAACTAACAGTCATTACCAGGCTTGACGTCAGTCAAAAGAGATATTACCTTATCTCGCTCTATCCGACTGATTTACTGGGACTGAGCGCTGTTAGAGACTCCTCGTCTTCGCAAATAAGTTTTGTATACACATTTGATGGTTTAGTCTATAGATCAGGGTTTGAGTTAATGTGCTAATAAATAAAGGTGGAGGGTACCTGAACCTTTTTAATAGTTTACCTAAACACTTTATAATTACCTTTCAGAACCAATATGTCTGCTAAAACAGTTGCGAATCTCATTGGCAGAGCAACCGGTCTGGAGACTAAACGATTACAGGACCTGCCAGTTAACGAGTCCTATTTGGTGACAGCTGTTCGCAGAGTAAGCACGAAATATGGGAAAAGAATTGTTTGCGAACTAGAAGATTTCGCTGTCTTCTTACCTGCGAGGTTCATGGAACTCAACGACGAAGCTGTAAATGACCTCAACAAAGGAACCATCTACCTAAAATATTTGGGACTAGAAAACAAAAGATGTTTGGTAGAATTTATTGAAGAATCAAATAAAATTTAAAATTTGTTAATGTTAAAACAGAATTTGCAGAGACAATAAACTTTGTTTGTTTTCATTCTCTGCAAACTGTTCAGTGATTTGCTGTTTTTGTAGTAAATGTAATTACTGTAAGTGTCATGATGTCAGCACCAGAACTTAGTTGGCAGAACGTGGATAATTGTTTTAATAATAAGTTATGTAGCTTTAAAATTAATAATGATGCTAAATTTTTAGACCCAAATGAATTTTTAAACGCTAGCTACAACATTTTTCAAAATAAAATGCAAGACTGTTTAAGAGAACATGTAGCGTTAAAGATTAACGCTGAGTTATTATGTGATTTTGTTATTTTAAAACAAGGTGTTGAAATAACCAAACCGATTTATTTACATACGAAAATGTGCGAATTGTACCGCACTGATAATATACACAGTTGGTATAGTAAAAACATTGTCGATAAGCTCATGACGCGCTTTGCCGAGTTTCAAGAATTGGAAAGTGGCAAATCGCTGGAAGCTATCAATCATCTTAAAATTAATGTATGCACCTTTGATCCCATAAATAGTGGTTCATCTCATGTTAATTTGCCTAAACAGTTGGAAAACCGTCACGCAGTTATCAATGTGGATAATAATGACGTTTTTTGCTTTGTGTGGTCCTTGGCTGCTGAGTTAAGCCCTGCAACTGAAAATGTTCACAGAATGGGAAAATATCACCAGAAATTTATGGAATTAATGATCAGTCTAAATTTAGCAGACATAGAATTCCCAATGGACCTCAACGCCATTTCTCGTTTTGAATCTAAAAATCTGCTTTACTCCATTAATGTATACGGAGTTGAAGGGGACAAAGTTATTGGGCCACTCTATGTGACAAAGGAAAAAAAAGAAAAGCATTTTAATTTATTGTACATTGAAGGGGAATTGTGCAACCATTATTGTTATATCAAAGATCTTTCCAGACTAGTTCGTTCACAAGTTACAAAGAGTAAAAATAGGGTATATACATGTGATCGCTGTTTGCAATATTTTACTAGCAATCAAAAGTTGACAGCCCATACTATTGATTGCATTACACAACCAGCTGTAAAAATTACATTCCCAGAAAAGGATAAAGCCAGTATGAAATTTCAAAATGTGTCTCGTCAAGAACCGCTTCCATTTACAGTATATGCAGATTTTGAATGTTTAACCACACCCATTGACACATGTAAACCGGATCCAGCACGCCCGTACACTCAACAAGTACAGCAACATGTGCCATTCAGTTGTGCTCTAAACGTGATTTGTTCATATGACCCTTCACTTTCATACTTCAAATCTTATCACGATGCAAATGCTGCTGCTTGGTTTTTAAATGAATTGGACGCCTTGGCAGATCGGGTGTACAATATCCTGGAAAACCCAATTCCGCTTCAAATGTTGGATGCAGACGAGGTGGCTTTTGCAACAGCAACCACTTGCCACATTTGTCAAAAACCAATAGCACCTTCTGACACACCAGTGAGAGACCATAATCGGTACACTGGCAAATTTAGAGGAGCGGCTCATAGTGTATGTAATTTGGCGTATAAAAGAGCACGCTATATTTCTTGTTTCTTACACAACATGTCTCGGTATGACAGCCATTTAATTATTAAGGAATTTGTTAACCTTGAAAACCAAAAGTTTTCTTTAATTCCACAAAATCATGAAAATTTTATTTCGTTTTCGAAATGGCGAAATGGAATCAGTATACGATTTTTAGATTCGTATAGATTCCTCGCATCATCATTGGATGCGCTTGTTCAAGGGCTTCACCCAAACAATTTGCATTTTGTACGTCAACACTTTACTGATGCCAAACAATTTGAATTACGCATTCGAAAAGGGGTGTTTCCCTATAATTATGTAAACAATTGGGCATGTTTACAGGAAACTGCACTCCCTTCAAAGGACAAATTTTACAATGACTTAACAAAAAGTCATATTTCTGAAGAAGACTATTTACACGCCCAAAAAGTATGGGACGTGTTCAAGATATCAACTTTGGGCGAGTATGCTGATTTATACCTCAAAATTGATACACTACTTTTGACAGACGTGTTTGAACACTTTCGCAAACTGTGTCTTGAAATCTACAATCTAGATCCAGCCCATTACTACACCCTTGCCGGATATAGTTGGGACTGTATGTTGAAGGTGACTGACATAGAACTGGAACTATTAACAGACATCGACATGTTACTCTTTTTTGAACGTGGAATACGTGGTGGTCTTGTTTCGCTTGTGCAAAAGCACGCCAAAGCAAATAATCCATATATGGATACATACAAACCAAACCAACCTACAACATACCTCACCTACCTAGATTGTAACAATTTATACGGATATGCTATGGAAAAACCTCTTCCATATCAAAATTTTCGATGGTTGACTTCAGATGAAGTTTCAAATTTTAATTTAAAAGATGTGTTGAGCAATGACACGCGTGGCTACGTTCTAGAGGTCGACTTATTATATCCCTGTGAGATACACAATGATCATTCTGATCTACCATTTTGTGTTGAAAAATTACAACCTCCCAGTTCACGTTCCAACAATAAAAAGTTGCTGGCAACGTTAAATTCAAAAAATCGGTACGTCATACACATTGAAAATTTAATGCAATGTTTGAAACATGGTTTGAAACTGCAATCCATTCACCGCATTATTTGCTTTGACCAAAAACCATGGTTACAACCGTACATGCAATTGAATACTCATCATCGGCAGCACGCCAAGACCACATTTGAATCAAATTTTTATAAATTAATGAACAATGCGTGCTACGGTAAATCAATGGAAAATATTCGAAAGCATAGAACTATTCATTTGGTAAACCACTGGGACGGTCGATATGGCGCACGAAAATATATAGCTATGCCTAATTTCCATTCTGTACGAGTTATTGAAACTGATTTAGTAACCATTGAATTGTCAAAGACAGAAATCATGTATAACAAACCAATTTACTTGGGAATGGTAATACTTGACTTTTCAAAATTTGTAATGTATCAATTTCATTATGAGTTTGCCAAACAAAAGTTTGGAGATGTAAAATTACTGTATATGGATACAGACAGTCTTATTTATCAAACCAATACGATAGATGTTTACTCAGTGATGAGAGAACATCCAAATTACTTTGATACCTCAAACTATGAGGTTAACAATATGTTTGGCATAATTCCCATGAATAAAAAAAAATAGGTCTATTTAAGGATGAGTGCGCCGGTGATGTTATGACAGAATTTGTGGCTTTGGCGCCGAAAATGTACGCATTTTCAACACAAAAGAATAAAGGTCAATGCAAAGCGAAGGGCGTTCTTCGTAGCGTCACACAATTCCTCAATGTTGAGGAATATCGATGTGTACTCTACGCAAACACCTCTCGCTTATACCAGCAAACACGCATTCTTTCAAAGAACCATAATATTTTTACAGTAAATCAAAATAAAACATCGCTGACAGCATATGACAATAAACGTCTGTGGGATGGTGTAAATAGCTTGCCTTTTGGACATTTCCACACCTAGTAAAAAAAGAACACACTTTCATTTTCAATTCTTTTTATTAAAATTGTATGTTTTTACAAGAAGAAAACTAAACCATATTTTGTGTATACTATGAACTGGTGGACTGACTCTCAAATAAATACTTCACAATATTTGATTCATGTTTATTACTTTGTCCTTTTCCTCACTAATCCACCACCAATCAATAGCTTTGACTTCATCGCTCCTGCTACAATCAAGGCTGCAATCTTCTCACCAATAGAAGCAGTAGATGACATCACACGCTGCATGGCCTTTCTTAGAAGAATGCGGTCTGCAACTCGACGTACTTCTATATTCTTGTTGTTGTAAGCAATGTCATGATCTCTACACGCTGCATCCAATATGTTGATTCCAGAGTTCCCTTGTGCTAGACGTTGGCTTAGTTTAGTTCCAGGTCCACAAAATTGATAGCCAGGAATATGCAGTTCAATGGGAAGTAGATCAATGGCCTTGTTAACTAGACCATGACCAGCAAAGGTCTGGCATATCTTTTTCAAGCGTTGTCTTACTTTTTGGTGCTGGCGATACTGCCGCTGCTGTCTCTTCTCCCTCTTCGTCATCACAACCATGGAATGATGAAGCAAAGTCTTTACAGGACGGTATATTTGTATGGCCGTGGTACAATTTGATGAGCTGACACGTTCCACACTGTCTAATGGATGGCATTTTAGTAATAGACACTTGCTGGTGATGACTAAAGTCAGTGCATGGTTGTAGTTCACGCAGACCAGGATCTCTGCTCCATTCACTAGGTACACTGTGCCAAATATTTTTCACCGCGTTTGAAGCAACATAAAAAAGGAACGCCTTGGGCAAAGCGTTCAATTCCTCATCTGTGAAACTGTCAAGCTTTTTTTTACAGGCAAAAAACTTGACAATAGCTCGCTCTGTGGGGTTTGAGTCCAAACCTTCAATTGCTGCCATATTACTACACGTCCACACTGATCACTGGTATGTCTCACACTGAAGCTGACGTTACAACGCCTTGCACTCAACATGCAAGTTTTGACATGCTCTGCGAGCTAGCCAATCAAAAAGCTTCCAAACATTTTGAAGTGTTTTATTTTGTAGAGGTTCATCAGGCACGGACAGGTTGTACAGTGCAGGACATCCCAGATCATGAAGGTCAACAAGTTGACATGTTGAATTAACATACTGACGCAACCATTCCTTTTTTTCACTTCCCTTTACAAATACAAGGTCAGCACCAAACAAGTGAGCTTTCAGAACAAGTGATAGATGCTGGTAAGGAATGTCGCCTTCTTTCCAGACTAGTCCCAAATTGCGTTGCAACCACTCTGTTTGTCTTCTGTCCTCGTCTGACTGCAAATGCAATGGAAACGGTGGTTCAAAGACAAAACTGGTTACTCTTGGTGCCCACATGGTTGTGCAGTCAATAATTCCTACTTCTTTAAATACAAACTTGTTTCCGTTCACCTTGAAACCCTGCACGTCGACAATCAATGTTTTCGGCATGGCGACGGATATCACACCTTCCACCACCGCTGCTTCTTAACAACTAACTGATTGGATAGAAGCAGGAAAATAATATACACACAAAGAATCAATTACACAATTTTATTCATAAAGTTATCAGTACATCGCTTACAATTTTTTATCATAGGATTTGGACCATCCCAATCACAGTGAGAATCTCCTCGATGCATAAAGTGTCTACGACAAGGACGGCAGGCTGCAACATCCGCCGACATACGGAGGTGTAATGGTAGCTTATCCCAATTAAGGTCAATGTCGTGTGCACCGTACGCGGTCAGAAATCCAGCTGGTAAATAGGCAATCAGATGCTGCGGCATTTCACGAAGAAATTGTGCTTTATGGTAGGCGCGTATTGCTAAACTCACCAGGGTGCGATAAATCTCAAATGCTGCATCAGCGTCTCGACTTGTTGAGCAACGATCGCATTTGCAGTCCATACAATCTACCCGCTCTCCAACATGACAAGATGAAGCTTTGGCAACGCCATCGTCCACATTATTTGTTTGATTAGCGATGGGCTTGTTGTTGTAGCCCCTGTCATGAATACCAAACGTAGACATGAATCCATCTGGTAAATAGTGAACCAGATGCGGCGGCATTCTAAGCACAGTATAATTCTTGTGATAGGCAGTTATAGCTTCACTCACTAGGGCGCGATAAATGGTAAACCTTGAATCTTCATCTGAACCTGGTGAATCACTTTCACATTTGCAGACCCACCTCGCAGAGGGGGTTGTGACTTCATCGTAGCTTTCCATGACTGTGAAGGGCAATGCAGGAAGACATGCTATTTATACTCTGGTCACCATATTGGACAGCGGTTGATAAAACACTTGCGCCTCGTGAACAATAAGGCAATAGGCTGTTGTTTTTTTTGGAATAACTGTAGATGTTTCAAATTCTAGTCTGATATCAATTGTTGTTTCCTTCATCGACTCCTCCAAATACGAACAGTCCATCACCACCAGAGGCGCCAGGGACTTGAAGTCTTGTGGTGATAATAGCGGACATGCCTCTTTCTGATAATAGGAAGACTGAAAGTTTACAAACATGTCATAGAGCTTACCATATTTGTTCTTGTTAAAGTTTAAATCCATTCCCTCATAGGGAAAGGTAACTCCGTTCAAAAAGAGTCGTATATTTCGTAATTGGATGTGGTCAAATTTTGATGCATCTTTATTCTGTTGATATTTGCGATCTGTTTGAAATCCAACCAGGACGTAGAGTGGCCGCTCTGTATACCGTGAGGTTTTTATAGACCAAGTATGTGTATCGGAGAGTGGTAATACAGGGTATTCATGCAGCTCCCAGCTTCTAAATTGAATGGGTAAAGCTGTATCCTTCTCCACAATCTTGAGCAGACTCAATTTTTTCTGATCTGATAGAGTAACGTGCGGTACTTTCCATAGAATTCGTTGCAGTAGAATTTTTGTATCTATTGGCGCTGTATCAGCTCCCTTTAGCGCATTATAATCACTCCTGTCTCGTACAAGAATCAGATCCTGTCATGCGTTCACAACAATGCGCTTATGATCCTCTGCAAAGCCTAGTATTAATTTTAGAGGTAAATGTCCAGTAAATGTACCATCATCGTTAATCATCCAGTCGTTGGTTGAGTTGGGACACCAACCAGCCATACAAAAAGCTTTACTCTCTTCGCTTCCATACGAGGGATAAAGTTTCATGACACTTGTTATGCCAACATTTCGAGTAGTATCCACTTCAATACCGTTGATCACGTAGCGAACCTCAGAAAACAAAAAGGCCAAAGCATTGTTGGCCAACTTTGACGTTGTTGGAATGGTACCATCCAATTTGGTGAGTTGCCCTTCAATCTGGATGTAACTTTCATGTGGAAGCGTGTAGATATCTTGTTGGTTAATAGTAATGCGAATCTCATCATTATTATTTAGTCCCTGAGTATACGGTTGGTAGGAATGGTGTTCAATTCTTACAATACCCTCCTATACTTCGACAGGGTTTGTCACGTCTAGAATCGAATTCATGACGTAAGGTGTAACCAAGTTGTTGTAGGATCTGCTTGTTGACACGTGTTAACCTGTACACGCGTTGAGCACAACTAACACCTGCTCTTGACAGCGTTGCCGCTTTATACACTTGTTTCATGCTGGTTTCAAATACAGTTTGTAGGTCACAGGTGTATGAGGGTCTAATCGGATGAGACGTTGGTTTCTATTCACCAGTCTTAAGGTAATATTCCTGATGTTGGTCACACTCACAGGATGATAGAGCACCACCGACGGGTTTTCGCGGATGATATAACCACCAGGTGAAGTAACAATAAAATCATAAAGCGAATGCGAGGGATCTTGATTGGTGTAGACGTCTGTAATAATATTACACGTGACAGATACGTGATGATCTTCAATTATTTTCACCGGTTGGTCAGACTTGTGTATCACGTTCGGTACTAACACTTGTGGTGAATAGCCTAACAATGACCCAATCGAATCTGGTTGAGATTTAAAATCAATCCTAAAAGAAGAAAGAATACTGCAGCGATGTGTCACGTTGTTGGCTATGAGTTCAAACTTGCGTGTCCCGTCCAGAAATGCTTTTAGACTAAATTCCTTGGTGAGAGTTGTGTAGATGTGATCGTGAATATCATCTACGGTGTAGCTGCCAGACGGTAGAGTTAACACATAGTCATCGTAGTAGAACTTATCATTGACGTCTTCAATTATGTTGCAGATTCTATTATAGCCTTCAAACGAAACAAGTCCCAGCACGTAGGGTCGTCGTCCCAATTCAATAGGAGGATAAAAGTCAACAGTTACTTCCGCACCTTGTCCGTGCACTGTAAACGTTCTACTTTCTGTTGTCATAATGACCACGTCACCCGCCGTGCTCGGTCTTATATAGAAAAGTCAAACATAGACGACCGCACTGTTGCGTGTTAAAATTTTGCACTCGTTTCACATTATAGTGTATTGTTGCACTGCTTCCAAAATAGCGAACAAGCTCTGTCGGAGGAGGAAGATTTCCAAAACTGTCAAAGTACCACACGGTTCGCCCATGCTTTATGTAGGCCACATAATGCGTTCCCGGTCCATGACTGTCATCCAAATTGACAACTGCACTTTCATGGCTCCGTGGTCGAGACGGTAGTTGGTTGCGCATAAACACGCCTCGAAAGTGGGAGATCTTAAGCTGTTTTGCATATCTTATAACTTCCTCATGCGTCATGGCTCGTTGTGGCAGTGCATCGATTAACCGTTTTTTGGCGACATGTAAATGCCGAGTCCTTTCTTGTAGGGTGCTAGCTTCATGTTCACACCTTTACCGCGCAGTGCTATGGCCTCCATAGTTTTATTATGCCTTTCACTTTCCTTCAACTGTTGCTTCGCCTCCTCAACAGCTTTCACCGTTCGTGCTACCGCACTTGCTCCTCCAAGAAGTGAACCCAGGGCTGCTAGTCCAGCAAACAGTGCAGGTAAAAATCCACCACGTTTCGGCACAGGAATAACTCGGGCACGTTTTCTAAAACGTAGTTTACTTTTGGGATTCGCATGCAATCGTGCTGCTCGGAGTGCTTTCTTAATAGCCAACTCACTATTTGTTTCTCCGCGCGAAGCTTGACGTGCCGCATGAAGAATAGCTTTAAAGCCTCCCTTTCTTGACAACTTCTTCCTCTTCTTCACCACATATCTCTGTTTCACCATCGCGACCAAAGAACAAGACAACCTCACACCGCAAAGTATAGAACACAACTAACGCTCCTCAGGAAGGGAACCTGTAGTTATTTATTCAATGGTGGCTGTATATTCAAGTTCTATATACAGAGGAAAATCGTTCATCGTTTTCCCCGCCTCTTTTTCTTCAGACGAGAGTTTCAAGTGAAAGAATAATTTGTCTCCGGCTTTCACCGGTTGATCAATAAGTGGTTGAACACTACCGTTTAATCGTACCTCTAAATGTTTCAAATCTGGTGCATACTCAATTACACGAATGGCACCATCATACATTAAACGGTAATTGTCATACCCCGAACGTAGTATGTAGGCGAGATTATTGGGATCTTTTACCGGTTGTTGGTTTACAATGTGAAGCAGAAATATAGAGGGTATTGATTTAATAAAAAGCGATAACCGTTGTTCCAAAAATCGTTTGGTTGTCACGTCGTGAGGTTGCACAGGATCAGCAACTTCTGCTATTCGTCTTCGCTTCATCTGTAGAGCTTTCTCCTTAATTTCCCACACCTTTTCCATTTCAGAGTTTAAAAACCGTTTTGTACAAACATCTTGATCATCTTCAGGATCGGCCACATGCACAAGGCGTGCATTATTTGCTGTATAGCCCTTTGCAGTTAGGGTGGGCACAATACTGAGCACCTGTTTCACCTTGTTATCTACATAGTCCTTTCGAGCAGCGTCCGTGTTGTTTGTTGGAAGAGCCAGCTGAGTGATTCGACGTTGGTGTACGTCATAGTCCTTTGCTTCTGTTAACACCACAGCATTGGTTAACACATAGGCTTTGGTGCACACATCTTGATCGTTCACAGGATCTGCAACGCCTGTAATACGTTTATTCTGAGCCTCATAATCTCCTTTGATACGTCGTAATCGGTAATAATCTACATACTTTTTTGAACATGCGTCCGAGGGTAATACGGGTTCTGTTATATTGGTCAATCGCTTTCCATTAAAGTCGTAATTGCCATCTGTAGTGCGTGACAATACATTAGCATCGACATATCGTTTAGTAGCCGGATCTGTATCATGTTTTGGATCGTTTGTCAAAGCAAATCGTTCATTTGTTTTGAGAGTTCTTCCAAAGGCGTCCATGGTTACACTGGAACTGAAACACCCGTTTGCCTCATGTATATAGAGACCAGCTCTTCCCCTTTCACATTTAGTTGATATGCAGATTATTAAGCAACAACATTCACTTCCGGTGGGAGACTTGGTTTCACACCTCTTCTCAACATCGTCCGAACAACGTCATGGATCACTCTTCCCATCCTCCATTCGCTGTCTCATCGCCGGCCCGTCGGGATGTGGAAAAACCAATCTTCTGCTTACCCTCATCACCTCCTTAAACGGAGTGCGCTTTCAAAATATCTATATTTTTGCCAAATCGCTGTATCAACCGCTGTATGAGTTCTTGGAACAGGTCATGTCAGGTCTGCGCAACATGGGCTACTTCACATTCGCAGCACACGAAGATGTCATTTCTCCAGACAATGTCCGCCCCCATTCGCTTATGATTTTTGACGATGTGGCCACAGAACGACAGGGTATTATTCAGGCTTACTTTAGCATGGGGCGTCATAAATATATTGATTGTTTTTATCTCGCTCAAACCTATTCGCGAATACCAAAACAGTTAATTCGTGACAATGCCAACGTGATTGTTCTCTTCCGACAGGATGAGCGCAACATGCATCACGTCTACGATGATCACGTGAACCCAGACATGACCTTTCAAGTCTTTACACAGTTGTGTGCCATATGTTGGAACGCTCATCACCACAGTTGTCTTGTTATTGATAAGCAGAGCAACATCAACAATGGACGCTACCGCATGGGATTTGACCATTTCATTCGTATTTAAGTAGCTGCATTGCTTTTCTGAACATCATTTGTTCAGATGTCATGGCGACAACAGGGAGTCAATTAAAAAAGCACATAATCCGTGCACGAAATAGCATTCGACAAAAGTTTCGCTATCTAAAACGTGCACATGCCGACAGTGAACTGTTTGTCGAAAAACATTTGAAGTCACCTCTGGAAGCTGTGTTGAAAGGAACATCAAAACCTAGTACACGATCAAAAGAAACACAAACAATTGAAGAGGAGGAGGAAGAAAATGATGAAGAACCTGAGGATGTTTTTTCTCCATTGCTTCCGTCTTCTAGCTCCAAAGAATCACCGCTGCCCCAGTTTTTGAAATCATCAATAATTGCTGAAACACCCACTAGAGCCAAAGAAAAGCAGCCTACTCTTAAAGAAATATTAAATACGCCCGAACAATATGTGCGGTTAAAATCCATTTTACTACAAAATTATGGTGCGTTGGTTACCCCCTTCCTTGAAGATCTTTTTACTAAGAAAACTGATACTACTTATGGTGTTCGCTATGAAAACAACAGATTTCAAATTGGCGATTCACCAATCAAGATAAGTGACAATGTTTTGATTGTTAAAACAGTTCGTTATAAATTGACGCCAGGTCTTTTAGAACTTTTATTTTCACGTACACCTTCTACCGAGGAGTATGATAAAGAAGATCTTGAAAAGTATAAAGACATCTTGATGGCTACAAATGGTTTTAGACGTAATTATAAACGTTCTGAAGCAGTAAATGCTAATAAGAGCTTCAAATATAAAACCATCATATCAAAATTGTTTCCCACCTATGCAAGTGTTCGCCGTGCAAATTCAGCGTCCGGTATCACGTTTAATACTTTGAAACCATTCATCGATTTCGCCTATTGGAACAATCCAAATAAGTTGGTTAAACGTCTGCAACTGTTGCGTGCATCAGAACAGGCTGGTCATACCGGACACGAGGCGGAAGTTTTAGAAATAGAAGAGGAGCTTCGTCATGCTGGCATTATTGTCTAATGAGTCAACGTGTTCATACACCCTCGCCTGTTAAGGCTGGCATTGCTCGCGAGTTGCATAGACCAGCTCGTCGTCTCTACCATCGTCGTCATGTCATCACACGGGGCGTTGACGATCTTTGGCAAGCTGATCTGGTTGAAATGATTCCCTATGCCAAAGCTAACAACGGGGTCAACTATCTGCTCACCGTCATCGACGTTTATTCCAAAATGGCCTTTGTTGAACCTGTTCGGAATAAATCTGCACAACTGGTCACTGCTGCATTCAAGACCATCGTTCAGCGGTCAAGACGACAACCTCGTTTGCTTCAAACAGATCAAGGCAAAGCATTTTTCAACAAGACTTTTTCCGCTTATCTCAAATCACTTGACATCCATCACTATTCCACTTTTAGCAATCTAAAGGCAAGTGTTGTAGAACGTTTCAACCGCACACTCAAGACGCGCATGTGGGAACAATTTACAGCAAGAGGATCCTATCGCTGGCTTGAACTTGTAGGCGACCTGGTGACACGTTACAACAACACTAAACATAGAACCATCAAAATGAAACCACGCCTTGTAACCAAGAACATTGCGCAATTGGATCGCATTCATCACAAAATCAAAACAGTCGATCCGCGACGTCATCAATTACGTATTGGTGATTATGTGCGCATCAGTAAACATAAAACAATCTTCGCCAAAGGATACACACCAAACTGGAGCACAGAAATATTTCGTATTCGCAAGGTAAAACTTTCTAATCCAGTTGTTTATTTACTTGATGACCTCAACAAGCAGCCAATCCAAGGAGGATTCTACATGGAGGAACTGCAAAGGACGCAATATCCCAAGCATTATCTTGTTGAAAAAATTGTACAAAAACGTGGCAATAAACTTTTTGTTAAGTGGCTAGGTTTTAATGCCACATATAATTCATGGATTAATAAATCAGATCTGGTGTACACCTTCTTGTTTTTATTTCATGTCGAGCTGGCCGAGTCAACATGCCATGCGATTTGTATCCTACCCCCACCCTACCATTTACAGGAAATACTACTCCAGATTCATTGACGTTTGTTTACCATTGAGCACATTCAACAACCAGTTCATTCCCCCTCTCTCTCTCAATTCCATTCACTACTCCAGATACCATTGATGTTTGTTTACCATTGAGCGCTTTCAACCCCATCTTGTTTGTCTCTCAGACCCATTCACACCTAACCAACCTACCACGTCAGGGTTCAACAACCGCCGCCATCCACCGCCATACATGTTTTCCATTCAAAACACTCCCGTCCATGACCTACCTCACATCCCCTAATCTGCTGTGACGTCACACACACACCAGTTGACCGTTCAAATCTGACGATTCATTCACAACCAAGGATTCGGAAACCTTCGGCAACACTCGGATCTCATCGGGCTCAAAGCAAAGCTATATAGCCCAGGATAATATCAGAGAAGGCGCTCAGTCCAAGAGAGAGACTGGGTCGAGGAGGGTCTCGTGCAGAGCCTCTTCCATCCTTCCCCCCTCGTCCCCCACCCCACCCTTCCCTCCCCCTCCCTCCCCCACCCTCCCTCCCCACCCCTACTCCTCCCCCTCCACCCACACCCCCTCAAACCGGTTCCTGGACCCTCCAAGGTTTGTTTACCTTCCGGGGTCCCGGCGACCTTGGGGGTCAATGACCTACCTCAAGGTCATTGACCATGACCTACCTCAAGGTCATTGACCTTGCCACGCCCCCCTCATTTGCATAAATAACGGTATTTGAAGCAGAACCCCCACAGCCTCTCTACTTACATACACCCGGACTCCTTGAGGGCCTTGAGCAGAAGGCAGGAGACAACATGAAAAGAAAAAGAAGGCTGACCCCTCGCAAAGGAGGGAATCAGAAAAGATGAGACAGGGGCCAATTAAGGCGGGAAATGAAAAGACTCCCTAGGCCTCGGGTACCCTAATACCGTCGGGGTCGGAAGAGAAGAAGAGTTGACCAAGTGAGGTCGACAGGAAAGAAGACGGATAGGAGCCCGGCACAAGTAAGTGGAAGCAATGCCGGACTCAGCTGGGGCCCCGTGGTCGCCAACCCACGTCCCACTAGATGTGAGCCCCTGGGTGATAATGGAAACGTGGTGTTAGTAGATTTTGTTCCTAACACGGACTAAACGATGCAATAACATAACACGGCATTCAATAACATGACATGACATGCTGTAATAGACGACTTCCTGGTGTAGCGTCTAACATTCTTGGCAGAGCCACTAATCGAACCCGGACCTAGTCATTTCACAACGAAGTGGACCATATTTATTTATGGCGCGTTGAAATACAAGTACAGTATAAACCCCATTAGTACACTATGTTCTGTATTTAGAGTAAGAATGAACTCTTCGTTATGTTGCTTGACTGGTGTTACATTTTTGCATGCTGGAGAATTGACCTGTGACTTTTAATGTGAAAGAAAACATGCCATCATCCATAATGTTTTTGTCGTTTTTTCACTGTACTGGAAATTCTTAATTTTTCAATGAAAGTGTTTTGTCACGTGGATATTGATTTAGTATCATGTATTTGTCTAAAATGATTCTTACATAGATTTATCACATTTTGCTTTATTTCAATCCAGCTTGTATTTCTTGGTCCATTTGGCCCCCATGCATCAGTTGGGTTGTTGTTGTTGAATTTTAAGTCTTTTGCAGCACACTATGTCTCCTTGTCCTGAGCTAATATATTCATCTCTACATAACTACCACACCTTACGTAGGAGGGAATCTGTTTAACATAATCTAGCCTTACTCGACCCCTACAGTTCTTGACCTCAACACTTCCTTCCATTACTAAGTTGCTATATCTGGGTGTATTAATATGTGTCCTACTAACCTATCTCTTCTCTTCATTACCAGTCACCAGAAGCATATCTCCTCTTCTACCCGTACTAATACCTCTTCATTTGTTTCCCTACCTGCACATCTGCTCTTCATCATTCTCCTGTATCACCATATTTCTAACACTTCTATTCTCCTCTTCTGCTGCTCCAACAGTCCAAGTTTCACTTCCATAAAGTGCCACACTCCAGACAAAGGTTTTCAAAAATGACTTCCTTATACCTAAATCTATATTTGATGTCAACAGATTTATTTTCTGTAGAAATGCTTTCCTTGCCTGAGCGAATCTACTATTTTATATCCTCCTTCCTTCGTCCATCACTGGTTATTTTCCTTCGTAAATAACAAAAGTCTCTTACTTCCTTTAGCTTTTCACTTGCCAATGTAGATAGGGGTTTTTGATTTCGTTCGGCTGCATTCCATTAATTTTGTTTTACATTTTTATTGATTTTCATCATGAATTATGTCCTCAAGACTGAGCCATACTATTTATAGACTCACTCAACTTCTCTGGGGAATCACCTAAGATGACAATGGCATCAGCAAATTTCAGAGCTGAAATTATTTCTCCTTAAATCTTTACTTAAAAAGTTTCTCTAAGTTATTTCATTGCTTGCTCAATGTATGGATTGAGCAGCATGGGTGATAAGTTGCAGCCTTGCCTTAAAACTTTCTGAATACCAGCTTATCTCTCATGTCCTTCGGCTCGAATAACTGCCGTCTGGTTTCTGAACAGATAGTAGAGCACCCTTGTATCCCTGTACATTACTTTAAAATATCACACAACTTACTCCAATCAACGTTATCAAGTGCCTTTTCTAAGTCTACAAATGCCATGAACGCTCCCTTATTTTCATTATTCTACTTCCAAGATCTGCCTAAGACTTAGAACAGCTTCCCTTGCTCCTATGTTACTCCTGAAACCACATTTTCTTCACCCAACTAAATTTCTATATTTCTTTCCATTCTCTCCTAAATTAATCTAGTCATGATCTTCGATGCATGAGTGAACATCTTTGATCTTCTCATACGTCCGCTTCTGCTTTCTACTGTATAGGTATGATAACATTCTTTTTAAAATCACAGGGTACCCATCTGTCTCATAAACCTTCATACCAAGCGAAATAGGCTAATCTAGTCTGTCCTTCAACACCACCTATGAAAAGTAGCAACTCAGTCGGTATATCATGTTTTCCTGGTGTTGTGTTGCTGTTTAAGTCTACGAGTGCTCTATCAAATTCTGACCTCAATATTAAATCTCTTTCCTCATCCTCTTCAATTTCCTCTTCCCTTCCCTTCCTTTCCCATTACATAATTGCAATCTTCTTACCCCAATGCAAATGCTCATGTAGGTTTTCCATCACTCAACCTGCTTGACCGTAATGAAGTCAAATTGGAAACCACCTGTATCTCCTGGTCTCACCCATGTGTATATTCTTATATTGTGGTTATACAATGAAGTGTTAGCTATGACCAGCACGTACTCGGTACAGGATTTCATCATTCCACTTCCTCAATCATTCCTTTCACCTAATCAAAATTATCTTACAATCTCAGCTACACATCACTCAGAATTTCATATATTTCTTGGTAGACCTTTCCAACTTCATCATCAGATTAACTGGTACGTAGACTATATAGACTTGTACAACTGTGGGAGGTTTTGTATTGAATTTAGCTAAAATAATCCGTTCAGTATATTGATCATAATATTCAGTTGTGTATATCGCGCCTTTCTACTTCTTCATCAGTTCTGACTTTATGTAATCTTGTTACTCACTAATTGTGAAGTGTAGTAAATAAAACACTTGTCATGTGTAATTTGTGGCGTTTGTTTTGCATCCCGTTTAGTGCTTAGAGAAGAAGGGAACATATTTTTTGCTTAACTCAAATTTCCCGAAAAGTGGACTTGGTCTGTTTTGCACCTCGTGGCTTCAATAGTATTTTGTGCGACATGAAGCACATACGTGAAAATATATTTTCAACGGGGAAATATTAGGCTGTAAAATGATTTCTTATTGAGTGACAAATGGACTGAATCCCTGAATTAAATGCGACAGAAGGTACCTGTCACATCACAGTATACTATTGTTGTTTCTGCTGTCGTCATCATTTAGGGGCTTGAATCATTATGATAGTTGATTTCGTGCAGCATGGACAGATGGCGTACCCACGTTTCTAACACTTCATAGCAGAAACGTTGCTCGCAGCTGATTTAAAGCACACTTTGCAGACCTGAGCTGGCTGGATTCAAACAGCAAGCCGCTGCCAGTCTGAGCGTCGAGGTCTTGGCAGTGCTACTAAATGCAGAACAGCCACTGAGGGGTGATGTAGTGGGAATGGAAGCAGTCATCAAAAGTAGGCTTTTTTTGTCAGTCACTCCGAGCATATGGCGCGTGGTAAGTTAGGTCGGAGAATTCACCAGTGCAGAAATACCATTATTTGTTTAACTTCGAGCATATCACTTCTCGCCCTGAAGAGGGACTGTAAGCTACATCAGAACCACGTACCGAGCTGTTGCAAATCTGCGTGCCATGGTCCCAGCAATAAATTTGTTTGCTTCAATTAAACACATTTGTGTACGATTTACATTGTTAATTAGTTTAATAAGAACTCATGAAATAAATTTGAATGCGAGCGAAGCCGCGAGCCAGAGTTACTGTGGAAAACTATTCCCCTTCCTCTCTCTCTGCTCAGCCCATTTGTCCTCTTCCCTCCACACATACACACATACATACAGAAAGCTCACCAGCACGTTGGAAGATTCTCGCAAACAAATATAAACATTCTACAGCGTAATGAACTATACACTTGCTTATATCGAAAAGGCGTGAATTCTATCAGTCGAGCGTGGAGAGAGATTTAACGATGTTGTCGAGCACAAGTGGTGACACAATAAATGAGGTCCCGCTGAGAGGACGTATTGCAAGTGACAGGCGTGTCTCAGGCTCAAGGCACTGGAAAAATTTCACTTCTGAAATTCATATCGCAAGTTGAGATGATTAAACGACAAAAAGGAAGACAGTTTTTACCTATTTACCTTTCTAGATGGAAAGGAGTCTGACATGGGAAGTTTCATAACGTAGAATTCTAAATTATCCTATATCATTGGTTTTACGTTTCACCAGAATCAATCGCAGCTCCATTTTAGTAACAACATCTTCTTTCTACTGTTTAAAAAAAATATTTTTATGTGAATGTATCATTAAATTTTAATTCAAATTTGTAAGGATATCCATTTCATTTTACAGTAGGCCTATATTAATGTTAAACTATTAACGCTGATGAAGATATCATTGTTATATCGAAATATGTAGCCTACATTTAAAATATTAGTCTCATAAACATCATTTTATAGTATTGACAAAGTGGATTACATTGTATTTTGTTTCCGACTTTGGCCAACTGTCGACCGCATGGAACCTAAGGCTTTCTGGTCAATTTTTAGCCTACTTTTCACATTTTGCAAAAATGAGGAAAAAGTAGACTTATGAGATCGATCCGGGAAAATGTCTGTCTGTCTGTCCTTCTGTCTGTCTGTCTGTCTGTCTGTCTGTCTGTCTGTGTGTGTGTCCCCCTATCAACTCCTAAACGGCTGCAGAAATCGAAACCAAATTTGGTATGAGTAAAGACCTATACCGGGACATCTCAATGTCACACTTGAAAATGATGTCAGTGCTACCTACTGCTGAAAAATCGCAATTGAAATTTGAGCTCCATGTTGGATATCTTGTAATGTATCCATGGGAACTATTCCAAAATTGGCACACATAGAGATAATAATACTTCAGTTTAATTTTAAGGAGGCCATACATGACAGTGTTGCCAAAATGATTCTAAGCCTACTGATAGGTCCCATTTTTAAATTCAGATAACTTCTACACTATCAATTGGATTTCAACCAAATTTCGTATGTACTATGTGTACATAAACAGATATAACTGAGCGTATTATTAAGAGCCACCATAGCTGCCAACTGTCAATAAATGCTTTCTCTCTTTTTTTTATCCAAATATCAATATAACAGAAATTATGTGAGCCAACAGCTTTAAACATCGCACACGTATAGTGCCTGACATTCTACATTTATTTGGAGCAACTAATATAAGTGTCAGTGTTACCAACATGATTCTAAGCCTGCCGATAGGACCAATTTTAAATACATGTAACTTCTATACTATCAATTGGATTTCAACCAAATTTCGTATGTGCTATGTGTACCATAACAGACATGACTATAAGTATTCTTAAGAGCAATCTGGGCTGCCAACTGTTAAGAAATGCTGTTTATATTTTTTACCCTAATATCAATATATCAGAAAGTATGCAAGCCAACAGCTCTAAACTTTGCGCACGTACAGTACCTGACATTCTAGATTAATTTGGAGTAATTAATACAAGGCAGTGCTGCCAACATGATTCTATGCCTGCTGATATGTCCAATTTAAAAAAAATGTAACTTCTATACTAACAAATGGATTTCATCCAAAATTGGCACACTAATAGATCATAATATTTCAGATTATTTCTGACCAACACATGCTTGACATTGCTGCCAACATGATTTTACGCGCGCTGCATGTAACGTCTATGCTATCCATTGGACTTCAACCAAATGTTGTATTCTGTACCTTAAGAGATGGAACTAAGAATATATTCTGTCAGCAGGACTGCCAACCGTAATGCTCTATTAGGCTACATTATGCCAGGTATATTTCGAACTAATTGGAAATTTCGATATTACCAACTTAATTTTGTCATTATTATAAACTAGCTGAAGTACCCGTGCTTCGCTACGCGTCATAAATAAATTAAAATGTGAAGGTGACAGTTAAAACAGGGGTTAGGCGAGGTGCTGCGCAGAGGGAGATTAAGGATGGAACATTTTGTCCAACTACACCGCTCGGCGTTGACCGTGTTTTATAGCACAAATTTAGGTTTTACTCGCTAACAGTTGCAGATAACTTTCGGATAGAAAATGTAATTTTAAACCTCGCATATGCCATTAAAAGTTTGCTATTTCTTAGCGTTCTCTTTTTATTTGAAATGGAAATATGAAAGTTTGAAACCAAAGGGTGTAGTGACGTCACTAAAATGGTCGCCATTTTAAATAGTGCAAAGTATTGAAATCAAAAGTAACCTCTATGTTAACCAGGTAAATCAGCTACTTCCATGTAAAATTCACGTAAATCGGACCAGTGGTACTT
This sequence comes from Meconema thalassinum, assembly GCA_946902985.2. Classification (NCBI taxonomy): domain Eukaryota; kingdom Metazoa; phylum Arthropoda; class Insecta; order Orthoptera; family Tettigoniidae; genus Meconema; species Meconema thalassinum. The sequence continues at coordinate 304,884,990 of OX336391.1, forward strand.
GCGAGATTGAGTAATACACAGACACACACCATCTAAATTTTAGCCTCGCATCGCTCGCGTCATAGTCGTATCATATTGTTTTTCAATGAAATGCAGGTTTAACCCCGTGAACACCCCTTTAGAACCTGAATACCCAAAAATCCCTCCTTAGTAGACGTTTTCGACACACAACAAACAAACATATCCCCAAAATATCATTCTTCTAACTTTAATAGTTTTGGTTGGTCGATGAGAGCAAACATCCAAAAATCCTTCCTTAGTGGACGATTTTCTTCCAGAAGTTCACCCCTCCCCATATGCCCCTTAAATTGCATTTATGAAAACACGGTCGAACACCTATTTATTTTATTTATTTATTCATTTGTTTATTTATTTTTAAGCTGATAGATTTCCTCCGAGTTTCAGACTCCTCCCTATGTCGTTTAAGAGATACACGCTCAATTAGGAATCTTTCAACCCCCACTTTTCATCCCTTTCACCTTATAATATACACTACATCGAAAAACCATTAGACATGTGTCAGCTTATTTTTAATGATTAGTATATGTGCCAAGTATCACATCCCCAAATGAAACCACTCGTGAGATATTGTTATTCAATGGAAATCACGTTTACCCCCTTAACACCTCTTTAGAACCTGAATATCCAAAACTCTTTCCTTAGTGGACGTTTTCGACATACAACGAACATATCCCCAAAATTTCATGTTTTTAACTTCAATAATTTTGGCTGGGCGATGATGAGGGAGTGAGTTAGTCAGGACATTTTCTTTCATTTATTTTTGATAATTTCACCCCTCCCCATGAACCCCTTAAATTGGATTTATGAAACAAACGATCAAACACCTATTTACTTATTTAAAACTGTTTTCCCCCTGAGTTTGATGAGTGAGTAAGTGAGTCAATCAGTTAGGACACTTTCTTTCCTGTTTTTTTTTCCCCCAGAATTTCAACCCTCTCCAAGGGCCCCTTAAATTGGATTTATGAAAAAACGTTCGAACACCTATTTACATGTATTTTAAGCTGTTTTTTTCCACCGAATTTCAAACTTCACGCCTATGTCGTTTCAGAGATACACGCTCCGTCAAGAATCCCTCAACCCCCAATTTTCACCCCTTTCACCTCATAATATACACCACATCGATAAATCCTTAGACATATGTCTGATTATTTTTAATGATTAGTTTATATACCGAATATCACATCCCCAAACAAACAACTCATGAGATATCGTTATTCAATGAAATGCACGTTTTCCCCCTTGACACGTCTCTAAAACCCGAATAAACAAAAATCATTCCCTAGTTAACGTTTTCGACATACAGCGAACATCTTCCCAAAATTTCATGTTTCCAACTTTAATAGTTTTCGCTGGGTGTGATGAGTGATTGAGTCAGACAGGACATTTTCTTTTATTTATTTCACCAGAATTTCACCCCTCCCCATGGGCCCCTTAAATTGGATTGATTAAAAAACGCTTGAACACCTATTAACTTATTTCTTAAGCTGTCTTTTTCCCCTGAGTCAGTCGGTTAGGACACTTTCTCTCCTTTTTTCCCCCAGAATTTCACCCCACCCCATTGGCCCCTTAAATTAATTTATGAAAAAACAGTCGAAAACCGATTTACTTACTTTGTAAGCTGATTTTTTTTCGCTGAGTTTCAAATTTCTCTCCTATGTCGTTTAAGAGATAGGCTCCATTAGGAATACTTCAACCCCCACTTTTCAGCCCTTTCACCTCATAATAATACACCACATCGAAAAACGCTTAGACACATGTCTGCGTATTTTTAATGATTAGTTTATATGCCGAGTATCACATCCACAAATGAAACCACTCGTGAGATATTTATATTCAATGAAATGCAGGTTTAACCCCCTTAAGACCCCTTTAGAACCCGAATATCCAAAAAACCTCCCTTAGTGTACGGTTTTGACATACAACGAACATATCCCCGAAATGTCATGTTTCCAACTTCAATATTTTTGGCTGGGCGATGATGAGTGAGTGAATGAGGCAGGACATTTCCTTTCATTTTTTTTTTCTTCAGAATTTCACCCCTCCCGATGAACCCCTTCAATTTGATTGAAAAACAAACTGTCGAATGCTATTTACTTACTTTAAAGCAGTTTTTCCCCGTGAGTTTGATGAGTGAGTCAGTCAGTCAATCAGTTAGGACACTTTCTTTCCTGTCCCTCCCCCCGAATTTCACCCCTCCCCATGGGCCCCTTAAATTGGATTTATGGAAAAGCGGTCAAACACATATTTACTTATTTTTATGCTGATTATTTTCCCGCTGAGTTTCAAACTCCTCGCCTATGTCGTTTAAGAGATACACGCTCCGTTAGGAATCTTTCAATCCCCAATTTTCACCCCTTTAACCTCATAAACACATCGAAAAACCCTCAGACACGTGTCTTGTTACTTTTTAATGATAAGTTTATATGCCGTGTATCACATCCCCCAATGAAACCAATCGGGAGATATAGTTATTCAATGAAATGCAGGTTTAACCCCCTTAAGACCCCTTAAGAACCTGAATATCCGAAAATCCTCCCTTAGTAGACGGTTTTGACATACAATGAACATATCCCCAAACTGTCATGTTTCTAACTTCAATAATTTTGGCTAGGCGATGATGAGTGAGTGAGTAAGTGAGTGAGTCTGGACATTTTCTTTCAATTTTCTTTTTTCAGAATTTCACCCCTCCCCATGAACCCCTTAAATTTGATTTATGAAAAAAAACTGTCGAACAGCTATTTACTTACTTTAAAGCAGTTTTTCCCCCTGAGTTTGATGAGTGAGCCAGTCAGTCAATCAGTTAGGACACTTTCTTTCCTGTCCCCCCCCCCCAGAATTTCATCTCTCCCCATGGGCCCCTTAAATTGGATTTATGAAAAAACTGTCAAACACATATTTACTTCTTTTTTATGTTGATTTTTTTTTCGCTGTGTTTCAAACTCCTCGCCTATGTCGTTTAAGAGACACACGCTCCGTTAAGAATCTTTTAATCCCCACTTTTCACCCCTTTCACCTCATAATATACACCACATCGAAAAACCCTCAGACACATGTCTTCTGATTTTTAATGATGAGTTTATATGCCGAGTATCACATCCCCCCATGAAACCAATCGGGAGATATTGCTATTCAATTAAATGCAGGTCTACCCCCTTAACACCCCTTTATAACCTGAATAGCCAAAATTTCGCTCTTAGTGGGCATTTGCGGCCCTTGAGGAAGCTGCATACCAGATTTCATTCCAATCCGTTCGGTGGTTTCTGAGATTTCGTGATGAATAAATGAATGAGTGAGTGAGTGAGTGGTATTTGAAAAATATATAGTAGAAAGAAGATAGTGTCAAGTCTTTGTTATGCTAAACTCGGTTGACAGTGCTGTGTGAGCAGTTGCGTAACTAACGGGATTTCAAGTAAAGATCCTCATTTTCTATACCGGTAGTGCTGAGCGCAATTAGTATCAAGTCGGCCGTGTCTCGACTTGAGCTATGTTGCCATGGAAACTATCTGCCTTGCCATTCGTTCATGAGTGTATTTTATGATTTGATTAGCCTGTTTTTGAATGAAAAAGGGCCAAAATCAGAAGAATGAGAAAGACTATCGAAAATTCATGTAGCCAGCGGTTCCTTCTGGGTCCTAAACTATGTGTATGCAAAATATGGTTGAGATTGGTGGAACGGTGTAGATTTGTATAAGGAACCAACATATATACATACATACATACATACATACATACATACATACATACAGACTTTCACTTTTATATATTAGATAGGTCCATATAGATTAATCATTGGCATGATCTGAATTTTAAGAAAAGTAGGCTCTTTAGTTCGTCACGGAACTTCTTGTTGGCCATGATATCTGTCCGAAGACTCTCGTTACCGTACTAAATAGTTACAATTTAAACACACTTCCTTCACAATCTGCATTTCCATGCTAGAGTTGTAGCCCTGTGACTCTTTCCCTATTGGCTCACAAATAGTAGGCTAGGACTTGGGTTGATGACCATGGGACTCTAGCTTAGCATAGCATTACTTCCACTTACTTCTGCTGGGCTACTCTCTATCATTTCTCCTATCTCTCCATTTACCATACATCGGAATAGTTTCCTGTCCAAGACTTCCGCTTATACTTCCCCCCATTGTTCGCTCTGATCTGATTAGTTTGGCTGTTCAATTTATAATATGCCGACTACAAATTCCGCAATTAAGGAGACGTCTTTCTACGAATGTGCAATACTGTTTTTGGTTTCTGAACACGAAAAGTTATGTTCCAGGTGGATATTTAAGCCTACTTTTCTCATTTTGCACAAATGAGGAAAAAGTAGACTTATGAGATCGATCCGGGAAAATGTGTGTCTGTCCTTTCTGTCTGTCTTTCCGTCTGTCTAACTGTCTATCTGTGTGTGTGTGTCCCGCCTATCAACTTCTAAACGGCTCCAGCTATCGAAACCAAATTTGGTAAGAATAAAGATCTATAACTGAATATCTCACGACCATATTTGAAATTGACGTCAGTGCTACCAAACTGCTAAAAAATCGCAACTGAAATTTGAGCTCTGTGTTGAATATCTCAGAAGTTATGCAGGCGAACTATTTCAAAATTGGCACACGTATAGATAATAACATTCCAGATTAATTTTCAGAAGTCCATACATGCCAGTGTTGCCAACATGAATCTAAGCCTGCCGATGGGTCCAAATTCTAAATACATATAACTTTTATACTATCGATTGTATTTCAACTAAATTTCGTATGTATTATGTGCACTGCAATAGTTATGACTGTGCGTATTCTAAGGAACTAGCGCGCTTAGAGACAGCCCAGCGGGGCTAACAAAGCGACCCGAATACTCACGACCGCACCCGATCATCCATCCCCCTTCACGATATTTTAACACGCACCGAGACAGACCACGGAAGCGGGGCAAACCGAACGTACCCGAAAATTCACAACCTAGACCAATAAATACATCTTCCTTCCCTTTGCTTATAAAACATGGGTTACTTTGGCCCAAAAGTAAGAAGTTTTTGACATTAAGCTTCATAAATTAGAACTTACTATATATATTTTTTGTATTTAACATTTGTATAGATAAATTGGGAACTAGGGTACATTCCTAAGCAGATTATTTCTAATTTTGTTTCATGTGAGGTGCATAATGAATTTTTGAAATAATGGGCCAATGTTAACCTTATTGTGGGTTACTTTGGACCATGCATCTTTCTGAACATTATAGGCTGCTTTTGTGAGTCTGGGACAAAGTAGGACTGAAGAATAACGTATGTAGGCACGACATTTGCTGAAAACAGGTCAAACATCATTTATTGATCGGTACAACAATAGCGAATAGTAAATAATGAATACAGGTTCACATTTTTCAACGCTACCGGTTGTTAATTGTGCTATTAAAAGAATTTACAGTGTAACTGTGTAACAGCCACGTCTGACTCGTTTTGGGGTGTAAATCATCTTCTAGATGTCATTCCATTGGTAAAACAACGTGTCCCATCACCTCAGGCCACTTCCAGCATTTCTTGGCTTGGGCCAAAGTAACCCGTTATATTTTTAAAAACACGTAATTAATACAGAAAGCATACTACTACTGGAAATTCATTATTTCAATCTTAGGGCTGATTCTTCAACATATCAAAATATGTACTCATCAGTGTTTTACACCAAACACCTACAGCTACAGTGATACAAGTTGTTCGACGGCCAAATTATGCTTCACTGCACTGCCATGTGCTTTACGCCACTGCCATCTGTTGGGGGTAACGTAGAACAACTAACACATCATAGAGACTTCCTTATGCTACTATCTACTGGATGTGGCAGGAATTCACTCTGTATTGTGCAAGAGAATTTTTAAAAAAAAAAATTTCATGGTGGACCAAAGTAACACACCTAGGGACAAAGTAACCCATGTTTACGGTACATAACTAAAAATGATAAATGTCCATGATTTCTTAAATTTTACATATTTGATCAAAATGATATTTTTTTAACATAACTTTACTTGATTTATTTAAATTACATATCCTGTCTCTTACTGTAAAAGAAAAATATTTATTTGCCAGTGAAATATATTTATTCACTAGAAACTCAGGTATATGAAACGAATTTTCCAAGCTATTCATAAGCTGTTGGAAAGATATTAATAGAGATAAGGGGATGGACACCCTGCCGGAGGCTCGGCGGCTGGAATTAAGGTTATTTCAGTTGTCCAGTGAGTGCCTGAGACTAAGAATTAACGCACAGAACAACAAATCAAGCGATTATTCACAGAACAAATAGCCCGTCGATAAACGAAAGAAAAATGGTTGCCCAATGACCATGCCCTGCTTGGTCTGTCTTATATAGTGAACCCATGTACCATTGGTTCAAGGGGTCGAATCCATGTTTTATTGGTAAAAGAAGAGAGGAAAAAATACAGTTTTTAGTAGAACTTAGAAAGATTTTATGTAGAAGACTGGTATAATGTTATGCAAGAATAAGAGTCCAGGTGGCCCCAGGAAATGATATTGATACGGCTGTGAGTTTGTGTCATCACTCGCCGCATGAGTCACAACTGCCCCAGGGCTGGGTTGTGTCCTGCCTCCTGTATTGCGCGCGCCTTATGCAACAGGGCTACTAAGACAAAGGGATAGTCCAGAATATTCGTGACTGGACCAGCGATGGAAACCTCGAGAAGCCGTGAACCCTGGATGGATCTAGAAGCATTTATTGAGTCACCGGCCTGCTATATAAGTGCGACCTGTCTAGCAGTTGTTGTTGTTGTGTTTTACGAGCTAGTGCGAGCGATTATCTTGTGCGACAGAAGAGTGGTGACGAAGTGCTGTGCGAGTTACGAAATCCAGTGACATTGTTTCTCCAGCTTGTGGACAGCGAAATAGCCTGCAGCAAGTGATCGTAAGTAATTGTGGTCGGAGAACATAAAGGAGAGGAGCAGGTAGTTTCTGTCAAGGCCACCGTACTCATTAGGACGGATTAACTTCTGTGATCTGTTGACAAGTGGAAGGGCCAAGAGCGCTCAAGGAAGAGACTTGAGGAAACTGGAATAAGGCTCCTAATTGCTTGTATTTGCTGACTAGTGTAATTTTCTGGCCACAGTAAAGTTAATTATTTCTTTAAGCAGTAATTGGTGTTGTGCTTTGTACCCCCACCGTAATCCAGTTAACAAAAGTGCCACTAGGGGGTGGCACGTAACAACTGGTGTCAGAAGCCGGATCACGAACTCAAGCACAACACCTGACGGTCCTGGTTTCAAAACCCGAGCAGGTCAATTTTTTTAAAATTTTCCTGTGAGCGCATGCCCTTTACAAGACAAACAGCTAAAATGGAAGAGCAATTCGCAGCATTGCTAGAGAAGTTAAATGGCATGGAAACCAAGATGGAAGTCGGCCAGAAGAAATTAGCCAAGGACCTGAAGGATGACCTGAAGAAGATGGAAGACGGCCAGAAGAAGATGGAGGACGGCCAGAAGAAGATGGAGGACGGCCAGAAGAAGATGGAGGACGGCCAGAAGAAGTTAGCCGAGTACCTAACTGCCAAACTAGAAGACGGCCAGAAGAAGTTATCCGAGGACCTAACTGCCAAACTAGAAGACGGCCAGAAGAAGATGGAAGACGGCCAGAATAAGTTAGCAGAGGACCTAACCGCCAAATTTCTGGATGGCCAGAAAAATCTGGAAGAGTGTCTGCTGACGAAATTTGAGGAGAGCCAAAGGAAATTAGAACAGGGCCTACGTGAGGAAGTCGCAGCAGTGGAAAAGAAGTTCGACGCCTTACAAGTGGAAGTTGCCGAGCTGCGCCAACGCCCGCTGATGGGGGTGGAGGAGAAATTCAACGCCTTACAAGTGGAAGTTGCCGAGCTGCGCCAACGCCCGCTGATGGGGATGGAGGAGAAATTCAACGCCTTGCAAGTGAAAGTTGCCGAGCTGTGCCAACGACCGCTGATGGGGGTGGAGGAGAAATTCAACGCCTTACAAGAGGAAGTTGCCGAGCTGTGCCAACGCCCGCTGATGAGGATGGAGGAGAAATTCAACGCCTTACAAAAGGAAGTTGCCGAGCTGCGCCAACGCCCACTGACGGGGGTGGAAGAGAAATTCAACGCTCTACGAGAGGAAGTTGCCGAGCTGCGCCAACGCCCGCCCACCGTTACACCGGGAATATCAGGAACGGGACATAGCAGAGTGACGCCCCCAACCTTCGACGGAAAGGTCCCGTGGAGCACCTACTTACGTCAGTTCGAGGCGGCATGTTCCATAAATAACTGAAACAACACAGGAAAGGCTACAGCTCTCATTGTAGCGCTGAGAGGTGACGCCCTTAACGACCTTCAGGCCATCCCGACTGGATCCCAGGACTACGCTTCCCTGATCGCCCATATGGAGTCCCGATATGGAGATAGCCATCTTCAGCAGGCCTATCAGATGCAGCTCCGGACCCGGGTACAGAAGAACGCGGAAACCCTGCAGGAGTTCGAGATGGACATCGCACGCCTCGTAAGGCTCGCCTACCCAACAGCGCCGGCCGACTTTCTGGAGCAGATAGCGACGCAGACTTTCACCGACGGGCTACGGGACTCGGACACTCAACAGGCGCTGCGTCTCGCGCGCAATAAGACCCTGGCAGATGCGCTGAGCCACGCACTTGAGTTCGAGATGGCAAAACAGGCATCCAGAATGCACGCGCGGGTGCGTCAAGTGGACGTCGACGAACCAGTAAAAACCAACGAGACCAAGCCACTGGCCGACGAATTAATGGAGGCGCTAAGCCGTTTCTTCGATAGTCGCGGTACCACCAGCAAAAACGTAGCCGAAGGACATCCGGAGAGGCGGCCCGGAAGAAGACTACCGACCTGCTGGACCTGCGGTAAGAAAGGCCACCTGAGCAAGGACTGCGGTGATCGCCGCCGCCGAGGGTATCCGACGGGAAATCAGTCGTCTGAAAACCGCGCGACCCAGGGAAACGAGTATTAGCCAGCCTTGGTGGGCAAAGGTTGGCTTGTGACAGTCGTCAAGCCCCGGCAGTCCAGGTTCGTGTGACGAAGTTTCGGAAGGACAATAGCAGCCTAATGGTCGACGGAGTCGTCAACGGAGAGAGCTGGCCCATGCTACTCGACACGGGAACATCGAGGACCATCGTCAGCCCCACCGTGATCCCGAAGTGGAGAGTTCAACCCACACAAAGGAACCTCCAGCTAATAACCGCGACCGGAGAGACCGCACCGGTACATGGCGAAGCATCACTGGAGTTCGTCATTGGTCGACGGGCGATAAAGCATCCAGTGCTTGTGGCCGACGTATCAAATGAAGTGATCATTGGACTGGACTTCCTGGACCAGAACAACATCATCTTGGATCTGAGTACCAACACTCTGCACTTCGGAGGTGAGGAACATGCTTTGCAACCTGCGCACGAGTCCATCACCGCACGTCGAGTAAGGCTGAGAGAAGACGTCATCGTTCCCGCCAGGACGGAGGTCAGCGCTGCCGTAATTGTCGACGGAACTACTGAGGGAGTGGCGGCTGTCATCGAGCCAAAATATGAGGACATCCAGACAAAAGGATTGCTAGTTGCCAAGACTCTCATCAACACGACGTCTCGGCCGTACGTCCGCCTGTCCAACCTGAACGACTATGACATTACGGTTCACCGAGGCACCAACCTAGGAGTCTGCGAGCCCGTTACCTGGATTGCCCGCATCACAGATACGACAGACAGACACCTGCAGACGGACAACCGAAGAAGACGCACACTGGCAGAAGAACTACAGAAGCTGTACCAAGGATCCCAAGACCATTTAGACGAAGAGCAATCACGCCAACTTCAGGACTTGCTACGCGAATTCCAGGATGTCTACTCCGTGGGGAGCAAAGACTTCGGCAGGACAAGCTTGGTCCAGCACAGAATCGACGTTGGGGACAGCGCACCGATTAGGGCCCCATTCCGACGTGTCCCGCTCGCCAAGAAAGCCGAAGTCGACCGGATGGTAGAAGAGATGAAGGAGCAAGGGGTGATCGAGCCATCACATAGTCCTTGGAGTTCTCCGGTCGTGCTAGTGAAGAAGAAGAAGAAGGACGGTTCCACCAGGTTCTGCGTGGACTACAGGCGGGTGAACGACGTCACGAAGAAGGACAGCTACCCTCTACCCCGGATCGACGACACGCTGGACACCATATCAGGATCAAGATGGTTCTCCACCTTGGATTTGAAGAGTGGCTACTGGCAGGTGGAGGTCCACCCTAAGGACCGCGAGAAAACGGCGTTCTCTGTGGGCAGCGGGCTCTGGCAGTTCACCGTCATGCCATTCGGTCTGTGCAACGCCCCTGCAACCTTCGAAAGGCTAGTGGAGTCCATTCTGAGGGGACAACACTGGAAGACCTGCCTGGTATACCTAGAGGACGTCATCGTTCTGGGGAGGAGCTTCGAGGAGCACTACAGCAACCTGAAGGAGATCTTGTTGAAGCTACGGGCTGCCCAGCTGAAGTTGAGCCCCAAGAAGTGTCAGCTCTTCCAGAAGCGGGTCCAGTACCTTGGGCATATCGTCTCCGAGGAAGGGGTGCGCACCGACCCAGAGAAGACCGCAGCTGTGAGGGAGTGGCCAGTTCCGAAGGACAAGTCCCAACTACGAAGCTTCCTGGGACTCTGCACTTATTATCGTCGCTTCGTGAGAGGATTCGCCGATATCGCCAAACCTTTACATCGACTGACTGAGAAGGACCAACTCTTCACGTGGACAGCAGAATGCCACAGTGCCTTCGAACAACTCAAGCAGGCTCTGTGCACCGCACCTATTCTGGCCTACCCCAGACCTGGAACAAGGTTCATCGTCGATACCGATGCCAGCGACTTTGGCATAGGGGGAATCCTGTCGCAAGTAGTGGACGGCGAGGAGAGAGTAGTGGCCTACTTCAGCAAGGCCCTGTCAAAGCCAGAAAGGAACTACTGCGTCACCAGGAAGGAGCTGCTCGCCATCGTGAAGACCATTGAACACTTCCACAAGTACCTGTACGGGCAAGAATTTCTCATCAGGACCGACCATGCATCCCTGCGGTGGCTCCTGAACTTCAAGCAGCCCGAGGGTCAACTCGCGCGGTGGTTAGAGAGGCTTCAACAGTACAACTTTGAGATTCAGCACAGGAAAGGCCAACTGCATTCTAACGCCGACGCCCTGTCACGAAGACCGTGCCCCGAAGACTGCACCTTCTGTGCCCGAAGGGAGGAGAACGCCGGGATACAGTGCCGACGGACTACTGTGGAACTTCAGGGGAACTGGAGCCGCGAATCTTTCACGCGGGCACAAGCAGAAGATGATGACCTGGGACTGATAGCCGAATGGAAGAGGGCCTGTATCCCCAGACCCGGGTGGAACATTGTGAGTGACTGCAGCCCAAAGTTTAAGTCCTACTGGGCACAGTGGTACTCGCTGATTGTAAGGGATGGCCTCATCTGCCGCGCCTGGGAGAGCACCGACGGGAAGACATCTCGGGAACAAGTCGTCGTTCCAAAGGCTATGACGGAGGAAGTCCTGAAGGAAGTTCATGGAGGATTATCTGCTGGACACCTAGGGATAAAGAAGACCCTGGAGAAGCTGAGAGAGCGGTTCTACTGGATCGGATGCCGAACAGACGTGGAGAACCACTGCGCGAGGTGCCACAATTGCGCAGCCAGCAAGGGCCCAGGACGAAGACGACGGGGTCCACTGAAGACCTACAACGTGGGCGGCCCCATGGAGAGAGTGGCCATCGATGTTGCTGGGCCATTCCCGTTAAGCGAGGCAGGGAACCGCTACATATTAGTCGTCAGCGACTACTTTACCAAATGGCCGGAGGCGTATGCGCTCCCTAACCAAGAAGCCGCGACGATTGCAGAGACCCTGGTGAAGGAATTCGTCAGCCGGTACGGAGTACCCCTGGAGCTGCACTCCGACCAAGGGAGGAACTTCGAGTCGCAGGTGTTCCAGAACCTATGCCAGCTGCTCGGAATCCGGAAGACAAGGACAACGCCGCTACACCCTCAGTCCGACGGGATGGTAGAGCGATTCAATCGCACCATCGAGAACCATCTCCGAATAGTCGACAGCGAGCACCAGAGAGATTGGGACAAACATCTTCCACTATTTCTCCTGGCCTACCGCGCCGCCGTGCATGAAGCCACCGGGTGCACACCAGCCCGGGCCATGTTTGGGAGGGAGCTCCGTGTACCTGTCGATCTTGCCTTCGGCCGACCTGGGAATGATCCGATCCCGGTAAGCCAGTATTATCAAGAACTGGTCGACCAACTGGAGGACGTACACGCGTTCACGAGGAGGAAACTACGGATCGAGACCGACCGAATGAAGACCCGATACGACCAGCAGACGGATGCCGGCGGATTCCACGAGGACGACCTGGTCTGGCTCTTCAACCCATTACGAAAGAAAGACCTGTCACCCAAACTGCAGAAGTCCTGGGTGGGCCCGTACAGAGTCGTGAAACGGATCAACGATGTCGTCTACAGGATCCAGCGGAGCCCGAGGGCGAAGATGAAGATCGTGCATCGAGATCGCCTGGCAGCCTACGGAGGGACACAGACGGACCAATGATTGATCGGGACGATCAGCCTTTTTAGGAAGGGGGTGGTGTTACGGCTGTGAGTTTGTGTCATCACTCGCCGCATGAGTCACAACTGCCCCAGGGCTGGGCTGTGTCCTGCCTCCTGTATTGCGCGCGCCTTATGCAACAGGGCTACTAAGACAAAGGGATAGTCCAGAATATTCGTGACTGGACCAGCGATGGAAACCTCGAGAAGCCGTGAACCCTGGATGGATCTAGAAGCATTTATTGAGTCACCGGCCTGCTATATAAGTGCGACCTGTCTAGCAGTTGTTGTTGTTGTGTTTTACGAACTAGTGCGAGCGATTATCTTGTGCGACAGGAGAGTGGTGACGAAGTGCTGTGCGAGTTACGAAATCCAGTGACATTGTTTCTCCAGCTTGTGGACAGCGAAATAGCCTGCAGCAAGTGATAGTAAGTAATTGTGGTCGGAGAACATAAAGGAGAGGAGCAGGTAGTTTCTGTCAAGGCCACCGTACTCATTAGGACGGATTAACTTCTGTGATCTGTTGACAAGTGGAAGGGCCAAGAGCGCTCAAGGAAGAGACTTGAGGAAACTGGAATAAGGCTCCTAATTGCTTGTATTTGCTGACTAGTGTAATTTTCTGGCCACAATAAAGTTAATTATTTCCTTAAGCAGTAATTGGTGTTGTGCTTTGTACCCCCACCGTAATCCAGTTAACAAAAGTGCCACTAGGGGGTGGCACGTAACAATATCATGCGTGACGCAACGATAGGGAGCCGATCATGGCTATAAATAGAATTAAAAACTTTCAGCTGTGTGTAAGCGAGAAGAGGTTTCGGAAATTGATCTTACACAGCAATAAAATGGCAAACTCGCAGTTGTGCAAGAACAGGAATAATTAGATTTAAGCCATTTGCGAGAATATAATTAACAAAAGAAATACATCATTGTGAATCATTTTGGAATAGAGATTTTTGTGTGGGGAAAGATGTTATAATAATTGCACAAGAAAGAAGTGCAAACGCAGCATGACGTAGTTAAAAGTTCCCCGAGACCAGAGGTGGTAGGGATTAAAAATCAACTGCAACACCCACGTATCTGAAGAGCAAATTTTATTTAATATCTCGGAATTGTACGATCGATTTTCATGTGCAAGAAAGTCAGTTTACGTTTAGAAAACAAGCTTTCCAGAGATATAAGTTTCTAAAGTGTGCGACTATTGCTTCAAAAGTTGGTTATGAAAAAGACTTGGATTTTATCTTTTTGTCGCCGATTTGTATAAAAGCCCTGGCAGAGCCAGGCTAATCATGCAGTTTACAGCAAACCACGTGGGGAGGTGCTGCATCACAGTGTCCAGATCGTCAGTACCAGTAAATATACGTAGTCGTTATACCAAAGTGGGCCCGAAAAAAGGGCTAAAGAACATTATAGACATCAAACATCGTTAATGCAATTTAGTCCGTCCAGAGGACGTGACGCTACATCACATCGTATATGCAGTACTTACTAGACCTCGAGAGGTCGTGATACGCTGTGTCACCTACGAGCAACCCGTATGGGCGTGGCCGAGAAGTATCGTCAATAGTATCGCCGTGTGAAGACTTAGTAAAATCCTAGTACAGGATTTAGTTCAGCAAGCGCCAGTCTTTATAGTGAAAAGTTCATTTTTACAGTCAAAGTTAGGGTGCGAACTTAAAGAACAGGCGATAGGTCATCAAATAACAGTTCAGTTAAACGACAGAAAGTATCGTAACGTTTTGAAGTACCAACGATAGTGAAACAAACATTTCTATCAAAGTTAAGGAACCCGATCAGGGTCGGACGAAATAAGTAACACCTAGTGTACCGAAAAGATAGGAACTAGAGCGCAGAATAATAAGAAGTGAGAATTTAATCCAAAACGTTGTCTACAGGAGACAAGCGAAGAATAATAAGCAATAAGATACGAAACTAAGGAATAGCAGTAAATGCTAGGGAAATAGGAAGGTCACCGATAAGGTATTCGAGAGGCCGTAAACAGGACAGACTTTCGCTAGACAAACTAAATAGTGTCTAGAAAGAAACGACTTCGAGCTAGTAAAAATAGAAGCCGATAGTCAGAAAACCGGATCTGAAAAATTACCGTTCCAGGGAGGGGGAGATTGATCGAGACTTTCATCATCTTGCTAGATTAGGGAGCCGACGTCTAAGAGTGTCACCCTTGGAAACGGGGAAGAAAGAAATCACGTGTGTAAGGCGAAAATCAAAGCCTCAGTGATTTAAAAGCAGTGTAATGTAAAAATAGTAAAATTTGTTTTAGTGTAATAATTTTTAGTGAATTTATTTGTGTATGATAAAGGAATACAAAATTGTATTCAATATGTTACCAGTGTTTAAGGTAAATAATGTGTATGTGTATCAAGAAGTGTCATTGTGTGAAATGGGATTAATCAAGATGGCTTAAACACATTGAGTGGGCAAAAATGAAACATCGCTGGAGAATTCGGTCGGTGACCGTAATATCATGTGAGTAACCATTTCATTATGTTATGTGTTGGGGAAGGTTTGCGTACAATCCACCTGAGAACGAAAGAATAGGGATGTTTTTGAATAACAAATAACAGAAAAATAGCGCGATCTGAACGATTAAAATTGAGAAAGTATAAAATAATTATGTGAAATAAATAAATCCCTTGGGGGAAATGTCTGAAATGAAATATCAGTGTATTTGATAAATGATTTAAATATATGAAAGCAAGCGTAATAATAATAATTATAATAGTGATATAATTGAAGGAATATTATGATGAATTGTATGAAAAGTGGTAGCTTCCGAGCTCCTTTAAAAGAATCAATACATGTTGTGAACACATGTTCTTAAGATAAAGCGATTATTATCACGGGAAAGGATAAATATAAAAGTGAGAAGTAGATCAAATGTTGAATTATCAGTTCATTGAAGGCAACTTGGCATTAAAGTAATAGCGAAATGGAGCGCATTGAAGTAATTTGTCACGCTAGGAAGGCGTTGAACTTAAATATACTCGGTAACACTAATTATGAGGGGCAGTTGGTCGTGGTAATTGAACTATGGTAAGACCTCTAAATAGTGATGTGATCACGAGGCCATGTGTGTATTGTATTGTAAAAGGGTGCGAAATATTTATTGTATTATGAGCGCAGGTCGCGAATGTTATAAGTCCTCCAGTATGGTATATGGTTCCCGAGGCAGTTGAAAGAATCGAACCCAGATTCGTCTATGTTGAAGTCCCTAAATATTTGTTGTTGTATTGAATTATTCTTACCCGCCAATGAGGACACTTCATAATTAATAAATGCCGAGTTTAAGAGGATAGGTTTCTGGAACCTCAATATTGTTGTTATAGTAATTTGTAGGAAAGCCTTGCCTGTTCAAAGAACTGCATTTAAGAAACAGCTGTGGAAAAGCTGAGGGTAGCTCGTCTCGTGTGAGTGAGACCATGAAGTTCCTGCTCCCGGCAATAAATAACGCTAAGTGGCCCAGGCCAGACCCTTACTATTGCTGTGTTGTGGTAGGTCTAGAGAGCCGTCTGTTTGAAGTTATAAGACACAGAGAGTTTAGAGTTTTTTTTAACGACCCGGTCTTCAAACCGAGGTTTTCTTAGATGAAGATTACCGCTTGCAAGTTCAGATCGTTGCTTTCTTATGAGATAATGGTCTTTTAAGGCCAATAATGAAAAATCCCTAATGTTATAATTAGAATGTAGTGATTCACGAGTTTAGTGAAGACAATTAGATTCCGGGAGTGATCTTAATTTTTGACGTGTTCAAGTAGTCTTCTGTAGCTCGGGAGTACGCAAGTGTTTCCCAATCACGGTAGTGAATTGTTGACTTGAGAGGGATGGTAACCTAAAGAACATTGTGAAAGCCCAAAATTTAAATAAAAGAGTAACAGTACTTTAATAAGAAGTATATATTTTTAGCCTACTTTCGATTTTTGCAAAAAATGAAAGTAGACTTATGAGATCAACACAGGGCGAAAAAAGTGTGTCTGTCTGTGTGTGTGTATGTGTGTGTGTGAGTATGTGTGTGTGTGTGTATGTGTGTGTGTGAGTCTGTGTGTGTGTCTGTGTGTGAGTGTGTGTACTCTGAATGTCTGCCCCCCCCCTATCAATTCGAACACGGTGAATGCGAATTGAACGAAATTTGGTACAAAAGTAGCACTAGCAAAGGACACCTCAGTGTCATGTTTTATATCGCCGCCATCTTGACGGAAACGTAATGGCGGCCACACAAATGTTCAAAGCTTAAATCAAATTACGACTAACCTAATCATCCGATCTCTACCAAATTTTGCAACAACATACCCTTATGGGGGGAGCATCCTTTGACCAAACCAATAGGTCACCAGCGTAATAGTTTGCGGGTGGCGGCCATCTTAGTGTGAATATTGATTCCCCCTATTAATTCGAACACCGTGCAACCGAATGGAACGAAATTTGGTGCAGAGGTAGTACTAACAAATGGCACCTCAGTGTCATGATTTATATCGCCGCCATCTTGACGGAAACGTAATGTTGGCCACACAAATGTTCAAAGCTTAAATCAAATTACGACTAACCTAATCATCCAATCTCTACCAAATTTTGCAACAAGATACCTTTATGGGGGGAGCATCCTTTGACCAAACCAATAGGTCACCAGCGTAACAGTTTGCGGGTGGCGGCCATCTTAGTGTGAATATTGATTCCCCCTATTAATTCGAACACAGTGCAACCGAATGGAACGAAATTTGGTGCAGAGGTAGTACTAACAAAAGGCACCTCAGTGTCATGTTTTATATCGCCGCCATCTTGACGGAAACGTAATGGCGGCCACACAAATGTTCAAAGCTTAAATCAAATTACGATTAACCTAATTATCCGATCGCTACCAAATTTTGCAACAACATACCCTTATAGAGGAAGCATCCTTTGACCAAATGAATAGGTCATTAGCCTAATAGTTTGCGAATGGCGGCCATCTTTGTGTGAAAATCAATTCCCCCTATTAATTCAAACACGGTGAAACCGAATGGAATGAAATTTGGTACAGAGGTAGCACTAGCAAAGGGCATCTCAGTGTCATGTTTTATATCGCCGCCATATTGACAAAAACGTAATGGCGGCCACACAAATGTTCAAAGCTTAAGTTAAATTACGACTAACATAACCATCCTATCTCTACCAAACTTTGCAACAACATACGTTTATGGGGGGCTCCTTTGACCAATCTAATAGGTAATTAGCCTAATAGTTTGCGGATGGCGGCCATCTTTATGTCAAAATTGATTCCTCATATTAATTTGAACACGGTGGAACCGAATGGAACGAAATTTTGTACAGAGGTAGCACTAGCAAAGGGCACCTCAGTGTCATGTTTTATATCGCCGCCAACTTGACTGAAACGTAATCGCGGCCACACGAATGTTCAAAGCTTAAATCAAATTACGATTAACCTAATCATCCGATCTCTACCAAATTTTGCAACTACATACCTTTATGGAGGGAGCATCCTTTGACCAATCTGATAGGTCATTCACCTAATAGTTTGCGGATGGCGGCCATCTTTATGTCAAAATGGATTCCCCCTATTAATTCGAACACGGGGAAACCGAATGGAACGAAATTTGGTACAGAGGTAGCACTAGCAAAGGGCACCTCAGTGTCATGTTTTATATCGCCGCCATCTTGACTGAAACGTAATGGCGGCCACACGAATGTTCAAAGCTTAAATCAAATTACGATTAACCTAATCATCCGATCTCTACCAAATTTTGCAACTACATACCTTTATGGAGGGAGCATCCTTTGACGAATCTAATAGGTCATTCGCCTAATAGTTTGCGGATGGCGGCCATCTTTGTGTCAGAATAGATTCCCCCTATTAATTCAATCACGGTACAACCGAATGGAACGAAATTTTGTACAGAGTTAGTACTAACAAAAGGCACCTCAGTGTCATGTTTTATATCGCCGCCATCTTGACGGAAACGTAATGGCGGCCACACAAATGTTCATAGCTTAAATCAAATTACGATTAACCTAATCATCCGATCTCTACCAAATTTTGCAACAACATACCCTTATGGAGGAAGCATCCTTTGACCAAATGAATAGGTCATTAGCCTAATAGTTTGCGGATGGCGGCCATCCTTGTGTGAAAATCAATTCCGACTATTAATTCAAACACAGTGAGACCGAAAGGAACGAAATTTGGTACAGAGGTATCACTAGCAAAGGGCATCTCAGTGTCATGTTTTATATCGCCGCCATATTGACAGAAACGTAATGGCGGCCACACAAATGTTCAAAGCTTAAGTTAAATTACGACTAACATAACCATCCGATCGCTACCAAACTTTGCAACAACATACCTTTATGGAGAGGGCATCCTTTGACCAATCTAATAGGTCATTAGCCTTATAGTTTGCGGATGGCGGCCATCTTTATGTCAAAATTGATTCCCTCTATTAATTCGAACACGGTGGAACCGAATGGAACGAAATTTGGTGCAGAGGTAGCACTAGCAAAGGGCACCTCAGTGTCATGTTTTATATCGCCGCCATCTTGACTGAAACGTAATGGCGGCCACACGAATGTTCAAAGCTTATATCAAATTACGATTAACCTAATCATCCGATCTCTACCAAATTTTGCAACTACATACCTTTATGGAGGGAGCATCCTTTGACCCATCTAATAGGTCATTCGCCTAATAGTTTGCGGATGGCGGCCATCTTTTTGTCAGAATCGATTCCCCCTATTAATTCAAACACGGTGAAACCGAATGGAACGAAATTTTGTACAGAGATAGCACTTGCAATGGGCATCTCAGTGTCATGATTAATATCGCCGCCATATTGACAGAAACGTAATGGCGGCCACACAAATGTTTAAAGCTTAAATCAAATTACGACTAACATAACCATCCGATCTCTACCAAATTTTGCAACTGCATACCTTTATGGAGGGAGCATCCTTTGACCAATCTAATAGGTCATTCGCCTAATAGTTTGCGGATGGCGGCCATTTTTGTGTCAGAATCGATTCCCCCTATTAATTCAAACACGGTGAAACCGAATGGAACGAAATTTGGTACAGAGGTAGCACTAGCAATGGGCACCTCAGTGTCATGTTTTATATCACCGCTATCATGACGGAAACGTAATCGCGGACACCCAAATGTTAAAAGCTAAAATGTAATTACGACCAACCTAATAATCTAGTCTCTACCAAATTTTACAACACCATATCTTGATGTGGGAAGCATATTCTGACCAAACTGCAAGAAAATCAGCCCAATAGTTTGCGGATGGCGGCCATCTTAATGTCAAAATTGATTCCTCTTATTAATGCGAACACGGTGAAACCGAATTGAACGAAATTTGGTACAGAGGTAGCACTAGCAAAGGGCACCTCATATTC
Organism: Meconema thalassinum; assembly: GCA_946902985.2. Lineage (NCBI taxonomy): Eukaryota > Metazoa > Arthropoda > Insecta > Orthoptera > Tettigoniidae > Meconema > Meconema thalassinum. The sequence continues at coordinate 304,904,999 of OX336391.1, forward strand.
ATGTTTGATATCCCAATAGCAAGTTGTATTTCAACAAGCTACTATAACCAACATTCAATCATACTCCTTGAAAAGGACAAAGAGTTATAACAATACCCATGCATTTAGGAGAAAGAAGGCTATATGTTCTTTACTGAACATCTTGTTTTAGCCTACTTTCGATTTTTGCAAAAAATGAAAGTAAACTTATGAGATCAACACAGGGCGAAAAAAGTGTGTCTGTCTGTGTGTGTGTATGTGTGTGTGTGAGTCTGTGTGTGTGTGTATGTGTGTATGTGTGTGTGTGAGTCTGTGTGTGTGTGTCTGTGTGTGTGTGAGTGTGTGTACTCTGAATGTCTGCCCCCCCCTATCAATTCGAACACGGTGAATGCGAATTGAACGAAATTTGGTACAAAGGTAGCACTAGCAAAGGACACCTCAGTGTCATGTTTTATATCGCCGCCATCTTGACGGAAACGTAATGGCGGCCACACAAATGTTCAAAGCTTAAATCAAATTACGACTAACCTAATCATCCGATCTCTACCAAATTTTGCAACAACATACCTTTATAGAGGAAGCATTTTTTGACCAAATGACTAGGTCATTAGCCTAATAGTTTGCGGATTGCGGCCATCTTGGTGTGAAAATCAATTCCCCCTATTAATTCAAACACGGTGAAACCGAATGGAACGAAATTGGGTACAGAGGTAGCACTAGCAAAGGGCATCACAGTGTCATGTTTTATATCGCCGCCATATTGACAGAAACGTAATGGCGGCCACACAAATGTTCAAAGCTTAAGTTAAATTACGACTAATATAACCATCTGATCTCTACCAAACTTTGCAAAGACATTCCTTTTTGGAGGGAGCATCCTTTGACCAATCTAATAGGTTATTAGCCTAATAGTTTGCGGGTGGCGGTCATCTTTATGTCAAAATTGATTCCCCCTATTAATTCGAACACGGTGGAACCGAATGGAACGAAATTTATGTACAGAGGTAGCACTAGCAAAGAGCACCTCATTGTCATGTTTTATATCGCCGCCATCTTGACTGAAACGTAATGGCGGCCACACGAATGTTCAAAGCTTGAATCAAATTACGATTAACCTAATCATCCGATCTCTACCAAATTTTGCAACTGCATACCTTTATGGAGGGAGCATCCTTTGACCAATCTAATGGGTCATTCGCCTAATAGTTTGCGGATGGCGGCCATCTTTGTGTCAAAATCGATTCCCCCTATCAATTCATACACGGTGAAACCGAATGGAACGAAATTTGGTACAGAGATAGCACTAGCAAAGGGCATCTCAGTGCCATGATTTATATCGCCGCCATATTGACAGAAACGTAATGGCGGCCACACAAATGTTTAAAGCTTAAATCGAATTACGACTAACATAACCATCCGATCTCTACCAATCTTTGCAACAACATACATTTATGGAGGGAGCAAGCATGTGGTTTAATGTGACTGTTAATCTCGCGATCATGTGCCACGGGACCACATTTTTACGTGGAATCCGAACCACAGGACATGGCATTTCACGTGGAAAATCCCACATGCATTGACCGGGAATCGAACCCGGTCGGACTTGGAAGGGAGCATCCTTTGACCAATCTAATAGGCCATTAGCCTAATAGTTTGCGGATGGCGGCCATCTTTATGTCAAAATTGATTCCCCCTATTAATTCGAACACGGTGGAACCGAATGAGCGAAATTTGGTACTGAGGTAGCACTAGCAAAGGGCACCTCAGTGTCATGTTTTATATAGCCGCCATCTTGACGAAAACGTAATGGCGGCCACACAAATGTTCAAAGCTTAAATCAAATTACGATTAGCCTAATCATCCGATCTCTAGCAAATTTAGCAACAACATACCTTTATGGAGGGAGCATCCTTTGACAAAACTAATAGGTCATCAGCCTAATATTTTGCGGATGGCGGCCATATTTGTGTGAAAATCGATTCCCCTTATCAATTCGAACACGGTGAAACCGAATGGAACGACATTTGGTACAGAGGTAGCACTAGCAAAGGGCACCTCAGTGTTATGTTTTATATCACCGCTATCTTGACGGAAACGTAATCGCGGCCACCCAAATGTTAAAAGCTAAAATGTAATTACGACCAACCTAATAATCTAGTCTCTACCAAATTTTGCAACACCATATCTTTATGTGGGAAACATATTCAGACAAAACTGCAAAATCATCAGCCCAATAGTTTGCAGATGGTGGCCAAGTATGTGTGCAAATCGATTCCCCCTATCAATTCAAACACGGTGAAACCGAATTGAACGAAATTTGGTACAGAGGTAGCACTAGCAAAGGGCACCTCATATTCATGTTTAATATCCCTATAGCACGTTGTATTTCAACAAGCTACTACAACCAACATTCAATCATACTCCTTGAAAAGGACAAAGAGTTATAACAATACCCATGCATTTAGGAGAAAGTAGGCTATATGTTCTTTACTGAACATCTTGTTTGATTATAAGATACTCATATAATAGGAAGTGATGTGTTGTAAAAAACACAGTGTATATAAAAAGTATCGAGCCAGTTGGAGCTCTTGATTTTACGAAATTTTAAAAGGACACTATATGGAATTGAAAAGAAATATAAGTTTGTTGGTTTATGAGAAACCATTTACTATGATTTAATCTTTGTTTTATTATGTATTCCTTGTTCACTCTGAACAAGTTAGAATTAAGGGGTCAGTATTTTATTTGTTTAATTTGCTCTAGCGCCATATATTGGAGTAATTAAATGTTTTATAGTAGGAGTTGATTTTGTTTATTATTTTGCATGTGTATCCTCATTTTAATCCAAAATGTGCGAGTCACAGAGTGGGAGACCATACCATAACCCCGATAATCCCGATTTGAGCATTGCTGGCATACTGTGATTTGCATATTTCATGCTGAATGGGCACATGGGGGCATAGAAGTAATGTGCTTGGATTAATAATTAGAGGAACACTTAAGACGGTCATATCATATAAAAGTAAAGTAATGATAGAAGTAGCTACAAAATATAATGTTAACTGACCGCATGGGACCATGGAAACTCACACCGAGCAGCCCTAAATTTAAATAACTCCCTAGCAACATTTAATCTTTTGGCGCCCAGTACGTAGGGATGAGTTTTCCGAGGGAAAACCCGATTTTTTATGAAAAATCAAAATGTTAAATTTTTGAAAAAATATGGTTTTTCGAAATTTTTGAATTTTTAAATCACTTCCATAAAGGTTTTGACATTGAATGAGTATATCAAAAGGGTACGTTTTAGTAAACACCCGTACCAAGGTAAATTTTGGAAATTGGGACACAAGAGTTCGGAGTACCATCTCTCATGCATGAACTGGCGATGTGGCATGATAGCCCACTGTATTCTATAAGATGTCATTGAGTGAAGAAAGGCAGAGGTTATTGGAAGTTGTAGAAGTAGGAGGTAAAAATAGATTGAAATCTATAAATGGTAAAGTGTACCCAATTAAAGAAAATGTAAAGATTTCTTTAGGAAGCATGCGTGCATCTAGAGGCATAGTTATACAGAGAGAAGGTAACATGTCTGTAGACAACAGGGTAAAAATTGAGCCTTTAGAACTTCAAATAGAAAAAGAAACATGTGAACCAGTTCGAAGGGAATGCGTATCGAGTACAGATAATAATAATGATAAAGATGATTCAAAGTCTCATGTATTAAGGCAGGTTCAAGTAGGCTCGAAAAACGAAGGGGAAAAGAAGGATAGTCTTCGCGTTCAGGATCAGGAAAAAGTAGAAATGGCGACCTGGGACGAAATAAAAGAATTCTTGGATATAATTAAAGAAATGCGAAAAGAGCACATGAAGATGAAGGATGAACTTCGGGAATTAAAAGATTTCAACTTAAGAAGGAAGGAAGGAATTGAGGAACAAAGAGAAAGTATTTCCGAGGAAATTGAGAAGATAGACAAACTTCGTGAAAGGGTAAGTAAAAATTGGTATACGATACCCAAACAGGAATTAGAGAAATTGTACAAGGAAATCCCTAAGGTTAAAACGTTATTAATAGAAACGAAAAAGAAATTTGCGAAACGTATGGAAGAAGAAGGAAAAATAGAATTAGCTCCGTGGAAACAGATAAGAATTTTCATGGATGAAATAGATGAAAAAATGAAGCATGTATGGAAAATATGGAATAATTGGAGGCATATTAAGTATAAAATCAAAGAGTACGATAGGAGGAAAGATATCGACGAACAGATGAATTATATAGAAAAGGAAAAACTTAAGATGCATAGCCTCTTAGTGAGCATGTATGCGAAAGATGGGATAATAATTATTCAAGAATTAGCTGAAGTAAGAGAAGTGAAAATTCAGGAATATAAAGAAATAGTAGAGGTCGTCCAGAAGAGATATGAGGAATATATAGTAGTACAGAACCATCAATCAAATGAAGTAGTTATTCAAGCTGAAAATTAAACAGTAATTGTAAAAGAAAAAGAAGTAATGGTGCAAGAACCCAAAATTGGCATTAGAAAAGAAGAAGAAGAACAAGAAGTAGAAATCGTGATGACTCCAGTGGAAACTGAGATAAGCAATGAGATCCCTCTAGAGAAAACGATGGACACTCTGGAGGAAATAATAATTCCAGGTCAGGAAGAAAGCCGAAATAAAAACGAGCTGCAAAGTGAAGAAGATCATGTTTAGAGAAAAGTTGAGCTTGAAGAGCAAGAGAAAAACCCAGAACAAGGGATAACCAAAGAAGTGAAAGTTGGGAAGACGGAAATAATATTTCCTGGAGAGATGGAGAAATCAAATGAAATTATAATAGAAAGTGTCGTCGAGGCAAGAAAAGAAGTAGGGGTTCAAGATTTCATAGAAATTGAAAGGGAAAACCCAGAAGAAATTGATAAGGATGAGAGAGATTAGAGGGAATTAGAAGAACAAAAGTTGAAAACACAGATCCTTGAATTAATAATAAAATATCAGGAATGTCAACGAAAGAAAAGAAAAACGGAAACAGATGCCAATGAGAGCCAAGAAAACCTCAAAGGAAAAGATGAGACTAATGAAGAAAAGAGAGGATATGTCGTTGAAGGAAATGAGGAAAGAGGAAGCCAACCGCAAATTGTAATAGGTTTACAAGATGATAGAAACCTTACTGAAGGTAGGAGAGGAGAAGAAATAATGCACATGACCCTGGAGAAAGAAGACGCACAAGCATTTTACAGTTGGAAGATTCGTAGGAAGAAAGCGAATAGTAGAAAGAAAAGAAAAAGAGAAGATCTACAGGAACTATGGAATTGGAAGAGTAAGAAAAAGACACTCTCTTGCGAAATGGCATCTCGATGCGAGATGAGGGAAAAAGGTTACTCTAGAATAGGTAACGGGTTAAGGCTATATGCACCCGTTAAAGAGTAAGAGGAAAAAAGGATTTTCTTGAAAATGCCATCTTGAGATGAGATGAGGGAAAGGGAAGAAAACCAAGAAGAGACGGGTAAGGACAGACCGTGCTCTTAAGAACAAATGAAATTCAGTAGACTTTGAGTCCAGAAAACAAAAATAAAGAATAAGTAACGGGTTAAGGCTATACGCACCCGTGAAGTCTTAAAAGAATATCAATAGGTTGACGATGGTTAACCGGAGAAGAAAGAGACAGGCAGGCAGAACGCCAGTCCTATGAGACAAGAAGTAAAAGAGAAAAAAACTGTCTGACCACAGTTTGGAGTGCACGCCAGACTAGGAGGAGACTTAGAAACACCCGAACGAGACGAGTAATTTATAGCCTTAAGTGTGGACGTCCGCTTAAAGGAAATGAATGAATTGGAACTTTGTGAGACCCAAGACAAGCCAGAGAAAGGAAGGGCTTGAAAATAAAGACTAGAAGGTACTGAGAAGCGTTATGATGGCTTCGACACTGAAAAAATATTTTTTATGAAAATGTTTAAATAAATTTCCTCAAAATGTCGAAAATTTCTTTATCTAAGTTGGGGAGAAATGAACCCATGTACCATTGGTTCAAGGGGTCGAATTCATGTTTTATTGGTAAAAGAAGAGAGGAAAAAATACAGTCTTTAGTAGAACTTAGAAAGATTTTATGTAGAAGACTGGTATAATGTTATGCAAGAATAAGAGTCCAGGTGGCCCCAGGAAATGATATCATGCGTGACGCATCGATAGGGAGCCGATCATGGCTATAAATAGAATTAAAAACTTTCCGCTGTGTTTAAGCGAGAAGAGGTTTCGGAAATTGATCTTACACAGCAATAAAATGGCAACCTCGCAGTTGTGCAAGAACAGGAATAATTAGATTTAAGCCATTTGCGAGAATATAATTAACAAAAGAAATACATCATTGTGAATCATTTTGGAATAGAGATTTTTGTGTGGGGAAAGATGTTATAATAATTGCACAGGAAAGAAGTGCAAACGCAGCATGACGTAGTTAAAAGTTCCCCGAGACCAGAGGTGGTAGGGATTAAAAATCAACTGCAACACCCACGTATCTGAAGAGCAAATTTTATTTAATATCTCGGAATTGTACGATCGATTTTCATGTGCAAAAAAGTCAGTTTACGTTTAGGAAACAAGCTTTCCAGAGATATAAGTTTCTAAAGTGTGCGACTATTGCTTCAAAAGTTGGTTATGAAAAAGACGTGGATTTTATCTTTTTGTCGCCGATTTGTATAAAAGCCCTGGCAGAGCCAGGCTAATCATGCAGTTTACAGCAGACCTCGTGGGGAGGTGCTGCATCACAGTGTCCAGATCGTCAGTACGAGTAAATATACGTAGTCGTTATACCAAAGTGGGCCCGAAAAAGGGCTAAAGAACATTATAGACATCAAACATCGTTGATGCAGTTTAGTCCGTCCAGAGGACGTGACGCTACATCACATCGTATATGCAGTACTTACTAGACCTCGAGAGGTCGTGATACGCTGTGTCACCTACGAGCAACCCGTATGGGCGTGGCCGAGAAGTATCGTCAATAGTATCGCCGTGTGAAGACTTAGTAAAATCCTAGTACAGGATTTAGTTCAGCAAGCGTCAGTCTTTATAGTGAAAAGTTCATTATTACAGTCAAAGTTAGGGTGCGAACTTAAAGAACAGGCGATAGGTCTTCAAATAACAGTTCAGTTAAACGACAGAAAGTATCGTAACGTTTTGAAGTATCAACGATAGTGAAACAAACATTTCTATCAAAGTTAAGGAACCCGATCAGGGTCGGACGAAATAAGTAACACCTAGTGTACCGAAAAAATAGGACCTAGAGCGCAGAATAATAAGAAGTGAGAATTTAATCCAAAACGTTGTCTACAGGAGACAAGTGAACAGTATAAAGCAATAAGATACGAAACTAAGGAATAGCAGTAAATGCTAGGGAAATAGGAAGGTCACCGATAAAGTATTCGAGAGGCCGTAAACAGGACAGACTTTCGCTAGACAAACTAAATAGTGTCTAGAAAGAAAAGACTTAGAGCTAGTAAAATAGAAGCAGATAGTCAGAAAACCGGTTCTGAAGAATAACCGCTCCAGGGAGGGGGAGATTGATCGAGACTTTCATCATCTTGCTAGATTAGGGAGCCGACGTCTAAGAGTGTCACCCTTGGAAAAGGGGAAGAAAGAAATCACGTGTGTAAGGCAAAAATCAAAGCCTCAGTGATTCAAAAGCAGTGTAATGTAAAAATAGTAAAATTTGTTTTAGTGTAATAATTTTAGTGAATTTATTTGTGAATGATAAAGGACTACAAAATTGTATTCAATATGTTACCAGTGTTTAAGGTAAATAATGTGTGTATGTATCAAGAAGTGTCATTGTGTGAAATGGGATTAATCAAGATGGCTTAAACACATTGAGTGGGCAAAAATGAAACATCGCTGGAGAATTCGGTCGGTGACCGTAATATCATGTGAGTAACCATTTCATTATGTTATGTGTTGGGGAAGGTTTGCGTACAATCCACCTGAGAACGAAAGAATAGGGATGTTTTTGAATAACAAATAACAGAAAAATAGCGCGATCTGAACGATTAAAATTGAGAAAGTATAAAATAATTATGTGAAATAAATAAATCCCTTGGGGGAAATGTCTGAAATGAAATATCAGTGTATTTGATAAATGATTTAAATATATGAAAGCAAGCGTAATAATAATAATTATAATAGTGATATAATTGAAGGAATATTATGATGAATTGTATGAAAAGTGGTAGCTTCCGAGCTCCTTTAAAAGAATCAATACATGTTGTGAACACATGTTCTTAAGATAAAGCGATTATTATCACGGGAGAGGATAAATATAAAATTGAGAAGTAGATCAAATGTTGAATTATCAGTTCATTGAAGGCAACTTGGCATTAAAGTAATAGCGAAATGGAGCGCATTGAAGTAATTTGTCACGCTAGGAAGGCGTTGAACTTAAATATAGTCGGGAACACTAATTATGAGGGGCAGTTGGTCGTGGTAATTGAACTATGGTAAGTCCTCTAAATAGTGATGTGATCACGAGGCCATGTGTGTATTGTATTGTAAAAGGGTGCGAAATATTTATTGTATTATGAGCGCAGGTTCTAGGTTAAAGGCCGCCCTAAGTCGCGAATGTTATAAGTCCTCCAGTATGGGATATGGTCCCCGAGGCAGTTGAAAGAATCGAACCCAGTTTCGTCTATGTTGAAGTCCCTAAATATTTGTTGTTGTATTGAATTATTCTTACCCGCCAATGAGGACACTTCATAATTAATAAATGCCGAGTTTAAGAGGATAGGTTTCTGGAACCTCAATATTGTTGTTATAGTAATTTGTATGAAAGCCTTGCCTGTTCAAAGAACTGCATTTAAGAAACAGCTGTGGAAAAGCTGAGGGTAGCTCGTCTCGTGTGAGTGAGACCATGAAGTTCCTGCTCCCGGCAATAAATCACGCTAAGTGGCCCAGGCCAGACCCTTACTATTGCTGTGTTGTGGTAGGTCTAGAGAGCCGTCTGTTTGAAGTTATAATACACAGAGTGTTTAGAGGTTTTTTTAACGACCCAGTCTTCGAACCGAGGTTCTTTTAGGTGAAGATTACCGCTTGCAAGTTCAGATCGTTGCTTTCTTATGAGATAATTGTCTTTTAAGACAAATAATGAGAAATCCCTAATGTTATAATTAGAATGTAGTGATTCACGAGTTTAGTGAAGACAATTAGATTCCGGGAGTGATCTTAATTTTTGACGTGTTCAAGTAGTCTTCTGTAGCTCGGGAGTACGCAAGTGTTTCCCAATCACGGTAGTGAATTGTTGACTTGAGAGGGATGGTAACATAAAGAACATTGTGAAAGCCCAAAATTTAAATAAAAGAGTAACAGTACTTTAATAAGAATTATAAATTTTTTTGATTATAAGATACTCATATAATAGGAAGTGATGTGTTGTAAAAAAAATAACACAGTGTATATAAAAAGTATCGAGCCAGTTGGAGCTCTTGATTTTATGGAATTTTGAAAGGACACTATATGGAAGTGAAAAGAAATATAAGTTTGTTGGTTTATGAGAAACCCTTTACTATGATTTAATCTTTGTTTTATTATGTATTCCTTGTTCACTGTGAACAAGTTAGAATTAAAGGGTCAGTATTTTATTTGTTTAATTTGTTGTAGCGCCATATATTGGAGTAATTAAATGTTTTATAATAGGGTTGGGGCTGTAGAATAGACCCACGGTATTCCCTGCCTGTCGTAAAAGTTGACTAAAAGGGGACCGAGCAGCCGCCGGTATAAGTGGCTCCCCTCTTTCGCAAATTGCAGATAGGATCAGGGCACTCTTTTGTCCTTGGAGTGAGAAATCGCTCCTAAAGGTGGATGAACCAGCAGGATTTGGTCAACAGCATAAGAATGGAGAAGGCAACGGGAAACCACTCCATTAAAGACCTTTATGTGTATCCCAAGAAAACCTATGATGAGTCCAAAGACAAATGTTAGTGAAGTTGGCAACTGCGGGATCACACCTCAAAGGAATGATGTCGGGCCCGGCAGGAGAGGAAATGGGGCCTCTCAGGTCGTTATCCGGAGAAATCCCTATTTTAAAATTGGAACATGGAATGTTCGAACTATGTTACAAGCTGGGAAACTAGAGAACTTGAAAAGAGAAATAGACCGACATAAATTAGATATTTTAGGATTAGCTGAAACACGTTGGAGAGAAGAAGGAGAGTTCACAAGCGGAGACTACAAAGTCTTGCACTCCAGAAGTGAGAATGGTCAAGGCGGTGTAGGTTTGGTACTAAATGCTAACTCTTCAAGAGCCCTACTGGATGTTGAAGCTATTGGAAACAGAATTATCATAGCACGTTTTCTGGCAACACCCGTAAATTTAGCTGTGGTGCAGGTATATATGCCTATGTCCAGCAGTGATGATGATGAGGTTGAAGAAATGAATGAGAAGCTGGAAGAATAACTGCGGAAGACAAAGGCTAGCGAGAACATTATTATAATGGGAGACTGGAATGCAGTGATTGGTGAGGGAAAAGAAGGATTTGCAGTAGGAGGGTATGGTCTTGGTAGAAGAAATTCACGTGGTCAACGTCTTCTCGAATTCTGTGAACAAGAGAGGTTCGTTATAAGTAACACTTGGTTTACCTCACCAAAGAGGCGGAGATATACTTGGAAAAAGCCAGGTGATGATCAACGTTACCAGATTGACTATATTCTTGTCAAGGAAAGATACAAAAATCAAGTAAAGAAATCCATGGCATATCCGGGCGCTGACATCTGTTCTGATCATTCTCTACTAGTAATGAGTACGGAACTGAAATTTAAACGCAGGATTCAGGGAAAACCAACAAAGAAGTGGAATCTTGAAGCATTTAAAAGCGAGCGGACTAAAAAGCAATACCAGGTAGCCACTGATGACAACATATCATCATATGCAAACAACTCACAAACTGTTGATCATTTATGGTCAATAGCCAAATTCTCCATCGAAACGGCTGCTGAAGACTATGTGGGATTTGTGGAAAGAGTGAATCGCAAACCATGGATCACACAGGACATTCTCTTAAAGATGGATGAAAGAAGAAAATTTAAAAACGACTCTTCAGAAGTAGGCAGAAATAACTACCGAATGCTAAAGAACCAGGTTGATCGACTCTGTCGGGAGAAGAAAATGGAGTGGTGGCAGTCAAAATGCGAAGAGATCGAATTTCTGCAAAAACAAGGAAGAACAGATTTAGCCTACCAAAAGATCAGGGAAACTACTAAGAAACAAAAAGGAATCCGCACTAGACAGTTCCGTGATACACATGGGAATCCTATATCAGACCCGAATTACAAGAAGGAACACTGGAGGATGTATGTTGAAGATCTATACGCAGAACCAATTCCATACCTTTTGCCAACATGTGGCGAGGAAGACAGGTCAATTGCAGAAGATAGAATTATTAGATCAGAGTTCGATGAAGCTCTAAAATCAATATCCATGGGTAAAACACCAGGTATTGACAATGTTCCTGCCGAACTAATCAAGAATAGTGGGGATAGTACACTTGAATGGATATTCAAATTGGTAGCAAGAATTTTCGAAGAAGGTAAATGGCCTCAGGAGTTTTACACCAGCATCATCATTCCAATTCCAAAGAAGACTGTACCAGTTGAATGTAGTGACTATCGAATCATAAGTCTCATCCCTCATGCATCAAAGATTCTTCTGCAGATTTTAAGGAAAAGGATGGAAATATACATCGAACAGTATCTAGACAACTCTCAATTTGGTTTTCGAAAGAATATGTCTACACGTGATGCTATCGGGTCCTTGCGATGTCTTGGAGAAAAGATGTTAAGTGTAAACAGAAACCTTTACGTGTGCTTTGTGGACTTCGAAAAAGCATTTGATAAAGTCAGCTGGCACAAGCTGTTTCCTCTTCTGAATCAAATAGGTTGTCCCCATCGATTAATCAGATTAATATTTGATCTGTATATAAATCAAACTGCTGTTGTTCGGCTTGGAAATGACGTATCAGAACCCGCTAAGATCCGCAAAGGTGTGCGACAAGGGTGTTTGCTGTCCCCTGGACTGTTCAATGCCTTCGCTGAAGCTATAACTAAGTGGGCTTTTAAAGGTTCTAATATGGGAGTGAAAGTTGGTGGAAGACTTATCCAGAATATTAAATTTGCTGATGATCTGGCATTACTTGCAGTAAATCCGCATACATTAACAAACATGTTGCAATGTTTAAATGATACAGCTACAGAATATGGAATGAAAATCAATTTTAAGAAGACCAAGATTCAGGTGATAAGTAAGCATCAAAACGAACTATTACCATAAATAAAGAACCAGTACAACAGGTCAATCGTTTTAAATACCTTGGTCAGATCTTCACAGAAGACCTACGATGTGAAGTTGAAATCAGGAGCCGTATAGCCATGGCCAAGCAGGCATTCCGTGAAAAGCATTCTCTAATTTGTCAACGCTCGATGTCCCTCAGCCTTAGAAAACAACTGGTTAAGACCTACATATGGCCAGTAGCAATGTACTGCAGTGAGACCTGGTCAATGAATAGAGGTGACATTAAACGACTAGAAGCGTTTGAGACGTGGTGTTGGCGCCGAATGGAAAAGATCAGCTGGGTAGAGAAAATGACCAACATAACGGTGCTGGATCGAATAAAGGAAAAACGGCAAATGATCCGCCAGATATATAGAAGGAGATCCACCTGGCTTGGCCACAGGTTACGACATGGTGGCCTGATGATCGATATACTAGAAGGCAAAATACCTGGAAAACGCCCTCGCGGGAGGCCACGGAACACTTTCATGAGATCTTTCCTACATAGCTCTGGCCTACGAAATTATGAAATGGTCAAAAGGACAGCACAAGACCGAACAACGTGGAGAAGACTCATTGTAGGGGCAGACCAGTCGCTTGACTGAAAAATATGATGATGATGATAATAGGAGTTGATTTTGTTTATTATTTTGGAAGTGTATCCTCTATTTAATCCAAAATGTGTAAGTCACAGAGTGGGAGAACATACCATAACCCCGATAATCCCGATTTGAGCATTGCTGGCATACTGTGATTTGCATATTTCATGCTGAATGGGCACAATAGTAGCCTACGTGGAAGAGGTTGGTTGATCAGTTATATTCGTGAGCATTCGGGTCACTTCGTTAGCCCCGCTGGGCTGTCTCTTTGTAAGCGCTAGTTCTAAAGAGCCACCAGGGCTGCCAACTGTTAATAAATGCTTTCTCTATGTTTTAACCCTAATATCAATATTTCAGAAAGTATGCAAGCCAACAGCTCTAAACTTGGCACACGTATAGTACCTGACAATCTACCTTAGTTTGTTGTAACTTATATACATCAGTGTCGCCAACACGATTCTAAGCCTGCTGATAGGTCTAGTTTTTATATGCATATAACTTCTATACTAACAAATGGATTTCAACCAAATTTCATATGTGCTCTGTGTGCCGTAGCAGTTATGACTACGCGTATTCGTAAGAACCAGCAGGGCTGCCAACTGCTAATAAATGCTCTCTCTATTTGTTTAATCCTAATATCAATATATCAGAAAGTATGCAAGCCATCAGCTCTAAATTTTGTACATGTATAGTAAATGGCATTTTTGATTAATTTGGAGTAACTAATATACCTCAGTGCTGCCAACATGATTCTAAGCTTTCTGATAGTTTCAAAATTTTTATTACATGTAACTTCTACACTAACAAATGGATTTTATCCAAAATTGGCACTATAATAGATCGTAATATTTCAGATTAATTCTAAGCATCACATACATGACATTGTTCCCATCATGATTTTACGCGCACGAATAATTCTAATATCAAATTGCTTGTAACGTCCATATCATCCATTAGACTTCAACCAAATTGTGTATGTGCATTCTATACCTTAAGAGATGGAACTAGAATATATTCAGAACTAGCACTTAGAGACAGCCCAGCGGGGCTTACGAAGTGACCCGAATGCTCACGAATATAACCGAGCTGCCAACGATAAGACAGACCAAGTGGGGCATGATCCTTGGGCAGCCATTTTTCTTTCGCTTATTGACGGGCCATTTGTTCTGTGAATAATTGCATGATTTGTTGTTCAGTGCGTTAATTCTCAGGCACTCACTGGACAACTGAAATAAACTAAAGTCCAGCCTCTGAGTCTCTGTCAGGGTGTCCATTACCTTTTCTCCACTAATATCTTCCCTGGCCCTCTCTCAACAGCTTATGAATTGCTTGGAAAATCCGTTTCATGTACCTGAGTTTCTAGTGAACAAATATATTTCACTTGTGAAAAAATATTTTTCTTTTATTTTATTTTATATTTGATCATTATGATATTTGTTTTAGATATTTTTACTTTCAAATTATAATAATGTTTAATATTCTGTGTTTTTATTTTACATATTTAATCAAAATGACATTTTTTTAACATAACTTTACTTGATTTATTTAAAATTACATATGCTGTCTCTTACTGTAATTTTTTTATGAAAAAGTTTAAATAAATTTCCTCAAACATTTCGAAAATTTCTTTATCTAAGTTGGGGAGAAATGAACCCATGTACCATTGGTTCAAGCAAAGGGAAGGAATATGTATTTATATAAAAATCCTAGCCCTAATGATCGGTCTAGGCTGTGAAGTTTCGGGTACGTTCGGTTTGCCCCGCTGAGCTGGTCTGTCTCGGTGCGTGTCAAAAGATCGTGAAGGGGGATGGATGATCGGTTACGGTCGTGTGTTTTCGGATCGCTTCGTTAGCCCCGCTGGGCTGTCTCTAAGCGCTGGTTATTCAGAGCCACCAGGGCTGCCAACTCGAGTAAGTTACTCAATTAGGCTACAATATATCAGATGTACTTCAAACTGCAGTACTCAGAAATGTTAGTATTTCCAAATTGATTTCGTCATTATTCTAGATAGGTATTTATATATTGGCTTGAATCTTAAATTTTAAGAAAAGTAGGCTCTTTAATTCGTAACGGAACTACTTGTTCTTCTTTTCATCCCGGATCCTCTTCATTATTTCACTTCTAATCTTTCTCTGCTCCTCTGTTATTACCAAATTTGGCCTGTGTTGTGGTGGTATTTCTTTGAACGTCTTGATATTGTCAACTCGGCTTCGAAAAGTTTTCCTATCGTGAATGACAAGTTTAGTTAGTCCAACTTCAATGGCGACTCTTTTGACCTCTTCTACCCATTTTGTAGTAGCTTTCAACCCTGTGATGTATTTAAAAAAATCTTTGTCAGCCGGTTCCCGTCCATTCTCGTCAAACGCCCGTAAACGTTTAGCCATCTTTTACACATTGTGACCACAATGGTTTCGGTCTCCATGTACAGATCTTCATTCTTCCTCTTTTTCCGTGTTGCGTCATCATCTTTCCATGGTCCGAGAATTTTCCTCGGAATCCTCCTTTTCTTTATCTCAACTTCCTTCAGCTCCCCTTTTTTGTTCAGGGTTAGACACTCGGAGGCATACAGGCCATGTTCTGTAATGTCTGAGTTTTGCTTTGTATGATATCGCTCGTTTATTATACCTGTTCTGAGTTAATCTATAGGCCAGGTCCAATTTTCATGCTCTTGCCTTGTTTGCCTCTTTATCCAGTCCATTGGGTTGTATCCATTCCCGAAGATATTTGAACTTATCAGTTCTTTTGACAGTTCCATGTTCCACCAGTATACGTCTCTTTTCCCGATGTCTCTATTCCATGTACTCAGTCATTACATATAATAACTTATGACCTGTTTTTTCAGCTATTTCGTGCAAAGTGTCCAGCATCTTTCGTGCATCATCTTTGTTATGAGCTAAGAGGTCAAGGTCATCAGCAAAAGCCAACCAGTTAATTTCCAGGTTTAGTGCTTTCCTCCCAAGATGTATATCCTGAATTACTTCTGCTTCCAAAGCCTTGTCCCAATTTCTCATGATTTACCTCAGAACGATATTAAAGAGTATTGGTGAAAGACCATCCCCTTGTCTGACTCGCACCACTTATTGAGATGCCCGGGTCTGCATACACAGCACACAGAAAGACACATAAGAGAAGAAAGCGAAGTAAGAATGACTTCAAACGGAATGACCTTACAATAGTTTTATGGTTTAACATTTACGATACACTAACCCAAGTTCACAATCAGTTTGTTGAGTGGAAACTGAGGCCGTGATCGTGCTGGAGATTCGAATGACCGAATAATGTCTAAGAATGTAAACAAGTAAGCACTTTATATGCAGCAACATGGGCGGTTTGTAATCCGGGCCATCAACGTTTATGACATGGCGCTCCAATTAACAAACGGTCGTAAGGGACCTAGATAGGAAATGCTCAGAAGAGGTTAGACCGGAAAACAGAGAGCAGTAGTACGGAACACCCAAAAAGGCCATCTATTCTAATGTTGTTTTCTTCCTGAGGTGATTGTTTCTTTGTTAAATGATATATGTGACCTTTTGTAGCAAGAAGAAAACAAGTAGTTCCGTGAAGAACTAAGTAGCATATTTCCTTATATTCTACTTATCCCGGTCAAGTTAGCCCAAAAAATAGGGGTAAGGTTACAAAAATTCACATAGAGCTGAAAAGTTGTACTAATGGTCTAAACACCATTATAAATGAAATGTGAAAAGTCCCCATCAGTTCGACAACGGCAAAAAAATAATCAACGTCAAAGTTCGCAAATATGGTTCCTTTTTTGCGTTTTTCAGCCAAACGGTAATTTTTATCATAAAAATAGATCAGACTAAACTTGTAGATCATGCAATTATATACACAAATTGTCTCAACACGTTTTCTCCTAACAGTCACCGTTTCTGAGATATAACGATTCAAAACGTTGAAAAAGTTGAATTCTTCATAATATGCACACGTTTCCGCGCCTCCTGTGAGGTAGTATACTTGGTGTTTCTCTTAACGTGGTTTCCCCGGTAGGCCTATTCCACTATATATTGTGATCCTATTTAATTCAATAATATTTAAAAATCATATATATTATTTCAGTAGTATAGATCTCTCCTACGGCGCTTACAAGAGACCGATCATGTCAAATGAGCATTCAAATGAAAGAGAATAGATATAAGCAGTGACGAATTGCACTCTTTCAAAAAAATGTACGAAGTCTGCGATTTGCAGATACTGTTGCTGTAGGAAAATACGCTCCATCATTGCTGTACACTCCACATTTTAACCGCTGAGACGCCTGTTTCATGTCTTTTTTAATATCTGAGGTATTTCCTTTTTCATTGTTCATGGATTTTAGAAACAGTAAATCAAAGAAATGAATATTCAAATCGTATAACTTCATAAACATCGAATACCCGGTGAGTGTTATGATGATCCAATTTTCAGTGATTGCCTTCTTAAGTTAGAGAACGTAGAACTTGTCATTCTAACTGAAATGTAAATAGTGTTCTATAATCATTTGGTTGAAATAAAATCATAACAACCTTTCTCCTTAAGTCTCTCATTATAAACCTATTGGGGAAAGTATGGTTTATGATCGTGCACGGGTCCGCTAGTAATAAACAAGATGTTCAGTAAAGAACATATAGCCTACTTTCTCCTAAATGCATGGGTAGTGTTATAACTCTTTGTCCTTTTCAAGGAGTATAATTGAATGTTGGTTGTAGTAGCTTGCTGAAATACAACGTGCTATAGGGATATTAAACATGAATATGTGGTGCCCTTTGCTAGTGCTACCTCTGTAAAAAAAATCAAACAATTCGGTTTCACGGTGTTAGAATTGATCTGGGGAATGTATTTGCACACATACATGGCGGCTATTTGCAAACTATTGGGCTGATGACCTTGTAGTCAGTCATAAGATGCTTTCCACAAAAAGGCATGTTGTTGCAAAATCCGGTAGAGATCAAATTATTAGGATGGTCGAAATTTGATTTAAGCTTTTAACATTTGGGTGGCCGTCATTCCGTTTCCGTCAAGATGGCGGCGATATAAAACATGACACTGAGGTGCCTTTTGCTAGTGCTACCTCTGTACCAAATTTCGTTCAATTCGGTTTCACCGTGTTTGAATTGATAGGGGGAATCGATTTGCACACATACTTGGCCACCATCTGCAAACTATTGGGCTGATGATATTGCTGTTTGGTCAGAATATGCTTCCCCCATAAAGATTTGTTGTTGCAAAATTTGGTAATGACTAGATTATTAGGTTGGTCGTAATTACATTTTAGCCTTTAACATTTGGGTGGCCGCGATTACGTTTCCGTCAAGACGGCGGTGATATAAAACATGACACTGAGGTGGCCTTTTCTAGTGCTACCTCTGTACCAAATTTCGTTCCATTCGGTTTCACCGTGTTCGAATTAATAGGGAGAATCGATTTTCACACAAATATGGCCGCCATCCGCAAAATATTAGGTTATGACCTATTAGTTTGGTCAAAGGATGCTCCCTCCATAATGGTATGTTGATGCAAAATTTGGTAGAGATCGGATGATTAAGTTAATCGTAATTTGATTTAAGCTTTGAATATTTGTGTGGCCGCCATTACGTTTCCGTCAAGATGGCGGCGATATAAAACATGACACTGAGGTGCCCTTTGCTAGTGCTACCTCTGTACCAAATTTCATTCCATTCGGTTTCACCGTGTTCGAATTAATAGGGGTAATCGATTTTGACACAAAGATGGCCGCCATCCGCAAACTATTAGGCTAATGACCTATTAGATTTGTCAAAGAATGCTCCCATCATAAAGGTATGTTGTTGCAAAATTTGGTAGAGATGGGATGATTAGGTTAGTCGTAATTTGATTTAAGCTTTGAACATTTGAGTGGCCGCCATTACGTTTCCGTCAAGATGGCGGCAATATAAAACATGACATTGGGGTGCCCTTTGCTAGTGCTACCTCTGTACCAAATTTCATTCCATTCGGTTTCACCGTGTTCGAATTAATAGGGGTAATCGATTTTGACACAAAGATGGCCGCCATCCGCAAACTATTAGGCTAATGACCTATTAGATTTGTCAAAGGATGCTCCCTCCATAAAGGTATGTTGTTGAAAAATTGGGTAGAGATCGGATGATTAGGTTAGTCGTAATTTGATTTAAGCTTTGAACATTTGTGTGGCCGCCATTACGTTTCCGTCAAGATGGCGGCGATATAAATCATTACACTGAGGTGTCCTTTGCTAGTGCTACCTTTTTACCAAATTTCGTTCAATTTGCGCTCACCGTGTTCGAATTGATGGGGGGGGGGGGGGGAACAGACATTCAGAGTACACACACTCACACACACACACACAGACTCACACACACACATACACACACACAGACAGATACACTTTTTTTCGCCCTGTAGTGATCTCATAAGTCTACTTTCATTTTTTACAAAAATCGAAAGTAGGCTAAAAATGGTACTATTGGAAATGATGAAAGCGGTGTGAATTTTAAGAAATTGGGGGAAATTATTCGGAATCATCTAATATTTCTGCTTCCTCATGTTCTTGTTCTTCTTTTCTTCTTGTTCCTCTTCTGTTTCTTCTTGTTCCTCTTCTTCTTCTTCTTCCTCCTCCTCCTCCTGCTGGGTGCAGGTAAATTGTCCCAACAGCGATGAATCAGATGTCTCCTCGCTGATATCGTATGAACACTCTTCTGATGGCAATCATCATTGGAGCATGACAGGCCTTGACAACTCTGGTACATGATAATTAACAAAATAATCCAACTTTTTTGCAGCCGCATTTAGCATTACATCCCTTTTTACAATTGCTGATGTCCTGATAATTGAAAGAACAATAGAACAGTTCAACTCGACAAATACAACTATTGTTGTTGGTGAAGACGATTACTTACTGATATTACTTACTGCTCGAACTCCAATCGAAGAAATGATTTATTTTTTTAAACCTGGGAAAGCTCAACTTCAGTTGGAACAAAAAACAAGTGCAATTACCTTGTCTTCCTCCAACCTCTGCTTCTGCTCATCAACTTCTATTTCGGGTATATTATGAAGTTCAAGTGTGGCTTGGTAATCAACTAGACCCAGAAGAGTGGGGTTGGAAGTTAATCGACAATACATTGGAACCAATCCAGACTTTACTCCCACCTTCCCCCGGAAAATTCCTCAACAAAGTTTTTTTTTATTGTAAAAAGGGATGTAATGCTAAATGCGGCTGCAAAAAGATGGATTATTTTGTTCATTAGCATGTACTAGTTGTCAAAGCCAATCATGCTCCAATGTTGATTTGCCATCAGAAGAGTGTTCATACGATATCAGCGAGGAGACATATGATTCATCGCTGTTGGGACAATTTACCTGCACCCAGCACGAAGAAGAAGAGGAAGAGGAAGAGGAACAAGTAGAAAAAGAAGAACAAAAACATGAGGAAGCAGAAATATTAGATGATTCCGAATAATTTCACCCAATTTCTTAAAATTCACACCGCTTTCAACATTTCCAATAGTACCATTTTTAGCCTACTTTCGATTTTTGCAAAAAATGAAAGTAGACTTATGAGATCAACACAGGGCGAAAAAAGTGTGTCTGTCTGTGTGTGTGTATGTGTGTGTGTGAGTCTGTGTGTGTGTGTGTATGTGTGTGTGTGAGTCTGTGTGTGTGTGTGTGTCTGTGTGTGTGTGAGTGTGTGTACTCTGAATGTATGTCCCCCCCTATCAATTCGAACACGGTGAATGCGAATTGAACGAAATTTGGTACAAAGGTAGCACTAGCAAAGGACACCTCAGTGTCATGTTTTATATCGCCGCCATCTTTACTAAAACTGAATGGCGGCCACTCAAACGTTCGAAACGTAAAATCAAATAACGACTAACCAAATCATCCGATCTCTACCAAATTTGGTAACAACATACCTTCGTATAGGATTCGTCTTGTGACCAAACTACAAGGTCGTCCGCCATACCATTTCAGGATGGCGGCCGTGCGAATTATGCAAACTTTATAATCCATATCATGGGACCCACCAGTTCCGATTATCGAGCCGAGAATCGTTTTAACTGTTCTAAAGGAAGAGGCACGTTTCGAAATTAAAAGTTTATTTTGTAATACTATAGTGCAGACGTGATTTTAAAAAGCTGAGCTGATTCAGTAATAAGACAAGATGGCAGCGGATATCTTGTGCCTGACTTATATTTCACTAATTTGAGTATTGCATGCAATATAGCGTACTGATACAAAATAAATAAACTTTGTATGAAATGCTTTATATATAAATAATATACTCCAGTGATGAAATCGTTTAGTATAAATCATTATTTGCTAACAAGTTCTATGTAAGTCATTTTATATAGAACGATATTCGTTGACACAATTAGCTCAGTGGTTGAGCAAAATATCAATCCAATCCGTTTCCACAGTCTGTCCATTTCTCTTCTGCCGTCAAGTTCAGAACTTATCTACTAGACGCCACCGCAGTCGGCTCTTGGCAACGAAATAGAAACCTAAGAGCGTTTCATTCAAAAAAAAAAGTGGTAGAGCGTTAGCCTATCGCTCAAATGCCTTTGGTTCAAACCCGATCAGAGCTAGGTTTTTTGCTTGAAATGTTATATGTTTATTGTTTTGTAATGACTCAGATGTTTTAAAATTAAGCGTTATATTGTGCATATTATGGTGTAAAATATATATTTAATTAAAACATAATTCGCCATCAGATTTACTCGAGACATCTAGCTGCCAAAAAGGTAACTGCACGCTGACCTACTTATTAACTTCCAGATTTTATTGAAAAGTTTCTTCTTCTGGCCGCTAGAATGCACTCGCTCTGTTAGGATTATATTGTTCGATATTTCACCACTAGATATCACGACTAGTCTACGTGGGACTCCATTGATTACTATACCATTGGCATTCTATGCGCATCGAATTTGAAGAATGACAAGATGATACTACGATACATTTTTACTTTTTATTTTAAAGGGTTTGTAACAGCCTATTTTGCGTAACTTGAAAATGTTATTTGAAGTAAAGAACAAAACGATTTCACATAGTAACTGAATTCAAGCCGTTGGTGTTAGTTCAGGTTATTAATTACTACTTTTATTTCAGGCAAATAGCAATCGAAAATATCCACATAGTTTGTATACACACGTCTCTGTAGGGTCATGGAAAGATTTGTTAATTCAATTAGGGCTGTGAAAGCCATGCACAACCAGGCGTGTAAAGACATGCCTCAACTCAAAGTTGGATGTTGCCCACGGCAGGTCGTATATGTAATAATAATAATAATAATAATAATAATAATAATGTTATTGGTTTTACATCCCTTTTAACTACTGCTGCTTTTAGAGACACCGGGGTGCCGGAATTTTGGCCCGAAGGGGATCTTTAAAGTGCCAGTAAATGTACTGACACGGCTCCCTCGCATTTGTGCACCCTCAAATGCCAGCTGACTGCGCCAGGATACAAACCTGCAACCTAGGGTCCAGCAAGCGAGAACGTTACCGCTGAGCCACGCAGCCAGTCCGGTCGATTATGTGTCCAGATCCATAACATTCTTGATATACTTCTTATCTTTCTTTCTTTCTTTCTTTCTTTCTTTCTTCAATGATGGCAGCATTTTTTATCTAGGTTGTGGCGTTTGGTAGAGGTAAATCGTTTCTAAGGTCTTCAACAAAGAATAATTCTATTATACTCTTTGATAATAACAACGAGTTATAACGATACTCATACATTTAGGAGAAAGTAGGCTATATGTTCTTTACTGAACATCTTGTTTTTATTATTAAATACTAGCAGAAGTAGCCGTTCTTCGAACGGTGTTCGTTGTTAACACCAGACATTATCAATTGAGCTACTGTTGCAATGGATAGCAGTTTGTCATTCCTTTATAAGTTTATCAGAACGAAGTTACTTTTCTGGGAATATCACACACACTGTTAATTTAAGGGCCTTAAAATGTGATTTTCGGAGACCCTTTATAGACTCCCGAATTTTGTGTCTCACATTGAGAAGCGCAACATATGCCTCGGTCGTCCTTCTAGGATAATTTTTATATTTCGCCTATTTTAGCATGTATTGAGAAGTTTTTCTCTATATCCACCCTTCTACTGTATGAAAAGTGCGGTGAAGAGTTTTATAAATGATTGGTGTATTGACTCTCATGGTTACCAAACCTAATTTTACGATCCTCCAAGCATCCGAACACGAGTTATAGGCGTAGGCTACATAATGATACAAAGAAAGACAGACAGACAATTCTATTGTCTACAACATATTACCGAGATATCCAAATATGGGTATATCTACCACACAGTATCAAACAAAATCATCCTTACGATGAACCCGTTTGTCGACAACAACAAAAATTAGTTAAAATATGCTCTCAGACTAAATTCACCTAACGTGTACTTCCTGACGTGAAATAGAATTGAAAGCCTTGTGGACGAAACGCAATACACGTCACATAAAAACTGACCCTCTACGTTGTGCTAGGTGCCCATACACAGGAAGACCCCTTTCATAATTATAAAGGCTTGTGGTGCATGAAAATTCAGGTTCTTTAGCCTCAAATTGCCCAAATTCCCAAAAGCCGCAAAACATGATGGTTCAATTCAAGAATTTTTGAAAATAATGTTGCTGTTTGGAGATATAATAGACCTTCTGTACTATATGTCGAACGTGAAAATTGCATGAAAAAATTCTAGGTTACCCCTTGACCCCCTTAATTGCATTGATGAATTGTACAGTCTACGTTAGTTCCGTGATAACCTTATAGCCATTTGCAAACTTTCACAGAAATGTAATAAATAGAGTGACATTGCTTCTTACAGAAATAGACTGAAAGTTGTAAGCCACCCCTTGATATAATGTTCTCATGGTTACCGATTTGCATTCCTTCATTAGTTTGTTAAATTAAATTAAATTAGTTTTCTGGGAATATTTCAGGAACTGTTGGATTTAGAGCCTTGTAATGTAGTTTTCGAGGACCCTTTAGGGCCTCAGAGTTTTGTTTCTGGCACCGAGGGGATTAGTCTCGGCGTTGTACGCCATAATACTAATAATAATATAATATAGGGAGAAATTATAACACCTATATTTTTAAATTATTAATGCAGCCAATGGCCATGTACTTTGCTTTTCAGGACGGGTCAGGGAAGGGATATTATCAGAGAAAGAAGCATTCAATCACGCATGTGCAAAATGGAAATGGCCTACCATTTAACTAAGGACATCTATAAGAAAAGGTCAATATCCTTCAACGCAAAACTAAAACATTACTGCAGTGTCATCCGTCCGGAGGTCTTGCATGCTTCTGAATGCCTCACGATGAACAAAAAAGGCTTGGTCGAGAAACTGGAGGCCAAAGAAAGAAAAATTTTGAGAAAGATATTGGGTTCCAACAAAGACAATGGGGAATACAGAAGACGGCATAACCATGAACTATATACTCATGTGGAGAAGATAAGTAACGTCATCCGGAAGAGAAGGATACCATTTTTGGTCATGTGAAACGAATGAGCCCAGCGAGACTGACCAACCGCAACATAACTTACTTTCAGGAGAGGAAAACAAAATGGGTATGGTTCATAGAACTGAATAAAGATCTGAAAGAAGTGGGGATTACACCAACAGACATTCAGGAGCGCGCCCCACTCAAAAGGAATAATAATAATGTTATTGGTTTTACGTCCCTTTTAACTACACTGGCTTTTAGAGACGCCGGGGTGCCGGAATTTTGCCCCGAAGGGGATCTTTAACGTGCCAGTAAATGTACTGACACGGCTCCCTCGCATTTGCGCACCCTCAAATGCCAGCTGACTGCGCCAGGTTTCGAACCTGCAACCTTGGGCTCAGTAAGCGAGAACGTTACCCCTGAGCCACGCAGCCAGACACTCAAAAGGAATCTTCAAGCTTGCAAACGTTTCCAAGGAAAACCGAAGCTGAAAACGGGAAAGATTTGGACCCAGGAACGGAGTGAAGTCCACCGAGAAGGAATGCGGGCGTACTGGGCAAACATCAAAGCCAGTAGGAGACAGTGGGAATGACGCGGTCCATAGATGGCCTATACGAAATAAAGGAACGAATAATATGGGGATAGGAATATAATAGACCTGCCGTACCACACCCGCAGGTGTAAATCGCGTGAAAAAATTCAAGAGTACCCCTCGATCCCCTTAAGCGCGTTGAACGTAATGATGAATTTTACGGCTTAATTTGATTCCGTGATAACCTTCTAGCTGTTTGCAAACTTTCACACTAATGTAATTAATGGAATTGCATTGCGTCTTACAGCAATAGATGGACCTCTGAGAATCTGTTGCCATGGTTGCTGGCTTGCATTTGTTCATTAGTTTATTAAATGAAATTAGTTTTCTGGGAATATCTCAAAAACGTTTGGTCTTAGGGCCTTAAAATGTGGTTTTTGGGTACCCGAGTTTTGTCTCTCACATTGAGGGGCTGAAAATGAGCTTTGTCTCGTCCTTCTACGCCTATTTCAGCATGTATTTTAAGGGGGTAAGCCCCCATTTATGAGGGGTACGGAGAAACGTTATATCAATGATAAGTGTCGTGCCTCTGATGGATATCTGTACCAAATTTTACGTTGATACACCCAGCCGTTCTCGAGTTATAAGGGAACAAAGTTGTCCACAGACGAACAAACAAACAAACAAACAAACATACAGACAGACGACAAAAAAAATTCGCGCGCATCCATCAAAAACAGTCTGAAACGCGTAAACAACTCAATTTTCCGTAGAAATTCAGAAAAAACAGACAAACTTTCATTTTTAGCCTATTTTCAATTTTGAAAAAATAGGCTTATGAGATCACCTTTTGTCCGTGTGTGTGTGCGTGTGTGTGTGTGTGTGTGTGATTCGTGTGTGTGTCCCCCCCCCTAATAAAATCTAAACGGCAGGAGCGATTTCAATGAAACTCGGAAAGTTCATAGCACTATTCCCGGCGACCTCGACCGTGCCCTTCAAATTTTGTTACGACTCACCTATCCAACATGGCGGCTGTGCGAAATATTTCACCAGCATTCAATATCTCCGAAACTATTACCGATATTACCCTGACATTTTATATGGTGATAGAGGGAACTACTATAAGTTCACTTATGTGAATTTTGAAAACCTGGTAACTACAAAACCAACATGGAGGCCAAGCGAATTTGCGACTTTTAAATAGACGTTTCTCGTGATTTGACCAACCAAACGCAATGAAACTTGGTACAGTATATGTTTATATACATTGTAATGCACCGACATCTAACTTCGTTCAATTGCTTACATAATCACAAGATGGCGGATGTGCGAAATATTTAACCGGCATTCTATATCTCTGAAAATATTAGCGGTATCTCCCTAAAATTTTGTACGGAGATAAAGGGCACTACTGGAAGTCCATCTATAAGACTTTCAAAAACCGGTTAACTACAAAACGAACATGGCGGCCAAGCGAATTTGAAAATTTTAAACAGACCTTTCTCGCGATTTAATGTTCCAAGCGCACTGAAACCTGGTACAGGAAATATTTATACACATTGTAATCCACTGGTATCTAATTTAGTTCAATTGTTTACTTAACCTCAAGATGGCGGCAGTGCGAATTTTAAAATTAAGTTTTTATTTCTTGTGATGTAGTCATGCGATCGAAGTGAAAGTTTGAATAATGAACCTAGGCAATAATTTTCCTTTAATGGTACATGACTCTATGGCCTATACATTTAACAATCCAACATGGCGACCATCCGAAATATTTAGACGATACTGAATATCTACGAATCTATTTTAGCAATCAAACTGAATTTTTTAATGTTCATAGGGGCTATGAACTTAAGTTCACCTATCGGACTTTAAATAACCTGGTGATCACAAATCCAACATGGCGGTGACGCGAATTATAAATATTTACATGGACGTTTCTCGCAATTTAACCATCCGAGTGCAGTGAAACTTGGTACAGTAAATCCTTATACGAATGTTAATCCACTGGCATCTAATTTATTTCAATAGTTTCCATAACCTCAAGATGGCAGCTGTGAAAAATTTTAAAATCTCCCTGTTTTTTCTTGTGTCCTAATTATGCGATTGAAGTTTGAATATTACACGTTCACAATAATCTGCATGTAACAGTACATAACTCTAGGACCTACATATATAAAATCCAACATGGCGACCATCCGAAATATTTAGTCGGTTCTTAATATCTACGAATCTATTACAGCAATCAAACAGAAATTGTGTATGTTGATAGTGGCAATTAACATAAGTAGGATATATGAAAATGGGCTGTATAGTTCTTCACGGAACTACTTGTTATTATATATAGAGATATACTGCACCGGTCGGTGTTGACCGTGTTTTATTGCACAAATTTAGGTCTCACTCGCTAACCGTTGGAGGTATACGAAAAGTGATAAGGACTTTTCGGAGAGAAAATTAAATGTTAAAGCTCATGTATGGCATCAAAAGTTTGCTATTTCTTAGCGTTCTCTTTTTATTTGAAATGGAATTATGAAATTTTGAAACCAAAGGGTGTAGTGACGTCACAAATGTCGGTTTTACTCGCTAACCGTTGGAGATATACGAAAAGTGATAAGGAGCTTTTGGATAGGAAATTAAATTTCAAAGATCATGTGTGCCATCAAAAGTTTGCTATTTCCTACCGTTCTCTTTTTATTTGACATGGAAATATGAAATTTTGAAACCAAAGGGTGTAGTCGCGTCACTAAAATGGTCGCCATTTTCTAATAGTGCAAAATTTCGAAATCAAAAGTATGCTGTATGTAAACCTGGTAAATCAGCTACATCCATGCAAACTTTCATTTAAATCGGACCAGTGGGTCTTGTGTTATTGAGTAACACACACACAGACAGACAGACAGACACACACCATCTCATTTTTTTTATTTTATATATTAGTATGATGATTATTGAATTAAACAGGATCACAATAGATAGTGGAATAGGCCTACCGGGGAAACCACGTTAGAAAAAACACGCCAAGTACACTACCTCACAGGTGGCGTGGAAACGTGTGCATATTATGAAGAATACAACTTTTTCAACTTTTGGAATCGTTATGTCTCAAAAACGGTGACTCTTAGGAGAAAAAGTGTTGAGACAATTTTTATAGATAATGGCATGATCTACAATTTTAGTTTGATCTATTTTTATGATAAAAATTACCGTTTGGCTGAAAAACGGAAGAAAACATATTTGCGAACTTTGACCTTGAATATTTTTTTTGCCGTTGACGGATCGATGGGGGCTTTTCACATTTCATTTATAATGGTGTTTCGACCATTAGTTACAATTTTCAGTTCTATGCGAATTTTTGTAACCTTGCATGTCTAACTTGACCGGGCTAACTGCTTTCCAATTCAAAACACATCGCGACATAGCCGTGAGCGTTGAATCACGCATCAAGACTGCGATGGGAATCTCCAGCAAGTCCAGTGTTCGGAGGTACAAATACCGGCACTGACATTGGCTATTCTGAGTGTGGTTTATTTTTAGCCTACTTTCGATTTTTGCAAAAAAAAATAAAAAATGAAAGTAGACTTATGAGATTTACACAGGGGCAAAAATTGTGTGTCTCTCTCTGTGTGTATGTGTGTGTGTCTGTGTGTGAGTGTATGTACTCTGCATGTCTGCCGCCCCCCACCCCCCTACCAATTCAAACACGGGGAATCCGAATTGAACGAAATTTGGTACAGAGGTAGCGCTAGCAAAGGGCACCACAGTGTCATGTTATATATTGCGGCCATCTTTACCAAAATGTAATGGCGGCCACTCAAATGTTCAAAACTAAAAATTAAATTACGACCAAACTAATCATCGGATCTGTACCAAATTTGGTAACAACATACCTTCATATGGGACGTGTCTTGTGGCCAAACAACCAGGTCATCAGCCTTACCATTTCAATATGGCAGCCGTGTGAATTATGCAAACTTTATAATCCATAACATGGGGCCCACCAGTTCCGATTATCGAACCGAGAATCGTTTAAATTGTTCTAAAGGGCGTGCCCATTCGAAATTAAAAGTTTATATTGTAATACTAGCAGGTACCCGCGGCTTCGCTCGCGATCAAGACAATGGGGACGATGCATTATTGCTGATAATTGGTTTATTCCATTACAGCAATCGCGGCTACAGGTGGGTCGATTCTAGTTCTGAAGATTCTGATAAATACAGTATATTGATATGAGCAGCAAAAGTGGGAATTTTATAGAGTTGTGAAAGTCTGCAGGGTACGATGTTACATCATGTGAACACATTTGAAAATTTTGGTTTTGTTTTTTCCATCTTCTGCTGAGACATAACGATTTTGTTGTCCGGATAATCGCGAGCACGCCACATTCCGTTGGGCGTGGGAAAAATGGTTTTGTCTAAACGTACACGTGTAATGGCAAATTTATCGGAATATGGGGAATTAAAAGTATTTTTCCTTATGCTATTCTGGGTATGATTTTGCCACACTTATTGATGATTTGAACGTCAACATGTCGCTATTAATAGACCTATAGTAAAATATCTCTCACCTTGGCCGCTGATGTACATTATGCAGTCTCTTCCCATGTTACATCCCTGGGATTGAAATTCTCCAACAACCCTTTTGCCTCACATGCCTGTCTAAGTAATTAAAATTCCCGATTGTTGTTGTTGTTGTTTGAGTCTTCAGTTTTTTGACTGGTTTGATGCAGCCCTCCATGCCTCACTCTACTGAGCTAATCGTTTCATCTCTACATAGCTACCGCACCCTACATCTGAGGCAATCTGTATAACCCTGGTCTAACCCTACAGTTCTTGTCCTTGACCATCCCATCCATAACTAAGCTTGCTATTCCTGGGTGTCTTAATATGTGTCGTACCAACCTATCTCTTCTCTTCATTAGCAGTCGCCAGAAACATCTCTCCTTTCCCACTCGTCTTAATAGCTCTTCATTTGTTACCCTATCTACCCATCTGATCTTCATCATTCTCCCGTAACACCACATTTCAAACGCTTCAATTCTCCTCTTTTCTGCAGCACCATTAGTCCAAGTTTCACTTCATTACAGTGTCACGCTCCAGACAAAAGCTTTCAGAAATGACACAATAATACCTAAATGTATATTCGATGTCAACAGATTCCTTTTCTATAGAAATGCTTTCCTTGCCTGAGCCAACCTGCTTTTTATATCCTCTTTGATTCGTCCATTACTGGTTATTTTGCTTCCTAAGTACCGGTAACAGAAGTCTCCTACTTTTCGTAGCGTTTCACCTGCCAATTTGATGTCCATAGAGGTTTCTGATTTATTTCGGCTGCATTCCAATAATTTTGTATTACATTTATTGATTTTCATCATGAATTCTTTCCTCAAGGCGGAGTCCATACCATTCAAAAACTCGTTCAAATCCTCTGGCGTATCGGCCAAGATGACGATGTCATCAGCAAATCTCAAAGATGAAATTATTTCTCCTTGAATCTTCGCTCCCACTTTAAATTTTTCTCAAATTTTCTGATTATTGTGTTTTTAGAGATCTTTGAAATGCGTTGCCCTCGCACATGGTGTAGATGCATTGTCAAAGGATAACATTCCATGTTACGAACATGGGCCGCATAACCTGTACCGAAAGCCAATTCTGGACAGCAGTTCCTTGAACTCAGATTTGCCAACATTTTATTGTATCTTTCCATGTGGTATATCTCTGTATCTCAACATACAGAAGAGTGCTTTAAAAATCATATCTTGTGTAAATTTTGGAAAAGGTAGTTAGTGTGGTTTTTGCCGGAGTGGATACTCGCTAGTAGAAATTCCTTTCAGTAAAATAGACTGGTTCACAATTTGGTAAGTGCACATTGAGGTATATGACGGCGGGATGCCTTAAGTTTTAAGGAAACGGCAATAGCCGCCTCAGAGCTTCGTTGCTACTGAAATAATGACCAGACTGATAATTGTACTTACCTATACGGGATTTGTGAGCCCAGTGTTTATGAAATTGAACGTAGCTATATCGCTACCTTTATTTAATAGCCGCTACTGTAGTGTTTAAAAATTAAAGGTGGTATTAGAAGGCGCTTCCCCTAATTTTTTACCCCTGGCACTACAGCCCATGAAGGGCCTAGGCCTATCATGCGACCGCTTCCCAGCCATTTGGCCTGCAGATATTGTGGTGCCGCGTGGTCAGTGCATAGTGTCCCCTCAGCCGTTAATCTTGTTCTTCGTGACCGGAGCGCTGCCTCACAGCTACTCAATTGTCATCACGAATCTGAGTGCAGCCCGTTGCAGCCCTCACGTCAGTGTCTAAAATCTCTGACGGAGCCGGGAATCGGACCCGGGGCCTCCGGACGACAGGCAGGCGCGCTACACTGTTCTTAATGTGTTTATATATATATCATGAAAAAGATAATAAATGTATTGGCATTGCCTCCTACAGGGATATATAGACAATCGGATGTCATACCTTGAGGTAGTTTTGCCATGGAAACGGACTTGCGATTAGTTCATCAATCAGAGTGAAGATAGTTTTCTGCGAATATCTTTGAAACTGTTGGTTTTAGGGCTTTAAAATGTAGTTTTCGGTGTCCTGTAGGGACATACCGAGTATTGTTTCTTGCATCCAGTGGAGTAAAATGAGCTTTGTCCGGTCTTTATGCGACAACTTCGATATTTTGTCCTGGTTGAGTATTTTTGGTGACTTTTCAGTTATGTTGCCCTTTCCACGGGAACAATGATTTATTTCCGGACGAAAGGCAGCCTATATGTTATCCCATGGTATAAGCTGTCCCCATTTCATAATTCATCCAAATCCGTCCAGCCGTTTTAGTGTCAAGAGGTAACAAACTAACACACACACACTCGGACACACAGATTTTCACAATTATAATATACTAGCAGGTATCCGCGGCTTCGCTCGCGATCAAGACAATGGGGATGATAATTGGTCTATTCTATTACAGCAATCGCGGCTACAGGTGGGTCCATTCTAATTCTAATACATACAGTATAATGATATGAGCAGCAAAGTGGGAATTTTATAAAGTTGTGAAAGTCTGCAGGGTACGATGATACATAATGTGAACACATTTGAAAATTACGATTTTGGTTTTGCTATCTTCTGCTGATACATAACCGTTTTGTTGTCCAGATACTCGCGAGCACGCCACATACAGTTGCCCATGGGAAAAAATTGTTTTGTCTAAATGTACACTTGCTGATGTTAAGTGTTTGTCATTGCGCTTTATTAATAGAAATAGCGAATATTGTTTGAAGAGGGAACTGCACTCTTGCACACTGGAATGGCAAATCTATCGGAATATGGGGAATTAAAAGTATTTTTCCTTAAGCTATTCTAGGTGTAATTTTGCACACATTTATTGATGATTTGAACGTCAACATGTCGCTATTAATAGACCTATAGTAAAATATATCTCACCTTGGCCGCTGATGTACAATATGCAGTCTCTTCCAGTGTTACATCCCAGGGATTGAAATTTTCCAACAACCCTTTTGACTCACATGCCTCTCTAAGTAATTAAAATTCCTGATTGATTTTGTTTGAGTCTTCAGTTTTTTGACTGGTTTGATGCAGCC
This sequence comes from Meconema thalassinum, assembly GCA_946902985.2. Classification (NCBI taxonomy): domain Eukaryota; kingdom Metazoa; phylum Arthropoda; class Insecta; order Orthoptera; family Tettigoniidae; genus Meconema; species Meconema thalassinum. The sequence continues at coordinate 304,937,459 of OX336391.1, forward strand.
CTCCATGCCACCCTCTCCTGAGCTAATCGTTTCATCTCTACATACAGTAGCTACCACACCCTACATCCGAAGCAATCTGTTGAATCCTGGTCTACCCCTAAAGTTCTTGTCCTCGATCCCCCCATTCATAACTAAGCTTGCAATGAAATATATATATTTAAAAGTTCTCCAATGTATACGCATGAGTGACATCTACCAGCAACTAGTTAAACTACGGTATGCGAGAGCTATCCGCTGCCTACTAGATGCGAGCTGCGCTCTATACCGGCCAGTTAGCGAACCCATGCCAGCGGTGTTATTGAAAATGGCCTCTTGTTGCCGATAGAGCCCACTGTCAAGTAAAGGCGCGATTAAAAATTAGGTATGCAGTAGGTATATTAAATGTGTTTCTCCAAGTGACACGTTTAGACCAACGAAGTTTCAATTATTATTAGTAGTTGGTGTTAATATACTGAATTCCTACGTTGCTTGGAGTGTTTGCAGATGAAATTGCAAAATACAGGGTTTGAACGCCGCTGCAACAAATCCAGTGTGCCAATTTGCTTTTCGAATAGGAAGAAGATAGGAAGTGATAAGAACAAAGAGTCGTAACTATACCCCTACATTTAGGAGAAAGTAGGCTATGTGTTATTTCCTGAACATCATGTTTGAGTTTACCGTCCCCACTCCAGCCAAATACCTGAACAGTACCTTGATCCAAGTCTCAGGATATCTACTGTACCCAATCGTCATCATATGGAACATGTGTTCGTATCCCAGCTAACTCACGGTCTTTCGAGGTATGGGGCGTTCAACCCACTGTACGACCACATATTCAGGATTTGAGTCTGTCAGGTGACTACTCTACTTGAAAGAAACAACATATTCCTAAGTATAACATTTAATGATAGTAAATCATGGCAATACAACATAAAACACAAAAAATACTTTACATTTACTTCCCACAACAAAAATCAAAATTATCGGTGAGTCTCTTCTTCTCAAAATTAGTGCATCACCGCACTCAAGTCTATCCAAAACATCCTATTATTGATACTCTCTGACATTTGCAAGTGTCCATAGTGTTCTTCACGTGGCACAATTTAACACAAACTGGAATATCACAACATAATAAACACAAATTATGTTTAAATGACATTAAATCTACAATTATTAAGCATTTATCCGTTTTACACGGGACATTTACTTTAAATAACATTAATTCATTAGCTTATGCCTCGTTTAATAAGTGTTGTGTCGTGCGAATCGTTTACTTTTTCCCATCAATTTCAAACGCTGAAGTGGTACACTTTCCCCTCGAAAATACACATGGATATAGATGGTTTTATAGCTTCACCATACAACGATTTTCTGGGTCTGGTCAAAACATTATCGTTACAAACGTGTCATGTCATTCAAATTACTCTACCCGTATGACTAAATTAGTGTGAACTGGGCAAATACACTTTACAAAAATGCCTTTATTCATTTGGTGCAGTCAATTCCTCCTCAGAGAATAACTGGGCCAAATATTATCCAATCACAACATTCCAACATTGCATGTGTGTGGAAATAATGCATTTAATTCAATTGACATCATCACATCAAGCATATCTTAATTACATTTCGAAATATCGAGATTCTTCAGTGTCCCACTACACTTTTAAAATAAAAGGATCAGGTCTATAGACTTCCTTTCCATGCGGTCAAAGAATTAGTTACGGCTGGCAACGGCAAGATGGCCGCCGGTTTAGTGGGCTACCTGCCACCCCATCTGGCTTCCCGCAAGGTCAAGTCCATTTACTGGTGCAGCCATGCTAGAGGTACCCTGAGTGGGTCGTGTCCTTATGAATTGAGTCAATCTACTTATTTAATACCTACATTTACAGTATAATGGGCTCATCTCGGCTCCTAATTAATATTCATGGCAAGGGATGGATCACGAAATAGCTTTGCCGTTCTGTGGTCGTCATCAGTGGCTTTTGCGCGCATCTCAAGTGAGTATCATAGTTCTCTCACTGGTGCAGCATGCATATAACAAGAGGAAATCGACGTTTCCTATACGAAGAACCATTAGTCTTACCTCTAAGGGCAGATCAATTAATATATGGGCTCACATAGGGTCTCTAACAGTTATCCCTGGTGGCAAAAATTCTGCGAACAGTGGATACAGACAGACTCTGTCCCAACTCTGTTGCGAATAATACAAGTACGCTCTAATGCAATACTATATCGTAGATTCGAAGAAGAGCCGACTAGATTCGCCAGACGCGCAAGCTACTTTCGGATGATCCCCGCAACTTATTGACGTAAATCTCTTGATTCTACGTTACATGCTCGCTTGAACGCGGCTCAAACAATATCTCTTACAGATTACTCAATTCTTAAAGCACTCACGTCCTCTATGCAATTACTCATAAGCAAAAGCTCTATGTAGCTCCAAAACAAGTATAAATTTACTGGCTTACATTAACTATCTTAATGGCTCTCAAATACAGCCCTGTAGAATATACCATAATAAACATTTATTCAACATTTCCATGACACTGAAAAGTTCTCTTTACCTCGATATTTTACGTTGCTTTCTTACTGTTTACAATAACGCAGTCTTCTTACGCTAGACATGACACACTTTGCACGTACTATAGGCCTGACTTGCCCATTATTTATTCATTATTGTTACCGACCCCAGATTATTATTATTATTATTATTATTATTATTTAACGTTACCGTTATTTTCATCAATGGCAGTAAACAAATCATCCTCCAAGCCATATTTTACCAAAATACGAGGGATGTGATCTCGTACATAAATGACTGTTAATTCTTAAACTTAGAGTGATGCTTCGTTGTATGGTGAGCTATTTAAATGATATCAACATATTAAATTTGTACTCACTTTCATTTTTGCTGGGTTGGTCCAGCATGCCAGCGTCTTGCCTGCCATGACTCATTATTAGAATGAGTTGAAATTTAAACTGCATACTTAGAATAGTAACACTAAGTTACATACCGAATTTGAAAACAATTGGATGAAATGTAATTTATTTTTTTCTAATTATATTATTAAAATATACCGTGTAATCAAAATGCGCATTAGAAATTGTGTGAAACGCTTCATATTTTCATTACATATACATAAAACCATTCTTAATATTATAACATTGAGACATTTCAGGAAAATGATACATATAAGCTGTCAGATTAATTTTTTCTTGATGTGCCATCACTTTTTATGAATTTGGATAATTTTTCATAGTTTTTTACTTTTTGGTGTGTAATTTACAAAGTGACTGGAGATATCGCAATGTTATCTTACAACACATTTGTTTCTGAATATCCAGTATTTTTTTAAGTAAAATTGGTGAATATCTCATGCACATGGAGCATTTTGATTACCTAAAAAGGTTGTTTGGAGATAAAAGCATTTTTATAAAACAGCATGCTATATTAACCAGTTTGGCTCACCCAATGAAACATTTTTGGAAATAATCTGAATAATACAATGTTTTGTTGTAGAGATAAAGAGCATAGAGACCTTTCGTTTGAGTTAACCTACGACCTTCTAGGATTTCTAGTTTTAAAGTATAGCCTACTTTCTATGATTTGCCTTCCATCTTCTTTTTACGCAGACGATATTTCAAAATGTAGCTGAGCCTTTAAAAATGGCAGTGCATGAAAATGTGTTTAATGAAATGATCCACAGGGGTCCATAAGATATATATATGGGAAAAACAAAATACAGTTATTTTGTCATTTTTGCCTAAAAACTCAGCCCTAGTGTCCCTTAAGCCATCATGATATTATTCTCACGACACATTGTAAACATTTTACACATGGTAATTATATTTTTCACTATTGGCATCTTCACTTTGACACAATACACATTCTTTTATCCTATAAACATAAACACTTGTAAAAATCACTGTAATATAATTTTATACACAATTCTCGCACTATCTCCACACATGGATCCTGGATTGGATTCCCCCCTATCGCCTGACCTCAGAGATGCGATGCAGCCAACTCCTGACAACCGCTGGTCTCCTTGAAAGTCTATCTTGCGTGTGTGTGTGTGTTTTCGACTCCTGTCACCTACAGTTTATCTCTCCTCTACTGCAACTTGTTCAATCCTAGGTTGCGACTACTTGTGACGCCTCCCAGGCTCCCGTAACTGTAGTGATCATTATGATAATATGTTATTTTACCCATGATAACACTTCCTGATTATGTTCATTGTCTGTAGCATCATCCTAACTTATCTCTACGCTGTACTGAATCTATACTCGCGTATGCTATTGCTGTAGACTAATTCTTATACGATGCATAAATATTACTGTTATGAAGCTGCCTGATGCGCTCTTCATTGTTCACCGCTAGCACATTTGAGCGTCGATACTTTATAAATTCGCGCACTTTCTTGCGAGATCCGGCAGCGTGTTAGCTCACGTGTTAAGTCAAGACGAACTGACCTCCCTGCTAAGCTTCTCCTATATAAAGCTTCCTTGTGAAAAATAGTTCACTGGATGTCCAGGACCGACTCCCTTCTTGATATAATACATTTCCAGACAAAGTGAAGTATGATCCTTGTTTGTCTATGCGTGGAAGTCCCAAAATCACTCGCGTGCAAGCAATCGCTTCGGCCAATTAATTATAATTAATTGCTTTCTTCCACGGCGTCATGACGCTACTCCGGTAATTCAACTCGGCTCATCTACAAATTCTTACTCCGTAGCGGATGAGGTCTGTGCAGAGGTTCCTTTATATATGCAGGCTTTAATTTAGGCGTGAGAACACTCCTAAATTATCTTTCCTAGAATACATGCATCTTTGTGTAAGTTTCATTTCAATTCATTGCCCCATTTGGCTGTAATCAATTAATTTCTGTGGGCGACTGCCCCCACTCTCTTGTTTCGCCTTGTCGAAAGGGGATTTTCTCGGTCGTTAATCATGCCCTTCAACTTCCAACCATGCCGAAAGTAGGACCTTGGCACCATGTCTTCTCCTCCCACATTCAACTCCGCTTTGTCAAAATGTCAAGCTAGCTCGCTTTCTTGCATTCTGGCCTCTAAAACCTACATAGGCTGGTATTTTCTGCAATAATCCGCCTTAAAAGCTATGATATTCCCGTTCTAGCCGTGAAATCCTGCTATTATAATTATATGCAGATATAACTCTATGTTCTTCGGGTTCACTGTGGCTGTTCCCCCTCAGAGATCAATGATTCGATTCTGTGCAGAATCATGGGCCTGGTCTTCTTATCAAAGACCCCAGTTCGATGCCAGTCAGCCGTGTCTAATTGGGCACACTACGTTATCCCTGTACCGAATAGGCTACTGTATAGTTACACAAACTACGTCAATCATCACAGAAACACCTGTTCTCAGACAAGTTCAACACAAACACAAGTACACGGGGATGATGGCCAATATATCCCAAATCTTTATAATAATTAACAACAATCTCAAAACTCTTGTCACGTGGCTCATGATCTCAAGATTAACGGTCACGTTAAACTACAAGCTTCCGCTTCAAAACTCTTGTTAATTAATTAGGTTTTCCAAGTCTATATCTACCACTTATTAATCTCGTTTCCAAACGAGGTCGGGGATGAGATGCGATAAAATTACACGTGGCTGATAGTTTCTACGGCGGGATGCCCTTCCTGACGCCAACCACACAAGAGGAGTTAATGAGAGATGAAATTATTTATTATTTACTTATCGTATGGCTTTTAGTGCCGGGAGTGTCCGAGGACATGTTCGGCTCGCCTGAGCCTGTAGCTACTTCCATCGGACACCCTAAAGGGTGAGCTACAAGTTCCGTTCAATTTCAAGTAGTTCCAACTTTTGCCACCAGATATCAATGATACCTAGTGGTGAACGTTGGAACTTTGATAGAGCGTTCTGACGAAATCTAACCTAACAATTTTGCTTTACACAAGTTTAGTCTGTGAAAGGATCTTTTACATGCCATAAATCTATGACATGGGAACGCCGGCTTTACTTCCCCTCCGAAGGAAGGCATACTGAAGGATTTTTAACGCTCTTAAAAAATCCGACGGCTTCGGCCGGGTTTGAACCCGCTATCTTGGGCACAGCAGTTCAGCATGCTACCGACTTCGCTACCGAAGCCGCCATAGTTCAAATGAATGAAGATGAATGAAAGTTCAAATCAAATAGTTCCAACTTTGGCTACGAGAAGTCACTGTCACCTGTCGGCGAACGTTGGAACTTGATAGAGCGTTTCTAAACAAAATAACCTACACATTTAGCTACACACTACCAATTGTAGTGGTAGGTTCTTTTACATACCATAAATCTATGACATGGGCCCGCCGACTTTACTTCCCCTCCGAAGGAAGGCATAATAAAGGATTTTAACGCTCATAAAAATCCGATGACTTTAGTCGGGTTTGAACCCGTGATCCTGGGCAAAGAATTTCACCATGCTACCGACTACTCCACCAAAGCCACTAAATGGGTTTTCCACGTGATAGACTAAATAGCTTTAGCTACAGAACTTACACGAGGCAATCAACATACTCGGCGAATTGGCCCAGAAAAATGAAATAACGATAAACGAGGACAAGACAGAGATGATGGATGATCTTCGGGAATGGCAGTAGACCAGCAGAATTGGACAACGTGCTATGCAACGGCAAGGAACTGAGGATAGTAAACAATATTTCAAATACCTTGGCCCCACGTTTCAAGTTACAGGACGAAACTTCAGACTAAACACACAAAAGAAATATGGTGTTGTCGTCGTTGTTGTTGTTGATTGTTTAGGGGCTCTACAGCATGGTGGTCATGTAGTGCCGTGCACTTGGGTGTGTGTAGAATTTTTTTGATAACCTGTGTCACTGTGATGTCTGTACTAGTGTGAGTATTTGTAATTGACGTTGGATTTGGGTAAGAAGCGGCCGTGACCTGAAGTTAGATACAAGCTCAGCATTTTCCTCGAGTAGAAATAATAGGGAAATCGCGGAAATCCACTTCCAGGAAGGCTAAGATAGGAATCTATCCCGCCTCTTCTCAGTTTTTCCTCACGAGGCTGAGTGTATCCCATTCCAGCCCTCAGATAAGAATTACATATTTTGACAGAGCCGAGGATCACAGCCTAGAACGCTAGCCACTACACCAGGATGTGCGATACATGATCAGGAATCGTGAACGGCTGACTCCCCTCCACTCTTCAACAAGATGCTGCACTCTTGCCGCTGTCCAAGTTTCATAAATACTCCTTCAACGTCGGGTATGACTCTTGGTATTAAAATAGAAGGAATTCACAGAGTTGTTCAATAACTGTCTTTGTTAATTAGATTTAGGGGCATAGGATATCTTAGTCATCAGACCCGTGCACTTGCGTGTGTATCATCTGTTGACTGTACTAGTGTGTGTGGCTATTATAATTATTATGGTCGGGAATAGGATAGGCGCCGTCATTTCCTGGAGGGAGTATGTAAAACCCGAATAAAACACTCAGAATACCCGGGATTTGAACCAAATGAGCAGTGTAGCTGTGCGTGTTAAATCGCTCACCACAACCACGATAGGGAGTTGCAGCAAGTCCGGAGCTCAAAGGACCGCATCCTGGAACTGAGTGTGGTATTCCCCGTGTTTTACCACACTCTATCCTGGCAAATGCTGGGATAGTATGTTATTATTTCTAGTCCTATGTCCACCTCGGGGTGTAGTGGTTAGCATTCATTTATGGCTGTCACCCCAGAGGTCCGAGTTTGATTCCCGACTCTGCGAAGCAATTGAATTCTGGTCTGAAGACTGGAATGGGCTACACTTAACCTCATGAAGCAGAACTCTTCAGCCACTCTGGTAGTGATTTATCTTAGTTTCCCCATTTCTACTCCACGCAAATGATGGGAAAGTTCCTAACTTTAGAACACGACCATCTCCTTCCCAATTCTAGCGTCAATTATGAGTATACAAACGCCTATATGCAGTATATCACAATAACACTGGTTATAAGAGATATCATTCTACACGTGCGCGAGTACACGGGGCTGAAAAAGACCAAGATATCCAAGCCCTTAAATGAAGCAATAGCAACAACTACCTCAAGTCCTGGTTGACCTACCCAATCCTCTACCCTAATAATTACAGGTACACACACTGCAACAATCATCACAGACACAAATGTTATCAGACATTTTGAACACACACCCAAGTCTTCGGGGTTGATGACCAAGCTGTACCAATGCATATAAAGAGGAATTTACAACAACAACAACAACAACAACAACAACAACAAAAAGGACCCTAGCCTTCTTTTACCAGCCTCAATTGTCAGCTTGATAAACTGAAACACGAGTTCACGACACGAGGAAAGAGTTACTGAAAGCACATGAATGATGTAGAGGAATAGCAATTATAGATTCAGATCGCTGTCTCTTCACCCCACTTCGGGTTTCGTTAGAGGAGAGTATTTTATTAATGCGTATAGTGAATTTATGATGTTGCTGTACGGGCAGACCAGAGGTCATAGAAGCACGAGTGGAGCGTACAAACGGCACATTAAGTTTGAGATGTTGGCTACTAGAGACATTCTACTTCATGGTCCTGCCACTGTCCCATTAGCATGTTCTTCCAAGCGTTCCGTCGTCATGTCAGTCACAAACTAACCACGCTCAAAGCTAACATTCAAAAGCCTGATGTTATCAAAGCGCCCTTCCATTAGACGTAAATGTGAGCATTATTGCCTACCTCACAGGTGCACACCATCTCCTATAAGCGAAATACTGTAGCACCAGATGTACAGCAGTACCAAGCAAATTAGACATTACAGCCCACCCGTCAGCTCGATGACGCAACTTAGCTACGTAGCTCGGTTTCGGACACTCCGAGTACCATTCCACATGGCTCATTCAGCAATGAAATATGGCAAATAAAGGGCATTGCTTTATCCTTAACTAAAGTGTCATATCCAGTGTTGCCAATTTGGTGTTTTTAGCACCGGATCTGGTGTTTCTGATGTTCGTCTGGTGCCAGAAATGTTCTAATAGCGCCAAAATACTGGTGTTATTTCAATAAAACCAGTGCCAAATCTGGTGCTTAACGGATTTTTGCATGAAATTGTCTCCTATGACAAATAAGTAAATCCTGTAAAGCCATGAAATAGTTTTAATAAAGTTAATCAATTAAGATAGGCGATGTTCAGCCTTACACGTGTCAAGATGAACACTCCAAAAGGGGAAGTCCCTGAAATTCTTATTCGCGTGCATACGTGCTAAGAAAGCGCAACATGCAGGGCTCAGTGCAAGTGCTCTTGTTCAAAGATTCGACCTATCATCTATTTTCTTCCCAGCTCCCAGGGGATTTCCCAGTTTCATGCGAAGGCAGTTTATGTACTTTCGCTCCCTCACTCTAATGCAGAAGTAGGGAGAGTGTTTAGCCAAGTTTAATTGGTGAAAACAAAGCAAATAAATCGAATGAAAGTTCAAAAATTGCATTCCATTCTGTGTGTGTGATTTGGACTAAAAACAGAGGGAAAATGCCATCACGACTACGAACTTCCGAAGGATATAATAGTGGCCAAAATTGGAAGTATGCAGAGCTACGCCAGTACTACACCTTCCTGCTCTAAAAATGTAATAGCGGTAGCAGGCTCCACAAGTGAAGAAGACGATTTCTAATGAAAGAAATATAAGTAAAAAGCCGTTTATATATTTATAATTTTTGGTGTTTCTCTAGTGTTTTGAATCATAGAGTCCAGCTGATGCTTTTCTGGTGTTTTAAAACATATGGTTTAGTTCTCTCCATTTCAAGATTTGGCAACACTGGTCATTTCCCCTCCAGGGACGTAGGTGATCTGAATTAGAGCCCTTGGCTTCGTCAATGGATCACTAATCAGGCGTCCCGAGCCGGAGTTTGCGAGTGGTAGGGTGTCCAGTTCCTTTCCACTCCTTCTACCATGGCATACGGCAGGTTCCCATTTCGCATCACGAGGCAGGGAGCCCCCGTATCAGATCATACCAAGACTTTTAAATTCTTGGCAGAGCCGGGCATCGAACCCGTAACATCGGGGTTGACAACCAACAATTCTAGCCACTGCGCCGCGAGGTTTATTTGAGGTAATATACACTGGTGTATAACATTCAGTTACGTAATTAATATAAATCTCATATTAAACGTGTCGATGTATGTTCATGTCTAATATAAACTTCGTTGAAAGATAGATTTATCTCCTAAAAGCTTCCAAGTTGTTTCATCTAGTGGTCACGATATTGACGTTGCACCCAGAGGCTCATGGCTCGATTGCCGCATGCTCTATGTTTTTTACCTGCATTTTATTGCCTCTATTATTATTAATAGTACGGCATACAGTAACATTAGATATCACAAAACAACAGCATATTAACAACATATTTTCAAATTAATGTCCAGCAGTTCATCTGCTAGGTCTTGATCACCACTACTAAGAAATTCTTGACAGAGTTTATCACTAGCTTCAGATCTTCCCGATATATACTCCTTACGATATCCACTTGGATTGTGATTTTTGGCAACTGGTATAACTGCGCCAACAAAGCGATCGTAGTTTTCGCAGATAGGAGGGAAGAAACGAACATGTTTGTCCAAAGTGTTTACAAATCCTTTCCAGTCAGCCTTCTTTAAGTTCCAACGTGGGTGAAGGTAGGATTTCACCGGAGGAATTTGGAGTCCAACGTCAAGTAACACAGGGCGATGCTGGCAGTGATGGAAATCTGGAAGCACCAATAACAACAAGAGATAATAAATATCCCATGATCCTCTTCAGCCAGAGTGTGTAGCTATAAACAAGGTCGTAATAGTTCTCAAAGAAGTAAACCTACAAATATGAAAAGAAGGAATAAGCAAAACATAATATTTTTGTGTGAGCTAGACAATTGCCTAATAGATTACCAGAGGCCTTGATAAGCTCGCTCTTTCCTAGGTTATAAAACTGTCCTCCTTGTTGCAGGATTTTGCAACAGGAGGTGCTTTTCCTCCTCATGGTTGCACTATTATGATAAAGACAGGGATAGTAGGCACGGCCCCCTGATAGCACTGAAAGTGCACGATATTGGCTTTCACTTGAGTATTTACTGCTAGATTCCTATAATAGAAGGCCTTGGCTTCCACATACGTATTTACTGCTAGATTTCTATTATACAAGTGGCCTTGGTTTTCACGAGAATATTTAGTGCTAGATTGCTATAACAGGAGGTTTTACCTTTCACGAGAGTATGTATTGCTAGATTCCTATAATAGGAGGCCTGGGCTCTCACTTGACTTTCCTATAATAGGAGGCCTTGGCTCTAACTTGAGATTCCTATAATAGGAGGCCTTGGATCTATCTTGACTTTCCTATAATTGGAGGCCTTGGCTTTCACTTGACATTCCTATAATAGGAGGCCTTGGCTTTCACTTGGATTCCTATAATAGGAGGCCTTGGCTTTCACTTGCATTCCTATAATAGGACGCCTTGGCTTTCACTTGCTATTCCTATAATAGGAGGCCTTGGCAGTCACTTGAGCATTTACTGCTTGATTCCTATAATAGGAGGCCTTGGCTTTCACTTGCATCCCTATAATAGGACGCCTTGGCTTTCACTTGCCATTCCTATAATAGGACGCCTTGGCTTTCACTTGCCATTCCTATAATAGGAGGCCTTGGCTTTCACTTGCCATTCCTATAATAGGATGCCTTGGTTTCACTTGCCATTCCTATAATAGGAGGCCTTGGCTCTCACTTGCATTCCTATAATAGGAGGCCTTGGCTTTCACTAGCCATTGCTATAATAGGAGGCCTTGGCTTTCACTTGCCATTCCTATAATAGGAGGCCTTGGCTTTCACTTGCCATTCCTATAATAGGAGGCCTTGGCTTTCACTTGCATTCCTATAATAGGAGGCCTTGGCTTTCACTTGCATTCCTATAATAGGAGGCCTTGACTTTCACTAGCCATTCCTATAATAGGAGGCCTTGGCTTTCACTTGCATTCCTATAATAGGACGCCTTGGTTTTCACTTGCCATTCCTATAATAGGAGGCCTTGGCAGTCACTTGAGCATTTACTGCTTGATTCCTATAATAGGAGGCCTTGGCTTTCACTTGCATCCCTATAATAGGACGCCTTGGCTTTCACTTGCCATTCCTATAATAGGACGCCTTGGCTTTCACTTGCCTTTCCTATAATAGGAGGCCTTGTCTTTCACTTGGCATTCCTATATTAGGATGCCTTGGTTTCACTTGCCATTCCTATAATAGGAGGCCTTGGCTCTCACTTGCATTCCTATAATAGGAGGCCTTGGCTTTCACTAGCCATTGCTATAATAGGAGGCCTTGGCTTTCACTTGCCATACCTATAATAGGAGGCCTTGGCTTTCACTTGCCATTCCTATAATAGGAGGCCTTGGCTTTCACTTGCATTCCTATAATGGGAGGCCTTGGCTTTCACTTGCAGTCCTATAATAGGAGGCCTTGACTTTCACTAGCCATTCCTATAATAGGAGGCCTTGGCTCTAACTTGAGATTCCTAAAATAGGAGGCCTTGGCTTTCACTTGCATTCCTATAATAGGAGGCCTTGGCATTCACTAGCCATTCCTATAATAGGAGGCCTTGGCTCTAACTTGAGATTCCTATAATAGGAGGCCTTGGCTTTCACTAGCAATTCCTATAATAGGAGGCCTTGGCTTTCACTAGCCATTCCTATAATAGGAGGCCTTGGCTTTCACTTGCATTCCTATAATATGAGGCCTTGGCTTTCACTTGAGCATTTACTGCTTGATTCCTATAATAGGAGGCCTTAGCTTTCACTAGCCATTCCTATAATAGGAGGCCTTGGCTTTCACTAGCCATTCCTATAATAGGAGGCCTTGGCTCTAACTTGAGATTCCTATAATAGGAGGCCTTCGCTTTCACTAGCCATTCCTATAATAGGAGCCCCTGGATTTCACTTGAGATTCCTATAATAGGAGGTCTTGGCTTTCACTAGCCATTCCTATAATAGGAGGCCTTGGCTCTAACTTGAGATTCCTATAATAGGAGGCCTTGGCTTTCACTAGCCATTCCTGTAATAGGAGGCCTTGGCTCTAACTTGAGATTCCTATAATAGGAGGCCTTGGCTTTCACTAGCCAATCCTATAATAGGAGGCCTTGGCTCTAACTTGAGATTCCTATAATAGGAGGCCTTGGCTTTCACTATCCATTGCTATAATAGGAGGCCTTGGCTTTCACTAGCCATTCCTATAATAGGAGCCCTTGGATTTCACTTGAGATTCCTATAATAGGAGGCCTTGGCTCCAACTTGAGATTCCTATAATAGGAGGCCTTGGCTTTCACTAGCAATTCCCATAATAGGAGGCCTTGGATTTCACTAGCCATTCCTATAATAGGAGGCCTTGGCTTTCACTTGCAGTCCTATAATAGGAGGCCTTGACTTTCACTAGCCATTCCTATAATAGGAGGCCTTGGCTCTAACTTGAGATTCCTAAAATAGGAGGCCTTGGCTTTCACTTGCATTCCTATAATAGGAGGCCTTGGCATTCACTAGCCATTCCTATAATAGGAGGCCTTGGCTCTAACTTGAGATTCCTATAATAGGAGGCCTTGGCTTTCACTAGCAATTCCTATAATAGGAGGCCTTGGCTTTCACTAGCCATTCCTATAATAGGAGGCCTTGGCTTTCACTTGCATTCCTATAATATGAGGCCTTGGCTTTCACTTGAGCATTTACTGCTTGATTCCTATAATAGGAGGCCTTAGCTTTCACTAGCCATTCCTATAATAGGAGGCCTTGGCTTTCACTAGCCATTCCTATAATAGGAGGCCTTGGCTCTAACTTGAGATTCCTATAATAGGAGGGCTTCGCTTTCACTAGCCATTCCTATAATAGGAGCCCTTGGATTTCACTTGAGATTCCTATAATAGGAGGTCTTGGCTTTCACTAGCCATTTCTATAATAGGAGGCCTTGGCTCTAACTTGAGATTCCTATAATAGGAGGCCTTGGCTTTCACTAGCCATTCCTGTAATAGGAGGCCTTGGCTCTAACTTGAGATTCCTATAATAGGAGGCCTTGGCTTTCACTAGCCAATCCTATAATAGGAGGCCTTGGCTCTAACTTGAGATTCCTATAATAGGAGGCCTTGGCTTTCACTATCCATTGCTATAATAGGAGGCCTTGGCTTTCACTAGCCATTCCTATAATAGGAGCCCTTGGATTTCACTTGAGATTCCTATAATAGGAGGCCTTGGCTCCAACTTGAGATTCCTATAATAGGAGGCCTTGGCTTTCACTAGCAATTCCCATAATAGGAGGCCTTGGATTTCACTAGCCATTCCTATAATAGGAGGCCTTGGCTTTCACTTGCATTCCTATAATAGGAGGCCTTGGCTTTCACTAGCCATTCCTATAATAGGAGGCCTTGGCTCTAACTTGAGATTCCTATAATATGAGGCCTTGGCTTTCACTTGCATTCCTTTAATAGGAGGCCTTGGCTTTCACTTGCATTCCTATAATATGAGGCCTTGGCTTTCACTTGAGCATTTACTGCTTTATTCCTATAATAGGAGGCCTTAGCTTTCACTAGCCATTCCTATGATAGCAGGCCTTGGCTATCACTTGCCATTCCTATAATAGGAGGCCTTGGCTTTCACTTGCCATTCCTATAATAGGAGGCCTTGGCTTTCACTAGCCATTCCTATAATAGGAGGCCTTGGCTCTAACTTGAGATTCCTATAATAGGAGGCCTTGGCTTTCCCTTGCATTCCTATAATAGGAGGCCTTGGCTTTAACTTGACATTCCTATAATAGGAGGCCTTGGCTTTAACTTGAGATTCCTATTATAGGAGGCCTTGGCTTTAACTTGACATTTCTATAATAGGAGCCCTTTTCTTTAACTTGACATTCCTATAATAGGAGCCCTTGTCTTTAACTTGACATTCCTATAATAAGAGCCCTTGTCTTTAACTTGACATTCCTATAATAGGAGCCCTTGTCTTTAACTTGACATTCCTATAATAGGAGGCCTTGGCTTTCACTTGGCATTCCTATAACAGGAGCCCTTGGATTTCACTTGAGATTCCTATAATAGGAGCCCTTGTCTTTAACTTGACATTCCTATAATAGGAGGCCTTGGCTTTCACTTGGATTCCTACAATAGGAGGCATTGGCTCTCACTTGGATTCCTACAATAGGAGGCAATGGCTTTCACTTGAGTATTTACTGCTAGATTCCTATAATAGGGTTCCTTGGCTTTCACATGAGTAGTTACAGCTCGATTCCTATTATACATGTAGCCTTGGTTTTCACGTGCGTATTTACTTCTAGATTCCTATAATAAGAGACCTTGGCTTCCACGGGAGTATTTACGGCTATATTCCTATAATAGGAACCCTTGGTTTTCACGTGAATATTTAGTGATAGATTCCTAAAATAGGAGGCTCTAGCTTTCACGTGAGTATTTATTGCTAGGATTCTATTTTAGGAACCTTTGGCTTTCACTTGGGATTCGTATAATAGAAGGCCTTGGCTTTCATATGGATATTTACTGCTAGATTATTATGATAGTAGCCCTTGGTTTTCACGTGCGTATTTTGTGCTAGATGTATATAGGAGGAGGCCTTGACTTTGACTTGAGTATTTACTGCTAGATTCCTATAATAGGAGGCCTTGGTTCTCACGTGAGTATTTACTGCTGGATTACTTATTGGAGGCCTTGTCTAAGCGAATCTAGAAGGTGCATCTTGATTTAGCAGGTTACGTGGTTACAAACATCAGATAGCAGGTGGTTGAGGATTCACACGGCAATTAAACACACAATAGAAGAAAGTAAACAAATATTGTTGAACATTGGTAACTCCAATATTTGTTAAGAGTGCAGTTTTTAAAAGTGTATACTGCATGCTCTTAGATCAAGTTCAATATAGATTGTTTCTCTTCACGGTGGGTAAGTGGTTATCGTGTCGGACTACCAACCCCAAGCTTGCAGGTTCGGCCCTGTCAATGGTAAGTGATTTTTGAAATGCGACAAAAATCACGATACGAATGTCATATGTTGTTGGCATGTTTATTTATTTATTCGTATCAGAAGCAATACATCAAGTAAAATTAGCATAGATAACTTTTTTTTAAATAAAAACACACTAGAGGTACTTTCAAAATAACAATTAAATTACATCGCACCAAAATTTGGCAAGATCTCGTCCATTTGGTGTGGCCTGAACTACATCCTGCATAGTGCAAATGAGAGGGCAGGAGTTGCAATGGAGAAGGTGCGCCATGGTTTGTTCTTCTCCGCAGGCGCAAAAGGTTGACTCATCGGAAAGGCCCCAGTTCTTCATATTGGTCTTAGATCGACCGACCCCAGACCGCAGCCTGTTCAGACTCTTCCATGTAGGCCACGACTCTTCATAACCGGCAGGGAGAGTTTCAGATGGAACCATCCATCCGTTGAGATTATTGTTTCTGGATCTCCAGGAAGTTAGCCTTGATGATTGAGGTGAATCCGACAGGCACTCAGTAGAGTGTAGGAAACTTCGCCTAGATTTCAATCGTTGTTGAGCAGGTTGATAATTATGTAGAGGATGTGTTGGGAAACTTCTACTTTAGATTTTTCATGTTTGGCAGCTACTTCACGTCTAATATCTGGGGGAGCAATGCCAGCCAAGCAATATAACTTGTCACAAGGTGTAGATCTTAGGCAACCAGTTATAAGCCGACAAGTTTCATTTAAAGCAATATCTACCTGTTTGGCATGACATGATCTATACCAAACAGGGCATGCATATTCTGCTGCAGAGTAGCTCAGTGCTAAAGCAGTAGTTCTCATTGTTTGAGCTTTCATTCCCCAGTTGGTACCACATAACTTGCGAAGAATGGAATTTCGCGTAGATACTTTGTGCTTCGTGTTACCACAATGTTGTTCATACGTGAGTGCACGATCCAGAGTTACCCCTAGATATTTAGGTGTAGAGCAATGATCCAAAAGAGCACCCTCCCAGAAAATCTTCAGTTTTCTTCTTGCCTGCATATTCTTTAAGTGAAAAGCGCAAACTTGCGTCTTTGAGGTGTTAGGCTTTATATGGTTTTCTCTGTAGTATGGACTCAGTTCATCTAAGGCTGCCATTAATCTCCGTTCAACACTCTCAAACTGATCACCCTGGGTGAGAATAGCTCGATCATCTGCATAGATGAAGCTTTTAGTTCCTTCTGGCAAGGGTTGATCATTCGTGTAAATATTAAATAATATTGGAGACAAAACACTACCTTGAGGTAGGCCATTCCGGAGATTCTTCCAACAACTATGTCGCCCTTGGAAATCTACAAAGAATCTTCGATTTTCAAGAAGACATCGAAGAAATTCAGTCAGCTTGTTGTTGGCATGTTAAAGAACCCATTTGAATTCAGTAGGCCATGTTCATAATGGCAAAATTAATCTCGGGATTTTCCGCCAACACAAAAGTTCCTCCATTCTCTACTAGAAAGCGCTCTAGTGTCAAGGAACTTAGATATCTAACCTCCTTGACTTTCTTAGCGCTCCAAGGGACAACAAAATATTCGACATGCAAGCTACCCTCTGGGCGTCAAATAACAAAGCTTGCACCTGGCACCCGAGTCCATACGATATTATTATTATTATTATTATTTTCGGTTTATACAGTACATATAACACATTTCTGGTGTATTACAACGTAACTATACGGGCTTCAGTGAACCAAAGTATAGCTAAGGAAACAGCAACTTCTAAGCTGGAATTTCTCTACCCATGAACTTCCGAACGATTCTGGTTGTTGATAGAACTACTACCTTTTGCATTAGTTTGTACAGCCGAGTATCCAGATCTAGTTCTTTAAGGCCTTGGAGCAAGGTACTTGGGATGACGCCCGTACTCGATACAATGATAGGTATGGTCTTGACTCGCTCTACATGCCATTGTCTTTTGTTAGGGTCGACCAACTCGCTGTATTTGCTGATCTTTTCAATGTGTTTTGACTGGAGATTCTTGTTGTTAGGATTCGCAACATCAATCAATGTAGTTTGCTTGGTTTTCTTGTTTACAGCCATCAGGTCCGGCCTGTTGTGTGATACCGATTGATCAGTCAAAATAGTTCGGTCCCAATACAGCTTGTATTCATTGTTTTCAAGAACACACTCTGGCTGATATTGGTGGTACGGAACTTTCTTCCTTTCAGAAGCTGAAACTTATCAGCCAACTCCTGATGCAAGATTTTAGCAACCGCATCATACCTTTGTTTGTGCTCCGTTGCCAGGAAATATCTACAAAATATCTACATGCACATGTAATATGCTGTATTGTTTCTGACTGTTGATATCCGTAGCGGCACTTATCATCTGGTACAGCGGGATCTTTTACAATGAACTTGTGGTAGTTCCTTGTAGGGATGACTTGGTCTTGAATTGCTAGCATAAAACTTTCAGTTTCTGGAAAGATCTGTCCTGAAGTGAGCCAGTAGTTTGCCGCAGTTATATCAACATTTGCTTGACTCACCTCATTCGGATATCTTCCGTGCAAAGGTTTTGCTTTCCATGCTTCCGTCTTTTGAAAGTCAGTATGTAGGCGGTGTTGAATCTCTTGCTGCCACAAGACCAGTGGCGTTGATCTGTCCGCCTCACGGATGGCTCTGTGAAGTATCGATGACTCCCTAAGGCTGACTATCTGTCGTTTCATCTCATTATCAATGTCAACGAACCCACGTCCAACTAGGCTTCTGGGTAGAGCCAATCGCTCTTTTGAAGATCATGGGTGGTGTTTCCTTCCTTTTGTGAGCATCGTTCTCATTTTTCGCTCAAGTCCTTCAATGTCCGTTTTCCACCATTTGATTATGCCAAAGGAGTAGCTCAGTACAGGTACAGCATAGGCTACGTGTTAACAGCTTTCACTAGGTATTCGCTGTTCAAATGCGTTTTTATGATTTGTTTTAATCTTTTGACAAATTCACAGGACAGATCTTTCTTTATTGACACATGGTCAATATGCTTAGCTTGTTTTACTCCTAAGTATTTGTAGGTGTCTTCTGCCAACATAGCATTAATATTGCGCCCGTTGACGCATGTTTGCACAGCTATAAAGACCAAGATCCATGCTGAAGAGTAACTGAACGTACCCTGCGAGCGGCGGGAAGAAGCTGAAGAAATATCGCCTATGATAACATTTTTATGCTTTTCAGACATTCCATAAATAAACAATAATTTAATCAACGTAATTCTGCTTATTTAAAATACGGCATACTTCGCAGATCAGCGAGACCGTCAATTGACGCGGTTAACTCATGTCTTGGATGAACGCCATGCTTTATGAAGCCAGTACCTACTTGTCGTTTGTTGAAGCAACATCTATGTGCATGTTGAAGCACGAGTAAGGACACGTTCCGTGAACGGAACCCATGTGCTATGGAAAAATCCGAGTGTATTATTCGAATGGACAGCCATCAGCGCATAATCTTGTAATTAAGTGATTGGAGACATTTATTAATATTTCATCAGTGAAATATTTTTTTATCCACAACGTGAAACTATGGAGGCGTGTTACGCAAACTTTACGACCGCATGGTCAAACCTAAGTGCATCATAAACTGTGAAACTGATAAACTTTGACAATCTAGAAGTATATTTTATGTTTTGCCGGATGGGCAGTTATTTTGGGTTATAATTGTTGTGTAAATAACTAGAAAAAGTTGCGAGTGAGAATCGCACAAGCGATAATTTAACGCCAGTGGCGGAGTGAAAAAATGGGCAATTTAAAACCGCACCTTAGAGTCTGTGAGTGCAAGTTTACTTAAAAATGTGCAATTGTATAACCAACGGCTACATTATGGAGCTACTAAATCATCTATCTTTGGAATATAACCCCAACCACGCAATGGAAATGGATTACTAAGTCATGCGTGGGGAATTGATGACGGAAGATGCCCGATACGATGATGAGTTGTTTTAAGACCATAGAGGAGACCGCTTATAACACCTCATGGCGGGTCTCGAACGAGGGTCGCTGCAATCTGTAAGTCAGATCATGTATCAGCAGCGTAATTGTAATGAGTTGGAAACAGTAGATTAATTTTAGTATGGTTTCATTTATAGTGCACAACGCAGGTAGCTAAGATAAGACCACGTGAGGAAAGTTACAGTTTCGTTACCTTCTTTCAATTATATAAAGCTCAAATACCACTCATTCATTCATCACGAAATCTCAGAAACCACCGAACGGATTGGAATGAAATTTGGTATGCAGCTACCTCAAGGGCCGCAATCGCCCACTAAGAAAGGTTTTTTGGATATTCCGGTTCTAAAGGGGTGTTAAGGGGGTAGACCTGCATATCCCGATTGGTTTCATTGGGGATGTGATACTCGGCACATAACCTCATCATTAAAAATAAGAAGACACGTGTCTGAGGGTTTTTCGATGTGGTGTATATTATGAGGTGAAAGGGGTGAAAAGTGGGGATTGAAGGATTCCTAACGGAGCGTGCATCTCTTAAACGACATAGGCGAGGAGTTTGAAACTCAGCGTAAAAAAACAGCATAAAAATAAGTAAATAGGTGTTTGACGTTTTTTTTTTTTCATAAATCCAATTTAAGGGGCCCATGGGGAGGGGTGAATTTCTGGGGGGAGAAAACAGGTAAT
Source organism: Meconema thalassinum (assembly GCA_946902985.2). Taxonomy (NCBI): domain Eukaryota; kingdom Metazoa; phylum Arthropoda; class Insecta; order Orthoptera; family Tettigoniidae; genus Meconema; species Meconema thalassinum. The sequence continues at coordinate 304,958,061 of OX336391.1, forward strand.
ATGTCTGGGTGGAAAATTATACATGGCCTATGTTGTAGACAATAACACATTATATCTTTTTTGTCTCTTGCTATTTCATCATACGACGAATACTTAGGGAGTTATTAATGATTTTGAACTTTTTGGCCGGAATTTTCTAAGTCCCAGGAATGACATAAAAATTGATTCGAATGAAATTTAAAAAAACGTTTTTTTAATACTTTTATTATATTTTTCACGTCTTTTAGGGTCCGAAACCAACATGATATGTTGATGTATTTTTTTCGTCCCATGCATTTTTGGTTTCAGGTGATAGAATTATTTTCCACTAGGACCCATGCTTATCTATCTATATAACTAATGTTATACGGGATTCCAAATGTTATTGCAGGCGAAGCCGCTGGTAACAGCTAGTAAATTTATAAACGCCAGGAAGGCAGTATTTTTCAATGTCCATTTCGTATCATTTCAGAACAGTTATTGTCAACTTTTATTTTGTCAAGCCAATGACAAAGAAACTAGTTTTGGCAGATGTTAAAACAAGTCCAAGGTTACAATGTGTACAAGCCAAACCACTACACAGCACACTAGATCTTAGGCAGTGTGTTATTTATTTAGAAGGCTGTGAAATTCCTAGTATTATATAATCGGAATTCAGAGTTCCGTTATTCACATTTGTTTGGCCAGAACAATACTTTAAAACAGGTTTATTTCTTTACGAGAAGCCAGACAGGCAATGAAAGAAACAGTATTTTGTAACCAGAGAACATAGGTTCGACCTCATTCAGGGAAGAGGCAATTTAATAAATGCACAATCTCACACTTAAGCTTGTATCAGAAGCCTTCGTGTTAATTCATAGCGTTGTTAGAATGTGTTTTCTACATACATAACCTTTATGACCAGTATTTAAAACGTGTATAATTCAGGGATCAACACCTATTGTAATTAACATTATTATTGTATTATTGAAGTGAGTCGTGATGGTGGATTAAGACCTCCGACATGTTATTGTGGTTATTCAGGTGGTAACGAACTACTGCAGTCGTACCAAACCGATGGTGTCAGGATTGACGAATCCGTAATTGTAACAGTGAGACACAGGGTGTCTAATAATAATGAAGCATTGGTGGAGACACAGGGTGTCTAATAATAATGAAGTATTGGTGGAGACACAGGGTGTCTATTAAACTATTTAGTTATTATGCATTAGTTGGATGCACACGTTACCTGAGTACACTGAACGCTATTTAAAGGTCCATAAATTGAACAACTATACTATGAGGAATAAATAATTGTGTGAAGCTTTAATAATCAAAGTTAGGATTTTGTGAAACTAAACAAATCTCATAATTCCCCCTGAACTTAAATAAAGAAAATAAATACTAAAAATAAAATATTTTTCTGGACCAAATGTTCGACACTTAGTTATTGTTAAGTTATTTTAGATACATGTTGATACAATTTTACATGAATAATCGACAACCAATTGGTGATGTGATAACTGTAGCTCACACATCAGATTGGTAGCAATATGAGTCGATGTAATTGTTTAATTATCATCGCATTTGCAGGCTTTCCTATTTTTCTAATTTTCTTAAAACTTTGAAACTATGACTATTTGTTACAAACAGTAACAAATCGAGTACGCAGGCAGTGCCAATTTCACAACCATAGGAGTGCTGAATTATTGTATGCATTTGTGTTGTATTAGCATAGCTCTTTTTTTATTCAGCAATGTTGCGCACATAGCTTCATTTTCGTTGTAATAAACGCGTCTCGTTTATTAATTAATGATATTTAGGACTAGCTAAACTCGTAAATTTAAAGATAAATGTTAGATATGGCACCATCATAGCATAGGACAAATTTTCCCCTTGCTATTACATGTAAATGTTTCTAGTATTTGTAAACAAGTAAATGTCTTGCTTTGCAGTAGATTCTTTTGATGTTTGATCCTCCCGTAGTCATTTTCGATGTAATTGCTTAGGGCTGATCTTACGTGCCATTCTCTTAGCTTGTTCGTTCTTATTCCATTTTTGTATTAGGACCATGAGAATAATTTAGATCTCGATTAGGATTTTTTAATATATTTTCTTTCAGGGCAGAATAGTATCGGAGTAGCCGTTTGCAACTCTCATGCTAGGCTAGGGATCTATTCTGAATAAAATTTATTCGTGATTTTAACATAAGACTGACGTCTCTTTTCTTGCTTAGTTTTATTATCGATGCATTCCTCTGAGCTGGTTAAGAATCGAACCTCACCAATTCCCGATACCCCCGAGTGCAGACTTTTGTGCAACACCAGCCTATGAATGTGTCGTCCCCTATACGTGTGTGTTAACTGGAAGAGGGTCTCGGAAGGGTCATTTGAAACTGGTGGCTCCCCGAAACCTTCGGCCATCGGGCAAAATATGCTGTCCATCTTCCATCTTCCAGCTCATACCCGGACTTCTGTACTTTTCCTCTCACCACCTTTAGTGTCCGACACTTGTCCAAACCAAATCCCATGTGTATGTCTCGTGAGAATGCTTCAACTATTCTCAACAAGTTTTCCAGATGCGACTCTGATTCGGCATAGAGTTAAAGGTCGTCCATGTATAGCAGATGATTTAGCCGAGTACCAACTCTCTTTCCAATCTTGATAGAAAAGCCGTAGTGAGTAGAGTTAAGCTGGGTAGATAAAGTATTCATTGCCAGGACAAACCATAAAGGGCCAAGGGAGTCTCCTTGAAAGATGCCTCTCCGAATCGATATCTCATCTGCTTGTATATCTCCGCGTGGCGTACTGAGACACAGTCTAGTTTGCCATGCTGACATAACCCTTTCCAAGAAATTAACAAATACCTTATTGATCCTATACAATCGCAGCACTGCTACTAGCCAGTCATGGGGCACAGAATCAAAGGCCTTCTTATAATCGATGTACGCCATATGAAGGTTTCAGTGATTTAAGTGTGCCATTGTTTCAAGAGATTAAATTATATTATATCATCACTACTTAATGAACTACCACCTGGATTGACGGACATTAACAGCAAACAACTAGCTATAAGTCGCATTAAAAATATTACTTAACTAAGCATTAACTTATAAAATAAATTTATTAATATAACTACCATAATGTAACTTTTTGTGTCTTTAATTATTTACATTAATATATTTATCATTATCACCATTATCATTATCATTACAAAAAAGTTGCATGCACTCTTGTATTGAAATATAATCTGTATATATGTTGTAAATAATAATTAATATGTCTCATAGATAATCTGTTCTGTCATCAGATTCGTGAGACATATCACAATAATGCAACATAAATAGTATTTAATAAATAAACTAAATTATTATTATTATTATTTAAGGTAGCAGGTAGGGACCTTCTTCGGAGGTAGCCCAGCCCAAGGATTGGCGCCCCTGCCTATGTGAGTCCCAGAGCATACTGGCCCGGTGTGTACCATCTGGTAAGGGTCCCAGCTCAGGGTTACGAGTGAAGACTTCAACGGAATCTACAGCGGAGAAGATGGACTTCGGAACGGTGGAGATTGCGGACGAGGCAGCCCAGTACTCAGGGAATTATGTGAGTGCACTAAGCATCAGCAGCGTCTGTTTCCCATGTTAGAGGCGGCTGCAAGGGCGTCTGTTCTCCATGTAAGGGGCGGCCTGAATACTTGCTGGTAGTAGCTCTAAAATGCCTTTGGGAGTGGCGACCCCATTGTTGTTGTTGTTGTTTTAAGGGGCCTAACATCTAGGTTATCGGCTGACCCCATTGTAATTAACGCTCCTGAATAAGATTCGGAGTGGCCAACCTTGAAGGCGTTCAGTCTTCACCCCTAGGAAATCTCTTTACTAGTTCACATACGATGATAAACAACGACGCAGATGTCACTACCCCAGGGAGTATCCCATCTCCCGTCACCAATGGTGGCGCATTCAGGCCTTCGGACTCTGGGGAGCCTGACCTCATCGTGCGGGGAAAGTCGGAGTTCCCCAATACTGTCAACCGATTGAGACCCAAAACTATCACACACATTGGAACTATCAATATTCAAACTCTTTGTAAGACCGGAAAACTCAAGCAATTGACCGATATCCTGAATAAACACAAAATTTCAATAACAGCAGTCCAAGAAACCAGATTTACTGATGATGTGGCTTTTGAGTCAGAAGGTTATAGAGTAATTAAGGGGAAGCCGGCGTCTAAGAATAAACAAGGCTCTAGCGTTTTTGAAACAGCCTTTTTAATAAGACGTGATGTGATGGATTCTGTCATCGGATTCACATCAGCTAGCGAACGTATCTCCGTATTATCTCTCAGATGCGGCAACAAGGGATACTCTATTGTAAATGCACACGCTCCAGTTAATGATGACAACAAGAAGAACCCAGAAAAGGTCCAAAGTTTCTGGCAGTTGCTAGAAGACGAGATCAGTAAGATCCCCGATCACCACGTCAAGTTCCTGGTAGGTGACTTCAATGCTCAACTGGGGAAAGAACGACAGTACCAAGACATACTGGGGCCATATACAGCACATAGACGAACCAATACCAACGGCAAACGCTTAATTGAACTGTGTAGGTTGTACCAATTAAAGATCATGTTCACAGTTTTTCCTAGAAAGGCAAGATACCAGACCACCTGGCAGTCACCGAACACTGCTATGGGATCATTTCAAATCGATCACGTTGCAATCAGTGTCAAGAGTAGGAAAGAGATCATGAATGTCAGAGTTCGAAAAGGTTGGAATGTTGACTCTGACCATTTCTTCACACAAATTAAGACCAGATTATTACCTAAACGAAAGATACCTCCTACCATAATTACACCACGGATTGATCCTCAATTCCTTATGGAGAATAGAGAACGCTTTAAATCTGACATCATGCAAAATGAAATGAAAGACTGGAACCACTTGAGGTCCACTATATGCGAAGCGACCAATAACCTCGGACAACCTCGAAGGAAGCGACGCCATAGATGGTGGAATTCTGAATGTGACCTTGCAGTTGATGAGCGTGCTGCTGCTTGGATGAAGTGGAACTCGACAAAACGACAAGAAGATTGGGAGAATTTCACAGTGGTGCGGAAACTGTCGAGCAAGACCATAAGGCGTGTGAAGAGATCTTACGATAGGTCAAGACTGGAAAAGTTGGATGAAGAATTTAAAATGTATAACACCAGAAACTTTTATCAGGTCTTCAAAGAGGAACTCTCTGGGTATAGACCACAATGCCTTCACTTCAAGGATACAGCCGGGGAGCTGGTCACCAGCAACCGCGAGAACGTGGAACTTTTGGCAAACTACTTTGAACAATTGCTTAATTGCGAAGAGCCCCCGGACAGATTGCCTGTTGAAGATCCTCCAGAGATACACCTGGCATCTAACCCACCAACTTTGCAGCAAGTTGCTAATGCCATCAACCATCTTAAGAACTACAAGGCACCCGGGGAAGATGGAATCATTGCAGAAGCCCTGAAAGCAGGTGGAAATACGATTGCAGAGGCCCTACACCAGATCTTAATCGAATGTTGGGAGACTGGCAGGATCCCTGATGACTGGAAATCAGCTGTCATACACCCTTTACATAAGAAAGGCGATCACAGTATTGTAAACAACTACCGGGAGATATCTCTGCTGTCAATAGCATACAAAGTGCTCTCCAGGATTTTACTGGACAATGTAGAAAGTCAATGTGACCAAACAATTGGTGAATATCAAGGAGGATTTCGGCGTGGAAGGTCCTGTACCGAGCAGATCTTCAATCTGAAAACCATTCTCCAACTAAAACAAGTAAGGAGTACGAACATTACTGCGGTTTTCGTCGACTTCGCTAAAGCTTATGATTCCATCTACCGCCAGACACTGTTCTCAATACTCCAAGAACGAGGTGTGGATTATAACACACGCACCCTCATCAAACAGACTCTCACGGATACAACCTCTAAGGTGAAGTTCAGAGGAGAACTATCTCGGAGTTTCAAGATCAAAACCGGAGTACGACAGGATGATGGTCTCTCGCCCATTCTGTTTAATCTGGTGCTTGATAAAGTCATCAAGACCTGGGAATGCACATTGAGGAATCTAGGAATCAAACCAGTTGCCATTGGAGCTGGAACCCGAAGAATCAAGATCAGGTGCCTTGCCTTCGCAGATGACATTGCAATCTTGGCCAACAACTCTAAGGATGCTGGCATAGCTGTCCAAGCCCTGCACGAGATAGCGGTGAAATTTGGATTACAGATATCTTACGATAAGACCAAGTACTTTGAGAATCGGCACTCGAGAAACACCCCTTTGACGACCATACACGGAACGATTGGAAGAGTCAATCGCTTTCGTTATCTTGGTGAATGGGTCCACCTTAATGGTAGAGATGGCACCTCCATCTTAGCAAGGCGTACCAAACTCAACGCAGCATACCAACTATCCCACAATTTGTACAACAAGAAATGCATTTCGAGGAATGCTAAGATCTGTCACTACAGAACTGCTGTCAGACAACAGTTTCTGTATGCCGCAGAGACCCTCTTGATGAACAGAAAAGGCACCATGGGACCTGGAGAAAGCTGAAAGACGTATCCTCAGGAAAATCCATGGCCCGAGATTGCTCCCAGATGGAACCTACCGTTTGAAATCTAATTCTGACCTGTATCGATAGTTAGAATCAGCCAATACCAGTATGCGACGTAGGAGGCACCTACAACGAATGAACAGCAACAGGCTTACCAAGAAGATCTTCTCCTTGGTTAAAAGCTACAAGACTGGAAGCCTGTGGCTTAATGAAGTACTAAAGGACTTGGATTCGGCTGGAATTGCTGACCTTGATGTAGAAGATCGTTCTAAATTTTGTGCTATGGTAGAATCTTGGACCCCACCACCTAGAGTCTCTAAATGTCGGAAGCCACTTTCGCAGGAGAGAAAGGAGAAATTATCAGCAGGGCTCAAGAGATATTGGGAACGGAAAAGAGCATCGAAGAACTAGTCATAAGCGCTCCGTAGTGGGCTTAAATCAATAATAATAATAATAATAATAATAATAATTATTATTATTATTATTATTATTATTATTATTATTATTATATCAGATCTCTAATCACGTTTGGATGGTTTAAGGACAAAGAAACGACACATAATTTATTATGTTCCTTTAAATTTTTCAATATTACTGCATCGTTTCCCCCGTCACACTAATTCCGTTCTTAGTAAGCACAATATTGCGCAGCAACATTGCATAATGTTGTCTACCACCATCTACAATGTACATTATGTGGATCATCTCATGGTGTAGCGGCTAGCATTCTTGACCGTCACCCCGGAAGTCTGGGTCCGAATCCTAGCATTGCCAAAAAATTTAATTTTGGTCAGAGGGCTGGAACAGGGTACACTCAACCTCGTGAGGCTACGGTTACATTCTCTATACAGACGTTTTAGAGTGAGATAATGGGCAACGTTATCTGGAGCATCTTCTGGTTCCTTGTGTTCATATTCATCTCCTTCTGGATCGCAGGTATCTTTGGTTGGTGGTTCGTCGTTTGTTATCCATGGAATGTTTGTTGCGACTGTTGTACAGGGTATGCGGACTCTCAGCTGAAGATTGTGGAGTTCCCGCGCTATTGTTGTGAGAGTATGTGTGAAGGCAGATCGCAAAGCTAGATAATGTTTGATTATTCATAATATAGTTTTTCACTGACATTGATTAACAAATAAAAGGAATGAAAACTTATTTTTTTTTTAACTGAGAAGAGGTGGGTTCGATTCTCACCGCTTCCTTCATGAAAGTGGTTTTCTGTGGTTTACCACTTCTACTCCAGGCGAATGCTGGGGTGGTTCCTAACTTAACGCCATGGCCGTCTTCTTCCCAATCCTCACTCGAATTACAATTACACGCACCAGTACAATAACACAGGTTATCAAACATTTTAATGTTACACGCGCGGAGCTAAATGACCACGATATCCAAACACCTTAAATGAAAAGGAAGGAAGATTATAGTTTTACGTGATCGTTAATCTCGAAATCATAAGCCACGAGACCTCCTTTTAACGTGGAATCCGAACTGCAGGACATGTCATTTCACTTTGAAAATCTCGCATGCATTGACCGGGAATCGAACTCTGTCCGCCGTGGTGAGAGGCCAACAGCTTGACCGCTGCTCCACCACGCTCCCACCTCAAATGAAACCACCACCTCCACAACAACAACAACAACAACAACATACATTATGTGGCGTCATTTCGTCTACTAGAAATATTGATTCAGTCACAAGAAATGGGAATCAATAAGGTAGAACTTGCAAGTAACTGCTATACACATAATAACCATTTCATTGTTGCCATGGGGTGTCACGGCAATTACGGGACTCATACCTAGGTCTGCCATCCTGGAATAAAGGGAGCTTGGAGTATCTTGGTCATCAGCCCCATACACCTCGGTGTGTTCGAGCATCGAATTATTCGAATAATTTCGAATACGAATATTTGATTCGAACATAGAAATAGTCTGACTATTCGAACATTCAAATTTCAAAATATTTCATTAGAGATCTAAATCGACTGTTCAGTGTTTCGACCAACAAGTCGACTCGTTCAAATTCAAAGAAAGCATAAAGGGAAAAATAAAGAAAGTAAGAAAGAAAGAAAGAAAGAAAGAATGAAAGAGATAAGATAAGTTCTGCTTGTCGTTACACTTTATGGGATAGTGGTCTCTATATTAACCTCCTGTCATAAGGACAGTTTATGCTTTCCAAGATGCTGATAGTTGAATATTTAAGCCAAATTTCCGAGAATTTTCATGCCAAAGTGCTAGTATTTCTAAGAATCCTATAATTATTAGTCTATATACATATCGACTTGACGTTATGTGTTGGATATTTTTGAATAAAACTAAAACCATTAACAATTAAAGCGTAAAAATAATATAAAAATATAGAAATAAAGTTCATAAAAATAAAATTACAGTTATAAAAGAAATATAACAATTAAAATAATAAAGATAACTATAAAGGAATCAGGAAAATGTAAAAATCAATTCGAAATTAGTTAATTAACTAATTAATTCAATGAAAATATCAAAATTAAATCTATAAGAACATAAATTGAAAATAAATATAGGCCTATAAACCTTAAAATTATAGAAACAATAACATTATTAATAATTCTAATAATTAAAATAAATTTAAATATAAAAGAACATAAAAATTAAGATAATTTTGCCCTATAAAGGGTTAAATGGTATCGTATTTATTCGCAAGGATCTATCATGCTGAATCGGGAATGTGTTAACCCCACCCGACCCTTCAGAATCACTCCTGCTTCAAACAAGTTGTCCACTGGATATTTATATTTACACTAATTGCTGTAATATTCGGGTTATTAATTAATAGCCTAAGTATAATGGATCTGATGATGATCGCTTGACGATCGAAACTGGTCTTCCAAGTGTATTTATTAATCTCATGGTTGTTTTGTTTTTTCAGGATTAGGGAATAACCCTTCACAATTTGGGTACAATCCTGTTTACCGACTGAAAAACATCAAATTTGAATTATTTGAACTGTTAGATTTATACGGTGCGTGGTGGCGTAGCGGTCAAGCCTCGTACGACGGTGGGCCGGATCGAGTCCCGGTCAATGCCTGTGAGATTTTCAAAGTGAAATGCCTTTTCATATGGTCCGTATTCTACGTAAAAATGGTGTCTCGTAGCTCATGATCTTGAGATTAACGGTCACGTAAAAACTACAAGCTTCCTTGTTTTATTTATCTTAATATTCAACTATGCGAAATACTAGAGTCCTTGGAATGATTCGAACAACCGAAGTTTTCTAACATCTGCATTGTTCGAACATTTCAATCCTGCGAATGTTCGAATATTTGAATTCTTCAAACATTCGAATAATCTGATAATTTATCCAAATTTCAAATCGAAATTTGATGTTTATCAGTCGGTCAGCGCGATGGGTTGTTCCACAATCCTGAAACACATTTACATGAGATTGCATGTATTTATTAATCTCGTGTAATCTCATGTATTTAGCCTCCGTGGCTTATGCGGTAGCACGCCGGCCTCTCACCACAGGGTCCGGGCCTCAAATCCCGTTCACTCCATGTGAGATTTGTGCTGGACAAAGCGGAGACAGACAAGTTTTTCTCCGGGTACTCCGGTAATCCCTGTCACAATGTCATTCCAGCAACACTCTCCACTATCATTTCATTTCATCTGTCATTCAAGCTTGCCACGGTGGGTGAGTGGATAGCGTGTCGGTCTGCCAACCCCAAGATTGCAGGTTCGCTCCTGGCCGTGGTAAGTGATTTTTGAATGGCGGCAAAAATACGACACGTATGTCATACGATATTGGCAGGTCAAATAACCCATTTGAATTCAGTAGGCCGTGTTCATAATGGCAAAATTAATCTCCAGAGTTTCCGCCAACACAAAGTTCCTCATTTCTGTACTAGAAAGCGCTATAGTGTTCAAGAAGCTTAGATATCTAACCTCCTTGACTTTCATAGTGATTCAAGGAACAACTAAATTCGACATGCAAGCTACCCTCTGGGTGTCAAATTACAAAGCTTGCACCCGGCATCCGAGGCCATACGATATTATATTATTATTGTCATTCATTTAATCATTGCCCCAGGGGAGTGCCTCAGGCTTCGGCAGCCGGCACAGTTCATATCCTCACCGCCACATGGGGGCTTCATTCATGATGCATTCCATTCCCTGACCCGGTTGGCCGACCGGAAGCAGGCTGTGGATTTTTCAATCTCATGTATTTCTTTTTCAGGTTTAGGGAACAACCCATCACAATTGGTTAGAATCGTGCTGACCGACCGATTAACATGAAATTTCGATTACTAAGGCAACACTGAAAATGGGCTTCAAACACCATAACGAGTTTCGAATAATCGTACATCCCTAGTGTGTATTAAATTCGTCTTAAGCCCTGATTTTCTGGAGTGACTGTAGTACAGTAGTTTATGCAAGTAATAATTTCACTATCATAGGGTCAAGAATTGGGATAACTACTCTGGGAATTGAAATAAGGTATTATTTTCCTGAGAGAATTGTGAAGAGCAACGGAGTAAAGCACACTAAGGATGACAGCTATCTGCGCCGGGGTTTCAATTAATGAGAGGAAAGCATTTGAAAGATTGTCAGTGTGGTCTAAAATACAAGTGAAAATCCACCTCTTGGATGCTCGTAAGTAGAATTTTACGTTGTTAACTTCTCAGTTTCCCATACCAGAATTACATTTTTCGGCAGGGCCTGGAATTGAACCCAACACCACAAAGAATATTGTTAATCACTGCACCACGATTAGGTCTACGATATCTTAGTCATATGCCCAGATGACCCCGCTGTTCAGCACCTTAAAACAACAATAACTAACCAATTATGTTAGTCATCTCTGTGGCGAGTGAAATCTGGCTGATAACCTGTGTATTGTGGTCACCATATTATGAGGGTACTTGCAATTGTAGCGGTCCTCACTGCTAGCACCCCTGGTAGAATGAGGGTTCGAACAGGGTGCACTCAGACTGAAGGTATGAACTGACAAGTCAAATACTGCCCAAGTGATTTACACTTGCTTCCGTCAGAACCGGCAGGAAATCTCAAGTCCACGGTTGCGTCCTTATCAGTCCTAGCTCCAATTGCAAGTACTCACAATATGAGTGATAACAAAAGAGTTTGTAACCATACCTGTCAAGAACAAAGGTAAATACGTACAGTAAGTTCCATGACATAGTCTTGGGATTATCACGATACGTTTTTTCTTCCCTGACGTTATGTGAAAGTTACCACCTATGACGAGGCTCTTTCCACAAACGCCAACCGGATGTTGAAAGAATTCTTCAGCAAATGGAAATTCTAACTGTTGGAGAGAATGTTGCTTTGTAGCCTCATCACTGGCCAGAATCAAACTCACAAATGTTTAAGTTCTTAAGGCAAACTCATTATTCAGCTTTTATCACAAATAAATCTTGAAAATTCCTTGGAACATTAAGCATACAATTTGCGCAATCTTATCATATGTGTTACTGTTGAATGGATAATTTATTTGTGTCATTGAAACGTTAGTGGAAATTTTATTGAAGTGATTCACAATTAATTTTTGATAAAGTTTATAACTATTGATAAATAATTTAAATCTTTTGATATAGGCCTATATAATTTCCATATTATTCTCAAATTACCCCAAACAATTTCTTCGACAAACGTTACCCCTAAATAGTTTATATTTTACCCTCTTCAGATGCAATCCAGTTCACTGCCATCCGGTTACAACAACTTTTCTTCTGATAAAATATCATTCTGAACATTTAAAACAAGATGTTCAGTAAAGAACATATAGCCTACTTTCTCCTAAATGCATGGGTATTGTTAAAACTCTTTGTCCTTTTCAAGGAGTATAATTGAATGTTGGTTGTAGTAGCTTGTAGAATTACAACGTGTCATACGGATATTAAACATGAATATGAGGTGCCCGTTGCTAGTACTACCTCTGTACCAAATTTCGTTCAATTCGGTTTCACCGTGTTTGAATAGATAGGGGGAATCGATTGGCACACATAGGCTACATGGCCGCCATTCGAAAATTATTGGGCAGATGACCTCGTAGTTTGGTCAAAAGATTCTTCATACAGAAAGGTATAATAATGCAAAATTTGGTAGAGATCAGATGATTAGGTTGGTCGTGTTATTATTTAAGCTTTTAACATTTGGGTGGCCGCCATTACGTTTTCGCCAAGATGGTGGCGATATAAAACATGACACTGAGATGCCCTTTGCTAGTGTTACCTCTGTACCAAATTTCGTTCAATTCGGTTTCACCGTGTTTGAAAAGATAGGGGGAATCAATTTTCACACAAACATGGCTGCCATCCTCAAATTATTGGGCAGATGACCCCGTAGTTTGGTCAAAATATTCTTCATACACGAAGGTAAAATGTCACAAAATTTGGTAGAGATCAGATGAATAGGTTGGTCGTAATTTGATTTAAGCTTTGAACATTTGTGTGGCCGCCATTACGTTTACGTCAAGATGGTGGCGATATACAGTACAACATGACACTGAGGTGTCCTTTGCTAGTGCTACCTCTGTACCAAATTTCGTTCAATTCGGTTTCACCGTGTTTCAAAAGATAGGGGGAATCGATTTGCACACGAATATGGACATCATCCAAAAATTTTTGAGCAGATGACCTCGTAGTGTGGACAAAAGGCTCCTCATACATAAAGGTATAATGTTACAAAATTTGGTAGAGATCAAAAAAATAGGTTGGTCGTAATATGATTCAAGCTTTGAACATTTGGGTGGCCGCCATTACGTTTCCGTCATGATGGCGGCGATATAAAACATGACACTGAGGTGCTCTTTGCTAGTGTTACCTCTGTACCAAATTTCGTTCAATTCGGATTCACCGTGTTCGAATTGATAGGGGGGGGGGACAGACATTCAGAGTACACACAATCACACACTCACACTCACACACACACACACACACACACACAGACACACACTTTTTTTGACCCTGTAGTGATCTCATAAGTCTACTTTCATTTTTTGCAAAAATCGAAAGTAGGCTAAAAAATACATAAGCCTGGATTGATTCATGTGATGGCAAAGACACACTTTTCTCTCTTGATGACTCCTGTCATGTATGATATAACAGTTGGAATTAGCGAGGAAAATGTACTAATCTCTTTATTCTTATATTTATTTCTTTATTTAAATATAAATCTGATTAATTGTTTATTTATTTGCGTAAATTTATCTCTGATTTATATTTAATTATTCATTTGTTTATTGGTATGTTTAAATATAGTTTTATTGTTTTGTTATATTGGTTTATATGCTTATTGATAGATATATTGTTTCGATTTGGTCATTTGTGTGTTTATTCTTTGTATATCTGTATGATTGATTGTATGTTGGTTTGTTTATTATTTTTGTATATCTGTATGATTGATTGTATGTTGGTTTGTTTATTATTTTTGTATATCTGTATGATTGATTGTATGTTTGTTTGTTCATTATTTTTGTATATCTGTATGATTGATTGTATGTTGGTTTGTTTATTATTTCTTGTATATCTGTATGATTGATTGTATGTTTGTTTGTTTATTATTTCTTGTTTATCTGTATGATTGATTGTATGTTTGTTTGTTTGTTTATTATTTCTTGTTTATCTGTATGATTGATTGTATGTTGGTTTATTTATTATTTCTTGTTTATCTGTATGATTGATTGTATGTTGGTTTGTTTATTATTTCTTGTATATCTGTATGATTGATTGTATGTTTGTTTGTTTATTATTTCTTGTTTATCTGTATGATTGATTATATGTTGGTTTGTTTATTATTTTTTGTTTATCTGTATGATTGATTGTATGTTTATTTGTTTGTTTATTTTTTGTTTATCTGTATGATTGATTATATGTTGGTATGTTTATTATTTTTTGTATATCTGCATGATTGATTGTATGTTTGTTTGTTTATTATTTTTTGTATATCTGTATGATTGATTCTATGTTTATTTATTAGTATATTTATTTCTTTGCTTGTATATTTTTCTGATTGAATGTTTGTTTATTTATTGATTATGTTTCATTGTTTTTGTTTGTTTGCAATAACCACATAATGATGCCAACCACGCTTTATTTCAAACATTACGCTTGAGCATGAGATTTAGTACTTCCATGAAATAATTATGGTAAGAAGAAATCCAGTAGACAGGTGCTGTGTAACTTGTCACCGACTATCGACCAGTTGCCTCTAACGGGTCACGCTCCGTTCCATTAAAATCATAATAAATGCACAATATTGATTTCACGCCTCAACTTTCCAGTCTTGAAATAGAAACCTGCCTGTTACGCTCTTTGTGAACACTACACTTTAGTGGAAGGTTTCGCGTGGCGTTATGCTGTTCTATATAATTATAATCATGGAATTTGACGACCGCATTGCTGACAAACTGAGACTTTCAACTATTAAATCATGTATAGTACAGGCCAGTTTTATTAAAAATAAACGACTTAATAGCTGTAAGCCTCCATTTGTTACCAATGCGATCAAGATAATCCAATATTCTAGGAATCTAAGCCCATAGCGGGATGCTATCACAGATCGCGCTGGCATAAGCTGGCTTCACATATTTGCCATTGAGTATGAAATTTAGAAGTGTCCCTTTCAGACACGTCCAATAAAGTTTATTCAAACACACCCAAGAACATTGAAGGTGAGGACTACGTACAAAGGACAATGGGAGAGTTATGACGTAATTGATAAAGCCATTGTTAACGGTGATTTGGAAGTTTTCCAGAAACAAGATCAACCTCAACTGTTGTATGGAAAATTCCAGTTCCAAAGGCCAAATTTGAAGATCTGCAAGTACTGAAAAGTTTATGTACTTCAACTGCCCTAAATGTATACAATGCCACAGTGTCCTACAGCGAATGATGATAATGATGATGATTGATCGCCAAATTCGACCTCCAAATTTAGAGGTGACATGAATAGTGGAGTTCGGGACATTTGTTTAATTACAAAATATAATTAGTGTGTATTCATTTCCAAGCAGTATGAACATTGATCGTTTTTCCATACCAGAGAGTGCACTTATATAATGTTAACGTGGTAATTGTTGTGAAGAACAGTATGTAACAATCAATCAGTTTCATACTCTCCAATAAAATGTATTCATCAATAGCATAAATCATTGTTTCTTTGTTGCTGTACAAGAGCGTTTTTAAGATTAAACTTTAAATATCTCTTTTTAATGAAAATGTGACTTCTATCGTTTTTTCCCTGGACCCTTCAAATGTGTCTCCTCATAAGCTCAATGATAGAGCAATTTCCTACAAGGTCGTAATTCACGGGTTAAAATCCCATGTGTGTCAGATATTTTAATTCTCTACCTACCACCTATTGTACAATACACGAAGGCCTCCTTTTGTCATATCTTTATTGTTCAGTATTGTATGTAAGGTGTGGATGATGTGGTTTATAACCTTCACATGTTTCCTGGTTTATTCGCCACATGCCACTACGTTCTAAGCTAGAATAACAAGTAGTTTTCACAATTTTACGGATAAATTACATAACATACATTGTGCTTCAAAAATATTGTAGCACGTATTGAAAGTCCGCCCGGTGCTGATATATCTATCCAAATCTGTTGTCACCGAGGTGATCTCAGCATTGTCGCTTTGATGACATATATACCTACGTCACACTTTCTACTTGGAGCAATATAATAATAATAATAATAATAGCCTCAATGTCCCTAGAAGGGCAAAGACCTCCAACATAAATGGATTACAATCAGCCAATCACAGTGCTCTATTTCGATAATTAGGCTAATCATAATGCCTGTTATCGCTGGGCTGTTACCACACCATGCTATTCCACTTACCGTCTGTTTACAGATGGTTAGTGGGTTCATGCTTCGTTTTATTAATTTCTTGAGAGAGGTTGGAATACTATTACTACTAGAATAGTATCACATATACGTGGCAAGCTGAGATGATGCACAGGATTAATCGGCTGTAGTATAGGAGTTTAAGTCATTTGTAGACCTTCAACTGTTAAAAGAACGCATTATAATGGGTAATCCAACTTCTTTGAACCACCATTGACTGATTCTTACGTTAACTTTAGGGTTTTGTCTTTTGATATACCTATACCAAAAACTAAAGTATACTATCCAAAGAGGTTGGAGAACTAGATTACGTTGGTTGGTTTCGGAATATTGACGATATGGGTGTGTGTGCTATTCATAGTCCTTGAACAGTTCACCCTGTAATGACACATTTCATTCTGAACGGGATAATAAATCCAAGAATACATCTACCACTAATAGTATTCCCAATTATTTGGATTGTGGGGCTTCGATGCGTAGTCGGTAGCATGCTGAACTGCTATGCCCGAGATCGCGGGTTCAAACCAGGCCGAAGTCGTCGAAATTTTAAGACATTGAAATCCTTCAGTACGCTATGCCTTCCTTCGGAGGAGAAGTAAAGCCGGCGGACCCTTGTCATAGATTTATGACATGTGAAAGAAGCTACCAATACAATTGGTAGTGTGTAGGTTATTTGGTTATAAATGCTCTATCAAGTTCCAACGTATGCCACTAGGTGTCAGTGACAGTGGCATCTCTGTTAGCCAGAAGTTGGAACTACTTGAAATTGTATTTGATGGGAAGTCTACGGGCGTTCAATCTAAATACCCCGCTATGGGCATTGGCTGCAATTCAAATATTAAAGAAATCTTTGGATGTCTTGAAACTATTACCTTGGATGCACATATCTTTCCGTTGTTTACAAATACGAATTCCAGACAGTATTATGTTTCTCAACAAATTAAAATTATAATAATCCCTCATAATTAAAATACAGAACTAGCGTGCCCGTGCTGCTCCGCAGCTTTATTTTTCAGTATTGGAATCAAAAAATAACGACAATATATAATAGTTTATAACATTTATTTCACAATACTTCCTTCCGGACAATGTTCGCTGTGCGTCGACCCTTAGGTTTAATTTCTACTATTACATCTTTAAATGTTTTTTCTCGGGATAAGGCAACATACAATTGTCCTTGGCTAAAAAAAAAAGGATCAGGCAAGTAGATTCCAACTCGATGAGGCGTTTGGCCCTGCGCTTTGTTGATCGTAATACAAAACGCTAGTGTAATAGGATATGCCGTATTTTAAAAGAGAACGGCATTGTAGTCTCAGATGGTGACAAATCTAGGCGAGGTAACAGTATTCGCTCCCCACTATTCACACCAGTTAGGACTTATAATTCTATGATATTGTCGTACATTTTTCTAACTATTAGCCTCGTCTCTTTTAGTAATCCCTTAGTTGCATTGAAATTCCTAAAGAGTATTACAATTGCACCTTCTTTCGAAGTCAGCACATGGGGAGGTTGACAACTCATCTCAATCCTGCTCAAAAATTCAGTGGCAAACTGCAAAATTTCACTTTCTTCCTCAGTTACCAATGTATTCACACTCGTGTAAATTCTGGAATTTCCTGAAAGTAGATCTGAAACTACTCTGTTAATTTCATGGCAATGTTCATTTTTCGGTGCAAGAAAATAAAAAATTAGAAGTAATATTGATTGTCCACTCATAACATTCCTCAGAATAAGCTGATTTGAATAGGTAAAAGCTCAAATAAAAGCGCTTGATTAACTGAGTGTTCTTAGACCAAAACGACCTGCGTACCTCAATTAGAACCAAAGATATGATTGCTTAAATGAGATAAAAGTTCGAAAAAGTTGAAAAAATCAAATAATTTGAGAATGGAGTAATTTAAATGATTTATAACACTTGATAACAAATCTGTGCATGAATACCTTTCATTAAAAAAAAGTTTTCAAAAATATTGTTAATATATAGATGATTGCTTCAATGGGAAGAAAGTTGGAAAAAGTCCAAGAAATCAAATAATTTGAGGAAGGAGGTAGTTAAGTGATTTGTAATACTTGATAACAAATCCGTGCATGAATACCTTTAATTTTAAAAAAAGGAATGAAGGAAATCGACCAGATAGAATGGCCGGACGGACTCGGTTAAGCTTTCATAAATATTTCTAATATTGACTTCGGCATTCATAACATTCCTCAGAATCAACCAATTTAAATATGTAATACCTCAAAAGATCGACCTTGATCCACTGAGCGCTATTAGACCAAAACGAACTGCGTAGCTCAATTTCGAGAAAATTGCTTCCCTAAGGCTGAAGTCACATTAGACCAGGAGTGGTTGGAATCATCTGCATGGTTGACGTAAGTAACTACGTGGCGACATCGCCGTGATAGCACGAGGTCCCGAACCAATGAGAGACGCTGTTAGTCATCCGTGAGGTCGCTTAGTGGCAAGCCTGCAGAATGGATGGGACTACAATATACTGTACATCAAAACTAGTCTTAAGTATATATAGCCTATATTTTAATAGAATTCAAGAGGTAGGAACGTTTATGAAAAATACATGCGTCATTGGTGTTACAGTAATAATGTGAGGGGGGGGGGGGTGAATTTAAGCAAATACTTCAAAACCCATACGGGGAAAAGCTAAGTTAAATAGTTTCACTTATTTTCTTCACAAAACCGAACACGATGCAATTTCGATTTTAGAAAATTTAACATGACATTAATAAGCCTCCGTGGCTTAGGTGGCAGCACGCCGGCCTCTCACTGCTGGGTCCGTGGTTCAAATCCCGGTCACTCCAAGTGAGATTTGTGCTGGACAAAGTGGAGGCAGATAGGTTTTCCTCCAGATACTCCGGTTTTCCCTGTCAAAATTCTATTCCAGCAACACTCTCTACTATCATTTCATTTCATCTGTCATTCATTTAATCATTGCCTCAGAGGAGTGCGACAGGCTTCGGCAGCCGGCACAGTTCATATCCTCGCCGCTAGATGTGGGTTTCATTCACTCCATTCCTGACCCGGTCGGTCGACTGGAAACGAGCTGTGGATTTTCAACATGACATTAATAAAGATTTATGGTACCGGCCATGGAATTAACATTACTAGAAAAAATATAATAGGAACAGGATATTAATATATAAATAAATATATACAGTAACTTTTCCACTTACACACAGTATCATTTGACGGGAATAATTGCTTTAATATTCAGTGAATAGAAATGAGGGATTCAATTTCCCGCTCTCATAATTTGACACGATTGGTTCAAATTGAATTCATGAATAACGGTCATTATTACTGGACGTTGGCACTCTCGCGATCTACCGGTAGATCATGATTGGCGTGTTGCCTGCTTAGATGGATGCCAGGTGATCCATTCTCATACCTCATACCTGATAACATTCAGCGATGACATAAGAATTGGTCGTGACACAGGTCGTCCGAATGATTGTACTTCCATTCTTAAAGATTTATCCCCTCGTTCATGGTACATAAAGCATTGCGAAATATTTTTTTGCAGCAGAAATGTCCCTCATGATGGAGCAGTTTGAATAGAAATGTCCTCCTTTGTGGCACATTCCTCATGCAAAGTAGCAGCAATCGAATGTGACACAGTCATATATCAGCCGTCACGCAAAACTGCATTTCAGTGGCAACTATCCAAGTTCAATCTTTTGTAATAAGCTGGAGCATTGGTCTACTAGGAACATGTCCTGATGGATGGTAGTGATTTGTGTCATGCGTTACATAGCATCCGTGCCGGAACAAAGCCTCGCATGTGATGTTTTTCTGATTATATTTCTCTCAATACTGGAGCCTTGCCATTTGTGCAATTGTTGTATGAGATTTTCAAGGTACGAGTGCCGCTGAACTTGGCTGCACCAGTTTGTTGTTTACAGCAGCAGGAGCCTAGTAGGACGATAAGGGGGGACACAGCGATGATGGAGTGCGCAGTCTCCACGTAAGTCAACTAGCATTGCGAGCGCTATTTGTGTTAGACAGAAGAGATATTGTGATTTGCGAACGGAACATTTAATAATAACGGGCGAGTTAAGGATGGAGCGGTTCTAATTGTTTCGCAACAGCTTGCCACGGTGGGTGAGTGGATAGCGTGTCGGTCTACTAACGCCAAGATTGCAGGTTCGCTCCTGGCCGTGATAAGTGATTTTTGAAAGGCGGCAAAAATACGATACGCATGTCATACGATGTTGGCATGTCAAAGAACCCATTTGAATTCAGTGAGCCGAGTTCATAATGGCAAAATTAATCTCGGGAGTTTTCGCCAACACAAAGTTCCTCATTTCTCTACTAGAAAGCACTATAATGTTCAAGGAGCTTAGATATCTATTATCTAACCTCCTTGACTTTCATAGTGATTCAAGGAACAACGAAATTCGACATGCAAGCTACCCTCTGGGTGTCAAATTACAAAGCTTGCACCAGGCACCCGAGGCCATACGATATTATTATTATTATTAGCTAAGAGTAACAGGAGCACATGTCACCACGGAGAGGAGAACGACGACTGATTCATATCCTACCCACTTGACTGTACCTATCAGCACAAATTAATAGAATAGTTCCCAGCTTGACCACAGGCACTCGTCACTTGAAAAGCTAGTACCATAGAACCAGTGGTGCCACTGAACCAGTTCAGGCCAGATTTTTATCAAATCTGCTGTCCAAATTCCTACAATTTTCTGGAAAGATTGATGTTGTTGTTGTTATTATTAATTCGTTTTAGAGATTTCGAATATCTTAGTTATCAGCCCCGTGTACTTCGTTGTGTGTACAATGTTCCTGATAACCTGTTATCCTGTGATGACTATTTTCGTATGTATAACACTAATTATTAGTCTATGTGTGGGGATTGGAATGGGTGAGCGTGATTTGAAATAACGTATTATCCCGGCATTTACCTGCAGGAAGTGTGTAAAGCCCCAGGGAGAAACACACTAAGGGTAGCCGCTCAAAGGTTGGATTCGAACCTCTGGTCTTGCTAAGAGACCCCATAGTGGTCATGGTGAGAGATTTAATGAGCACGGATACGCCGCTGAGTTGAAAAGGTTAAGAAATAAAGTTAAATACCAGGGTCATTCATTAAATACATGGAGGTAAATAAATGTTTATTAATTGTATAGTAGGCTACAATGCAAAGTTACACAGATACACCACATTATTCTTGACCAAGTATCCAAAGTTCTACCAATGATTCAATTCTCTGTCGGTTGATTCCTGTCCTTGGTTCCGGAACCATCAGAAAGCCATCTTGTAAACATGTTGATTGTTGGTAATTTTTATCCACTCAGTGTTTCTTTCAACTTTCCAAACGCATAGATATCGCATTGTTAAACACACGCTTTACGCCAATGTTTTCGTTGAGAACTATGAAAGCATCCAATACAGAATGTGAACCATGCAGTCTGTGATTACCTACGATAAACTGAAAGAACTCCTGAATGGAACATTTTCGGGGCAAATGACTTCGCTATTCCACCCCTTCAAACAACAATAACTTACTAAGACTAATGGAACATGTTCAAACATCAAGCAGCAGTTTCCTTTGCCTCTGGAACGGAAGGGCGGGTTTCTATCATCACTAGAATGTTCAGACGTTGCGTTTACATAGATTGGGTTACTGTCTGGAATATCTGTGTCACTTTGCAGTGTACCGTACTGCATCACTAAATGAAATTTAATTGACATGTCATTAGGTTTGGAATTGTCAGCGTATACCGTATAACATAACGTTAATCTGAAACCACTGACTGCAGGGCGCAGTGGTAACGTTCTCTCCCCTGTGTCCAAGGTTGCAGGATTGAAACCTGGCACAGTCAGTTGGCAATTGAAGCTGCACAAATTCGAGGGAGCTATGCTGTAGGTTAACTCTCACGTTAAAGAACACTATCAGGGCAATATTCTGGCACCCCGGCATATCTAATAGCCACAAAAATTAAAAGGGACGTAAATCCAATAACATTATTTATTATTATTATTATTATTATTATTATTATTATTATTATAATTATTATTAATTATTATTAATTATTATGTAATTTAGCTCCTGTTCTACTAATTCTGTTGATCGTACAAACTGAGGAACGATGTGTGGACGAATTGGTTTTGTCAAGAGCTTAGAATAACACTGCAGATACTTGTATATTTATTTGCTAGTACATAGCACGTACTGGTGACATATTGCACCGTGGTTTTAACATCTCAACATGAGCAATGTCCTGACAGAAGGCTCTTAACGACATTGGCAATTCTCCTAATGGAAACATTATTTCATAGCAAGTACTGCGTCTCACTCTTGGCCAGAGGTAACGACACAATCATATCTCTAGTGCATATTTACTGAAATATACTACACTATACAGTGTGTGGTTGCATTGATCCAGTCAGCCTATTCTCAACAAATGAAGCGTACATGTTATGTGTTAACTCTTAGTCCATGCGTGCGCAAGGCTCTGTATTGAAACTCATGTCCTGAATGTCATACGTTCGTACCCAGCAGTGTCCACGACTGAATAATCCAGTTCCGGTGCAGCTGGCTGGTGTTTGAAGGTGCTTAAATTTGAAAGATCCTTGACAGATTCACTGGCACGTTAAAGATCTCCTTCAAATGCTAAGCTCCAGTACTCCTGCATGTTTAAATCCACAGCAAATAAGAGGGCGTATTATTATTATTATTAGTAGTAGTAGTAGTAGTATTTCATTCACTTCGTATCGAAAATTAATGGACCGTGTCATTCCGTCTCCTTCTTAAGGCTTTGATGTTTATCCAGAACGACCGCATTCGTTCTCGGTGTTTCTCCTACCTATCTTGGTTCCAATGCTTTCCCGTTTTCAGCTTTGCTATTTCTTGGAAATCTTGGCATGCTTGAAGTATTCTCTTGAGTAGGATGTCATTCGATGTAATCCACACTTCTATGAGATCTTTATCCAGTTCAATAAGCCAGACTCATTTGGTTTTCCTCTCTTAAAAGTGGGTACTGATCCAGTTGGTCACTGTGCTCATTTGCTTGACATGTACATAAAAAGTAAACCTTCTTTTACGGATGGTGTCGTTTATCTTATCTGCAAGAGTATACAATTCCTAGTTATGTCATCTTCTATATTCCCCATTGTCTTTTACTGGACTCAAGATTTTTCTCAAAATGTTCCTTTCTTTGGCTTCCAGTTTTCGACCAAGCCTATTTTTTTATTTTTTTTGTTTGTTCATCGTGTGGCAGTCGAAAGCTCACAGGACCTCTGGATGGATGACACTGAAGTGATGCTTCAGCTTTGCGTTGAAGGATATTGACAAGTCAGAGGGCACACCCATTTTAGAACGCGACAGGTCGCAAATGTTATGAGAAATTTACGTAATGTATCCTGTTTAACTACCTATCAACTGGCATAAATCGAATTAGTCTGTAAAAATATTGTTTCAATGTAACAG
Organism: Meconema thalassinum; assembly: GCA_946902985.2. Classification (NCBI taxonomy): domain Eukaryota; kingdom Metazoa; phylum Arthropoda; class Insecta; order Orthoptera; family Tettigoniidae; genus Meconema; species Meconema thalassinum. The sequence goes on from OX336391.1 coordinate 304,981,926, forward strand.
AATAAATACAAATGTATTGCAAAATCTCGTGTCATCTGGAAGATTTCACAGCGCGTGAACAAACGGACCCAACGTGTGCATTTCAAAGAAATATTTGTTCGCAATTCAAGTAAATAAAAACATTAATAAACAATGAATTTCACTGGAATCAAACTTCTTAGAAATGCAGAATGTTGCGAAAATGGGTTACATGAGAAGTCACACGAAGGCAAATTGCCGCGGCAGTCATAAACAACTCGGGAACGTGACTGACTAGAGTCGGACAATCGTCAAGGTCAGGTGCAAACGAGTGCTGGGACAGATGAAACGGGTGCCCAAAACTCTACCGCAAATAGCAACATAATTATTTAAAAAATTCAAATAGCGTGGCAAAATGCCGTGAGCGCGTCGTCTCCCGTGTTAAATGGCAAATTGTCCATGTTGCTCATGATTTATTATTTCCCAGCAATGTAGTTGATTGACTTGTTCCATGACTATTATGGGGAGCTGTAGTTCAAGATCCGAAGTTCGATTCACACCTCAGCCTTCTACGAAGATCGGACAGCTCCAAACTTACCAAGCCTCGTATCGTGGGAACTATTCGACTCGTAATTCTACTGACCACATATTTACCAACCGTGAAATCCAGGTCACTCGATACTTACCAAGCCATTATTCGTGGGAACGATTCCACTAGTAATTCAACTGACCACATACGAAGTTCGAGTGATAAATCACGGCAACTATTTATTTTCTCGCGACCAGGAGACAACACGGAAAATCTACGATATGCATTTGGAAACGTACGGTATGCATTTGCGTAGGATGCCACTAGATTGTGTATGTAAACAACAGTGTGGGTCTGAGCATGCCCCCCAATTTCAGTGTGTGAGTGAGAGCGTCTCACAATGGAAGTCAGCAAGCAGGAGCAACTATCGTATATTAAAATCGCAGTTCTCCGAGGCAGAAATGTACGCCAATGCCATGCAGAGCTGCGGGAAGCATTAGGTGTGCATGCCATGCCCTATAGAACAGTGGTGAGGAAGGTAGAGACGTTCAAACGGGGTAGAGTATCAACTGCCGATTTGCCTCACCCAGGCCGTCCAGTGTCCATGGACAAAGATGTACGGATAAGGGTGACCTATCAGTGTTTACAGGAGGACAGGCGCTCGACTATAGTGGAATTTCAAGAACTTACAGCAATACCAGCGTCATCAATACTGCGCATTTTACACAAGGACCTACAGATGCGTAAAATTTGCGCAAAGTGGGTGCCACATCAGAAGTGGACTCGTAAAGAAACATGTCGCTTCAATCTGGAGAGGTTTTAGCAGGAAGGACAAGCCATGCTGAATCGCATTATTGCAGTCGATGAAACATGGGCACGTGCGTATGAACCTCAACTGAAGAGACAGTCAAGTGAATGGCGTCGTCACGGGTCACTACGGAGACACAAGGTACGACAAAATTCGTCGCCCAATACGGTTATGGTCATCCTGGCATACGATGTTCAAAGTGTTCTTGTGTTTCATCCAGTGCGTGAGGGGTATACTGTCAATGCAAGGTATTACAATTCCCTTTTGTTGTACCAATTACGCCGAGCAGTGTGAACCAAACATCCTGATCGTTTGGACGACGCCATAATCCTACTCGATAACGCGACAGCTCACACAGCAGCCATCGTTCAGCGTCACTTACAACGGTGGGGATGGGAGGTTCTTCCTCATCCTCCGTATTCGCCTGATCCGAGCCCATGTGACTATGATCTAATCCCCGAAGTCAAGAAGCCACTACGTGGACGACGGTTTGCTAACAAAGAAGACATCGTAACAGCATTTCGGAGGAAGGTGTTACACGTTAGTGATACACATTCAGCGAATGGTATTCAGCGCCAGCCCCACTGCTGGCAACGCACAGTAGACACCTTAGGAGATTATTTCGAAGGTCTGTAACCAGTGAAGACCTGTCCACTGTACGTAGTCTTGTGTATTTGCTGTCTATACCATAATAAAACAATGTTTACCAATGGCCTGTGTTTTGTCACTTACCTAAAAGCATCTCCTGATGTCAGAATTTATCTTCAGGCACTATGCATATGTACATGTCCTATATTTCCAAATACATATCGTAGATTTTCCGTGTTGTCTCCTGTTCGCGAGAAAATAATAGTTGCCATGACTTATGACTCGACTCTCGTATATACCAACTATGAACCCCGAGCCGCTCGAGATTTGTCTATTGACGCGTCGTAAGAATGGAGTATAGCGAGAGACCTGCAACGAAGACTCGAGCAGACGGACGCACAGTAGTGTACCGATAACTGGGGGATTAATTAATACCTTTGGGGATATAATATACAGAAATTGGTTAATTACTACTCACTAATATTTTATTAGTTACAAAATGTTAAGAGGGGAGTCCGGTGCCTTGAGGTTCAATCTGGGATCATGTCTCACGCTAATCATTAAAGGACAAGGCTTCATTGAACAAACCATTGTAACGTACGTACATCTGCAAATAAACGAAAAAAAATTGTTCGAGGTAGCAAAAATATTTTACTCATTTCAATTCTTTCTTTCTTTCTTCCTTTCTTTCTTTCTTTCTTTCTTTGGTTCAGTTGGGTTGGGTTGGTTGAAGAATCAGATGATGGAAATGCCTTCATACGGTATGTCTCTGCAGATTTGCGTAGACAATGAAAGTTAGATATCATGTACACCCAATTGTGTTCCATAACGCTTTCTATTACACACATAACTAGAACAATAATGATAACAAACTAGAGTGGAAAAAGACCAAGTTAAGGAGGTTTTGTGAGAGATATGGGGCAAACAAAAGAATCACATCAGTCAGCTGCTTCACTGGAGATAGCATCGCAATGATGTCGCGGTTAATATGTAGATTTCACCTCTGTCAAAGAGAACATAGAGGAGAAGTATACGTATATACGAAAAATTACAGTGTGGTGTATATGAAAAAGTTTAATTTGTTTGTAATGTCAGGAACGCGTAAATCATTCCAAACGAAATGCTGATATCGTCACTGTGACTCCAATACTGCACATCTGGGAATATTGTCCTTTTTCATTCCTTCCGTAGTGCAGTAGTTGGCCATAAATCCTCCATTATTCATGGATATACAGTCCACCAGAACAATTTCATTCAGGGCATAATTTGAAATTTGAAATTTCATACAAACGAATGATTACAATAATAGTCAAAAATAGAAACTCAGAGACATTTAAACATGTATCTTGCATTTCTTAAATATTCTTTCTAGATTGTTGTCGTATTTTGTATAAACGTAAATACCGTACCATATTTCAAGAAATTATACGCAGTCATTTTCACAAGATGCGTGAACATATGTAGACATCCAGATATCTAATCACGTGGACGGAAACTGACTCGATGTTACCTTTTACTTATATTTAATTTTGCAAAAAAATTTTTAAGTGTGTAAGTTTCTTTATAGATTTTCTTTGATTTATACACTCTTTATATAGGACATACATAGCAAAATATGTTCAATAATTAATATATAGGCTATTTCCAGTTAGGTTCTATTGTGCTTGCGCCACCATTTCACAGGATGAGGTCGCTTCAAGAGACTTGAGAGCTTCTTACGAATAGGCGTAAACAATTCCTAGTTCTCTCCAGGCAATCCTACCTTGTGCCACGCTTTCCCAGACCTTCCCTGCCACTCCACGAATATGTATATCCCAGTGGTCTTTCTCTATGTCTCTTCAGGACTCTAGGTACCCCTTCTAGTACGGCCTTTGCCTCCTGCGATCGTCCTTCCTAGCGACATGTATAGCCCATTGCCATTTAGTGGTTTTCACTCTTTCTAAGGCGTAAAATACTTAAGTTAGTGGATACAATTCAGTTAAGGAAATATGGGAAGATGCAAGGCTAGATGGTCAATAAAGTCAGTAATAATTTGAGGAAGACGGAATTTTAAGATGGTCAATAAATTGAGAGGGAAGAGTGAATAGTTTATAAATAATGAACAGTTAGGAGAGCTATGTACAAAGGTTACAAATTTGAATACCATGACAAACAAATTGGACAATTAAATCCTCTGATTTAAATTCTACACACACAAGTAATTACTGTGTTTGCTTCTCTGCCATATTCAGTTTAAAGAACTCATGTTCGTCGAAATGCAAGGGTTTAATGTATCTGCGGAAACAGCGCGGTGACTTCGATACTTTTCCACAGTATGCGAAACTATCAAAAATGAAAAATGAATGTTTGTACGTTCGATAGTTGAGCAAGATGCCGGGGAATTTTCATGCCGTATCTTGTTGATATAAAATTTGGAGCACGTATACATATTTGTATAACATTTATCATTTAACTTCACGTCAAAATTCACTGGTATAATTTTCATTATTTTCTTACTCTATTAACTAACCAATTGAACAATTTATGATCACAATTAAGAAACGCAGTCATGGTTCGGTGGGATTGAGTAAGGAAGCTTCGACTCCAGCAGCACGATCTTGAAGAGTATTTCTAAAAGGTTTATTGAATGATTACCATACTGTCGTGAAAGCGTAGTATATTATTTTAATCACTTATCTTGGAAATCATGCCTATTCAAATTTAAAAGAGAATATTTGTTACTGTGACATTCTGCGCAAAATCAGTTTACCAGGGTGATACATTTATTCAGTTTTACCTGATGCACGTTTGATCTATTTGTTTCGCAGAAAACTATTACCCCCGAATTTTATGGGTTAGTTGTCAAAATGTCCATTAATGTTCACTGTAAATAATAGTCCTGTCAAACTTATACATTATCTTGAGAGAAGTATTATCGAACTTCACGTCATGTTACGTTCACAATCAGAAATTATTTACCATAAGATCCTAATGAAATACACACAATAATATGACGATTCTCAGTTTCGTGGCTAACCAAGAAATTTAGTATGTATTTTTAAAGACCATACATAATGAAGATTTAGATATTCCTTAGTATTATTAAGTTTCTTTTACTCTGCAAAACGTCTTTAAGCATCGCCAGTGCACATCTCGTTGGTGTTTTAAGGTCTGCTGATTTAGCCCTGATGTTCATCCTGGAGTTAATTTTGCTCATTTCAAGCTTGGACATATTTTTGCATGTGTACGTTTCTTTATAGATTTTCTTTGATTTATACACTCTTTATATAGGACATATTTGCATGGACATTTCTGTTCAAAATATATAATTTTAAAAAATTGCCGCTTTGGAAATTTAATTTAGAAGCACTCGCTCTACTGTTTGCTCTTCAGAGAGCGAAACTGTTTATTTTTTTGCTTGCATTATTAATGAAAGCTCCTTATAGGATTTGGTCGCAGAAGAAAGAGCTTGTATCAACCATTCAATTTTCACCGTTATTCCATCCATTACCACCCTTCTCCACATTGCTAGTGTTTTTGTTTGTTCAGACTTGGAGCGGAGAACAGACTTAAGCTCACACAAAAGCCAGCTCTGAAAGATTGATGGCTGTCACCACTAAAGTCAGCTGTACCGTGTGTTATGTCGGTATGGAACGCTTAATAATCGAACGGTGTTTCAAAACGAGTCGACAATTCTACTTTTAGTCACGAAACGAGATAGTAATTTCCCCTTCTTATTCACGTTTCTACGGGGTCGATATCAAAAGACAAGATATTTCACGTTCGGATACCTTAACCTCTTGAGAGCAGTAAATGTGAAATGAAACAGGTCCCGCAGCGTATCCGTGCTTTGTAAATCGGGTACCACGCCATGAAAACAGCTGCGACACGCCCGGACATCGCAGGTTCGAATGCCGGCGCTGCCAGCGGATATCCGGAGTGAGGTTTCTCCCCGGGATTTTCCACACTTCCTCCAGGAAGGGATAGAACCTCAATTCAATGCCCGGGGTAGCTACTTCATCCCTGTCCCTAATACAGGAACACACACTGCAACGGTCATTACAAACATACAGGTTTTCATAAAAGTTCAACACACACCCAACTACACGGGGTGAATTACCAAGATGATCAAGCCCCAAATTAAAAACAACAAGAAGTTCCGTGAAGAACTATACAGCCTACTTTTCATGCCAATGATTATTCTACAGTATATGAACCTATCTAGAATAATGACAAAATTAAGTTGGTAATATCGAAATATCAAATTAGTTCAAAATATACCTGGTATAATGTAGCCTAATAGAGCACTACAGTTGGCAGCCCTGGTGACTGAATATATTCTTAGTTCCATCTCTTAAGGTATAGAATACAAAATTAGGTTGAAGTCCAATGGACGTTACATGCAGTTAGACACTGGATCTATCAGCACGCGTAAAAGCATGTTGCCAACAATACCATGCGTGTGCTGGTCATATTTTAAAATTGGACATATCAGCAGGCATATAATCATGTTGGCAGCACTGCCTTGTATTAATTACTCCAAATTAATCTAGAATGTCAGGTGCTATACGTGTGCAAAGTATAGAGCTGTTGGCTTGCATACTTTCTGATATATTGATATTAGGGTAAAAAGAATATAGACAGCATTTATTAACAGTTGGCAGGCCTGATTGCTCTTAACAATACTTATAGTCATATCTGTTATGGTACACATAGCACATACGAAATTTGGTTGAAATCCAACTGATAGTATAGAAGTTACATGTATTTAAAAATTGGTACTATCAGCAGGCTTATAATCATGTTGGTAGAACTGACGTATATAAGTTACTCCAAATTAATCTAAAATGTCAGAATATACTGTGCATAGTTTAAAGCTGTTGGCTTGCATACTTTCTGATATATTGGTATTTGGATAAAGAAAAATAGAGAGAGCAATTATTAACAGTTGGCAGCCCTGGTGGCTCTTAAGAATACGCTCAGTCATATCTGTTTATGTACAGATATTACATACAAAATTTGGTTGAAATTCAATTGATAGTGTAGAAGTTATATGCATTTAAATATTGGACCTATCAGAAGGCTTAACATTATTTTGGCAACACTGTCATGGTTGGCCTGCTGGAAATTAAACTGAAATAGTATTATCTACATGTGTGTCAATTTTGGAATAGCTCCCATGCATACCTTGCAAGATATCCAACATGGAGCTCAAATTTCTAGTGCGTTTTTTCAGCAGTTGGTATCACTGACATCATTTTCAAATATGGACGTGAGCTATTCCGGTACACATCTTTACTCATACTAAATTTGGTTTTGATTGCTACAGCCGTTTAGGAGTTGATAGGGGGGGGGGGCACACACACACAGCCAGACAGACAGACAGACAGACACACATTTTCCCGGATCGATCTCATATGTCTACTTTTTCCTCATTTTTGCAGAATGTGAAAAGTAGGCTAAAAAATGTAACAGGACAAGGAGTTGGAAGGAAGGGGTTGTACTATCAGTCTGAAACTAGAATTGGACAACTACTTCAAGGATCGCCGATAGTAGACTTTGAACCGATTCTTCCTCGTAGTCCTGAGGTCGTGGATTCGAGCTACGCTGGGAGCTTTATATAATGCTCTATCTTTAATCTACATAGCTTATATTACTCGTACATTACATGACCTCAGAGCTTAAAGCCTTTGTTTCTCAGAATTGGACTGAGACGAGATTGGTTCGATTCTAACCTCGGCTGTCCTAGAAGTGGTTATCCGTGGTTTTCCGTGGTTTCCTACATTTTCTGTAGGCAAATGTTGGGACGGTTCCTGACTTAAGACCACGGCCGCCTTGGTTCAAATCCTGGCCTAATTACACACTATTATAAGCATCACAAAAACGCAGGTTATTAGACAGATTCCACACACAACCACGATCTAACAAACACTTTGGTGATCTATGGCCGGGATTAAATTACTGTTGTTCTATAACCACGAAATGTTGTAGGGAGGTCTTTACAAACCGAGAACGTAAGCCTAAGAGCGATATTGTTCCTTCCCGCCCTCGTGTTAGTGGAGAGCCTCGGCTGATCCGCAATGCTAAGGAGTTGGTGTTAAATTTAGGGAATGGTATTCAAGAAATCGAATCGAAACTATTTCCTTCAATCAAAACAAAAATAAAACCCAAAAAGTATAAAACATAAAAGGAACACAAGAAAACTAAAGCAAACAAAAAACAAAAATAAAATTTTGTTGTTGTTTATCATCTAGTCTTACTGGATGGAGCCGCGTCCTGTATCGGCTCCATCTTGTAGGCCTTGATGATGAACTAGACACTGGTCGCGAAAGCGAAAGCGATGGGGCTTCTTCACTTACGGGGGATATTACAGGCTGCTTGCACGGCGCTTTGCCTCCTGAGGATTTACGAGTGGTCTGCTTCGTCCGGGCCATGACGTATATTGTTGTTGTTTTTGATTCTTTTAGGAGCTTTGAGACATCGTGATTATGTAGCGCCTTGTCCTTGGGTGTGTGTAGAATTACCTAATAATGATAATAATATCGTATGGCCTCGGATGCCGGGTGCAAGCTTTGTTATTTGACACCACCTGAGGGCAGCTTGCACGCTGCTTGAAGCACTTTATAGCGCTTTCTAGTAGAGAAATGATGAACTTTGTGTTGGCGGAAAATCACGAGATTAATTTTCCCATTATGAACTCGGCCTACTGAATTCAAATGGGTTCTTTGACATGCCAACATCGTATGACATGCGTATCGTATTTTTTCCACCTTTCAAAAATCACTTACCACGGCCAGGAGTGAACATGCAAGTTTGGGGTTAGTAATACGACACGCTAAGCACTCACCCACCGTGGCAAGCTAGAATTACCTGATAATCTGTGTCACTGTGATGTCTGTACTGGTGTGGCCTACAGGTAGAATTTGGGTAGGAAGTGGCCGTGGCAAGGTACCATCCCGGCATTTGTCTGGAGTAGAATTGCGAAAGCATGGAAAACCACTTCCAGCCATCAGACCAGTATTTAATTTCTTGGCAAAACCGAGAATCGAACGCGGGTCTATGCGGTGACAGCCAACGCAACATGGTGGACCCAAACACAAAACTCAAACAAGCAGAACCATTTGGACGACGTCAGATGGTGGGCTTCGTTAACCGTGAATATAATATTTAAAGGATAACATGAAATACATCAATATTATTTACCTTTTGGCAAAGCTGGTCGATATGATAAAGTTCGATATAAACACCAGGTTATCTTTAAGATCAATGTTTAGCTGTCATCTCGGGGATCAGTGTTCATTACGCTGTGTTGTGTGTAGCTCGTATGCTTGTCAGCAGTTCATCATCCTATGTATGGCTCTGCGCTCATCCATCAATCACTGCCTCTGGTTCCTACCTGCGGTAACTGCTCTACCTGTGCCTAGCTCGCACCCGCTAGTTGCTGTAGCAGCCTTAATGTTTTATGGGGCTGAATTATACAAGTTGCGATGTACAGAACGGAACTAATTCCCACCCTGGCCTCGGTCTCCTCCAAGGGCTGCCGTATTACAGACAACATAACGTCCTATCTAGGGCTCGGAAGTTGACGTTGTAGCTCTTCCGTCGATCAACACGATTGTGCCCAAGATATAAATATATAAACAAACTCCTGTAAAAATTACATGCATTAGGTAATAAAATTATCACTATTAAATGGGACAATTTACTGAGTAAGTAATCATTGCAAATAGAAGTTTATAGTGCATGCTATTCTTGTTTGTATATTGACTCATTACTACATTGTGTTTTCTTAATTGTACACACGTGTATATACATCTTACTTACGTATTTGGCTTGCCACGGTGGGTGAGTGGATAGGGTGTCGGTCCACCAACCCCAAGATTGCAGGTTCGCTCCTGGCCGTGGTAAGTGATTTTTTGAAAGGCGGCAAAAATACGACACGCATGACATACGATGTTGGCATGTCAAAGAACCCATTTGAATTCAGTAGTTCATAATGGCAAAATTAATCTCGGGAGTTTCCGCCAACACAAAGTTCCTCATTTCTCTACTAGAAAGCACAATAGTGTTCAAGGAGCTTAGATATCTAACCTCCTTGACTTTCATAGTGATTCAAGGAACAACGAAATTCGACATGCAAGCTACCCTCTGGGTGTCAAATTACAAAGCTTGCACCCAACACCCGAGGCCATACGATATTATTATATATATATTTTTTTTTTAATCGTTTCGGTCGTCTATGGACCACGTTATTTCAACTGCCTTTTCCCTCGTTCTTTCACATTGGCCCAGTATTCGCGCATTCTTCTTCGGTGAGCTTCCCTTCGTTATTCGGTCCACTTCTTGCCAGTTTTGATATTATTATTATTATTATTATTACTATTATTATTATTACTTCTTACGTATTTCATAAAACCGTTAAGACAAAACTAACCTAACTTCAATCGTAAATAATACACCAAATACAGTACATACTACTACAATGCTGTAGTAGCGTAAATATTTTAGTGTACCTCTTAACCTCTGATGATGGGTCGAAACACGTAATCTTAAATTGCTCCATTTAATTTTGATAATTAACTAATACATGTAACTCTTTTCAGGAGTGTATTTACATATTTATATCTTGTACCCCTCCCATTCATTGGGCACAATTGTGTATAGGCAACACTGAAATAAAGGCTTCAAATATCTACATTTCTCGGTAATTGAGGAAAAATATTTTTTTCTCGAGTGTCCGAAAACGAGGCCAACCACAACATATATTCATTTTGGGTCATTGTTGGACGGAAAATGGGTGGTATTATTTGTCCTTTTTTTGCCTTTCGGTGTTCTTAGCTTATTGGTCCTTTTTTAGGTCTTAGCGGTTTTCTCATACATCTTCGCCTATTTTCGACTATATTTTACTGGCCATTCTCAGATCATCACCTCTTAAACATCTTTCCTGTATTAAATTCATATGTTGGAATCATATCTGAAAAGAGAGAAAAGCATTCTTCTTCTTCTTAATAATAATAATAATAATAATAATAATAATAATAATAATAATAGTAATAATGGCACTACATTTATAATAGACATAGCAGTTCACAACGACACCAACATCGAACGTAAACACAATGAAAAAATCACCAAGTATAGACAGCTTGCAGAGTAAATCAAGAGGATATGGAAGATGAACTGCGTCCGGATAGTGCCTGTAATTAGAGCCCTGCGCGGATAAACAAAACGTTATCCGCATCCGCCCCGCAACCGCACGACTTTTATCCGCATCCGCCCCGCATCCGCATGACTGTTATCCGCATCCGCGTGACTTTTATCCAAATCCGCTGATATTTTCAATATTATTTTTAATTTATTAGATAAAGCATAAAGTGATAAACCAACACATTTAGACATTTGAGGAGAAAGTCGTTCCTGACAATTTGCTTCATTGCAAGTTGGATGACACTTCTGGTTTCTTGACCGCTTTAGACAAAAAACTGGCTACTTTTGCACTTGTGCCTCAGTAAGTTTGATGTGCCTGATTTGTGTCCTAAGTATGAATACACTTTTTTACATGTAGAACACCGTACTATGTTGTTCACCTTTTCGTTTCCATTGAAAGCGTAACCAAATATCGGCCATATCGTTGACTTGAGCTTTGTTTCACGCGTTATTGAATATTCACCTTGTTTTATTTTAATACATAGTTTATCCATGTTGGTGAAATGATGTTCATACTCACGGCCTGCTCACGGTCGCGGTAACATTCACTACGTGAACTTCTCTTTACGCTAGGAGAAAGGGATTGACATGTGGCCGGAAATTCCAAGTTAGTCATCATCCTTCTGCTTCTTGACTCATCCATGTTCGCACATAGTTGATGCAATAACTCTCCGTTGCAATATCACAGCCTAAGTGCTTCAGTGCCAAGTTGGAAATAAGTCTACTGATAAACCTGGAACCAAATCTTCCAGGATAGATTAGACGGCGAAGTAGCTGACTTGAGGAATGTTAATGATGTCACTACGACGAACTATCAAGCTCATTGACTGCATTATATCTCGTACGTATAGTAATAATGGCAGTGAGAATTGATGATGATGAGATGTCAAGACCATCTACTACAAACATATGGTACTTAATAAAATGTAGTTGAAAGCATAATGAGTAAAATAATCTTCTCGTGTATAAGTGCAATACGTGCCTGAATATTTCGTACGCAATAGGTTTTAGGAGTATTCCTCTTTTAAGCATGAATCAGTAGATTGGCATAGCCTATCAAATATGTAATATTATCGTAAGTTTGTATTCTAAAAACTATCCGCAAATTTACTCGAAACATTATCCGCAGCGTATCCGCTATCCGCACAGCCATGCAAACTATATTCGCGTGGCGAAAATATTTGCGGATATCCGCGGGTTTATCCGCGGATATCCGCATCCGCGGAGGGCTTTACCTGTAATATTGTCAGTCAACGGCCTCATACCTCACACACTCCACAAGAGTCTGAAGGACTTGGATCTTCCACCGACCATCTACAGGAGTATGCAGCATTCGGTCCTATTGTCCACATGCAATATTGTGCGATCCTTCCTTGCTAGCGAATGAGTGATAATGAACTCTTATATTTTGTACATACATGATATGTATTATAGTTTGTATTATAGTTTTTATGTATTGTTGTAAAGCACTTCGTTTAACCCGTGCTTTAGAGTAACCCATGTTTGTAATGGTGATTTGAATAAATAATAATAATAATAAATATATATTTCAACGGAAGATAAGGAAGTGGCCCGTCATGACAATGACCTTGAGCAGAATTTCAATTTCTGTAACCCAAGTGTTGTTAAGCTAAATATGATTCTAGTGATTCTAATTTTAATATCATTCTCCAGGATGTCCATTGCGGATTTGCTGAAAACATTCGAGGTGGGCAACACATTTCATTGTAAATTCCCCAAGTGCTATTTTCAATAAACGGGAATACTTTTAAAATTACGTTAAAAAATGTGTTCCACTCAAATATTTTCGCAATGTATATTGTATATCACCAGAATGTTGTATTTAAAAATAAAAATATACAAATACCAAATATGTAATTATAGGACAATAATGAATGATTGGATTACATTTTAGGCTAATTTCTTTTATGAGAAAAATAGCAATATCTGATCGCCCTTTGTCCGTGTGTGTGTGTGTGTGTGTGATTGTGTGTGTGTGTGTGTGTGAGTGTGTGAGTGCGTATGTGTGTGTCCGCAATAAAATCTAAACGACGTAAGCGATTCCAATGAAACATGGTAAGTCCATACTATTACCTCGTCCAATCTCGACCGTATCTTTCAAATTTTAATAGGTTTCATCAATCCAACATAGCGGCCGTGCGAAATATTTCACTGGCATTCTCTATGTCCGCAGATATCACCCTCAAATGTTGTTCGGTGAATAAAGTGTACTACTAGAAGTTCGTCTATGTGACTTTCATGAACCTGTTAAGTACAAAACGAACATGGCGGCTAAGCGAAGTTGAAACATAGACTTTTCTCGCGATTTAACCATCCGAGCGCAGTGAAACTTGACACAGCAAATGTTTATACACATCGTAATGCACCGAAATCTAATTTTGTTCAATTGTTTACATAACCTTAAGATGGCGGTGGTGCGAAATTTTAAAATTAAGTGTTTATATCATGTGTCCTAATCATCCAATCGAAGTCAACGTTTGAATAACAAACGAACGCAATAATCTCCATCAAATGGATTACACATTTAACAATCCAACATGGCAAGCATCCGAAATATTTAGATGTTTCTCAATATCTACGAATCTATTACAGCAATCAAACTGAAATTTTTAATGTTCATAGAGGCTATGGACATAAGTTCACCTATTGGACTTTCAATAACTTGGTGAGTTCAAATCCAACATGGTGGCGACGCGAAATTTTATAATTTAAATGGACATTTCTCGTGATTTAACCATCCGAGTGCAGTGAAAATTGGTTCGGTAAATGCTTATACAAGATTTAATCGACTGATATAGAATTTATTTCAATTGTTTTAACAACCTCAAGATGGTGTTTGTGCGAAATTTGGAAATCTCGTTCTTATTCCTTGTGTCCTAACCTTGTGATTGAAGTTTGAACAATAAACCTACGAAATAACATAACTCTATGGCCTACATATATAAAAATCTAACATGGCGACCATCTGAAATATTTAGATGGTTTTCAATATCTTGGAATCTACAGTTTTACAGCAGTAAAACTGAAATTTGGTAGGTTGATAGAGGGAATTAACGTTAGTAAGATAGGCCTATAGGAAAATAGGCTATTTAGTTCTTCACGGAACTACTTTTTACGTCACTTTACCTGTTTTTAAGTCATGTACAATATTTTGATATTTTGTGTCCTTTTATATATCTTTCTTTAGGCAATTAATAGCCCTGCAACTTCCAAGCTCTAGTTATATCCATTCACCCGAACATGCTACTCAGCCACCTTGTTTCCAAATGACAATCTTACCGTAACCAATAATAGTAATTGTCATATATCATATAATTACGGCATCATTACAATCCTTGACCACCTCCTAGTGTAGTGGCTAGCACTCTTGGCTGTCACCTCGGAAAGGAGGTCCGAATTCAATTCCCGGCTTTGCCAAAAAAATTAATTCTAGTCTTAGCGCTGGAACAGGATACACTCAGCCTCGTGAGGCAAACCTGAGTAGAGGTGGGTTCGATTCCGACCTCTGTCATCCCAGAAGTGGTTTCCTATTTCTACCCCAGGAATACACCTTGATGTTCAAGCCCCTAAATGTGATCCCCCAGGAGCTAAAACTTGTAGGACGAAGGTTGGCGACCACGGGCCGCAGTTGAATCCGGCATTGCTTTCTCTTACTTGTGCCGGGCTCCTTCCAGTTATCTTTCCTGTTGGCCTCCCTTGGTTGACTCTTGTTCTCTTCCAACTCCGACGGTATTAGAGTATCCGAGGCCTAGGGTGTCTTCCACTTTCCCGCCTTAATTGGCCCTTGTCTCATATTTCGTGATACCCTCATTATTAGAGGGGTCAGCCTTCCTTTTTTTATGATATCTCCTGCCTTTTGCACAACGCTCTCAATGAAGCAGAGTGTGTGCAGCCCCACCACTTCTGGAGCACCCTGGATAGTGCTACACGCTCAAGGGCTCACGGCTTGTGAGTTGGAAGTTAGCAACCCCAAGGGATTCCTGAGCTGGCTCCGGTTCATTTTCCTCTTTTTCTTCTGACTTTTGGGCGGACTCCCTTCTCTTTCCTGTTCCTTATCTGCCTTTCATGGCTCTCCTTTTTTCAAAGTCCCCCAGTTCTCGTTCTTCGTGGTTTGAGGTTATTTCTTTTCCTCCTTTCTATTAATTCTCTTCTTTTATTTATTTATTTTATTCATTTCTTCTTCTAGAACGTAAGGTAGTTGTAAAGTCAGTAGTTAGTTTTAGTTGTATGTTTCATGTAAACATCTTTCATTTTTAGTATCACCAAACCATTAGGGGCCGATAACCTAGATGTTAGGCCCCTTAAAACAGCAATTATCATCATAATCTTCCTAAATGTGACGACAATAACAACAACAATTATCCCTTCTCTGTAAAAACAAATAATGTTGTCCCACTCTTGTTAACACATGGCTTGTGTTAGTTTCTGGTTGACAGTTCTCCTGCTCAGTTCCCACGTGGAATTGTTATTGATATAGTCCGCGTGATGGGTTGGCTGTTGTTGGATGCTCCGCCCCAGTGTACGAGGGAAGTGAAGACTTGGAAACCAGCAGTCAGCCTGTTACAGGACTCAATTCCTGGAATTTGACCCACGTCACGCTTTGCTAGTGGATTAATAATCACGTCAGCACTATAAAGCGTGTTAATGCTCGATTCCAAGCTCTGTGAACCTGAGAGGAATGTGGATCACGGACGATGAGGAGAGATATGTGGGAGTTCTCGGTCCATGCGTAGTATAGTTGCCTCACTTTCCTGGTTAACGTGCGGCTCGCCGTTGGAATCTAGCTGGGCGGACATGTTTACATTCCTTGGCACCTGGGGCCAAGGCTTTCCCAGCGTGAGGCACAGCATGAGGCACAGCAATGTCAAATTTCCACCGTAGTCACTGAAGGCAAGCAGCGAGACTGGACAGAACTATGTTCAGATGTGCTACATTGGACACTGATACCTGTCGGAGTCACAAGCTAGCTACCATGACGGGACTTAAGAGTCAACGTGGAGTGATAGAGGAAGCATTCTATTGGTCAGTAGTGAACAATGGTTATTGTCGGCGCGTGCAACTGACTAACGTTTGAGTCACCGCTCGTTAACGAGGAAAGTGAGGGAACTATAACAGAACCAAATACATTGGTCGGTCACTCGCACACTCCTTCGCAACACCACTGAGGTTTCGGTAACGGCCCTATTATAGCAGAATTGGAATAGATAGGAACTCCAGATATCACGGCGGACTGTTGACAGGTTCCTGCCTCTTGCGTCACCTCTCCCTTCAAGGTCATTGGGCTTGGACCCGAGTTCGATAATATTAATGCAGCAAGCATGCGCCTCCCTTTCCCTTTTCTATTGCTCTCTCCCTCCCTCCATCTGAAGTGCTGAAATAGGTAGGGATTATTCGCTCACCAGGCATGCTACAATTGTTTGCATCACTCATGCAGATCAGACACATTTACGTGTGGACAGTTAAGTCAAATCAGCAACTTTCTTAGAAATGTGGTATATTGGCTTTCACGGTCAGTGAATTAAAATTCAGTTTTTTTTTCGGTTTGTGCCGTGTCTTGTGTGGAGTTTCACCAAGGACTCAAGCTGGTTCATCAGCGGGCTCTTGGTGTCTCCGCCCGGACCCCCACAGGAGTAGTAAACTGCGCGCTACCTCCCTTTGATGTAGCGAACCTGCGCCTCTTTTCTGCGAGAACTAAAACTCAAGCTGCCATTACCTACCTATGAAGGTTTCCAAAAATATGGTATATTGGCTTTCACGGCCAGTGAATTTTTCTAGGTTTGTGGCGTGCAGGTGTGCTTCATAAAAAGGCCCACTGATGTATCAGCTTGGTGTCCTAAACGAAACCACACACAAGACACGGCACAAAACTAGAAAAAATGCTGAGTTTTAGCATCTTTATTGTTACTCATAAATCTATTTCACATGACGATTTAATTTCTGACTGTGTAAACTTCTAATGAAAACACAATTATTCCGGTTCGTGCAATAAAACTGGAATTGGCGAATGGATCTCAGGTGAGCTTGTGCTCGCGAGCACCAGGTTGAGAACGTCTCGACTATATTGTAGGGGTTGAAATGGAAGAACTGCAGGACTGTGCGATCTGTTGGCTTTTGGCATTTAAGTGTAGGGTTGGAAATAACGAGTTACACCTGTTGTCTACTCGTAAGTTGCCTAATGAGATTTCCTGGTCCACGCTACTACTCCAGTGTACACCTAGTTCTTGAAGAATGTGGAGTTGCTGGTAGTGACGTCGTGAGTACGGAAATCACTGGTGGGAACAGCTGGTTATGATTGAATACCTTGTAATGTTTGGATTAGCAGTGTCACGTAACCGGTTGGCGTTTTGGATATGGTTTATTCGTAATTTGAGTAATGTCGAGGGGTTTATCTTAATGATTATGCGAGTCGAATTATCTACTCAGTAGCATATGTGTGTCTGTCTGTCAGTCAGTCTGTCATTTTGTTTCTGTGTGGTATATTGTACTACTCCTCGTTTTCAGAGCTTTCTAATGAGAATTGAGGTACCTAAACATTTTTATGTCCGGGCGGAATCGGACACTTTGGCATTAAGTAATGTGATAACTTCTTCTCTTTCTTCTTTTCTTAATCGTTTACCCTCCAGGTTGGTGGAATCCACGCACTCAGCGAGGGAACTCACCACTACCGCCTCTACGGGCAGTGTCCTAGAGCTGGGAACATCTAATCGGAGCGGATACAACTGGTGAGGTGGGATTAGCACCTCGCCCAAGCGGCCTCTCCTGCAGAGCGAACAGGGGCATCATGAGGGAAGGTAATGGATGGTTAGGATGGATAGGCTAGGAAGAGGGAAGGAGGCGGCCGTGGCCTTGAAGAAGGTACTGTCCCCGTATATTCTAGAGGCGGTCTGTTGGATATCCGAAGCAACGGCTGGATTCGTAGACCCTGACTGCTCCGGCGCAAAATACTAGTCAAGGATCTAGGTCAAACTAGACCCTCACGATTATACGTGGCGGAAATTTCAATACAACTGTGAATTACAAGAAGAATACACTTAGCTGGCAGTAAAACACCTACCTTATTCTCGGGGATTTCGTGGTCAGCCTCTCTGGACCTACAATGGGTTTCACAGTTGCATCTCCTTATATCTAAAATGAATCATGACGACACGGCTTCTAATAAAACTAAACGATTTAATAACAAATGTAAACTAAGGCTAAACATTCACACAACAAAATAAAATAACACACTCCCATTCGCTCATCTCTACACTCACGCCACTGACAGAACTGCATTCTATCAACATAATGACAAAATTTGGTGTAGCTTGTGTCCATACATCAAGCTGTACAACAATTACACACCTCTGTGTATTTACATACTTCTGGCACGCTCCCAAGAACATATGGGTGCTCGGCGCACGCGACCCTTGCCACGTGTCCGATGACATAACATTTACCGTTGCATTCCCAGTCTAGCTGGTTTAAAAAAAGAAAAAGCGCGAGCCGGGCGGTACGCAACATCTCTCCCCATTTGTGCGGCCTGGCCGAACTATGGCCTTGGCTAGAAACGAGTTTTAAAGAAGACCTCGCTATACCCGCCTGGTCCACAAATGCGCTCTCTATAGCAATAAAAACTGTGTTACAATGAAACAGATTCACGTCAGACAAAACCGTGAACTGCACTCAAATCCTATATGCTATTGGCATAAAACTTCTACACACATTAACATTCACACTCTCGCATTGTGACGTCTCAATGGAGTTCATTTCATTCGCACTGAACAAGAGACAAAACCACATACAGTCACAGATTCATTCATACTCTAATCTCTACGTTAAAGAAAACTATAAACTTCCTATTCCTAACATGATATACACTCGATTGGCAAATAATAAAGGTTAACATTAAATGAATTTATTATGACGCTTATAGCACCAGCTATAGTCCTTTCAAAGTAATGGCGTCTGAATACACTCGAGCCTGTGCTCTGATCTAGCAGTTATGTCAAATACAGTGAACTGTGATCCAAAATCTTCTACATCACCAGAAATAACCACCACCAGTCTCTCCTCACTGATCTGGTGTCAAAATAGTTTAAATACATTCGAGCACTTAAGGTGAAACATATGCTGTTACATGTTTGGGCTTAATAATCTCGATAAAAGTATAGCATAACAGCCGTCATCATCAATTCCCGTTCCAATTTCAACCGTGACCCTTCCTGTCCTCTCTAAATCCCAGGTCCTGTATATCAAAATAAGGAGTACTCTCTACTCACACTTTAATGCCATGCCAATCCTAGTCATGCCCACGCAATGACTGTACTTAAAAAATTCGGAACACACCTTCGCAATAACCTCGTATGCCAACTACATACGGAAACACATAAAAAACCACTATCAAAGGGTTATCAACTCCACTTCTTTCAACCTGGCATTCCTACAAAAGGGCATAATTTCTCAGCGTTGTCACCACAATCGCTGGTCTAATGAACAATAACAACAATTGTTAAATTAATAATTTATACATCTTAACGACCTCTGGAATTTACGATAATAACCTCCTCACTTAATACTCTTGAAACGATACTCTGATAAGTATAAACTGTCGTGCATGCATTTTAATAAAATTACTACATCTCATCTTCACACATCTGGGTTCGACTTTAATCGAGGAAGGAATATTATATCTACAACGTGACATGATATTACTCCTCGTAAGTATTTAATCACAACATCATATCTATGTGTTTGTGTCCAACAAGAATCTATCACGACGAGGATATCAAACGATAACTACCCTAACGTCGGATGATAATTAATCTTCCAAGAAGATTCTAGCTTCCAATAAATTAAATGACTGAAAGTTCAAAGCTTTCTTCAATAAAAAAACATACAGTTAGTCATATTCGTATTCTCTTCATTCAGAATGAATGTCTATGAGTTCTGACGATAATAATCGTGTCCACGTTAAATGTTTCTTTTCCACAATGTGACTTCATAATCTATCACTACCAAGATCTTCTTTCTTGGCGTTTCTTCTCGACGGATAAAATGACCAAATTAAACTAATAAAAATTAATTTAATGGGTTACATAGACGAAAATGTCTATCACCTGCATTCAGAATGAATACAAAAACGTCGAAAATAAATTTAATGTTCCTGAAAGGATATGATAGAAGCTTGTTCCTCGAACAAGTAAATAATCTCAGTTCAGAAACTGGATTCCTAACAAACAAAGTTAATAGCGTCGCAAGACGATCACTATTATAATTTCGAAGAATAAAAATGCTATACATGGAGTACGTAAATACTGTATCGAAATATGGATAAAGGATTTGCTCAGAAAATGTCACTTCAAGCTCTAACTACAAGGTTAGTGAACACTGCTACTTGGTCTCGAAGTCTACAAGATCAAGATAGAGTATAACAAAATACTCTGATGTTACATCTCCCAAAGATCTGGGTTGGATCCTAGCTGGTCTCCACGAACTCGTGACCTCAGGAAAGGAACGAATTCCCCCACTGGAAACAGCAAGCTCCAACCGGAATCGAACTGCGGGCCTCCAATCATCATTTTCATTATGACCGGGATAACCCTGGACCTCTTGATAATCTTGATGTTTCTTCTATCTCCGTCACAGCACAGTCTCATCATAACAGTGAGTAACGTCGAAAGTTCTGCTTTCCACTTCAAAAGGCATTTGAAGAGAAAGTCTTGGACCTCACTCGTATAAAGAACATTCATGTAGATGGAATCTGAATATCGTTCAGTAGTCTCTGATGTTAATGTTGAGCTCATGTTTGACAAGAATGCACCAGAATAGAGTTGTGCATCAAGTCCCATGATCGCTCACTATGTATACATTCACGAACAGTTTCCTCTAACGAAGCTCCATCGTTGACTATATCGCTTCTATCTGCTTATACTCCTGGCGCACATAATAATTTAGTCCATAATAATCTTCATAATACTAGACTGAATATTGTTCTTCACTATGGAATACATCTCCATCCTAAGTGTTGTAATACAGTTCCAATAGTAATAGACACTCGTACTCACTTGTGGCTGTTGCCGGAGCTGCAGTCGCTCGGACAAAGTGTCGTATAGCGCTGGAAAGAAACACTTTTCTCGCGCTTCACAAAACTGCTTAAAATTGCTGAAATAATTCTCTTAAACTTCTGCAAGTTCGTACAGCTACAATATGTAGTTGAAATAAATTCTCTGAAGCTGATCAGACCGAAGTGATTGCGGTATATGTGATCCTCGCAACTTCACCTAGATTCAAGGCGTGGTTGTCTCCTAATTCCGCCCTAGCTTATCCCTTGTCTCCACGAGTCACCTTCTACTAGCTCGGTGAAACACTCGGAACTCCTTTCTCTTCAATTCGCACACGTCTGACCTCTTCGACGTTCAGATACAGAAGAGCCCCGGTGCTTGGCGTCTCCCCTCCAAGTCTACCGATTTTAGCCGCCTTTTCGAGATCCCTCTCGAATTCGCGCGGGCTCTAGCAAATCGCTTATTTCTTCCAATAGCGACCTGCTATTGACTTATAAAATATTTCCAATATTTTATTATCATATTCTTCTCTTTTCCAATATAAAAATTCATTCTCAAAGGGCTTAAATGAATTAAATATCCATAAACATTTAGTTGCTGGAACTCCCGTCTTCTCTAAAACTTCTTCCTATTGGCTGTAAGCTCATATCCAATGGGATAATTTATAACAATATTTAAACAAATCCTGGGAATATTCGCTGTTGCTGGGTCAATTTCAAGCTTCTAGAAACTTCCATTGCGCAATACAATCACGTGACGGAATTTCCCTCCTTGCTTGACGTCGCCTCACGACTGGTTTCTGCCAAGTTCCAGCCATCATATTCCTTGGTTAAATTTTATCATGGGCTTCGAAAAAAATGCATTCTTCCCATTTTCATCCCTTACAATTCATTTTACGGGGGCATTCCCCTCCCATCTTAGTTTAAAAACAGTTTCAAAATTGTTTTTAACCACTTCGAATTAGGACCTTATACAAGTAGGGGGATGGTGGTGCTTCTAAATAGACACGAACCGCTCGGCTACGCTGACCTCTCATGTGGTTTACTCGCGACCCCATGGTCCGATCTTGACATGCGACATATCGTTGGACTCGGGCTAACGCCCTCTTTCCAATGGACCACTCATTTCAAGACCTAAGTAAAACCTACCCCTACTAGGGGGTGAAATTGTAATTTATTTAGTGAAACTCTCTTTTCAAATGCGACATGTATAAGGTGCGCTGCTAAAATGAACATAAACGTTGTTGCTCATATAGCGCATGCGTTTTTCTGGCTGCCGCTATGGATTAACATTTTTGTTTTTGTTTTTTACGCATGCGCACTTGGGATTTTTGTAAGAGCGCGAGCTCTTTGAAAAAAATGATTGATAAGAAGGGGTTTTGGTGGTGAGGAGAGAACCTGATAGTCGCCTAATTTCTTACGAAGTTTGCCGATATCTCTCGAACGCAATGTGGGATTTGGACGTGTGACGTGTCAAATTGCTTGTCTCGAAGCCCTATATATGTTATTAATGAGTTAAAGTTTTGAGAATGAGGGAAACAGGCTTTTTGGGGGTAAAATCATGATATTAGACTTTTTCCTATATTTCGCGAATGCATGGTCGGATTTGGTCCTATGACGTGTCAAATGGTTTGTCTCGAAACCCTCTTTATTTTTCTAATAGGTTAAAGTTTTTGAGAATGAGGGAAACAGAATGTTTTGGGGTAAAACCGTGATTTTAAACTTTTTGCTATATCTCGCGAACCAATCATGCTAGAGGCGTGTACGAGGGGGCCAAGGACTCGGGCTGACGTCCTCTTTGCTATAGACTACTCGTTATATTTATTAAAAATATTGGAAACTCGATTTTGGGGTAAACAAGTGTTTTTTGTGATTTTTGCTGATAACTCACGAACCAATAAGCCTAGAGACAAGTACGAGGTGTCATTTTTTTCATTGCGTTGCCCTCTTGCCGAGGATGTTCGTGTTGAGCAGGAATGAAAAACCATGTTGGGGTAAAACCATAATTTTAGACTTTTTGCTTTATCTTGCAAACCCATAACGCTAGAGATGTGTACGAGGTGTCCTAGGACTCGGGATCACGTCCCCTTTTAGAAACTATGTTTGACATTTTGACAAAGGGCCCAACGCCATACATGTTGAAAAAAATTCTTTACCGATACCTGTTTATAATGTTCATGAAGCGTGGTGGTTGAGAGAGACGATACTGCTGGGTGTGTGTGTTTCAACGAACCTGTCGCTGACCACGGTGGCTGTGCTCAATAGATCAATCGCTATTTCGACAGGTCGGTTTATGACAGACAGAGGGTGCGTTTTTTCTGATACTTTACCCCAAAGATGATCTTTAACGTGTAAACGGTGATGAGAACTTGGTTCTATGTTGGTCGAAGCGAGTACAGAAAACAAACTTGCAGAGGAGCAGGATGTGAATGTCATTTGAGCTTATTGGAATGCGCTGATCTGACTTGACAACAGGTGCAATGGAAAATGACAAAGACGCTGAGGACACTTGAAGGTGAAATAATCTGACCATCGTGGTGGCAGGGAAGATCGAAATGCATGCATACACGTGTATGATGACATGTACGCTAAACAAGTTACATCCTGTTGCTTCGTACGTGACAAAATGCAAGTTCATGTGAAATTTGATCTGCCACTGGTGTTCACCTTAAACGTTATCTGTCCACGTGCATGATAACACAATGTTCAAAGCGTGGGAAAAAATGATTATACATGCAACGTAACATATATAAAGACATGTCGTTATCATTTCCTCTCTCACTTAGCCTTTGAACACATTGCGTTGCGTGAAACCCCTGGTCTGGTTTAACAGTTTTGGTGTTGGTGGAAAATACTTATTCTTGTTGTGAGGTAGGTATATATTTATTCATTTATACATTTATTGATTTATATATATTTACAAGCAATTATTTATTGATTAGGGAATTATTGATTTTTAATTTATTTGTTTGCAGATAATTGGTATACCTTACATGTCTGAGAGAGAAGATACCATTGCAATTTTGAGCCCACTAGAAGGAAACAGCAATAAGCCACTGCAAGTGAAGGAGGGTTTATTTTTTTAAACTAACTTGTTTCATTTTCTTGTTTCATATTTTACTTTATAAAATGCATGTACTAACCTGAATTTAGGTATTTATAACGGTTTATTTTATTTATTTTTAGGAACTTGGAAAGAAAAGCCTTACCGCCGTAGCAGTCGCTGAAAACCCGAGACGCACTAAAGTGCAACCATTGTTTCCAGGCAGTGAACTATTTAAAACTCAGGTAAGCCTAACATAAAATGCTATTCCATTTTACCACTACTGAAAACTGGTAGACAAAAAAATTCATTACCTGTACATGACTAGGACGATGATTGCTTTCTTGATTAATGGCTATGTTGTTGTTGACTGGGAAAAGTACAAGGCCATGTTGGATTTTCTAAAAACAA
Organism: Meconema thalassinum; assembly: GCA_946902985.2. NCBI lineage: Eukaryota > Metazoa > Arthropoda > Insecta > Orthoptera > Tettigoniidae > Meconema > Meconema thalassinum. The sequence continues at coordinate 305,006,509 of OX336391.1, forward strand.
AAATTTAAATTTAATTTATGGGTGGTTCCCTATGGACTCAACGAATATCCACAGGTTTGAACATGATAATGTGAACAAAATGACATGACATTCATTTTTGTTTATATATTGGTTAAAGGGGCGATGTAAATGACTGTAGCTTTATAAAAAGAAAATAAGTACATGTGTTACAGTTAGTGGCAACATATAGTTAATTTTTATTGGTGTTTTGATTTATTATTGCCAATTAATGTTAACGTTTTATTTACAAGTATTGATTGATTGATCGAGTGATGGTTTATTTTGTTTGCTTTTAGGTGTCGTCATGCGCCATTAACGTAATGAACAGTCAGTGAACAAGCATACATTATGCTTTAAAGTACTCTGTGCAACGTTAATAACTTACAATAATAAAAAGTTTTATTATAACACATGGCGTTAGTACCAAATACAACAAGTGAGCAAGTTGGTTTACCACATGGGTTAAATTTAAAATCAGAACATGATCGATGGTTAACATTTGAATCCTGGCCTGTAGGCTTTTTGTCGACGCATGAACTTGCAAAAGCCGGTTTTTTTTACTTGAACCGAGAAGATGTGGTGCGCTGTGTGTTTTGTCGTATTGAACTTTCACACTGGGAAGAAGGGCATGATCCCTTTAGAGACCATTTGCGATGGTCTCCTCACTGTCCTTACATGCTTGGAAAGCAAGTGGGTACCCTACCCGTGCATTCATTTTACCGAACCACAAGGCCTTTGGCCGCTACTTACGTTGCTGAATCACAAATAAATAATAAAAATGATGTATTACCAGCCAACGGTAGTGTCGATATATGTGGTCCATATGCCATAGACATTGTTGAATTGGCGTGTGCTATAGAAAAATTGGGAGTTTGCAAGACTAAAGCACTAGCACACCCAGAGTACAGCTCTGTTGAAAAACATTTAGAATCTTATAAAAATATTTGGCCATTAATATTAAAACACCTTACCAAACAACTAAGTGAAGCTGGATTTTTAGCCTACTTTCGATTTTTGCAAAAAATGAAAGTAGACTTATGAGATCAACACAGGGCGAAAAAAGTGTGTCTGTCTGTGTGTGTGTATGTGTGTGTGTGAGTCTGTGTGTGTGTATGTGTGTCTGTGAGTCTGTGTGTGTGTGTGTGTCTGTGTGTGTGTGAGTGTGTGTACTCTGAATGTCTGTCCCCCCCTATCAATTCGAACACGGTGAATGCAAATTGAACGAAATTTGGTACAAAGGTAGCACTAGCAAAGGACACCTCAGTGTCATGTTTTATATCGCCGCCATCTTTACTAAAACTGAATGGCGGCCACTCAAACGTTCAAAACGTAAAATCAAATAACGACTAACCAAACCATCCGATCTCTACCAAATTTGGTAACAACATACCTTCGTATAGGATGCGTCTTGTGACCAAATTACAAGGCCGTTCGCCATACCATTTCAGGATGGCGGCCGTGCGAATTATGCAAACTTTATAATCCATATCATGGGACCCACCAGTTCCGATTATCGAGCCGAGAATCGTTTTAACTGTTCTAAAGGAAGAGGCACGTTCGAAATTAAAAGTTTATTTTGTAATACTATAGTGCAGACGTGATTTTAAAAAGCTGAACTGATTCAGTAATAAGACAAGATGGCAGCGGATATCTTGTGCCGGACTTATATTTCACTAATTTGAGTATTGCATGCAATATAGCGTACTGATAAAAAATAAATAAACTTTGTATGAAATGCTTTATATATAAATAATATACTCCAGTGATGAAATCGTTTAGTATAAATCATTATTTGCTAACAAGTTCTATGTAAGTCATTTTAAATAGAACGATATTCGTTGACACAATTAGCTCAGTGGTAGAGCGTTAGCCTATCGCTCAAATGCCTATGGTTCAAACCCGATCAGAGCTAGTTTTTTTGCTTGAAATGTTATATGTTTATGGTTTTGTAATGACTCAGATGTTTTAAAATTAAGCGTTATATTGTGCACATTATGGTGTAAAATATATATTTAATTAAAACATAATTCGCCAGCAGATTTACTCGGGACATCTAGCTGCCAAAAAGGTAACTTCTAGATTTTATTGAAAAGTTTCTTCTTCTGGCCGCTAGAATGCACTCGCTCTGTTAGGATTATATTGTTCGATATTTCACCAATAGATGTCACGACTAGTCTACGTGGGGATCCATTGATTACTATACCATTATCATTCTATGCGCATCGAATTTGAAGAATGACAAGATGATACTACGATACATTTTAACTTTTTATTTTAAAGGGTTTGTAACAGCCTATTTTGCGTTACTTGAAAATGTTATTAAGCGTTATATTGTGCACATTATGGTGTAAAATATATATTTAATTAAAACATAATTCGCCAGCAGATATACTCGAGACATCTAGCTGCCAAAAAGGTAACTTCCAGATTTTATTGAAAAGTTTCTTCTTCTGGCCGCTAGAATGCACTCGTTCTGTTAGGATTATATTATCGAAAATATCCACATAGTTTGTATACACACGTCTCTGTAGGGTCATGGAAAGATTTGTTAATTCAATTAGGGTTGTGAAAGCCATGCACAACCAGACGTGTAAAGACATGCCTCAACTCAAAGTTGGATGTTGCCCACGGCAGGTCGTAATAATAATAATAATAATAATGTTATTGGTTTTACATCCCTTTTAACTACTGCTGATTTTAGAGACACCGGGGTGCCGGAATTTTGGCCCGAAGGGGATCTTTAACGTGCCAGTAAATGTACTGACACGGCTCCCTCGCATTTGTGCACCCTCAAATGCCAGCTGACTGCGCCAGGATACGAACCTGCAACCTAGGGCCCAGCAAGCGAGAACGTTACCGCTGAGCCACGCCGCCAGTCCGGTCGATTATGTCTCCAGATCCATAACATTCTTGATATACTACTTATCTTTCTTTCTTCAATGATGGTAGCAGTTTTTATCTAGGTTGTGGCGTTTGGTAGAGGTAAATCGTTTCTAAGGTCTTCAACAAAGAATAGTTCTATTATACTCTTTGATAATAACAACGAGTTATAACTATACTCATACATTTAGGAGAAAGTAGGCTATATGTTCTTTACTGAACATCTTGTTTTATACTGGTGAAGGGGATAAAACAATATGTTTTATTGTGGATTTGCTTTAAAGGATTGGCAAATGACTGATGACCCTTTCTTGCAACACGCTCGTTGGTTACCTAACTGCAAATACATGGTGTTGCTTAAAGGTCAGGAATTTGTGAACACTATTCGTAAAGAAAACATGATTGCAGTACAAGACTTAAAAGTGTCTTTAGAGTTAGAACATGCAGAGCAAATACACGAGGCTGAAAGAAAAGACTTGTCTCACGAACAGATACAAAAGTGTGACCAACAATTATGTAAAATTTGTTATCAAGATGAACTAGGTGTTGTATTTTTTGCCTTGTGGACACATGATAGCCTGTGTCAAGTGTGCATTAGAACTCAACACTTGTGCTATATGCAGAAAAGCAGTATCTGCTACAGTTAGGGCATTTCTTGCATAAATAGTAAAATTTATCAGCCATGCATAGTGCAAAATCCCTAATTGCACAATATTATTAAAGCTGTTTTAGAGTGTAATAGATATGCTTTTCTTTTGTTTATAGACTACTGCAATGAATGTTTTGAATGCTGTGGGTCAAGCATGTGGCTTAGAGACAAAGAAGCTCAGCGAGTTGCCAACGCATATTCCATTCGGCATTATTAAGATTCGGAAATTGAAAACAGCATATGGTGATCGTGTACTTTGTGTATGTGAAAACTTTGAGACATTTCTGCCTACACGGTGTAATGATATGTCGGAGAGTGTTTTTGATGAAGTCAATAATGCTGTACAACCTGTACACTAAATTTATGATTTTTTTTTAAAAACAATAGGTGCATGGTTCGTTTTAATTAAATATAAAAAAACAAATGTCAAATAATAATGGAAGATAAAAGTCATGACAATGAACTGAAAGAAAAATATGTGTATAGATAATAATGTTTTAGTGTTTAGTATTGTCTTAAAAATATTATCATGAAACAAAACAAAATGTATATAAAGTTTGTAAATAAATGAAAATAATGGTACAATGTTGTTTTATTTTCTATAGAAGTCAGAATATTTAACATTGCAGAGTATACATGATTATGACAATAAAAATCACACTTAATACAAGTCTTTGCCTTTACGATAGTGTGTTATAGTTTTAAAAACAAAGCTTGTTGTAGATCTTTTTTCTTCCACGATGAACAATAGGCATGAAAACATTATTGTCTTGTTTTGGATCATTATCACTATCATAATCATAAGCAGCATGATCTATATCACTATTATTATAATCACTATAATTATCCTAAACATTATCCTCAACATTACTAAACCCAGTTAAATATTCCTGGTCCTCTTCCTGTTCCTCTTCCTCTTCCTCTTCAGTGTCCTCATGTAGAGTCTGCGTGGCTTTTGATAATGTTAAGGGTTTTTTGAACATTGAACTATTTAGAGCAGCAATATTATTTTCTTGTACTCGCTTTTTAACATTTTCATGATTTTCTGTTGACAGCAACAGTGTTTCATGCAGTACACTACATTGATGATCCCTGACACTTAAAACCTCACTATTTTTACTTTTTAGCTCACTGCGACATTGTTTTGAACGTTGTTTAGAACAACGCCGAATAACAGTTCCATTTTTATTGGTTCGTTTCACAATATATGAATATCCTTTATAGAATGCATGAGGCTTACCATACCTAGTCACAGATACTTCCATATCAACTGTCAAGCATAGACTAAGCTCTAGTAGAGTAAACTTGGTAATAAGAACAATAGTTTAATGTGCGAGCATATATGGGTGCAAATGTGGGAGCAAAAAAGTGGGAGCAAAAAGTGGGAGAAAAAATAGGGAGCAAATAGTGGGAGCAAAAAGTGGAAGCAAAAATTAAGAGCAAAAAGTGTGAGCAAAAAAAGTAGGAGCAAGTATGGGAGCAAATGTGAAAGCAAAAGTGGGAGCAAGTATGGGAGCATATGTGAAAGCAAAAGTGGGAGCCAAAAGTGAAAGAAAAAAGTGGGAGCAAAAAGTGTAAGCAAAAGTGGGAGAAAATATGATAGCAAAAAAGTAGGACCAAGTATGGGGGCAAATGTGAAAGCAAAAGTGGGAGCAAAAAGTGAGAGAAAAAATGTGAGGGCAAAAAGTGTAACTACAAGTGGGAGCAAATATGAGAGCAAAAAAAAGTGTGAACTAATTTGGGAGCAAAAAGTGGGAGCAAAAATTGGGAGCATAAAGTGGGAGCAAAAGTGGGAGCCAAAATTGAGAGCAAAAAGTGGGAGCAAAAGAAAAGTAGGAGCAAGTATGGGAGCAAATGTGAAAGCAAAAGTGGGAAGAAGTATGGGAGCATATGTGAAAGCAAAAGTGTGAGCAAAAAGTGAGAGAAAAAAAGTGGGAGCAAAAAGTGTAAGCAAAAGTGGGATCAAATATGTGAGCAAAAACAGTAGGAGCAATTATGGGAGCAAATGTGAAAGCAAAAGTGGGAGCAAAAAGTTTGAGAAAAAAAGTGGGAGCAAAAAGTGTAAGCAAAAGTGGGAGCAAATATGAGAGCAAAAAAAAGTGTGAGCAAATGTGGGAGCAAAAAGTGGGGGCAATAAGTGAGAGCTAAAAGTGTAAGCAAAAGTGGGAGCAAAAAGTGGGAGCAAAAATTGGGATCAAAAGAAAGTAGGAGCAAGTATGAGAGTAAATGTGAAAGCAAAAGTGGGAGCAAGTATGGGAGCAAATGTGAAAGCAAAAGTGGGAGCAAAAAGTGAGAGAAAAAGTGAGAGGAAAAAGTGTAAGAAAAAGTGGTAGCAAATATGAGAGCAAAAAAAGTAGGAGCAAGTATGGAAGCAAATGTGAAAGCAAAAGTGGGAGCAAAAAGTGAGAGAAAAAGTGGGACCAAAAAGTGTAAGCAAAAGTGGGAGCAAATATCAGAGCAAAAAAAGTGGGAGCAAAAATGTGGGAGCAAAAAGTGGGAGCAAAACGTGTAAGCAGAAGTGGGAACAAACAAGTGTGAGCAAATAAGGGAGCAGAAAGTGGGAGCAAATGTGAAAGCAAAAGTGGGAGCAAAAAGTGAGAGAAAAAAGTGAGAGCAAAAAGTGTAAGCAAAAGTGGGAGCAAATATGAGAGCAAAAAAAGTAGGAGCAAGTATGGAAGCAAATGTGAAAGCAAAAGTGGGAGCAAAAAGTCAGAGAAAAAAAGTGGGACCAAAAAGTGTAAGCATAAGTGGGAGCAAATATCGGAGCAAAAAAAGTGGGAGCAAAACGTGTAAGCAGAAGTGGGAGCAAACAAGTGTGAGCAAATATGGGAGCAGAAAGTGGGAGCAAATGTGAAAGCAAAAGTGGGAGCAAAAAGAGCGAGCAAAAGTGAGTGCACAATGTGGGAACAAAATGTGTGAGTAAAAAGTGGGGGCAAATGTGGAGTTTTACTAAAACAATCTCCCCTAACCTAACCTATCCTAACTTCACCTAACCTAACTTCTCCTAACCTAACCTTCCAACTCTCAGATCAAAAATTAAATTCTGGCCATAGTCGAGTTGGAACCCAAAACCTATGGGATAACACCCAAGTATAACAGCCACTACACCGCGAAATGTGCAAATTATCATGCAACACAACACAAAAATAAAAAATTTCTTGTAGTGTAACTCATTGGCTGACAACCATAGTTGAGAATTCAAACCCAAGACCTCAGGACTTTTGTTTTGAACATTATCAGAAATATTATTCCATTTACATTTTGCTGTTGCTTATAGTTATAAGAGTTGGCATTAATATGGGAGCAAAAGTGAAAGCAAAAAGTGGGTGCAAGCATGGCTGGTTGTAGAGACTTTCATATCAACTAATACACATAAATTAATTTTTAGTAAAGTGACTTGGCTAATAATAATAATAATAATTGCTACCCCACATTAACGGCACTGGCCAGCAGCACGTCGGTAACTCGATAACCAACGCTCTGCTTCACCAAAAAGAGACGTGTACGGCGAGCGTGGATGGGCCAACTTACCTGTATTCAGGGGTCCGGGTCACCTCCGCAGCAACATCACCTCCAGATGACATGTCCCAACAGAAGAGCTCCAAAAGGGGTGGAAGGAAGATGGAGAAGGGGACAACACACACAGGCTATCGTACAAACACCCCCCCCAAAAACCAACGGAACTTCCGTCGGCGAAAAAATGCCACAACAAAGTTTTAAAAAAAGAATAATAAAAGGTTTAATATTAAAAATTTAAAGAAGACCTTCACCATAAACTGAACATGCATCAACCAACACAAATTTACAAGAAGGCCAGATAGCGCCTAACATGCTTGCTTGCAAAGCCAAGAAGAGGAAAGACTTAATTTAAAATAAAAATGTTAAAGCCCAAAGGTTAAAATAAAAATTACATGCACAACACAATGAGAAAGGGCTTGATAAATTGCAAGGAAATGCAATCACGATCCGACATGCAGATGTTGAGGCCACGCCAAAAAATAAGGATTGAAATTAAATTAAATTTTAACCTGAAGATCACAGGCAATTTCCAAGTAGAATTGGCATTCATATCTTCTCTTGAATATATTTATATTTCGAAGAGGATGGGGGAGGCAACCGCCCCCCCCCCCCCATCAGCGGAGACACCTTTCACGACCAGTCCTTCTTGTTTCTCTTGGCGACAGCTAATGGATTCCACCAAAATGGCGGAGCAACGCTCGTCATTTGCCGAACTGTCTTCATGTAAATAATATTGTCCAATCACGGAGTGACACCTCAAAACAACAATGTCATAAATAAGTTCATAATTTGGCGGTATCATGAATACCCCGGCATTTGTTTTAAGATGAAGAATGTAATTGTCTTTCAATTATGTCATGCGTATTAAGAGTTTTATAAGGCGTAGCCCACACCACCTATTGGGGAGAAACAGGAACTATTTGAATCTTTCCAAAGTCCGACTGCAGCTACCATCTTGTAGTCACAGGCGGTACTGAGCGACGAAGCGGACGATTCAAAACTTCAAGAACAGCATCCATGATAAAATACATGTTTGAAATGGTAGAGACGTGCCCTTGCACGTATCAGTCTCCCTCCCTTAAGCGTGAACACCGTTCACGAATATGCCAAGGCATAGACAGTACTCCTTAACTTGTCGATTCACCAGAGATGTTTCCCGAAGATAATGTTCACCTGTTAACTCCAATTGATGGATGAAACCGCATCGTTTTGGTTAGGAAGAATGCAGGGTCAGATTATCAGTGATGGGATAATTGATCACCTCGCAAACCACTTAGTCAACAGCATCACTGTGTCCAAAAATCCTCAGAAACGCAGTACACCAGCACCAGCAGTGCTTTCAGAGTCCGAGACACGTTAGATACATTTTCAACAAGTCCAATGTAGGTCGTTTTAGACGCAGTAGGTGGAAGCAATGTGCAAGATATGATTCGACGCGTGGGCAGCCATTTACAAAATTAAAAGTTAATCTAATTTCAAAAAGGTTTACAGAATTTACAATTTCTTACTACATTTTACAAGGAGAAACAAAGTTGAATTTAAATGAAGAAAATATTTCTGACCATGCCCTAGATCCGTGCTTACAAAATTTCATTAACAAGTTTACCTTTTTACAGATTCGAAGTAAATTTCAAGATTACATGAGTTAGACGACTATACATTTCGAAGGAACTACGGTAGAGGAATGACCACAAAAAATCCCAAAGGGAACAGGAATACGAGTTTACCATGAGTTAGGTCTCCCACCGAGCCCAACTTACATGTTAGCATCTCCTATGAAACATCAAAATTAGGTACACTTTTACAATTTACCATTACAATGGGAACTTCCCAACATTTACAATTTGTATCCCACCAGAGTTTTCAAATCCAATTAAATTCAAAATTCCACAAGGAACAGATGCCTGTAGGCTTCAATGAAGGTTAGGGATACTCTACATTATACAAAATTTGTTTTACAAAATTTACGGTAGCATTTCCTCATTAGACACCTCTCCACCTCGCTTAATGTGTGATAGATGCACTCTAGAAATTTTGTTGGCCTTAGGGTTTCGAACAAGAAGAGTAACAGGAGTCAAGAATGCCTCTACATAACATGGGCCTTTAAAACGAGGGGTTAACTTGCTTGAGACAAGATTACTGACGCCCTTGGGCTCGAAATTGCGGACGTATACAACATCACCAATTTCCAAATCAGCTGGCTTGCGACAGGCATTGTGTCGCCTGGCAAGTTGGTCATGGGATACCTTAATATTCTCTCTAGCCTTGTCGAATTTCGCCCTCATATCCTCGGGCGTGAAACTGTCAGGAAGGAGATCGTGCAGGTTCCACAGGTTGGACAACGGAGAATTAGCCACAAAGGAAAACATTAGCGAAAAAGGGGTAGCTTGCGTGCTCTCATGCACGGCGGTGTTGAAAGCAAAATTGAGCCAATGCAAATTAGAATCCCACTTGGAATGGTCGTCGTGGTGGAAAGCAATCAGAGCAGAACGGAGATTACGATTGACTCGCTCAGCCAGAGACGGGTTAGGAAAATAGGGAGTGGTGGTTACGTGCGAAATAGCATAATCAAACAAGAATTGACGGAACTGATGAGATACAAAGCACTTGGCATTATCTGACACCAGATACTGACACGGCCCAAAAGACGAGAAGATGGAATTAAGACACTTTATGACGGAACTGGTCGTAGCCTGTCTGGTGGGGAAAATCCAACTAAACCGGGAGAAACCGTCAGTGCAAACAAGCGCAAATTGGTTTCCCCGACCAGAGCGAGGGAACGGTCCAACATGGTCGATAAAAAGCCTCTCCATGGGTCTAGATGCCGGTTCAGATGACAACAGGCCAACCTTAGTAGAAACCGGAGGTTTGCTAATACTGCAAGCAGCACAATTCCTAATGAGCCTCCTGATGTCGCCATCCATACCTTGCCAAATGAAAAACTGTCTGATTTTAGCTCGGGTCTTGAATACTCCTAGGTGACCACCAATAGGGGATTCATGATAGTAACGAAAGATTTCCGGAATGAGGACCGACGGGAGCACAATTTTAGGTAGGCGGTCATGACGAGACGAACAACACAATACACCGTCCTTCAGAGAGTAGGGCTTGATCACTTCACCAGAATTGATTCGGTCAATAAGGCTAGATAAGGGGGGGTCTTCCTTCTGGAATCGTCTCACATCCTCAAAAAGCACAGGGGAATTGCTAAGAACGGCATTGACACAATTTACAGCAGATATAAGGTTTACGGGTTCACATTCCTGAACATCCTCCTCAGCTGTTTCCTCGTACATGCGGCTTAAAGAATCAGCTACCGCATTTTCGGACCCACGAATATGTTGGACAGTGAACTGGAACGACAGAATCCTAGTTGCCCTCCTAGCAATTCTCCCAGTTTTGCGGGGTTTCCCTAAGACCCAGCTCAAGGCTTGGTTATCGGTCTCAAGGAGAAACTTGGTGTGCTCAAGATACATACGGAATTTTTCTAGAGCGAACAACACAGCTAAACCCTCAAGTTCGTAAATGGAATACTTCCTCTCTGCGTCCGTTAAGGTACGAGAAGCGTATGCAATGGGTTGCCTACCCAGATCAGATTCCTGCAGTAGAACACAACCAACACCACGACCAGACGCATCCGTCTGCACAATGAACTGCTTCCCAAAATCCGGAATGGCTAACACAGGGGCGTTAGAGAGCGCAAGCTTAAGATCTTCGAAGGCTGCTTGCTGCGAGGGACCCCACTCGAACTTCACAGCCTTTTTGCGCATTTGATTTAGAGGAGCAGCACGGTCGGCAAAGTTACTGATAAACTTACGGAAGAAGTTGACCATACCAATGTAGCGAGCAACACCCTTGGCGTTCTTGGGTGGTTTAAAATCTCTGATGGCCTGCGTACGAGACTGGTCCACTGAGATACCAGATTCAGAAACAATATGTCCCAAGAAGGAAATTTTGGGCTTGGCAAAGGAAACCTTGGACAATTTGACGGTAAGTCCAGCGTCACGCAACCGATCAAGAACAATTTTCAGATGATCAACGTGTTCCTCGAAGGACTCGGAATAGATCACCACATCGTCAAGGTAGTGGTACACAAACTTGAATTTAATTTCTGAAAATACCTTGTCCAGAAGTCTGCTCAACACAGCGGCTCCAGTGGATAGGCCAAACAGGACACGGGCATATTCAAACAGGTTCCAGTCAGTGGAAAAAGCAGTAACATGCCTGGATTCAGGAGAGAGGGGAATTTGGAAGTAGGAAGAATTTAAATCGAGGATCGTGAACACCTTCGCGTTGCGAAACCAACTAAAACATGTGTGAAGGTCCGGCAAAGGAATGGACTGCAAAACAACTTTTTGATTAAGGGCCCTATAGTCGACCACCGGCCGAAAACCACCGTTAGGTTTTGGCACAAGAAATACAGGGGATGAGTAGGCAGAGATAGAGGGTTGGATTACACCTTCTTCTAACATCTTATCGATAATCTTACGAAGTTCAGCCATCTTGGGCGGGGCAAGGCGATACGGGCTGGAACGCACCGGCACAGAATCGGTTAGCTCAATCTTGTACTCCATCAAATGGGTTACACCCAGCTTGTCAGTAAATACATCGCCATACTCCTGACATAACCTCTTAATGGCATCCTTTTGAAGACTCGTTAAATTTTCCAGATCGAGATCCTCAATAGTCATAGGTTCACTAACGGAATTGACAGCATGAGAAGATAAAAGCGGGTTAAATGATAATTTACTCTGTGGATTAAACTTAAACCATAAGTTGCGAGCACCAAAATCAAGAAGCATACCAACGTGTGACATGAAATTAGCTCCAATGACCACAGCACAAGAAAGATTTCTGGCAACCAAAAATTTAAATTTCCAAGAAAAATGTAGAATATGAATTTTGACTGTCATACTACCCAAAATATTTAAATTTGAACAATTTGCCGAAATAAAAGATTCATTGTTAGGCTCTAACTCAGGAAATTTGCAAACACTCTTCATAGATAAAAACCAGTCCTCGCTTATAAAGGATGCGACACTACCAGAATCAAGCAACGCAGAAACGGGCTCGTCATTAACACAAATTTCAATAAACGGGGATATTCCTTTAGCCACAGGAGAAATTCCAAAATCATTACTCACTCTAACACGATTACAAGTAGGTGACGAGGACACCCGCACCACAGGTTTCACACAACGTTCAGAATTAGGCCGACTTGCCACGCCATTGCTCACCGACAGGTTAGGTAGGCCAGCGACATAAGCAGAATTAGCACATAAAGATTTAGCTTTCAACGAGCTATCAAGACTATCATTGTTAGGGCGACCAGAAACTTCACAGGGTTTTCCCAAATTCTTACACACAGAAATATCCTTGGAAGTAACACCCGAATTGGTCTCCTCAACGTTCCGTCATTGGCGATACACAGCCTGGTTACTCGGACACACCTTCTTGACATGTCCCACTCCACCGCACGAGTGGCACTTAATATTAGGTCGAGGATGAAACATAACCTTAGGTGGGGGACGAGACATCAAGGAAGGAGGGGGACAAGACATCAAGGAAGGAGGAGGAACATTAGCTACACGAAGGGAATCTGCATGCTTCACAGCCATAGCCTCTATAACGACCTGTTTCAGCTCGACGAATGACGAAGGCCTGGTACACATAGTCATGTATGACCTATATTGAGGCGAAAACCCATTCACAATTGATGACACCAACTGTCGTTCTGTTAAAGGGGATGCAAAAACCTGGGCATACACCTTAATGTCGCTGACATAGTCGCTAAGGGACTCGTCCAGCCTTTGGACACGATAAAGGAACTTTTGCTCGAGAGCACTTAGGGCGCTCGCAGGGACAAAAAAAACCACAACACTTCCCTAATAAACATGGCTAAGGACATGCGGAGGTGGATAGCTTCAACAAGCTTATCGCGCAGCATACCGGATGCAACTGGATACAAAAGTTGGAAAATCTGAACTTCCGACATCCCAAAAATCGAGGCATGGTTGCCCAACTCGACCACTTGCTTTAAAAATTGTACCACTTGGGTAACGTCATCAAGGTTGAAATGCTTTAATTTAGTTAAGAAACCAGAAATAGGATGAGGAATCGACCCATAATTAACGGTAGGCGAGAACGTAGCATTAGGAATAGAGACATTGTTACCAGGGTAGCCCGCTCGCACACCCTCTACAGGCGACAAAACATTAATATTACTAGAGAAAGAACTGGGATGCAATGGGTCGGCAGGACCCAGGAAATCACTAGGTGACCTAACATGGGAAGAATGACCGTATGCAGGATTAAGTGGTATGGACGAGCCAGCGCCAGGCAATAGAGGGGCAGGCAAACTACTACTGGTAATTGATCCCGAAACCTCAGACCTAGTAAAGAGAGGTGATTCACGTTCAACCCCAGAAGAACTCTCCAAATTCACAAGGTTATCGCTTAAGTCAATTAAATTGAAAACACTATTGTTGTCGGCCATTTTGGAAAACACAGAATGCAGACAGCCAATATAGAAGGAAACAAAATTTCAGGACTTACAAGGACAGTTTACACTTTCACAACAGTACCACAACCAGCAATTACCATCACCAAAGATTAGGCTGACACTCGAACACAGCCACCCTACTACACAAAATCATGCACCATGCTGTCCAGAACTGCACACGTCACCACCAGCTTGGCTCGAGAACAGGGAGCTAATTTACAAAAATAGGCACAAAACATCAGGCTACCAGCTTCCGACGGGGCTCCAGGATGCCTTCACACGCAGCATATAGGCTATCAGACATTAAGAAATCCCATTTCCCACGCCAAGAACACATGTCAGTCACTCACCGGGCTGCTTCTGAAGTTGGAATGTTGCACACCAACAGGGTTAAATACAGGAGTAAACGCCTCGTTTAGAACAGGTTACATACAGCATTCCACATGTACATTCAGAGGCAACCATGAAACAAAACAAACGACAAGGATTAGCTTCGCACAACATCAAGTGCACTGGCCTGACAAAATCACACCAACAACTGACCCATCAGCATTAGGGGGGGTCCATAAAACAGCCTGTGGGTACTGGGGAGGGGGTAGTTACGGAAGTGAACATGAGCATGCTCTGCTACCAAAATGCTACCCCACATTAACGGCACTGGCCAGCAGCACGTCGGTAACTCGATAACCAACGCTCTGCTTCACCAAAAAGAGACGTGTACGGCGAGCGTGGATGGGCCAACTTACCTGTATTCAGGGGTCCGGGTCACCTCCGCAGCAACATCACCTCCAGATGACATGTCCCAACAGAAGAGCTCCAAAAGGGGTGGAAGGAAGATGGAGAAGGGGACAACACACACAGGCTATCGTACAAACACCCCCCAAAAACCAACGGAACTTCCGTCGGCGAAAAAATGCCACAACAAAGTTTAAAAAAAAAGAATAATAAAAGGTTTAATATTAAAAATTTAAAGAAGACCTTCACCATAAACTGAACATGCATCAACCAACACAAATTTACAAGAAGGCCAGATAGCGCCTAACATGCTTGCTTGCAAAGCCAAGAAGAGGAAAGACTTAATTTAAAATAAAAATGTTAAAGCCCAAAGGTTAAAATAAAAATTACATGCACAACACAATGAGAAAGGGCTTGATAAATTGCAAGGAAATGCAATCACGATCCGACATGCAGATGTTGAGGCCACGCCAAAAAATAAGGATTGAAATTAAATTAAATTTTAATTAAAAAAATTAAATGGGACAGAAAATAAATAAATGATAAGCACGAAGCCGGAAAACACAAGAACATTTACCAAAAATCACAAAATTAACATCAACAAGATTACATTAAAAAAAAAAGGATTAAGCTAACACACAACACGTCCGCCTTTGAGACCCGCGCCAATGGACTGACCACGAGACCACAATGCATCACGGTAAACAACATGGCCACACAAAAACATGCCAGATCGAAATTACGGCAAACAATTAATGAGATTAAATTTAAACATTAGCAGAAGGAAATGAACGACGGAAAACAATTACATCTAAAAACTATTAATGCAAGTCGTTTTAAAACTGGACGGATCTTACATAGATTTTAAAAAAAATGACAATCCCAAGCTTGCCACATGAAAATAAATAATAATTTTAAACGTAAAACAAATAATAAATGTGTCTCCAGAAGGTACAAAATAATAATAAACTTAATATCTACAAGGAAACGTTATTACAACGTAAAGGAAATTTTAGGCCTACAAGCCAGACAATAACAGACGATCAACATTCGTACACGGCCAAATTTGGAGCTCCCAAAATAAAATAATTAGATAAATTAAATTTAAAAAACGTACCTTAAAACTCCACAGCGGAGACACAATGAAAACAAAAAAAACTAACACGTTCCAAATAAAACAAAATATGGCACTAGATTGCCCTGAAGAAGCCCGCCCAGCACATGCTTCGTTTAGATCACAAGCGAAGTTACGCGTCGAGATGCAATCACATTTCACACGTCTAAACGATGAAATTCACAACCTGAAGATCACAGGCAATTTCCAAGTAGAATTGGCATTCATATCTTCTCTTGAATATATTTATATTTCGAAGAGGATGGGGGAGGCAACCGCCCCCCCATCAGCGGAGACACCTTTCACGACCAGTCCTTCTTGTTTCTCTTGGCGACAGCTAATGGATTCCACCAAAATGGCGGAGCAACGCTCGTCATTTGCCGAACTGTCTTCATGTAAATAATATTGTCCAATCACGGAGTGACACCTCAAAACAACAATGTCATAAATAAGTTCATAATTTGGCGGTATCATGAATACCCCGGCATTTGTTTTAAGATGAAGAATGTAATTGTCTTTCAATTATGTCATGCGTATTAAGAGTTTTATAAGGCGTAGCCCACACCACCTATTGGGGAGAAACAGGAACTATTTGAATCTTTCCAAAGTCCGACTGCAGCTACCATCTTGTGGTCACAGGCGGTACTGAGCGACGAAGCGGACGATTCAAAACTTCAAGAACAGCATCCATGATAAAATACATGTTTGAAATGGTAGAGACGTGCCCTTGCACGTATCAATAATAATAATAATAATAATAATAATAATAATAATAATAATAATAATAATAATAATAATAATAATAACAGTTTAAAAAAAATCAAGGGGATTGATATTTTTCAGGGTGTAATTTCCAAAGGACTGTCAAGAATAATAATTACATGAACAGATTCCAAGAACTCTAGAGTGCTTTTAAGGTTAATGATTGGCTAGGAGTGCGATAGAGCTTGCTAACCGAAGTTAATCTCAGCTCAGTATACCTAACCTTGTCACATAACATGTTCTACAAGTATAGACTTGCTTTGAGACTGGCTATGACGTCACAGATGAATGGCGGTGGGAGGCTGAACATGACTTTTTATTACACAAAAACATTTTCCTTTTTGCCAGCCTCCCGCCGCCATTCATCTGTTACGTCATAGCCAGTCTCAAACCAAGTCTATACTTGTAGAACATGTCATGTGACAAGGTTAGGTTTACTGAGCTGAGGTTAACTTAGGTTAGCAAGCTCTATCTCACTCCTAGCCAATCATTAACCTTAAAAGCACTCTAGAGTTCTTGGAATCTGTTCATGTAATTATTATTCTTGACAGTCCTTTGGAAATTACACCCTGAAAAATATCAATCCCCTTGATTTTCTTTAAACTGTTATTATTATTATTATTATTATTATTATTATTATTATTATTATTATTAATATTATTATTATTATTAGCCAAGTCACTTTACTAAAAATTAATTTATGTGTATTAGTTGATATGAAAGTCTCTACAACCAGCCATGCTTGCACCCACTTTTTGCTTTCACTTTTGCTCCCATATTAATGCCAACTCTTATAACTATAAGCAACAGCAAAATGTAAATGGAATAATATTTCTGATAGTGTTCAAAACAAAAGTCCCGAGGTCTTGGGTTTGAATTCTCAACTATGGTTGTCAGCCAATGAGTTACACTACAAGAAACTTTTTATATTTGTGTTGTGTTGCATGATAATTTGCACATTTCCCGGTGTAGTGGCTAGTATACTTGGGTGTTATCCCAGAGGTTTTGGGTTCCAACTCGACTATGGCCAGAATTTAATTTTTGATCTGAGAGTTGGAAGGTTAGGTTAGGAGAAGTTAGGTTAGGTGAAGTTAGGATAGGTTAGGTTAGGGGAGATTGTTTTAGTAAAACACAACATTTGCCCCCACTTTTTACTCGCACATTTTGTTCCCACTTTTGCTCCCTCTTTTTGCTCCCACTTTTGCTTTCACATTTGCTCCCACTTTCTGCTCCCATATTTGCTCACACTTGTTTGCTCCCACTTCTGCTTACACGTTTTGCTCCAACTTTTTTGCTCTCATATTTGCTCCCACTTATGCTTACACTTTTTGGTCCCACTTTTTTTCTCTGACTTTTTGCTCCCACTTTTGCTTTCACATTTGCTTCCATACTTGCTCCTACATTTTTGCTCTCATATTTGCTCCCACTTTTGCTTACACTTTTTGCTCTCACTTTTTTCTCTCACTTTTTGCTCCCACTTTTGCTTTAAAATTGCTCCCACTTTCTGCTCCCTTATTTGCTCACACTTGTTTGCTCCCACTTCTGCTTACACGTTTTGCTCCCACTTTTTGCTCCCACATTTTTGCTCCCACTTTTTTTGCTCTGATATTTGCTCCCACTTTTGCTTACACTTTTTGGTCCCACTTTTTCTCTCACTTTTTGCTCCCACTTTTGCTTTCACATTTGCTTCCATACTTGCTCCTACTTTTTTTGCTCTCATATTTTCTCCCACTTTTTCTTACACTTTTTGCTCTCACTTTTTTCTCTCACTTTTTGCCCCCACTTTTGCTTTCACATTTGCTCCCATACTTGCTCCCACTTTTGCTTTCACATTTACTCTCACACTTGCTCCTACTTTCTTTTGATCCCAATTTTTGCTCCCACTTTTTGCTCCCACTTTTTGCTCCCACTTTTGCTTACACTTTTAGCTCTCACTTATTGCCCCCACTTTTTGCTCCCACATTTTCTCACACTTTTTTTTGCTCTCATATTTGCTCCCAATTTTGCTTACACTTTTTGCTCCCACTTTTTTCTCACACTTTTTGCTCCCACTTTTGCTTTCACATTTGCTCCCATACTTGCTCCTACTGTTTTTGCTCTCATATTTGCTCCCACTTTTGCTTACACTATTGGCTCCCACTTTTTTCTCTCACTTTTTACTCACACTTTTGCTTTCACATATGCTCCCATACTTGCTCCCACTTTTGCTTTCACATTTGCTCCCATACTTGCTCCTACTTTTCTTTTGCTCCCACTTTTTTCTCTCAATTTTTGCTCCCACTTTTGCTCCAAACTTTTTGCTCCCAATTTTTGCTCCCACTTTTTGCTCCCAATTTTTGCTCCCACATTTTGCTCCCATATTTGTTCACACTTTTTTTCTCTCATATTTGCTCCCACTTTTGCTTACACTTTTTGCTCTCAGATTTTTTCTCTCACTTTTTGCTCCCACTTTTGCTTTCACATTTGCCCCCATTCTTGCTCCTACTTTTTTCCTCTCATATTTTCTCCCACTTTTGCTTACACTTTTTGCTCCCACTTTTTTCTCTCACTTTTTGCTCCCACTTTTGCTTTCACATATGCTCCCATATTTGCTCCAACTTTTGCTTTCACATTTCCTCCCATACTTGCTCCTACTTTTTTTTTGCTCACACTTTTTGCTCTCAATTTTTGCTTCCACTTTTTGCTCCCACTTTTTGCTCCCAATTTGTTCTCCCACTTTTTGCTCCCACTTTTTTGCTCCCACATTTGCACCCACATATGCTCGCACATTAAACTATTGTTCTTATTACCAAGTTGACTTTACTAGAGCTTAGTCTATGCTTGACAGTTGATATGGAAGTATCTGTGACTAGGTATGGTAAGCCTCATGCATTCTATAAAGGATATTCATATATTGTGAAACGAACCAATAAAAATGGAACTGTTATTTGGCATTGTTCTAAACAACGTTCAAAACAATGTCGCAGTGAGCTAAAAAGTAAAAATAGTGAGGTTTTAAGTGTCAGTGATCATCAGTCTAGTGTACTGCATGAAACACTGTTGCTGACAACAGAAAATCATGAAAATGTTAAAAAGCGAGTACAAGAAAATAATATTGCTGCTCAAAATAGTTCAATGTTCAAAAAACCCTTAACATTATCAAAAGCCACGCAGACTCTACATGATGACACTGAAGTGGAAGAGGAAGAGGAACAGGAAGAGGACCAGGAATATTTAACTGGGTTTAGTAATGTTGAGGATAATGTTTAGGATAATTATAGTGATTATAATAATAGTGATATAGATCATGCTGCTTATGATTATGATAGTGATAATGATCCAAAACAAGACAATAACGTTTTCATGCCTATTGTTCATCGTGGAAGAAAAAAGATCTACAACAAGCTTTGTTTTTAAAACTATAACACACTATCGTAAAGGCTTGTATTAAGTGTGATTTTTGTTGTCTTAATCATGTATACTCTGCAATGTTAAATATTCTGACTTCTATAGAAAATAAAACAACATTGCACCATTATTTTCATTTATTTACAAACTTTATATACATTTTGTTTTGTTTCATGATAATATTTTTTAAGAAAATACTTAACGCTAAAACATTATTATCTATACACATATTTTTCTTTCAGTTCATTGTCATGACTTTTATCTTCCATTATTATTTGACATTTGTTTTTTTATATTTAATTAAAACGAACCATGCACCTATTGTTTTTTAAAAAAATTCATAAATTTAGTGTACAGGTTGTACAGCATTATTGACTTCATCAAAAACACTCTCCGACATATCATTACACCGTGTAGGCAGAAATGTCTCAAAGTTTTCACATACACAAAGTACACGATCACCATATGCTGTTTTCAATTTCCGAATCTTAATAATGCCGAATGGAATATGCGTTGGCAACTCGCTGAGCTTCTTTGTCTCTAAGCCACATGCTTGACCCACAGCATTCAAAACATTCATTGCAGTAGTCTATAAACAAAAGAAAAGCATATCTATTACACTCTAAAACAGCTTTAATAATATTGTGCAATTAGGGATTTTGCACTATGCATGGCTGATAAATTTTACTATTTATGCAAGAAATGCCCTAACTGTAGCAGATACTGCTTTTCTGCATATAGCACAAGTGTTGAGTTCTAATGCACACTTGACACAGGCTATCATGTGTCCACAAGGCAAAAATACAACACCTAGTTCATCTTGATAACAAATTTTACATAATTGTTGGTCACACTTTTGTATCTGTTCGTGAGACAAGTCTTTTCTTTCAGCCTCGTGTATTTGCCCTGCATGTTCTAACTCGAAAGACACTTTTAAGTCTTGTACTACAATCATGTTTTCTTTACGAATAGTGTTCACAAATTCCTGACCTTTAAGCAACACCATGTATTTGCAGTTAGGTAACCAACGAGCGTGTTGCAAAAAAGAGTCATCAGTCATTTGCCAATCCTTTAAAGCAAATCCACAATAAAAACATTTTGTTTTATCCCCTTCACCAGTATAAAAAATCCAGCTTCACTTAGTTGTTTGGTAAGATGTTTTAATATTAACGGCCAAATATTTTTATAAGATTCTAAATGTTTTTCAACAGAGCTGTACTCTGGGTGTGCTAGTGCTTTAGTCTTGCAAACTCCCAATTTTTCAAAAGCGCATGCAAATTCAACAATGTCTATGGCATATGGACCGCATATATCGACACTACCGGTGTTGGCTGGTAATACATCATTATTATGTATTTGTGATTCAGCAACGTAAGTAACGGCCAATGATCTTGTGGTTCAGTAAAATGAATGCACGGGTAGGTTACCCACTTGCTTTCCAAGCATGTAAGGACAACAAGTGTGAAAGTTCAATACGACAAAACACCCAGCGCACCACATTTTCTCAGTTCAAGTAAAAAAAAGGCTTTTGCAAATTCATGTGTCGACAAAAGCCTACAGGCCAGGATTCAAATGTTAACCAACGGTCATGATCTGATTTTAAATTTAACCCAAGTGGTAAAACAACTTGCTCACTTGTTGTATTTGGTACTAACGCCATGTGTTATAATAAAACTTTTTATTATTGTAAGTTATTAACGTTGCACAGAGTACTTTAAAGCATAATGTATGCTTGTTCACTGTCTGTTCATTACGTTAATGGCACATGACTACACCTAAAAGTAAACAAAATAACCCATCACTCAATCAATCAATCAATCAATCAATACTTGTAAATAAAACCTTAACATTAATTGGCATTAATAAATCAAAACACCATTAAAAATAAACTATATGTTGGCACTAACAGTAACACATGTACTTATTTTCTTTTTATAAAGCTACAGTCATTTACATCCCCCTTTAACCAATATATAAACAAAAATGAATGTCATGTCATTTTGTTCACATTATCATGTTCAAACCTGTGGATATTCGTTGAGTCCATAGGGAACCACCCATAAATTAAATTTAAATTTTTGTTTTTAGAAAATCCAACATGGCCTTGTACTTTTCCCAGTCAACAACAACATAGCCATTAATCAAGAAAGCAATCATCGTCCTAGTCATGTACAGGTAATGAATTGTTTTGTCTACCAGTTTTCAGTAGTGGAAAAATGGAATAGCATTTTATGTTAGGCTTACCTGAGTTTTAAATAGTTCACTGCCTGGAAACAATGGTTGCACTTTACTGTGTCTCGGGTTTTCAGCGACTGCTACGGCGGTAAGGCTTTTCTTTCCAAGTTTCTAAAAATAATAAAATAAACCGTTATAAATACCTAAATTCAGGTTAGTACATGCATTTTATAAAGTAAAATATGAAACAAGAAAATGAAACAAGTTAGTTTAAAAAAATAAACCCACCTTCACTTGCAGTGGCTTATTGCTGTTTCCTTCTAGTGGGCTCAAAAGTGCAATGGTATCTTATATCTCAGACATGTAAGGTATACCAATTATCTTCAAACAAATAAATTTAAAATCAATAATTACCTAATCAATAAATAATTGCTAGTAAATATATATAAATCAATAATTGTATAAATGAATAAATATATACCTACCTCACAACAAGAATAAGTATTTTCCACCAACACCAAAACTGTTAAACAAGACCAGGGGTTTCACGCAACGCAATGTGTTCAAAGGCTAAGTGAGAGAGGAAATGATAACGACATGTCTTTATATATGTTACGTTGCATGTATAATCATTTTATCCCACGCTTTGAACATTCTGTTATCATGCACGTGGACAGATAACGTCCAAGGTGAACACCAGTGGCAGATCAAATTTCACATGAACTTGCATTTTGTCACGCACGAAGCAACAGGATGTAACTTCTTTAGCGTACATGTCATCTCACACGTGTATGCATGCATTTCGCTCTTCCCTGCCACCACGATGGTCAGATTATTTCACCATCAAGTGTCCTCAGCGTCTTTGTCATTCTCCATTGCACCTGTTGTCAAGTCAGATCAGCGCATTCCAATAAGCTCAATTGACATTCACATCCTGATCCTCTGCAAGTTTGTTTTCTGTACTCGCTTCGACCAACATAGAACCAAGTTCTCATCACCGTTTACACGTTAAAGATCATCTTCGGGGTAAAGTATCAAAAAAACGCTCCCTCGCTCTGTCGTAAACCGACCTGTCGAAATAGCGATTGATCTATTGAGCACAGCTACCGTGGTCAGCGACAGGTTCGTTGAAACACACACACCCAGCAGTATCGTCTCTCTCAACCACCACGCTTCATGAACATTATAAACAGGTATCGGTAAAGAATTTTTTTCAACATGTATGGCGTTAGGCCCTTTGTCAAAATGTCAAACATAGTTTCTAAAAGGGGGCGTGATCCCGAGCCTAGGACACCTCGAACACATCTCTAGCGTTATGGGTTTGCGAGATAAAGCAAAAAGTCTAAAATCATGGTTTTACCTCAACATGGTTTTTCATTCCTGCTCAACACGAACATCCTCGGCAAGAAGGCAACGCAATGAAAAAAATGACACCTCGCACTTGTCTAGGCTTATTGGTTCGTGAGTTATCAGCAAAAATCACAAAAAACAATTGTTTACCCCAAAATCGAGTTTCCATTTTTTTTTATAAATATAACGAGTAGTCCATAGCAAAGAGGACGTCAGCCCGAGTCCTTGGACCCCTCGTACACGCCTCTAGCATGATTGGTTCGCGAGATATAGCAAAAAGTTTAAAATCACGGTTATACCCCAAAACATTTTGTTTCCTTCATTCTCAAAAACTTTAACCTATTACCAAAATAAAGAGGGTTTCGAGACAAACCATTTGACACGTCAAAGGACCAAATCCGACCATGCATTCGTGAAATATAGGAAAAAGTCTAAAATCATGGTTTTAAACCCAAAAAGCCTGTTTCCTTCATTCTCAAAACTTTAACCCTTTAATAACATATATAGGGCTTCGAGACAAGCAATTTGACACGTCACACGTCCAAATCCGACCTTGCGTTCGAGAGATATCGGCAAACTTCGTAGGAAAGTAGGCGACTATCTGGTTCTCTCCTCACCACCAAAACCCCTTCTTATCAATCATTTTTTTTCAAAGAGCTCGCCCTCTTACAAAAATCCCAAGTGCGCATGCGTAAAAAACAAAAACAAAAATGTTAATCCATAGCGGCAGCCAGAAAAACGTATGCGCGATATGACCAACAACGTTTAAGTTCATTTTAGCAGCGCACCTTATACATGTCGCATTTGAAAAGGGAGTTTCACTAAAACATTACAATTTCACCCCCTAGTAGGGGTAGGTTTTACTTAGGGGTTGAAATGAGTGGTCCATTGGAAAGAGGGCGTTAGCCCGAGTCCAACGATATGTCGCATGTCAAAATCGGACCATGGGGTCGCGAGTAATCCACATAAGAGGTCAGCGTAGCCGAGCGGTTCGTGTTACTATTTAGAAGCACCACCATCCGGACTTATACATGTCACTGAACTCGAAAATGAATTATAATTTTCAGCCTACTTTCTTAAAATATTTCTTCAAGTTCTTCGCATTGTATTTTCCCAAAATGACATTGTTCTCTTCATCATACAGCTCATAACAATTATTCCCATAGACAGTCTCAATTCGGAACGGTCCGATAAATATATCCCCGAACTTCGGGTATATTTTCTTGGTTACGTCCGCTTTAACAGGTCGGTGCAATAACACCATGTCTCCCACTTCTAAGGGCTTACTAAATCTTTTCCCTTCTAGCCTTTTTATGCGTTTATCGGCTGCCTTCTGAAGCTTTTCCTTCGCTCTGTCTATTCTCTCTTGTCTTCCTACATCTGGGTCTTGAAAAATAAAGTTAAATGCGTTGTCCCAAGGTCTTTCTGGTTTCCTTCCTAAATGTTACACCATTGTAACTTCCGCCGTGCTCTCTTGAACTGTGGAGTTCAAACATTCTTCAATGATAGGCACATACTTAACCCAACTGGGGTGATCATGAGGGCAGAAAATTCGACAGAATTTACTAAATTCAGCCATATATCTCTCACTAGAATTTGATTCAGGATAACGCACGCTGGAAAATATGTGTCGTATTCCTAATCTATCCATGTCTGCTTCGAATTCCGCTGAGGTGAACTGGGCTCCATGATCAGATAACAAGTATTCTGGTCTAGAGGGTATCATAGGCCTTTGTTTGCCTTTTAACAATTCGGAGGTGAATTTCCCTCTTTGACATTTATCGCAAGATCTTATTATCTTTCTAATGGTGGATCTCATGTTGGTCCAAGTGAATCTCTCTTTCAGAGTGCTGAGAGTCTTGTCTAAACCACCGTGTCCTATCGAGTGGTGTGCTAGCCATACCAACTTCGAAACCAAAATAGGGGGCACAACTATGCGTGGCTTTGTATGCTCGGCGTCAATATACTTGCATACTAGATCTCCGCTCAAACAAAGTGGCGCGATCGTCTCTGGGTTGCGATATAATCCTCATCAGCTATGTCCATGAAACTTTTTAGGAACCTGTACATTTTCCTGATTGGAGCGTATCTCTTCTGTGATACACCGATTCGGGCTAATCTCCTAACGGTTTCTTGATCTTCTTGCTCCAATTGTACATGGTTTATCGGCACATTTTTAATATGGTTTCTCGATAATGCATCAGCCAGTAAGTTATCTTTCCCTGGCTGGTGGACAATAGTAGCGTTAAACTGCTGAGTGAAAAGGGCCCATCGTGTTAACCTGTCACTTGACATTTCAGTTTGAAGCATAAACTGCAATGCCTTGTGGTCGGTCACGATAATGATCTGATGACCAATCAGTGTCTTCTTCCATGCCTGCAGAGCTGTAACAAAGGCTAACGCCTTCTGTTCTGTTGTAAAATAGTTCTCCTCATGTCGTTTCAACTTTCTACCAGTGAAAGCGATATAGTGCCTCCTTCCATCCTTGTCCTTCTGGTACAGAACAGCACTTATCCTACGCGGGAGGCATCGGATTCGATATAAAATATACGATCAAAATCCGAGTATTCCAACTTGACATTCTGCCTCAACATCTCCTTCGCGTTTTCAAAGGCCTCGTCAGCGGCACTCGTCCACTTCCAACGATTGTTCTTCTTCAGTAATTCATAAAGAGGTGCCATGATCTCAGAGTATTTCGGACAGTGACTGCTAATAAACTGGCAAGCTCCCACAAACTCGCGTACTTGTTTGACCTTGGTGGGCTTAGGGAATCTAGTTATAGCCTCTACTTTCTCAAGCTTTGGGCGGTAACCTTCCCGATCGATGGTGTGACCTAGGAAATTAATCCGTTCGTGCATGAAGCGGCATTTACCAAAGTTCACTTTGATATTCGCATCCCTCAAGTTCTCAAAAAGTTTACGTAAATGCACTATGTGTTCCTTAACATCAGGAGATGATATGATCAGATCATCGATGTAACATATCACGTTCTTCTTGACCTCATCAGTGAGCTTACCATCAAGGGCTCTGATTAGCGCTGGACCGCTATTTACTATACCAAAAGGTAGCCTTTGAAATACCCATGAAGTTTGGTCAAAGAGAAAACCGGTGTACTGTTTACTCTCCTCCTCCAACTCAATTTGGTAAAACGACGCTGTTAAGTCCAAAACGGAAAAGCAGGCCTTTCCTTTGAATTTCCTTAAGAGATCACGAATTTTCGGGGCCCTGTCTGCCTCAGGAAGAATGTTCAAGTTGATCGAACGTGCATCGAGACATAGGCGTAGCTGTCCATTATTCTTCTTCACTACAGTGATGGGGTTGATATATGAAGACGCCTGTTTCCTAATAATGCCATCTGCTTCCATCTATTTGATTAACCCTCTTACTTCTTCATAATATTTCTCTGGAATGGGGTATACCCGCTTCTGATAAGGGGTTTCATCGGTCAATCTAATCTTGTTCTTGTAATCCTTGATTAACCCAGGTTTGTCGTCAAAAACATCCTTAAATTCCATAATTAATTCTTCAAATTCCTCTTGAATTTCATCAAACCCTTCAGCTTTGAGGATAAGCTTTTCTCTAGCATTCTCTACTTCCTCAATAACATTAGTTAGAATATCTTCCCTATAATCCGTATCTGGTCTGTTATTCAGTTCCTGTTTTTCTAACTCTTTTGTGTTAATAATCCCCTCGCTAAATTTAATAATCCTATTCTTCATATCAACAATGGCTCCCACCTTCGTGATAAAATCAATCCCAAACACTATGTCAAAATTTATCTTGTCCACCACGATGAAAATATGTTCATGAGCACGTGCATTTATTTCTAAGTTCAGCAAAACTTGGATCTTACACTTCACAGCTTTATCTTGAAAGATGCCACGCACCTTCACAGCAGATGCGGGCAAAGCCGTCATCTTGTCACTACCCAATAATCTCTGGTAACACTCATGAGATATTATAGACATAATAGCTGCCGTGTCCATCAAAGACTTGCATGTCTGGTCATCGATATTTATACATATAAATGGTAATTCATATGGCCTTTCCTCTCTTATGATCTCGTCTTCTAACAGTAGGTCATCCGTCACCTCGTATACTTCATTTATCAAAATCTGGTGTAATGTGGTGGTATTTCTCTCTTCCTCTAGTTCTGTTTTGAAAATGTTTTATTTTTTTTTGTCCCTGGGCGTCATTCTCTCGGATTCCTTGCTGGCTAGTACCGGGTTTAGGATCCACGCTCAAGTTCGAATTACTTCCGTTTCCGCCTTCCTTTTCTCTTAATTCCTTCGAGTATCGCTTTCCTTCTTGATGGCGTTCATCGTAGTCCTCTTTGGTCATAACCTCGTTTCTATATGGTCTATCGCGGTTCTGATTCTGGTAATTGCGTTTGTTTCGACCATTATAATTATTGTTATTGCGATAATTATTATTATTGTGGAAGAAACCGCTTCTTCGATTCTCCTGGTAGTTTCCTCGTCCTTGCTGTTGTTGACAGGGACGGCCACTACGGAATCTCCTATACCTTGTCTCAGGTCGCCTATCTCTAAAATAGGTATTTCTTTCTGAACCTGCATTTCCTTTCTCCTGTTCTTTAGGGCTTTCTGTTTGCTGTGTCTGATCAATATACACAGTATTAATATCTTTGTAGTCCTGACGTTGGTTTTTAGCTACGACATTGGGCGTTGGACTAGTATAATCCAATTTCCGAAGAAGTTCGTCCATGCCGGCCAAATCGCTGATTCCTGACGAAATTATCAGTCTTCTCACTTCAACTGGCAACACTCTGGCAATGGCATCTGTCAATTGTGCCGTAGATAGAGGGGGTTGCAAAAAACGTAGCTGGGCAAGTTGCGTTGTGAAGAAATTGGCGTAACGCGTCGGTAATGTACCCGAATACTTCCTCGAGTATACTTCGGCGCGTAAACTGTTCTGCGCTTCTATGGACCAATAACGTTTCATGAGGGCTTCAGCAAACTCCTCAAAGTCCACAAATGTGTACCTGAAGGCACAAAACCAATCATGGGAGCCTTCTCCCATATAGCGTTCCACTATCTTCATCTCTCGTTCTCTCGGAATGTGAGCCTCCGAAAAATAGTCACTGATATTCCTGATATACTCAATTGGGGTGTAAGAATAGAGGTTGGTAAATTTTCGCGGTTTGTCCTCAAAATTACAGATTACCGTCACATTTCTCTGTTGAGAATGTTGGAAACTGGGACTATATTCCTTCCTTTCTCTTTCGGGTTCTCTATTCCTATCCTCGAGTCCTTCAGGGTGTCTTAACATCCTTTCTTCTGGTCTCACTTCTCTATCTTCTGTTTCCGAACTGAGTTTTCTACGATAATCTCCATAGTCATCCGTTTCTATCTTCTCCCTCTCTTCTATCTCCGCAATCAACTCTTTCACTTGCTTCTCTATTTCTTTCTTCATATCCTCCTTATAGACTTCCAGATCTGCCACGTCTCCTAAGCTCAGATTTTTCAATTTCCCACTAATGTATTCCTCAATATTAGTGGATTTTCCTTCCTTTATCTCATTTACGACGGTGACTACTGTGTCTATCCTTTCATCTAACCGTTTACTACGACTTTCTAACGTCTCTTTTAACGTTTGATTTTCCTCGACCGATTGATTCTTGTCGTCAACCTGTCTCTGTAATAGTTGATCAATACGCTTCCCTAGATCTGACCTAACAGACATTACATCACGGTTGATCTGTAATTGTGTATTGGCAAGCTTACTTTCAACTTTACCCTGAATTAGCTTAATGTGTTTTGCGCTCGACTTATCCCATTCGTCTTTCCAAATGACAAAATTAGCCTTCAACATTTCAGCTATATCTAGTGCAATGTCCTCCTTCAAAATTTATTGTGGTCTATCACCTGACTACGCAGAGTATCAACATTTGTCTTCAGTTCGGCTAAAGAAACAATGGTATTTAGAGAATCGTCAACAAATTGCGATCTCAAAGCACCTATACCTTCAGAACATTGTGTTTTAGACTCTTCCACTTCCTTCCTGATCTTATCAATGTCCCCTTGGACCTTATTTACATCAACAAACATCGAATTAACCTCCGTCGGTACTTTACCGATATCATTTTGAACAATAGTTATTCTGTCTGGACATTATTAACATCAATTTGCATGTTGTTTACATTCTCCTGACCCTTATCTACCTTTGTTTGAACATGGGACACATCTGACCTTACATTGGCAACTTCCGATTGTACATTAGCAACATTAGACTTTACCAGAGACACATCATCTTTAACAAAAGTCACATCACCTTTGACCAAAGTGACATCACCCTTAACCAACGTAACATCATCTTTGACCAGGGCAACATCAGAATGCACACCCTCTACTTCAGATTGTACACTTTCAACATTAGATTTCACCAGAGAAACATCCTCTTTCAATTCAGCGGAGCTGGTCTGCAATCCCTGTAAAGAATTTTGCATACCCTGAATATCTCCCTTAAAACTTTCACCCACCTTGACAGCAAACGTGTCAAGATCTACCTGTCGATCTTTCTTTAGCTGCTATCTGTCCTGCTTTGCCTCGTACAATTTCCTCTGAAAATCAATAACATTTACTTCCAGATTCTCTTTAATCTGATTTTCCACACTATCCAATTTCTTATTCATGTTCTCCATAATCTCTCCCATCATCTTACGGACATCGTCTGCCGCCATCGTTGCCATTACAACAATATCACTAATAAAAGTGCTATAGGAGTAAAAACAAATAGAGCAATATAGCAACACTTTAGAGCATCCTTTCAATCCATGTATTTGGGCATTTTGTCGTCTCGTCTTAACATTAACTTAATGCTAAATCACCATACATCTTATTCTAAAATACCAGTACCTAAACGTTCGCGTGTGATTAATTTTAGATATACTACCATAAAGAATATTTACATTTATCACCATTAAACAAGTTATCTTTACATTAGCATGGCTGCCAATAACCATGAGCCGGTAAAATGAAAATAGATTCAGATCATAGGTCATTCCGAAAAATATAACCTATTACTCCTCTCTCAGGCTATCCATAAGATCTGATCTCTCGTTTGAGTGCAATTTTATTAAAAACAAAGCAATTATAACCTATATAATTACACTCTAGCTCATCGCAGATGATATGGTTCATTAATCCCATAAACTTAAAAATTCAGCTGTCATCTGGATAGCTTCTAAATGGCCTCACGAAGCTATTTTCGTGGCCCCAAAGTCTAGGGTGCCATCTGTCCACTGTCCCCGTATATTCTAGAGGTGGTATGTTGGATATCCGAAGCAACGGCTGGATTCGTAGACCCTGACTGCTCCGGCGCAAAATACTAGTCAAGGATCTAGGTCCAACTAGACCCTCACGATTAAACGTGGCGGAAATTACAATACAACTGTGAATTACAAGAAAAATACACTTAGCTCGCAGTAAAACACCTACCTTATTCTCGGGGATCTCGTGGTCAGCCTCTCTGGACCTATAATGGGTTTCACAGTTGCATCTCCTTATATCTAAAATGAATCATGACGACACGGCTTCTAATAAAACTAAACGACTTAATAACAAATGTAAACTAAGGCTAAACATTCACACAACAAAATAAAATAACACACTCCCATTCGCTCATCTCTACACTCACGCCACTGACAGAACTGCATTCTATCAACATAATGACAAAATTTGGTGTAGCTTGTGTCCATACATCAAGCTATGTAGACATTCACGAACAGTCTCCTCTAACGAAGCTCCATCGTTGACTATATCGCTTCTATCTGCTTATACTCCTGACGCACATAATAATTTAGTCCATAATAATCTTCATAATACTAGACTGAATATTGTTCTTCACTATGGAATACATCTCCATCCTAAGTGTTGTAATACAGTTCCACACAAGCAATAGTAATAGACACTCGTACTCACTTGTGGCTGTTGCCGGAGCTGCAGTCGCTCGGACAAAGTGTCGTATCGCGCTGGAAAGAAACACTTTTCTCGCGCTTCACAAAACTGCTTATAATTGCTGAAATAATTCTCTTAAACTTCTGCAAGTTCGTACAGCTACAATATGTAGTTGAAATAAATTATCTGAAGCCGATCAGACCGAAGTGATTGCGGTATATGTGAGCCTCGCAACTTCACCTAGATTCAAGGCGCGGTCGTCTCCTAATTCCGCCCTTGCTTATCCCTTGTCTCCACGAGTCACCTTCTACTAGCTCGGTGAAACACTCGGAACTCCTTTCTCTTCAATTCGCACACGTCTGACCTCTTCGACGTTCAGATACAGAAGAGCCCCGGTGCTTGGCGTCTCCCCTCCAAGTCTACCGATTTTAGCCGCCATTTCGAGTTCCCTCTCGAATTCGCGCGGGCTCTAGCAAATCGCTTATTTCTTCCAATAGCGACCTGCTATTGACTTATAAAATATTTCCAATATTTTATTATCATATTCTTCTCTTTTCCAATATAAAAATTCATTCTCAAAGGGCTTAAATGAATTACATATCCATAAAAATTTAGTTGCTGGAACTCCCGTCTTCTCTAAAACTTCTTCCTATTGGCTGAAAGCTCATATCAAATGGGATAATTTATAACAATATTTAAACAAATCCTGGGAATATTCGCTGTTGCTGGGTCGATTTCAAGCTTCTAGAAACTTCCATTGCGCAATACAATCACGTGACGGAATTTCCCTCCTTGCTTGATGTCGCCTCACGACTGGTTTCTGCCAAGTTCCAGCCATGATATTCCTTGGTTAAATTTTATCATGGGCTTCGAAAAAATGTATTCTTCCCATTTTCATCCCTTATAATTCATTTTACGGGGGCAGTACCATCCCGGCATTTGCCCGAAGACGAAATGGGAAACCACGGAAAACCACTTCGAGGATGGCTGAGGTGGGAATCGAACCCCCTCTACTCATTTGGAACACCCGAGGCTGAGTAGACCCCGTTCTAGTCCTCATACCACTTTTCAAATTTCGTGGCAGAGCCGGGAATCAAACCCAGGACCTCCGGGGAGGCAGCTAACCATGCTGACCACTACGCTACGGAGGCGACAATGTGATAACTTGACTAAATAATTTTAATTTACGTGTCCTAATTAGAATCTCTATTTGCGTCTTTATGGCTGTAGCAAAACCATCATGTGTAGCCTATAATACGCTAAGGTGTATGTTTACAAAACTCAAGCTCCTAAACCAGAGATAGTTGGAAGGTGCGGTTTGTACCAAAATCTTCCAATTTGTCTCAATAGATTAGGAAAATTCCTCAAAATTCAACGGAAATATATGTATTTGTTTATGGAGTGCGTTTATTATAGTGTTTGAACCCATTTACAGTTTTGGCTTAGTAATCGAAATTTTATGTTTTTCAGTCGGTCAACGCAATTTTACCCTATTGCTATCGGTTATTCCCTAATCCTGAAAATATTTACATGAAATAAATAAATAAATACACTTAAATAAAATTCTTGCATATTCTGCTATAAAAATTAATGCCATGACCAATTTCTATCGTCAAGCGATCATCATCAGATCCATTACACTTAGGCTATTAGATCTATGTATGTCTAAACGAATGGGTGAAAGGATTTACAATAATAGTACATTATGCAACGAGCCTATAATGGCAATATAAACATACTCGTGTCTTAATTACCATTATAGGGGAGTTGCATACGACTGTTTATGTTCGACGATAATTATAACTGTTTTATGTTCGAACATTAATATTCATAAATATCTGTCGAGATTTCATCAGTCTTTGTACTGAAGCGAGCGCATGGGACGCAGAGAATACCTTGTATTTGACCATGGCCACCTGGAATACCTCACTATGACACTCGCCACGCAGTTAAATTTAAAATAGGGGGCCATGGAAGTGAGCGCAGGTGCGATGCTATCCTCACCTAATTGGTCACACTACTGTTTCTTGAGCTCTGATTGGTGGGAGAAACTGTATCATAATGCAAACTTGTACTATAATGAGCATCATTCTGACATATAATATTTACATTTCGCCAGGGTCGAACATAAATACACTTCTTTAGTTGCAGTATTAGTTGAAATATGTGTTAGTTATAGTCTATGAGTAGGGGAGTGATGAGAGTTCTATTACACTCTAGAACCCCTTGCCCCACTACTAAGCCTCAGCCATGTTAAATTAGTGGATTTCTCGCGAGCCCATGGTCCGATTTTGACATGCGACATATCGTTGGACTCGGGATGACGTCCTCTTTCCTATGGACCACGTATTATATTTTTCTTTTTTTTAACTAGGCGATAGTCTGAAAACCAAACATGATAGAACGTTGTGCTATGGTTCAAACGACTGGTCTTTATGTCCTTTATTTTTATAATAAAACTTTTTTATATTTTTTGATTTTTTGAAAACCCTTAAATTTTGAATTCTTACTATTTTGGAAACTAACACGTTGACAAAAAAAATATTTTACATAAATGAAAGGTCCCTTCCCCCTCTACCACGAAAATAAATGTTAAGTCTCTAGGACAAAAATCTAGGCATTTTATTTATTTTATTTTTATTAAAAAAAAGCGATTTTGTAGACAGAGAGTCGGTAGCGCTTGACGTATGTTACAACGAGGCTATGATTGGCCATGTTGGATACGGGGAAATGGCTATTTCGACGGGGCGATGTATGGCAAAACGAGGGGTCTTTTTCGATATATTTTTTTCCTATGACGAATGAAGTCGAATATTTTCGAAAATCCCTCATGACGATCGTTAAAACATGTTGGTAAACACTGACCAGTAACCAGACAAAATTCATAATGCTATGAGACGAATAAAAAAAGTCGACAACAATAGAACTTGTTTTTCTATGTATGTCTAACTGGCAGCCAGAATGGGAAAACAGAATATCTGCTCGAGAGGCCTGCTTGAAGCTTGGCTGGCTGGGTGACATGTTATCGCGATTCAGTAATGTGATCGAACGGGACAACAGGCCAATGGAAAATTATAGTGACGTAGAGGTTACTTGGAGGTCGAACAATATCGCAACGACGTCAGAGAAATAATGTAGTAAGCGAGTATAACTCCTCCCCCTACCATTGCCATAACCAATTGCAGGGCAAGAGCAATGTTAACAGCTATGATAAGAGGGACACAGGGCGAGGGGCTGGGCGAGGAGATGAGGGCAGGGGGTACTAGAGTGTTGATCATGATATGACACGCCGTCAGTCATTACTGTTTTAAGCTTTGCAGTGTAAATATAGACTGTATCGTATGTGTATAAAAGTAATTGCATTCGTGTGCTCAACCCCTGTTGGTTACTATATTGGATACATTATATACTAGGTGACCCGGCGAACTCTGTTCCGCCTTAGAGGCAATAAATAAGCAGATTTTCGATCTTATTAACTTCAAATTTAATTAGGAAATACAAATAAAAAATTAAATATTTTAATGATTCTTTATTGTTCATCTATTTTGGGGCATAGGTTACACTCTTCAGTTAAGTACCTTGTGATACACGACATTTTTTGTTTTATTATCAGGCGCAAGAACAAACAACGCAGATGGTCTAGGAACCGCATCACCTTGCTTCCGTCGTTGAAAATTCTTCGATGAAGCATTCCAAGTGTAATAACGTGGCATCTCCGAGTAAAGCAAAGTTCGTGCAAACGGATCACTTTGGCAGATCGCAAAGAAACTGGTCAATGTTGTCACAGGAGGTGTTTCAGCACGTTGAACAACATTCGAAGCCGTGAAATACACTCGTTGACCATTCTCCAGATGCACCGCCAAATGCACAACAGTAGGATGACGTTCGTGAATAGGGAATGCGAATATACGCCAAATCGCTTAATTACAGTTCACATAACGACCAACTTGATAGCGCTCAATGTCATCGTTTTTATTGGAGGATTGGATGCCAAAACCCGCCATATCGCTGCCTTTCGTGACATATTTGCAAATGTATTTTATGGACTTTACTGAATTGCATGCAATATGTTTATCAACGTTGCAATGTGTCTTGAACGTTTTGGAAATAATTGGCGAATATGGAACAATCCAACTGTTGTCGACAACGAAATCCATTCTTTTCACTTTTGTTGTCATAGTTCGACCGTTATCATCGGGTGATCGACGCCTATACAGTGGATAAACATCGTTGCCAGTGACGGTATCCGCCGTTTATTTCCGTGGTAATCGTTTGGAACACTTTCAGTCGACCATGCAAGGTGATTGTGGATTGATGGCGCCACATGGTCCATGAATCTTATTTGTAATTACAACATCATGTAGGTCTGGATCGGAGTCGTGATCGGGTATCTCGGCACATATGATATGAGGTGCCTAGAATCAAAACCCTCCAAATCCATTCCTTCACTTTTTTGGCAAAGTGGCAAAAACTGTCACAAACGAACCAATACCCAAAAAGAAATACTCTTTTCACTAAAAATTGAATTAATTATTTTTAAAAACAGTGACAAAGTACGAAGCAGATCCCCGAGATAGCTAAAAATGTATGTAGAAAAATATAAAGCAATAATTCGGATTTGTCGGGGTTTGTTACCAAGATTTGGATTTGGCTGGTTTCGATACCAAAGAGTTTGAAGTTGCGAAGAGATTGTAGAAACTGCGTAAGCCTTATTAAGAAATTAATATTTTGAATGAGGGTTATCTAAATATAGGTTATAAAAATTAAAAATCGTATAATTTTGGTGATTTGTTGTTGTTGTTATTGTTGTTTTAAGGGGCGGTTTTTGTGTTTTATTAGAATAAACAGAAAAAAAACTAATATTACCCATTCAAGATTTGATTGCCGCTGAGCGTGGCTGTGCCAGCGTTTATGTTTATTGTAGCATGAGCTCTGAGGGGCGAAGTAGAGGACTCAGCGATGACAGAGTGCAATCTACACATATGTCACGTTGCATTGCGTCAGATAAGCGTCACAGGAGTTCATGTCACCATGGACAGTTAAATGATGACTGGGGGTACTGGAGCAGAGTCATATCCTACACGCGCAACTGTACTTGTCAACGAAGCAGGCTGACGTGTGACACAAGTAAATAAAGAGTAGTTCCCATCTCCACCGCCGGCAATCAATTCGTAATAATACTGTACAGTAAATAACCCCTGGCACTACAGCCCGTGAAGGGCCCAATCCCCAGCCATTTGGCCTGCAGATATTGGGGTGACGCATGACCAGCGCATCGGGTCCCCTCGACCGTTAATCTTGGTTTTCGTGATCGGGGCGCTGCCTCACTGTCAGTTACTCAATTGGCCTCACGAGGCCGAGTACACCCCGTTCCAGCCCTCACGTCAGTTTCCAAAACCCCTGACGGAGCCGGGAATCGAACCCGGGGCCTCCGGTGAGAGGCAGGTACGCTACTCCAACACCACGGGGCCGGCAATACTGTAGTCTACAGTACTGAACAATAATAATAAGGAAAAACGTCAAATTAAATTCATATTCAATTACTATGGTCCAGTCCCTTAGAGACAAAACTGTCGTCATTCAACTATTAACTCGCATTCTTTACTGGAAGTTATAGATACACAATTTCTGTTTCAACCTCATCCTCAATAGTAGTTTCTCAATCATCATCATTCGCTTCGTGTTCGCCACGACGTTCCAGAATGCAATAAAACTGCAGCTCTTCATTTTCCCTCCAGCTTTCTCCAAAATGCTTCGAAAGCAGTCTCGAAACATCCTTCACTTCTTGTGCCTGAAGGACAATCCCTCTGTTTATGTCTTCTGGCTATACGCGAGTCATATCAAACTGAGGTTTCGTTACACGTTTATGATCGCAAATGTCAGTTCTGTGGAAAGCATCA
Source organism: Meconema thalassinum (assembly GCA_946902985.2). Lineage (NCBI taxonomy): Eukaryota > Metazoa > Arthropoda > Insecta > Orthoptera > Tettigoniidae > Meconema > Meconema thalassinum. The sequence continues at coordinate 305,043,398 of OX336391.1, forward strand.
CCCAGACCAAAATTTTATTGTTCTTCTTGTTCTTTGTCAAAATTATCCAAAACAAATTATTATTATTATCAGAATGTATAACAACATAAACCAATCTAATCACGTCAGGCAGGGGTACATTCACCGACTAATGCATGTAGAAAAAGAGTACACACTTCGCAAAGCATCATGGAAGGTAAGATGGCGGAACTGGGTGCTCCTATTGGCTGATGTGGATGTGGCGGGTTTTGTGACCAAAAATGGCGAAACTGTCGTTGGACTTGGCGGATATTGCAACTAAGCCTCAACTTTGACTTCGTTTTACAGCAGAATGTAGCGGGTTTTGTAACAAAATAATAGTTTTAATGAATTCAGCGCAGCAAAAGCTATATGAAACAATGCTTATCTCAATTTTCATAAAATATGGATTTGGCGGGTTTTGATTCTAGGCGCCTCATATCATCTATTTGGTCTGGTTGAATTCTTTCCACTAACCAAATAAGAATGTGTGCGTGCGGCAGGCCTCGTTTTTGCCATTCGATTGAATACATCCATCATCTAGTATCTCCAAAGACGCGTTGTTTAACAATGTAGTTCATCAAGAACCGCATTTTTTGCCTGAATACACGTGCTGTGATGTCGTGTCGATCACTTGATGTTTGTCCGGGAAGCAGCAATTGAACAATTTATATCCATTTTGGATTGCAGGTAAAAGTAATAAAGGGTCTGGCCGACCGTAATGACGAACATATGTCATTGCATCTTGCGCATATTCATGCATAAGACGTGGACTACCTATGTACGTCGCCGGCAGAATAGTTAATCCACCAATATTAGCTGCATTTCCTTCAGTACGAATTGCATCAAGTAAATGGATATACTCCTCTGAACGCAGTTTGGCTTGGTTCAACCTAATGAAAGTCAAACGCTCCGTTTCTATTTTGACGTACGTGTCGACGCAATACTGCTGAAACAATCGACGAAATCGCAGCAAATAGTTGTCAGCATTTTGACGAATCATCAAACGATATGCGTAGTAATTCATCGAGCTAACTTTCTTTGTAGTTTCTTCACCTGAAATTAAAACAATAGATTTATTATTTCGTATGTAAATTTTTAGCATAATTATAAAGGGGCGAAGATAAAAGATTTTAAATCGGTTGCCAGTCATTTGTCCAATTTTATCTCTACAAACAACCCCTAATCTTTTCCTGGTAATAAGCAGTGTAATTGGTCTTTTATTGTTAACCAAAACCAAACATTGTAAAATATACGTCATGTTCAACTATGATATTGATACCCACCATTCAATGGATTTATCATTTTGATATTAAAATAATATCCATCTTCTCCTTGCCAAAACATCAGCGGGTATTGCAACGTGTCATTTGAACGATATGTTTGAGATATTTGTTTCAGTTGCCCAGTATCGCGACGTGTAAGCACAATATCGCGTGTTTCCAAGTGTTCACCAACCATCAGGATGGCAACTTCATCTATTATTGGAGCGTTAAATGTGCGTTCGTGTGTTCCAGATGGTCGTTTATCTGCTCTGATCACGACTTTGTAGTCATCATTTGGCATGCGCTCCAAATCACTCTTCAACAGCCTGACCAAGTAGTTGCTGCAAATCTTGAAGAATTATTCTTTTCATTGCTGCATTGATCTCTTGACGTCGATCAAGTTCTTCTTCCATGTTGCCCATGAAGTATATTTGTAAAAATGTATGCTGTGCATCTTCGAGAGGTTGCACTGATCCAATTCGATGGCGAATCTGTCCTTGTATCTACAAAATAAAAAGCAAAGACAGTATTACTGATTTATAAACACTTTTTTTAGAATTAGCAAATAAGTATAGTAAGTTATTATTCTACTATATTGTGTGTAAGTAAAAATAAATACCTTGAATGTCGGATTAAGTCCTCGTTCTTCGATAATGTCTGCCCCAAATGAGGTCATTTGGAAACAACCATTGTAGATTTGAGTGTTTGCAAGAAAATGACGTGATTCGGGTGTTTCGCCACAAAGCAATGAATGCAATGGCTCAGGTGGCGGAGTCAATAATGGCAATTTCACTTTCCTAGGAAGGCAGCACAATCCGGGCGTTTCTCCGGAAAACTTCAATGCGCCACAATACTCGCAAACAACGTCCATTGGCCCAATGCAAACGCTAGGATGCAAGCAGTAATCTGTGCTGCAATCGTATCGAAACGCTGCTCGATACAAATCGCACTTGATAAATCTCTTCTTGTGCGTCGAAAAGTATCTACTTCTTGATCTCTGTTGTTCGCTCGACGATTTCGCATTGCCAACCGAGCCGTTTCACGGGCTGCCTCACTTTCCTCTTGTGATTGAGAAGCACGAAGTCGAGCCATACTAACGCGGCGCTCTTCACGGGCAATGTCTTGTTCTTCTTCAGTCCTTTCATTCGCAATTTTTTCGTATCCTTCTTGCATTATGGCTTTGTCGGGAAAGATTCGATCGTCTTTGTTGCAGCATTGTTAATGATGATTCAAAGAGAATACAAATTACGTTGAGTAACTAACGGGATTTCATGTTAAGAGACTCATTTTCTCATACCGGTAGTGGAGAGCGCTACTCTCATCCAGCCGGCCGTGTCTCGTTAAGAGCTACTGTTGCCTGGAAACGACTTGCCTTGCCATTACTTCATGAGTTTATTTTAGCTGTCATTTGCGTTACGTTTTATAGTGACTTGTATTCTCATTGACATTTTACGTCACGTCACGGGATAAAAAGTATCCTATGTCCGTCTCCTGGTCCTAAGTTACCTCCACACCAATTTTCAGCCAAATCGGTTCAGCCGTTCTTGAGTTATAAATAGTGTAACTAACACGACTTTCTTTTATATATATAGACTAGCAGAAGTACCCATTCTTCGAACGGTCGTCGGTATTAATAACCAAACGTAATCAATTGAGCTGCTGTTGCAATGGTTAGGGGCTTGGAACCTGTTTGTCGACAAAGATAAATGATTAGTTGAAATATGCTCTGAAAATAATTTACCTAACGTGTACTTACTGACGAGAAAATAAAATTGAAAACCTCGTAGACGAAATGCAATTCACGTCACATAAAAATTGACCCACACTGTTGTGTCAAGTGCGCATCCAGAGGAAGACCTCTTTAATAAATTATAAAGGCTTTTGGTGCATGAAAATTCAGGTTTTTTTAGCCTCCAATGGCCCAAATTCCTGAAAGCAAAAAAAAAAATAAAATAAAAAATAAACTATTTCAATTCAGGAATTTGTGAAAATAATGTTGCTGTTTGAAGATATAAAAGACCTTCTGTACGACCCTTCGCACGTTTAAGTCTTGTGAAAAAATCCAGGGTACCTCTTGACCCCCTTAAGCGCATTGATGAATTTTACAGTTTTTGTTGGTTCCGTGATAATCTTATAGCCATTTGCAAACTTTCACAGTAATTTAATAAATGGAGTGGCATTACTTCTTGCAGAAATAGATGGAAAGTTGGATGTACCTTTTTGACACACTGTTGTCATGGTTACTGGCTTGCATTCCTACATTAGTTTATTAAATGAAATTAGTTTTCTGGGAATATCTCAGAAACTCTTGGTTTTAGAGCATTACAATGTAGTTTCCGGGGACCCTTTACGACTGTTTAGGGGCCCCGAGGTTTTATTCTGACACCAAGGGGCTGAAAATGAGCTTTGTCTCGTCGTTGTAGGCCGCAGTATCATCATCATCATCCTCTTGCACAGTTTCCAGCCGTTGGCCGGGTCTGTTTGGAACACAGGCCACTCCAACGTCTTCTGTCTTCCCACCATCTCTCAGCTTCCACCCCTGTCCAGTCTTCTCCTCTCTTCTTCACGCTTTCTTCCATCCCTTTCAGCCACCTGTCTCTCGATCTTCCTCTCGGTCTTCCTCTCGGTCTCTTTCCTTCCCACTTCGTCTCGTGTATCCTCCTGGGTATCCTCTTATCCTCCATTCGTTTTACATGTCCATGCCATCTAAGTCTAGATTTCTCTATACCATCCCGTAATGGTTCCTCCTTTATTAATTATCTGGTCCTCTCATTTCTTATTCTGTCCATCATTGTAACTCCAATACTGCTTCTCAAGAAGCTCATCACACTGGCCTGAATTTTGCTCTTCTCCCTTCCTTTCATAGCCCCGGTCTCTGAGGCATACGTCAGGATAGGGGCATAGTACGTCCGATATATGATCTTTTTTTCTGTTCTGAGGGACATCCTTGCTCCATAACATGCTTCTCACACTCCTCCGGAATGCTTCTGCCTGTCTCCCCCGCTCATTTTTAGCCTACTTTTCACATTTTGCAAAAATGAGGAAAAAGTAGACTTATGAGATCGATCCGGGAAAATGTCTGTCTGTCTGTCTGTCTGTCTGTCCTTCTGTCTGTCTGTCTGGCTGTGTGTGTGTGTCCCCGTATCAACTCCTAAACGGCTGCAGCAATCAATACCAAATTTAGTATGAGTAAAGATGTGCACCGGAATAGCTCACGTCCATATTTGAAAATGATGTCAGTGCTACCAACTGCTGAAAAAACGCACTAGAAATTTGAGCTCCATGTTGGATATCTTGCAAGGTATGCATGGGAGCTATTCCAAAATTGGCACACATGTAGATAATACTATTTCAGTTTAATTTCCAGGAGGCCAACCATGACAGTGTTGCCAAAATAATTCTAAGCCTTCTGATATGTCCAATGTTTAAATGCATATAACTTCTACACTATCAATTGGATTTCAACCAAATTTTGTATGTAATATCTGTATATAAACAGATATGACTGAGCGTATTCTTAAGAGCCACCAGGGCTGCCAACTGTTAATAATTGCTCTCTCTATTTTTTTATCCAAATACCAATATATCAGAAAGTATGCAAGCCAACAGCTTTAAACTATGCACACGTATATTCTGACATTTTAGATTAATTTGGTGTAACTTATATACGTCAGTCCTACCAACATGATTATAAGCCTGCTGATAGTACCAATTTTTAAATACATGTAACTTCTATACTATCAGTTGGATTTCAACCAAATTTCGTATGTGCTATGTGTACCATAACAGATATGACTATAAGTATTGTTAAGAGCAATCAGGGCTGCCAACTGTTAATAAATGCTGTCTATATTCTTTTTACCCTAATATCAATATATCAGAAAGTATGCAAGCCAACAGCTCTATAATTTGCACACGTATAGCACCTGTCATTCTAGATTAATTTGGAGTAATTAATACAAGGCAGTGCTGCCAACATTATTCTATGCCTGCTGATATGTCCAATTTTAAAATACATGTAACTTCTATACTAACAAATGGATTTCATCCAAAATTGGCACAACAAGATATCATAATAATTCAGATTATTTCTGACCAGCACACGCATGGTATTGTTGGCAACATGCTTTTACGCGTGCTGATAGATCCAGTGTCTAACTGCATGTAAAGTCCATTGGACTTCAACCAAATTTTGTATTCTGTACCTTAAGAGGTGGAACTAAGAATATATTCAGTCACCAGGGCTGCCAACTGTAGTGCTCTATTAGGCTATATTATACCAGGTATATTTTGAACTAATTTGATATTTCGATATTACCAACTTATTTTCGTCATTATTCTAGATAGGTTTATATACTGTAGAATAATCATTGGCATGAAAAGTAAGCTGTATAGTTCTTCACGGAACTTCTTGTTTCTCTATAGTTTCTTCCATTATCTTGTATCAGGCTTCCCAGATACTTGAAACTCTCCACTTTCTTCAGCTGTTCCCCACCAATTGTTATTCCCGTTGTGGTTCTTTCCTTCTTCCTTGTTGTGATCACCATCTCACTCTTATTTATGCCAAATTTCATCCCATATCCTTGTATTATTCCTTCCCACACGTCCAACTGTTCCTGTACCTCCTCCTACTTGTTTCCCCAAATCATCAAATCATCCGCTAACACCATTGCTTTCATCTTTCCTTCCCCAATTACTTGTGCCACTCGGGTCATTATGTCATCCATCACCACAATGAAAAGTAACGGTGCCAGTGCACTTCCTTGTTTCAGGCCGTTTCTCTGTTCCACCCTGTCCGATCTCTCTCCTCCCACTTTCACACAGCTCACGCTTCCCTTGTACATCTCCTTTATCCTCCTTATAGTCCATTTTTCTACTCCTCTATCCTCCAGGGACTTCCATACTTTGTTTCTGCATACACTGTCATATGCTTTCTCAATGTCCAGGAAGGCCATCAGTAGATCTGTTCCATACTCACAGTGCTGTTCTTGTAACTGCCTTACAGCAAAAATCAAATCCACTGTGAACCTTCCTGCTCTGAAGCCATGTTGTTCTTCCCTCATCCCTCCTTCTATCCTTGTCCTAATTCTCCTTTCCAAAACTTTCTCAAACATCTTCGCACAATGACTCATCAGTTCTATTCCCCGATAGTTTCTGCATTCTGTTCTACTACCTTCGTTGAAGATCGGGACAATTATTCCCTTTTTCCAGTCCTCTGGGGTCTTCCTTTCCGTAGTGTAATAATAATATTAATTATAATAATAATATAACAATATAGGGATAGGGATATAATAGATCTTACATAGCACACCAGCACGTGTAAATCGCGTGAAAAAATTCTAGAGTACCCCTTGACCCCCTTAAGCGCATTATATGTATTGATGAATTTTACAGCTTAGTTTGGTTCCGTTATAACCTTCTAGCCGATTGCAAACAATCTCAGTAATGTAACATGTAGTTCCGTGAAGAACTATACAGCCTATTTTCATATATCCTACTTATGTTAATTGCCACTAGCAACATACACAATTTCAGTTTGATTGCTGTAATAGATTCGTAGATATTGAGAACCGACTAAATATTTCGGATGGTCGCCATGTTGGATTTTATATATGTAGGTCCTAGAGTTATGTACTGTTACATGCAGATTATTGTGAACGTGTAGTATTCAAACTTCAATCGCATAATTAGGACACAAGAAGTAACAAGGAGATTTTAATTTTTTTTACAGCTGCCATCTTGAGGTTATGGAAACAATTGAAATAAATTAGATGCCAGTGGATTAACATTCGTATAAGGATTTACTGTACCAAGTTTTACTGCACACGGATGGTTAAATTGCGAGAAACGTCCATGTGAATATTTATAATTCGCGTCGCCGCCATGTTGGATTTGTGATCACCAGGTTATTTAAAGTCCTATAGGTGAACTTAAGTTCATAGCCCCTATGAACATTAAAGAATGCAGTTTGATTGCTAAAATAGATTCGTAGATATTCAGTATCGTCTAAATATTTCGGATGGTCGCCATGTTGGATTGTTAAATGTATAGGACATAGAGTCATGTAACAATAAAGGAAAATTATTGCGTAGGTTCATTATTCAAACTTTCACTTCGATCGCATGACTACATCACAAGAAATTAAAACTTAATTTTAAAATTCGCACTGCCGCCATCTTGAGGTTATGTAAACAATTGAACTAAATTAGATACCAGTGGATTACAATGTGTAAAATATTTCCTGTACCAGATTTCAGTGCGCTTGGAACATTAAATCGCGAGAAAGGTCTACTTAATATTTTCAAAATCGCTTGGCCGCCATGTTCGTTTTGTAGTTAACCGGTTTTTGAAAGTCTTATAGATGGACTTCCAGTAGTGCCCTTTATCTCCGTACAAAATTTTAGGAGATACCGCTAATAGTTTCAGAGATATAGAATGCCGGTGAAATATTTCGCACATCCGCCATCTTGTGATTATGTAAACAATTGAACGAAGTTAGATGTCGGTGCATTACAATGTGTATAAACATTTACTGTACCAAGTTTAATTGCGTTTGGTTGGTCTAATCGCGAGAAACGTCTATTTAAAAGTCGCAAATTTGCTTGGCCGCCATGTTGGTTTTGTAGTTACTAGGTTTTCAAAAGTCACATAAGTGAACTTATAATAGTTCCCTCTATCACCATAGAAAATGTCAGGGTAATATCGGTAATAATTTCGGAGATATTGAATGCTGGTGAAATATTTCGCACAGCCGCCATGTTGGATTGGTGAGTAGTAATAAAATTTGAAGGGCACGGTCGAGGTCGCCCGGAATAGTGCTATGAACTTTCCGAGTTTCATTGAAATCGGTCCTGCCGTTTAGATTTTATTAGGGGGGGACACACACACGAATCACACACACACACGCACACACACACGGACAAAAGGTGATCTCATAAGCCTATTTTTTTTCAAAATTGAAAATAGGCTAATAAATGGAATTGCATTGCGTCTTATATTACAGCAATAGATGGACATGTGAATTTCTGTTGCCATGGTTACCGGCTAGCTTCCTTTCATTATTGTATTAAATGAAATTAATTTTCTGGGAATATCTCAAAAACTATTGGTTTTAGGGCCTTAAAATGTGATTTTCGAGGTCCCTTTAGGGCCCCCGAGTTTCGTTTCTCACATTGAGGGGCTGAAAATGAGCTTTGTCTCGCTCTTCTACGCCTATTTCAGCATGTATTTTAAGGGGGTAGGCCCCCTTTTATGAGAGGTACAGAGAAGAGTTACATCAATGATTGGTGTCTTGCCTCTGAAGCATATCTGTACCAAATTTTACGTTGATCCACTCAGCCGTTCTCGAGTTATAAGGACACAAAAATTGTCCACAAACAAACAGACAGACAGACAGACAGACAGACAAAAATTTCATTTTCGCGCGCATCCGTCATAAAACAGTCTAAAACGCGTAAATAACGCAAATTCATAAAAAAACAGACAAACGTTCATTCTTATATAGAGAGAGATTTGAGATAAGTGTTGGAATAACACTGTTTATTTTATTTTATGCTAATCAATGATTAAATGATTATTGGTTTACCATTTGATTGATGAATTGTTTTTTATTTTGTTTGTTTTAGATAACCTATATACCTGTTGTTGTGGACAAAGAGAGAGAGAGAGACAGAGAGAGGCAAACCATTTCACAGAAGCCTACAAGACAAGGCAGTAAAAGCAATTTTTTGTACAAAACCCAGGTAAGATTTTTTGAAATTATATATATATATCCGGTGTTATTTTTTTTTAATTTTTAGCCTATTTTCAATTTTCAAAAAATAGGCTTATGAGATCACCTTTTGTCCGTGTGTGTGTGCGTGCGTGTGTGTGTGTGTGCGTGTGTGTGTGAGAGGTGTGTGTGTGTGTGTCCCCCTAATAAAATCTAAACGGCAGGAGAGATTTCAATCAAAATCGGTAAGTTCATAGCACTATTCAGGGCGAACCCGGCCGTGCCCTTCAAATTTTGTTACGTCTCACCATTCCAATATGGCGGCTGTGCGAATTATTTCACCAGCATTCTATATCTCCGAAACTATTCCCGATATCACCCTGGAATTTCTTACGGTGATAAAGGGAACTACTGGAAGTTCACCTATGTGACGTATGAAAAACTGGTAACTACAAAACCAACACGGCGGCCACGCGAATTTGCGACTTTAAAATAGACGTTTCTCGCGATTTAACCAACCAAACGCAATAAAACTTGGTACAGGATATGTTTATACACATTGTAATGCACCGACATGTAACTGAGTTCTATTGTTTACATAACCACAAGATGGCGGATGTGCGAAATATTTCACCGGCATTCTATATCTCTGAAACTGTTAGCGGTATCGCCCTGAAATTTTGTACGGAGATAAAGGGCACTACTAGAAGTTCATCTATAAGACTTTCAAAAACCGGTTAACCTCAAAACGAACATGGCGGCCAAGCAAATTTGAACATTTTAAATAGAACTTTCTCGCGATTTAATATCCAAACGCAATGAAATCTGGTACAGGAAATGTTTATACACATTGTAATGCACTGGTATCTAATTTAAGTCAGTTTTTTGCATAACCACAAGATTGCGGCTGTGCAAATTTTAAAATTAAGTTTTTATTTCTTGTGTCGTAATCATGCGATCGAAGTGAAAGGTTGAATAATGAACCTACGCAATAATTTTCCTTTAATGGTACTTGACTCTATGACCTATACATTTAACAATCCTACATGGCGACCATCCGAAATATTTAGACGGCACTGAATGTCTACGAATCTATTATAGCAATCAAACTGAACTTTTTTTTGTTCATAGGGGCTATGAGCTTAAGTTCATCTATAGGACTTTAAATAACCTGGTGATCACAAATCCAACATGGCGGCGACGCGCAGTGTAAATATGCACATGGATGTTTCTCTCAATTTAACCATCCGAGTGCAGTGCTACTTGGTACAAAAATCCTTATACAGATGTTAATCCACTGGCATCTAATTTATTTCAATAGTTTCCATTACCACAAGATGGCAGCTGTGCGAAATTTTAAAATCTCCTGGTTACTTCTTGTGTCCTAATCATGCGATTGAAGTTTGAATGCTACACGTACACAATAATCTTCATGTAACAGTACATAACTCTAGGACCTACAAATATAAAATCCAACATGGCGACCATCCGAAATATTTAGTCGGTTCTCAATATCTACGAATCTATTTCAGCAATCAAACTGAAATTTTGTATGTTGATAGTGGCAGTTAACATAAGTAGGATATATGAAAATAGGCTGTATAATTCTTCACGGAACTACTTGTTTTGTTTATGAAAGATGCTATTTGGAATGGATATACTCATGGTGGTTTATTTTATTTATTTTTTAGAGTGTTGGAAAACGCTTGACCACTACAACCACTGCTGTGTGTTTGAGACCAGTGTTTACCAGACAGTCTGCGGCTGGAAACTTGGGTGAGATTGTTTTTTTTTTTCATAAAAATGATGTATTTTCCAACTGCTAGCGATAGCTTAACTTGGGAACCCCTTGACTCTTGTTTTTAAAAGCGTGTTTGCTCTGGCCACGTAGTGAATGTTAGAGAGAGTTTAATCCCAAAAGACTTTGTCGAATCATATTTTGACATTTTTAAATAACAAATTTGTACAGCGCAAAGGTTGCATATGGCTTTAAAGGTCAATACACAACTCGTGTGCTATTTCATATATAAAAACAAGGACGGTGAGCATAATAAACATTTTATATTGGCAGTAAAATGCAAGAGCTTTTGATAGCCGATAATCTGAACGATTGGCATCAATCCAACGTGATAAATGCCTTACTATTAAAATTTGATAAACTGCAACAAGGACCCAGTTGTTTAGCTTTAAACAAAATGCATGACCTACAAATCAACATTTGTCAATTCAACCCGTTGAATGCCGGGTCTAGCTATATTAAAACACCACTAGCAATAGCATAGAAAAAGGCGGTGGTGAATATAAAGAATCATGACAATGATTGCTTCCTTTTGGGCTGTGGCAGCCTATTTGCAACCAGCACTACGCGCCTGTCACAGGCCAGGAATGTGCAAGGCCAAATTTGTTGAATTAAAACAAACTTTAAATTTAACTCGTGTGTCGTTCCCTATGGACTTAACCGAGATCCATAGGTTTGAAAAAGACAACCATGACTTTTCGTTCATGGTGTATGGCCTTAATGGTAATGAGATTGTAGGTCCTCTTTATGCCACAAATGAACCGAAACGACCCCACATTCATCTTTTATATTTATCTGTGGGAGAGGTGAATCACTATTGCCTCATTAAAAGCCTGAGTAGATTGCTAAGCAGTCAAGCGTCCAAGCATAATGGTAAGAAGTACATTTGCGACCGTTGTCTGCAATATTTTACAACCCCTACACTTTTGGAACGTCATAGGGTAGATTGTGTTTCTCAGGAAACGTTGAGACTGATATTGCCACAAGGGGACAAGGCTGTGTTAAAGTTTAAGGACATTCATAAGCGTGACACTGTTCCCTATGTGGTGCATACAGATTTTGAAGCACTCACCACACCCATGGCGGGATGTGAACCAGATCCCACCATGCGCTCAACCACACCCATTCAAAAACATGAACCTTTTGCCATAGGATTTAATGTGGTGTGTGCCTATGACCCCACACAATCCGTTTACAAATACCGTGAGGGGCCAGATTGTGCCAGATGGTTTTTGGATGAACTTGTTAAGTTGGCCGACCATGTACAGGGATTACTGGACCTCCCAGTACCCATGAACCTATCTCCAGACCAGCAGCAACAGTATGAGCATGCCACGACATGTCTTATTTGCGAAAAGCCACTGATCAGTGCTGAAGACACCGTTCGTGATCACTCGCACTTTACGGGAGAGGTTCGTGGAGCTGCGCATAGTAAATGTAATTTGAACTTTACAGCTCCTCGTTTCAACAGTGTTTTTTCCACAATCTGGCAAATTATGTCATTCAGTTTTTGATTCGTGAATTGGGTCATGTCCACAAGTGCTCGTTTACCATTATTCCCCAAAACCATGAGCGTTTTACAGCCGTGACATGGCGGTTGAGCAACTTTAGCATTCGATTTTTGGATTCCTTTAAGTTTATGGCATCCTCGCTAGACAGTCTTGTGAATGGTTTGGATGAAGAGGAATTAAAAAATACCAGAATGCATTTTAATTATCCTAAGCAATTTCAATTGTGCATTCGGAAAGATATATTCCCGTATGATTTCTGCAACAGCTGGGACGTGTTAAAGCAACCAAAACTCCCACCACAAGAGAAATTTTACTCAAAACTAACACGTAGTACCGTTTCCGATGGAGACTATGCACATACATGTCAAGTTTGGCGAGTGTTTGACATGAAGACGCTAAGTGAATATGCTATGCATTACCTAAAACTGGATGTATTGCTGCTCACTGATGTGTTTGAAAAATTTCGTGAGTTGTGTCAGCACATTTATGGTCTTGACCCGGCTCACTATTATACGAGTCCTGGGCTCTCGTTTGATGCCGCTTTAAAATACACTCAAGTGGAATTGGATTTACTCACTGATGTAGACATGGTTCTATTTTTTGAAAAGGGAATTCGCGGTGGCTTTGTGTCGCTTAACCAGAGACATGCCGAAGCGAACAATGTCTACATGCCTGATTATTCACCAGACAAACCAGAATCGTACTTAATGTACTATGACGTAAATAATTTGTATGGTTACGCCATGAGTCAGCCTTTGCCCTATGGGAAGTTTGCTTGGCTGATAGAGAAACAAGTGTCTGAATTTGATGTAAACATGGCTAGCCAAGAAACAGGCCGTGGATATGTCTTAGAAGTGGATATTGAATATCCCTCATCCTTGTATGATGAACATGCCGATATCCCATTCTGCCTTGAGCAAATGGTCCCCCCTGACAGTAAAGTGAAAATTGAAAAACTCATGGGCACACTTTACAACAAAAGTCGGTATGTGCTGCATATCCAAATGTTGGTGCAATGCCTCGCCCAAGGCTTAGTGTTGAAGAAAATCCATAGGGGTATTTCATTTGCTCAAGAAGCATGGCTCAAGCCATACATGCAACTCAACACAGAGCACCGACAAATGGCAACACAGCAGTTTGAAATTAATTGTTTTAAATTAATGAACAACTGCATCTATGGAAAGTCCATGGATGATGTCCGCAAATACCGTGACATTAAATTGGTGAATGTCTGGGAGGGGCAGTAGGGTGCCCAGCGGTACATTGCTAAGCCAAATTTCAAATCGATCAAAATTATCGATGAGGATTTGGCCACTATTGAAATGAGTAGGACCAGCGTGACCATGGATAAGCCCATTTACTTGGGCCAAGTCGTTCTAGAAATTTTCTAAATCGGTCATGTATCGATTCCACTATGAGTTTGCCAAACGCAATTTTGAGGACGTATCTCTTTTGTATATGGATACGGACTCATTCATTTACCAGATTAGCCACTGCAACCCCTATGACGTCATGAGGCAGCATAGTGACTGGTTCGACACCTCTTCGTATAATGCTGACAACAAGAAGGAAATGGGTGTTTTAAAAGATGAATGCGGTGATTCCATTATGACGGAATTCGTAGGTTTGGCTTCGAAAATGTATGCTTATCGCACACTAGACTGTAAGGAAGCCAAAAGAGCAAAAGGTGTAGGTAGGGCAGTGGTAAAATCGCTACGTGTAAACGATTACTTAGCGGTTTTACGCACTGGCAAAGCTATGTCCCATACACAGTGCAGGATACAATCCAGCAACCATCATTTGTATCTTGTAGAACAGAGAAAACGCACCCTCGCCACCATGGATAACAAACGTGTGTGGGCTAATAACTTTCTCACGAGCCTGCCCTGGGGTTATGACCGCAAGGAGGAGGAGTTGTGATTTTTCTGTTTGTTCGTTTAGGGGCATGGCTTTTTGTAAGTAGTTGATTTAGTATTTTGTATTTTGTAAATATTGGTTTTTGCCATTGTAAATAGTAGATTTTGTAAATAGTGGCAACCCACTTGAAACTTTTTCTCTTAAAAAAAAGTTCTATGCAACCTTATTTTTATTTTTATTTTAAATTTAACCGAGTTGGGAATTGGAAAATGGTATATAGTGTGATTCTTTTAAAGCTGTACAAAGTTTTAGTGTTTGTAAATATGAAATGAGTAACAGTATTTTTAGTAACTTTAATGACTAGTATTTATATTGTTTTTTAGCCTACTTTTCACATTTTGCAAAAATGAGGAAAAAGTAGACTAATGAGATCGGGCAAATGTGTGTCTGTCAGTCTGTCTGTCTGTCTGTCTGTCTGTCTGTCTGTCTGTCCTTCTGTCTGTCTGGCTGTGTGTGTGTCCCCCCCTATCAACTCCTAAACGGCTGCAGCAATCGAAACAAAATTTGGCAGGAGTAAAGATCCATACCTGAATATCTCACGGCCATATTTGAAAATGATGTCAGTGCTACCAACTGCTAGAAAATCGCAATTGAAATTTGAGCTCCATGTTGGATATCTTGGAAAGTATGAATGGGAGCTATTTCAAAATTGGCACGCGTACAGATCATAATATTTCAGTTTAATTTCCAGGAGGCCAAACATGGCAGTGTTGCCAAAATGATTATAAGCCTCCTGATAGGTCCAATTTTTAAATGCATATAACTTCTACACTATCAAGCGGAATTCAACCAAATTTCGTATGTTGTATGTGTACATAGCCAGATATGACTGAGCGTATTCTTAAGACCTACCAGGGCTGCCAACTGTTAATAAATGCTCCTAATTTATTTTATCCAAATACCAATATATCAGAAAGTATGCAAGCCGACAGCTTTAAACTATGCACACGTATAGTACCAGACATTCTATATTAATTTGGAGTAACTTATATACGTCAGTGCTACCAACATGATTCTAAGCCTGCTGACAGGTCCAACTTTAAATACATGTAACTTCCATACTATCATTTGGATTTCAACCAAATTTCGTATGTGCTATGTGTACCATAACAGATATGACTATGCGTATTCTAAGGTGCAACCAGGGCTGCCAACTGTTAATATGTGCTGTCCCTATTTTTGTTACCCTAATATCAATATATCAGAAGGTATGCAAGCCAATAGCTCTAAACTTTGCACACGTATAGTACCTGGCATTCTAGACGAATTTGGAGTAATTAATATACGTCAGTGCTGCCAACATGATTCTAAGCCTGCTGATAGGTCCAATTTTAAAATGCATGTAACTTCTATACTAACTAATGGATTTCATTCAAAATTGGCACAACAATAGATAATATTATTTCAGATTATTTCTGACCAATACATGCATGACATTGTTGCCAACATGATTTTACGCGCGCTGTTAAATCCAATGTTTAACTGCATGTAACGTCCATGCTATCCAGTGGACTTCAACCAAATTTCGTATTTAGTACCGTAAGAGACGGAACTAAGAATATATTCAGTCATCAGGGCTGCCAACTGTAGTGCTCTATTAGGATACATTATGCCAGGTATACAGTATTTCGAACTAATTGGAAATTTCGATATTAGCAACTTAATTTCGTCATTATTCTAGATAGGTTCATATTCTGTAGAATAATCATTGGCATGAAAAGTAGGCTGTATAGTTCTTCACGGAACTTCTTGTTGTAATGTAAATCGTAAATGGAAAACTAAAAAAAGTTATTTTGGGATGAGTGTGCATGTGGAGGATGTGCTTTTGGGAATAAATAAAGTGGTTGTGTTTGTTCCCAAAAAGACAGGTAGGGTTGTGTGAGTAGAGAGAGAGCTGGTGTGTATGTATGACCAGAGCAAACATGGTGAGGTAGGGTGGGCGGGGAGGGGGAAATGTTCACTTATATACTCATTTTGTTTTGTCGATAGTTTTTTTTCTTTGAAATGTAGCGGTGAATAGACATTATTTTTGTAAAAATCAGTCTTACCTGCAGTAGTCGTAGACCTCAATGTTTCTGAAAACACACGTAAACTCACTGCATCATCATCATCATCATCATGGTCAAGCACTCGCATTGACATCATTGACAAATCTCAACTTTCGACATACACCAAATGGAAAAATGACAAAACAACAAAATGAAAAATCCATGCTTTCGATATCACCAAAAACGCAAAACTTAAAACACACATTTTTTAAAACGGGAAATGCTCATGTGTGAAATATAAAAAAATCAAAAACATAAAACAGACATTTTTAAAAAGTGTCATCAACAAAATAGAGAATCCATATCATCAAAAACGCAAAACTTGAAACAGGCATTTTTAAAAACTGTAAATTGCAAATTGGCAAATGACAATGTGTGAAAATGTGAAAATATAAAAATCGGCCCATCAACATCATGATTTCTTTTAAATTAAAATGAAACATTGTGTTCTGGTAAACCTTTGTTTTTTATTTCATAACCATAGGGATTGACAAAAGAAAAAATAGAATACAAACACATCCCAATTCCTCACTCCTCAATTCCTTAATGTTCATGTCCATGCATCATCAACTTTCCTTTCATAGCACCCATCACAATCAGGGCTTCCATTCTTTCACCCACTGAGGCATCACATGATATGAAACGTTGTTTATCTTTTTTTCAATAACAATTTATCTGCCACATGTCTTAAACCAGGATGACTATGGCGATAAGATAGGTCATGTTCTTTGCATGCTTGATCCAAAAGATTAATGGGTACATCACCACGCTGCAAACGTTTTTCAAGATGAGTTCCAGGACCACAAAAACGATAACCTGGAAGATGGATTTCGAAAGGTAAGTATTGAATCACTTTGTCAATGACGCCATTGCCAGTACAGGTCTGGCATATCCTTTTCCATCGATGGTGAAAAGGTTTGGTCTTCCTCCTCCTCTGTGGACGATGTTTGTGTTTCTTGTTGTTGTTGCTTTTTCTCGCCATGACACCCTTGGAATGATTCAACAAAGTCATTACACGGACTTTTATGACCGTGATACAGTTTCACTAGCTGACAAGTCGCGCACTGACGCATAGAGGATATTTTTGCCATGGCCACTTGCTTATGGTGATCGTAATTCGTACAGGGTTGCAATTCACTCAACACAGGGTCTTGAGTCCATGAATTTGGTACATGTTGCCATATTTCTTTTACCGCGTTGGTGGCCACATAATAATTGAACGACTTGGGCAACGTTAAGAGTTCCTCTTTGGTAAAACTGTCTAATTTCTTTTTGCACACAAAGAGCTTTCCGATGGCTTTTTCTGTAGCATTGCCTTTCTCCATGGTATCACGTGTTGTAGATGTTTACACGTCGCTTGTAGAAATCTCACTGGCGTCATTCAAGGTAAATCTTGAGTTATAATTTTGTTCAACAACTCCCAGCAGGCATGGGTGGTTAACCAATGAAAGAGATGCAACGCATGCGCTAGGGCTGTATGGATAATGTTGCCACAGGAACAAGTATCCATCAGAGTTTGCAGGGAGGGGCAGCCCAGGTCCATGAGGTCGATACATTGACAGTAAGACGCCAAAAATGGTAGCAACCATTCACGTTTTTCATTACCTTTCACAAATACCACATTGGCCGAGGACAAGAGTATGCTTTCATGACCACGTCCAAATATTTATAGGAAATGGTTCCTTGATTCCAGTCTAGTTGCTTATGATTTTCAATCCACTGGGTTTGTTTGCGGTCTTTTTCACACAACAAATCAAAAGCATGGGGCGGTTTAAATAGCAAATGCGTAGCTTGCGATATCCAAAACGTGGTACAATCGATAATGGTCACTTGTTTAAATATAAATTTGTTGTCACCAATTTTAAACCCTTGGCAATCCACAATGAGTGTGCGCAACATGTTGCCGCTTGCCTGGACCAAGTTCAACTTACGACTGACTAACCATTGGCCACTAAGGTGTGGTCGTGACATGGACTTACCTGCCATACTAGTTTGAAAAAAAAATGAGGTTAGGGTAGGACAGGGGGACATGAAAAAAATAAGAATTTTAGAATTACATAATTTTATTATCATAACACGTCTTACAGGCTTTTGTCATTCTGGGATAAGGACGATACCAACTGATACAACAATATAGTCTCTTGTGTTTGTAACGTCCATAACACCGAATATGTCCCAATGTCTCTAAACTAGGCGTTTTTGACAGTGAGCTTCTCGCCGAAGCACCGTTGACACCATACAGTCCACACGTATCGTATCTTGTTTTTTTTTCATCTCTCAGAGGCACGACTGAGGGATAGCTTGAATGACAGGGTATATTTCCCACCTCCATTCAAAAACAGGTAGGGGCAGGCAGGTGACCAGCGCTGATGTTCCTGCATGGGTTCATCGCTCTCTTGCCATTGGTCTATGATGATGGGACAAAAGGCACATTTCACTTCATCTCTTGTTTTTAAATAGTAGAATCCAGCGGCCGCCAAGGCTTGAGGGTTTATGAAAAGCACTGGCCATGTTGCAAAAGTCTTGAAACGTTGTTCCTCAGAGTTTAAATTCATGGATGTGACTTCTCTTGATGCTTTGAAGTAAGACATGACTGAGCGGCTTGACGTGGGTTGACCTGTTATTTATACACTCATCACTTGGTTGGACAGTGGACAATAGTTGACTTGTTTGTGATGGATAATCAAACAGTAGGCTGTCGTATTGGCTGGTACATTGTCATGCGTTTCAAAATCTAGTCGAATGTCAATATTGGATGGCTTGACAGACTCTTCCAGGTAAGAATAGTCAAAGACAATCAGTGGCGCCCTTGCCTTAAACGCTTGGGGTAGCAGCATAGGGCCGTTCCCTTTTTGATAATACGACCATCGACATTTAAAAAACAAGTCAGGGGGCCAATTTTTTTAAAAATCCAAATCCAGTCCTTCATAGGGAAACACAGCTCCGTTGAGGAAAAGACGTGCATTTCTCAATTGCAGGTGATCAAATTGCGTTTGGTTTGTTGATACTTGCGATTCGTTTGAAAACCCCCGATAATGTAGAGAGGTCTCTCTGTATAGCGAGCTGTTTTACAGACCAACTGTGTGTGTTGGTGGTGGGCAATGGCGGGTACTCGTGGAGTGCCCAGCTTCTAAATTCCATGGGTAGAGGCATATCTCTCTTTACCATCTTGAGTATGTCCAGTTTTTTGCTATCGTCAAGGGTCACATGGGGCACTTTCCATAGCAAGCGTTGTAGTTGAATTTTTGAATCTATGGGGGCATTGTCAGCTTCCTTGAGCGCATTATTATCACTCCTGTCTCTCACCAGATAAAGCACTTGCCTGGCGTTGACGACAATGCACTGGTGATCTTCGGCAAAGCCTAAAATCAGTTTAAGAGGTAAATATCCAGTAAAGGTGCCATCGGTGTGTACCATCCAGTCATTGGTCGAGTCAGGGCACCAACCTGCCATGCACTATAAGAGGGGTATAGTTTCATGACACTGGAAATGCCCACATTTCAAGTGCTATCCACCACGATATCGTTAATGACATAACGTACTTCAGAAAACAGAAAGTCCAAACCATGGTTGGCCAACTTGGATGTGGTAGGTGTAGAGCCATCGGCTTTGGTGAGCCGACCATCGATCTGAATGACACTTTCATGCGGTAGGGTGTAAATATCTTGGTTGTTGATAACAGATTGAATTTCATCATTGTTATTGAGTCCAGTTGTTTGAGCTTGACAGGACTGGAGATCAATTCTTACCACTCCTGGTTGCTCCTCGATGCGGTTCGCTATCTCTAGGATAGAATTCATTATGGAGGTTGACGTGGTAACCCAAATGCTGAAAAACCTGCTTGTCTTGAGATGTTAACGTGTATCCACTTGGCAAACAACTAACGCCATTCCTAGATGGTGTTGTTGCTTTATACACAAACTTCATAGTGGCTTTAGCACCAACTTGTAAGTCACTGGTGTGGTAGAATCTAGATCAATAAGTTGTTGCTCTCTATTCATCAGTCTTAATGTTATATTACTAATTCCATCGACAGCCACAGAATGAAAAAGCACCACTGGAGGGTTTTCACGAATAATATAGCCATTGGGCGATGTCACTATAAAAGCGAATGCGATGATTCTTGTTTGGTGTACACTTGGCTAATAATATTACACGTTACCGACACATAATGGTCCTCAATGAATTTCACTTCATGATCCGATTCATGTTTCTTGTTGGGCTCCAACACGCGTGGTTTAAATCCTAGTAATGGACCAATGGAATCGGGGCGTGTTTTAAAGTCAATTTTGAATGTGGAGAAAATACTGCAGCGATGAGTGTTGGTATTTCCTACAAGTTCAAACTTGCGCGTTCCATCGATAAATGACTTTAAACCATATTCATTGATCAACACCACATGAATGTGTTCATAAATGTCATCGATCGTGTATCCGCCAGAGTTCAGGGTGAGCATAGAATCATCATAGTAAAACTTGTTGTTCACATTTTCACGTATGTTGTATATTCGATTGTACGTTTTAAGAGAAACAAGTCCCAAACCACAGGGTTTTTCACTCAATTCGATATTCGGGTAATAGTCTAGGCTAACTTCAGGTCCACTTCCATGCAGTGTAAACGTTTTACTTTCTGCCGACATACTGTTGTCGTTTTTGCTTATGCTGCGTCTTATATATTTAAAAAAATTAAACACAAACGTCCACACTGTTGGCTGTTAAACGTTTGCACACGTTTCACATTATAATATATCTTGATCCTGTTTCCAAAATAGGTCACTAGTTCCATGGGCGGGGGCAAATTCCCAAAACTGTCGAAGTACCATACAGTGGATCCCTCTTTGACACAAGCTACATAATGCGTTCCTGGTCCTCGGTGATCATCCAAATTGACAACAGCACAGTCCTGTTTCCAGGCTCGTGGGGGTAATTGGTTTCGCATAAACACACCTCGAAAATGAGAAAGCTTTAGTTGTTTAGCATAGCTTTCCACTTGTTGATGCGTCAGGGCATGTCTTGCTATGGCTGAGGTTATTTTTTTTTTTTATATTTCGAAATGGTGAAATCCCAAATCCTTGTTGATAAAAAGCTGGCTTTAAATTGGCATTTCTAGCCCCCATTGCAATAGCTTCCTTCGTTTCATTATGTCGCTGACTTTCTTTCAGTTGTTGCTTGCCCTGCTGCGCGGCTTTAATGGTTTTCGCCACAGCACTGACACCGCCCAAAAGTGAACCTAGAGCAGCCAGACCAGCAAATAAAGCATGTAAAAATCCGGCTCGTTTGGGGACGGGAATCACTGTCGCCGACGTTTTGGAATAACATGTCTCTGTGCTGCCCGAAAGGCTTTCCTTATGGTCAATACATTATATTTTTCTTTTTTTTTCGCAAGGGCTTGTCCACGAATGTCGTAAGCAAAGGCTTTCCCAAGGACGAAGTCCTTTTTTTAGTCTTTCTCACCACATACCTTTGTTTCACCATGATGATAATGACCAACAACCTTTCACAAGAAAGTTTAAATCACAACTAACGTCAGATTGTTATTTCATGGCTGTATATTCCAATTCCACATAAAGTGGGAAATCGTTTATGGTTTTTCCCGCTTGCTTTTCATCCCATGTCAACATGAGATGAAAGGATAATTCGTCACCTGCATTGACCATTTCATGGTTATGGACCAACAACCTATGACCATTTATCTTTATTTGTAAATGGTTCTCATCAGGTATGGCATATTTAATGTGAATGGTTCCATCATAGTGTAATCGATAGTGGCTTAAACCCGAAGCAAGCACATAGGTCAAGTGCTGATCATGGACTAGCGGTAAATGGTTTCTGTCATTCACAGGTTTTTCATTTGTCAGATACACTAAAAATACAGATGGGATAAATTTATAAAGCCTTTTCTTTTCATAGGTCACGTAACGCTTGGTACAGACATCGCCTTCGTCTTGCGGGTCTTCCACGTGAATAATCCGATGGTGATTAGCGCTATAGCCATTCACCGTAAGCTGGGGCACTTTGTCATAAAACTCACACACTTTGTTATCCACATACATTTTCGTAGTAACGTCTGTAGACACTTGAGGATGTTTTACATGGGTTAACCGCTTTCCCTTAAAGTCATAATCTCCCTGTTTTGTGCGTGGCACTACTGACCTATCCACATAGTGTTTATTAGCAGGATCTGTTTCTTGTTGAGGATCATGTATGGGGACAGACCTAGCTTTGGCCATCAACGCACGTCCAAAGACATCCATCGTCAACCTGTAGTACGAGTCTACTGTTTCTATGACAAGGCTCGGTTCAATGTATATAGACAGCCTGCTAGCCTCTCTAAGCCTTAGTTGAAATGAAGATTATTAAGCAGCAAGAGTCATTCCCCGTGGGGGACATGGTTTCCCATCTCTGTCCCTCATCACGTGAACAACGCCATGGTTCACTGTTTCCATCTTCCATTCGCTGCATCATTGTGGGACCTTCCGGCTGTGGAAAGACAAATATTTTGCTAACACTCATCACAGCGCCCAATGGTCTGCGTTTTCCAAACATTTATATTTTTGCAAAATCTCTCTACCAACCCCTCTACGTGTTTCTGGATCAAGTCATGTCTGGATTACAAAAAGAGAATATGGGTTATTTCACATTTTCCACGCAAGAAAATGTTATTTCACCGAATGAGGTAAAGCCCGATTCACTCATGATTTTCGATGATGTATCCACTGAACGTCAAGGCATTATTCAAAGCTATTTCAGCATGGGTCGACACAAACATATCGATTGCTTTTATCTTAGACAAACGTATCCTAAAATGTCCAAACACTTGATTCGTGACAATGCCAATGTCATTGTTTTATTTCGCCAGGACGAGAGGAACAGTCGTCAAATTTAAAATGAACATGTGAATCCGGATATGACCTTTCAAATGTTTACAGAATTGTGTGCCAAGTGCTGGAACACTCAACGTCATGCCAGTTTAGTGATTGACAAACAAAGTGAATTCAGCCAAGGATGATATCGCTTAGGGTTTGATCATTTTATTGCTATTTAAGGCCCTGTCTCATTCCCTCTCAAGTCATTTGTCAAGACACCATGGCGTTAGCAGCGAGTCAATTGAAAAAGCATATTATTAGAGCAAAAATACTACTCGCCAAAAGTTTCGTCAATTGAAACGATCACGCACAGATCATGCTCAGTTTATTCAACATCATTTAGCACCTCCGCTAAAAGCCATGTTGAAACCCTCTTTCAATCCATCTGAATCGCTACCCACCGTTTCACAATCCACCCAGACGCTGCACGAGGACCCTGAGGAAGAGGAAGAGGAACATGAACAGGAAGATTTGACTAGTGTTAGCGAAGTTGAGGATGATGAGGAACAAGTGTTTACGCCTCAAGAAAGGCTGCACCCCTTGCAGAGTTTTTAAGAAAAAGGAAATCCTTGGCCATGGTCGAAACACCTTGCCCTTCCAGATCGTCTCCGTTTTCACAAGTCTTGGCCACCCCTCAAAATAAATCTCAACTGAAAACCATTTTAATTAAATATTATGGATCAACACTAGAACCCTATTTCACCAAACTATTTATTGGAAACACAGATAGCACGTATGGTGTTCGCTATGAGGATGATGGTTTTAAAATTGGGGATTCATCCATTAAATTTGCTCGTACTAAAGCTGTAATTAAGAACATCAACTATAAATTGACGCCAGGACTGTTAAAGCTGCTCTTCTCTCGAAACACCCTCATTCCATGATTTTACGTCAGAGGACCTTGGCAAATATAAATCCATTTTATTGGATACCAATGCCCACAAAAGACAGTATGATCCAGCTCAACAAGTGAATGCCAATATATCTCAAAAATATAAAACCATTATTGCAAATATGTTTCCCTCCAGGCAAAGTACTCGTCGTAAAGTGTCCGCTTCGGGAGTGACATTTAAACCGTTAAAACCCCTTGTGGATGTCATCTACTGGCACAATCCCAATAAGCTCATCCAGCGGCTACAGTTGTTGCATGCTTCACGTCAAGCCGGCCATCCCGGTCACGGTTGGGAAATTCAGGAAATTGAACAAGAACTTCGAAATGCCAAAATTATTGTTTAAACCCTCACCCATTAAAATGGGTATTGCTCACGAGTTGCGTCGCCCAGCTAGACGTCACTATCCGCGACTCAAGGTGATTTCACGAGGTGTGGATGAACTTTGGCAGGCTGACTTGGTTGAAATGATACCCTATGCTGGCGTTAACGTCGGTGTACGCTATATGTTGACTGTCATTGATGACTATTCCAAAATGGCCTTTGTTGAACCTGTGCGTCGCAAGTCTGGTCCACTAGTCACCAAGGCCTTTCAACATATTATTCAACACTCCAAACGCCAACCTCAGTTGCTACAAACCGATCAGAGAAAAGAATTTTTCAACAAGGATTTCTCCAGTTTTCTCAAATCTAAGGATATTCACCATTACACCACGTACAGGAATCTCAAAGCCAGCGTGGTCGAGCGGTTTAACCGAACATTGAAATCCCATATGTGGAAAGCGTTTACCGCTCAGGGCACATATCGCTGGTTGGACATGTTACCTGAGCTAGTATCACGTTACAATGACATCATTGGGACCAAGCCACGCCTCGTGACCAAAAATATTCAGCGATTGGATAAACTGTTTAACCCCATAAAAACAGCAGATCCTAAACGTCACCGACTGAAAATTGGGGATTTTGTTCGTGAGAGCAAATTTATGTCCGCCTTCATTAAGGGCTACACGCCTCAGTGGGGGACTGAACTATTTCGAATTCGTCAAGTCAACTTGGACAGTCCAGTCACCTATTTACTCCAAGACCTCAACCATCAACCCATAAAAGGTAGATTTTATCTCCATGAACTACAAAAAACAGCATTTCCTAAACATTATCTTGTGGAAAAAGTGTTGAAACAAAAAGGAAATAAACTATATGTCAAATGGTTAGGATTTAACTCAACGTTTAATTCCTGGATCAATAAATTACATGTTGTATGAATCTGTGCACTCTTTATTTATTTATTTATTTATTTTATTGAATCGTGTTGTATTTGAGCTCTGTGTACGGCGCTCCACGCTTCGTGCATGTCCATATATGTGTCTCTTTCTCTCTCCACACCCGCCTCTCACTCCTTAACTCCATGTTGACATACAACTCGTCCAGCTATTGGCTGGCATGGGTTCTCCACTCCTCCCCTCACCTCTCCCCCGGCTCTCTGGCCCCGCACCCTCACCACTCTGCAGTGGTCACGTGATTTCCTGTTGTGTAGAGGTTTCCCTCCTTTCCACTCACCCGCTCTGGGGGGGCCCTGCCCATGGCTGTCTGCTAATCTGGCTGGCCGTTATCACTTTTTACAGAGTTGTCAGTTGGTTGCAACCTGTTATCATCTTACAGCAATGTTGTCAGCTCTCACCCACATTCCATTCTCTTAGCTGGCTAGCCAGGCACCAAGCGGGTCTCTCGAGCAGATATTCTGTTTTTTTTTCATTACGGCTGTCAGCTAGACATAGAAAAACAAATTCTGTTGTTAAAAACTATAAAAAGCCTTGCTTTTTATTCGTCTCGTAGTATTATGAATTTTGTCTGGTTACTGGTCAGTGTTTACCAACATGTTTTAACGATCGTCATGAGGGATTTTCGAAAATATTCGCTTTCGTTCATCTGTCATAGGAAAAACAATATCGAAAAGCGACCCCTCGTTTTGCCATATATCGCCCCGTCGAAATAGCCATTTCCCCGCACCCACCATGGCCAATCATAGCCTCGTTGTAACCTACGTCAAGCGCTACCCGCTCTCTGTCTACTAACACGCTTTTAATTTTTTTTAAATAAAAAAAATTAAATTGCCTAGTTTTTGGTCCTAGAGACTTGATATTAATTTTTGTGGTAGAGGGGCCAGTTCCCTTTCATTTATGTTAAACAAAATTTTTTGTCAACGTGTTCGTTTGCAAAATAGTAAAAATTAAAAATTTAAGGGTTTTCAAAAAATCACAAAATATAAAAAAGTTTTATTATAGAAAATAAAGGACATAGAGACCATTGGTTTGAACTATGGCACAACATTCTATCATGTTTGGTTTTCAAACCATCGCCTACTTTTAAAAACAAACTTTTTCAAACATTTTTTCAAAAATATAACGAGTGGTCTATAGGAAAGAGGACGTCAGCTCGAGTCCAACGACACCTCATTTGTTAAAATCCGATCATCCGTTCGCCAATGATCACCAATGTTCGCGAGAAAGTAGGCTATCATTTTTTTTCCTCCTACACCCTTGAAACTTGCTGTCCACCTAGAGAGCATACCCACCTTTAATTAACGTCAAACAAACTTTATTCCAACATTCACCGTTTCTAAATTAGCGCCAATCCAAGAAACGAGTATTTTCAAAATTAAAAAAAAACACACATTCTTAGCAAAGAGGACGTCACCCCGTACCTGAACAACACATCGTTCTAGCATTACAAGCTCATTAAATATCACCAAAATGTCAAAAACGCACGTTTACCTCAAATTGCGTTTCCAAATTCCACCCATTGTAAAAAAAATAACCTCACCATCAAATAGAGCAGAAAAAATACCATTTAAACGACCCCTCACTCGACCCTAGTCCTCCCCCACCACCACCTTTTTCCAACATAGCCATACGTATTCAAGCACACACGCGATTATGGGTAAATCGACTACCTACACAGTTTTAGTCCTAGAGGCTTGAAGTTTATTTTGCGGGTAGAGGGGATTAGGGCCATTCATTTATGTCAAACAATTTGTTTTGTAAAGTTCCTACTTTCCAAAATATAGGAATTTCAAAATTGGACTGTTTTCAAAAAACATTAAAAATAAAAAAGTTTTATTATAAAAAATAAAGGACATAAAGACCAGTCGTTTGAACCATGGCACAACGTTCTATCATGTTTGGTTTTCAAACTATCGCCTACTATCAAAAACAAAAATTTTCTAAATTTTTTGAAAAATATAATACGTGGTTCATAGGAAAGAGGACGTCAGCCCGAGTCCAACGATATGTCGCCTGTTAAAATCGGACAATGGGCTCGCGAGAAATCCACTAATTAACATGGCTGAGGCTTAGTAGTGGGGCAAGGAGGGTTCTAGAGTGTAATAGAACTCTCATCACTCCCCTACTTCTATGTGAAGTTCGTTAAGATACTGAAAGTGGTGATTGACTTCCAAATTTGCTTTGCTTAGTGTGAGTATGTGATTGTTGTTAAATGGTCAGTTCAGATTGT
Source organism: Meconema thalassinum (assembly GCA_946902985.2). Lineage (NCBI taxonomy): Eukaryota > Metazoa > Arthropoda > Insecta > Orthoptera > Tettigoniidae > Meconema > Meconema thalassinum. The sequence continues at coordinate 305,070,910 of OX336391.1, forward strand.
ATTGTACAGGTTACGTATGCGGTCCGGATGAGAGCAGCTAACTTTGTCACTGCCTGCTCTCTACTGGGGGCAGTTTCCTGTGTGCGAGGATCTCACTTGACGTTACAGACAGATTGGCACAGGGCTGCGAGTAGCGTGGAAAGCCGAAGTTATACTATTGACTTCGCGTCATCACATGGTAGTTTTACGATTGCTTACGAAGTTAGAAGCTTATATCCTCTCTGTTTCAAAATAAATCATGTGATAGTGCCAGAGCTTATCTATATTTACGACACTTTACTAAATGTAAAATACTGTAGTGTAACTATATATATTCAACATATCATATTCTCAGAATACATTATATTGAAGTACCTCCATTTTAGTGGATTTCTCGCGAGCCCATTGTCCGATTTTAACAGGCGACATATCGTTGGACTCGGGCTGACGTCCTCTTTCCTATGAACCACGTATTATATTTTTCAAAAAATTTGCACATCGGCCTGTTGGTCTAGGGGTACGATTCCTGCTTCATGTGCGAGACGTGCCGGGTTCATATCCCGTAAATGCTATGCATTTTTACTTTTGTTTTATCTCTTGAAAAGATTCAAAAAGTGTATAACAGAACCTTAGGAAGGTTCTTTTTTTCTTTTTTACATATACCGGTAATATAAATACATAGTTTGAGGTCAAACGCTTCTTCTTTTTCTTTTCGTTGGTTTGCCCTCCAAGTTGGCTTTTCCCTCGGACTTAGGTTAGTCGGTTGGTTGGTTCCTCAGTTTAGGGGCTGTGACAACGCAGTCATGTAGCCCCGTGTACTTTGGGTGTGTGTAGAATCTGTCTGATAACCGGTGTCAATTGTTATGACTGTATTGGTGTGTTTTATCTGGTTTTAAATCAAGTAAGGACATAATGTCTGATGACACTGTTCATCAAAATTTGTGAAAATAAAAGTACAAATCAACACTCTTGATGATCAACTGAAAGTTTCTACTTTTTGAGAAGCTTATTTCCAAAAGATACCAAATCCAAAAAAATCGAAATTGAGATTATGATGGTCAAACGTACGTTGGTAGGAATCTCCATCATATGAAAGATAAAGAAATTGCCAAAACGACCTAAATCCATAACAAACAGGGCATTGAAAATCTCGTTTGATGCCAATAAGTACCAAATCCTGTGGCCTGAATGTGCCAATACGTACCGTATCCATGCCGCCAATGAGAGCCATTACTTTTAGTACTGGATAATATTTTCCATTGTCCAATTCAAAAGTTATTTACCATATTCATGTTCTTTAGACACAAACTACAATCATAATTCCATACGTTCAGCACAGCTAAGTTACTTTGCATAATTTTCATTGATTGTTCAATTTTATTTAATATTATTTAAATAATCTATGCCATCACTGTAAATACCTTAAATCTAATTATTGCGTAACTAAATACTGTCAGTTTTCTCGAAGATTCTGAAGACTTCAGTGAAATTTATGTCTTTCCGTTGCAAGTATTTAGAGTTTCAGTGCCAGAAAGTACCAAATCCATAATTTTCTTTGAATATTTCCTAAACTGCAAAAGCCAAAACAGAAATAATTCGTATAACAATGCATTTATTCTATCTTAACATAATAAAAGTGCGCAAATGGATTTTCAGTTGAAATTTTACACTCTGAGCGATTTTCCTCTCTCCTGTAAAATATTACTTTTTGGATTTGGTACCTTTTGGAAATAAGCTTCTCAGTTTGGATGCAAATCAATAGGCTGTCGTTTCCACCAGTTTTATTCATGCAGACACCGGTTATCAGACAGATTCTACACCCTCCCAAAATAAACGGGGCTACAGGACCGCGTTGTCACAGCCCCTAAACTGAGGAACGAACCAACCAACCAACCTAAGTCCGAAGGGAAAAGCCAACTTGGAGGGTAAACCGACGAAAAGAAAAAAAGAAGCGTTTGACTTCAAACTATATATTGAATCCATCTGCAAATGGTTCAAGCGTCGAATCCATATTTTATATGCAAAACAAGAGAGGAAATAATGCAGTCTTTAGAATGTATTGGAAAGATTTCAGGAAGTGGGCTGTTATAATGTGATGCAAGAGAGGGTGACCACTAGTCACGCGGGCATGAGATCACTCTTGACGCATCGATAGGAAGCTGGCGCATGGTTATTAATAGAACTAGAAAAACTTTCCACGACGAGTGAGGGAGAAGGAGTTTCGGAAATAGACCTTACTCAGCTATAAAATGGCAACCTTGCAATGACGCATGAAGAGAAATAATTAAAATTAAGCCATTTGCAGGTATTTAATCTATGAAATGAACACATCATTGTTGATCATTCTGGAAAAGAGATTTTTGTGTGGGAAAAAAGTTTATAATATTTGCACAGGAAAGAACCGCATACGCGGCATTACGTCGTTAGTTATTCCCCGAGCCCAGAGATGGGAGAGAGGGAAAAATAAACCTCAACTCCCACATATCTGAGGAGCCAAATTATTTAATATCTTGGAATCGTGTGATCGATTTTCATGATCAAAGAAATAATTTTACGTTCAAAACAAGAGCTTTCAAGAGATATATTTTTTCAAAATTATACGACTATTATTTCAGAAGTTAGTTCTGGAGAAGAAGCGGATTTGATCTTTTTGCCGCAGATTTGGATATAAACCCTGGACGAGACAGGAAGAGCATTCAGTCTACCATAGGTGCCGAAGGGGCACGGTACTGTTTCACAAGTATCATTCAGTCTACCACGAACCTCGAGGGGTGTCGTGCTGAATCACAGTGTTCAGATCATCAGTACGAGTAAATATACGTAGTCGTTACGCCAAAGTGGGCCCGAAAAAGGGCTAAAGAACATTATTAAGTACAATCATGCAGTTTCCGACAACCCGAGGGGGCGTCGCTGCGTCACAAGTATCATTCAGTTTTACGAACCCTAGGAGGGGTCGTGCTGTTTCAACCAACAACAAGACAATCTACAAGTAAACTCCTAGTGCAGGAGTGCTGCATCAAAGTACATTCAGTTTATAAAAGACGCCGGAGAGCGTGATACCGTTTCGCAAGGTACAAAAAGGCATTTTAGTGAGCGTTGAGACGCTGCACGCAGGAACAATCATCGTTAAATGCAGTCTTTACCATACCGTGAGAGGTCGTGTTACGCTGTATCGCAGACGAGCACCCCGTATGGGAGTGGCCGTCCAGTATCGTCATTAGTATCGCCGTGTGAAGACACATCAGAATCCTGTTATAGGAATAATATCATCAAGCTTCAGACTTTATAAAGTTCACCAGTACAGTCAAAGTTTAGGCTGTGGACTTAAGAAATTGCCGGCGATAGGTACTCGAATATAATAGTTCAGTTAAAGAACCGACGCATCATACGATTTCGAAGTACCCAAAGACAGTGAAATATACAGTTCTATCTACGTTAAGTAACCAGATCAGGGTAGAACGAAATAGTAACGCCTAGTGTTCCTGAACCGAGGGGGCTAGAGCGAAGTACGATAAAATTTAGGAATCGAGGTTCCAGGCTTTGTCTAGGTGGACAAATGAACAGTCAGACATTGGGGAGTACTCCAATAAGCCACGAATCAAAGTAACAGAAAGTAAAAACAAGGAAATTACTAGGTCTCCGTTATACTAGTTCGAGCGATCGTAAAAGTAATATATCAGTGACAGACTTTTATTAGACGAACAAGCTAGCGTCTAGCAAGATACGACATCGTGCAGTAAAGTTAAAGAAGCCGATAGTCAAACCCAGAATTAGAAGATCAGCCGTTCCAGTGAGGTTAGTTCGATCGAGACTTTCAATCATCTCATCAGAGTAGGATGCCGACGTGCATATAGTGCAACCCTTGGAAACGGGAAAAATAAAGAAATCACGTGTGTAAGGCAAATAATTAACGCCAGAGTGATAACAATTTTATGTAATTTAAATATAGTGAAATTTTTGAGTGTAATATATTTTTAGTGAAATTGTACTGTATTTAAGTGAAAACGAATACAAAATGGTATTCCTTATATTCAAAGTGAGGGGCGTGGTGGCTCAGCGGTCTAGCTGTATGCCTCTCACCAAGGCGGTCTGGGTTCGATTCCCGGTCAATGCATGTGAGATTTTCGAAGTGAAATGCCATGTCCTGTGGTTCGGATTCCACGTTAAAAGGAGGTCCCGTGGCTCATGTTCTCTAGATTAACGGTCACGTTAAACCACAAGCTTCCTTCCTTTATTCAAAGTGATTTGGGTATATATTTTATGTGCTGTTAGGAAAGTGTTATTGAGTGTGAATATAACCATGAATATGGCTTAAGAAGAAATTGGTGGGTGAAAATGTTCCATCGGTGGAGAATTCGGTCTCTGACCGTACAATCATGTGAGTAACAATTTCATTATTATGTGTTTTGGGAAGATTTGCGTATAATCCTCATGAGTGAAAGTAGGGATGTTTGATAACAGGTGAAATAAAGATTGCGCGATCTGAACGATTAATTTGATGGAAATATTATAAATATGTGATGTATTAATGAATCCCTTGTGGAAAATAGTCAGTGGAATATCAGTTTAATGGTAAATGATATTACTATGGTAAAGCAAGCGTAATAATAATAATAATTAGATAAATGAATATTGTGATGAATTTTATATTGAGAAGTGGTAGCTTTAAGAGCTCATTAGATGAATTAATAAATGTAGTGAATACATGTTCTTTATGGTAAAAATGATTATTGTTAATGGAGGCAAAGGATGAATAATATATATTTTGAGACGTAGATCAAACTTTGATTTGAATTTATTTGGTTCTTTGAAAGGCAACTTGGCTAATTTATGTATGAGCGCCATGTCGCGCAGTTGAAGTAATTTGTCACGCTACGAATGCCTTGAAATGCTCGGTAAAAGTAATTGTGAGGGACAGTTAGTCGTGGTAATGAGCTGTTGTAAATCATCAAAGTTGTGATATTGATCACGAGGCATTGTATGTTGTATGTTGAAAAGGGTGCAATTTATGTTGTATTATGAGCGCTGGTTATGGGCTGAGCCTTCCTTAAGTCGCTAATGTTGTAAGTACTCAAAAGTTGGGATATTGCTCCCGAGGCATTTTAAAGGATCGAACTCAGAGTCGTCCGTGTTGAAGCCCCTTAATATTGGTTGTTTTATTGAATTTTCTTACCCGCTAATGAGGACACTTCATAATTATACTTTACCGTAGCTTAAAGGATAGGTCTGTAGAAACCTAATAGTTGTCTTGTGGTTAATTTGTATCGTAAGCCTGGCCATTCAGAGAAATGCATTTGAAACAGCTGTGTTTAAAGCTGGATAACATGTCCCTTGTGAAGGCGAGACTGCAGGTTCTCCCTCCCTCCATGCAATAAATCAAGCCAAGGAGTTAAGACAGACCCTTACCTTCTTTTAGTGAGGTAGGTTAGGAACGGGCTGTCTGAGTCACAATACACGGACGTGTTTAAGATTGTTTTAACGACCCGGTATTCGAACCGAGGTCCTTTTACATTCATTATTATCGCTTGCAGAGTTCAGATCGTTGCTTTCTTAAGATATAATTGTCTTTGAAGACAAGATGATAAATCCCTAACTTTATTATTTAATGATTCAGTGATTCACGAGTTCTTATTGAAAACATTAAGATTCCGGGAGTAATTTTAAGTTAACTTGCTCAGTAGTTTTCTATAGCTCGGGGATACGCAAGTTTTTCCAATCACGGTAGTGAGTTGGTAGCTTGAGAGAAAGTGATGGTAACAGATGAACATTGTGAGAGCCCAAAATTAATTAATGATTAGCCATACTTTGATATTATGATTAAAACCAGATATACTCATGTAAATATTAATAGGCGTGTATTTAATGGTAAACACAGTCTATGTAAACTTCACCGAGCCATTTGGAGCTCGTTATTTTAAAGAATTTGAATTGACACCATATGGGAGTGAAACTTATGTAGTTGGAGTTTTGTTGGTTTTTGGAAAACCAGTAATTATTATTTTGTAATTGTTTAATTTGAATTCCTTGTTCAATTTTGGACAAGTGTGAAGTGTAGTGTCAGTATTTTCATTTGTTTAATATTTGTAGCGCCATATTTTGAATAATTAAATGTTTTGATAGTAGGATTTGATTTTGTTTATTTTTGGAATTGTATCCTATGCTTAATCCAAAGTGTGTAGGTCACAGAGTGGGAGAACAAACCATGAACCCTGATACTCCCGATTGAGCATTTCTGGCAAACTGTGATATGCATATTTCATTGTTGAAATGGGCACAGTATTTATATTACCGATTACCGGTATATGTAAAAAAGATTAAAAAAAAGAACGTTCTTAAGGTTCTGTTATACACTTTTTGAATCTTTTCAAGAGATAAAACAAAAGTAAAAACGCAGGGCATTTCCGGGATATAAACCCGGCAACTCTCACACACGAAGCAGGATTCGTACCCCTAGACCAACAGGCCGACGTGCAAGCAACAGAAAATGGAGGTACTTCAATGATATATTCTGAGAATATGATATGTTGAATATTACACTACAGTATTTTACATTTAGTTAAGTGTCGTAAATATAGATATGCCCTGGCACAATCACATGATTTATTTTCAAACAGAGAGGATACACGCTTCTCACTTCGTAAGCAATCGTAAAACTACCATGTGGTGACGCGAAGTCAATCGTATAACTTCGGCTTTCTACGATACTCGCACTGTCTGTAACGTCAAGTAGGATCTCTTATCTACCTGGGCTTTTCCCCATCTCGCATTCTTAAGTGTATGTGTTCATCGAACAACTAATGTAACTGGGTATTTCCAAGTCTAGTGCATTTAAAAACAGATAAACAAGACGATAGCCCCTGTCAGAACTGCTTCGCGTCCAGCCCGCATAACAGTAATGCCAGGCGGGTGGTCTATGCACATAGGGGGCTCACAAGGAACCTATCGTAACAAATGAGCATTCAAGAGGAAGAGAATTACTCGCAGTAGTGTCAAATTGCATTCTGATCTCATAAACATCGACAGTTTGTTAAAATAGTGATTCCAAACAAATAAACAAAACGATAACCCCTACCAGAGCTGTGTCACGTCCAGCCCGCATAGCAGTAACGCCAGATGGGAGGTCTATACACATAGGGTGCGCATAAGGAACCGATCGTAACAAATGAGCATTCAAGAGAAAGAGAATTACTCGCAGTAGTTAATAGTGCTTCTAAGCAAATAAACAAAACGATAGCCCCTGTCAAAACTGTGTCGCGTCGAATCGGCTTACGAATAAAGCCGAGCATGTGTTTTTTTTTTCTCATGTAAGAGGTCTCGGATGGGTCCGCTAGCAATTGCTAGTGAGTAAGCAATACATAAACATATTCATAAATGTCATTCCATTTTGAAAGTTGGCAGGCAGTTTCGGATTACAGTTGTCCATACAAGGCAGCGACATAGCAGATTTTATTGCAAACATGACATTCATGATTGAGAGTGTCCCCGTAAAGCCTGTTTGGGATTCCATTGGGCCAAATGTAGTGCAAGTAGAATGTAATCATGTGTTCACAAAAGCTCCCATCACAAGTACCACAGTCTGCGGTTTATTCCTCACAATTAAACTAAACACGCCCTGCTCTGGGCTTCTCCTTTGTATTTGGTTCTTTTTTCAAACTCTTTTTTATCACTATTTACAGATTTTAACGAACTCACGTTTGTTTCCCACTAGTGAACGTTTGAAAAGAGTCGGCGGTAGGATTTAACTCCAGGCACCATGCCTTTTATCTGTATTAAAATTACAACAGCACTTATCTGGTTGTGTGGTATGCGGTCTGGGTAAGAGGGTAAGAGCAGTTAACTTCGTCACTGTCTGCTCTCAACTGGGGGCAGTTTTCTGTGTGCGAGGATCTACAAGACGTTTTGTGAAAGATTGTATAGCCTACTTTTCATAAATTATAAGTTTAAACCCTTTTTATTCTCTTTTTTCGGAATACCGTCATTATCTACGGAATCATATTATCAGTACCGGTACTGAAATTAAATTCTTCTGTTTACAGGCCATCTCAATTAAATTTTCCTTAGGTCCACTTAAATCAATTTTACGATTATTTACAGTACTTGATAGGGGGGGGGGGGGGTTCGGAAGTGAAAGAAAGATCGCAGAATTTAGGTCAAAGATCTAAACAAAGTCACAATAACAAGGTATTCCGACTTTTGAAAGGCGGAAAATATAAGAAGAAAAAAACAAGCAGGGATCTAACTTGTAAAAGTAACATTTAGAACCAACAATTTTCTTTGAATTATTCAAACTTAATTTTTCTCACTTTTCATGGTGGGCCAACAGAAATCTCTCGGCGGGCCACCTATTGATAAGGCCTGTTCTAGGTATATTTTGAGTATTAATATGCCATAGAAAGCTTTAAAGCCTTTCTTTCAATGTTACCACATTAACAAATTAATTGTAACTTTCGGTCAGTCTTTTTGACCCACCGCCACGCAGTGGCTAGTGGCATTCTTAACTGTCACCGTGGAGGCCTGCTCTGCCAAGAAATTTAAATCTGCTCTGCTGAGGGCCAGAACGGGGTCCACTTAGCCTCGTGAGGCAAAACTGAGAAGATGTGGGTTGGATTACCATCTCATCCATCCTGGAAGTGGCTGTCCGTGGTTTTCCACTTTTACTACAAGCAAACTAACTAACTAACTAACAAACATATTTAAAATTGTTTACTTCCATAGATAATGATAATATAAGGCTCAAAACCTAATGGGACATTAGAAAGTTGGTATACATTATTAATCAGCAAATTTGCCCCCAATTGTACGTATATCTTGTGACAAGCACTTCATTTGCACGAATTGACAGAACCCCGTTACCTGAAAATGCAAGTTAAATGTAGTTAAACATTGAACCAAAAACGTGCTTACAATTATATTGCTAACACTGATACATACGCGTATGTCACTAAAGAAATCAGCTTAAATATTATTGCATTATAGTGTGCTGAGTTAAAAATAATTTACCCACCAGAAATATGGCCGATATTATCGGCATGGTACGCAAAAGATTCATGAATCCCGATGGGAATCATATTGACACAAAATCAATGTCATTAATGGTTTTTTGTGCTCATGGGTTTGAGGACAATCTGGAATTGGAAGTAACGCGGTCGTAGTTTTTATTTTGACACCATTCCAGCATTTTCGTTGACTAGAAGAGAGGAAACTACACAAAACCACTTCTAGGATGGCTCATTTCAGTTCTTTTCACGTGTCTCTGTTCCATTCCTCAGACTAGATTTGTGTTTCTTTTTGGCGGATCCACAAATCGAACCTAAGACCTTTGGAAATGGAGTTTCGATACGTACTGCTAGACCTTAGAAGGTGGCTAGTTGAAGAAATGTTCCGCTGTGTGTCTCCTATATTGTTAATGGCGTTAAAAATCCCTTAGTATGCCTTCGGAGGGGAAGTAAAGCCGGCGGTCCCATGTCATAGATTTATGGCATGAGAAAGAACCTTCCTCTAACTACACTTGTGTGAAGCCAAACTTTGTAGGTTAGGTTTTATTAATGCCCTTAAGTTCCAACGTTCGTCAGCGGGCGCTTGTTGCAGTGGCATCTAGTAGTAGCGAAGTTCACAGCTAGGTGTCGTGGACGGTAGTATTTGATAGCGAAAGTAGGAACTACTTGAAATTATCGTCTGCCGTCCTCACTTGAATTAAAATCAGATAACACACACTAATACAGTCATCACAATTAATACCGGTTATCAGACAGATTATACACACACCCAAAGTACACGGGGCTACATTACCGCGTTGTCGCAACCCTAAACTGTGGAACTAACCATCCAACGACGTGCTGGATAAATGAAGCAGCACCTTCACAATGGCAGTGATAGGAATCAGCTATATAGTATTGTGGAGACAATGTGACACACATCATTGAGCACTTTGTTGTGGAACCAAGCGCTGACGGAACAGAGAAAACCTCAAATGAATAAAACTTGTCAAGCGTTAATATTTCTGAAACACAAAGGTTTCCGTGTCGTGACGCACTTCAAGCTATCTACTTTGTTCAATATAAAATTATTCTTCAGTATAAGGCAGCTCCATTATGATACTCTACTCAAACACCTTAAATAAGAGATACATTCACATATTATACAATGTAGCCTACTACATGAAAATAATTAGGGGATGCCATGTTTCGTACATCATGTGAACATCTGCAGATCCAGATTGATTAGTTAGGTTTTTTGTTTGTTTTTTTAGCGTATGGCTTTTAGTGACGGGAGTGTCCGAGGACATGTTCGGCTCGCCAGAGTGTTGTAGCTGCTTCTATACGGACACCCATTGGGTGAGCTACAAGTACCGTCACGTGTGGAGTGTTGTCTGGGGAGGAAAGTGTTAATGTAAGGACGAGGAATTGGAAGGTAGCGGCTGTGGCCTATAGTTAGGGACCAACCCCGGCATTTGCCTGGAAGGAAGATGGGAAACCACAGAAAACCATCTTCAAGGTTCGAACCTCTTCGCCTCCCGGATATGAACGACTGCCTGCAGCCACGCCGTAACGATCCCGGATAACTCACCAATTAGTTAGTTAATAAGTAATTATGAAAGTTTCTACTCCATTTGAGTACAATAACATTGCATCAAATCAAATTTCAAAGAGAAATTAAAAATTGGATCCCGTCATCTCAAGCTGTTTGCAAACGTTCTGTCCCAGAACGCCATTGGGTTCATCAGTTTTTATGACACATTTCACCTGGTTAGTACATAAGTATTTAAAAATTTTGGTTTCTATGAGTTATATTAATCCCTTCGCCGATAAACGGTGAACAGTGGGCATGCAGCTCAACGATGGATCATTTATATTAAATTAATTTATTTTAATTATACTTAATAAGCTTTCCATCATCATCATCTTCTTAGCATTTTCCCATTTATGTGGGGTCTGCCTTCCTGCAATGATTCCTCCACTTCAATCGATCCACACCATCCTGAGGGAGGAGTTTAGTGAGCCACATGCCACCTCTCACCCTAACCAGCCAGCGTGTCTGAGGTCGCCCTCGAGGTCGACGACCCTCCACGTTCAGTTTAAGGGCTGTCTTTGCAACTGAGATTTCAATGCTACGGAGCACATGTCCATACCACCGCAGACGTGATTCACGCATTTTCTCTGTGATTGATGGATATGAATAATGACGATTCAGAACGACACCAATCAACGAGCCCCGAGGCACACCGCACCAGACCGAAATGGCGGCGAGTACCGTAAGGGCCACTGTAAGGATCCTATGAACCACAAACAGTGCCGACTGGCTGCGTGGCTCAGCGGTAACGTTCTCGCTTGTTGTGCCCAAGGTTGCAGGATCGAATCCTGGCGCAGTCAGTTGGCATTTGAGGGTGCGAAAATGTGCAGGAGCCGTGTCAGTAGATTTACTGGCACGTTAAAGATAACCTCTGACGTCTCTAAAATCCGCAGTAGTTGAAAAGGACGGAAGACAAATAACATAATTATTACAAACAGCGCCAGTCCATTATGGGAACTTACTGCAAAAATCGCTTGTCTAGCATATCGAATTTGAATAATCTATTTCGCGAAAAATCCAGGAACATTTTGTACACCTTTGGAGTATTGAGTGGTTTTAACGGCCGGATGCCCTTTCTGACGCCAGCCTCATGAGAGGAGTCAATTAGAGCTAAACTGAATGAAGGTGAATGAAACTGGACATGGATGTGGAAGGAGGTGGCCGTGGCCTGTCAGAAAGTACTGTCCCAGTATTTTCCTGGAGTTGAAATTGGGAAACCACGCAAAACCATTTCAAGGACGGCTGACGGTGGGGATCGAACCTACGTCTCCCGAGTCCCAAGAGAGCATGGCCACATGGCTACCGCTGTCAGATCATAAATAACTTGTTCATACCACCTTATAAGTGTTAATTCAACTCGTCTTCTCAAGTGGTCTTCCCCTGAAACTCCTCAATTATAACAATCATGACAACATCACACTATTAATCTATGGACACACCAAGCTCATTATTTAACATAACAATCATTACGTTTTTTCAACAGGTTTGTCTAGCATGTTTAACTCATCTTGCGTACAAAATAAGACATAGAACCATAGTAACTTGGATAATATTTCCCTTATAACATAGCATCTTTGATAATATCAATTCTCGAACTTTATTTATGAACTTGCTAATACCATGACTGACTGACCTAAGTTACGAAGGTGGATCAAAAAGTTAGTTGCACTAACGCGCTGCAGCAATGCGTGTGTGTCGCAAACGTGGGCACAGCGGAGAAAGGGACAGACACTGCCCACACATCTGTTAGGCAGGTCGATGTGGTGTCTCGTCTTGTATGGTGTGAATAGCGGCCAAAAGCAATGGCGTGTCGACTGGACGTTCACTCCAAATATGAGGTGCGTGCGACATACCAATTCCTATGGGCCAAAAGGAAGAATTGCACGGACATTCATCGTGAAATTAGTGCTGTGTATGGGGAGCGGGCCATTTCCCGGCAAGGAATCGTAAGGTGGTGTCAGCAATTTGAAGCCGGACGCACGGATATCACGGACGAATATCGTGAGGGCAGGCCCGCAACGTCCAAGACCCGTGCAAATGTCAACAGTGTGAATGCGATCATTAGACAGAACGGTGATCGACATTCCCAGACCGATGAGGAGGTGAAGGCCGCTGTCTCCGTGCGGTTGCAGAACGCCGGAGGAACTTTCTTTGCATCCGGCATCGACAAGTTGGTTGTGCGTACGCAGAAATGTTTGGAGTCTCTTGGAAACTATGTGGAAAAGTGACGTCACATTGTATGTCGTTATAGGCGTGTTGCTGTTGTATGGGTGGTGTATTTTTTTAGCGTATGGCTTTTAGTGCCGGGAGTGTCCGAGGATATGTTCGGCACTCCAGTTTTGTAGCTGCTTCGAGACGGACACCCAATGGGTGAGCAACAAGAGTTATGTATCCCGTCCAGGCTCGTACCCCAGACTCCATTCTAAACTAGAGGTTATTGTCATTCTTCCTATAGAAGGAACACCATTGCCCAATGTATTCCTCAATATGCTATTATCAATGTGTTTACTGGAACAATGCTCATTCTTAGATCCAAGGAAATGACGTTGCATGCTTCCTTCTCAAACATGTTATCATCTTCAACATATTTACTCCACTATCTGTAAATTGTTATTTATCAAATACTTCCTAGAAGGACTAAGGAAATGACCCTGTACATTTCCACATATGATTATTCAATATGTTATTTCAGATGTATTGACTCCAACAGCTGTGAGTGATCAAATTCACAGAACTGTTATCCATGAGTCCATATCTTGTAATATGTATATTTCCACTGAGTGCGCCCCTCTACTGTGACGCACATTGTTATGAAGGGATTTTGTATAAAGGATCTGGGCTCAGAAGCAAAGGCCTCTACCAGTTACAGCAGCAACTAAACAGGTTGACTTTCTGGTGTTAACTTGTATACGTATATTGGATCGTCAAAGATTAATAAATATATCTACAAATTAACCAACGAGTTCTCATTCATAGAAATCAGATACTACTCATCAGAAGTAAGAACCACGAGACCTACTGACTTAACAGCAGTAGCAACAACTTCTTAGTACATCACTAAAGAAGACTGTCAAGCGGCAAACTTTACTGGGGGCCCGTCCGGGATAGGTAACGATTATCCTTGCCAGATAATCTACGAGTAAGTTGGTACAGTGTTCTGACAAACCTCACAAGGAGGCCTTTCGAAACTATACTAGCGACACCAAGGTACCTATCTTCAGCACCAGATGCAGTCATCGATTCTATGAACCAGCCAGCAAGCTAGGAGTGCAACTGACAATCTCACACGGAGGCATTTCATCCACTACAAACTTTGCCAGCTTGAAGGAAGGAAATTCGCCGACAAACGTTCCAAGAAGCCCACGCTCCAAGTAACGCCTTTCGCAACAACCGACCGCCATCGCCGTACGTGCCGACAACGCTCCAGAAGCGCTTTCCGACCACACGACGACACAAGAGAAACAACCTACTCCGCAGTTCCAAGAGGATGCAGCCAGCACTGATCATCTTTTCTTGTCTGTAAGTCAAACTCCAAATAATACCTTATTTGTGAACCAGAGTATTATTAGTGAAGCATGGTTCAATATTTCAAGTAACAAATTGGGAGAGCAACAACAATAATAATAATACAAACCTAAATAATACATTATTTCCCTTTCAAACGGAAACAAATTACAGTAAACTTTAACTAGTAGAGTTTGCCTTGTCATTTCGTTTTGAATTAAAACTAGTAAATAAAACAACAATAAATACTTAATAATAAATATTCGTGACTTTCAGGAGGAAATAATTTAGTGGGCTCTAATTAGCAGACCTTACACTCTTTTTTTAATTTTGAATTAATATTGTAACTAAACAATTAAAACAAAAATAATAATAATAGAGCAATATCATATCCTAACAAAAGTGAATTAGTGCAGCCCATACTGGTCTTATGCTTGTCACTATTAGAGAAATTAATCAAATAATTAAATATTTATTATAAACAAACAAAAAACATCATAAATCAACATTCTCATTTCAGAAGACATCATTAATTTTAGAATTTTACTACCTTATATTGTGGAGAATCCAAACGGGATATCCACATATCATTAATTTTATAATTTTACTAGTTCATATTGTGGAGAATCTAAACGGGATATCCACATATCACTAACCTTTTAAATTAATAATAATAATAAGTTATTTCCTTTATTGTGAAAACCTAACCGGGGCTCTTTCACATATATTTTGATTAATATTAACACTTATAAGTAAGTAATTACTTTTAAAAGTAATCCATTTAAATTTATTTAATTTTCATTAACTTTTAATTATTTTAATTTTATAAACAATTTTGAAAACCGTCTGTATAAATTCAAACAAAATGCCTGAAACCGAGTTACTTTCAAATTTCGAATATGCTCAGATACATATTTTGCCTGAATTTAACGGCACTAATTCTTGCAGTCTTGACTATTTCTTAGCAAGAACAGAATCGTTTCTAAACACTCATAAGAGAATAGCGTCAGCTACAAACTCAGTATTAATAAATGACTTCCTATTTAACGCCATAAAGTCAAAACTGAAAGGTGAAGCATGTTGCATTCTTGACTTAGAAGCCAACAGTACATATGAAAAATTTAAAGATAAACTCATAAGAAAATACGGTGACGTCAAAGACGAGAGACTTCTCATCCAGGAGATCTCTAATTGCTTCCAGAAAAGAAACGAATCATACAATGACTACCATGATAAATTGGTAGGGTTGACTTTGCAATGCAAAAGCTTATGCAAACTCAATTACCAAAACCAAATATTGGAATTAAAATTAAGAGAACTTGAAGAGTTAAGCCTAAATACATTTAAAGCCGGAGTTTTGGAACCCTACCATTCATACTTAAGATAAGCACAGATTGCAGACCTAGATCATTGCCTCAGGTTATGCAGGTCTTATGATAACGATCACGCCCACGAAGATTACATGGACCAACTAAGAGGAAAACTACCTCCTAGCAAGTTTCCAACAGCTCGACCACTAGGCCACTCAGCACACAATCCATTCTCAAATTTTAACCCCGCCCCACCAAGGAACCCATTTAACCAACTTTTCATGCAAAATCAAACCCACAGACCCTTCTTTAAAGATAAACCACAACCCATTTTCGGACACACTCAAGCTCCGAACACTCAGCCTTTCAAGCCACCAAACCCCATGAATCGTCCTTACCCCACTCCCAATAATATTGGCCGACCTTTCACACCCACTAACCAGCAAAGATTTCCACAGCCGATGTCAAGTGTTTCAACCATTAGAGGTAATCTGAATGCTCACTTAGAACCTTCAGAAGACATCGAACAGGAAGCTTTAGGTCCCATACAACAATCACTAGAGTATGTAGATGAGTACAACATACAGAACTACCCACAAGAGTACGACACTCAGTACTATGAATACGAGTGCGATACAGAGGAACAGTCTCAGGATTTTCGCTTGGCCCAGCCATCAAAATCGAAGACTTAAATAATTTAGGTAGCGCAGAATTCGCTCAATTAGTCGCAAAGATTGACTACGCCTCGAACCTGGTCACTCTCAACAGCACGGACATACCGTTTCACTGTCATTCCTCACATAAGCAAGTGAATCATTTTCAACCCACAGTAGATACAGCTAACACTGCGAATCCCGTCAACATCGAAAAAGAAAATGAGTATGTTCTGAATTTTAAAATATGGTGAAATGTATCTCTTAGATGCCAAAACTCGCCAAGCCATATACCCCACAGGGAGACAATTGAAACAAGAATTTAAGGAACCAATTTTAGTTGAGCCACTGGAAATAAATTCCATTACATACGGTAACATTCAAGAATATCCGCACACAAAACTAGGAGAGTCTGATTACGTCAAAGACAAAACTAACTATGACGCAGACGCACTCTCTAGAGTAGAGATTAACATGTCTGATGAATCAGCCTCAATCATTGCCATCCCCGGAGATTACAAATACCAAGGTGATATGGATAATGAAACTGTCTATTCAAATCAGGCAGACCCCATATTCACATTGAAAATATCTGAACGGAACTTAAACCAAAACCGCAATCAGATTATTGTAAAATATGGAAATTATCCCAAGGTACTTAAACAAAACCTGTTTAAAAATGTACCAGACACATAATGATTGTCACAAAGAAGAATCTTCAGGAAGATTTAGCAAATCACCTCCTCAAAATAATAGTAACCTCAAACAAGTACGCTACTTATTTTGACGATATCACTCTCAAGATCCCATTCATCAGGGCTTGCCAGAAGCTATTTACTTCTGAACTAATCATTATCAGGTCATCCAAATTCTTGGAAGACATTGAAAGCCCCGAAACTCAGAGACAGCTGATTTCACACTATAATTCTGAAAACCACAATGGTATAGTAGAAACTTACGAACATCTTAAGACCAAATAATACTGGCCTCATTTAAGAGACCAAATTAGGACAATCATCAATCAATGTAACCTCTGTCAAAGAAACCAATACGAGAGACACCCAAATGAGGTATCGAACCAAGGTCCCATCACCGCCGATCACCCTTTCTCTCAAATTCACATCGACACGTTTCACTTCGAGCAAAGTCGCATATTAACTATAATTGACGTTTTCTCAAAGTATGGACAAGCCTACATTTTACCAAATGGTACAGGTCTGGCCACACTAAGCCAATTACAAGTTTACTTTTCCCACCATGGATTCCCAAGGAAAATCACATATGACCAAGGAGGAGAGTTCGAAAACAATGTCATAAAAGAATATTGTAAAGCCACGAACATCGAATATCACGCTACTACCCCTTTGAATTCTTCATCTAATTCTCCAGTAGAAAGACTGAATTCGACCCTTCTAGAGATACTTCGTATCTCCAGAGATCACGATAAGTTCACTCCGCTCTCAGAGCTCGTGACCACCATAATCACGAATTACAATTCCTCAATCCATTCCACTACTAAACAACCTCCTTTCAACTTTATGTATGGACCATACTATAAGGCCTTAGACCACGTCTTCTCGCCATGTCCCAAAATCAATGAATACATTGAAAGACAAGGAAATCAGTTGAAAATTGTAAAAGAGAGTCATACTAAACCAAACACCGACATTTTCAATCATAATTACCAAATTAATGGAACTGTCTACGTATTAGATCCCCTCACCAGAAACAAGAAATTAAAAAACCTGTACAACGAAGGTATCATTACCAAAATTGAAGAAAACAGGGTATACTGCAAAATGAGAAACGTTAAAACTCATGTAAGGAATTTTCGGGACATTAAACCAAAAAGAAAATTTCTTATTCCAGATTCCTCCCTGGATATGGCACCATCATCACACAGCCCATCCAGATACAAGGATTCTCTGCCGACTCATTAGGACCAGCCTTAATAATTAACGATTATCACCGGTCCATGTTCCATTTCAGTTTAACGAGTTTAAAAGAATCTTATAATAATATTCAAGACACTATCTCAAGTCTCGTATCACGAAGCAATAATACTTTTCCTTATCTGATATCAGAATTAAGAGAATCAATTAAAGAAACAAAAAAGGAATTAAATTAGTTGCTACCTGCTACACCTAGAAGTAAGAGAGGTCTTATAAATGGTTTAGGTAGTATAATTAAATTCATATCAGGTAATCTAGACCAAGATGATCTAGACAATCAACAAGAACATGTAAAAGCATTAAAACAAAGTAACGCCAGAGAAATTAAACATATTAATACATTAGTATCATTCAGTAACTCCATTGTTCAAAAGTTCTATAATGAAATGAACCATGTAAATTATAATATGAAGGTAATTAATGGTATTTTACAAGAAGAAGACTTCAAGATTAACCTTCTGGAACATCAACAATATGTGCTCTTGTGTACGAACAAATTAGATAAAATCATACAAGTGATGCAAGATACTATTAGCTTGTCATTTAATGAAATGACAAATATCATGATGTTATCCCAAAAGGATTTAACAAATGTTGTAAAACATTTGCAACTAATCTACCCAACAAAAACTATAATTCATACTGACCAGTATCATCAATTTGAGAACCTTAAACTGTCAAAACGCAAGTTCTCATGATGAACGAAGAAATGATCGTAATATTATACATGCCAATCTCTGATGCTAAGACTTATACATTGTATAAAATTTCTCCTGTACCTAGCAATAATCAAATATTAATCCCTCCGGAAACATCGCCGTGCCAGTGCAAGACCACGATAAGTGCAAATTTTTCAATTTTTTTACAGCAATTAGTGTATTTTAATGTGATCTTCAATGTAAAAGTGCAAAAATTGCAAAATTTATATAATTGGGCCCTTGAAGTAAAATGAATTGGTTTTGCATTGGAGTATTTTTTTTAAGATGTTCCGTGCAAAACAGCGTCATCTGCAGATGCATCGGTTTTACACTGGAAATTGAAAGATAATTAATTTACCTTCAGTACAAGACCACGATATCTGCAATGACTATATTCCTGATACCAGTAGTTCAGAAGAGGAAGATACCTATGATGATAACAAACCAGACAAGATGAGTACACAAGACAAAGAACTACCATCAACTAGCAAAGAACTCAAAAGCTCTAAAACTTCAGCATTTCCCTTGAAGGAAAGTTTCGTTAACGAAACATCAGACATCTGTGTTCCTTTGGAAAGTGCCAAATTAGTGAGCAACTGTGAAGGATCAGGCTCAACAACAGCAGCAGCATCACAACCTCAGAAAGACAGACGCCCGAAGAAGCGTCGTCGTCAAGAACATAAATAGGCTCGAAACATAAGAAAACTTAAAGTAAATACAGGACAGTTAAACAACAAAAATGGTACCTGTAGGAAGGATAAAACATTAAAGAGAGGATACCAAGGAAACTGAAATTTTAAATGACCACTTTCAGAGGAGGACAGGATTTCAATCATTAAGAGCTTCTGGGATCTTGGAGATCTGAACAGGCAGAGACAATTTATTAGTCATAACATGAAGCAAGTAAAGCCGAAATATCGAAGAATCACTCCTGGAGGTGGAAGGTCTTGCAACATGAATTAGGTACAGTTTAACCATAAGAGGAGATAGAATGAAGTTTTGCAAGAAGATGTTCATGGGTACCCTTGGCGTGGGAAACACCATGATTTATACAGTTATTTCCAAGAACACGGATGGTTTTCTTGAAGAAGAAAGAAGAGGGAAAGCGTGGAAAGCAAAAGAAGCTACCCCCAATGATAAGGGAAGGAGTGAGGCAACACATCAATTCAATTCCAAGAATGGAGTCCCATTACATTCGAGCTGATACAACACAAGAGTATTTTGAAGGTTCGTTGGATATATCCACATTAATGTAAGTTAGAAAATGAACCGATTGCAAAGAAGCACGTACACGAAACGATATTTAATACGGAATTCAACATCGGGTTTCATAGACCTAAGAAGGATCGTGAAGAATATAAGAATTCTACTGAAGAAGAAAAGCGAAAACGTAAAGACAAATATGAAAGACATCATGCAGAGAAAGAAACAATGAGACGGGAAGAGGAAAATGATATTTATCAGGCCACTGAGGAAAACCGTGGAGTGGTGGATGTGTTTGATTTTCAAGCTGTTACACCTTGCCAAGTGGTGAAATATCAAGCTTTTATTATAAAAGAAAACTTAATTTATTTAAATTCACTATTTACGAAGCAGTCTCTAAAATTGGAAGATGCTGCATGTGGCACGAAGGTCGAGCTGGAAGAGGGGCAAATGAAGTTGGTAGCTGCTTAATAGAATTTCTCAAAGAATACCCTAATCAAGAACTGAAGAACAAATTCGTGTTATCTGCATACTTTTACGCTGTTCTAAAGTTAGAAATTTCGTCTATTCAACATACGTTTTTGGTAGTAGGACATACACAAAATGAGGGAGACGCTATGCACTCTCGCATAGTATATGAGAAGAAAAGAGCTCTGAAATCCGGTCCTATTTACGTTCCCCCTCAGGTTGCTACTATCACAAGTCTTGCAAAAAGGACTGAGAAACCTTACCTTGTAAGAAAAATGGAAACAACTGACTTTATAGATAGCAAGCCATTATGCAATGACCTCGGCAACAATTTTTCCATCAATGAGGTCGGGGAGAAAGTTTCATGGAATGCTGTCACTGAGATAATGGTGGAGAAGAATTCCCCTGGGGTGTTCTTTTATAAAACTTCCTACCACGAAAATCAATATAAACTAGTGCATATTAACAGTAAGACAAAGAGGAGCAGTCCACATCAACATCCCGAAACCCTCAAACTCTCAAACTCAAACCAGCTTATAGAAAGTCTCCAAAAATATCAGCTAGCAAGAAGAAAGATCTTATTTCACTCTGTGCAAAAAATCTAATACCGAAGACGCATCACCCATTCTTCGTTACTTTGGAAGCGGAAAAGGACTGAGGTTCTGACTATTGAAGCAAATGACGTGCTCATGCTGAACTTGTGAACTATTTTCCAACATTCATTCCATCTTTTGCCTCAGTGCCTATTTTCAATAACAAGTGATTTTTTTCAAATTATTATTGTATATAGAATTGTGTATAGAATGTTCAAATATAGCAGTAAACTAGGGGAAAAATGAACTGAAGTGTTGGTATTGATTAATTGCCTAACAATTTTCACAGAACAGTCAGTGCGAGACCACGACATCTGCATTTCAGCCCTTTTCGTGGGCCTTAATTACAAAATTTATAATTTTAATTAAAAGGACATGGTACAATATGCAATCAACCGAAACATATCCAAAATTCAAAATTCTCTAAAGATTTTCACACTGTCGAAAGGCTAATACAAAGCTATAGAAAACTTCAAACCCGTTTTTCTCAATAAAATGATTTTTGCAGATATCGTAGTCTTGCACTAGCACGGCGACATATTACTTGCAAGGACCTACCTTCAGATGGTCTAACGCACTTTGATTAAAATTACTCAATATTACGCATGTATACTCTTTAATACTAGAATAACTTCATGTAATTTAACGGACACTACCAGATGTCAATTTGCCACTGTCAAAACCGAGGTACAACTATTTCAACCACTAAATAAGAAGCATAGCTTTTCTCTAGTAAAAATCCTCAAATAATCTTGCAAACCTGCCCAGAATCTCAGAGAACTATAAAATTAGCAGGATCATATGTTATCTACTCAAATGAGTCTTGCCCTATTACAAGTATGGGCATAACTTTGCATCAGCAACCTACAAATTATGTGCACCTGTTTCCACTCCTGTCAACTCCAAATGATCCATATGTTAAAACCGAAATAAATTTCCATTCATCCCACCTCGATGAGAAAGGAATGAAGTTAGATTTAAAACCCATTCCAGAATACAATACTAAAATTAAAACTTTTGTGTCTGTGAACACAAGTATAATATTACTTATTTTTTGTGTTATTATGTTAATATTTAGAACAAGAATATATCAAGGTATTAAATCTGCAAAGAATAGATTTAAGAAAATTGTTATCGAGGACGATAACGAGCAACAAAGGGTGGAGTAGTTATGTATCCCGTCCAGGCTCGAACCCCCGACTCCATTCTAAACTAGAGGTTATGGTCATTCTTCCTATAGAAGGAACACCATTGCCCAATGTATTCCTCAATATGCTATTATCAATGTGTTTACAGGAACAATGATCATTCTTAGAACCAAGGAAATGGCGTTGCATGCTTCCTTCACAAATATGTTATCATCTTCAACAAATTTCCTCCACTATCTGTAAATTGTTATTTATCAAATACTTCCTAGAAGGACTAAGGAAATGACCCTGTACATTTCCTCATATGATTATTCAATATGTTATTTCAGATGTATTGACTCCAACAGCTGTGAGTGATCAAATTCACAGAACAGTTATCCATGAGTCCATATCTAGTAAGATGTATATTTCCACTGAGTGCGCCCCTCTACTGTGACGCACATTGTTATGAAGGATTTTTTTATAATAGATCTGGGCTCAGAAGCAAAGGCCTCTTCCAGTTACAGCAGCAACTAAACAGGTTGACTGTCTGGTGTTAACTTGTATATATTGAATCGTCAAAGATTAATAAATACATCTACAAACTAACCAACGAGTTCTCATTCATAGAAATCAGATACTACTCATCAGAAGTAAGAACCACGAGACCTACTGACTTAACAGCAGTAGCAACAACTTCTTAGTACATCACTAAAGAAGACTGTTAAGCGACAAACTTAACTCAAGTACCGTTGGGGAGGAAAGTGGGAATGTAAGGACAAGGAGTTGGAAGGTAGCGGCTGTGGCATATAGTTAGGGACCAACACCGGCATTTGCCTGGAAGGAAGATGGGAAACCACAGAAGACCATCTTCAAGGTTGCCAGCGGGGGGATTCGAACCTCCTCGCCTCCCGGATGTGAGCGACTGCCAGCAGTCATGCCGTAACGACCACGGCTAACTCACCCGGTGGTAGTATAATAAATGACCATAACTGGGAAGTGCAACTTAATTTTTATCTGCCCTCGTACATTATCGACCTATCAAAAGAGCCGCAAATATATCGTCAACAGTCGCTGTGTCTCATCCTTCTCTATCAGTCTGCACATGCACTTTATGTTATCTGTTTCTTTCTTATATTCTAGTTACTCTAACAATATCTATGAAAATTTAGAATGAGAAAACATAAGAAACATAACAATCAACATTAAAATACTGAAACATCTAGAATACAACCAAACATTTCAAACAATAAGACTTCTGTTGGAAACAACTACAACACACTAAATAGCAAAATAATTAGCCAATAATCTTAGCTGCAACAAAAAAGAAATTAATTAACAATATACGAATTTTAGCGGCTTCGATGGCGTAGTCGGTAGAATGCTGAGCTTCTGTGCCCAAGATAGCGGGTTCAAACAGTTGGATTTTTAAGAGCGTTAAAATCCCTCAGTATGCCTTCCTTCGAAGGGGAAGTAAAGCCGGCGGTCCCATGTCATAGATTTATGGCATGTTAAAGAACCTTCCACTAATTACACCTGTGTGAAGCTAAATTGTATAGGTTAAGAATGTAAACAACCCTCTTGGGTTGCTACGTTCGTTGCCAAGAGCCGACTGTGGTGGCGTGTAGTAGCTAAGTTCTGAACTAGGCTTAGTAATCGTTGACGGTGGCGTTTGGCGGCAAAAGTAGGAACTATTTGATAAATTCAAAGTTGCAGTCCTTCCTTGATTTAAAAACAGATACACACACTAATACAGCCATCACAAGTAACACCGGTTATCAGACAGATTCTACAAACACCCAAAGTACACAGGGCTACATGACCGCGTTGTCTCAGTCCCTAAACTAAGGAACCGACCAACCAACCAATATGCGAATTTGAGTATTAATGACGACGCAGAATCGACAGAAAATCTTTCAGGACCATTATCGACAGGTGTTTTATTTACATGTCGTGAAACCAATCCTTTCTTTTCCTTCAAAGATACACCTCTTTACCTCTTCCCATGTGTCGTAGTTGGTAGCATGCTGAACTGCTGTGCCCATGATAACGGGTTCGACCCCGGCCAAAGTCGTCGTTTTTTTAAGAGCGTTAAAATTCTTCAGTATGCCTTCCTTCGGAGGGGAAGTAAAGCCGGCGGTCCCATGTCATAGATTTATGGCATGAAATAGATCCTTCCACAGACTAAACTTGTGTGAAGCTAAATTTCTAGGTTAGATTTCGTTGGAACGCTCTATCAAGTTCCAACGTCCACCACTGGGTATCATAGACATCTGGTAGCGAAAGTTGGAACAACTGGAAATTGAACGGAACTTGTAGCTCACCCTATGGTTGTCCGCTTGAAGCAGCTACAGCGTCTGGCGAGTCGAACATGTCCTCGGACACTCCCGGCACTAAAAGCCATACGATAAATAAGTAAATAAATCATAATTTTCACGAAAGTGTGAGATACATGGGCAGTGATTGGCTTTCTTCTCATCGTCTCCCCTGAAGACGCCAATTATTTGTGCTGTTGTAAGTGCACAGTGGGACCCAATGGCAGTCACGTCTTCTCCTTGCAGTTGTTGACAATATTGCCTGCACGTCTTGTTGAACTTTCTACCGACATACAGTGCACCTTTTCATGAACTTACATTCCCATTCTGCTTTCCGTAAAGAAACCACATTATACATTTTCAGAAGCAATTTCCTCACTTTTATGAGATAGCTATTCCTTCAGTATTTAACAGAGAACACAGAGTACAACAGGTCACATGTGTGTGACAGTATGGCACAGAACAACACATGTGTTACCCACTTACATGGTGACATGTCCATACATCTGGTACCCACTAGAACACCTCTCTCGCATGGTTTAGCCTCCACATGAAGCTCGTAACAGAACTCTTGCGTGATCTCTGTTTACGTGACCCATAAATTACTGAGCGAAAATAAAAACATCCGACGAGTGCAACAGAAATGAAAGAGCAATCAAGATTTATGGTTATACCTCACGCTTGCTGCAGCTGTGATAACATAGCACGTATTGTCAAAAACATATATGAAAGAAAATAATATTGTTCTTCTGTCACATTCCAACACAAAGTGAGATCCTCAACACTTGTATACTTTCTCTAAGTCCTAGAGACAATGAGTATAAATTTGAAACTTACTTCTAAAGCGATTTGAAGATTGTAATGGTATTCAAATAATCAAAAATACCTCATATATTTTACTTTTCTCCCGTGAATATGGCCCCAACAAATACGAATAATGGATTTCAGAGCTTGATGGTTCTAAAAGTGCCTATTGTAAAATAGCTACGAGACGAGACCACGTCCTGGTGTAGTGGCTAACATTCTTGGCTATTACTCCTGAAGTCCGTGTTTGATTCTCGTAGCTACCAACAAATGTAATTCTGGTGTAAGGCACCACAGCACCACAGCAACACAGGTTATCAGGCAAATTCTCCAAACACCCAAGTGCACCAGGCTAAATAACGCTCAGCCTCGGGAGGCATAACTGAGATAGGTTCAACTCCTACCCAGAAAAGGTTTTCCGTGATTTCCCACTTCCACACAAGGAAAATTCTAGGATGGTTCCTAACTTAAGCCCACAGACATCTCTTTCCCAATCCTAGTCTAAGTTACAAATACATCCACTGCTACTGGCACCACAATAATACAGGTTAACAGATAAATCCAACACTCTCCCAAGTAAACGAGGCAGAATGTCAGCGATGTTGCAAGCCCCTAATTGATTCAACAACATCAACAACAACTCTATGAGACGAGATCGTAGGATGGTAGCATTTGGCTTCTTATCCATATCCTCTCAAGGTTTTCTTGTTAGTTGTTAGTTAGTTAGTTAGTTAGTTTTAAGTGGATTTTATTCAAACTTCTCCATTACATTTTGATAGAGATTATTTTCTAATTATTTAGCCTACTTTTCTCATTTTGCAAAAATGCGGAAAACTTAGATTTATGAGATCGATCCGGGCAAATGTGTGTCTGTGTTCTGTCTGTGTGTGTGTGATTATCAACTCCCAAATGGCTGCAACTATCAAACCCTATCTCACGGCCATATTTGAAAATGACGTCAGTGCTACTAACTGCTGAAAGTCGCCATTGTAATTTGAACTCCATGTTGGATATCTCGGAAGGTATAGATAGGAGCTATTCCAAAATTGGCACACATACAGCTAATAATATTTAAATTTAATTTCCAGGAGGCCATACATGACAGACTTGCCAACATGAGTCTACGGCTGCTAATAGGTCATTTATCGTTATATGCATGTAACATCCGTACTATCAATTCGATTTCAATCAAATTTCGTACGTACTAAGTGTACTATAACAGACATGACTGCGTATTTTTAAGAGCGACCAGGGCTGCCACCTGTAAATAAATGATCTCTCAATTTTTTTTATCCTAATACCAATATATCAAGAAGTATACAAGCCAACCGCTCAAACTTTGCACACGCATAGTACATGGATTTTTACAATAATTTGGAGTAACGTATATACGTCAGTGCTGTCATCATAAATCTAAGCCTGCTGATAGGTCCAATTTGTAAATGCATGTAACTTCTATACTAATGAATGGATTTATACCAAATTTGACATGTACTTTGTGTACTATAACAGATATGAGAATGCGTATTCTTAAGAGCCATCAGGGCTGCCAACTGGTAATAAATGCTCTCTCTATTATTAGCATACTTTCGATTTTTGCAAAAAATGAAAGTAGACATGAGATCTACACAGGGCCAAAAATTGTGTGTCTGTCTGTGTGTGTGTGTGTGAGGGTGTGTACTCTGAATGTCTGTCCCCTCTACCAGTTCAAACACGGTGAAACCGAATTGAACGAAATTTGGTATAGAGGTAGAACTACCAAAGGGCACCTCAGTGCCATGTTTTATATCGCCGTCATCTCTACCAAAATAGAATGGCGGCCACTCAAACGTTCAAAACGTAAAATCAAATAACAACTAAACAAATCATCCGATCTCTACCCAATTTGGTAACAACATACCATCATATTGGACGCGTTTTGTGACCAAAGTACAAGGTCATCCGCCGTACCATTTCAGAATGGCGGCCTTGTGATTTATGCAAACTTTATAATCCATATCATGGGACCCACCAGCTCCGATTATCGAAACGAGAATCGTTTTAACTGTTCTATAGGAAGAGGCACGTTCGAAATTAAAAGTTTATTTTGCAATACTATAGTGCAGATGTGATTTTAAAAAGCTGAGCCGTCTCAGTTACAAGGCAAGGTGGCAGCGGATATCTTGTGCCTGACTTATATTTCACTAATTTGAGTATTGCATGCAATATAGCGTACTGATACAAAATAAATAAACTTAGTATGAAATGCTTTATATATAAATAATGTACTCCACTGATGAAATCGTTTAGTCTAAATCATTATTTGCTAACACGTTATATCTAACTCATCTGATAACGTCCAATGTTCGTGAGCACGTTTGGCTGCGTGGTAATGCATTGGCCTATCACTCTTATGGCTAAGGTTCAAACCCCATCAGAGTTAGATTTTTTTTTCTTATTTTTTTTTATATTTATTGTTTTGTAATTACTCTGAAGTTTTAAAATTAAGCGTTATATTGTGAATATTACAATGGAAAATATATATTTAATTAAAACAAAATCCGCCAGCAGATTTGCACGAGACATCTAGCAGCAAAAAAGTGAATTAGCATGGCCAACTGGCTGGAACTGCACGCCAGCCTACATATTTTATTGAAAGGTTTCTTTTTATGGTCCCTAGAATTCACTCGCCCTGTTAGGATTATCTTGTTCGATACTTCTCCACTAGATGTCACGACTGGTCTACGTGGGACTCCATTGATTAGCATACCGTTGGCATTCTATGCTTATCGGGAGTCTTTCACTTTCCCGCCTTAATTGTCCCTTGTCTCATCTTTCCTGATACCCACATTTTTCGAGGGGTAAGTCTTCTTTTCCTTTTCATGTTATCTCCTGCACCAGACCCTCAAAGAGGCAGGGTGTATGTAGCCCCACCACTTCTGGTGCACTCTGGATAGTGCTACACCCTCAAGGGCTCACGGCTGGTGAGTTTGGGAGTTGGCGACCCCGAGGGATTCCTGAGGTGGGTCCGTTATGCCCCCTTTTTCCTCTGACCTTGGGGTGGGCCCTCTCCTCTTTCCCTTTTCTATCTGCCTTTTATGGCTCTCCTTCCTTCCAAGACCCTCCATGCTCATTCTTCGAGGGTTGAGGGCATTTCTTTTCTTCCTGTCATTTATTTGCCTTATCCTTTATTGTTTACCATTCTTCTTCTAGTATGTAAGTCTGTAGTTAGTTTTAGTTGTAAGCATGTAGTTAGTTTAAGGTTTAGTTTCATTTCATTTTCACTATCATCCAAAGCATTAGGGGCCGATAACCCCGATTATTGGCACCTTAAAACAACAATTATTATCATCATACCTCTATATTAGTCGTATTAGTCTGCTGTCACATCGAGGGAAAAATAATAGTGCATTAGTAACGTGTCGGATGCAAGTAAAGAAATTATTGACTTACCTACCAACACGCGTTAGTTGGGTTGCAGGAATCAATATTGGAAGGGGCTGCTGAATCACCCTGTAAAATAATAAGTGAATATAATTTTCTTCAGATCGCTTATCCTCCCAGGTCTGCGAAGGACCATTTCTCTACCATCGCAAGGAAGGTGCCTGTGAGCTGAATACACATTACAGCAGATACAACTGGGGATGGTGACAGGCCGATCATTCAGGTAACCGCTAACTTGGGTGAAATACGGAAGGGTCAGGGAAGGGATTTTGGAAGAACGTCGACCGTGGACCTTTTGAAAGGATCCATTCCAGCATTTGCCTGGGGGTGAAAGTGGGAAACCACATAAAAATTCCAGGACTGCCGAGGTGGGATTCAAACCTACGCTCTCCACACGCTAGCGCGTTAGCACTCTCGGCCACCGTGGCTGGTTATGAATATCATACGAGGAAAATATAAGACCGTGCATCACAATTGTCAAGCCAGAAGGACTCTACAGCTTAGAATGGCTGATGCTGAATAAGAAAGGGGAAATGGAGGAACTAGATAAGAAAGAAAGCTGTTGAGAAAGATCCTAAGACCGGGAAGAGCTGGAGGAAAAGGAGAAGATCCATACAGGCAAGCAGAGAATATCACAGACACCTTAAACACCTAATAAAAATGAGCAAGAGTGTACTTCTCCATAAAGGTTGTTGTTGATGATGATGTTGTTGTTGTTGTTGTTTTATTTAAGTGGCATGGTCCTCGTGTTCATTTAGCCCCATAATACATTATTTCAAGATCAGATTGATAAATTCAAAGGGTTCCAGGAAAATGCAAAGTAAAAAGGCAAGAGCACTTGATCAGAGTAAAGGAGGAAGAATCAGAGCGAAATAATGAAGAAGGTCTGGGAGTAGAATTATTTCACGTCGTCCACTGTAGGCCAAAATCGAAGAAAGAAGAAACATGAATACTGTTCATGCCATTTTCGATTCCATCTTAGTTTCCAATAGCACATTGAAAGTCGCCTCAAAAAACATTTTAAAATGTGAGTACATTTTGATCTGTATCCTTGGATGTTTTGAGTTCCCCTACAACTTACCGAAGTAAATAATCATTATTTCAGCCCGGAATATTTCCCTTGACCTTTGGTGCCCCTACGTGGGGTTGAACGATTTGATTGATCTTATAATTTCGAATTTAAAAAGTAGGTTGTGTGTTATTTTCCAGCACATAAAGCGACACTTAAATTTTGGAACACACGACATCTCTGAGAGTCATTATTGGTTAATGGGACGTTAAAAAGCTATCATTAATATTAATTACATCGCGTCATTTGGCGTGGAAATCTATTCAGCTGCAGCCAGTGCGAGTATGGCTGTTTCATACGTTTTTAGGCTTGGAATATTGCGGTAATAGGTCGATGTGCTCGGGTGTGTCTGACAGCCTGTGTCGTTGTGGTTTCTAAAATAGTGCATGTGATATTAATTAATGAAGAGACGGCCGTATACTTTGTTAGGTACCATCTCTGTATTGTCTACAGTAGAAGTAGGAAACACATGCTGAGGGTGCGATTCAAATATAGCACTTTTCTCAGGTGTATTATTTTGCGTTCCAAACCTCCTACAAGGGAGACTCAAACTCGGCCCATGTGTATGGAAATCTCTTATACGTGGTGTGCCCGCTGGCCGAAGGTTTCGGGGAGCCACCGGTTTCAAATGACCCTTCCGAGACCCTCTTCCAGTTAACACACAAGTATGGGGGACGATACATTCATAGGCTGGTGTAGCACAAAGGTCTGCACTCGGGGGTGTCGGGAATTAGTGAGGTTCGATCTTTAACCAGCTCAGAGGAATGCATCGATAACAAAACTAAACAAGAAAGAGAGGTCAGTCTTAGGTTAAAATAACAAATAAATTTTATTCAGAATAGATCCCTAGCCTAGCATGAGAGTTGCAAACGGCTAGTCCGATACTATTCTGCCCTGAAAGAAATATTAAAAAAAGTCCTAAACAAGATCTAAATTGCTCTCATGGTCCTAATACAAAATTCGAAAAAATGAACAAGCTAAGAGAATGGCACGAAAGATCAGCCCTAAGCAATTACATCGAAATAACTTACGGGTGGATAAAACATCAAAAGAATTTACAACAAAGCAAGACATTTACTTGTTTACAAATACTAGAACATTTACATTTAGTAGCAAGGGGAAAATTTGTCCTATGCTATGATGGTGCCATCTCTAACATTTATCTTTAGAGTTAAGTGTTAGCTAGTCCTAACTATCATTAATTAATAAACGAGATGCGTTTATTACTAAGAAAATCAAGCTATGTGCACAATGTTGCTGAATTTAAAAAAATTATGCTAATACAACACAAATGCATACAATAATTCAGCACTCCTATGGTTGTGCAATTGGCACTGCCTACGTACTCGATTTGTTACTGTTTGTGAAAACGGTCATAGTGTCAAAGTGTTAAGAAAATATAAAATATAGGAAAGCCTGCAAATGCGATAGTAATTAAACAATTACATCGACTCATATTGCTACTAATCTGATGTGTGTGCTTCAGTTATCACATCACCAATTAGTGGTCGACTAATCATGTGAAAATGCATCAAAATGTATCTACAATAGCTTAACAATATCTAAGTGTTAACAGTTGGTCCAGAAAAATAGTTTATTTTTAATGTTTATACATTTTATTTAGATTCAGGGGGAATTTATAAGATTTGTTAGTTTTCAAAACCCTATTTTTGATTATTATTAGAGTTTCACACAATTATTTATTCCTGCCAGTATTGTTGTTCAGTTTATGGACCTTTAAAAGCGTTCAGTGTATTCAGGTAACGTTTGTATCCAACTTAAGGAAATAACTCAATAGTTCAATAGTTTACGAGACACCCTGTGTCTTCACCAATATCTCATCACACTTATTAGACATCCTATGACTTCATCAATCACTTTACTCTTATTTCGGATCCATTGATCCAGGCGCCTTCGGTTTTTTGGTACGACTTTAGTCTGTTAATTACCACCGATATAATCACAATAACAATGTCGGAGGTATTCATCCACCGTCACGACTCATATAATACTCTTAATTTACAAAAGTGTGGAATCCTAATTGATACACGTTTGAATTGCTGGTAATAAAGATAGTGTGTACAAAAACACATCCTGACAACGCTTTAAATATACATAAAGGTTTCTGATACAAGCTAACTGTGTGTGTGCATTTATAAAATTGCCTCTTCCCTGAATAAATCGAACCTGCGTTCATTTGGTTACAAAATACAATTACATTCATAGCATGTGTGGCTTCTTTTAAAGAAGTAAACCTGTTTTCAAGTATTGGATACCTATCAGTTGAAAGGTGCTAAGTGCCATTTTTTGAAAAAAGCCGTTTTATTGCTAGAATGGTGGTATGTTCGATGTAGCATTACATATCAAAAGGGCTAACTCCTCAGTGGTTTCGAAGGACCTTCCAAGAGCATCACAAGATGGCACTAGTGGTAAGTCCTGCGGCTCTTTCAGAAGAAAGGTGCAATGTGCCAATCATTTGTTCTCCTTTCCCTCCAATATGTGCATCGTTGACAGAATTGTTCAAGGAACTTAGAATACAAAATTATTAACAGTTCGTACTGGTGGGAACCTGTGTACGGATAGCACAGTTTGTTTCCTGTTGGACACGCGACTTTGCCGTGCATTAGTCGCGCAAAATCTCGAAAACTACTGCTCTGATTTCAATGAAAATTTTACAATTTGTTCTCATTATGGTAGACAGTGTTTAGAAAGTGGTTTGAACGAAATCGAATTGGCAGTATTTTTAAATTAATTTACATTAAAAAGCCACGCCAATATTGAATCTAATAACTTGACGGACAGATGGTGACACAGTGCATCCACTTCGAAATCTTCTATGAGCAAAGATAACATCCCATACCCTTTGATCAATACGTGCAATAAAATAATACTTAACGTAACAGAATCATACTGTATAATCCAATTACAGAATATTAAACGTATGTTATAATAATATTACATTTCACGTTAATGTGTTTCGACCAACATATCTAATGTGAGAACGTAGCCTACTACTAACGGAAAGGATGTCAATATTGTCAAGTTCTCAAGGTAAGTTCGATAGATTTGAGTTACTATGAAAACAGTTCCGTGTCGTTTAACAGTGTCCATTACATTACTAAAATTCCGTGTCGTTTTACAGTGTCCATTACAATGCCAAGGAGAGGAAGAGCTGGCAGAGGTTGTCGAAGCCAGTTAAATGCGCGGCGAGCTACTTCACGTGCAAACCGCACTGATGACCAATGAGCGACGGATAATGAAAATAGTCGTATTGGGATGTCTGACTTACGTTCGAGAGCGACTGAAAGTGAACGAACAGCGAATAGATTCAGAATGCAATGAGTTCGTGAATATCAAACACAACGCCAGCGAGCAAGACACACTGGATATGACCGATTGCGTCGACGCGATGATCCAATGAACCTGGAACGTCAGTTGACCGAATCGAACAAGGAGCTCATTCGGCGTGTTTTTCCGAACGTAGGACAGAACTTCAAAAACCATAATTGGCTGAGCGAACGAGCCATATTGGCAGCGAAATATAAAGATCCCAACGAGTCCATTCAAAATTTCATTCCGGGACAGTTGTTTTCCTTCAAATCGGTTGACACATTTATCAACCAGGATGAGGTAGTCAGCCATCTCACAGAATTTTTGAATTCACTGGAATTGCCTGGATTACCACCTCACAATTTGCAATTGAAAGTAGGCTCAGTCATCGTCATGTTGCGTAACATCAATCAACTTCGACTATGCAATGGAACACGACTGGCTGTGGAAAAGCAAATGAACAACGTCATCAATGGAGAAGTTGTTTTGATTCCGCGCATCCCAATGATTCCACCGGACGTGCCATTCGATTTTAAACGGTTACAATTTCCCATGCTTCGGGCCTTCGCAATGACCATCAACAAATCACAAGGTCAGTCGTTGGAAGTTTGTGGAATTAACTTGGAGTTTTAGTGTTTCGTGCATGGACAACTGTATGACACGTGTTTGCGTGTCGGAACGCCGTCATCTTTGTTTAATTAGCACGTAGCACATTCGTAAAGACTAGTGGACTTTGCACCTTTCACAACTTCTAACATTTTACTCAAACAGAATTCCACAGTTTTCATATTATGAACTTATATCTGCCACTGGATAGCAAGGAATACTATATCTGTATGTTATTCAAATTAAAGGAATAAATACTCTCAAATAATCTGAGTAAACACTTTTTACTCTAATACTCAATGTTCATAAAAATGGCACTTAGCACCTCTCTACTGATAGGTATCCACTGGCCAATAAATGTGAGTAACGGAACTCTGCATTCCACTTGTGATAATGACAATAATCTCGCAGCCTTCTAAAACAAAATATTAATCCACTGCCTAGAATCGAGTGTGCTGTGTGGTGAACTTGGCTCGTAACCTTGGCCTTGATTTAACATCGTCAAACTAGTTTATTTGTCATCAGCCTGACAAAAATAATAGTTCATAATACTTGTTTTTAAATGATACTAATGAGCATTGAAAATCCAGCCTTCCTGGCTTCTATAAATGTTTAATAATCTATTAATTTCCACACGCGTCTTATAATTAGCTACCTGCATTGTGCACTAAATAAATGAAACCAAATTAAACTAAGTCTACTGTTTTCCACTCTTACAATACGCTATAAATATTTGATCTGACTTACAGATTCAGCGTCACTTGGTTCGAGTCCCGCCATGAGATGTTGTATGCGGTCTCGTGTATGGCTTTAGGTTACCATTTCATTGTGTCTGGACATCCTCCGTCGCCAATTCCCCACGCATGATTTAGCAATCACATGCCATCGCGCGGTTGGAGTTGTATCTGAAGATTTGCTGGTTTATCATTATTGCGATGTTAGCGTTGGTAAAAATGTAGCACATATTTAATAAAACTGTCGCGCACTGCAGCTAATATGCGGTAAAAAAAAATTGCCCATTTCACTCCGCCACTGGCTCTAGTTTCCGTCGCTTGTGCGACACTCACTCGTGACTTGCACTGATATTTACACAAGAAAATATTAACAAAATATAAATCAAAATCACTGCCCATCCAGCAAATAAAATTGTACTTGTAGATTTGTACAGTTACACAGTTAGTTAAATCCACAGTTTATAGAACATTGAAACATGTGTGTGTGTGTGCGTGAGAATGAGACCATGTGGTCGCAAAGTTTTTTCTTCGCACAAGTCCTTCATTTCACCTCGGATAATAATAAAAATATTTTACAGTTCTCGTAGTGGTGAATGTCTTCAATCGTTCAATTACTACACAATTCCATGATGGCTATCCATAAGAAAGTTATTCGTCGAATTTTCCTGCCACATGGTTTCCTTTCACTTGTGTTCCATCATGCACATGTTGACTCTTCCACAGACGAATAGGAACTGGTGTTACCAAATATGGCGTGCTCTCAGTACATGAGCTGGCCGCGTAAATTGATAGTTTCTTCGATTTACGAAGTATGTTGTACTTCAAATATGCAGAATTACTTAGATATAATTATAGTAGATTTTTGGAATATGAAAAATAAGTAAAAATATAATCATAAGCGATATTGCTTCAGCTTCTTCCCGCCGCTCGCAGGGTATGTTCAGTTACATTTCAGCATAAGTTTCGTCTCTGTTGCCTGAGCAAACATGCATCAACGGGCGCAGTAGGCCATTACAGACGTCTGTCTTATATAGGCCTGGAGTTGTCGTGCATTTATCAGATGATATGGTAATCATTTATTATTTCTTTCTTCTTTCTTTTTTTTTAGGAGGAGAAATGCATTTACGCACATAGTGTCGGGCTCCTGAGTAGCAGACTACCAACTAAAACTCCCCCCGTTACTGCTGAACACTAACCTGGAACCTTTTATCACATTACTTCAGGCTAGAGTCATTTTATCTTTGCCCGTAGGGCACTCTCAGTGGCGATCCTGATCTATCTTCTTTGATCTGAGGATATTATCAACAAAACTTGCTACCAGCTTCCAATGTTCTTCATTTTGTAGAACTACCACAACAGTATTGCCCGGAGCTATTCCTACGTCAATGGGCTGTTGAAGAGACTGGACGCACCGTCTATAAGACGAGAAGGTGTGATCAACATTATCTAGAGAATCTGGAGAATCTACCTTCCCTATCTTCTTAAGATAGGAACTGAAGTACCCGTGCTCAGTCAAGAACTGATTGAGATAATAACCAACCTCACCATGTTTCCTCTCTGTTCAAACCTGCACCTGAAGGATCAGTCTCTTAGTCCACTGGCTTCTTGATCCCATTTAATATGCCAATTATGAAATAATAATAATAATAAAAAAAATACTGTTAGAATTCATAAAGAAGCATCAGACACAAATTCTATGGTTACCTATTTTGAATGGATGAAAGGTGGTTGATTAACAGGATTTTCACCATACTTGATGGCAGACCTAAAACATCTGATAAGTGGTTCAGAGTGGTTAGGAAGGATCTTTAAACACAAATTGTGCTAAATGTTCCGGCATAACTCAACAAAATGACAGCGTTTCGCCCCGGTGTGCTATTGGGCTCTTCAGTTGGTTAAAGCACACCTCACCAAGACACTGTCTAGTACACACTGGGATGGCCACTGCAAGACGTATTTGATACATGTGTATCCGCGTCACGAGCAAAGCCAAAAGAATTCTACGCGAAATTAAAACCAAGTTATCCCAAGCCAGTAAATCACATCAACTCTCTGCATTATGTACTAATGTTGAAGTGTCCTCTGCTCTCCGAGAAATGAAACCAAGTAAAGCAGCAGGTTCCGATGGAATATATCCTGAATTTCTACTGCACTGTGGTCCTCGCACAATTCATTGATTAACTAAATTTTGTAGCAATATTCTACAAGAACTCCCATCATTACTTAAAAGAACTAAGATAGTGGTTATAATCAAACCTGGAAAAAGTGGACAAAACGCAGAAGATTACAGACCGATAGCACTCCTAAGTGTATGTTATAAGCTACTAGAGAGACTCATCTACAACAGGATCTCAAGCACACTTTTAGAGCATATACCAGCTGAACAAGCTGGCTTTAGGCCAAATCGAAGCTGTTCTGATCAGGTGTTGGCTCTAACTACCCACATTGTGAAAATCTTCCAAGTCCGGAAGAAGGCAATCGTTGTGTTTGTAGACTTGACATCAGCGTATAATACTGTCTGGCGCAAAGGTATGATT
Organism: Meconema thalassinum; assembly: GCA_946902985.2. Classification (NCBI taxonomy): domain Eukaryota; kingdom Metazoa; phylum Arthropoda; class Insecta; order Orthoptera; family Tettigoniidae; genus Meconema; species Meconema thalassinum. Next base: position 305,107,784 of record OX336391.1, read on the forward strand.
CTTAAATTTTTGAAGATAATCCCAAGTAAGTCCCTTGAAATCCTCTTGAATAATATGCTGTGTAACAGAATGTTTGAAGTGCAATTAAACGGTAATATGAGCCGATCCTTTAGACTTAATGATGGACTACCACAGGGTTCAGTGCTTGCACCCCTGTTTAATACATACACAGCTGATTTACCATCTACCATTTATCGAAAGTTCATTTACGCTGATGATCTAGCCAGTGCTGCTCAATCCCATGATTTTAAAACAGCGGAAGCTATCCTCTCGGAAGATCTCCTGGAAGTGAGCTAGTTCTCCAACACTAATCATCTAAAGCCAAACATCTCCAAAACTGAAGTTAGCTGTTTCCACCTGTGCCACAAGATAGCAAGTTATTCTCCCCAAGTTCACTTTAATGGTCAACTATTGAAGTACAATCCTCACCCAAAATACCTTGGTGTGGTCCTTGATCGAACTCTAACTTACAAAGAACATTTAAGCAGAACATCTGCTAAAGTCAGAGCCCGAAACAATATTCTTCACAAATTGTCTAGGTTAGACTGCATCAACGCTTAGAACAACAGCTCTTGCCCTAGTATACCCAGTGGCCGAATATTTCTGTCCTGTGTGGTTAAATATCGCTCATATACAGAAAATTGATACTGAGCTGAATGATACTATGAGGACTATATCAGGAACCATCCGATCTACGCCTATGGACTGGTTACCAGTCCTCTCAAACATTCCGCCTCCTCACCTCCGTAGACAATTGGCACTGACGAAAGAGTGGGAAAAATACTGTAAAGATCCTTCATTACCAATTCATCAGGATATTTTTCAACCACATCTCAGATTAACATCTAGGAAACCTCCCTGGTTACTAAGTGAGGAATTGGTTGAAGAGCAATTTAATGTCAATCAAGCATGGCGCAACAATTGGGTTTCCTCGAATCCAGACAAATATCATGTAATTCTGGATCCAACTCAACGACCCCCTGGTTTCAATTAATCCCGAAAAACTTGGACGTCACTAAATCGACTAAAAACCCGACATGGTAGATGCCAGTATTGGAGGCATACGTGGAAGATGATCGGCAGTCCAGCATGCGATTGCAGTGAAGTGCCACAGACGGTGTATCACATTGCCATGGAATGCCCAATAAGGAGGTTCAGTGGGACGCTACAAGAAATACACGAGGCTACAGATGAAGCAGTTAATTGGTTAAACTCCTTGGACATCCATTTGTAATGCTTGTATCTTCTTCCCTGTCAGACCTTTTGTACATTTTGTATATTCTAGCAAATAAGTTTTTCACCTTATTTGTAACATATGTATCCTTTATGCCATACGAAATAATAATAATAATAACCACCATATTTATCTTATTTTCCACTCAAGAATACCTTGAGATCCACGCTTCCTAAATTTACATAACGTTATTTATATAATATCATTCTTACGTAATCTGAAAACTTTTCAGAGACCACTTGCTTTTATAAACGTTCATCAAATTCAAAGAATTAATCTTCAGACTGATAATTTGGAAGTGTTTCTACACCAGAAAAGTGGTTGTCTGAGCAGCCTGTCTATATTCCCCAATTTCAGAAAGTCTCCACATCAGATCTTTCAACACATTAACAGTAGACGAACACTATGTAGTTATAGCTTTCTTACCATCATCACAGCGGGTCATTTCCGCATACTAGTCAATAATACTACAATAGTATAGAGCTAATAATAATGATCGTGTGGCCTCCGGAGAGGCAGAGTGCAGGTCTTTCTAGTTGACGCCCGTGGGCGACCTGCGCGTCGCAATGAGGATTAAATGATGATTAAGACGGCACATACACCCAGTCCCCGAGCCATGGGAATTAACCTCAGGAGATTAAAATCCCTGATGGCTCGGCCGGGAATCGAACCCGGGACACTTTGGGCCAAAGCCTAGCGCGCTAACCATTTAGCCACAGAGCCGGACAGTTGAGAGCTTATTAACCTACATAGATTAGTTTGAGGGGGGGAGTAAGGAAGGAAGGAAGAAAGATTGCAGTTTAACGTGACCGTGAATCTTGTGATTAGAGCCACGGGATCTCCTTTTTACGTGGAATCCGAACCGCAGGACATGGCATTTCACTTCGAAAATCTCACATGCATTTACCGGGAATCAAACCCGGTCCTCCTTGGTGAGAGGCCAAGGGGGGGGGGGGAGGGACTGTTTCTCATGATGGGAGAGTTATATCTAAGTTTCCCAACATTAAAATAAACAGTTATTTTATCGTGTACTTAATACTACAATATCTATCAATGATAATTACCACATCTACTAAATTTCCTGACGGGTTTTCTTGTACTTTGTGTTTGGAGGGCGGAGACTGTCTGTGGGTTTGGTAATGTTTTGTAGAGCAATTTGTCTTGCATATTTGAATCTGATGATGCTCATTGACGAGCGAAACATGTCATCCCTTTGTTTACTTCTTCTTCTTTAATAGTCCATAACAATATACACCCTCTGTCTGAAAAGTTCGGTGAATGGGCTATCTTACGAACGGATTGTTGGCTTACCTGAAACAGCCGTTACTATCCTTCGAAGTAATATCCGTGGATGGTTATGCACTTCTGAGAACGACTGTACAAGTATTGGAAACTCCTGGCATAGTCTTCTTTAGGAATAGCCTTCAGTTTGGGTCGTCAAAACTTTAAATTGAAAGCAAGCGATGAGCACTATCTAAATAACCCTGTGATGGTCTATCTTGTTCCACCAGTTTGCTTTACTAAACTCGTGACGGAGTTTATAGATCAAACAATTAAAATCCAGTAAAGAAATCCAACCGCGACGGAGTTTATAGATCAAACAATTAAAATCCAGTAAAGAAATCCAACCGAGACGGAGTTTATAGATCAAACAATTAAAATCCAGTAAAGAAATCCAACCACGACGGAGTTTATAGATCGAACAATTAAAATCCAGTAAATAAATCCAACCACGACGGAGTTTATAGATCGAACAATTAAAATCCAGTAAATAAATCCAACCACGACGGAGTTTATAGATCGAACAATTAAAATCCAGTAAATAAATCCAACCACGACGGAGTTTATAGATCGAACAATTAAAATCCAGTAAATAAATCCAACCACGACGGAGTTTATAGATCGAACATTTAACATCCAGTAAAGAAATCCAACCGCGACGGAGTTTATAGATCAAACATTTAAAATCCAGTAAAGAAATCCAACCACGACGGAGTTTATAGATTGAACAATAAAAATCCAGTAAAGAAATCCAACCGCGACGGAGTTTATAGATTGAACAATTAAAATCCAGTAAAGAAATCCAACCGCGACAGAATTTATAGACCGAACAATTAATATCCAGTAAGGAAGTCCAACCACGACGGAGATTATATACCGAACATTGAAAAACCATTATAGAAATCCATCCTCCACGGAGTTTATAGATCTAACATTGAAAATCCATTAAAGAAATCCAACCACAACGGAGTTTATAGATTGAACAATAAAAATCCAGTAAAGAAGTCCATCCACGACTAAGTTCATAAATCGAACATTGAAAACCCGTTAAGGAAATCCATCCTCGATGGAGTTTATAGATCGAACCTTGAAAATCCATTAAAGAAATCCCTACCACAGCGGAGTTTATAGATCGAACAATTAAAATCCGTTAAAGAAGTCCAACCACGACGGAGATTATAGACCGAACATTGAAAACTCATTAAAGAAATCCAACGACAACGGATTTTATAGATCAAACAATTAAAATCTAGTAAAATTATTCAACCACGACGGGGTTTATAAATCGAACATTGAAAATCCATTAATGAAATTCAACCATGACGGAGTTTATAGATCTAACATTTAGAATACGTTAAAAAAATCCAGCCCTGACGGAGTTAATATATTTGCCATTTAATATTCATTTAAAAAATCCAGGAATGGCGGAGTTAAAAGATCGAATTTTTAGCACATAACAAGAAATCCGACATTTTAAATCCATCAAAGGAAATCCAACCGTTTCTTCCAGCTACTTGAATGAAAAGTAGGACGATTTGTCACTTAACTCTGGCGTGTTTTTTTCATCTACGCTATTTGATGTGGGTGTAATGCTCCTTTTAAATGTTGCCATAAAACTGAAACTACCTCACATTTAGAGTGTGTGGTTCTATTCCTTAGTCCTAAACTCTGCTAGCATACACAAAACGCCAGCAGATTTATTGTATATTGGCTCTTAAAGTAAACTCTGAAGAGCTTCTCTTTAATGGCCCCGTCGTTGCGATTTCATATTAACATGCGGATTAGGATAGTCCATTGTTATTGCAGCTATCAAAGAGAAGCGCATCTCCTGGGACTAGAAACACGGTTCAATATTAAAATACAACAGTGGCGCGTCATGATGCTCTCCAGACGAGCTGACGGATGCTGTTGATATAGTTCTAAATTAAGAACAGACTTGGGTGGCAAGAGGAATCATATCATACTCTCACTCATTTAAGAATCAGTATTGTCTGCAACATCAAATCCCTAAATATTGATGATTTATTATTACAGATAAATCGCACAAGTTGTGCATATTGATGATAACAAACTGTCATTCACAAAACTTCACAATGGATGATCCCCGATATGCACAAGAAATTACGTGGTATCTACTACATTGCACCCCGCATAATTTACATACGCAGGATTCATCAGGGTCATGAAAGTATTCGGTATTACAGAGTTTATGGTGATACCCATGTACCACCATCGAATTGACAAAGTGTCGCAAGTCTTGATTTGTGTTCATCCATGTACTAGTCATCATGGCCCCCGTGGTGTAAAACTCGAACCAGATTTCATCCCTTTTCTGTATTCTTTCCTGCATTAGTTTATTCCAGGCGTCTGTGGATGGTAGCCCTCTCTTCATCCGGAGGTCCTCAATGAAGGAGGTCTCCCTGGCGAGTTCATATGCTAATCTAGACTTTGTATACTTCGATATCCCCAGGGTAGCCTTCAGAAAGCGCGATTTGACTGCTTCAAGCGTCCTCAAGTCTGCCAGGGATAATTTCTCCCATATGATTTCAGCTATGATTCCATGAGAAATTTTAAGAGAAAGGTCCATTATGGCCTTATAATTAATGTTATTAGTTTTACGTACTTTTTACTACTGCGGCTTTTAGACAAGCCGCGGTGCCGGAATTTCACCCAAAAGGGGATCTTTAACCTGCCACTCAATCTATTGAGACGGCTCCCTCTCATTCATTCTTCTTCTTCAAGTGCCGTGTCCTCTCAGACGTTGGCGATCAGTAGCATGATCTGTTTTTGTCCATAGCTCTTCTGAACAGTTCAAGTCTTGTCACTCCAAACCACTGGCTTAAGAAGTTGCCGAGCCACGATATCTATCTTCGCCCCGGACCACGTCTTCCATTAATTTTCCCTTGGAGTATTAATACAAGGAGTTGGTATTTACTGTTTCGCATCACATGACCGAAGTATTCTACCATTATTCTCTTGATGGTATTGAGAATTTCAGGTTTTATTTATTTATTTATCGTATGGCTAGCAACTAGATGAATTACAATTGAATAAATGTATATATAAAAAAGTAAATCATATGTACAATATACCATATGCATCACTAGAACATTGGTTGCATTCGCATTCACGACGAGATATCCAATTTATTTTTGAAGCCAGACCAGAAAGGGAGGTGCAGCAGAAACAACATCTTGTGGTGATCCAGCATACTTCCTCAGCGGACATTCTTGAATAATATGCTCAACGGTTTGAAGAGGAGCTCCGCAGCCAGAGGCAGGAGAATCATGAAGTCCCGTTACATCTGGCGTGACCTGTTCTTAGGCGATTTAACTTTACCCACTGGTTCCTCTTCAGGTTAAATCCCTGAAGTCTTATAGTAGGATCTAGAATACCTTAATGTTTCACACGAGCAGACTTCCAGTTTTGGCGCCATTGTTCCGTGGAATTAATGTCCGATAGGTTATGACTTATTGGGTTCCTTGATCTACGACTAGAGGAGGGAAGATCATTATGAACTTCATGAATTGGGAGATTCTGTGGGTGATTTTGTTGATGTAGCTTTCTCCACTCACGTACTGTTGCTTCCTGCGTACTAGTTCTGGAGGTGAAATGTTACTGTTATTTCAACGACGAAGGGTCTATGACCTGATATTCTGCACATAGTCGATTTCTTTAAGTATTTTATGTCCATTTTAAATAATTTTGACGATTGTAAAAATATTTTTAAAGTTTCTTAACAATATCAACAAATAGACTGTCATATGAGAATGTGTTTGACTGAAGAAGGCTCAAAGAGCCGAAACATGTATCGAAAAGTGTAAGGACATCATACAAAAACATTGTTGTATTGTGAAGTGGATATTGGTGTAATATACTGATAGTGTGTAACCAGGAAGTTGGGGTGGATCTCAGTGTACCTGTTATGACCCTCATACTTTCATTAAGATGAACATCGATCTTTTTAGTATGAGCACTGCTGGGCCACACTGAGGCACAATACTCTGCTACAGGATAAACCATGGAGAGGGCAGTCATGCGTAGTGAAGTTGCATCAGCACCCCATGATGTGCCAGTCAATTTCTTCATGATATTGTTCCGCAATTTGAGCGTTTGGCCTGTGTATTCCAAGTCTTTCTTGAAGGTTAAGGATCGGTCCAAGGTGATGCCAAGATACTTAGGGTTGAAATTGTGCTTAACTCTTTGCTAACAGAAGTTCACTTTCAGCTGTTGGTGGGCAATGCAGTTGCAAAGATGAAATGCACACACTTCTGTCTTATTGGGATTGGGACTAAGTCTCCATTTTGTATAATACGCAAGAATTAATTGCAAATCACTGGAGAGAATGCTTTCTCCTTTCTCAAGCGTGGAGGTTTGTACAGCAATAGCTAAGTTGTCAGCATAGCAGAATTTGTTGCTGATGGTGTCAGGCATGCCACTGGTGTATAAGTTGAAAAGCAATGGAGCTAATACTGAACCTTGAGAAAGACCATTTTTTACTGAAGATGACTTGCTTGTCCTTTGTCCTATGGTGACCTTGAAATACCGACTTGTCAGTATATACACACATCAAAAAAAGTTTTGCATCACCTCGGTTCCCAGATCTCCGGCATATAGACGTTGACTGTGTATATTGTATCCAAGATACAGTCCCTTTGACTGTTCATAGATGTCACTAAAACTGCTCAAAGATGTAAACAACCATGCATGAGCAGGGCCTATTAGACGGAGGGGGTACGACAGCCGATCAGTTCCAGTCATTCCACCAGGACGAAGGTACGCTGCTCATGTTGTCTGTAGTTCTACCATGCCTAGAAGGTCAATACCGCAGTTCGATCGCGTCCGCATTGTTACTTTGTGTCAAGAAGGGCTCTCAACAAGGGAAGTTTCCAGGCGTCTCAGAGTGAACCAAAGCGATGTTGTTCGGACATGGAGGAGGTACAGAGATACAGGAACTGTCGATGAAAGGCCTCGCTCAGGCCGCCCAAGGGCTACTACTGTAGTGGATGACCGCTACTTACGGATTGCCGCTCGGAGGAACCCTGACAGCAATGCCACCATGTTGAATAATGCGTTTCGTTCAGCCACAGGACGTCGTGTTTCAACTCAAACTGTGCGCAATAGGCTGCATGATGCGCAACTTCACTCCCGACGTCCATGGCGAGGTCCAGCTTTGCAACCCCGACACCATGCAGCGCGGTACAGATGGGCCCAACAACATGCTGAATGGACCCCACGGAATTGGCATCACGTTCTCTTCACCGATGAGTGTCGCATATGCCTTCAACCAGACAATCGTCGGAGACGTGTTTGGAGGCACCCTGGTCAGGCTGAACGTCTGAGACACACTGTCCAGCGAGTGCAGCAAGGTGGTGGTTCCCTGATGTTTTGGGGTGGCATTATGTGGGGCCGACGTACGCCACTGGTGGTCATGGAAGGCTCCGAAACGGCTTTACGATACCTGAATGACATCCTCCGACCCATAGTGCAACCATATCGGCAGAATATTGGAGAGGCATTTGTCTTCATGGACGACAATTCTCGACCTCATCGTGCACATCTTGTGAATGCGTTCCTTCAAGATAACGACATCGCTCGACTACAGTGGCCAGCATGTTCGCCAGACATGAACCCTATCGAACATGCCTGGGATATGTTGAAAAGGGCTGTTTATGGACGTCTTGACCCACCAACCACTCTGAGAGATTTACGCCGAATTGTCGTTGAGGAGTGGGACAATTTGGACCAACAGTGTCTTGATGAACTTGTGGATAGTATGCCACGGCGAATACAGGCATGCATCAATGCAAGAGGACGTGCTACTGGGTATTAGAGGTAGTGGTGTGTACTGCAATCTGGACCACAAATGCTGAAAGTCTAGCTGTATGATGGTACAACATGCAATGTGTGGGTCTCATGAGCAATAAAACGAGCTGAAATGTTGTTTGTGTTGATCTCTATTCCCTTTGTATTTAACGGTTCCGGAACTCTTGGAACCGAGGTGATGCAAAACTTTTTTTGATGTGTGTACTTCAGGAGTGATGTAAGTTTTGGGTACGGTATATGTCTTTTAAGTTTAAACAATAATCCGTCCAGCCAGACCGTATCATATGCCGCTGTTAGGTCGACAAAAGCGACTGATGTTCATACGCTGCAAAACTTCTACATTGGTAATTTTGGCTGTCCAAGGTATCTTCAGTATCCTTCGGTACGTCCACATTTCAAATGCTTGTAGCTCCTTGCACATGGTTTCAGTTAATGTCCATGCTTCGACGCCATAGAGTAGAATGCTGAAAACGTAACATCTGAGGAGTCGTGTCCGTAGTGCAATGGACAGCTTACTGTCCCAGGATTCTATCTTACAAACTTGGTCAGAGCAGGCGAGAACGTTACCGACGAGCCACGCAGCCAGTCATTATAGATTACTTGATGAATTTATGGCATTAGATACATTACATATTCAGAATTTCAATTTGGTGTAGGTCTATTACTTAAATCATGCTGTAATTTGTTTCTTTGTGCAATAACTTGATATAGAATGAAGATAATGATAAGATATTGGGTTTAGCATACTTTACAACAAACGTAGTTAGTCTACTTTCAATTTTTCTGCAAAAACAAATGAAGGTAGTTGGTTGGTTGGTTGGTTCCTTAGTTTAGGGGCTGTGACAATGCGGTCATTTAGCCCCGTGTACTTTGGGTGTGTGTAGAATGTGTCTGATAACCGGTGTATATTATGATGACTGTATTAGTGTGTGTTATCTGTGATTCAGGTAGAAGGACTGCAGACGATTAATTTTTTCAAGTAGTTCCTACTTTTGCCACCAAATGCTACCATCCACGACACCTAGCAACGGACGTGCCTACTAAATGCCATCACAGTCACCACCTGGTGGCGAAAGTTGGAAATAATAAAGCTTTATCAAACTAACCTATAATAATTTAGTTTCACACAGGTGTAATTAGTGGAATGTTCTTTATCATGCCATACATCTATGACATAGGACCGCCGGCTTTACTTCCCCACCGAAGGAAAGCATACTGAAGGATTTTTAACGCTCTTAAAAAATCCGACTACTTCGGCCGGGTTTGAACCCGCGATCTTGGGCATAAAAGCTCAGAATGCTACGAACTACGCCACCGAAGCCACAAAACATGAAGGTAGACCTACGGGATCTACACGGGCCAGAATTTCGTGTGTATGTCTGTGTGTGTATATGCTTATGCCCTCTTATCAATTAAAACATGACAGAACTGGATTAAACCAAGGTAACACTAAACTGAGGTACCTCAGTGTCAATTAACATTATAACTTTCAGTCAGTCAACATATCATAATAATAATAATAATAATAATAATAATAATAATAATAATATCGTATGGCCTCGGATGCCGGGTGCAAGCTTTGTAATTTGACACCCAGAGGGTAGCTTGCATGTCGAATTTCGTTGTTCCTTGAATCTCTATGAATATCAAGGGGGTTAGATATCTAAGCTCCTTGAACACTATAGTGCTTTCTAGTAGAGAAATGAGGAACTTTGTGTTGGCGGAAACTCCCGAGATTAATTTTGCCATTATGAACATGGCCTACTGAATCCAAATGGGTTCTTTGACATGCCAACAACGTATGACATGAGTGTCGTATTATTGGCGCCTTTCAAAAATCATTTACCACGGCCAGGAGCGAACCAGCAATCTTGGGGATATCATCATTTCAATTACTAGAATATATGAAAAATAACCTGTGATTTATTTCAAGTTGTTCTTCACATATCCTAGTAATTGGAATGATGTTAGTGATGACCAACTGAGGTTGACAATATCAATTGTTAACAAGGCAACACTGAAAAATGACTTCAAAGCTATTTTTACCTCAGTGGCATGTTTTATATCGCTGCCGTCTTAACCAAAACAAAATGGCCGCCAACCAAATGTTCAAATCTGAAATCATATTACGACTAAACTAACCATCAGATCTCTACTAAATTTTTAATAAACATACCTTCTTATTATTATATTATACAGTATTCTGCCTCCCCCCAGGGGCTCACATCTAGAGGGACTTGGGTAGGCGACCACGGGGTCCCAGCTGAGTCCGGCATTGCTTCCACTTACTCGTGCCGAGCTCCTGTCTGTCTTCTTTCCTGTCGACCTCACTTGGTCAACTCTTGTTCTCTTCCGACCCCGACGGTATAAGGGTATCCGAGGCCTAGAGAGTCTCTTCCTTTCCCGCCTTAATTGGCCCTTGCCTCATCTTTTCTGATACCCTCCTTCTGCGAGGAGCCAGCCTTCTTTCTCTTTTCATGTTATCTCCTGCCTTCTGCTCAAGGCCCTCAAGGAGGAAGGGTGTATGTAGCCCCACCACTTCTGGTGCACCCTGGATATTGCTACACCCTCAGGGGCCCACGGCTGGTGAGTTTGGGAGTTTTCGACCCCGGGGGATTCCTGAGCTGGGTGCGGTTTTCTCCCATTGATCCATTACCTCTGGGGCGGACCTTGTCCTCTTCCACTTTCCTATCTGCCTTTCATTGCTCTCCTTCCTTCCAAGTCCCTCAATCCGCGTTCTTAGAGGGTTTTCCTTCTGTCCTTTATTTGCCTTACACTATTTATTTTTCCATTTCTTCTTCTAGTATATAAGTTAGTAGTTATAGTTAACATTTCATTATCATCTTCACGATCACCCAAACCATTGGGGGCCGATAACCTAGATGTTAGGCCCTTTAAAACAACAATTATCATCATCATCAGTATTCTGCCTAGTGGCAGATACATGTCTTCGTACAGAGAATTTCTGATGCCAATGTTCCCGGTCTTCAGCTTCTTCCTTTAGTCTGTTGTAACTCCTTTTACGGCGGAGTAGTTTACCTCGGGACCGTTTTACTCCGGGAAGTGCCATCATCTATTATCCGTCCTCCGACGTTCAGGAAATATAATAATGTGGTAGTCTTTCCATTTCCTTTCCACATCGCAGTATCATGACCTAAGAATCAGACTATGATTGATTTTGCTCATGAGTCTTCGATCTTGATCTATCTCTAAAGCATCATTGCTCCGTGCATCAAGTCGATACTGGTGCTCGGTACCAGCCTATCCAACCTTCTTATGAGGCGAGTTTTATGCCCAAACTACAAGGTCATTAGTGTAACAATTTCAAGATGTTGGCCATATTTATCATGCAATCATTATAAACCCGTACTTAGGTTCCATTTCACCAGTTACGATCATCGAACACAAGGTGGTTCAAACTGTCCTCAAGAACGTGAACCGTTGGATATTATAATTTTATATTATACAGTGGAACTTGGATAATTCGAACCTCAAGGGACCAGTAAAAAATTCGAACTATCCAAAAATTCGAATTAAGAAAGTTGCTTTGAGAAGGGTAGAGGAAATCAAATTTTAGGTTTTCATCCAAGAGCCTTTATTAAACATAATATTACATAGTTTTTTAACAAGTAAAGTGCTTATATGCTATGTACAGTATTACGTTTACATATTGATTGACGTTCAACAAAGCAGATTAACAGACAACGGTACTGTATAATGACTGTATTGTGAATAACCCCAAATGTTTCAAATGATAAAATAAATCTAAAATGAACTATTCACCTATTTAACGACAGTAGACTAGTAATCCAGCATTCTAGTTAAGTCTTAGAGAAATCTACTGTTTTTCAAAAAAGTTTGAGATTCTTACCTGTGTCTTGCAATTAAGTCTCTTGGCCATCACAAAAGAATCAAACAAATTTAAAACGGGAAACAGAATCACTTACTTCATTTCTACAATACTTTCCAAAAAAAACGCCTGAACTCTGTGATGTGGTTTATAGCTTGGGCTGCACTCGGGACAGTTTTTCCGGGAACTCCCTCCACGAGTTCATCGCCAGATGCGTCGTCACCATCTTTTTTTTTTTTCGAAGTCAAGTAGGCAAAACAATCGAGTAGGGGCCGCATGCCAATGATACAACGTCGTTTTTCTGGAATTCCTGACCCAACTGTTTGGCTTCCGATCGGCTTTTTACACGTAAAAACTTCGAATTATCCAAAATATAATACGAATTAACCATGATCTTTTAGCATTGATTGTATATAAAATGCTAGGGACCAAGAGAAAAATTCGAGTTAAAGAAGATTTCGAATTATAGAAGTTCGAATTTGCCACGTTCCACTGTAACTAACTCTTGTACCCGCCGTTCTCCAGGCAGTGTCTCAAAATGTCATAGGCAGATATGTGTCAAGTAATATTATCCACTCTGCTATTTACTGAGCCTAGAATGTGTTTCGCCTTGCCTCTAAGGCTGCTCAACTTTTTCTAGACCTAGTTCAACCCTAATGTGGCGTAGAATACAACGGTATAATATAGTGGGATGTACGCGATTATGTTAGTTGTAAATGAAAGCCCGAGCAATGCGCAAATAGTGCAAGCCATATACAGTATAGATTTGACGTTTGTTTTTGGCCGTGATATCCGCGCATCCACTGTGCTAACCGTTCAACCTCCTCCCTTCTTTCCTTCTGAGCGTGCATGCGTGCATGCAGTTGTTACTGCACATGCTCGCAATAATAAGGCTTCCTGGCTGGCCGGAGATCTCTACGCAACAAGCAAACGCCGGCCAAATACAAACGTCAGACCTGTAGCTCACAGCCTTCATTCATCCATTACCGAAGGAAGCCGAACAATATTGAAGTGAAAAATGTCAGAAAAAACGAACGTCTATGAGTTGTTTTAGTTTACGCTGGCTAAACTGTTCAATATACATGGTGTATCTGTGATGATATTACAAACTTTCAGGGATGATGGAGGATGCCTAATGGATCAATGTGAGTGTCGCGAATCTGGGACCAGTAGTTCCTGGAATGGGAAATATGGTTGCGTGGGGTTGGCAACGATCAACCTAGTCGCCACGACAATCGCTATGGCGGCGATTGTTTTCTGATCTGTAATGAAAAATATGTGTAGAAGAATTGCTTATGTAATAAATGTATTCCTAATGTCACACAACGAAATGGATTATGTTCTGTACCTAGTAATCGAACAGATACGCGGGTAGCGTAATTCGACAGTGAGATAAGGAACCAAAGTACGGAAACGATCGAGTCACAAGTTATAAGCAAAATGCTACTCATTTAATATCGTTTACCAGCACACGTCGGTGGTGTTTACACGTGCCAACCCCATGTCGTTGGTTTCCGACACGTTAAAGAACGCCTGCGGGACGTAATTCCGCCACCCCGGCGTCTGTTAAGAACAAGAATTGAGTACGGACGTTAAACAACTGCGATTATCAATAACTGTTGACTCGATCGTTTCCGGACAATGGGTCCTTATCTCAAATGGATCCATTTGCCGTCCTCAATCCTGCTTGAAAGTTTGTAACATCATCACTGATTCTATATGAATATATTGTTCGGCATAAAACGTTGCACAAAAAGTTCGTGACAGCGTATACAGTATCCTTATTAAATGCATAGCACTCTGGAAATGTTTTGTGTTGCAATTATTAACATAATATTCTAAGTTAAAACACTTATAGAGGGCTATGAATTAAAGATACTCATACGCTGTTGCGGAAAATGTTTTTGGAACGATTTATGTTGATCAATATACCATACATTTTCATTTGAGACTGTTAAGCCTTTTAGCGTCTAGTCCAGTCAGCAAGTCTCTGTTTGCGAACAAGTCACCTCCATGATCCCCTATTAGCAGTTAACAGTGCATCCTCATCAGCTTCTACACCTCTCACTTTGAAATTATACAACACCAAATCTGTCCATCGCCTCCTAAGTCTACCTCTGCTTCTCTTATCTTCTACAGCAGAACTCATTCTTTTGGGTAATCTCTCCTCACCCATTCTCCCCACATGACCCCACCATCTAAGTCGGCTCATACGAACAGCTTCATCTAGCGTGTTCATTTCTAACTAAGCCATTATCTCTTTAATACGAGTACCCTCCTGCCATTGTTCCCATCTATATTTCCCAACAATCATTCGTGTTACCCTCATATCAGTTAGCTCTTGCTTATGTATCAGATGTATCAGCTCTCACTCCCATAGAGCAAGGTCGGTCTAAATACTGAGTGATATAGAGAGTTTTTCGTCACTACACTAACTCCTTTCTTGCAGAATACTGTACATCGCAACTGAGAACTCACTGCATTGGTTTTTCTACACCTCGACTCTATTTCATTCCCCATATACCATCGTGGGAGAATACACAGCCCAACAGACCTAGAAGTGGCTTTTGATAAAATTGCTGTTAGTGTAGTGAAAAGGGTATTGCGTGAGAGAAGTTTACAATTGTGGGAAGACTCAAAAATTCTCCTAAGCCATAATATGACGGTTATGATGTCAGGACCTGGAAAAATAGAGACCTAACTGTACAGGTTTAAAATCCAAGAGCATACTACGTGCCGGTGTGCTGAAGAATCGCAAAGTGTGGACCACATCCTACATGAGTGTGGATTACTAAATCACGAAAGGGAAAAACTGCCGACAAATGTAATGAAATCAGGAGGCCACTGCACTGCAAGGATGAAGCGAAGCTTGTAGTTTAACGTGAACATTAATCTCGCGATTATGAGCCACGGGACCTCCTTTTTACGTGGAATCAGAACCACAGGACATGGCATTTATCTTCGAAAATCTCACATGCATTGACCGGGAATCGAACCCGGTTCGCCTTGGTGAGAGGCCAACAGCTTGACCGCTGCGCCACCACACCCCCTCTGCAAGGATGAATGAACTTGTTAAATATGTCAAATTCTTTAAGCTATTTTTGCAGAACATCAATTTCGATAACCTGATGTAGGACATAATTATGTCAAGAAAGAAAACTTAAACATTTTATATCTAGGCTAGACACACTACAATCAACCATGTAGATATAGGTTACATATTGTAAAGAAAATTATATCATTCTTACATATAAGATCACCAATGCATGTAGTATTACTTCAATTGTAATGGAGCATGCAGTTAATAAATATGATGTTAAATAATAAAATAATAAATTTTAAAAAAAAGTATTTAAAATGTTCCACCTGCTATAATTTAGTTCCTCCGGGCTGGCATATTACTTTCTTGCCTTTCTTCCCTGCCGACATAACCTTCGACTTTGAAAAGATGATCATCATACCACACTGCCTACATTTCTGTTCAATTTCTAACATATAGGTTTGCAAACTTTCGACGGAGTCCGTCATTGCAACCAGGTCATCACCATAGCATATATTTGATATATTGATAAAATATTGATGAATAGGAGCACGGAAGTTGCTTTTTCTTCCTCCACTTGCTTCATTTAAAACATTAATAGAAGATCCGTGCTGTTCTGCAAAATGTATTTTAACAATCCATAGCACTATTTGCCATATGATATTTCTTGTTCGCATCCCCTTATGCAAGTGACTCGAACAGACAGTTGTGGTACAGTCACCTTTCATTATTAGCCAACGTTTCACATTTTGCAGAAATGATGAAAAAGTAGACTTATGAGATCAATCCGGGCAAATGTGTGTCTGTCTGTGTATGTGTGTCCCACCCTATCAACTCCTAAACGGTTGCAGATATCGAACCCAAATTTGATATCAGTGAAGATCTAACCCAGAAAATATTTAAAGATAAATGTTTTGCTACCAACTGCTGAAAAATTACAATTGAAATTTGAACTTTAAAATGGATATCTCAGAAGGTATTCATGGGAAGGTTTCCGAAATTGGCACACATGTAGATCATAATATCTTAGATTAATTTTTAGGAGCTCATATAACACAGCGATGGCAATATTATTCTACGCGTGATGATAGGTTCAATGTTTATTTGCATGTAACATCCATATTTACAAATCTGGATTCTTCCAAAATTAGCACATGTGTAGCTCATTGTTTTTTTAGATCAATTTAACAACAGAACATGGCAATGTTGCCAACATGTTTCTACGCGTGCTGATAGGTCCAATGGTTAACAGTACGTTACTAAGTGACTCAGCGGTAACGTTTTCGCAAGCTGGGTCCAAGGTTGCAGGATCAAATCCTGGCGCAGTCAGTTGGTATTTGAGGGTGCACAAATGTGAGGGAGCCAGGTCTGCGGATTTACTGGTACGGTAAAGATCCCCTACGGGGAAACATTCCGGCACCCGGCGTCTTGGGGAGTGAGCATATAAAATACGGAATTCTGGATATATATTTAACACTTTTGTACAATAGTATTTACATTTACTGAGTTACAGAAGGTTTTATTAAACTTTGTAACGAATTCAATGTTTTAACCGATTCCGTTAGTCTATTTCACTTTTAAAGAATTGCGTTTATTGTTCGTACTTCTTATGTATATACATATCCACTGAGCCTAAATTAAGCGTAAGTTAGAATGATCTGATGATGATCGCGTGATGACCGAAACTACAGTGTGGCCGAGAATTCGCTTTACATGTTATAGCAAAAGACAGACATGTATTATAATTATGTATTATTGACATTATTCATTGTTACATATTGTTGAGATAACAATTTCTCGCCATAAGCTGAGTCCTGCACATGACACATTTTGCTCTCAGTGTCCGCAACCGGAATAATGAACTGCATTGGACGTGGATCACGAGTTTTCCAGCACCATTGCATGGCCTCCGCAAAGCTCAGACCTCAGCACACTGGACAATGCACTATGGGTAAAGCCCTGCGCGGATGCGGATATCCACAGACAAACCCGCGGATATCCGCGCAATATTTCTCCATGTGGATATAGTTTGCATGGCTGTGTTGATAGCGGATAAGCTGCAGATAATGTTTGGAGAAAATTTGCGGATAGCTTTTAGAATTAAATTTAAAAAAACACATATGTTAAATATTCGCCAAATCAATACTAACAAGAAACTCTTAAATGCCTATATTTTATAGATTCTTTGATGTGTACGTGTTTCGAAACAACGTTGGTTTCTTCTTCAGCACAATTAAGAGAAAACTTATCCTATGTAGACTTAAACTAAGACAATGGATATCCCTAGAATACGTTTTTAAGAGATCATTTAGAAGAAAAAGAAACATTAATAAATCCTTAAAAATATCTATGAAATGTTTTATATTATAAAATAATACTTTGACAATATATATAAAATATTGTTTTATAGGCAATTACAGGGTTAATCTCCTGAAAAATATCTATGAAATTTTTTGTAAATGTTTCTCATCTGGTAAAATTATTGGTTATTATGGTTCCGCTGAATATAAACAGTATCTTCAAAAATAAACTAGCAAAGCTTTAAAGTAGTTGCACAACGGAGATGAACTTCGCATGTAGTCCAACCTCCAGGAACTGAAACAACCTTTGATCCTACTAAGAGCATCAAGTCTTTATTCGATGTTCATTCAGTTCTAAAAGTTAAACATATTGCTATTCTTACTATTGTCCTTTTTATCCTACTTTTCACATTTTGCAAAAATGAGGAAAAGTAGACTTATGAGATCGGGCAAATGTGTGTCTGTCTGTCTGTCTGACCTTCTGTCTGTCTGTCCTTCTGTCTGTCTGTCTGGCTGTGTGTGTCCCCCCCCCCCTATCAACTCCTAAACGGCTGCAGAAATCCAAACAAAATTTGGTATGATTAAAGATCTATACCTGAATATCTCACGGCCATATTTGAAAATGATGTCAGTGCTACCAACTGCTGAAAAATCGCAATTGGAATTTGAGCTCCATGTTGGATATCTTGGAAGGTATGAATGGGAGCTATGTCAAAATTGGCACACGTATAGACAATAATATTGCAGTTTAATTTCCAGGAGGCCATACATGGCAGTGTTGCCAAAATGATTATAAGCCTGCTGATAGGTCCAAAATTTAAATGCATATAACTTCTACACTATCAATTGGATTTCAACCAAATTTCGTATGTGCTATGTGTACATAAACAGATATGACTGAGAGTATTCTTAAGAGCTCCAGGGCTGCCAACTGTTAATAAATGTTCTCAATTTTTTTAAATCCAAATACCCATATATCAGAAAGTATACAAGCCGGCAGCTTTAAACTATGCACACGTATAATACCTGACATTCTAAATTTATTTGGACTAACATATATACGTCAGTGCTACCAACATGATTCTAAGCCTGCTGAGAGGTCCAAATTTAAATACATGTAACTTCTATACTATCAATTGGATCTCAACCAAATTTCATGTGTGCTATGTGTACCATAACAGATATGACTATGCCGATTCTTAAGAGTAACCAGGGCTGCCAACTGTTAATAAATACTGTCTCTATGTTTGTTACCCTAATATCAATATATCAGAAAGTATGCAAGCCAAAAGCTATAAACTTTGCACACGTATAGTACCTGGCATTCTAGATTAATTTGGAGTAACTAATATAGGCCTACACCAGTGCTGCCAACATGATTCTAAGCCTGCTGATAAGTCCAATTTTAAAATGCTTGTAACTTCTATACTGACTAATGGATTTCATTCATGTATGTCATTGTTGCCAAAATGATTTTACGCGCGCTGTTAAATTCATGTTTAACTGCATGTAACGTACATGCTATCCATTAGACTTCAACCAAATTTTGTATTCTGTACCTTAAGTGATGGAACTAAGAATATATTCAGTCCCCATGGCTGCCAACTGTAGTTCTCTATTAGGCTACATTGTGCCAGGTATACAGTATTTCGAACTAATTAGAAATTTCGATATTACCAACTTAAGTTCGTCATTATTCTAGATAGATCCATATAGATTAATCATTGGCATGAATCTTAAATTTTAAGAAAAGTAGGCTCTTTAGTTCGTCACGGAACTTCTTGTTATATCTCTTGTTATGACGATGCACTTCAGTAACCCATAAATATTCCATACAATGCTCATATGAGCCAATATGTAGCGGCATCTCGAATCTAGGAAATTCAAACAAGTTATAGTCGTTCAAGAGCATTGGAACTTGACGAAACAAATTTGTAAGACCATCCTAAACCTCGCATGTCATTCCCCTCTGCCCCCTTGCTGAAACATGTTGTGGTTTAATGGTGTTTACTAACCTCGAAAACATCAAAATCAGAGCATCAGATCGTCATCTCGCCGCTACGCCTTCTGTCTTGCCTGCCAACGACACTGTGATATTTATTGTACGAATATTTAATACAAATGCCAAAATATTTATAGGTCTTTCACAATGCTAAGACATGCAATCATATTTGAGCTGATAGATGAAAAAACACAAGGGGAATGGCAATTATCCAAGATGCCGTGCTGGCAAAGAAACATAAAAGAGAATTATTCATTGAGTCTTCCCAATGTCCGCCTTGGCGTCTTTACAATAACACATTTGATCGTTGTGGGGCTACTATCTTCCAATGGACTACATGTATAATCATTTCTGTTACATTTCCTACGAATAAGCTAAAGAAATGTGTTGAATATAGCGCGTTTATTCAATCAACCTTAAAATATTGAATAAACAGCGTGAAATGCTAGTATACATTAAATCAACATACCCCATATCGTTATTATGTTTTCAAATCCCGAATGCTGTTGGCGAATATTTAACATAAGTGTGTTTAATTATTCTATCAATACGGATCTAAACAATTTGCTATTATGGCAAATATTTTTGTTTATTAGCTTTTAGAATACAATCCAAACATGCTTAGTATCATTTTTAGCACCCAGATGTTCATGATATATCATATTTCTCCGTTATGTTTCTTTTTATATCAAATGTAAGATGATGATTTAAGCTAATCTCATTCAAATTATGTCATTGAGCATAATTAACACTCAGAACAGGAAAGGGTTGCAATTCTGACTGTATAAAATTCATTTTAAACATAGCACATGACATACATAGCCTAGGGGAACGATTTTGCACTCAAATGTCTAAATATGTTACTTTAGTAATTTATGCTTTATCCAATAAAAATATTATTGTAATAACAAATGCGCGAATGCGGGGCGGATGCGGCTAACTATTTGTTTATCCGCGCAGGGCTCTATGGGGGATAATAAAAGAGACGTTCGTAAACCACGATACGTGAACAACGATCAACTGAAATATGGATTTCACATGGCATTTGGAACGATCACCTCTCGCATGCTGCAGCCGATGCACACAAGAACATGGCGGCACATCAACCTCTACTCCGAACATGGAGGTATACATACTGACGTCGTTGATCAATGTATTGAATTGTTAATGTTAACCAGATATTGTTTATTCCAAATAAATTTTGAAATCTAGAAAACCCTGTTTTATTCATAACAATGTTTTCATGTCTAACTGCCCTATGCTACAACATGTAAAGTGACATCTCGACCACCCTGTAGTCATTCAATGTATACCTCCAGTATTGTGAGAACTGTTTTATTACGTGTAGAAATACATCGTGTAAGGTTAATTTATTTCAGAAATTAGGAAATTAATTTTAATTCTCCGCCCAAAATAATTTAGCACACTCGTGTTCTTGAGGTGGCTTCGGTGGCGTAGTTGGTAGCATGCTGAGCTTCTATGCCCAAGATCGCGGGTTCAAACCCGGCCGAAGCAGTCGGATTTTTGAAGAGCGTTAACAATCCCTCAGTATGACTTCCTTCGGAGGGGAAGTAAAGCCAGCGGTCCCATGTCATAGATTTATGGCATGTTAAAGAACCTTCCACTAATTCCACCTGTGTGAAGCTAAATTGTATAGGTTAGGAATGTAAACAACGCTCTTAGGTTTCTACGTTCGTTGCCAAGAGCCGAATGCGTTGGCGTCTAGTAGCTAAGTTCTGAACTAGGCCTAGTAGTCGTTGACGGTGGCGTTTGGCGGCAAAAGTAGGAATTATTTGAAAAATTCAAAGTTGCAGTCCTCACTTGAATTAAAAAACAGATACACACACTAATACAGCCATCACAATTAACACCGGTTATCAGACAGATTCTGCACACCCCCGAAGTACATGGGGCTACATGACCGCATTGTCGCAGCCCCTAAACTGAGGAACCAATCAACACTCGTGTTGACCGATTGAAAATATTTTAACAAATAGGCAACAAGGATGTCGGTGTTTTCTTGGAAATGTTTATTATCTCTGTACGTGATTTGTGACAAGCACAATCATAAAATTAAACTCTTTATTGTATTTGGCTCCTAGCTACATGTCCCCCCATCACAACTCCACCACCACAACTCGGCAACGGTCAGCCTGTTTCAATTGTTGATGAGGATAAATAATAAAATATTCTGACAGACTCTCTCCTTTCCCTGAGTCACGGGATTAGTTTTGAAACCCCTGCCACGAGCTGGAGTCGAAAGCCCCACCCTTGAGCACGGAAGAGCATTAGCTGAGTCTATCGGACACTGCCCCAGTCAGCCACCATTCGAAATCAATGGCCCGTTCAAGACGAATGTCTTCCTCATCTTCCACCCCCAGGTTAACTTGCGTGCGCGTCACTCGTCTGCTCCAAGCGAAGAATAGGGATCTTCTTAAACGCATCTCTTAAAGGTGAGAATCTTAGAGAGTTAAAATCTCTAAACTCTTACAATATTAATTTGAATAATTGTTTTATACATTATTTTTGAATGGAGGAAGAGTGTTGATGTTAAAGAATTGAAATCGATTCCGGCCCCGTATTGCGGGAAGGTGTGTTAACCCACCATCCCACGGCAGGACGGAGGAATTTCATCGACAACTCTTTGATGTAAGGGATGAAGCTACAGAGCTCTGCAGTATGAGTCATTTTTAGCCTATTTTCATTTTTGAAAAAATAGGCTTAAGAGATTTTTGTCCGTGTGTGTGTATGTCCCCGTAATAACGTCTAAACGGCTGGAGCGATTTCAATGAAACTGGGTGGGTGAGGGTAAGGTCATAGTACTATTTAATGGACCCCGACCGTGCCTTTCAAATTGTATTACATCTAACCAATCCAGCATGGCGGCTGTGCGAAATATTTCACTGGCATTCTATATCTCCGAACCTATTACTCATATCACCCTGAAATGTCGTACGGTTATAATGGGCACTACTAGACGTTTACCTATGCGACTTTTAGAAACCTGTTAACTACAAAACGAACTTGGTGGCTAAGCGAAGTTGAAACATTTAAATAGACTTTTATCGCAATTTAACCATCCGAACGCAGTGAAACTTGGTACAGAAAATGACTATACAAATTGCAATTCACTGACATCTAATTTAGTTCAATTGTTCACTTAACCTCAGGATAGCGGCTGTGCGAAAATTTGAAATTTAGTTTTTACGTCTGGTGTTCTAATCATGCCATCGAAATCAACGTTTTCATAATGAACGTGCACAAAAATCCTCATATAATAATAAATACAGTAATTCCATGACGTACATTATATTAATATCCAACATGGCGACCATCCGAAATATTTAGACGCTTCTCAATATCTATTAATCTATGACAGCAATAAAACTGAAATGTTGTATGTGTATAGAGCCTATAAGCATAGATTCACCTATGGGACATTCAATAACCTGGTGAGCACAAATTGAACATGGCGGCGACGAGAAATTTAAATATTCAAATAGACGATTCTCGTGGTTTAACCATCCGAGCGCAGTGAAACTTGATACAAAATGTGCTTATAAATTTTAATCCACTGGCATCTAATTCATTCAAATTATTTCCATAACCACAAGATGGCGGCTGAGCGAAATTTTTAATTCTCGTTTTTATCTCTTGTGTCCTAATCATGCAATTGAAGTTTGGACAAAACATCTACACATAATCTACTTGTAGTAGTGCATAACTCTAAAGCCTATATACAGTATAACAAAAAGTTCCGTGAAGAAATAAAGCCTATTTTCATATACCCTACATATGTTAATTGTCGCTTTCAACATACAAAATTTCAGTTTGATTGCTGTAATAGATTCGTAGATATTGAGAACTGAATAAATTTTTCGGACGGTCGCCATGTTGGTTTTTTAAATATGTAGGTCTTATAGTTATGCATTGTTATATGAAAATTATTGTGTACGTGTAGTATTCAAACCTCAATCACATGATTAGGACACAAAAATAGAAACGAGATTTTAAAATTTCGCACAGCTGCCATCTTGTGGTTATGGAAACAAATGAAATAAATTAGATGCCAGTGGATTAACATTTGTATAAGGATTTACTGTACAAAGTGTCATTGCACTCGGATTCGTGATCACCAGGTTATTGAAAGTCCTATAGGTGAACTTATGTCCAAAGCCGCTATGAACATTAAAAACTTAAGTTTGATTGCTGTACTAGATTCGTAGATATTGAAAACTATCTAATTTTTTCGGATAGTCGTCATGTTGGATTGTTATATGTATAGACCAAAGAGTCATGTACCATTAAAGGAAAATTATTGCGTAGGTTCATTATTAAAACTTTCTCTTCGATCGCATGATTACGACACAAGAAATAAAAACTTAATTTTAAAATTTCGCACAGCCACCATCTTGAGGTTATGTAAACAATTCAACTAAATTTGATACCAGTGCATTACAATGTGTATAAACAATTGCTGTGCCAAGATTCATTGCGTTTGGATAATTAAATCGCGAGAAAAGTCTATTTAAAACTTTCAACTTCGCTTGGCCGCCATGTTCGTTTTGTATTTAACCGGTTTTTGAAAGTCTCATAGATGAACTTCCAGTAGTGCCCTTTATCTCCATATAAAATTTCAGGGTGATACCGGTAATAGTTTCAGAGTTTTAGAATGCCGGTGAAATATTTCGCACTACCGCCATCTTGAGGTTATGTAAACAATTGAACGAAGTTGGATGTCGGTGTATTACAATGTGTATAAACATATACTGTACCAAGTTTCATTTTGTTTGGCTGGTTTAATATCGAGACACGTCTATTTAATAGTCGCAAATTCGCCTGGCCGCCATGTTGGTTTTGTAGTTACCAGGTGTTCAAAAGTCACATAGATGAACTTCTAGAGTAGTAGTTCCCTTTATCACCGTAATAAATTCCAGGGTGATGTCAGTAATAGTTTCGGAGATATTGAATGCTGGTGAAATATTTCGCACAGCCGCCATGTTGGATTGGTGAGACGTAACAAAATGTGTAGGGCACGGTCTGTGTCATCCGGAATAGTGCTATGAACTTACCGAATTCATTGGAATCGCTCCAACCGTTTAGATTTTATTACAGAGGGTCACACACACGAATCACACACACACAGACAGACACACCGAGAAAAGGTAATCTCATAAGCCTATTTTACAGCCTACTTTCGATTTTTGCAAAAAATTAAAGTAGACTTATGAGATCTACACAGGGCCAAAAATTGTGTGTCTGTCTGTGTGTGAGTGTGTTTTTGAGTGTGAGTACTCTGAATGTGTAACCCCCCTCTATCAATTCGAACACGGTGAAACCGAATTGAACGAAATTTGGTACAGAGGTAGAACTAGCAAAGGGCACCTCAGTGGCATGTTTTATATCACCGCCAACTTGACGGAAACGTAATGGCGGCCACCCAAATGTTCAAAGCTTAAATCAAATTACGTGCAACCTAATCATCTGATCTCTACCACATTTTGCAACATTATACCTTTACGTATTGTTACGAGAGCGGGGTTGCTTCATTCCCTTTCGCGTGACTCACAGCCGCCTGAGGCTACCTCTGGTCTCTGTCGGCCGGCTACTTGCGCAGCGGGAACAAAGACATGGTCTGGAATGTTCCCGGCCTACCTGGTGATGGAACTCTCGGGAGGAGCCGTGAACTCTCCTACTCTGGAAACATCCATTGAGTCACCACCCTCCCTATATAAAGCGACCTGGTCAGCGAGGAACGAACAGTGTTTTTGAGCGAGTGCGACAATAGTTGGTGACGTGACGTGCGAAATTACGAAACCCAAGTGAGGCTATTGCAGTGCGGTGAAGTGCTGTGTGGATTGCGAAACGCAGTGGACTGTTTTCCTAGCCTGCGGACGGCGAGACAGTGTACATTCAGAACAAATGAGTGTGGCTTGTTTACTTGAGGGAGAGTGCCGTTACTTCTAGCCAGGACTCGGGTCCACCTCATTAGCGAGGGGATTAACTGCAAGGCCGAGTGAAAGGGTGAGTCGAGCTCCATAGAGGTAGCTTCTGTAAGACAGCAAATTGTTTCTATCTGCTTATTATACGGTGTATATTTCTGACCGGCAATAAAGTTAACTTCTCTTTAAAGGAACAATTGTGTTGTGCTTCACCCACCGTAATCCAGTTAACGAACTTGCCACTAGGGCTAAAACGTAACAACTGGTGTCAGAAGCCGGATTACGAACCCAAGCACAACACTTGAAGGTCCTGGTTTCAAAACCCGGGCAGGTCATTTACCACAGTTCTCTAATTTTCCTGTGTGTGCTTGCCCTTTACAAGACAAACAACTAAAATGGAAGCGCAATTGCATGCACTGCTAGAAAAGTTAAGTGGCATGGAAACCAAGATGGAGGCCGGCCAGAAGAAGATGGAACACGGCCAGAAGAATTTAACCGAGGACCTAACTGCCAAATTAGAAGACGGCCAGAAGAAGATGGAAGACGGTCACAATTAGTTAGCACAGGACCTGAAGAAATTGGAACAGGGCCTGCGGGAGGAAGTCAACACCGTCTGCCAGGGCCTACGTGAGGAAGTCATGGCAGTGGAAAAGAAGTTCGACGCCTTACAGGAGGAATTCGCCGAGCTGCGCCGACGCCCACTGACGGGGGTGGAAGAGAGATTGAACGCTCTACTAAAGGAATTTGATGAGCTGCGCCGACGCCCGCCGACGGGGGTGGATGAGAGAATCTAAGCTCTACAAGAGGAAGTTGCCGAGCTCTGCCGACGCCCGCCCTCAGTTACACCGGGAATATCTAGAAAGGGACTGAGCAGAGTGACGTCCCCAACCTTCGACGGAAATGTCCCGTGGAGCACCTACTTACGTCAGTTCGAGGCAACCTGTTCCATAAACAACTGGAACAGCACGGAAAAGGCTACAGCTCTCATTGTAGGACTACGCTTCACTAATCGCCCATATGGAGTCCCGATATGGAAATAGCCATCTTCAGCAGGCCTACCAGATGCAGTTCCGGACCCGGGTACAAAAGAACGCGAAACCCCTGCAGGAGTTCGAGACGGACTTCGCACGCCTCGTAAGGCTCTCATATCCGACAGCGTTGGCCGACTTTTTGGAGCAGATTGCGACGCAAACATTCATTGACGGAGTACAGGACTCGGATACTCAAATGGCACTGAGCCTTGCGCGCAATAAGACACTTTGCAGATGCGCTGAGCCACGCACTTGAGTTCGAGACGGCAAAGCAGGTATCTAGAATGCACGCACGGGTGCGTCAAGTAGACGTCAACGAACCAGCCAAAGCCAACGAGACCAAGCCCCTAGCAGATGAACTGATGGAGGCGCAAGGCCGGTTCTTCAAGAATCGCAGCATCACCAACAACGACGTAGCCGGAGACACCCGGAGAGGCGGCCCGGAAGAGGAATACCGACCTGCTGGACCTGCCATCAGAAGGGCCAACTGAGCAAGGAATGCGGTGTTCGCCGCCGCCAAGGGTCTCCGTCGGGAAAGTCAGTCATAGGGAAACCATGTGGTCCAGGAAAACGAGTACCAGCCAGCCTTGGGGGGCAAAGATCGGCTTGTGACCGTCGTCAAGCCCCGGCAGTCCAAGTTCGTGTGACGAAGTTACGGAGGGACAATAGCAGCCTGATGGTCGATGGAGTCGTCAACGGAGTGAGCTGGCCCATGCTGATCGACACGGGAGCGTCGAGGACCATCGTCAATCCCACCGTGACCCCGAAGTGGAGAGTGCAACCCACACAAATGAACCTCCAGCTAATAACCGCGACCGGAGAGACCGCACCGGTACATGGCAAAGCATCACTGGAGTTCGTCATTGGTCGGCGGGCGGTGAAGCATCCAGTGCTCGTGGCTGATGTAGCAAACGATGTGATCATCGGACTTGACTTCCTGGACCAGAACAACATCATCTTGGACCTGAACACCAACACTCACCGCTACGGAGGTGAAGAACTTTCTTTGCAACCAGCACACGAGGCCGTCACCGCACGACGAGTAAGGCTGAGAGAGGACGTCATCGTTCCCGCCTGGATGGAGGTCAGTGCTGCCGTATTTGTCGACGGAACTGCTGAGGGAGTGGCGGCTGTCCTCGAACCAAAATATGAGGACATCCAGACAAAAGGATTGCTAATTGCCAAGACCCTCATCAACACGACGCCCCAGCCGTACGTCCGCCTGTCCAACCTGATCGACTACGACATTACGGTTCACCGGGTCACCAAACCAGGAGTCTGCGAACCCGTTACCAGGATTGCTCGCATCACAGACACGACGGACGGACACCTGCAGAGGGACAACCGAAGAAGACACGTCCTGCCAGAAGAACTACAGAAGCTGTACCAAGGATCCCAGGACCATCTAGAAGAGGAACAATCTCGCCAACTTCGGGACCTGCTACGCGAATTCCAGGATGTCTTCTCCGTGGGGAACAAAGACTTCAGCAGGACAAGCTTGGTCCAGCACCGAATTGACGTTGGGGGCAGCGCACTGATTAGGGCGCCATTCCGACGTGTCCCGCTCGCCAAGCAAGCTGAAGTCGACCGGATGGTGGAAGAAATGAAGGAGCTGGGGGTGATCGAGCCATCACATAGTCCTTGGAGCTCTCCGCTCGTGCTTGTGAAGAAGAAGGACGGCTCCACCAGGTTCTGCGTGGACTACAGGCGGGTGAACGACGTCACAAAGAAGGACAGCTAACCTCTAACCCTGATCGACGACACACTGGACACCATATCAGGATCAAGATGGTTCTCCACCTTAGATTTGAAGAGTGGCTTCTGGCAGGTGGAGGTCCACCCTAAGGACCGCGAGAAAACGGCATTCTCTGTGGGCAGCGGACTCTGGCAGTTCACCGTCATGCCATTCGGGTTGTGCAACGCCCCCGCGTCCTTCAAAAGGCCAATGGAGTCCATTCTGAGGGGACTACAAAGGAAGACCAGCCTGGTCTACCTAACGACGTCATCGTTCTGGGGAGAAGCTTCGAGGAGCACTACAGCAACCTGAAGGAGATCTTGATGAAGCTACGAGCTGCCCTGCTAAAGATGAGCCCCAAGAAGTGTCAGCTCTTCCAGAAGCAGGTCCAGTAACTTGGGCATATCGTCTCCGAGGAAGGGGTGCGCACCAACACAGAGAATACCGCGACTGTGAGGGAGTGGCCAGTTCCGAAGGACAAGTTCCAACTACGAAGATTCCTGGGACTCTGCACCTATTACCGTCGCTTCGTGCGAGGATTTGCCGACTTCGCCAAACCACTGCATCGACTGACTGAGAAGGACCAACTCTTCACGTGGACAGCAGAATGCCACAGTGCCTTCGAACAACTCAAGCAGGCTCTGTGCACCGCGCCTATTCTGGCCTACCCCAGACCTAGAACAAGGTTCATCGTCGATACCGATGCCAGCGACTTTGGTATAGGGAGAATCCTTTCGCAAGTAGTGGATGGCAAGGAGAGAGTAGTGGCCTACTTCAGCAAAGCCTTGTCAAAGCCAGAGAGGAACTACTGCGTCACCAGGAAGGAACTGCTCGCCATCGTGAAGACCATTGAACACTTCCACAAGTACCTGAACGGGCAAGAATTTCTCATCAGGACCGACCATGTATCCCTGTGGTGGCCCCTGAACTTCAAGCAGCCCGAGGGTCAACCTCGCGTGGTGGTTAGAGAGGCTTCAACAGTGCAACTTTGAGATCCAGCACAGGAAAGGACAACTGCATTCTAACGCCGACGCCCTGTCACCACGAAGACCGTGCACCTAAGACTGCACCTTCTGCGCCAGAAGGGAGGAGAACACCGGGATACAGTGCCGAAGGACTATCGTGGAACTTCACGGGAGCTGGAGCCGCGAATCTTTCACGCGGGCACAAGCGGAAGATGATGACCTGGGACTGATAGCCGAATGGAAGAAGGCCTGTGTTCCCAGACCCGGGTGGAACATTGTGAGTGACTGCAGTCCAAAGTTCATGTCCTACTGGGCGCAGTGGGACTCGCTGATTGTAAGGAATGGCCTCATCTGCCGTACCTGGGGGAGCACCGACGGGAAGACATCTCGGGAACAAGTCGTCGTTCCAAAGGCTAAGACGGAGGAAGTCCTGAAGGAATTCCATGGAGGATCATCTGGTGGACACCTAGGGATAAAGAAGACCCTGGAGAAGCAGAGAGAGCGGTTCTACTGGATCGGATGCCGAGCAGACGTGGAGAACCACTGCGCGAGGTGCTACGATTGCGCAGCCAGCAAGGGCTCAGGACGAAGACGACAGGGCCCACTGAAGGCCTACAATGTGGGCGGCCCCATGGAGAGAGTGGCCATCGATGTTGCTGGGCCATTCCCGTTGAGCGAGGCAGGGAACCGTTACATATTGGTCGTCAGTGACTACCAAATGACCAGAAGCTTATGCACTCCCTAACCAAGAAGCCGCGACGATCGCAGAGAACCTGGTGAAGGAATTAGTCAGCCGGTACGGAATACCCTTGGAGCTGCACTCCGACCAAGGGAGGACCTTCGTGTTGCAGGTGTTCCAGAAACTATGCCAGCTGCAGGGAATCCGGAAGACAAGGACGACGCCGCTACCCCCCCCCCCCCCTCAGTCCGCCGGAATGGTAGAGCGATTCAATCGCACCTTCGAGAACCATCTCCGGATAGTCGTCAGCGAGCACCAGAGGGATTGGGATAGTCACCTTCCACTATTTCTCCTGGCCTACCACGCCGCCGTGCATGAAGCCACCGGGTGCACACCAGCCCGGGCCATGTTTGGGAGGGTACTCCGTCTACCTGTCGACCTTGCCTTCGGCCGACCTGGGGAAGATCCGGTCCCGGTAAGCCAGTATTGTCAAGAACTGGTCAACCGACTGGAAGACGTGCACGCGTTCGCAAGGAGGAGACCGCGGATCGAGACCGACCGAATGAAGACCCGATACGACCAGCAGACTGATGCCGGCGGATTCCACGAGGACGACCTGGTCTGGCTCTTTGACCCATTACGGAGGAAAGGCTTGTCTCCCAAACTGCAGAAGTCCTGGGAGGGCCCGTACCGAGTCGTCAAACGGATCAACGATATCGTCTACAGGATCCAGTGGAGCCCGAGGGCGAAGATGAAGATATGCATTGAGATTGCCTGGCAGCCTACGCAGGGACACAGACGAACCAATGACTGATCGGGATGATCAGCCTTTTTAAGAAGGGGGTGGTGTTACGAGAGCGGGGTTGCTTCATTCCCTCTCGCGTGACTTACAGCCGCCTGAGGCTACCTCTGGTCTCTGTCGGCAGGCTACTTGCGCAGCGAGAACAAAGACATGGTCTGGAATGTTCCCGGCCTACCTGGTGATGGAACTCTCGGGAGGAGCCGTGAACTCTCCTACTCTGGAAACATCCATTGAGTCACCACTCTCCCTATATAAAGCGACCCGGTCAGCGAGGGACGAACAGTGTTTTTGAGCGAGTGCGACAATAGTTGGTGACGTGACGTGTGAAATTACGAAACCCAAGTGAGGCTATTGCAGTGCGGTGAAGTGCTGTGTGGATTGCGAAACGCAGTGGACTGTTTTCCTAGCCTGCGGACGGCGAGACAGTGTACATTCAGAACAAGTGAGTGTGGCTTGTTTACTTGAGGGAGAGTGCCGTTACTTCTAGCCAGGACTCGGGTCCACCTCATTAGCGAGAGGATTAACTGCAAGGCCGAGTGAAAGGGTGAGTCGAGCTCCATAGAGGTAGCTTCTGTAAGGCAGCTAATTGTTTCTATCTGCTTATTATACGGTGTATATTTCTGACCTGCAATAAAGTTAACTTCTCTTTAAAGGAACAATTGTGTTGTGCTTCACCCACCGTAATCCAGTTAACGAACTTGCTACTAGGGCTAACACGAACCAGTAAGAAAATTCTTTTGAACAAACTACAAGGTCATCAGCCCAATACTTTGCTGATGGCGGCCATGTATGTCGGCAAATCGATTCCCCCTCTCTATTTAAACACGGTGAAACCAAATTGAACAAAATTTGGTACAGATGTAGCACTGCCATATTTTATACTGCCGCCATCTTGACGGAAACGTAATGGCGGCCACCCAAATGTAAAAAGCTTAAATCAAATTACGACCATCCTAATAATCTGATCTCATCCAAATTTTTCAACAACATACCTTTATGTGGAAAGCATATTTTGACCAAATTACAAGAATATCAGCCCAATAGTTTGCATATGGTGGCCATGTATGTGTGCAAATCAATTCCCCCTATCAATTCAAACGTGGTAAAACCGAATTCAACGGAATTTGGTACAGAGGAAGCACTAGCAAAGGGCATCTCAATGTCATGTTTTATATCGGTGCCATCTTGACGGAAACGGAATGACGGCCACCCAAATGTTAAAAGTTTAAATCAAATCACGACCAACCTAATCATTTGATCTCTACCAAATTTTGCAACAGTGTACCTCTTGTGGGGAGCATCTTTTGACTGAACTACAAGGCCATCAGCCCACTAGTTTGCAGATAGCGGCCATGTATGTGTGAAAATCGATTCCCCATATCAATTCAAATACGGTGAAACCGAATGAATGAATTTTTTCACGGAGGTAGCACTAGCAAAGGGCACTTAATATTCATGTTTAATATCCGTATAGCACGTTGTATTTCAAGAAGCTACTACAACCAACATTCAATTATACTCCTTGAAAAGGACAAAGAGTTATAACAATACCTATGCATTTAGGAGAAAGTAGGCTATATGTCCTTTACTGAACACCTTGTTCATAAATGAAAATAGGCTAAAAATCTAACATGGTGACCATCCGAAATAATTAGACGGTTCTCAATATCTACAAATATATTACAGCAATCAGACTGAAAATGTGTATGTTGATAGGGGCAATTAATATAATCCCTATATATATTATAAATGTGAAAATCTGTGTGTCCGTGTGTGTGTTAGTTTGTTACCTCTTGCCACTAAAACGGCTGGACGTATTTGGATGAAATTTGAAATGGAGACAGCTTATACCCTAGGATAACATATAGGCTGCCTTTCATCCGGAAATAAATCATTGTTCCCGTCGAACGGGCAACATAACTGAAAAGTCACCAAAAATACTCAGCCGGGACAAAATATCGAAGTTGTCGCATATGGACCGGACAAAGCTCATTTTACGCCCCTCGATGCGAGAAACAATACTCGGTAGGTCCCTACGGGACACCGAAAACCACATTTTAAGGCCCTAAAACCAACAGTTACAAAGATATTCGCAGAAAACTATCTTCACTCTGGTAAACTGATGAACTAATGGCAAGTCCGTTTCCATGGCAACTGAACCTCAAGGTATGACATCCGATTTTCTATATATCCGTGTAGGAGGCAGTGCCAATCCATTTATTATCTTTTTCAAGAGATATATAAACACAAAACAGGGTAGCGTGCCTGCCTCCCATCCGGAGGCCCCGGGTTCGATTCCCGGACCCGTCAGAGATTGTAGACACTGGCGTGAGGGCTGCAACGGAGTGCACTCAGCTTCGTGAGGACAATTGAGTAGCTGTCTGATAGAGAGGCAGCGCCCCGGTCACGAAGAACAAGATAAGCGGCCAAGCGAACACGATGCACTGACCACGCGTCACCACAATATCTGCAGGTCAAATGGCTG
Organism: Meconema thalassinum; assembly: GCA_946902985.2. Taxonomy (NCBI): domain Eukaryota; kingdom Metazoa; phylum Arthropoda; class Insecta; order Orthoptera; family Tettigoniidae; genus Meconema; species Meconema thalassinum. The sequence continues at coordinate 305,140,956 of OX336391.1, forward strand.
GGAAGCGGTCGCATGACAGGCCTAGGCCCTTCGTGGCCTGTGGTGCCAGGGGTAAAAACAATTAGGGACAGCGCCTTCTAATACCACTTTTAAATTTTAAACACTACACTAGCGGCTATTCAATAAAGTTGGCGATATACCTGCGTTCAATTTCATAAACACTGGGTTTACAAATCCCGTATAGTTAAGTACAAATATCAGTCTGGTCGTCATTTCAGTAGCAACGAAGCTCTGTGGCGGCTATTGCTGTTTCCGTAACACTTAAGGCATCTCGCCGTCACATACCTCAATGTGCACTTACAAAATTGTGAACCATTCTATTTACTGAAAAGAATTTCTACGTGCGTGTATCCACTCTGGCAAAATCCACACTCACCACCTTTTCCAAAATGTACACAAGACATGATTTTTAAAGCACTCTTCTGTATGTTGAGGTACAGAGATATACCACATGGAAAGATACAATAAAATGTTGGCAAATCTGAATTCAAGGAACTGCTGTCCAGAATAGGCTTTCGGTGCAGGTTATGCGGCCCATGTTCGTAACATGGAATGTTATCCTTGGACAATGCATCTACACCATGTGCGAGGACAACGCATTTCAAAGATCTCTAATACCACAATAATCAGGAAATTGGAGAAAAATTTAAAGGGGGAGCGAAGATTCAAGGATAAATAATTTCATCTTTGAGATTTGCTGATGACATCGTCGTCTTGGCCGATACGCCCGAGGATTTGAACGAGTTTTTGAATGGTATGGACTCAGTCTTGAGGAATGAATTCATGATGAAAATCAATAAATGTAAAACAAAATTATTGGAATGCAGCCGAAATAAATCAGAAACCTCTATGGACCTCAAATTGGCTGGTGAAACGCTACAGGAAGTAGGATACTTCTGTTACTTAGGAAGCAAAATATCCAGTGATGGACGAAGCATAGAGGATATAAAAAGCAGGTTGGCTCAGGCAAGGAAAGCATTTCTACAGAAAAGGAATCTGTTGACAACGAATATACATTTAGGTATTAGGAAGTCATTTTTGAAAGCTTTTGTCTGGAACGTGACATTATAAGGAAGTTAAACTTGGACTAATGGTGCAGCAGAAAAGAGGAGAATTGAAGCGTTTGAAATGTGGTGTTACAGGAGAATGATGAAGATCAGATGGGTAGATAGGGTAACAAATGAAGAGGTATTAAGACATGTGGGAGAGGAGAGTTGTTTCTGGCGACTGCTAATGAAGGGAAGATAAGGTTGGTAGGACACATAAATAAGACACCCAGGAATAGCAAGCTTAGTTATGGAAGGGAGGGTCGAGGAAAAGAACTGTAGGCATAGACCAGGGTTAAACAGATTGCCTCGGATGTAGGGTGTGGTTGCTGTGTAGAGATGAAACGATTAGCTCAGGAGAGGGGGCATGGTGGGCTGCATCAAACCAGTAAAAAATGAAGAATCAAGCAACAACAACAACAATGAGGAATTTTAATTATTTAGAGAGGCATGTGAGGCAAAAGGGTTTTTGGAGAATTTCAATCCCTGGGACGTAACACTGGAAGAGACTGCATAATGTACGAGTACATCAGCGGCCAAGGTGAGATATATTTTACTATAGGTCTATTAATAGCGACATGTTGATGTTCAAATCATCAAAAGTGTGGCAAAATTACACCCAGAATAGCTTAAGGAAAAATACTTTTATTTCCCCATATTCCGATAGATTTGCCATTCCAGTGTGCAAGAGTGCAGTTCCCTCTTCAAACTATATTCTCAATTTCTATTAACAAAGCGCAATGACACACACTTAACAGCAGCAGGTGTACATTTAGACAAAACCTTTTTTTCCCATGGGCAACTGTATGTGGCGTGCTCGCGAGTATCCGGACAACAAAATCGTTATGTCTCAGCAGAAGATGGCAAAACCAAAAAAAGTAATTTTAAAATGTGTTCATATAATGTAACACCGTACCCTGCAGATTTTGACAACTCTAAAAAATCCCACTTTTCAGCTCATATCAATATACTGTGCCCGTTTAGACCGGAGTCCGCACGACCACATATGCATTTTACCAATAATCAGTCAGCACGAGAGTCAAAATATCCCGGAGCGCCAGATGGGTTAAAGCAAATCGCAAAAACGACATCAAATAGAAAAAATGCTTTACTGATTTTTGGCTCAATGCAACAATAAGGATAGAAGGAGATTTAATTGGGTATGACACATCTGGTAAAATTATCTCAGTTTATTTTGAAGTTAAAATCTGACTGCAAAGATGCTCAAAGCAGCATCATCCACGTATGGCGATCCACACTCTTATTTACACACAATATACAGAAATTTTCCAAACACATTTGACAATCTTTTTGGAAACACAAGTCCGATTAATAGTCCTGTAGACTGTGTTCCAAAATTATTAATAATTAATTCCAGTTCAAAGTTAATTGTCTATACTGGAAATATCGTAGATCACTGTTTGAATATTTACATGATATTAACACTCGTAGAATAAATGTTCATAGAATTTTTAAACTTTCACTTGTTTTTCCAGTTTCAAAAATATATCGTCGAAAATATTATCATCATTGAAGCAATACAAATTATTTACACATATTGATAACATCTGAAAAGTATTTGACCATTGAGCATAGCATCGAAGAACTGTGCGAAGCACAACAACAATTAATTGTTCTTCTGACATTAAACAGTTCGAGAAGTGACTCGATTATGAACTTCAAGTTCCTAACAAAATATATGATTTCTGAATCATCAACTTGATCAATAAATGGTTGAACCATTCAACTATTCAATTTTCCACTTGGAATCATTATTATAAAAAAAATATTTATATTCATGGCCATTTTTAGCAACCTTCACAACTTGCAATTCTTCGACAGAATGCGGAAATTAGAATTGTAGTTTCATAATGAATTCATTTAGTTCATGGCACTAGGATTGAAAATATCCTTCAAATTACTCGTGGTTAAAGAATTATTTTTAATTGGCAGTGGCCCATTCTATTATTTGTGTAAGAACACAATATTACAACAACAACGGCAAAGGTCTTCCTCTGAAGAAGAATAAACTACTATCATGACAAATCCGGGTTCTAGCAAAATCAAAGTCTAAATGGAATTCGTAAACAAGGTTGAAATAAGAACTGATGGTTTCAAAAAAATAACCTTCGGGTTATTCATACGACGAAATGTGTAGTTCCAATACTCCTACTATAAACCTGAGCCATCGAACCTGCTATTTGATTGATGCTCGAAAAAAACCTCTTCATTCCTGCGACTTAACATGCGCACCTGGGAATGGCATTTCAACTACTCCACACACATAAATTATCTTCCCAAAATTTATACAATAAATCAAGCCTCTGCTTGTTATCAACACTGGAAGATTAATAAACTTACAAGTTTATTTTATTTTACCGTTCAGTTCAACCCGTGAATTTACCATACTTATGAAAAGCTTTATTTCACTTTCGAGTGTATTTACGTCATGATTTTATATAAATACAAAAATATCCTATTTGATACAAATATCATTTGCTTCCCGTTTCATGCCTCTCCGTGTTATCTGAAAAATATACTTTGCTCAATGCAAATATCAACTGTTCAACCAGAACTGAAATGTTGGTTGAATGCGGGCTTGCGCTAACCACTTTCCTTCGGAAAATCTCCTGTTCCAAACTAGAAATGATTAAACTACTTCATAGGCTCTCTCTCAATACATATGATTATTAGAAAATATAATATCCAAGAATTATTTAGAAAAATTATTATTATTATTAGTGGATTATTATTATTATTATTTATATTATTTATATTATTTTAAATATGTTTAATTATCATCTCATTATGTGAGAATCCACATGTTCAAACCTTCGAATATGGAAAAAGTATCCATTCCTCAACAAAAATAAATTTAACTTTTACAGTTACATCGGCTGATTACCGTGATTTCCAAAAAATATGAAATATTCAAATAAATGCTCGAAATGCTCGGTCATCGATCCTAAACTGTTCTGAGTGCTGAAATTACTCAGAATAACTCTAATAAGTCTTGCGCAAATCATTGCAAGATTTAAATACGAAGAAAAATAAAATGTGTTGGTCATCTGCAGAAAAATAGTTTGTTCCAATTAGCTAGGCATAATATAATTCAAATGTGGCTTACATTTCTTGATGGTCTTGAAGTGTAGTAAACCTGGTCTGTACCAGATTTATCCATAAACATGCCCTATCGGACAAGCACGTATAATCCTTGTATCCGCCGCCATCATATACCCACAATTCGTCTAGTCAGACATAGTGGTAGTATCTTTTGACGTTTGAATAAACTGTGGTTCGATTTTAATATGAGCTTCTATCAAAGCCATAACAGTTTGTTTAAATGGGGTCAGATCTAAGTGATCTCTTATTAGATATGTCAGTTGTAACATAACTCACGGTAATCTTATCAGTAGCCTACAAGAAAAACACTGACAGTCTAAGCAATTAACGGCTGTTCTGAAGATCGTTCCCTGGGCATGGTTTGTTACCATGCGCTAGGCAACTTGTAGTTTCCCTTGCGTAGACTAATGAACGCCACCGTTATAGACTAGTCTTCAGTGTACTGACAGATCGAAGTGGTTAACTAGTTACAAATAATGAAAACTGACTGAATGGATTTAAACATCCAAGTATTAAGTTATTACTGGACTGTGACAAAATATTATTTTCTAGACAAAGTCTAGCGTATGTCCTTGTATAAATATAAATATTTCCACCAATGTCTGTAGAAAAATCAATCACCTTAGTGATTCTCCTCGCCGTAAACTTACTAAGTTCCAACTCGTAGCGCAGCACTTTTCGTGACTATCACGACTTGAAAAGAACTTCTGCGTAGATCCGGCAACTATGTGCCTTGGCTCAGCGTAGATGCAACTTGCTCGCCAAGTGCTTGTGTTAGAATGAGCTGAAGTTGCTTCGGCCAGCTGGCTTTTATTCAAAACTGTCAGGGTCACGCGTCATCACCTGATATCTGGAAATCCTCATATCTCTTGAATCCCTGGTCCGATTTACTTGATACTAATTGCATTCTCTTTTATTTGGCCGTGCCAGTAATCTGATCCCAGTCTCAAGTCTCTACTCCATAGTTAACTATTTAATCAATAAATAGCCTCCACCTCTGCTATTACTCGCTACGTCACTTGACATCCAAGTATCGGTAAATTATTTCCAAATGCTTCGAGAAGCAATGTAGCGCGATATTCAAATATCTCAACTTTCAAAAGCGGCTACAGCCTTTCCCTTGATATCTAGGTGTCTGAAACTTGGAATACCCATTCCTAGAGTTGGGCACAATACTGTACTGTATGTATCAGAATTTTCAGAATTAGAATTGACCCATCTGTAGCCGCGATTGCTGTAATAGAATAGACCAATTAATGCATCGTCCCCATTGTCTTGATCGCGAGCGAAGCCGCGGGTACCTGCTAGTTAGGATATATGAAAATATGCCGTTTATTTCTTCACGTAACTAATTTTAGATTTCTAAAATACATGTATTTATATTTATTTATTATTTATTTAATCGATTTTTCCCCTTTAGGAGAGCGATTGAACTTGAATACATGATTTCATCTCCTGGCGTTTTCCCCTCTTCTCTTCCCAAAATCGCTTCATCCTCTCAGAATGCTCCTTCTTCCGCTCAGCTGTCCACTTTCTTCCAGGCTGTCGTGACGGTCTCTGATCAAACTTAACATTTTTGATTTTATTCCTGTACTCAGTGCGGTCCTCAAGGTTTTCAATGTTGACCTGTTGTAGGTCCCTCTGAACCTCTGTCAGCCACTCCATGCCACCCTTACTCCGTGTTATAACGTTGAGCAATTTCTTCGCCGTTCTGAAATTTTCCATCCTGTAAATGTGTGTATAAAACTGTACTCGGTGTTTTCCGATTACTTCCGTTAACGTGTGGATCTTTTGGTAGAGTTCGCTTTGAGGTATATTCATCCAAATACCGTTATTATTAACTGCCCCATAATTTTTTCTGAGAATTTTCCTTTCCTGTTTTTCTATATCCTTAATTTTGGAATGACTGTCGATTACCATTGTTTCGGCTGCGTAAGTTGCTTCCGGCAGAATCACCGTGCCTTAATTTTGCGTCTAACGAGATGCACTTCTTGTTGTAGTGAGCCCACGTTAGCTTGTAGGCCTTCTGTAGTTTGGTGATTCTTTGTTCATTGGCGATTGGGTTTAGTCCCGAGGACTGTATGATTTCACCAAGGTATTTAAAATGGAGGACTTGTGTTATTTTACCGTATTGTATGATTAAAGAAGAGTTATTTTCTGGCCGTCTTTCCATATAGTGGGCTTTTTCATAAGAAATTTGTAGTCCGGTTCTTTGAGCAATTTCATGTAATTTTTCCACTGCATGTTTGGCTTCATGTCTGGTGTTAGTGATAATGGCAATATCGTCCGCAAAAGCGAGGCACTTGACTCTTTTTAGATCCCAATTTGAATGCCTTTTACACGAGGTTCCCATTCCCTGATGATCTTTTCTAGAACAATATTAAAGAGCATTGGGGATAATCCGTCCCCCTGTCGAACTCCAGTTTTGATGAGAAACGGCTCCGATATTTCACCCATAAATTTCACTTTGGACATAGTTCCTGTAAGCGTCTGTTCAATGATTTTTCGGGTCTTTCTCTCTATCCCGAATTCTTTCATGATCATAAAAAGGGTTTCGCGGTCTTTTGAGTCATACGCTTTTCTGAAGTCGACGAATGTTATTACTGTATTTCTACATTTTCTCATTTGTAATATTGTTTTCAAGCTCCTCACCTGTTCAGCACATGACCGCCCTTTTCTGAATCCGGCTTGGTATTCACCAATTAGCGGATCCACCTGGGGTTCTAGCCTGTTTAAAAGTGCCTTGGAGAGGATTTTATAAGCAATAGGGAGCAGGGAGATTCCTCTGTAATTACTGATCTCTTTTGTATCACCCTTTTTGTGTAACGGATGAATTAGAGAAAATTTCCAGTGTTCTGGTATTCGCTCCATCATCCATATGTCTGAAATAAGGTGATGAAGTTTCTGCGTAAGTATAGGATCGTTCAGTTTCCAGAATTCAGCAATGATCCCATCTTCTCCTGGTGCTTTGTTATTTTTGAGCTTTTGGATGATCTCCTGAATTTCTTCTAGGTCAGGGGGTTGTGAGTCCGGGTGTGTGGAAACCGGAGGAGTGAAGGCAAGTTTTTCTTGGGGTGGTTCGCAGTTAAGAAGGGAGTTGAAGTATTGTGCTAATATTTTACAGTTTTCTTTCGCGTTAGTTTCCAACGTGCCATCGGGTTTTTTGAAGCACATGCTGGGTGCCTGATATCCCTTTACGTTTTCTCTAAACGTCTTGTAGAAGTTTCTAGTATTATGTTGGGTGAAATCCTGCTGGATTTCATGGAGTCTGTTGTTGTCATATCCTCGTTTTTCTTTCCTAATTGTTTTGGAGGCATATTTTTGGGTTTTAAGAAAGTTCTCCCAGTTTTCCTCAGTTTTGTGACTGTTAAACTTTTTCCACGCAGTAATTCGGTTGTCAACTGCCCGATCGCAAATTGCATTCCACCAACGATGTTTTCTTGTGCGAGGAGGTTGTCCTTGTTTCATGACTTCCTGAATTTTCTTCGTTATTTTCTGCCAGTCTGTTGATGTCTCCTGATTAATTTGCATTATGATTTCTTCTTTGTGGAGTTTCAAGTACTCTGGATCTGGTTTGATATTTTTGGGTGGGCATTTTTGCTTTCTATTGGGTTGGAATTTCGTCTTAATTTAGAGAAGATGATGGTCTAATTCAAAGGCACTTTTGCGAGCTCAGACGTTTAAAATTGATTTTGTGTTTTCCTTGGAAATTGTGATATGGTCAATTTGGTATTCACCCTGTCTAATATTGGGTGATCTCCATGTGGTTAACTTGTGTGGAGGTTTTTGAAATTGTGTGCTCATGATCTTAAGTTCAAAGTTTCTGCAGAAGCCAATTAGTCTTTCACCATTCCCGTTGGTACGTTCGTGCTTAGTATGGGGGCCTGTGTTATCACTAAATTTTCCTTCCTTACCTAACTGGGCATTAAAATCGCCCAATAAGATCTTCACATGGGGCCTTGGTATTTTGTTGGTTGTTTCTTCGAGAGTTTCCCAGAAATTGTCCATAGTTTCAGGGTCGGATTTGTTGAGTTGATTTATGGGAGCGTGGACGTTGATCAGTGTGTAAGCTTTATTGGCTGACTTTACTGAGAGCAGAGATACTCTTTCGTTGGGAGAAGGGAAATCGATGACTGAGTCGAGTACGGAATTGTGTATGGCGAAACCGGTTCCCAGGAGTGGTAGTTTGCCTCTAACTTTTATGGCGGGTTTGCCTTTATAGATTCTGAAATTCTCCGTATTAAAGTGTTCTTCATCCGTGAATCGTGTCTCTTGAAGTGCGGTGATTTTGAGGTCAAATTTTTCGAGGGCGTTAGTGAGTTGTTTTAATTTGCCTGTTTTAGTGAGGGTGTTCACATTAATTTTGCCAATAAAATTCCTGCGTCGAGTTTTGAGAGTGTGAAGAGTTCTTGAGAAGCTCCGATTCTTCTCCGCATGGTGTCCCTGATCCCCCAGAATCCGATGATCAGTGAGTCCAGTTTATCGACTGATGCCTGGGGTAGTGATTCTGAGATCGTCTTTTCCATCATGCGCTCAAATTGAGTTTTGTATTTTGTGGTGATCTCAGTTGAGACCACAGGTATACGACTCGATTTTTGAGTTCGAGAAGATTTTAGTGCAGCTGCCTCAATTAGAGAAACAGACGCTGACCACTTTGCCGCTTGTTTCAAGGCAGACGCAATGTGGATTTCGCAGAATGTTATGCCTCTTCCGCCAGTTCCGCCGTACAGAGATCCATTCTCTCCGCCTTCACTGCCGTTGAGGTCATCGCTGTAATCCTAGCAAGGAGCCCTCACAGGGTGCTATCACTCGGGCCAAGTGAACCCTGGTATTTTGACGAGTTTGTTACTCCTCCCCCTCCTCCTTACGTGACAAGGCCCCAGGCTTGGGACCGGCATAGCTGAGTTTAAAATACATGTATTTATTATTATAATTATTATTATTATTATTTTCTTTTAGTTGCTTGGATATCGTGGTCATCAACCCCGTTTAATTAGGTGTGCGTGGAATTCGTCTGATTACGTGATATTTGTTGGACAGACAGCGGTAGCTTCACTGCTAACACGCAGCGTTGGACCATGGGGTAAGCTACCTGAGGAATCAGTAGACGTGGGATCGAATCCCATCGTCGGCTGTCTTTGAAATGGTTTTCCGTGGTTTCCCTATTTTCAACTCTATGCAGGGACGGTGCCTTCGGCAAGGCCACGGCCGTTTTCTCCCACACCCGTCCCTAGTTTCATCATCTTCATTCATATCATCTCTCATTAACTCCTCTCAGGGGGTTGGCATCAGGAAGGGCATCCGGCCTTAAAATCCATCTGCCATATAGACTTTCATCGCATATCGTCCAAACCCTCGTTAAAAACGGGAGGAGTATTATTATTACTATTATTATTATAGTAGAACCATAAATCTCGGTTCCAAGCATGCCTACAATTTTATATACGGAAATTCTGGCTCTACAGTCTACCTGATCATCTAGTAGGTGGGTTTCTTGAAGGGCAATGAGATCAATTTGATGTTCTTTGGATAATTTACTTAGGTACTCACATTTATCTTTGGATATACCTTCAATGTTCAGTTGTAGGACACGAGCACAAGGCCCAATGCATTTTGAGTTCTGTGTGCTTTGGCTCTTAAAAGAACCTTTTGGAAAATGTTGTAGATCATATAACCGGGAGAGATACGAGATATAGTTCGGTTATCGCTTGTGTAGACATTCTGCCGTCCTGCCCTTGCAATCCGTTGCCCAGGGTACACCATCTTGGAGGTTCTCTACACTTCGTAGAAGGAAAGGTGAAGAGATTTTTCTTCACCTCACCAAATCCCCTTAGATGATCCTTCCCAGCTTATCCCAGGAATTGATCTACCAAGAGCTACGTGGTGCCAACTAAATCGTGCTCCAACTGGTCATGGAAGGTGCAAGGCAATGCTACACAAATGGGGTTGGCTAGAATCACCAGCTTGTGACTGCGGAGCTCAAGAACTGACGATGAACCACATCATTCGGGAGTGCCCACAGCGTAGCTTTGCAGGTGAATGGGAAGATTTCATGAAGGCATCAGGTCCAGCGCTTTCCTGGTTGAAGAGCCTTGACGTTCATTTTTGATTGTTATGTACATATTTGTATATATGTGTAGATCATTTGTACCATACGAAAATAATAATAATAATTATTATTATTATTATTATTATTATTATTAATTCGAAAAGGATTGGACTGCGTACATTGTTTCACAACGACAGAATGCAGATAGCAGTCCGAGGGAATCTACAGATATTCACCTCCATTGTTAGGAACCCTCCCTGCATTTGCCAGGAGATTTGCTGACATCGTCATCTTGGCCGACACGCCTGAGGATTTGAATGAGTTTTTGAACGGTATGGACTCCGTCTGAGGAGAATTCATGATGAAAATTAATAAATGTAAAACAAAAATATTGGAATGCAGCCGAAATAAATCAGAAACCTCTATGGACATCAAATTGGCAGGTGAAAAACTAAAGGAAGTGGAATACTTCTGTTACTTAGGAAGCAAAATAACCAGTGATGGACGAAGCAAAGAGGATATAAAAAGTAGTTGGCTCCGGCAAGGAAAGCATTTCTACAGAAAAGGAATCTGTTGACATCGAAAATAGATTTAGGTATTAGGGAGTCATTTTTGAAAGCCTTTGTCTGGAGCGTGGCGCTCTATGGAAGTGAAACTTGGACTATTGGCGCAGCAGAAAAGTGGAGAATAGAAGCGGTTGAAATGTGGAGTTACAGGATAATGATGAAGATCAGATGGGTGGATAGGGTTACAAACGAAGTAGTATTAAGGCTAGTGGGAGAAGAGAGATGTTTCTGGCGACTGCTAATGAAGAGAAGAGATAGGTTGGTAGGACACATACTAAGACACCCAGGAGTAACAAGCTTAGTTATGGAAGGAAGGGTCGAGGATAAGAACTGTAGGGGTAGACCAAGGTTAGAATATGTTAAACAGATTGCTTCGGATGTAGGGTGTGGTAGCTATGTAGAGATGAAACGATTAGCTCAGGAGAGGGAGGCATGGAAAGCTGCATCAAACTAGTCAAAAGACTGAAGACTCAAACAACAACAACAGAAGTGGGAGATCATGGAAAATTCCTTCTAGCATGACAGAGGTGGGAATCTAACCCTTTAGTTCTCATTCTGCCTCATGAAGCATCGGTGTACCCCGTTCCAAACCTCAGATCAGAACTGAATTATTTGCCAGAGCTGAGACTTGAACTCAGGACCCTCGAGAAAGGAGTGTCGATACATACGCCGAGAGAAAAGAAGGCGGAAAAAATAAAACTAGTACTTAATGAATTCGTTGTTTCATTTTATTACACTTTATCTTCACCCTTTTTCACACTCGACTGCGTACAATCCTCCTTTCCTAATTCCCGCTGATAATGAATAATTGATCACAAGAACGTGAACCGCGAGAGCTGGTCAGAGTTCATAAACAAACCTCGACCAAGCCAACAGTTCATTAACTAGCCGTGTATTGGTTTATGTGCTGCGCCCTGGGGGGTATTAATATTAGTGTGCAGTTATTTCATTCCTGCAGCCGCGCCAATCGCCATTAAATGAGTTGCCCTTAGGCCGTAGGCGATAAAGGGTCAATTTTAAGAATACTTAAAAAAAAGAAGAGTAGGCGTCGTAGTCAGATACTTGAAATCCACCATTTCATGAAAATCCAAGGCACTTTATGAAAAGCCGGCAGATAGTGAAAAAAGAGATTTCTACCAAACGCATTTCTTTATGAAGTGACGGACTGAATTAGGCATGTGGTGTAAGAATTGATTTTACCTCTGGAAGATCCGGTGTTTGTTGATTCGACTGTTCATGAAAAGGGTGACGCAATGGAGCAGATTATTAACTTTTCACCACCATACACGAACTGTTCCAAGGAATAAATTAATGCTTGTCTATTATGGTTTGAAAATAATTTACAACAATATAACAACAATTATAGAACAAAAGAACTATATTAAAATGTTCGCCAGAACAAAAAAAATGAGAAATAGTTAATACATAAAAATACTAATCACGAAACAATAAGGTACCGGGCACGGTGGCCGAGAGCACCAACGCGCTAGCTCATGCCTCGCTGTTATCGGGAGAGCGGGAGTTCGAATTTAACCCTGGCAGTCCTGAAAATGGTTTCAATGATTTCCCATTTTCACCACAAGGCAAATGCCAGGACGGTTCCTTTCAACGGATCCACTACTGATTTCCTACCAAAAACCCTTCTCTGACCGTTCCTTAATTAGACCCAAGTTAGCGGCCTGTCACCATCCCCAGATGTATCTGGAGACAAAGTGTGTTTAGCTCCAAGACACCGTCCTCGTGGTGGTAGAGGAATGATCCCTTACAGAGTCCATGAGTGAAACCGAGTTGGGAGGATAAGCGATTTAAAATATTTTTTCTTTTCTTTATTCTATTCACAGAACATTTATAAAGAAAGACCGTACACATTTTATATGAAATTCATACAGAGCAGGAAAAGCAATCACACATGGCACTAACAGGTACAACCTTGTGTGTGGCATGCATAAAATTGCACAAATCGTATATTGGCTTGTTCGAAAATCTCTTTAGATTTATCTGTTGCATTTGCTGAAATAATGAATAAGAATAAAATTAATTAGACATTTTTCTTTGAGTAAAATTGCTACATATGGTCCATGTAAGAGGATTCGGTGACAGTAGCAAACGGTTAGAAATGGATCGCGTGTATCAATACGACTCACAACAACAAAATATCAACTTTAACTCTTTCCCATCAAGATTCATATAAGAATAATCGTTGAAAGTGTTCTGGCAGAAATGACCCGGAATTGGTGTTGTATTCCTTTTTAGCCTACTTTCGATTTTTGCAAAAAAAATGAAAGTAGACTTATGAGATCAACACAGGGCAAAAAAGTGTGTCTGACTGTGTGTGTGTGTGTATGTGTGTGTGTGAGTCTGTGTGTGTGTGTATGTGTATGTGTGTGTGTGAGAGTCTGTGTGTGCGTGTGTGTGTGTGTGTGTGTGTGAGTGTGTGTACTCTGAATGTCTGTCCCCCCCTATCAATTCGAACACGGTGAATGCGAATTGAACGAAATTTGGTAGAAAGGTAGCACTAGCAAAGGACACCTCAGTGTCATGTTTTATACCGCCGCCATCTGGACGGAAACGTAATGGCGGCCACACAAATGTCCAAAGCTTAAAACAAATTACGACTAACCTAATCATCCGATCTCTACCAAATTTTGCAACAGCATACCTTTATGGAGGGAGCATCCTTTGACCAAACCAGTAGGTCATCAGCGTAATAGTTTGCGGATGGCGGCCATCTTTATGTCAAAATTGATTCCCCACATTAATTCGAACATGGTGGAACCGAATGGAACGAAATTTGGTACAGAGGTAGCACTAGCTAAGGGCACCTCAGGGTCATGTTTTATATCGCCGCCATCTTGACTGAAACGTAATGGCGGCCACACGAATGTTCAAAGCTTAAATCAAATTACGATTAGCCTAATCATCCGATCTCTACCAAATTTTGCAACTACATACCTTTATGGAGGGAGCATCCTTTGACCAATCTAATAGGTCCTCAGCGTAATAGTTTGCGGATGGCGGCCATCTTTGTGTGAAAATCGATTCCCCCTATTAATTCGAACACGGTGCTACCGAATGGAACAAAATTTGGTACAGAGGTAGTACTAACAAAAGGAACCTCAGTGTCATGTTTTATATCGCCGCCATCTTGACGGAAACGTAATGGCGGCCACACAAATGTTCAAAGCTTCAATCAAATAACGCCTAACCTAATCATCCGATCTCTACCAAATTTTGCAACAGCATACCTTTATGGGGGGAGCATTTTTTGACCAAACTAATAGGTCATCAGAGTAATAGTTTGTGGATGGCAGCCATCTTTGTGTGAAAATCGATTCCCCCTATTAATTCGAACACGGTGCAACCGAATGGAACGAAATTTGGTACAGAGGTAGTACTAACAAAAGGCACCTCAGTGTCATGTTTTATATCGCCGCCATCTTGACGGAAACGTAATGGCGGCCACACAAATGTTCAATGCTTCAATAAAATTACGACTAACCTAATCATCCGATCTCTACCAAATTTTGCATCTACATACCTTTATGGAGGGAGCATCCTTTGACCAATCTAATAGGTCCTCAGCGTAATAGTTTGCGGATGGCAGCCATCTTTGTGTGAAAATCGATTCCCCCTATTAATTCGAACACGGTGCAACCGAATGGAACGAAATTTGGTACAGAGGTAGTACTAACAAAAGGCACCTCAGTGTCATGTTTTATATCGCCGTCATCTTGACGGAAACGTAATGGCGGCCACACAAATGTTCAAAGCTTCAATCAAATTACGACTAACCTAATCATCCGATCTCTACCAAATTTTGCAACTACATACATTTATGGAGGGAGCATCCTTTGACCAATCTAATAGGTCCTCAGCGTAATAGTTTGCGGATGGCGGCCATCTTTGTGTGAAAATCGATTCCCCCTATTAATTCGAACACGGTGCAACCGAATGGAACGAAATTTGGCACAGAGGTAGTACTAACAAAAGGAACCTCAGTGTCATTTTTTATTTCGCTGCCATCTTGACTGAAACGTAATGGCGGCTACACAAATGTTCAAAGCTTAAATCAAATTACGACTAACCTAATCATCCGATCTCTACCAAATTTTGCAACAACATACCATGGTGGGGGGAGCATCCTTTGACCAAACCAGTAGGTCATCAGCGTAATAGTTTGCGGATGGCGGCCATCTTTGTGTGAAAATCGATTCCCCCTATTAATTCGAACACGGTGCAAGCGAATGGAACGAAATTTGGTATAGAGGTAGAACTAACAAAAGGCACCTCAGTGTCATGTTTTATATCACCGCCATCTTGACAGAAACGTAATGGCAGCCAAACAAATGTTCAAAGCTTAAGTTAAATTACGACTAACATAACCATCCGATCTCTACCAAACTTTGCAACAACATACCTAT
The DNA here is from genome assembly GCA_946902985.2 of Meconema thalassinum. NCBI lineage: Eukaryota > Metazoa > Arthropoda > Insecta > Orthoptera > Tettigoniidae > Meconema > Meconema thalassinum. The sequence goes on from OX336391.1 coordinate 305,156,161, forward strand.
ATGGAGGGAGCATCCTTTGACCAATCAAATAGGTTATTAGCCTAATAGTTTGCGGATGGCGGCCATCTTTATGTCAAAATTGATTCCCCACATTAATTCGAACACGGTGGAACCGAATGGAACGAAATTTGGTACAGAGGTAGCACTAGCTAAGGGCACCTCAGGGTCATGTTTTATATCGCCACCATCTTGAATGAAACGTAATGGCGGCCACACGAATGTTCAAAGCTTAAATCAAATTACGATTAGCCTTATCATCCGATCTCTACCAAATTTTGCAACTACATACCTTTATGGAGGGAGCATCCTTTGACCAATCTAATAGGTCCTCAGCGTAATAGTTTGCGGATGGCGGCCATCTTTGTGTGAAAATCGATTCCCCCTATTAATTCGAACACGGTGCTACCGAATGGAACAAAATTTGGTACAGAGGTAGTACTAACAAAAGGCACCTCAGTGTCTTTTTTTTATATCGCCGCCATCTTGACGGAAACGTAATGGCGGCCACACAAATGTTCAAAGCTTCAATCAAATAACGCCTAACCTAATCATCCGATCTCTACCAAATTTTGCAACAGCATACCTTTATGGGGGGAGCATTTTTTGACCAAACTAATAGGTCATCAGCGTAATAGTTTGTGGATGGCAGCCATCTTTGTGTGAAAATCGATTCCCCCTATTAATTCGAACACGGTGCAACCGAATGGAACGAAATTTAGTACAGAGGTAGTACTAACAAAAGGCACCTCAGTGTCATGTTTTATATCGCCGTCATCTTGACGGAAACGTAATGGCGGCCACACAAATGTTCAATGCTTCAATCAAATTACGACTAACCTAATCATCCGATCTCTACCAAATTTTGCATCTACGTACCTTTATGGAGGGAGCATCCTTTGACCAATCTAATAGGTCCTCAGCGTAATAGTTTGCGGATGGCAGCCATCTTTGTGTGAAAATCGATTCCCCCTATTAATTCGAACACGGTACAACCGAATGGAACGAAATTTGGTACAGAGGTAGTACTAACAAAAGGCACCTCAGTGTCATGTTTTATATCGCCGTCATCTTGACGGAAACGTAATGGCGGCCACACAAATGTTCAAAGCTTCAATCAAATTACGACTAACCTAATCATCCGATCTCTACCAAATTTTGCAACTACATACCTTTATGGAGGGAGCATCCTTTGACCAATCTAATAGGTCCTCAGCGTAATAGTTTGCGGATGGCGGCCATCTTTGTGTGAAAATCGATTCCCCCTATTAATTCGAACACGGTGCAAGCGAATGGAACGAAATTTGGTATAGAGGTAGAACTAACAAAAGGCACCTCAGTGTCATGTTTTATATCGCCGCCATCTTGACAGAAACGTAATGGCAGCCAAACAAATGTTCAAAGCTTAAGTTAAATTACGACTAACATAACCATCCGATCTCTACCAAACTTTGCAACAACATACCTATATGGAGGGAGCATCCTTTGACCAAACCAGTAGGTCATCAGCGTAATATTTTGCGGATGGCGGCCATCTTTATGTCAAAATCGATTCCCCATATTTATTCGAACACGGTGGAACCGAATGGAACGAAATTTGGTACAGAGGTAGCACTAGCAAAGGGCACCTCAGTGTCATGTTTTATATCGCCGCCATCTTGACTGAAACGTAATGGCGGCCACACGAATGTTCAAAGCTTAAATCAAATTACGATTAGCCTAATCATCCGATCTCTACCAAATTTTGCAACTACATACCTTTATGGAGGGAGCATCCTTTGACCAATCTAATAGGTCCTCAGCGTAATAGTTTGCGGATGGCGGCCATCTTTGTGTGAAAATCGATTCCCCCTATTAATTCGAACACGGTGCAACCGAATGGAACAAAATTTGGTACAGAGGTAGTACTAACAAAAGGCACCTCAGTGTCATGTTTTATATCGCCGCCATCTTGACGGAAACGTAATGGCGGCCACACAAATATTCAAAGCTTCAATCAAATTACGACTAACCTAATCATCCGATCTCTACCAAATTTTGCAACAACATACCTTTATGGAGGGAGCATCCTTTGACCAATCTAATAGGTTATTACCCTAATAGTTTGCGGATGGCGGCCATCTTTATGTCAAAATTGATTCCCCCTATTCATTCGAACAAGGTGGAACCGCATGGAACGAAATTTGGTACAGAGGTAGCACTAGCAAAGGGCACCTCAGTGTCATGATTTATATCGCCGCCATCTAGACTTAAACGTAATGGCGGCCACACGAATGTTCAAAGCTTAAGTTAAATTACGACTAACATAACCATCTGATCTCTACCAAACTTTGCAACTACATACCATTATGGATGGAGCATTCTTTGACCAATCTAATAGGTCATTAGCCTAATAGTTTGCGGATGGCGGCCATCTTTATGTCAAAATTGATTCCCCCTATTAATTCGAACACGGTGGAACCGAATGAACGAAATTTGGTACAGAGGTAGCACTAGCAAAGGGCACCTCAGTGTCATGTTTTATATCACCGCTATCTTGACGGAAACGTAATCGCGGCCACCGAAATATTAAAAGCTAAAATGTAATTACGACCAACCTAATAATCTAGTCTCTACCAAATGTTGCAACACCATATCTTTATGTGGGAAACATATTCTGACCAAACTGCAAGAACATCAGCCCAATAGTTTGCAGATGGTGGCCAAGTATGTGTGCAAATCGATTCCCCCCATCAATTCAAACACGGTGAAACCGAATTGAACGAAATTTGGTACAGAGGTAGCACTAGCAAAGGGCACCTCATATCCATGTTTAATATCCCTATAGCACGTTGTATTTCAGCAAGCTACTACAACCAACATTCAATCATACTCCTTGAAAAGGACAAAGAGTTACTACAATACCCATGCATTTAGGAGAAAGTAGGCTATATGTGCTTTACTGAACATCTTGTTTATAAAGTGTATTTGAGTCTTCAGTCTTTTGACTAGTTTGATGCAGAGTTTCATGCCTCCCTGTCCTGTCGTTTCTTCTCTAGCTACCACACCTTACATCCGGGGCAATCTGTTTAGCATATTCTAACCTTGGTCTACCTCTACAGTTCTTGTCCTCAACCCTTCCTTCCATAACTAAGTTTGCTATTCCTGGGTGTCTTAGTATATCGCAGGAAGTCTACTATTCAGAAAAACAGGGAATACTCAGGGAATTTTTATATCCTGGAAAACTCAGGGAATTATCAGGGTATTTTAATGACACTCAGGGAATTTTAGTTTTACAAGGTACAACCTTGAATAATTGTAAATTAAGCATTTAAGTTTTGACGATCACAGTGACACAGGCTAGCAGGCACCTTCAACACACACGACCACGATGTCACAAAGCCCCTGAAGAATCAACATCCCCGTTCTTAAATGAATGTAGAGAGTGAAGTGTGAGACTTCCTGGGAGGCTTCAAGGGCTCTTCACGTGTTTGCCCAAAGTCAAACCTCTAGGAAATTAGTAAAATAACCTTGTAATATACAGGGTGTCACAAAAATGTACGGCACAAATTTCAGGTCACATTCCTCACACGTAGATGAAGGAATTATATGTTATATGAACATTGGTCCGGAAACGCTATGTTTCCATGTTACATTTCATTGTCTCCAACTCATTACGCATGGGAATCACACAGGAACAGAACGTTAGAATCATGGATAACATGCAATCTTGGTTACGTCTGGTTACGTTGTCATTATCGTAGGTGCACCGCCAGTGATTTGTTTATCATGGGTGATGTTGTTGTAGATGTAGATGAAATAATTTCTTGCAAGATAGAGCACGCAAATTACATGTGTAGACTGCGTATCTCTCTCTATATATAAATGAAAGTTTGTCTGTTTTTTTTCTGAATTTCCACGGAAATTTGCGATATCTGCGCGTTTCAGACTGTTTTATGATGGATGCGCGCAAAAATAAAAAAATCTGTCTGTCTGTATGTCTGTTTGTCTGTGGGCAATTTTTTGTGTCCTTATAACTCGAGAACGGCTGAGTGGATCAACGTAAAATTTGATACAGATATCCTTCAGAGGCACGACACTACCCATTGATGTAACTCTTCTCCGTACCTCTCATAAAAGGGGGCCAACCCCATTAAAATACATGCTGAAATAAGCGTACAAGGGTGAAACAAAGCTCATTTTCAGCCCCTCAATGTGAGAAACGAAACTCGGGGGCCCTAAAAGGACCCCGAAAACCACATTTTAAGGCCCTAAAACCAACAGTTTTTGAGATATTCCCAAAAAACTAATTTCACTTAATACATTAATGAAGGAATGCATGCCGGTAACAATGGCAACAAAATCTCTGAGGTCCATAAATTTCTGTAAGACTCAATGCAATTCCATTTCTTACATTACTGTGAAGGTTTGCAAAAGACAATAAGGTTATAACGGATCCAAATTAAGCTGAAATATTCATAAATACATATAATGCGCTTAAGGGGTCAAGGGGTACTCTAGAAATTTTTAACGCGATTTACACGTGCGGGTATGGTACGGAAGGTCTATGATATCCCTATCCCTATATTGTTATATTATTATTATTACTATTATTTTAATTATTATCATTATTATTGTGCCCATTTAGCAAGAAATATGGCAATCACAATATACCAGCGTAGCTCAATTCGGGATTTCGGGGCAGCGGTAAGTTCCCCCACTCTGTGACTCACATATTTGGATTAATTAGAGGATACACTTGCAAAAATAACAACAAAATCAACTCCTATTTAAACATATTTAATTAATAAAATTAATGGCGCTACAAACATATTTACAATTTAATTACTGACCCAAATATCAACTGCTTATTCCAAATGAACAAGGGATCACAAAATAAAATAAACAAATATTGTATTCAAAACCTGTGGTTTCCACATAAACCAACAATTCTTACTTAGTCTCACTTCCATAAAGCACTAACATTAAGTTTACATAACTCCGAGCTCTTTGGCTCCATGCATTTACATTATTATGGTGTCATTCTTGTACACCTCAAACACTGTCTTTTATATTTCTTATTTCTCAAGAACAAATATATAATTATATTTAAAAATCTAGGTTAATTATCTAATTCCATATTTTTGGGCATGTCCACACATTCAGTTGTTATCATCTCTCTTTATTTCACAAATATATTAAGGTGATCAGAAAATCAATTGTGTACTCCAGAGCGTGAAGGTACTTGACACAGTCAAAAAACTATAGTTACTCCCGAACTCAGTTGCCTTCAATCAACTCGTGGAATCCCACGTCCATACCTTATTACCCTAGGGATTGTTATTTATCTCTTATGTCTTAATAGACCATTATCATATAAGAAACTACGATCTGAACCGGCAAACGAAATATCCATCTTTAAGGACCTCGGTTCAACGCCCGGGTCGTTAACAACTTTAAACACTCCTGGTGTATACATTTCTCTTTCTAACAGCTTACGAGACGGTCTCTGTTCCCCCTCGCTTTAAAAGAGCTAGTCTCTACTACTGGGGTGCGATTTATGACACGTTAGGGTGGCGGAGACATCCTGTCTGACCCAACATTAGTAGCTTATTTTCAAGGCTTTCAAAACAAACCTTCCCATTCTATCCAGTTCTGGGGAGACCGGGCTTTACTGTACCGTAACATTCAAACAACTATTCTTTGGTTCAAAGACCATTTCCGTATCCTTGGCATTTATTAATTATGAGAGGGTCCTCATTGATTGGGAAGATTAAATACACATACGACGACGGAGAATTTCAGGGGCTTTTATCATAAGAAGATCCTGTATTCGAATCTCTTCAGGTGCCTCGGGAACTAATTCCGTACAGAGGACTTATACAAATTGCGATTTAGAGTCGGCCGTGGCCCATATGACATACGCTCAATAATACCATATATTAGCTCCCTTTTTAAATACATACACAATGCCTCGTGATACTAATGTCACAAATAGAGGACTTACACAATTATCAATTCACTGCAATCAACTACCCTCCATAAGTAATGTACCAAGTATTTAACCACTACGCGTTCCTAGCGTGACACTTTAATATTATATTTGCGCTCATTATGCGCTATGCATTATTTTAAGCCGAAAATGTCTTCCCAAGAACTGATAAAATCTCTTTAGTAACAATTCATATTATTTTAATTCACATATTAATCTTTCCGTTGTCGATAAATCGCTCCCTGTTTTAAAATATTCCATTGAACCTCATTTCTTACACATACGTTAAGGCTTAACGTTCTTATGTTCATATCAATTTATTTGATTTTTATTTAACATTTCCATATTTAATTATTATTATTATCTTTATTCTTTATACAAGCTCAAAAGCTATTTCTTTCATATCTCAACTTTACTTTATTTCAATGTCTTTCATGATAATTAAATGATATTTCGCTTGCTCTTATGACATTTGTTAAATACATTAACCCTTTATTCACATATTTCCTCTATAGGATTTATTCTTTACATAGTTATTCATAATTTCTCTATTTATTTTATTATTGTTCAGACCGTATTCCTGATTATTCAGCATTAATTCATTAAAACACATCCCTTTCACTCCAAAACTCCGGTGGGTTTTGTACACAATCAATATCTGACACCAAAATAAAAATGAATTTTGTACTCACATATTTTCCAGTTCATCCCTGATCTTAAATCTGGTGCGGTGTTTCATTTTTGGGCCCACTTTGAACTTTTTACACCATATTGAAGGTATTCATCTTACGTAAAAACACAAATAAACATATATCTAACACACTTAATATTGACGACATTTTTATATACTGATGTGTCCCTTTTGAACACATAATAAACACTAAAAAATATTATTTAACACACAATCTTGATTATTTTACACTTCACAATTACTCGATCACTAGGCCGTGTTTCTGAGCCTATCACACGTGATCTTCTTAAATTCCCGTTTCCAAGGGTGGAATTTATCCTATGTCGGCTTCCTATTCTGAAGAATGCGAAAGTCCTGAAACATCTACTGTTCCCTGGAGTTCAATTCTGCTATTCCTATCCTGGATAACCGGCTATTGATCTAGCTTGAACGGCTTCTTTGTAGATCTGTCTATCGATCCTAACGAAAGTCTATATGGATCGAGGTCTCCTCTAAGACCTATAGATTCAGTTTATAGCAACTAGCACTTCTCGATTCTAGTACTATTAGAATTGTTCGCCTGCTTTCAGGAGCTAATGTTTATAGTCTCCTATTCTATCTATTTGAACTGTTTTAACACTCCTACGTTCGAATCGTATTCTGTTCTTCCGTTTTAGGTTTCTTCAATTTAAATAACAGTTTATCTGTCTGGTACGATACTTCCGTACGTTATGATCTGTTCGTTCGTACATTTAACGACCTATCGCCTTTAAGTCCGACGTTCGCAGCCTGCTATGACTATATCTTGCGAATTTTCATTTTAACTTGTATACAGTCGGGCCTAAATCCTATAATTAGGATTTTCCTAATATTTCACTACGGCGATACTTTAAAATTTCGCCTTGAATGCTCCTTATGGAGGCAAGCAAGTCGTTACTACTGTGACGCCTGTGGCTATCAGATCTTACTTCGGCGGTGTAAAACAGCGTTTCTCCCCTCAAGGAGTACTGGTAGCTGTTATCGATGTAACGAAGAGTTACGTCCCCTCACGGACTGTCGGAATGATTACTTCTACGTCGTGGAGCAGCACTTCCCCTCACGGAATGCTCGTAGGACTGATGACTGACTTGGAAACGCCCGAAGCTTTATACTGTTTTACTACAAAAAAATAAGACTCTAGCCTTTCCTGTGGTCAACTTCTAAAATAATGGTGCCACAAATATAAAAATTATACCTTCCGAAAGCTCGTCTTCTCAATGTCAAATGATCTTATTGCACCTAAGAATCGATCGTGCAATTTGGAGATATTAATTAATTTCTCGTCCTCAATTGTGTGGGTGTTGCATTCTTTTTGCTCTCTCCCCTCCACAGAGGCTTAGGTAATTCCCCTATGACGTCGTCTTACGTCGGCAGTTTTTTTCTGCACAATTATTACATGGTTTCTCTATACTGAAAAATCTCTCATTCAAAATGATTCACTGTGCTATGCTTGTTTACTCATTATTATGCTCGTAAACGTGTTAATTTTAATTATTCCTCTTCTGGTGCATATGCGGCGTTGTCAAATTCCAGCAACGTCAGCTCGAATTCCGATTCAGGCTTCTCTTTCTATCACGGTGGAAAGTTCCACTCAGTTATTAATACTCGTGACCAGCCCTCTCTGAAATGTCGAGTGGGGTGATCTCATCTAAGGAACATCTGTCCCTAGTCGCTTGCACAATGTTAAGCTATATTCCTGGCTTAAAATCTCTCTCCGTTCCTTTAAGAAACTATACGTTTCTTTCATTTCTTCCTTAAGGACATGGATTCGACCGTCATGGACCCTATGGCCCATGGGTTCATCTCTCCCCTCCTTAGGTAAATAAATTTTCGAAAATTTTGAGGAAATTTATTTCAATTTAATTTTGTATTTCTTTATTCGTCGAAGCCATCATAACGTCATCCGTATCTACTGTTGTTTTTACTTCTTTTAAGTCGTATCCGGTAATTGTGTAGGTCGGGTATGCTCTGTCCCTACCCTTTCTTTCTTTCTTTGTTTGTCTGGACTTTACGTTCCCAGAACCTCATTCTCCCTTACGGGTTTGGTCTATCCCTACCCGTTTCCTTATTTCATCATTTTCTTTTCTTAAATTGGAATTTTCTTCTTCAATAAATTCAATTATTTCTTTAATTTCCCAATATACTTTCTCCAATTCGCATTCGCACTCGAATGCTTGAGCTCTATTTCCTATTTCTTCCTTGTTCTTATTTATGTCAAAAGCGGATTCATCTCTAAATGTTTCCATGACCAGGGCTTGTTCATTTTCTTCATCAAAATCTTCGGGAGGGTAATATAATTTCAAATTTGCTGAATTCATAGTCACTTCGTGATCTGTTTCACAGTGCCGAATTCTATATGCGTTATTCCTCAAATCTCTGATTATCTGATATGGTCCGTGGTACATTTTCTGGAACTTTTTGTACACACGGTTCCCTGGATCCGAAATGGCTGGTCTTTTCACTAACACCATTTCTCCTGCTAATAATGGTCGATGATACCTCTTATGCCTATTTCTTCTCTGCCTCCTGTCGGCTTGAGCTTTTAGATGCTCAAAGGCTCTCCTAATTCGTACATCTCTTCCCGGCTGAGCGTCTGCTGGTCTAGGAATTACCAGATTTCAAGGTCTTTCTGGTTGCTCATTCCGATGTAACGTTATGGGTATCTCTCCTGTGGATTCGTGGATTGTATTATTTATACAAAATTCAATAATATCCAAAATATCTATCCACTTCCAATTTTCTTCGGCACAGTATATTCTACAATACTTGGCCGTTTCTCTCATAACTCTCTCTACAGGGTTTGCCTCAGGATGGCGAATACTTGACAAAATTTGACGTATTTCAAGTCTTTCTAATTCCCGTCTGAACTCTACACTGGTGAAACAACTGCCGTGATCCGACAACAAATTCTCAGGTTTCCCCAGAATCGGTATCACTTTTTCTTTAAGTCGTTTTAACACCTGTTTGGTACTAGTCTTCTGTATGGGAGCAAGGACAACCATTTTAGTGAAGACATCCATAGCCACCATTATGTGTCGATTTCCTCTTCTTGCCTTTGGCAAAGGTCCAAAATTATCAATAGATATGATTTGGCCGGGCCTTTCGGGCAACAATGGTATAGGCTTCTGTCTCATCAGAAATGCATTAGGTTTAATCCTTTGACATAAATCACATGTCTTTAGTGTGTCCCTTACAGTTTCTCTCAGTCTCGGCCATATAAATGCTTCTTTCAGCATCGAGACTGTTTTGTCGACTCCCATATGTCCGAACGATCTATGGGCTAACCATACTATTTTCCTCTGCAAAATTGCAGGTACAACAATCCTTAATTTCGTATGGTCAGAGTCCACAAACTTATATAATAACCCATTATAAAACGTGTAGTCTTGTGCTATCTTCTCAGCTTCCGTGTACGCTGGTGTTCCTCTTATCAAGCTTCCCTCAAGGAATGATATGAGCATGTTCATCCATGGATCCTCCCGTTGTCTTTGACTAATGCTTCTTAACTCATTAAGAGTACGCTGATCCCTGTCTTCCAAATCTATAGCCATTACTTCCTCTTCTATGGACTCTGGCTGTCTACTTAAGTAGTCTGGAACTATGTTTTCCTTTCCTGGGCAGTACTCTATCTTGACATCAAATTGTTGAATATATAAAGCCCAACGCATCAACCTTTGACTGGATAAATCAGTCTTCATCAAAAAGGTTAAGGCTTTATGATCCGTCCTTAGAATGACCTGAAACCCATATACGATCTTCCGCCAATATTGCAACGCGTGCAATATCGCTAACAGCTCAATCTCGCTGATCGTATAATTTTTCTCGTGTGGTTTCAGTCTCCTACTTGTGAAAGCTAGATAGTTCTTCTTATCAGGGTTTTCCGGGTTCTCCTGATATAGCATTGCCCCTATTCCAATCTGGGATGCGTCTGTCTGAATAATAAATTTCTGATTAAAATCAGGATATCCTAGCTTCACGTAATTTAAGAGCATTTCCTTGGCCTCCACGAATGCTTTTTCTGCTTCCTCCGTCCATTTCCACTTGCCCCCCTTCTTCAGAAGGTCCTGTAGTGGTGCAACAGTTTTGGTGTATGATGGACAATGTCCTGAGAAGAACCCAATCAATCCCAAAAACTGGCGAACGTTCTTCACTTTCAAAGGCCTTGGAAAATCCCTTATCGATTCCAATTTGCATGGATTTGGTTTAACACCATCCTTGTCAATCACATGCCCTAAAAATGTCACTTGCCTTTGACAGAAGTTCGACTTCTTTAAATTTATCTTAAAATTTGCCCTTCTTAGGTCTTCTAATAATTTCTTCAAATTTTCTAAATGTTCCTCAATGTTCTCCGAGGTAAGCAAAATGTCATCTACGTATCGGATAGTGCACTCTTTCACTTCCTCTGACAGGTTTCGATCCAGCGCTCTTATTAATGCCGATCCTGCAGTCTTTAATCCAAACGGACATCTTCTAAAGCAGTATGTTTGTTGATCGAACTGAAATCCAGTCAACAAGCTGGTTTTCTCTTCCAGTTCGAGATGATTATACGAAGAAGTCATGTCAATATTTGTAAAAATCTTCTTGCCTTTAAACTTCCTCAGTATTTCTTTTATGGGTGGTGCCGAATCATTTTCTGGTATAATTTTTGCATTTAGATTTCTGGCATCTAAACACACCCTTACTGAGCCATCCGGTTTACTCACAATCACTAATGGACTAACATATGGTGTCGCCATCTTTTCTATAACACCTGCATTCATCATCTCCTGCAGTGTTTTCTTGGTTTGTGGGTAATGTTTTTCCGCAACCGGGTATGGTTTTTGTTTGAACGGTGCCCAATCGTTGACTTGGAACGCGTATTTAAAATTTTCAATCTTCCCTGGCTTGGAATCAAATACGTCCCTATAATCCAATAATAATTTCTTTAACTGTTCCTTAATTTCGAGGCTGACTTTAGCTTCCTCCACTTTTCCTGACAGGTTGGTCTCGAACTCATTTTCCACATTATCTTCGAGTTCTATGTTGAGGACTTCAAATATCTTTTCTATGTCCTTATAATCTTCCTCAATCACTTCTTCCATATGCCATACCTGTTCTGCTATTTTCGCCTCCTGATCCTGTAGGTTAATACTTTGCTCATCCACATCCTCTCTTTGAATTCTAATGCAATTTTGCGCTAGGTCTATAATGACCTTGTTCTCACGGATAAAATCAATACCTAATATGACATTATACGGTAATTGATTTACCAGCAAAAAGCACTGCGAAATTTCAGCGTTACCCATGATTAAATCAATGTATACCTGAAATTTACATGTCAAAGATTTTTCAGGGATAATTCCCTTAATCTTTACACTTGATGTGGGAATCTTTAGTACTCGGCCCCTTGTTTCCAATTCATTTAAAAGGGTTTGTGTAATTAAACTTATTGTGGATCCAGTATCAATCAATGCTCTGACCAGTAATCCTTCTATCCTAAGCATAATTATAGGTAGTTCTCTTTTAACAGGTGGGATTCCTTCCACATCCTCGTTAATTAGTTCATCTGGTCTGGCTATCCAATTTACAATTTCTACTTCCTCCCAGCTCCTGGTATGTTTCCACTTTTGACAATTTAAATTTGGAGTTTTTTTTATCCTGAGGGCTCCCTTTTCCCTCATTCTTTAACTGAGCTTGTAGTTCCAAGCTTTGAGCTCCATCTAGTCGGTCGGGTGATTTCCTGTTCTTGATTGCCTCACTCCAACGGACTTTTTGCCTATCAGGTTCATCTGGTCTTTCGTTCATATAACGAAGACTCTCCTGATATCTTTCTTCTATTTCGGCCCGATATTCATCATCCCTATCGTCTGGCCTTACATTTCTCCTGGGATAATTCTCCCATTTCTTTCTGTTGTCCGGCCTTTGCTGGTTATTGTTATAGGGGCGGCTTTCCTGTTGCCTATAACCCGTCGTTCTAGGATTTCTTCCTCGATATCCTCCCCGGTAATATGGCAGTATCCTTCTAGGCTCCTGGTGCCCATACTCTCGATCTCGTCCTTGAGTATCCGTACTGGTGGACTGATTCCTGGTCGCTGGTTTTTCTCCAGTTTCCTGACTGCTGGCCATGTGTACTTGCTCAGTTTGTCTCTGATGCCGAGGTGTTACGTGCGAAGTCGTCATATCTAACTGACGTAATACGCTTTCCACTTCCACAGCACTTCTGGCTTTGGATGAGATTAGCAGCCTCTGAATCTCATATGGAAGCTGTCTTGCAATGGCGGCACACAGGTCATTTTCTGCCGGAGCAATATCCAGTTCGCGGAATTTACACAGCTGAGCGGTGAAAAATTCCGAGTATTTAGTAGGCGCATTGGTGCTGTACTTCCTAGAGTACAGATCTAGCCTTAAATTTTCTTGGACATCTGCTGCCCAATATCGCTTTAAAAATGCTTCCCTAAAGCCTTCCACCGTATCAAAAGTGTATCTAAAGCTTCTGAACCAGGTGAGACAATCACCTGCCAACAGCTTTTCAATAGCTCTCAGTCTCCGATCCTGAGGAACCTTCATTTCATTTAGATACTCTGCCACTTCTTTTAGCCAGTATTTTGGAGTAATAGACATGTTATTACCCGTAAACTTTACTGGTCTATCCTCATTGGATTTAATAATGTTTATTATTTGGCCATTTGTCTGATTCGTGTACGGGGTTGACATCGCCATTGGATATCCTGGGTTCTTATAAGGGCTCTCCCCTCCTAAGTCCCTCTCCGTATCTGTGCCTTGTTCACGGGAATCTACCCATCCTGTCTTTGGAAACTCCTCCTGATTTTCGAATTCTAACTTCCTTTCTCTTCGGGCACTTTCTTCATTTGCCATGAGTTGGATTTCCATTTGACTATTCTTAAGTTCAGTCCTCTCCAATCGGGATCTTAATTCATCCTGAATTCTTTCTTGATTCCTTTTAATATCTTCCTCTACCTTTTTGGATTGGAATTTCTCATCCCTGTAACTATCCCTGAATTCCTTTAGTTGTTCTTCTACCTCTTTCTTAAAGATCATGACCCTTTGGTCTATAATTTCTGGCTTAACGTCACCTATGGTCTCCAGGCCCTCTCGTATCTCCTTTATTTGCTTCTCCACTTCTTTTCGTCCTTTGACCATATCTATTTTCATTCCTTCAAGCCTTCCCTCAGTTTTCTCTTGACTCTTATACAATTTCATCATTTCATCTTGGACCTGATTAACTTCCTTATTGGTTTTTCCTACGTGATCCTTTAATGTTCCGATGGTTTCCTGAACCTCAATAATACCCTGACTTATTTCCTTTATTTTATTGGTACTTTCCTTACTTTCGTTCTCTCGTTGTTTTCTTTCACTCTGGAGATGCCCCTCGTATATACCTAATCTTTGATCTATTTTCGTTTCGTATGTCTTCAGATTCTCATCTACCTGCCCGGTAAAATGATCAATCTGACCTTTCATCTCCTGAACATCCTTTAGATTTTGATTTTTCATCTCAGTTACTTCAGTCTGAACTACACCGATTTTGTCCTCGAGGGTCCCTACTTTCTCCTCAACTTTTCCAAATCGGGTTCCTAGCTTATTCACGCTTTGTTTTATTTCCTCCCGGGAGGCCTCACAAATATCGCTGTTAGATTTTATCTGAGCTTCTAATTTTTTCTGCACACCTTGGATCTGGGTTACAAGTTTCTTTTCACAATTGTCTACATTCTCTTTACAAGATTTTTCCATCTTATTTAACTTAGTTTTTATAGCCCCAAAATTACCTTCTAAATTATCAAAATTTTCTTGACATTTAACTTGGGATGTTCTTGTACTTTCCTTCAAGGCATTTATTTGGTCTTGCAGTTCAGACTTAAGTGCCCCATTTTCATTTTCAATTTTACTTGTGATTTCCCCTTTTAACTCAATTAACTTGTCCCCCAACTTAGTATCAAAACCTTGGAATTTGTCATTCATTATCCCTTCTAATTTCTCATTTATATTACTTTGTATTTTAGTCTCCATGGCCTCTAGTTTAGTGTTCATATTAACACTATCAGTTTTTAGTGACTCCAAACTTAGATTCATGGATCCTAACCTTTGGTTATTTTCCTCCTGTTGGCTGTCCAACTTATTGTTTATAGATCCTAACCCTTCTTTATTTTCAGTCTGTTGTTTATCCAACTTATTCAAACTCTCATTTATGGATTCGAACACTTTGTTATTTTCATCCTTTTGGAGACTCAATGTATTGTCTATTGTTCCCAATTTATTGTTCATGGCCTCCAAAAGCCTTTGCACTTCCTCACTAAATGCCATCTTATGAGAATACAGTGGGCCACAAATGCCACCACACTAGTACATGCTTGAGAGATGATACTCTGAATCCGTGTGTCCCAATTTCTTTAAAATATTACTTTGGTACGGGTATTCACTTACAACGTACCCTTTTGATACTTTTATTCAATTTCATAAACCTTTATGGAAGTGTTTAAAATTCAAAATTTCGAAAAACCATTTTTCTCAAAAAAAATGAAAATTTTGATTTTTCGAGAAAACTCGGGTTTTCCCTAGGAAAACTCATCCCTACGTACTGGGCGCCAAAATCTAAGATTTGCTAGGGGGTTTATAATATATAATATTCAGGGCTGCTCGGTATGAGTTTCCAGGGACCCATGCGGTCAGTTAATATTTTACGTTGTAGCTATTCCTATTATTACTTTAATTTTACATGATATGACCGACTTAAGTGTTCCTCTAGTTATTAATCCAGCACAGTATTTATATATCCCCCTGTGCCCATTTAGCAAGAAATATGGCAATCACAATATACCAGCGTAGCTCAATTCGGGATTTCGGGGCAGCGGTAAGTTCCCCCACTCTGTGACTCACATATTTGGATTAATTAGAGGATACACTTGCAAAAATAACAACAAAATCAACTCCTATTTAAACATATTTAATTAATAAAATTAATGGCGCTACAAACATATTTACAATTTAATTACTGACCCAAATATCAACTGCTTATTCCAAATGAACAAGGGATCACAAAATAAAATAAACAAATATTGTATTCAAAACCTGTGGTTTCCACATAAACCAACAATTCTTACTTAGTCTCACTTCCATAAAGCACTAACATTAAGTTTACATAACTCCGAGCTCTTTGGCTCCATGCATTTACATTATTATGGTGTCATTCTTGTACACCTCAAACACTGTCTTTTATATTTCTTATTTCTCAAGAACAAATATATAATTATATTTAAAAATCTAGGTTAATTATCTAATTCCATATTTTTGGGCATGTCCACACATTCAGTTGTTATCATCTCTCTTTATTTCACAAATATATTAAGGTGATCAGAAAATCAATTGTGTACTCCAGAGCGTGAAGGTACTTGACACAGTCAAAAAACTATAGTTACTCCCGAACTCAGTTGCCTTCAATCAACTCGTGGAATCCCACGTCCATACCTTATTACCCTAGGGATTGTTATTTATCTCTTATGTCTTAATAGACCATTATCATATAAGAAACTACGATCTGAACCGGCAAACGAAATATCCATCTTTAAGGACCTCGGTTCAACGCCCGGGTCGTTAACAACTTTAAACACTCCTGGTGTATACATTTCTCTTTCTAACAGCTTACGAGACGGTCTCTGTTCCCCCTCGCTTTAAAAGAGCTAGTCTCTACTACTGGGGTGCGATTTATGACACGTTAGGGTGGCGGAGACATCCTGTCTGACCCAACATTAGTAGCTTATTTTCAAGGCTTTCAAAACAAACCTTCCCATTCTATCCAGTTCTGGGGAGACCGGGCTTTACTGTACCGTAACATTCAAACAACTATTCTTTGGTTCAAAGACCATTTCCGTATCCTTGGCATTTATTAATTATGAGAGGGTCCTCATTGATTGGGAAGATTAAATACACATACGACGACGGAGAATTTCAGGGGCTTTTATCATAAGAAGATCCTGTATTCGAATCTCTTCAGGTGCCTCGGGAACCAATTCCGTACAGAGGACTTATACAAATTGCGATTTAGAGTCGGCCGTGGCCCATATGACATACGCTCAACAATACCATATATTAGCTCCCTTTTTAAATACATACACAATGCCTCGTGATACTAATGTCACAAATAGAGGACTTACACAATTATCAATTCACTGCAATCAACTACCCTCCATAAGTAATGCACCAAGTATTTAACCACTACGCGTTCCTAGCGTGACACTTTAATATTATATTTGCGCTCATTATGCGCTATGCATTATTTTAAGCCGAAAATGTCTT
Organism: Meconema thalassinum; assembly: GCA_946902985.2. Lineage (NCBI taxonomy): Eukaryota > Metazoa > Arthropoda > Insecta > Orthoptera > Tettigoniidae > Meconema > Meconema thalassinum. The sequence continues at coordinate 305,173,128 of OX336391.1, forward strand.
CCCAAGAACTGATAAAATCTCTTTAGTAACAATTCATATTATTTTAATTCACATATTAATCTTTCCGTTGTCGATAAATCGCTCCCTGTTTTAAAATATTCCATTGAACCTCATTTCTTACACATACGTTAAGGCTTAACGTTCTTATGTTCATATCAATTTATTTGATTTTTATTTAACATTTCCATATTTAATTATTATTATTATCTTTATTCTTTATACAAGCTCAAAAGCTATTTCTTTCATATCTCAACTTTACTTTATTTCAATGTCTTTCATGATAATTAAATGATATTTCGCTTGCTCTTATGACATTTGTTAAATACATTAACCCTTTATTCACATATTTCCTCTATAGGATTTATTCTTTACATAGTTATTCATAATTTCTCTATTTATTTTATTATTGTTCAGACCGTATTCCTGATTATTCAGCATTAATTCATTAAAACACATCCCTTTCACTCCAAAACTCCGGTGGGTTTTGTACACAATCAATTTCTGACACCAAAATAAAAATGAATTTTGTACTCACATATTTTCCAGATCATCCCTGATCTTAAATCTGGTGCGGTGTTTCATTTTTGGGCCCACTTTGAACTTTTTACACCATATTGAAGGTATTCATCTTACGTAAAAACACAAATAAACATATATCTAACACACTTAATATTGACGACATTTTTATATACTGATGTGTCCCTTTTGAACACATAATAAACACTAAAAAATATTATTTAACACACAATCTTGATTATTTTACACTTCACAATTACTCGATCACTAGGCCGTGTTTCTGAGCCTATCACACGTGATCTTCTTAAATTCCCGTTTCCAAGGGTGGAATTTATCCTATGTCGGCTTCCTATTCTGAAGAATGCGAAAGTCCTGAAACATCTACTGTTCCCTGGAGTTCAATTCTGCTATTCCTATCCTGGATAACCGGCTATTGATCTAGCTTGAACGGCTTCTTTGTAGATCTGTCTATGGATCCTAACGAAAGTCTATATGGATCGAGGTCTCCTCTAAGACCTATAGATTCAGTTTATAGCAACTAGCACTTCTCGATTCTAGTACTATTAGAATTGTTCGCCTGCTTTCAGGAGCTAATGTTTATAGTCTCCTATTCTATCTATTTGAACTGTTTTAACACTCCTACGTTCGAATCTTATTCTGTTCTTCCTTTTTAGGTTTCTTCAATTTAAATAACAGTTTATCTGTCTGGTACGATACTTCCGTACGTTATGATCTGTTCGTTCGTACATTTAACGACCTATCGCCTTTAAGTCCGACGTTCGCAGCCTGCTATGACTATATCTTGCGAATTTTCATTTTAACTTGTATACAGTCGGGCCTAAATCCTATAATTAGGATTTTCCTAATATTTCACTACGGCGATACTTTAAAATTTCGCCTTGAATGCTCCTTATGGAGGCAAGCAAGTCGTTACTACTGTGACGCCTGTGGCTATCAGATCTTACTTCGGCGGTGTAAAACAGCGTTTCTCCCCTCAAGGAGTACTGGTAGCTGTTATCGATGTAACGAAGAGTTACGTCCCCTCACGGACTGTCGGAATGATTACTTCTACGTCGTGGAGCAGCACTTCCCCTCACGGAATGCTCGTAGGACTGATGACTGACTTGGAAACGCCCGAAGCTTTATACTGTTTTACTACAAAAAAATAAGACTCTAGCCTTTCCTGTGGTCAACTTCTAAAATAATGGTGCCACAAATATAAAAATTATACCTTCCGAAAGCTCGTCTTCTCAATGTCAAATGATCTTATTGCACCTAAGAATCGATCGTGCAATTTGGAGATATTAATTAATTTCTCGTCCTCAATTGTGTGGGTGTTGCATTCTTTTTGCTCTCTCCCCTCCACAGAGGCTTAGGTAATTCCCCTATGACGTCGTCTTACGTCGGCAGTTTTTTTCTGCACAATTATTACATGGTTTCTCTATACTGAAAAATCTCTCATTCAAAATGATTCACTGTGCTATGCTTGTTTACTCATTATTATGCTCGTAAACGTGTTAATTTTAATTATTCCTCTTCTGGTGCATATGCGGCGTTGTCAAATTCCAGCAACGTCAGCTCGAATTCCGATTCAGGCTTCTCTTTCTATCACGGTGGAAAGTTCCACTCAGTTATTAATACTCGTGACCAGCCCTCTCTGAAATGTCGAGTGGGGTGATCTCATCTAAGGAACATCTGTCCCTAGTCGCTTGCACAATGTTAAGCTATATTCCTGGCTTAAAATCTCTCTCCGTTCCTTTAAGAAACTATACGTTTCTTTCATTTCTTCCTTATGGACATGGATTCGACCGTCATGGACCCTGTGAAAGGTTGCAAATGGCTATAAGGTTATCACGGAACCAACTAAAACTGTAAAATTCATCAATGCGCTTAAGGGGTTCAAGGAGTACCCTACATTTTTTTACACGACTTACACGTACGATATGTCGTACAGAAGGTCTATTATATCTCCAAACAGCAACATTATTTTCAAAAATTCCTGATTTGAAATAGTAGACTGTTTTTTGCTGATTTTAGGAATTTGGGCCATTGGAGGCAAAAAACTGAATTTTCATGCACCACAAGCCTTTATAATTTATAAAAGGGGTCTTCCTGTAGTTGGGCACTTGACACAACGGTTAGGGTCAGTTCGTATGTGGCGTGTATTGCGATTCGTCTACGAGGTTTTCAATTTTATTTTCACGCCAGGAAGAACACGTTAGGTAAATTTAGTTTGAGAGTACATTTTAACTAATCATTTTTCTTTGCCAACTAACAGGTTCCAAGCCCCTAAACATTGCAACAGTAGCTCAATTGATGTTGTTGTTTGAGTCTTCAGTCTTTTGACTGGTTTGATGCAGCTCTCCATGCCTCCCTGTCCTGAGCTAATCGTTTCATCTCTACATAGCTACCACACCCTACATCCGAGGCAATCTGTTTAACATATTCTAACCTTGGTCTACCCCTACAGTTCTTGTCCTCGACCCTTCCTTCCATAACTAAGCTTGCTATTCCTGGGTGTCTTAGTATGTGTCCTACCAACCTATCTCTTATCTTCATTAGCAGTCGCCAGAAACATCTCTCCTCTCCCAGTCGCCTTAATACCTCTTCGTTTGAAACCCTATCTACCCATCTGATCTTCATCATTCTCCTGTAACACCACATTTCAAATGCCTCAATTCTCCTCTTTTCTGCTGCACCAATAGTCCAAGTTTCACTTCCATAGAGCGCCACGCTCCAGACAAAGGCTTTCAAAAATGACTTCCTAATACCTAAATCTATATTCGATGTCAACAGATTCCTTTTTTGTAGAAAGGCTTTCCTTGCCTGAGCCAACCTACTTTTTATATCCTCTTTGCTCCGTCCATCACTGGTTATTCTGCTTCCTAAGTAACAGAAGTCTCCTACTTCCTTCAGCTTTTCACCTGCCAATTTGATCTCCATTGAGGTTTCTGATTTATTTCGGCTGCATTCCAGTATTTTTGTTTTACATTTATTAATTTTCATCATGAAGTCCTTCCGTAAGACGGAATCCATACCATTCAAAAACTCATTCAAATCCTCAGGCTTGTCGGCCAAGATGACGATGTCATCAGCAAATCTCAGAGTTGAAATTATTTCTCCTTGAATCTTCACTCCCACTTTAAATTTTTCTCCGATTTCCTTCATTGCTTGTTCAATGTAAAGATTGAAAAGTATGGGTGATTAGTTGCAGCCTTGCCTTACACCTTTCATAATACCAGCTTCTCTCTCATATCCTTCAGCTCGAATGACTGCTGTCTGGTTTCTGTATAGATTGTATATCACCCTTCTATCCCTGTACTTTATTCCAATAGATTTCAAAATTTCAAACAATTTAGTCCAATCAACGTTATCAAAAGCCTTTTCTAAGTCTACAAATGCCTTGAACGTTCTCTTATCTTTCCTTATTCTACCTTCCAAAATCAGCCTAAGACTTAGTACAGCTTCCCTTGTTCCTACATTTCTCCTGAAACCAAACTGGTCTTCACCCAACTCCGTTTCTATCTGGCTTTCAATCCTCTTGTAAATTATTCTAGACAGGATCTTTGAAGCATGAGTAATCAAGCTGATTGTACGGTAATTTTCACATCTGTCAGCTCCCACTTTCTTTGGTATAGGGATGATAACCTTCTTCTTGAAATAAGGGGGTACATCACCTGTCTCATAATTCCTACACACCAAGTGAAATAACCTGATCAGACCTTCATCTCCTATGCAGCGTAGCAACTCAATTGGTATATCATCTATGCCTGGTGCTTTGTTCCTGCCTAATTCCTCTAATGCTCTGTCAAATTCTGATCTCAATATTAAATCTCCTTTTGCATCCTCATCAATTTCCTCTTCCCTTTCCATTACATGATTCTCAATCTCCTTTCCCTTATACAAGCACTCTATGTAAGCTTTCCATCTCTCAACCTTTTCTTCCCTACCTGTTAGAGGCTTTCCATTTGTGTCCCTAATATTACAGCACTTAGTCTTCTTTTCCCCAAAAGTATTCTTAATCCTTCGATAAGCTGTGTCTACTTTTCCTAATTTCAGACACTTTTCTATACCTGTACATTTCTCTTTCAACCATTCTTCTTTCGCTTCCTTGCACTTCTTGTTAACCTCATTTCTCAGACGTCTGTATTCTGCTTTCCCCTCTTCATCTCTTAGATGCTTGTGTCTCCGCCTTTCATCCATCAATTCTAGTATATCCTGAGTGATCCACGGTTTTCTACCTATTCTTTCTTCCCTACCAATGTTTTCTTCTGCCGATTTTGTTATTTCATTCTTCAAAAGTGCCCATTCGTCTGCAATTGAAGTTTGTTTAAGGGTTTTGATTAGTCCTTCCTTTATACTCTTCTTGAATCTTTCGTTCACATCCTTTACTTTCAGTCTGTCTATTGCCCACCTTTTTGGCTTTTGACTTTTCTTCAGTTTCTTCAACTTTAATCTGCATTTCATTACAACCAGATTGTGGTCAGAGTTTATGTCAGCACCAGGATATGTTTTACAATCCAAAATCTGGTTTCGAAATCTCTGCTTGACCATAATGAAGTCGATTTGGTAACGCCCTGTATCTCCTGGTCTCATCCATGTGTATATTCTTCTATTGTGGTTATTGAATAAGGTGTTAGCTATGACCAACTCATGTTCGGTGCAGAATTCCATCAGCCTGCTTCCTCGATCATTCCTTTCACCTAATCCGAAATCTCCTACTATCTTCCCTTCCCTCCCTTTTCCTACCACAGCATTCCAATCTCCCATTACTATAACATTTTCATCACCTTTGATATACTTCAGAATGTCATCTATTTCTTCGTAGACCTTTTCAACATCCTCATCATCAGCTTGACTGGTAGGCATATAGACTTGTACCACTGTGGTGCACGTAGGTTTAGTATTGATTTTTGCTACAATAATCCGTTCACTGTATTGCTCATAATATTCCACCCGCTGTTCAAGTTTCCTACTCAATATGAGACCAACTCCTGCTTGGCCATTGTTTGATTTAGTGCTAATGACCCTATAGTCTCCTGACCAAAAGTCCTGTTCTTCCTGCCAGCGCATTTCACTAATCCCAACCAAATCCAACCTCAACCTATCCATTTCCCTTTCTAAGTTTTCTAACTTTCCACTTCCTAGCAGACTTCTAACATTCCACGCTCCGATCCGTAGAATGTCAGATTTCCTCTTTGTCATTTATGTGATGTTAACCCCCTCTCGAGTAGTCCCCACCCGGAGATCCGAACGGGGGACTAGTTTACCTCCGGATTGAAATTTTACAAGGGAGGAGGCCATCATCACATGTAATTATGCATAGAGAGGTGCATATCCTCGGGAATAGCATTACGGCTGTAGTTTCCCGTTGCTTTCAGCCGTGCAGCAGAACGCAGTGTAGCCATTAGTTGGCTTATATTATCAATATCTTAACCGTCTATTAGACTAGTAAAGAATTGATTTATTCTGAAAGGCTGCTACTCCCTTTCAGAATAAGTAAAAAGCAATTCTACTACAAAATACTAACCTTCTACTAACAATTAAATACCAAAATTCTACTAACGAAAAAAATACTAAAGTTTCACCAACAACAAATACTACCACTAAAACAGTCTGTCACCAGGCCCACTCACATGCACCCTCACCAGACACACTCACACACCACAGTCTAATAGAACAATGACATATATCTAATAAACAAATTAACTTCATACTTACAACTAAAACTAACTACATACTTACTGTACTGTAATTGAATTGACAATATTTACAAAATTTAAAATGATAATCTGGTAGCAAAAGTATCTACCCCGTCCCGGATTCGAACCCGAGATCTCTAGGTAGGTCGGTAGATACTTTGTAGCCAGAAACCTTCCCTGGAGTGTACACAACAACTCACCCAAATGTCATTGCAATCGGATGAATGGTATATGGTATATGGTATATGCTCTGTGGTATCGAACTATTAGTGGTGAAATTCAACGGTGGTCATGATGTAAGTAGACGTGCAAAGCATTTCTGAAGATTGATGTAAAACAGGCATGGCTCGTGTAGAGAACTGACAATACCCACTCCATGCTATGGCAGAAGGTAAGCAACTCTTTGAAACTTCATGCAGTTCAACTGTTATGCGAACGACCAAGAAAACTTTCATTCTGAGTTTTCCGCTGCTGACCTGGATACCTTAATAAACAAATTGCACACTGCTCGGATTAAATTCCGTCCCAAATTACCAAGGGTCTTATCGGAGTTGCACACGATTATCCTCAGTACCTAATATATGTGATGCAACTCGCATATCTCGGGATACGCAAGTCGTATAACAGGTAAATACAGGGTCTTTCATATAAAATAAGAGCGCCAAGCGGCGGCTTTTTAAACCGCGGCCTCGGTCACCCTGGCCGGGCTTTTGCCGCGTCAAGGCCCCCTGCTTTAAGCGTGTGTACAATTCCATATGATGCAGCGGCCTTGCCAGCGCGTGTACAACGCTGAAATATTACTTTAGTTAGTTAGTTAGTTATTGTTGATGAAACCGAAACCCCTACTTGTGCTAATTTTGTGAGTGATTTATTCGGAGACCGTTCAAGATTCTCGCCAATGTCATCTAGCTCTTACTCTTTTAAAACTGTTCGTGTGCGGGCATGTCTTTTATTGAGCACCGAGCCAGTAGTGTCAAACGTATTTGCAATTACGTGAATCTGTGCTAGTGAAGGTGGCACTTCATCAGGAAATTACTAATTTGACGAAGTATTTTTACCTTCTGAGTTATGAAGTCCTGCATCTGCTGAAGCTCACTAGCATCTGATATTATCTTGTCTGTGCTGTCAGTGAACTCTGAAGTACCTGTAAGACTGAATTTACCCCCAGCTGTTGGTTTACTCATATCATATGGTGTCCTTGAATGTTTACGATGTTTTCGTCTTCCTGGTTTCCCACTTCCTTGCAACTGTTGTGAGCATGGCATATGGAGAACACCACCATTCTGGATGCATTTAGTGTGAAATAACTGCTTACAATCTGTTAAAAACCAATACAGTAAATTACATTAAATTCATAGTGATGTAATTTTTGCAAAAATAAAACGAGTTACAAAGCAAGTGAGTACCGGTAGGCCTATATTAAAGTGGTAAGATTGAAAGGACCTTCTAAGTCTCCAAAAGATAGGAAATAAATACATAAGCAATGGAGGAATCAAAGACTATTATGATTTTAAAATAGAAAAAGCAGAAATTATAAATCGTATTCACTCGCATACAAGACCCGTTTTTTTATACTATTTTAATGCTCAAAAATTTAGGAGGTTCTTATATGAGCATATCTCAAAAATTAATAGCATATCAAGATATCCATTAAATAACTACCGGTATACATGTCAACATCCTCGAAAATACATTTCAAAACAGAAAATTCATTATTCAGGTTTAAAAGATGGACCATTATACAATATTAGTTTGATATAAATCTCCTGCGATCGCGGCAAGTACCGGTATACATATGTGGTAGGATAGGCCTAATTTCACGTTCACTGCATCTGAAATAGTTTAAAAGAAGCAGAAAAACTCTTGCTCTTACTGATATTAATGTTACCGCTCACGGCACTCGGAGAACAAAACTACCGTAATTCGAATGATATCGTCACTTTCCCTGACTGTATACCAGGCTATTGTAATTTGACTTAACGACCACTGCCCGATAAGCTTATTGACAAAGACAGAAGAGTAAGAGGGAGTGTGACTGTATAGCTAGGAATGCGGCCTTGGGGCAGGGATTTCCGGGTTATTTTTGTTACAACAACCAGCCTCAAACTTTCTGCCGGTAGGAAAGAATGCATATTCTTGTACTGCCACAAAGTACCGGAACAACAATTGGTAGACTCCTGACATTTACGGTAATGCAGGAACGTCCGCGGAATACCGTATCGAAAATACGATGAGCAGGAACTCTGTAGTAAACGCGCAACGTTAGTTACCCGTTTTTCATTAATCAAGGGTACAATATGCAGGTCAAAATTTTTTTTTCCCGAACTTAAAAAAGTGGGGAGGGTCTCTTATATGCGAGTAAATACTGTATATTACAGTTTCCTCAGTGGATCAGTGGTAGTGTGTCGACTTCATGATCCCAAGATTGTGGGTTTAAATCCCCACCAAGGAAATAGTATTGAGAGTAAAATCCTAGACTCTCCTAGTGAAACAATGTCAAGACCCCCTGTATCACATCCTGAGATTACAACATACATGAATACATACACACATTTTCATCTGAGACTATTTTGCCTTTCAGCATCCTGTCTGGTCTGCAAGCCTCTATTTGCGAACGTCATTTCCATGATCCCATATTAACAGTTAGCACTGTGGCCTCTTCTGCTTCTAAACCTCTTACAAAGAAATCGTTCAACACTAAATCCAACCATTGCCTCTTGGGTCAACCTCTGCTTCTCTTACCCTATACAGCCGGATTCATTAACATCTTAGGTAATCCCTCATCCCCCATTCTCTTCACATGACCCCACCATCTAAATAGACTCATACGATCAGCTTCATACAGCGTGTTTATTTCTAACTTGGCTTTTATCGCTTCATTAAGAGTACCTTCCTGCTATTGCTCCTATCTATTTGTCCCAGCAATCAATCATGCTAATCTCATATCAGTTACCTCTAACTTATGTATTAGATATCCTGAATCTATCCAGCTCTCACTTCCATACAGCAAGGTCTGTCTAAATACTGAGCAATGTAGGGAGAGTTTTGTGGCTACAATAACTTCTTTCTTGCAGAATACTGTACATTACAACTGAGAACTCGCTACATTTTGATTTTGTGCACCTCGACTATTTCTTTTTCCATATTACCATCCTGAGAGAATATACAGCCCAAGTACTCAAAATGGACTAACTGCTCCAATATAGTTCCACCTATCCGGCATTCTATTTCCTTGCATTTCTTCCCTGCTGACAAAACCTTTGTTTCTGAAATGCTGATTTTCATTCCATACTGCCTAAATTTCTGTTCAAGTTCTAACATATTGGCTTGTAAGCTTTCAATGGAGTCTGTCATTACTACCAGATCATCAGAAAGAAAATAAAATAAAATTTGGTATATAGAAGTTGTGTAAGTCTACTTCAAATATATTAATTAAGGATGACAATGATAACATCTGGTTATTAATACCGAAGACCGTTCGAAGAATGGGTACTTCTGCTAGTTTGTATAGAAATGTGTAACCGTGTGATTTTTGAGAACATTACTATGGACGAGCTACTTTCAATACTCGCAAGTACAATAGTTTTTTCTGGATGGCCAAAATATTGAAAAATATGTATTTCTGTTTGGTCTTTTAACCTTGTCATGCTACTCTTTATTGTTCGAGCACTTTCTGAAAAGCTTTTTAAGTACAAACTCTGTTTTAAGTATTTATTATGGCCACTACTGTTACTCAGGAAATTTTCCGATTTATCCTGGAAAACTCTGCGAATTGTCAAGGAAATCTGTTAGTTGGTTTTGGTAGACATCCTGTATATGTCCTACCAACCTATCTCTTCTCTTCACTAGCAATCACTAGAAACATCTCTCCTCTCCCACTCGTTTTAATACCTTTTCGTTTGTTACTCTATCTACCCATCTGATCATCATCATTCTCGTGTAACACCACATTTCAAACGGTTTAATTCCCTTCTTTTCTGCTGCACCAACAGTCCAAGTTTAACCCCATAGAGTACCGCGCTCCGGACAAAAGCTTTCAAAAATGACTTTGTAATATCTAAATCAATATTCGATATTCCTTTTCTGTAGTAATGCCTTCCTTGCCTGAGCCATCCTACTTTTTATATCCTCTTTACTCCGTCTTTCACTGGTTATTTTGCCACTTCCTCTAGCTTTTCACCTGCTAATTTTACGTTCATACGGGTTTCTGATTTTTTATTAATTATTAATTTTCAGCATGAATTCTTTCCTCAAGACGAAGTCCATACCATTTAAACTTTTCAGTTACACGTTCACTGTTTATAAGAATGTCGGTCCTTTGGATTAGCATACGCCATTCAAGTTTCTGCAAAAGTTAAAATTCTGCATGGGCCATCAAAGTTAGGGAGGAATGCCTATTGAAAAATGCCTTTACACTTGAAAAGAGGGTGCAAGACACAAAACGAATTGCTGACGTGATTATTGTATACAAAGGAATAATATAGTGGGCCATCTTCAGTCTTAAATGAGAGTTTATTTTCATGTTGAAGGAGACCCATATCTCGTTGATTGCTTCAGGTATAGTGCTTTTAATCTGAACAGGGCAAGGCAGCGAAATGTGACTGGCTTGGAATTTAATGCCCTGTGATGTGCTGTCAGCCTTGTCTACTCCGCTCAAAAGCTTTGTATGAACTTTACCATCTACGACAAACTTTTAATGGAACAATGTGGAACACTTCAAGTAAAGGAGACAGATTGTAGCACATAAAACTTGCTCAACATTACCATCAGTACTGTTAATATACAGTACAGCTGTTCTAAGGAAGGTGTCGCTGATGAATGACATGCAGCGTCTAATTGAAATAAAATACGAGGCGCATCCAGAAAGTAAGTTTCCCTACTATTTTAATGTGTTACATCTTTCCACTCGGTATCTGTATATTTTTTGTGGGGGTGATTTTGAAAAATGAAACGGAAATGGATGGGACGGAAACAATGAAACGGAAATGGATGGGACGGAAAAAATGAGTGCGCACGGTGGCGCAGATTGATACCACGACGTGCTCTCGGCCATATGGCTATGTAAAATGTATATCGCATACGGTTTATTCAAGGTTTGGAGGCTCCATTAAAGATATTCCTACAGTAAATCATATTCAAATTGTCGTTCATTGGTGTGAAAATATTCATTATATCGTATTTGCTGAAAACAATTATGATTTATTAAAACTTCATATTTTTGCTGTATTCTCTTTCAATGTAAGCACTCGAGGTACTGTCGGCCATGTGACTATGTGGAATCTACGAGGCACGTCAGGAAAGTAAGTTCCGTTTGGTAATAAAATTAAATTGTGTACAGATACAGAAAAATTATTTATTGCACAACATTCTACACCTCTTAAACTACTTTTCCACATAACTGCCGAACTTTTGCAGGCATTTGTCATAGCGTGGCACAAGGTTATGGATACCTTCTTCATAGAAGTTTGCCGCCGACCCGTAAACGAGAGTGAAGACTCCCCTGTAAGATATCTTACCGTTTGTCCACCACTGTTAGGCAAATTGCGTATGTGGTCAGGAGAGCTCCTAAACATACGCAGTTCTCCTGGTAAGCACGCAATTTGCCTAACAGTGGTGGCCAAACGGTAGGATATCTTACAGGGGAGTTTTCTCTCTCGTATACGGGTCGGCGGCAAACTTCTATGAAGAAGGTATCCAAAAACTTGTGCCACGCTATGACAAATGCCTGCAAACGTTCGGCAGTTATGTGGAAAGTAGTTTAAGAGGTGTAGAATGTTGTGCAATAAATATTTTTTCTGTATCTGTACACAATTTAATTTAATTACCAAACGGAACTTACTTTCTGGACGTGCCTCGTATATCGCATACAAAATTACTTCAAGGTTTGGAGGTCCCATTAATGATATTCCTACAATAAATTCTCTTCAAGTTGTCGTTCTTTGGTGTGAAAATATTCATTATATCATATTTGCTGAAAACCGGTCAGGATTTGGCACTGGAGTTTTACATGTAGTTATTTCAATGACCAACAGAGCTCACTGTTAACAAGGGATAACATGTCACATGTTACACATAATATGCGACTACTGTAAGGCTCGAAATATTTTTCCCCCCTTTACTTCTGTTAGTAAGTAAGTTAGTTGTTAAGTCAGTAATTAGCTTTAGTTGAAGGTTTCATGTTATCATCTTTAATTTTCACTATCACTCGAATCATTAGGGACCGATAACCTCGTTAAACAAACAATTGTCATCTTCTTCTATCCGTTCAAATAGAGCAAACTCTATTATATTTGAATTGCAGCCAATGGCCAAAGCGGGGTATTTTAACTGAACGCCCGTGGGCTCCAGTGGCGACTGTTGGTCTCCGTACCTAGTATACCGCAAGTGCACCCTTCAATATGTCGTGAAAGAAGTGTTGCCTAATTCTAATAAAGAAAGCTTTTCAGTCGGTCAACACGAATTGTGCCCAATTACATTACACAATTAGGCCTTCCTTTCTACTTAATTTCCACCTTCTGAGGGAATCCAATTAAATCAAATCTCTTTGTTAGCATGTCCTGAATGACGCATCCAGAATCCACCTCTGGTGCTTCACTAGAGACGAGAATTATAGGCACTAAAAACAGTTAAAATAGGCAGGCATATAGGCTCTTAAAATAGCCAAAATAGGCATGTAAATAGGCACTAACATGTAAAATAGGCAACAAAATAGGCATCAAAAATTTCTTGTAATTTAATAAAATATTTAATTACTATAAAAGGAATTAACAATAAGCAACTTATAATTTAATAACAAACTTATCTTATATATATAAGTGAAAGTCTGTATGTATGTATGTATGTATCGTATGTATGTGGGTGGGTGGGTGGATTTGTTCCGTATACAAATCTACACCGTTCCACCAATCTCAACCAAATTTTGCATACACATAGTTTAGGACCCAGAAGGAACGGCTGGATACATGAATTTTCGATAGTCTTTGTCGTTCTTCTGATTTCGGCCTTTTTGCACTCAAGCAAAGGCTAATAAAAGCAGAAAATAAACTGATGAAGTAATAGTAAGGCCGGCCATCTCCATAGCAACAGTAGCTCGAGACGAGACCACCAAGTTTCCATCTATCTTGGTAAGAGGCCATGCCACACCCTCTGCCAGCTAGATCGCATCCCTTCAAGCTGCTTTAAACTGCCTGTCCATTCAACACAAGATAGGTTACAGCACCAACGCACTGATCGCCGCTGAATTTTCACTCCCGACTGGATCGCATCCCTCCTGGCTGCTTTAAACTGCCTGTCCATTCAACACAAGATAGGTTACAGCACCAACGCACTGATCGCGGCTGCATTTTCACTCCCAGCTGGATCGCATTCATCCTGGCTGCTTTAAACTGCCTGTCCATTCAACACAAGATAGGTTACAGCACCAACGCACTGTGTTCGCCGGGCATTTTCACTGCCAGCTGGATCGCATCCCTCCTGGCTGCATCGCAACAGTAGCTCAAGACGGGCCCCCCAAGTTTCCATCAATCTCGGTAAGAGGCCATGCTACACCCACTGCCAGTTAGATCGCATCCCTCCAAGCTGCTTTAAACTGCCTGTCCATTCAAAACAAGATAGATTACAGCACCAACCCTCTATGATCGCGGCGGCATTTTCACTCCCAGCTGGATCGCATCCCTCCAAGCTGTTTTAAACTGCTTGTCCATTCAACACAAGATAGGTTACAGCACCAACCCACTGTGATCGCCGCAGCATTTTAACTGCCAGCTGGATCGCATCCCTCCTGGCTGCTTTTAACTGCTTGCCAATTCAACACTCAGACGCGTACAGGATATACTGTATATTAATTCACAGTTAAACGGCAGCTTTTGAAGGGGACGATACCTGAAACGAAGGGTTTTTAACTTTGGAGGTTTAATATCGAGAAAAGCGAAATACAAAACGAAGGGTTGTTAAGTTTGGAGGCTTAATAACGAGATCCCAGGCGCTCTTTCTGGTGACTTCCGAAAATTCCCATTCTTGTTCGTGGGGTAAACACATATTGAGAAATGAGAATATAATTCTGTCGAGCACACAAGCTGCAATATAATGCACTTTAAAATACAGTCAAAAGGCATCAAATAGGCAATTACACTCCAAATAGGCACACACCCTTGAAATAGGCATTTATAGGCACAATAAAACCAACGAAATCTAGCCTAAAAGAACCTAAAACGGATTTATATCTCGAAAGCCTACGTTTCTAAACACAGGAATAAAATAGGCAAATAGGCAAATTCCCGTCTCTATGCTTCACTCTCACTACACGTTTTTGTATTAATTCACTATTGACTAAATCAATTCAAGACTGACTTAAAACAAACATATAATAACACTGTCTCTCAAATAACTGAAGAGGCTGAGCGCTGGCATGCCTCAGCTGGTCAACAAATTCCCCTTGAAACAGCCAATCAGCATTAGGTATAGTTGAACCGCATGGTGCTAGCGCGATACTTTGTGCTGAAATTTTCCGGGCTTATGTTACCCTCCACTACCCCTCGTGCCCCTGACGAGCCGAGCGACACCCGGAGAGCTTTGCGGTGTACCCAAGTACTGTCACTCATAACTAAAACTGTACACCACGTATGGTACGCTGCTATGACAACAATCTGCAGAACATATATGACAAGCACGATTTTCATGACTACACTACAGTATTAACAACAAGTCTAAAATGTGACAGGAAAATATTTTTAGATTTTTAAAATCTCGAGGGGTATACCGCCGGTATATCCGATGTTTGGGAGGCTCCCCATCAAGTTCAGTAATTACAAGTAGTTCCAATCCAACTTTACCTACTACCGGCTTTACTTCCCCTCCTAAGGAAGGCATCCTGAAGGATTTTAACTCTAGTATTCTTCTTAGATACCTATTATTTAAATGACATTATCAGCTATTAAGGCTCCGGACCGATAACCTCGATGTTAGGCACCTTATATCAACTTTTGACGAAAACAAATTGTTGACTGATTCTGAAATAAATATTGAGCTACTAATATTCTTATACAAAACTAACATAAAGGTAGCGATGGTAGCTATAACCCAGTTATTATTTACTTTTGCTCTCGTGGTTATGTAGCCCCGTGTATTTGGGTGTGTCAGACTGTAACATCGTTACTATATTGGATAAGTAACGGTAACTGTAACGTACTGACTCTAAAGAAGTAACTCACCCAATGAGAATGAAAGTTAGTTGTTGTAGTTGTTGTTGTTGTTGCCTATTGTAGGTGCGGAAAGCCAGTCCCGTGCTGTTGGTATAGCATGCTTGCCTCTCACCTGGAGGTCCCGGGTTCCATTTCCGGCTCCGTCAGGGATTTTATAAACTGATGTGAGGGCAGTAATGGGGTGCACTCAATCTCGTGAGGACTTATAAGCAGCTGTCTGACAGAGAAACGGCCGAGGAGACCCGACGCTCTGACCACTCATCACCCCACAATCTGCGACAAAATGGCTGAGCAGTGATCGCATGGTAGGCCTAGGCTCTTCATGGGCTCTATTGCCACGGTTTTCTTTTTTCTTTTTGCTATCGTGGTCATGTAGCCCCGTATTTTTTGATGTGGGTGGAATTTGTGTGAAAACTTGTGATGGCTGTACTAATGTGTGCAATTGCCAATTGGGGGAGAGAGTTGGGAAGGAGGCAGCTGTGGCCTTATGTTAGCATCCATCCTAGTATTTCCCTGGAGTAGAAGTGAGGAGCAACCACGGAAAACTACTTCCAGGAAGGCTGAGGTGGGAATTGAACCCTGCTCTTCTCAGTTTTACCTCACGAGGCTGGCTGCTCCCCGACACTTACACCAGCCCTCGCGCTCGAACCCAGATCTGCCAGCCGCCAGCCAAGAATACTAACCGCTACACCACGAGTGAAAGTTAGTCAGTAGTTCATAGACGCAGTTCTACTGTACGTTTAACGTATTCTCTTTGACACACTGTTTCACCCTAATCAAAGGATTTGATGACGTCAACACCTGTGTTTGGACTGTATCCACCTGTCAATACCATTCGTCTAATTGGAGTGCAAGGCCAAGCTGAGATATTATGCTCTATAATCACCCATTCTGCTACAAGCAGTGACAATTTCCGAGTTACACTTTCAAAGTAGACTTTACCTAATACAATAATAACTAGAAATGAGAGCTGAAAACAGATTGAGTTTCGATTCTTATTCTCTTTATACTGTTTCAGCTCCTCGAGTAAAACTGACGGTGCTCACTAAATACTGTACAAGAAACTGGAAAGGATTTTATACGTAGGATCTGATTTAAACGGTTCTTGTTTTATTCTAGGGGCATTGAGGTCATCATTCCGCATGAACATATTTATATGCCAATATTTTTCATTTTCTAGGAATCAGATACTGTTGTTGTTGTTGTTGTTGTTGTTGTTGTTGTTGTAGTTGTTGTTGTTGTTGTTGTTGTGATAGCCTATACCTGTATACGGAGGAAATTTTGTTGAGGGGCTCTTAATACCATCGGCAAAAAAATACAGTGTACACTCAGCCTCTTGCGGTAATACTAAGAAGAAATCCGTTCAATCCTTACCTCAACTGTCCTAGAAGTGGCTTTCCGCGGTTCCTCACATCTACTCCTGAATTATCTGGATGGTTCCTAACTTAGGGTCACGGCCACTTCCTTCCAAATTCTCACCTCAATTACAAATACATACACAATAATGCAATTATCGCAGTGACAAGTGTTATAAGACAAATTACACACACCTAAGCACACGAGGAAACATGACATCGATGTCCTTATATCAGGCGTTCTTAAACTCTTAGCACTCAAACTTATATTAGCCATGACTTGGTGGCTGCTGATCTCGTCATACGCTTTATAAGTGAGAGTGGGTTAGGGCCAGCAATCTAAATTTTCCAGTGTACATTGACTCAACGACTTGTTCGTTTTTGAATGCAGAATTTTTGTTTTTCCGTAATTTGTGTTTATATTATAATTATAATTATTAGTTTAATTTATTTTTTTGTTTTATTAATTTTCTGTCTTTTCAAATTTAGGTGTCCTCCTCTAAATTTTAAATTCCATTCCAAATTTGCATTCTTTAATCTATGTTAAGAGGGTAGATGGCCTCGTAGTTCTGCCCCTTAAAACAACAATAACTAACTAACTAACCTCTTTGAGACTTTGAGCACCGCCCACAAAGTACCCGAACACCATTACATCGAAGATAATATTTGTATTATTATTATTATTATTATCCAACATGTATGCGAATCTTTTTCCATTTCCTGTGTGTCTCTCCCTCGTAAGTGCTGTAATAGATAGCGCTTCACCGCCCACCAGGCATGATGCAACTGCTTGCGTGACTCATGCAGGTAAGATACAGTCGAGTCTAATTAGCATATTTTGTGTTACTCTTAAAACAGGGATGTCCGATTGCTTTCACTATAGATTTAGAATACTATTTCACAAAATGACAACATTTCTGACTGTCAAAATTTGTAGTGAAAACACGATTATTCTGGTGCAACAGAATTTGAATTGAAGAATGGATCTCAGGGGAGCTCGTGCTCGTATGACGAGAACACCAAATTTGATTTAAAGAGCACCGTGCTGCTCGCGAACACAAGGCTGAGAACGCCTGCCTTAAATGAATCGACAACAATTACATCAATTTCAAATCATACTGGATGTCAGACATATACATTTTGAAAATAATAAATAACTACACTGTGGGGAATAGTTTAGTTAGTTATTTATTATTTATTTAGCGTATGGTTTTTAGTGCCGCGAGTGTCCGAGGACATGTTCGGCTGGCCAGAGGCTGTAGCTGCTTCAAGCGGACACCCATAGGGTGAGCTACAAGTTCCGTTCAATTTCAAGTAGTTCCAAATTTCGCTACCAGATTTTACTGACATCTAGTGAAGAACGTTGGAACTTTGATAGAGGGTTACAACGAAATCTAACTTAGAAATTTAGCTTCACTCAAGTTTAGTTAGTGGAAGGATCTTATACATGCCATAAATCTATGACATGGGACCGCCGGCTTTACTTCCCCTCTGAAGGAAGGCATACTGAAGGATTTTAACGCTCATAAAAATGCGATGACTTTGGCCGGGATTGAACCCGCGATCTTGGGCACAGCAGTTCAACATGCTACCAACTACACCACCGAAGCCGCTAGATTAGTTAGTAAGAGGATGCATTTCGCTCATGTACTCACTTATGATTCATGAAGCATGTGTAAACATATCCACGACATGAAATATTCATGCGGCTAAATCTCTGGACTCAACTAATGATCGTGTATAATTACATTCACATCGGGACCGTGCTCAGCATGACGAGCACTAAGGTGCCCAAATCCTAACTTAGATATCATCACTGTTGAAGAAAACAACCGCTCAATGACAAAAGTCAATCGCTCTTATCCAGGGTCGTCATACAAGGATAGTTGTGTTTCTTGTTTCACTTGGTGGCTTGGACAGCGAGCTCATTTCATCCCCGTGAACTTGGGTGTGTGTTCAGATGAAAGTGGCCGAGGCCTTAAGTTAGAAACTTCCTGGCATTTATGTAGAAGTGGGAAAACACGGAAAATTTCTTCTAGGATGGCTGAGGTGGAAATCAAACCAAGAAATGTATTTCTGGTCTGAGGACTGGCCCAGGATACACTCAGCCTCGCGAGGAAAAATCCCTTCAGGCAAGCAACTCAATATTGAAAGCATTGTTTCATGGCCAAGAATAGTCCTATCTGTGCAACAGTGTCCACTTTACAATACAATGTTTTTATTCGACAACGACTCCACTTCACTCCTAGTTGTGATGCATGTTTCGGCTCCTCTCAAGCCTTCATCACTCAATAAGCAACATAACAATTCACAATGTTCAACTTAAAACCACTACAAATGATATGTTCGATTAAAGTTTTACACTTCATAGGCGTCATCGTAATAAAATTTGTACAATTTTAATCGAACATGTCATGTTTAAACTTGAATATTGTGAATTTTTATGTTACTTATTGACTGATGAAGGCTTGAGAGGAGCCTGAAACATGTATCATAACTAGGAGTTAAGTGGAGTAGTTTTATAATAGAAACGTTGTATAGTAATGTGGACACTGTTGCAAATATATCGTAATCAATACGGGAAAAAGAATATATTATGGCTAAGGTCAGATATTTACAAAGACTAGAACTTCCATGAACACTATTGACGTCAGAAAAGTTGGATGGCGCAGCCACGCGGTAGTATGTTGAAGCTGTAACATAGTGACTGGTGAGCATGGTGAAGCATTGACGTCGTGATGGAAACAGAAAGAAATTTCTCAAATTCGAGGAGGTACTGCTCTGTATACGGTTGCAAATCGTATAAAGCGGGTACGAAATCTCTTCACTACTTTCCTGTACAAAAAGTTCAGAGAGAAAGATGGGCTTCGGCGCTGTCAATTGGAAAACGTGTTACACGTTACATGCAGTGTGCAGTCTGCAGACGACTTCTTTCCACAGCATAAGCACCGGTACTGTTGATTATGGATAGTTATTGTCTCTAATTTGTATTCACAAGGATTTAGCTACATCAAAAATACTGATAAACTTGTAGCCTAATACTTCTGTGCCGTAGGCCTACATAGAATGTAATCCGCTCTTCGTAAACTTATTTTAGGAGTTCTTCCGATTTGCAATAGCCTGGTTAGAAAACTTTAAAAAAATGCTGTTCCTAGCCTTAATTTGCCAGAGAATGTATATTCTTGCCCTTGAACAGCAAGTATGTAGGTCAATATTTGCAATATTGAAGTATGATTTGGCTTAAATTGTGTTTTTGGCTATGATCTCCTTACTGTTGAATTTAGTTGATTAATGTGTAAAATTTTAGTTTTAAGTACCGGTTTGGTGACCCATCATCCCAGGCAGGCCGGTAACACCTATACTACTCAGGCAGATTGGTCACTTAGCCGTAATTTGGAAGTTACAGTGATGTTAAGTATACATATGCGGTAATGTAGCAGGAGACCTGATCGGCCTAGGCTATTCTAACTTGAACTAGTTCCCATTTCAGGGTTTTTCAGTTTTTAGTGCGAATAGTTTGTTTCAAAGTTGTACAACAGTAAGGAGAGTATGTTTTCTATAGGTTTTATTTGGTATTATGGTTTATGTCGAGCTGAGGAGTGAATTTGATTTGGCTTAAAGTGTAGTTTTTGATCTGTTCCGTTTGCTTATGACAAGTTCAAATGGGGACTCCAGCTTTGTTAAATATCTGTATTTTAAATATTTAATTAAATATATTGATAAAAAGGAATGCCTCCATTTTAACTTGCCTGTGGCAAGAGATTAATAAATTTATATTCTTGCCTTTGAACAGCAAGTATGTAGGTCAATATTAGCAATATTGAAGTATGATTTGAGCATCCCAAGTAACGCTTCTTTGAACCCAAAACATTCATGCAAATTCAGGGTTGCTGGATTCAATTTATTATCAGGGAGTCGTCCTTTGTGTTATGTGAGATATACAGTATATATTGTGAAATTAATAAAAACATCGATACCGCTAGGCTCCCAAGTACAGGCTTCATATATGTAACAGCAGACAGTAAATTAACTATCTACATGTGGGTAATATTGTTAACTGGTATTAATTAAGCACTGCATTTAAATTGATTATAAAAATATTTCTATCAATGAAAGAAAATATGTAGTATTTTGCCATCATAAATTAGAAGCCATAAGAAACGCACACCCAATCACTGTCTTGCTTACTTCTCGTCACCATCTCGCCGCCATATTGGAATCAGCTGACCGTAAGCTCCTCCCCCGTTTCGGACGTCAATTCCTTTAGGGGATACGGAACAGGGTGAGTTAGCCGTGGTCGTTACGGCATGACTGCAGTCGCTCACATCCGAGAGGCGAGGAGGTTCAAATCCCCCCGCCAGCAACCTTGAAGATGGTCTTGTGTTGTTTTCCATCATCCTTCCAGGCAAATGCCGGGGTTGGCCCCAATCTATAGTCCACTGCCGCTACCTTCCAACTCCTCGTCCTTACATTCAACGTTCCTCCCCAGGCAACGGTACTTGTAGCTCACCCATTGGGTGTCTGACCCGAAGCAGCTACAAAACTGGCGAGCAGAACATGTCCTCGAACACTCCAGGCACTAAAAGTCATACGATAAAAAAAAGGGGGGGATACGGACTTGGGAATTTACGTACATTGTAACTTAGGAGACATGAACTTGGTATTTCACGTACCTTCAACCTCTAGGGATAGTGAGCTACGAATTTTAGGTAAATTAAATATAATTAAGTATGAGAATGCATTCTATTTTATTCCTAAAAATTACAATCCTTTTCTTAATCATCAAATGTGTATTTAGGTATTTTGAATCCAGTCAATTAGATTAGCAGTTTGCCTTTTCTACCACTACGAGCACTAGTGTGAGTCTGTGCAGGGTTTCAATTATGTCCTTATAACAATTCTCGGTGTGACGATTTTTCAAAAAGTAAGGAAATGTCTGAGGTATTGAACTAAGGAACACATTGATGAAAGAATTATGCATACTAGGGGACCTATGCGAGAAATCTGGTATGTTAGTTAGTTATTGTTGTTTTAAGGGGCGGAACTACGAGGTCATCTGCCCCTAAAAAATCTCGCATGTTCTTTAACCAACCACCCGCCCGGCTTTACTGTTATGCGGGCTTCTATATATATATTTATTTGTTCAAACGCGCTTTTTAAACAAATTGTCGATATTTATGAAATCAGAGTGCGGATAATTCTGTCTGAATATTCTTTTCAATGCACAATGGATTGTGTGCGCCCCATGTGTATAGATTACCCGCCCGGCTCTAGTGCTGGTCACGTCACAGTTCTGCCTGGGGCTATCGTCTTGTTATTTGTTTAAACACACTTTTTAAACAAAGAAATAAATTTCCGTTGACTTTTCAAGAAATGCATGATTTTTCATGTACTGTTGAGACGATTTGGAAGATTTTGGTGCAAACCACACCATCTAACTCCCTCTGGTTTAGGAGCTTGAGTTTTGTGAACCATACATCTTAGCGTATTACATAATAAGATAAGTTAATATTGCTAGGATTTGGATTAAAAAGATAACGAGTAAACACACTATTTTAGGCTGTTTTCAAGATCGCAGGAAGCTTTGAGTTTTACGTGACCGTTAATCATGTGATCATGAGCCACGGGACCTCCTTTGTACAAAGAATCCGAACCAAAGGACATGGCATTTCACTTTGAAAATCTCACATGTATTGACTGCGAATCGAACCCGGTTCACCTTGGTGAGAGGCCAACAGCTTGACCGCTGAGCCACCACGCCCCTCTAGGCAGTTTTCGAAAACTGCATCTAGGCCGGAAGTGATTTTCGAAATTTGTTTCACTTGAACACTCTCCGGGCTCTTTAGCCCTTCAACGTTTGGCACAGTTGAGGACATTGCGTAATTTTAAGTATTTACTGAGACGGGGAGCCCTACTTTGTTTGCTAAGAATGTATTTAACATAAAAACTTAGGAAAGGTGAGTTCGATTCCCACCTCAGTTGTTCTACAAGTACAGTGAGTCCGGGAATGTTCTCCGCAGCGCCTACATGCGTCTCCGAGAGCTAGCTACAGCAGTTACGTTGGTAGCACAGCTGCCACTTGCATCATCTCTACTTAGTATAAAACAAAGACCCCGATTTGTGTTTGTTACGGGTAAACTCGAGAACCACTGGATGGATTTTGATGTGGTTTCCACCATTCTGTAAATGATATCTCGAGGATTATTTCTGTAGAAAATAATTTGTTTATGATTAAAGGAAGCCGGGCAGTAACGATTTCAGTGGAAAAGTTTAAAAAAATACCTGGCGTCCGAGCGCTTTGTAAGCTTACGGTGGGCAAACCGTTAAAAAATTCGAAATACTTTGAGTGTAAGAATTGTTCAGCATGAAAAGTCCACGAGAGCATATGTCTATCTTCAATACATCGCGCACTATGAGTGTTTTTACGTTTTAATTTCTTCCAACCATGTCCATTCAAATATTGAGGCAACAGTTTATGAGCTATCTAAGGGCGAATCTATCATCTCTGTTACAGCCTAGCTAGCGGGAGAACCTATTGTCCCAGATACAGCCAGTAGCAAACCGTTGAGTCGTGTTGAGTTAAGACTTCTGAGAAGGGTGGTTGTGTTTGGAGTTTCCCTGGAAGTGCAACTAGGGTTTTCTTCATTTCGCCTGTGAACTTTTCGTTCCGTAAAATTCACTGTCAAGTTAAGATTGGACGGAAGGGGGATTTGTGTTTCATGCACGTCGCCATTCTTAAATTACGTCTCACAAGAATTTGTTGCTCATGCATCTCCGTGATAATATAACTAATAGTCCAGTCAGTGGTTTTAACCCATCATGCCGAGACGTAAAACGGATATGGGTCGTTGTTCATTGACACTGAAGAAAAAAAAGCGCTTATCACGTAATGCATTCTCCCAAGCGAAGCCGGGTCGGGTTGCTAGTAACAAATAAACAGTAAACTTTGTACTCACCACAGCCATTCATAACAGATACTGGAACCATTCACAGTACATCACTCTTTTTCCGTAATCAGTTTGTTTTAATTCATGAACCACGGTAACTGTATAAGGGAACAACTGAAGCTTGTCTCTTACAGCTTTATGTGCTGTCGACTTAGAGATTTCTATTTGTTGAGCTAATTTTCGTGTTGATTTACTTGGACTGCGCATCATTATATCGAAGATTTCATCATGTTTTTCGTTCGTTAAAAGCGTAGGCCTGCCTGTTCCCGGTACATTGTGAACTGAGCCAGTCACACGAAATTTACTTACCAAATCCCGAACGGTATCACGGTTTGGACACTTTGAATTAGGAAACCGCGACTGAAATCCTAATTTTACATTTTCTGTAAACCGATCGCCTTCGCGAAAAGCGTATTCCACCAAAAAAAAAAAAAAACTCTCTCTTCAGTAGTAAACATTACCGTCTGTATACTAGTGCACTCTTCCAATCTATCTGAACGCTCGCTTACTGCAATACACACTGAAGACATGCAGGCTCGCTCGCTTATCGCAATTCTCATTGACAGACCACATGGGGGAGTCCCGCGTTGAAGGACACAGTGCAGTGCAGCCAACTAAACTCATGACTCAACCACTCACAGCTGCACGTACCCACTGCGGAGAACATTCTCGGGCGCCCTGTAGTTTTACGTAGTCTCTTCTGGAAGTGTCGGAATGGTACTTAAGTTAGGCCGCGGTCACTTCCTACCATATCCCAGCCCGCATTACAAATATTCACAATGACACAGTTTTATAAACAGATTTCACACACACCCTAGTACAGGGGGTCACAATACTAAAATGTTACAAAGCCACTTAATCAATCAACAACAACATGACTTAGACCTCCCGGAGTTACCTACTGAAATCTCTTGTCCTCTTGTGCTTTTTAATGAAGAAAGTAACTTCGTATTTTGAGAAATAATTGTCTTTCTTGTTTCATTTGAGGGGATTTAGCCTCGAGTACTTGGGTGTGTGAAATATTTATCTGATGACTAACGATACTGTGATCCAGAGGTGCGTGTATTAATAAATCATATTGGGCGAGAAGTGGCTGTGGTCTTCAATTAATAACCATCCTCGCATTTTCCTGCCGTAGAAAACACTTCGAGGATGACTGAGGTGGGAATCCATCGTACATATTCTCAGTTTTGCCTCACGAGGTTGAGTGTACTCCCTACCATCCCTCAGACCAGAATTAGAAGTCTTGGCTATGACAGGAATCGAACCCGTACCTCTGAGGTGACAGTCAAGGATGCTAGCCGTTACACTACGGGGTGGTCCCGGAGAAAGAAAACTTAGTTTGGTACAATATATTCCACATTTGGTAGGCGTGCTTTAGTAGCCCCTGTAGTAGTATTAGCACAGATAGTATACGCTCTAAAGACTCCTTCATTGACGCCAGGTTGATCAAGTACCAATCGTGTAACAGATGATGATGATGATAATGATGATTGCTGTTTTAACGGGTCTAACATCTGGGTTATCGACCCCTATGAAACAATTGGTCGGACAGGGTTTTTATTTAATTTAATTTACTTCATTTATAAGTTATCAGTATTTCAAGTTACCAGTTGCTGTTGCTGGATATTGAGGAGCTTCGAGATATCGTGGTCATGTAGGCCCGTGAACTTGGATGTGAGTAGAATTTGTGTGATAACCTGTATTACTGTGATGTCTGTGACAGGGTGTATATTTGTAATTGAGTTTGGATTTGGGTAGGAAGCAGCCGTGGCCTCAAATTATGTACCATCCCAGTATTTGACTGGAATAGAAGTGGGAAACCACGGAAAACCACTTCCAGAATGGCTGAGGTGTGAATCGAAACCACCTCTTCTCAGTTTTCCCTCACGAGGCAGAGTGTACCCCATTCCAGCCATCAGCCCTGAATTAAATTTCCTGGCCGAGCCGGGAATGGAAGTCGGGCCTCTGCGGTGCCAGCCGAAAATGCTAGCCACTACGCCACAAGGCGGACACCAAGGCTTGACTGCACCAGCGTTTATCAACAGGAGTCTGACGGGTTCATGAAGGGGGACAGAGTGCAGTCGCCACATAAGTCAAGCAGCATTGCGCACGCTACTTGTGTTAAACAGAAGTTGTACTGTGAGTTGTGAACGGAAATATTAATAATAATGGGTGAATTAAGAATGGTGTGTTCCTAATTGTTGCACAACTGCACAGCTAAGCGTTATAGGAGCACATGTCACCGTGGAGAGGAGAACGATAACTAAGTCATATCCTACTCGCGCAACTGTACCTGTCAACCAAGCAGGCTGACAGCGTGAAACAATTAAACAAAGAATAGTTCCCATCTTGACACCACTTGACAAACTCTACTGTCTAGTAGGTATACCTCCTCCAGATATTCGTCATGAGTGTGCATCCAGACTGGAGAAATCTAAAGCACTGAATCTGTTAACCCATACTTTATATGGGTATCAACCAGCAACACAAAGACTCAAGTCAAGGAAAATCTTTCTTCTTTTAACAGAAAGCCTTAGTGAATCACCGATGAACTTCAGAGTGGTCACATGGCTTTACAGATCCAGTCACCTCGCAGGAAGCGTGATACCCTCTGAGAGCCTCCCTCCAGGTCACCAAGAAAGTTGGCCTACATGGAAGACACTGAACAGGTTGCGCTCAGGAGTCGGAAGAACAAAGAGCAAGATGCAAAAGTGGGGATGTGCCTGTGGATCCACACTCTGTAATTGCGGTGAAAAACAGACAATGAGCCATCTTCTTGTCTGCAGGATGTGTCCAACTACATGCTCTCCCCAGAATGTAATTGATGCTACCACAGAAACATGTGAACTTGCCGCAAACTGTACAGGTCAGATCAAATCTAATTTAATTAAATTCTGATTTGTGTGTGGCACAACTTAATGTTTATCAGAAATGACAATTTTTATAGTACCAGTTCTTGATTTTATCCTTTCTTTTTTTGTAATTTTAGTTGTCTTTTTCTCCTTTTTCTGTTATCTTTTGTTGTTTGTAATATGTTATGTTTCTGACACGATTAAATACATAACAAGAAGTTCCGTGACGAACTAAAGAGCCTACTTTTCTAAAAAAATAAGATTCATGCCAATGATTAATCTACAGTATATGAACCTATCTAGAATGTTAGGGTAAAAAAATATAGACAGCATTTATTAACAGTTGTCAGCCCCGATTGCTCTTAAGAATACTTATAGTCATATCTGTTATGTTACACATAGCACATACGAAATTTGGATGAAATCCAACTGACAATATAGAAGTTACATGTATTTAAAAATTGGTCCTATCAGCAGGCTTAGTATCATGTTGGTAGAACTGACGTATATTATACGTTTGCATAGTTTGAAGCTGTCGGCTTGCTTACTTTCTGATATATTGGTATTTGGATTAAAAAGAGAGAGAGAGAGCAATTATCAACAGTTGGCAGCCCTGGTGGCTGTTTATAATACGCTCAGTCATATCTGTTTATGTACACATATTACATACAAAATTTAGTTGAAATCCAATTGTTAGTGTCGAAGTTATATGCATTTAAAAATTGGACTTATCACAAGTCTTAAAATTATTTTGGCAACACTGTCATGTATGGCCTCCTGGAAATTAAACTGAAATAGTATTATCTACATGTGTGCCAATTTTGAAATAGCTCCCATGCATACCTTCCATGATATCCAACATGGAGCTCAAATTTCTAGTGCGTTTTTCAGCAGTTGGTAGCACTGACATCATTTTCAAATAAGGGCTTGAGATATTCCGGTATACATCTTTACTCATACTAAGTTTGGTTTCGCGATTGCTGCAGCCGTTTAGGAGTTGATAGGGGGAACACACACACACAGCCAGCCAGACAGACAGACACACATTGTCCCGGATCGATCTCATAAGTCTACTTTTTCCTCATTTTTGCAAAATGTGAAACAGGCTAAAAATCTTGACTGCCGGCACTGATATCCTGAGGCTAACACACACTTAAGTACTATCGCGTGCATAAATAACGGGCCGCCTATACGAGCGGGAGTTGAGTTTTCGAGATATCAGGGGTGTTCTCGGGAGGGGAATGGTCAGAGCCGTGGTTGAACACCTGTCCTTCTAGGCAAGGGGGGAGAGGAGGGGGACAGATCGAGGAGCGCAGCGCCAACTATGATTTTCTTTAGTTTCGCTCTTGGAAGATTGTTGCAGATAACGAGACTGTTTTAATACAAATTAATTGAAATGCCACGTAACCCATTAATGGTTAAATCTCGTTAGAAATGCACTGTTGAGTTTTACTGTGTGTGAATTCTTTTGAGAATCGAGGTTTCACAGTTAGGAACTAAACGCAGTTCAATAAGGAGAAAAAGAAGAAATCGCAAACGTCCTAAACTAATAATATTTCTGTTATTCCGAAGCCAGCTTCATAGAGCCCAACCATCTGCCCCCTCCTCACCAAACGGTCGTTCATATTAAAAGTCACGGACCTCAAAATCGAGTTCGCTGTTGTGTTACTGAGCCAATGTCAGCCTCTTGTGATTAACAGGTGATACCACACTCCTCCCTCCTCTCTCCCCTTGCCGCCAAGGACAGCTGCCCAACCACGACTCTGAGGATTCCCCTCCCGAGAACACACCAAGTGATGGCAACCTGATAGCTCGAAAACTCAACTCCCGCACGGCAAGATGGCCCGTTATTTATGCACGTGATAGTACATAGGGCTGATGGCTAAAAATGTCGC
Source organism: Meconema thalassinum (assembly GCA_946902985.2). Classification (NCBI taxonomy): domain Eukaryota; kingdom Metazoa; phylum Arthropoda; class Insecta; order Orthoptera; family Tettigoniidae; genus Meconema; species Meconema thalassinum. Next base: position 305,201,598 of record OX336391.1, read on the forward strand.
TAGCCCCTAATTGAAATAAGAACAATAAATAAATAAATAAATAAATAAATAAATAAATAAATGAGAGAATGAATGAACGAATAATCTAGGCAGCAGACCATTAAATGTGTAGAAAGTGTTGCCTAGTGATATTTCTCCCAGGGGTACAGCCCAATGCCTCGTAAGGCGCTTGGAATTGAACCGGACGCTGATTGCTCTGGTTCTCTGGGGAGGAACCCCAGCTATGATGAATTCTAAATCGTCCGAGCAGCCTCGAGGTTTAACCCGAGATTACTTTCAGTCTCTCATAAGTAAAACCTTACCTCGGGCATTCAAATAAAACTCCTTTGACGATAATACTTTAGTTCACAAGTCATCGGATCCAAGACACCCCAAGCAATTAACATGGTAGTGTTCCCGGCCTTCATTTTCCATGAATTATATATCTTGTAACTCAGCTTTCAGCAGGTAAAAACCCTTGTCTTATTATCATCATCATTATTATTATCATTATCACGATAATTATAATTATACAGTACATATATCACATTGCTGGTACATCACAACAAAACTATACGGGCTTCAAGAAACCATAGCAAAGTTAGTTAGTTACTGAGGTTTTAAGGGGCGGAACTACGAGGTCATCTGCCCCAAAGTATGGTTACGGAAGCAGCCACTTCTAAGCTGGAAAGTCGAAATCGCTACTCATGAACTTCCGGACGATTCGGGTTGTTAAGAGAACTAATGTCTTCTGCATTAGTTAGTACAGTTGAGTATCCAGATCTAGTTCTTTAAGGGCTTGGGATCACGCCCATACTCAAGATAATGCTAGGTATGGTCTTTACCCGTTCTACATGCCGTTGCCTTTTGATACAGCTAACAACTCGCTATATTTGCTGATCTTTTCTATGTGTTTTGACTGGAGATTCTTGTTAGAAATCGCAACATCAATCAAGGTAGTTTGATTCATTTGCTTGCTGACAACCACCAGATCCGACTTGTTGTGTGATACTGATTACTATTATTATTACATTAGGGTTTTATTTTACCTCCAACCTTCAATAGCTCTATATGAAAATTCTTGTCGTGAATATGTTAGCTAATTAATATACAGGGTGAATACCTTCCTGGTCAAAATTATGCGGATAGTAGAGGGCGATGAACAGAATATTTTGAGATAAGATACGTATACGTTTTTGTTATCGTATGGTCTCGGGTGCCGAGCTCAAGCTTTGTTATTTGACGCCCAGAGGGAAGCTTGCATGTCGATTTCTTGTAGTTCCTTGGAGCGCTATGAAAGTCAAGGAGGTTAGATATCCAAGCTCCTTGACACTATAGCGCATTCTAGTAGAGAAAGGAGGAACTTTTGTGTTGGTGGAAAACTCCTAGATTAATTTTGCCTTTATGAACACGGCCTACTGATTAGAAATAGGTTCTTTAACATGCCAAAAACGTATTACATGGGTGTCGTATTTTTGTCGCCTTTCAAACATCACTTAGCATGGCCAGGAGCGAACCTGCAAGCTTGGGGTTGGTAGTCCGATACGACAACCACTCACCCACCATGGCAAGCTACGTATAAGTGAACATGCATAATTCTAGTTCAGGTGCCACAAGGTTGTCACCACATTGAACTCTTACTTTGATCTGGGCGTATGCTTTTGCTATGAGGTATACATGGCTATGTAGTCTTTTTATAGATACTGTGTATATATCATCATATATATTATTTCAGTAGTATAAATTCCTCCTGCGGCACTCACAAGCGACCGATCGTGAAAATGAGCATTCAAATGAAAGAGAATAGACATTAGCAGTGACGAATTGCACTCTAATTCCATAAATATCGATAATTTCTTTAAAAAATAACTTAAAAATGTATGAAGTGTGCGATTTGCAGATACTGTTGATGTATGAAAATACGCTCCATAATTCCTGTCCACATCACATTTTGGTCGCTGTGGCGCCCATTTCATGTCATTTTAACATTATGAGGTCTTTTCTTTATCATTTTGCATGGATTTCAGAAACAGTAAATCAAAGGAATGAGTACTCAAATCGTCATCATCATCATCATCATCATCTTGCACAGTTTCCAGCCACTGGCCGGGTCTGTTTGGAACACAAGCCTCTCCAACGTCTTCTGTCTTCCCACCATCTCTCAGCCTCCACCCTTGTCCAGTCTTCTCCTCTCTTCTTCACGCTTTCTTCCACCCCCTTCAGCCACCTGTCTCTCGGTCTCCCTCTCGGTCTCTTTCCTTCCCACTTCGTCTCGTGTACTCTCCTGGGTATCCTCTTCTCCTCCATTCGTTTTACATGTCCATACCATCTAAGTCTAGATTTCTCTTTACCATCCAGTAATGGTTCCTTCTTCATTAATTCTCTGGTCCTCTCATTTCTTATTTTGTCCATCTTTGTAGCTCCGATACTGCTTCTCAAGAACCTCATCTCACTGGCCTGTATTTTGCTCTTCTCCCTTCCTTTCATAACCCAGGTCTCCGAGGCATACGTCAGGATAGGGACATAGTACGTCCGATATATGATCTTTTTCCTGTTCTGAGGGACATCCTTGCTCCATAACATGCTTCTCACACTCCTCCGAATCAAATCGTATAATTTCATAAAAATCGAATAACCGGTGAGTGTTACAGCACACTCAGCACACAAATGACATTATCAGTGACAAATTCCATACTAATTTCTTAAATATCCAATTTTTTTAACAAGTGTTCGATTTGCAAAACCTATTGGGGAAAGTGTGGTTTATGAGCATGCGAGATTTCTCGCACGGGTCCGCTAGTATTTTTTTTAATTTAATATTTTAAATTTGAGTTTCACATTTAGTTTTAGCTGCAGTTTCAGTTGTAGACTTACATGACACATTGCAGGTATATCGCAACATAACAGTACGGGTCGCAAGGAACCATAGTTTATTTATTGAAACAGCCACTTATAAGCTGAAAAGCCGAAATCACTCCCCGGGAACTTACGGGCGATTCGGGTTGTTTAGATAATTACTGCCTTTGTATTACATCGTTGAGTTATCTTTCTGAGTGCATTTCACGTTAATGCCACAACTCACTTTGTAAGTTCCTCCAGCAAGGGAAGTGAGTGACGTGTATATCTTGAGGATCTGCCGGGCCAGTAATGTAATCCCCAGGTTTAAGTGGATTAGCCAGAAAAAGCCAAATGTGAGTAGCAGCTGAGTCTAGGAGACAAAAACAAGAAGAAGACGATTTAAGCCCTGTGGGGAGCTAAACGATGAGCCGTGGATTAGCGTGCTTCACGATACTGGATACAACAAAACAACTCGCGTGTAAGAAGCGCGACTATTTCTGCTTCATATTTTTTGGAGGGCTAACTGAAACCAAGCCAGAAGAAAATGACGATTCTATAGGACATGTCTTCTCATAAAATGGGCCACAAGCCACATCCGGCTCCGTGGTACAGGAGTAACGCACTTCTCTCTTACCTAGAAGACCCTGGGTTTGATTTCCAGCTTTATCAAAACTTTAAAATCTGCTGTGAGGGCTGGAATGCGATGTTTTCAGCCTCGCACGGATAACTGAGTTGCTGGTTGATATCTTAATCATTTCATGGCTGTAAAGTAAATAAGTAGGCCTCGTTGGATCTAATACTATGTCACGTTGTTACCAATAGACTGTCTAGCAATAGATCAAACACTAGTTCCTGGCCGGTCTGTCTGCCAACAAGTCTAGTTGGCGAGCCTATCCTCCCACCCTCCACAGTCAGAAGGTGGACAGAAAGGTTTATGTCAGCAAGGTGACAAGCAGTGATAGGTGTTTGCAAGAAGAGAGTGGAAGGCCATTTCATTAGGAATGTCCCAGCCAGGTTCAGCATACGGCTAGATACATGAGGCGCTCCACACACCAACGGGGCAAGTAACTCGCTCTTAGCCTTCCGTTTGAATTGTTCACCGGCCAAGAACTACCGGTTGATCTATAGGTCTACGCAGGATATATGAAGTGGCACCGAACACACAAAATTTGAGGAAGAGTTGGCTACGCTGGTATGGGCAAGTACTACGGGCAATGAACGACATGATTGTTAGGGACGATTAGAGCTGGAGGTACAGTACGTTTCTCTCACTCCCCATTAACGATCGGCTCACTTTTGCAACCTTGCTGAGCGGCCGTGTTTACATTCTATATCTACGTGGAGCCAGGGCTTCCCCAGCTCGAGACACACCATTGTTAACGCTCCACCGTAGCCACTGAGAGCAAGCAGCGAGACTGGACAGAATTGCGTGCAACTGTGCAATACTGGGGACCTGACAAGCGAGCCGGTAGCGAGGACCAGGCTCTGTAGTTCACGTGGAGAGATAGAGCAGCAGCAAACAATGGTTATTGTGGGAGCGTGGTACTGCCTAACGTTTAAGGTGCCGGTCTTTAACCTAGGCCAAAGTCAAGAAAGAGCTCCCTCCAAACAACGATATCCATTCCTCCTCAGCTGAAGCTCGCCGAATTGAACTTTGGAAAACTAAATCACCGGGAGCATCGTGGGAAATGAAGGAGAAGCCAGCAGCAGGCTACCGTTTACAATACGGATCTTGGAAGACGCTAAACTGACTGAGAACTGGTGTGAGTCGGTGCAAAAGCAATTTGAAGAGGTGGGGATACAGTACTGAAGAACTTTGTAGATGTGGTGAAAGACAAGACCCTGAGCACCTTCTGAATTGCAGCATGTTATCAAGACCATGTACTGTGCAGGAATTGATAGAAGCCAATGACTGTGCCATTCTAACAGTTGAACACTGGAAAATTAAAATTTAGTGCAATTTATATGTATATTTGTATGTGTTTTGGACTCGGATAGATAAATAAATAAACGAGGAATGTGAGAGAACTGAAGGAGGAAAACAGCTGAGAGGACGACCGACACTCAGATCAAGCATACGATCACGCCAAGTGGTGACAAGATGAATCACGGACTCCGTCAATGCACAAGAGAGATACTGAAGTAATGCTTATGCCCAAGATAGCGGGTTCAAACCCGGTCGAAGCCGTCGGAGTTTTTAAGAGCGTTAAAATCCCTCAGTATGCCTTCCTTCGGAGGGGAAGTAAAGCCGGCGGTCCCATGTCATAGATTTATGGCATGTTAAAGAACTTTCCACCAATTACACCTGTGTGAAACTAAATTGTATAGATTAAGAATGTAAACAACGCTCTTAGGTTGCTACGTTCGTTGCCAAGAGCCGACTGCAGTGGCGTCTAGTAGCTAAGTTCTAAATTAGTCCTAGTAGCCGTTGACGGTGGCGTTTGGCGGCAAAAGTAGGAACTACTTGAAATTAAATATCTGCAGTCCTCACTTGAATTGAAAGCAGATAACACACACTAATACAGTCATCACAATTAACACCAGTTATCAGACAGATTCTACACACACCCAAAGTACACGGGGCTACATGACCGCGTTGTCGCAGCCCCTAAACTTAAGAACCAACTAACCGAAGTAATGGTTATCATTCTTGGCTGTCGCCGCGGAGAACCATATTCGATTTTCGGCTTTGCCAAGAAATTTAATTCTGGTCTGTGGGCAGAAACGGGATACACTCGTGAGGCAAAACCGAGACGAGGCGGATTCCATTTCTACCTCAACCATTCTGGAAGTGGTTTTCCATGGTTTCCCACTTCTACTCCTGAAAAATGTCGATATGGTACCTAACTTAAGGCCACGGCCACTTCATACCCCAATTCTACCTCAATTACAAATACACACACAAGTACGGGCATCACAGTGACAGAGGTTATGAGACAATTTCTACACACACCCAAGTATACGAGGCTACATGACCACGATGAAGCAAAGTCCCTAAAGAATCAACAACAACATCCTTTTATTTTAAAGCTTTACAAAATCAAAATGTGCCGCGGTGGGTCTAATCTGTCAATCTAAAGCTAAATAACTTGTGTTGTATTATATGCATTGGATTCCTCTTTAGTCCGTTAAAATGGTGTCACATTTTGACAACCTAAACGTCACCGTTCGCCACTGCTTCTTAGGGATCGCAATATTAATGAAGGTAGTTTGCTTCATTTCCTTGCTGACAATCACTTGATCTGGCCTGTTATATTATAGGCCTACCTATTATTATTGTTATTACCATAATAATAATAACAATTAAAATCCACAGCCTGATTCCAGTCTCCGACTGGGTCAGGAATGGAATGAATGAAGCCCCCATCTAGTGGCGAGGATATGAACTGTGCCGGCTGCCAAGGCCTGACGCACTCCTCCGGGGCAATGATTAAATGAATGACAGATGAAATGAAATGATAGTGGAGAGTGTTCCTGGAATGAAAGTTTGACAGGGAAAACCGGAGTACCCGGAGAAAAACCTGTCTGCCTCCGTTTCATCCAGCAGAGATCTCACATGGAGTGACCGGGATTTGAACCACGGACCCAGCGGTGAGTGGCCGGCGTCCGCTGGGTCCGTTATTATTATTATTGAAAAGCCTCCGTGGCTTAGGCGGCAGCACGCCGGCCTCTCACCGCTGGTTCCGTGGTTCAAATCCCGGTCACTTCATGTGAGATCTGTGCTGGACAAAACGGAGGCAGACAAGTTTTTCTCCGGGTACTCCGGTCTTCCCTGTCAAAATTTCATTCCAGCAACACTCTCCAGTATCATTTCATTTCATCAGTCATTCATTTAATCATTGCCGCAGAGGAGTGCGTCAGACCTCGGCAGCCGGTACAGTTCATATCCTCGCCGCTAGATGGGGGCTTCATTCATTCCATTCCTGACCCGGTCGGAGACTGGAAGCAGGCTGTGAATTTTTTCAATAAGTATTATTATTATTATTATTAATACATTAGGGTTTTATTTTTCCTCTAACGTTTCCATAGCTCTATTTGGGAATTCTTGTCGTGTATATGTTAGCCTAACTAATTAATACACAAGGTGTATACCTTCCTGGCCAAAATTATACAGATAGTAGACGCCGCTGAACACAATATTTTGAGATAAGGTACGCATAGGTGAACAAGTATAATTCTAGTTCATGTGCCACAAGGTTGTCACCACTTTGAACTCTTGCTCTGATCTTGGCGTATGTTTATTCTATGAGGTAGTTACAGAGAAATGAAAATCCACAGCCTGCTTCCAGTCTCCGACCGGGTCAGGAATGGAATGAATGAAGCCCCCATCGAGCGGCGAGGATGTGAAGTGTGCCGGCTGCCGAAGCCTGTCGCACTCCTCTGGGGCAATGATTAAAGAATGACAGATGAAATGAAATGATATTGAAGAGTGTTGCTGGAATGAAATTGTGACAGGGAAAACCGGAGTACCCGGAGAAAAACCTGTCTGCCTCCGTTTTGTCCAGCACAGATCTCACATGGAGTGACCGGGATTTGAACCACGGACCCAGCGGTGAGAGGCCGGCGTTTTGCCGCCTAAGCCACGGAGGCTCTACAGGTAGCTACAGAGACGTTTTTTTAAATTCATTTATTTTAAGTTTTTAAATTTTAATTTCAGATTTACTTTTAGCTTTAGCTGTAGTTGTAGTCTTACATGCCCACATTACAGGTACAAATACTCACCGTATGCCATTTCATGTCACTAAATGAAAACACGCCTGTCCGGACTTATCATGCTCCGTTGTGCTGCGAGCAGAATGAGAACTTGTGTGATCCTACACAAATATACGTAGAGTAGTTCTTTCACAACCATTTCATCTCCAGCCTTTATTCAGAGCGCGTGTATTCAGTGTGCTCCAGGCCCTCAATTACACCGCCCCACTCAACTGTTTGTTTCAATAGCGAACTGTTCGCACTTGTTCGCTCATTACTGTGTCTCAGCTCCTTCCTCACATTTCCAATCCTCCTCTCGTCTGTTTACTTGTATTCCTTATCACAGGATTTTCCAGCATACAGAATAAACATAGTACACACTTATCAAATATAGAAAAGAATAGAATTGAAGAGTTTGAAATGTGGTATAACAGGAAAACGATTTGTTTGTTCCTCAGTTTAGGGGCTGTGACAACGCGATCATGGAGCCAGGTGTACCTTGGGTGTGTGTATAATCTGTCTGATAACCGGTATTAATTGTTAAGGCTGTATTAGTGTGTGTTATCTGTAATTCAGGTAAGGACTGCAGACGATCAATTTCAAGTTGTTCCTACTTTTGCTAACAAATGCTACTGTGAACGACACCTGTCTGTGAGTAGGTGAGTGGGAGGAGTTCTATTACACTTGAAGTGGCTGTGCCCAATGAAACCAACATGGCGCCCAAACGTAGGTGAATCATTTAAATAATTAATTTCTTCGAACGTATGGTCCGATTTTGGCCTGCGACATGTCGTTGGACTTGGGTTGACGTTTTATTCTTATGGACCACTCGCTATATTTTTGAATTTTTTTTGAAAATTTTTGTTTTCGAAAGTAGGTGATAGTTTGAAAACCAAACATGATAGAATGTTGTGCAATGGCTCAAACGAACGGTCTCTATGATCTTTATTTTTCATAATGAATTTTTTTTATTTGTATGTTTTTTTAAACAATCCAATTTTGAAATACCTATATTTCGAAAACTAAGCATTTTACAAAAATGTTTGTTTGCCAAAAATGAATGGCCCTGACCCCATCTACCACCAAAATAAATTTCAAGCCTCTAGGACTAAAACTGCAGTAGTGGAGTAGTAGGGGTTCTAACGCACAAGGTGCTCAAAAAGTTAGTACACACATTTTGCTTATTCATATCTGGTGAACCCATGGTCGGATGTTGACAAATGAGGTGTCGTTGGACTCGAGCCGATGGGGGCTGTGCTATGGACCACTCGTTATATTTTTAGCCTACTTTCGATTTTTGCAAAAAATGAAAGTAGACTTATGAGATCAACACAGGGCGAAAAAAGTGTGTCTGTCTGTGTGTGTGTATGTGTGTGTGTGAGTCTGTGTGTGTGTGTATGTGTGTGTGTGAGTCTGTGTGTGTGTGTGTGTCTGTGTGTGTGTGAGTGTGTGTACTCTGAATGTCTGTCCCCCCCCTATCAATTCGAACACGGTGAATGCGAATTGAACGAAATTTGGTACAAAGGTAGCACTAGCAAAGGACACCTCAGTGTCATGTTTTATATCGCCGCCATCTTTACTAAAACTGAATGGCGGCCACTCAAACGTTCAAAACGTAAAATCAAATAACGACTAACCAAATCATCCGATCTCTACCAAATTTGGTAACAACATACCTTCGTATAGGATGCGTCTTGTGACCAAACTACAAGGTCGTCCGCCATACCATTTCAGGATGGCGGCCGTGCGAATTATGCAAACTTTATAATCCATATCATGGGACCCACCAGTTCCGATTATCGAGCCGAGAATCGTTTTAACTGTTCTAAAGGAAGAGGCACGTTCGAAATTAAAAGTTTATTTTGTAATACTATAGTGCAGACGTGATTTTAAAAAGCTGAACTGATTCAGTAATAAGACAAGATGGCAGCGGATATCTTGTGCCTGACTTATATTTCACTAATTTGAGTATTGAATGCAATATAGCGTACTGATAAAAAATAAATAAACTTTGTATGAAATGCTTTATATATAAATAATATACTCCAGTGATGAAATCGTTTAGTATAAATCATTATTTGCTAACAAGTTCTATGTAAGTCATTTTAAATAGTACGATATTCGTTGACACAATTAGCTCAGTGGTGAGTTGGTCACTGGTCGTGGCCGAGTGCGGTACGTGTGTGCGCGCTGTGTGTCCGCATTGGAAGAGGTTACGGGTCCTAATACCGGTGCTTCCTTAGTTCCACGTGTGTACTGACCTTCCGTGTGTCATTCGGACAATACTTTTTTAAGTAGTGTTCCAGATAGGACAACAAAACCAGAAACCCAGAAAACCCCGCTGAAAATCATGTCCGGATACCAGAGAAAAAACACCGTACGCTGCCAATGGGACAGGCAGAGTTCTCGCCCCTCACCAGGAGAAATTCACCGCTGGATTGGCGATACCCTCCGGTTGACTGTCGACCAAGTAGAAGCCATCCAGTTAAATGCGCACGAAAAAAACATGTACATCAAGGTAATCACCATATCTATTTATCAGAAATTGTTAAATACTTTTGCAGATCCTATTAAATTTCAGTATGATTCAGGCGAAATGACCAATGTTAAGCTCTCCACAGCGGATTCCAATTTTACCACAGTGCGTATATTTAATGTCCCACTCGAAGTACCCCCTGAAATTTTCAAATCCGTCCTGTCGAAATATGGCACTGTGAGTGACGTCAGGAAAGAACAATGGTCTTCTGCTTATCAGTTCCCGGTGTATAATGGAATACGTGCCGTAACTATGGAAATCAAGCAAGATATCCCCTCCACTGAGGCTTTTGGTGGCCATTCTGGCTATATAACGTACAATGGACAGAAACAGACCTGTTTAATTTGCAATGCTACCACACATCTACGTATTAACTGTCCAAAGAAAATGATTCCCCTCGGTATAACTCCTACACAACAACGACGTGTACAATACTCGGAGGTTGTGACGCAGCAAACGTCATATGAAAACATGATCATTGATCAGTCAGCTGAGACAACACAAGGAGTGACCTCGGATACATCTGACGCAGAACTGGTACCTTGCCCTGGCCAGAGCTGCGAGACACAGAGTGCCCCTGTGCTCTCGGCAACCTGTATCGCAGCCTTAGAACCAACTCTGCCGTTACTACAGGCTGCCACAGAAATTTTGTCTTCACTGCCCCCGACTTCACTGGTCCCTACCGACTCACCTAAAAATGTTGATCGGGGATCCGAGAACGTCTCTAAGAAGATTAAAACAAATGCCTCGATTGCCGTACCAGCCCCGAAGAATAAAACTGGCTCCACAAACGTTTCCGCAGCTGTGAAAAAGAAACAAAATCATCTTTCTACGTCATCTAGGGACCCAGGAACGCTCTCAACCGCTGACAGCCGGCCTATGAATGGCAGTCAAAAGGAACTATCTCAACCTAATTTGACATAGTGCACCAGGATAATTCTCACCTGTGTCTTCCTTCGAGTCCACCTTCCAGTATGTCTAGCACAGCTTTTATACTTCTCTTAATGGCGCAATTTCTCACTGTGGCCACTGTGAATATCAATGTAATAGAATGCCCTCTGAAATTTCAACTGTTGGAGAGATTCCTTCGAGATGCTGACATTGACATTGCTTTCATTCAAGAAGTTGCTATACCGTGTTTACCCATATCTGCCTTCTACAAACAATACATCAATACCGGTAATACGAATAGAGGGACCGGATTCCTCATAAGACATGATATCCCACTCGCAGGTGTGCTATGTCATCCATCAGGACGCATAATATCTGGACACATAAACAATACCACCCTGATAAATGTATATGCCCCATCCGGGTCTAATAAACGTGTGGAACGGAAAATGTTCTTTCAACAGAGTATACTGCCTCATCTGCACGACGTTAGGGAAAAACTTATTCTTGCAGGGGATTTCAATTGTATTCAACGCCCAGAGGATTCCACTAGTCCATACAGAGGTGTCAACCCGGCTCTCAGGACCCTTCTTACCTCCCTACACCTCATTGATGCTGTGGATAGTTTAAGGGTGCCCCTGCCCCATTACACCTGTATAAGTCACAACTCCTCATCACGACTTGACCGCATCTACTTTTCACAGGAACTTATCCAGCCTAGACGATATGAAGTGATTCCTGCCAGTTTCACTAACCATCATGCTGTCGTATGTACAATCTCTTACCCCCATCCCATATTTCACATAGGAAGAGGTTATTGGAAGCTGAATTGCTCGCTGTTACTGGAGGAGGAATGCCAAGATATTTTCAGACAACACTGGATTCGATGGGTCCAACAAAAATGCAAATTTCGCGACTGCACAGACTGGTGGGATATTTTAGTTAAACCAGGGATCCGCCGCGTCTTTAAGAACATATCTTACCAACGAGGTCGGGAAAGACGGGATACAGTTGAATTTTACTATCGAGTTCTTCGCCAGCTCCAGCAAAGATCTGATGCTGGGGAGCGTATATATGACCAGATCCGGGAAGTTAAAACCAAGCTCCTGTCTCTACAGCAACGGACGCTCGCTCATATCAACGTGGCTTTAAAAGATCGTACAGTGCTCCCGGACGAAAGTGCAAGTGTATACCATATCGCCAAAGGACAACGTGAGCGGCAACGTAAATATATCCACCGCCTCCGCACCAGTACTGGAAGTGTCGTCACCTCCCCTGACGCTATACGTAGTGAAATCTCATTATTTTATCAACGGTTCTACGCTAAGGCTCCCATTGATCCACAGCAGGTGACCCTATTGCTGTCATCTTGCAGTACCAAAATATCTCCGGACAACAAAACTCTGCTCAGCGCGGATATTACGGATGAAGAGATTCACTCTGTGGTTAAACGACTCCCAAACAACCGCTCACCTGGCATTGATGGACTGCCATATGAAATGTATAAACACTTCTGGCCTCTCATTGGCAAAGAATTTTGTCATGTCCTGCGTACCATTCTCCAACGTCGTGCTCTTTGTCAATCACATCACGAGGGTACCATAGTCCTCATACCAAAAACATCCTCTCCCATGGCAGTTGGTGACTTCCGACCAGTTACTCTGCTCTGCAGTGACTATAAAGTCCTTACCAAAGTACTTGCATGCCGATTGAAGACTGTTCTACCTGATATCATTGGTGATGAGCAATGTTGCAGTATTCCTGGAAGAACTCTGTTAACAAACTTAGCGATACTACGGGACCTACACCTAAAAGCCGAAATGCTCCCCACTGAGCCAATGAGTTTTCTCACCTTAGATCTTGATAAAGCTTTCGACCGCATCAGTCATGAATACTTGTACATGGTCTTGCAACACTTCGAATTTCCTGAAATCCTTATTGACTACATTCGTATGATAAATTGTAATGCTACGTCTAGAGTGCTCGTCAACGGTTTTCTTTCCCCTCTGATTCCAATACAACGATCAGTTAGGCAAGGATGTCCCCTTTCTATGCTACTTTTTGTCATTGGCCTTGAACCGTTCATTCGGACTACCCAGGTGAAGCTACAGGGTTACAAACTGTCCACACATGTTTTTGGAATGTGCGCCTATGCTGATGACGTATCAATATTGATCCGCAATGAAGAAGACATCTCCCACATCGATAGCGTCCTTCAGCTCTACCATATCGCCTCTGGAGCACAATCGAACCCCCAGAAAACTGCTTTGCTTCCGCTCAATACTAACTCAGTGATTACCCCACAGCCCTGGTTCCGGATAGTAAATGAGGTGAAAATTCTTGGCATTACCTGGAAGCAATCGCTTCTGGACACAGTGCAAGTTAACTGGACTAAGGTCATTGCCAAAGTTAGGGGAGTCCTGATCCAATTTGGTCAAAGAAACCTCAATATAGTGCAACGGGTCATGGTCCTCAACGTGTTTGCGCTCTCTAAAATATGGTATGTCGCACAACTTTTCCCACTTCCCAAAATGTTTGAGAGCCAATTGGCAAAATATACAGGTTGGTTTATATGGCAAGGATTTTTGTTCAGAGTACAACGGGAACAGTTGTATCTCCCATCCCGGCAAGGCGGGCTAGGGCTAACAGCTCATGGCATGAAATGCCGTGCACTCCTCTGCAAGAACGATATCACCATTCTTTCCCAACATGACACTTTTACGAAAGCGCTATACAAAGATATTCGAAACACAGCCCGTGGTTGTGATAGAGCTTTGCCGAAGATATTTAGGGACCATCAACAGCACCTTCTGGAAACTGTTCGCCAATTGCCATCAGGGATTGTTCCAACGACGAAAAGTATCTATAACATGTTGCGGCAAGTGGTACACTCCAAACCGCGAATAGAGGCCACCACCCTCTATGTCCATTGGCCCACTGTTTGGAAAAATTTTGGGGCTATGTCCATTTCTTCTGCTGTACACTCCCAAGTTTTTATCTTCCTCAACGATCTCATCCCAACCGCTCTACGGCGATATACCATCCATCTTGAAGCTTACCCATGGTGTACTATATGTGGTCAAACTGATACGGCGATACACCGCTTCACATCCTGCACGCGAGTTGCCTCCACGTGGCTGTGGTGTAAGGGAAAAGTATGTCAACTATTAAATGTGCCCTCGGATGACCTTGATGACAGGAAGTTGGTTCGTTTGTCGGTGACCGCCTTCCCCCAAATTAAACAGACTGCCATTGTGTGGATAATGGGCCAATATGTACACTTCGTGATGGACAATGATCAACATTTCTCTTTCCTGGATCTCAGGTATCACCTGCAAAAAGAGCGTTGGAAGCTTAGTGAAGGTGGACAATTGTACGATAAATATGGACACTATCTGGATTTCTTGTGATGTATTAGTATGGTATTTATCATATCTGAAAATTCTGTAATTCTGTAAAGAGCTAATAAAAAAAAGTGCTAAAAAAAAAAAAAAGTGGTAGAGCGATAGCCTGTCGCTCAGATGCCTATGGTTCAAACCCGATCAGAGCTAGGTTTTTTGCTTGAAATGTTATATGTTTATTGTTTTGTAATGACTCAGATGTTTTAAAATTAAGCGTTATATTGTGCAAATTATGGTGTAAAATATATATTTAATTAAAACATAATTCGCCAGCAGATTTACTCGAGACATCTAGCTGCCAAAAAGGTAACTTCCAGATTTTATTGAAAAGTTTCTTCTTCTGGCCGCTAGAATGCACTCGCTCTGTTAGGATTATATTGTTCGATATTTCACCACTAGATGTCCCGACTAGTCTACGTGGGGATCCATTGATTACTATACCATTATCATTCTATGCGCATCGAATTTGAAGAATGACAAGTTGATACTACGATACATTTTAACTTTTTATTTTAAAGGGTTTGTAACAGCCTATTTTGCGTTACTTGAAAATGTTATTAAGCGTTATATTGTCCACATTATGGTGTAAAATATATATTTAATTAAAACATAATTCGCCAGCAGATTTACTCGAGACATCTAGCTGCCAAAAAGGTAACTTCCAGATTTTATTGAAAAGTTTCTTATTCTGGCCGCTAGAATGCACTCGCTCTGTTAGGATTATATTATCGAAAATATCCACATAGTTTGTATACACACGTCTCTGTAGGGTCATGGAAAGATTTGTTAATTCAATTAGGGTTGTGAAAGCCATGCACAACCAGACGTGTAAAGACATGCCTCAACTCAAAGTTGGATGTTGCCCACGGCAGGTCGTAATAATAATAATAATAATGTTATTGGTTTTACATCCCTTTTAACTACTGCTGCTTTTAGAGACACCGGGGTGCCGGAATTTTGGCCCGAAGGGGATCTTTAACGTGCCAGTAAATGTACTGACACGGCTCCCTCGCATTTGTGCACCCTCAAATGCCAGCTGACTGCGCCAGGATACGAACCTGCAACCTAGGGCCCAGCAAGCGAGAACGTTACCGCTGAGCCACGCCGCCAGTCCGGTCGATTATGTCTCCAGATCCATAACATTCTTGATATACTTCTTATCTTTCTTTCTTTCTTTCTTTCTTCAATGATGGTAGCAGTTTTTATCTAGGTCGTGGCGTTTGGTAGAGGTAAATCGTTTCTAAGGTCTTCAACAAGGAATAGTTCTATTATACTCTTTGATAATAACAACGAGTTATAACTATACTCATACATTTAGGAGAAAGTAGGCTATATGTTCTTTACTGAACATCTTGTTTTAAAATGTGGAAACTCGATTTTGGGGTAAACAAATGTTTTTTGTGATTTTTGCTGATATACCACGAACCAATAAGCCTAGAGACTTGTACGAGGTATCATTTTTTTCGTCGCGTTGTCCACTTGCCGAGGATGTTCAAGTTGAGCAGGAATGAAAAACCATTTTGAGGTAAAACCGTGATTTTGACTTTTTTGCGATATCTCGCAAACCTATAACGCTAGAGACGTGTACGAGGTGTCATAGGACTCGGGCTAACGCCCCCTTTTTGAAACTATTTTTGAAATTCTGACAAAGGGCCTAACGACACTTTTGTTGAAAACAAATTTTTCTTTACCTGTTTAAAATGTTCATGAAGCGTGGTTGTTGAGAAAGAAGATACTGCTGGGTGTGTGTGTGTGTTTGAACGAACCTGTCACTGACCACGTTGGCTGTGCTCAATAGAACAATCGATATTTCGACGGGTCGGTTTATGACAGAGCGAGGGTTCGTTTTTTCTGATATTTTACTCCCGAAGGGGATCTTTAACGGGTAAACGGTTATGAGAACTTGGTTCTATGTTGATCGAAGCAAGTACAGAAAACAAACTTGCAGAGGAGCAGACTAGCAGGATGTGAATGTCATTTGAGCTTATTGGAATGCACTGATAGGACTTGACAACAGGTGCAAAGGAAAATTACAAAGACGCAGAGGACACTTGAAGGTTAAATAATCTGACAACCGTGATGGCAGGGGAATGCGAAATGCATGCATACACGTGTGAGATGGCATGTGAAACCACATGAAAGCTAAACAAGTCACATCCTGTTTGCTTCGTACGTGACAAAATGTAAGTTGACGTGTAATATGATCCAGCACATGTGTTCACCTTGGACGTTAGCTGTCCACGTGCACGATAACAGAATGGTCAAAGCGTGGGAAAAATGATTATACATGCAACGTAACATATATAAAGACATGCCGTTATCATTTCCACTCTCACTTATGTGACTACCTTTGAACACACTGTGTTGCGTGAAAAACATGGTCTTGTTTAACAGTTTTAGTGTTGGTGGAAAATACTTAACCTTGTTGTGGGGTAGGTATTTATGTATATATTTTATAATTTATATATTTATTGATTTATATATATTTACAAGCAATTATTTATTGATAAGGTAATTAATGATTTTATTTATTTAATTGTTTAAAGATAACCGGTATATCTTAGATGTCTGAGAGAGAAGAAACCATTGCACTTTTGAGCCCACTAGAAGGAAACAGCAAAAAGCCACTGCAAGTGAAAGTGAGATTATTTTTTAAACTAACTTGTTTCATTCTTTTGTTTCATATTTTATTTTATGATATGCATGTATGAACCTAAAATTAGGTATTTATAGAGTTTTATTTTATTTATTTTTAGAAACTTGGAAAGAAAAGCCTTACCGCCGTAGAAGTTGCTGAAAACCCGAGACGCAGTAGAGCCAAACCATTGTTTCCAGGCAGTGAACTATTTAAAACTCAGGTAAGCTTAACTTAAAATGCTATTGCATTTTAGCACTACTGAAAAAACTCTTACACAAAAAAATTCATTACCTGTACATGACTGATTTTTTGATTAATGGCTATGTTGTCGTTGACTGGGAAAAGTTCAAGGCCATTTTGGATTTTCAAAAAACAAAAATTTAAATTTAATTTATGGGTGGTTCCCTATGGACTCAACGAATATCCACAGGTTTTAACATGATAATGTGAACAAAATGACATGGAATTCATTTTTGTTTATATATTGGTTAAAGGGGGGATGTAAATGACTGTAGTTTTATAAAAAGAAATTAAGTACACGGGTTACTGTTAGTGCCAACATACAGTTTATTTTTAATGGTGTTTTGTTATATTAATGCCAATTAACGTTAACGTTTTATTTACAAGTGTTGATTGATTGATTGATTGATTGATTGATTGATTGATTGATTGATTGATTGATTGATTGATTGATTGAGTGAGTGATGGGTTATTTTGTTTGCTTTTAGGTGTCGTCATGTGCCATTAACGTAATGAGCAGACAGTGAACAAGCATGGTTATGCTTTAAAGTACTCTGTGCTCTTGTGCAACGTTAATAACTTACAATAAGAAAAAGTTTTATTATAACACATGGCGTTAGTACCAAATACAACAAGTGACCAAGTTGGTTTACCACGTGGGTTAAATTTAAAATCAGAACATGATTGTTGGTTAACATTTGAATCCTGGCATGTAGGTTTTTTGTCAACACATAAACTTGCAAAAGCCGTGCTTTTTACTTGAACCGAGAAGATATGGTGTGCTGTGTGTTTTGTCGTATTGAACTTTCACACTGGGAAGAAGGGGCCCTTTAGAGACCATTTGCGATGGTCTGCTTGTTGTCCTTACATGCTTGGAAAACAAGTGGGTAACCTACCTGTGTATCCATTTTACCGAACCACACGGCCATTGGCTACTACTTACGTTTCTGAATCACAAATAAATAATAATAATAATAATGATGTATTACCAGCCAAATGTAGTGTCGATATATATGGTCCATATGCCATAGACAGTGTTGAATTGGCGTGTGCTTTTGAAAAATTGGGAGTTTGCAAGATTAAAGCACTAGCACACCCAAGGTACAGCTCTGTTGAAAAACGTTTTGAATCTTATAAAAATGTTTGGCCATTAATATTAAAACACCTTACCAAACAGCCAAGTGAAGCTGGATTTTTTATACTGGTGAAGGGGATAAAACAATATGTTTTTATTGTGGATTTGCTTTAAAGGATTGGCAAATGACTGATGACCCTTTTGTGCAATTCACTCGTTGGTTACCTAACTGTAAATACATGGTGTTGCTTTAAGGTCAGAAAATTGTGAACACTATTCGTAAAGAAAACGTGATTGCAGCAGAAGTTATAAAAGTGCCTTTAGAGTTAGAACACGCGGAGCAAATACATGAGGCTGAAAAAAAAGACTTGTCTCACGAACAGATACAAAAGTGTGACCAACAATTATGTAAAATTTGTTATCTAGATGAACTAGGTGTATTTTTTGCCTTGTGGACACATGATAGCATGTGTCAAGTGTGCATTAGAACTCAACACTTGTGCTATATGCAGAAAAGTAGTATCTGCTACAGTTAGGGCATTTCCTGCATAACTAGTATAATTTATTAGCCATGCATAGTGCAAGATCTCTAATTTCACAATATTATTAATGCTGTTTTAAAGTGTATTAGATATGCTTTTGTTTTGTTTATAGACTACTACAATGAATGTTTTGTATGCTGTGGGACAAGCATGTGGCTTAGAGACAGAGAAGCTCAGCGAATTGCCAACGCATATTCCATTCCGCATTATCAAGATTCGGAAATTGAAATCAGCATAAGGTGATCGTGTACTTTGTGTATGTGAAAACTTTGAGACATTTCAGCCTATACGGTTTAATGATATGTCGGAGAGTGTTTTTGATAAAGTCAATAATTCTGTGCAACCTGTACACTTCATTTAAAAGGTTTTAAAAACAATAGGTGCATGGTTCGTTTAAATTAAATAAAAAACAAATGCCAAATAATAATAATGAAAGATATAAGTCATGACAATGGGCTGAAAGAAAAATATGTGCATAGAATAATAATGTTTTAGAGTTTAGTATTGTCTTAAAAATATTATCATGAAACAAAAAATGTATATAAAGTTTGTAAATAAATGAAAATAATGGAAAAATGTTGTTTAATTTTCTACAGAAGTCAGAATATTTAACATTGCAGAGTATACATGATTATGACAATGACATGCACACTTAATACAAGTCTTTGCCTTTACGATAGCGTGTTATAGTTTTAAAAACAAAGCTTTTTGTTGATCCTTTTTCAACGGCGAACAATAGGTATAAAAACGTCATTATCACTATCGTATTGATAAGCACATTATGACTATCATTAAAACCAGTCAAATTTTCCTGATCCTCTTCCTGTTCCTCTTCCTGATCCTCTTCCTCTAAAGTGTCCTCGTATTGAGTCTGCGTGGCTACGATAATGTTAAGGGTTTTTTGAACAGCAATATTATTTTCTTGCACTCGCTTTTTAACATTTTCATGATTTTCTGCTGACAGCAACAGTGTTTCAAACAGTACACTACACAGTACTAAACTTGTAGAACATGTCATGTGACAAGGTTAGGTTTAGTGAGCTGGGGTTAACTTAGGTTAGCTAGCTCTATCTCACACCTAGCCAATCATTAACCTTAAAAGCACTCTAGAGTTCTTGGAATCTGTTCATGTAAATATTATTCTTGACAGTACTTTGGAAATTACACCCTGAAAAATATCAATCCCCTTGAATTTTTTTAAACTGTTATTATTATTATTATTATTATTAGCCATTCACTTTACCAAAATTTAATTTATGTGTATTAGTTGATACGAAAGTCTCAACAACCAGCCATGCTTGCTCCCACTTTTTGCTTTCACTTTTGCTCCCAATTTTGCTCTCATATTAATGCCAACTCTTATAACTATGAGCAGCAGCAAAATGTAAATAGAATTATATTTCTGATAATGTTGAAATCAAAAGTCCTGAGGTCTTGGGTTTGATTTCCCACTATTCATGTAATTATTATTGTTGACGGTACTTTGGAAATTCCACCTTCAAAAAAATGAATCCACTTGAATATTTTTAACTGTTATTATTATTATTATTTCTATACCCAAATCTCTTTACTAAAATTTAATTAATGTGTATTGGTTGATTTGAAAGTCTCAACAACCAGCCATGGTTGCTCTTACTTTCTGCTCTCATATTTGCTCCCACGTTTTGCTTCCACATTTGCTCACACTTTTGCTCACACTTTTTTTCTCTTACTTTCTAAAATTTAATTAATGTGTATTAGTTGATATGAAAGTCTCAACAACCAGCCATGCTTGCTCCCACTTTTTGTTTTCACTTTTGCTCCCATATTAATGCCAACTCTTATAACTATAAGCAACAGCAAAATGTAAATGGAATAATATTTCTGATAATGTTCAAAACAAAAGTCCTGATGTCTTGGGTTTGAATTCTCAACTATGGTTGTCAGCCAATGAGTTACACTACAGGAAACTTTTATTTGTGTGTTGTGTTTCATGATAATTTGCCCAACTCGCGGTGTAGTGGCTAGTATACTTGGGTGTTATCCCAGAGATTTTGCGTTCCAACTCGTCTATGCCCAGAATTTAATTTTTAATCTGAGAGTTGGAAGGTTAGGTTAGGTGAAGTTAGGTTAGGTGAAGTTAGGTCAAGTTAGGTTAGGTGAAGTTGGGTTAGGTTAGGTTAGGGGAGATTGTTTTAGTAAAACACCACATTTACCCCCACTTTTTACTCACACATTTTGCTCCCACTATGTGCACCCACTTTTCTCGCTCTTTTTTGCTCTCACTTTTTGCTCCCACTTTCACATTTGCTCCCACTTTCTGCTCCCATATTTGCTCACACTTGTTTGCTCCCACTTTTGCTTACACTTTTTGCTCCCACGTTTTGCTCCCACTTTTTGCTCCCATATTTGCTCTGACTTTTTTTTTGCTCTCATATTTGCTCCCACTTTTGCTTACACTTTTTGCTCCCACTTTTTTTCTCTCACTTTTTGCTCCCACTTTTGCGTTCTCATTTGCTCCCATACTTGCTCCTACTTTTTTGCTCTCATATTTGCTCCCACTTTTGCTTACACTTTTTGTTCCCACTTTTTTTTCTCTCACTTTTTGCCCTCACTTTTGCTTTCACATTTTCTCCCATACTCGCTCCTACTTTTCTTTCTCTCATGTTTGCTCCCACTTTCGCTTACACATTTTGCTCCCTCTTTTTGCTCCCAATTTTTGCTCCCACTTTTTGCTCCCACTTTTTTGCACCCACATTTGCACCCATATATGCTCGCACATTAAACTATTGTTCTTATTACCAAGTTGTCTTTTCTAGAGCTTAGTCTATGCTTGGCAGTTGATATGGAAGTATCAGTGACTAGGTATGGTAAGCCTCATACATTCTATAAAGGATATGCATATATTGTGAAACGAACCAATAAAAATGGAACTGTTATTTGGCGTTGCTCAAAACAACGTTCAAAACAATGTCGCAGTGAGCTAAAATGTAAAAATAGTGAGGTTTGAAGTGTCAGTGATCATCAATGTAGTGTACTGCATGAAACACTGTTGCTGTCAACAGAAAATCATGAAAATGTTAAAAAGCGAGAGCAAGGAAATAATATTGCTGATCAAAATAGTTCAATGTTCAAAAAACCCTTAACATTATCAAAAGCCACGCAGACTCTATACGAGGACGCTCTAGAGGAAGTGGAACTATAAGAGGAACAGGAAGAGGAACAGAAAAATTTGACTGGTTTTAGTGATGTTGAGGATAATAATGGTCATTAGAATGATAGTCATAATGCTGATTATCATTATTGAGCCGTGCAAGCCTGTCTCTAGACATTAGTATGCATCTCTTCTACGTATATGTATCCCCTACCATTTGAAGCGCCCGCTAAGATGTCTTGCTTTGGGTACTGAGCTCGAGATGGCAGCACCTTCTGAGGTCCTTTTCGGATGATGAAGTTGAATCTCTACCTAACAGAGCGCAGCTTCGTCTGTACGAAAAGTGAAATGTTCAATTAAATCTTCGTCATTAAAACAAAGGACTATATATAAAATATTCCGCCAAATTGATTATATAATGTGCACATTGTTACATTGTGTGTCAATCAGTGATTGGACAATTTCGATTTACAGTAATGCACTGTGGCCTATAGCTGTGGTCTCCGCCATGTTGGCATCTTCGCTCGGCTGTTGTCTGGACTGTTTGAACAAAGAGGTCGGAGAAAAGTGTATCTCCGTGAGGCTGGGGGCTTGGCCCCTATCCTCCACGAAATATGGGTGTATTCTATAAAAAGGAAAAGCCGTGCTCTGAAGGCTATTAATTCGTGATTTCGTCTTGAAGATGAAGTGTGGTCTATTTATTTTAACTGGCTCCAAGGAGAAGCTTCGTGGGTGATCGAAGCGGTGTGTGTGCTCGCGTAGCCATTTTGAGGCAAGGTTAAGGTCTTTTAAAATTATTTTAAATATGTTAGTTTTTTGTTTTTATTGTGTCTCCACAAAAGGTTTTTAAGGTACGTTTTATTATCTATTATACATAATCCAAAATTGACTCATCACCGCAGGGCTCAAACCACTAGACCTAGAAAGCCGAAATTTTGCATGTTGATTGATCCGAGTATGTAGAGGCTCACTAAGAAACGGTTTTTGAAAATTCAATTGGTAAGTGACTTTTTTCGGCCCTTTGGCATTGACCATCCAAAATTGAATCATCACCGCAGGGCTCAAACCACTAGACCTAGAGTATGTAGAGGCTCACTAAGAAACTTACCTTACCTTACCCCGTGGCACTACAGTCCATGAAGGACCTTGGCCTGCTCCACCACAGTCTTCCAGCTTTTCCTATCCCGTGCACGCCTCCTCCAAGATCTGACACGTAGCATCCTGAGATCCTCCTCGACATCGTCCAGCCAGCGCTTTTTCGGTTGCCCCCGTCCTCACTTTCCATTGGGCCGCCCATGGAAGCCCTGATACACCATCCTTGACTCCGGCATTCGCTCGACATGTCCAAGCCACCGAATCCGGGAACTCTTGACCTCTGCGACAATAGCAGGGTCCCCATACAGATCATAGATCTCCTTGTTTGCGGAGGCGCCACACTCCACGATCACACACAGGCCCATAGATCTTACGGAGTACCTTCCTCTCCCACCTGTTCAACAAATCCTCATTCCTTCTAGTCAACACCCATGTCTCACTCCCATAGGTGACAACAGGTCGGATGACTGTCTTACGGATAGTTTTCTTACAATTGCGTGATAGCGTTCTTGATCGCAACAGATGGGAGAGACTGAAGTAGCTTCGGTTCCCGGAGCGCAGTCTCTCATTGATTTCCTCGAGACAGTCAGATCCCTCGGTGATACTCGATCCAAGGTACTTTAATGTGCTGGTCTTAGCGAAGGTCTTATTATTATCAATAACAAGCTCCTGAGGTACCTCACTCTGCCTCACGGTGGTCATATACTTTGTCTTCGTGCTATTCACCCTCAGCCCAGCTCCTGAAGCCATCTGGTCTAATTCAGCAAATGCCCTCTTCACATCTCCTGATGTCCTTCCCAGCAACGAAACATCATCCGCATATGCAAGACACTGGATTGGCCTATTAAACAGTGTTCCTGCCGCTTCACTCTGATATCCAACGAAACTGCGCATTGTACCCTTATCACTTATAGTGATATTTCGAATAAGCCTCTCCAATACTAGGTTAAACAAAACACAGGAGAGGGGGTCACCATGCCTCAAGCCTTGGTTGACACTGAACTCACGTGAATATTCTTGCTGAACTTTTACTTTACACTTAGTGTTCGTAAGTGTCATCCGTACTAGCCTGATGATCTTCTTAGGCACTCCAAGATGGTCCAATGTTTCATACAGAAAACTCCTCTTAATGCTATCGTATGCTTTTTGAAAGTCGATATACAACTGATGGACTGGTATGTTGAATTCATAGCATTTCTCCAGCATGCATCGGATGGTAAATATGTGGTCCGTGGTTGAGCGATTCCTTCTGAAACCACACTGGTAGTCCCCAAGACATTGCTCTGCAAACTCTTGTAGCCTCGCTGCGATGATACTCGTTAGCACCTTGTAACCCATGTTGAAGAGTGAGATACCTCGGTAGTTATCACATCTCAGCTTCGAGCCCTTCTTGTGCACAGGAAATAAGATGGCTATTCCCCACTCATCAGGCATCTTTTCTTCTTCCCAAATTTTCTTTATCACAGTATAGAGCTGTCCATGAAGATAGCTGCCACCTTTCTTCAACAGCTCTGCCGTGATCAAGTCTTCGCCCGGCGCCTTGTTGTTCTTTAAACGCTTGATGGTTTCGCTTACTTCAGCCCTGGAAGGCGCCTCGACTAATGGGTCGGGCCCCCCTTGGTAGATGTCCTCGTCCTGCCCACCCTCACTCTCACTGAGTTCGTTCAGGACATGCTCGAAGTATACAGCCCATCTCTCCAGGATACGTCTTCCTTCCGTCACCAGATTGCCTTCTGAGTCCTCGCACATGGTAGTCCGCGCTTGGAAGCCTCCCTTCTCTCTCTTGATGCACGAATACATTCCTCTCACATCTTTCTTCTCAGCACATTCCTCGATGATTTCGATCTTCCTATTTTCCCACTGGCGCTTCTTCTTCCTGCAGGTCTTCTTTGCTTCTCGGCGTGCTTCAATGAAATCTTGTTTCATGCTCCTGGTTTCCCTCTGCAACGCCTTTTGACTTGCTTTATTCCGACTAGCCAGAGCTTCTTTGCATTCTTCATCAAACCATCCCTCATTCCTTTGACATTTCTTGAACCCCAAGGTTTGCTCTGCGGCCAATAACATAGACGTCTTGATGGTTTGCCAGTCTTCAGGATTTCCTTCCTCCATCAATTCTTTGACAGCATTTTCATATTGTTCAACTTTTTCCCCACTCAGTTTGTCCATATCAAACTTCTTCTGCTTACTCCCTTTGACATTCTTTAGTTGGCTAATTCATTGCCTGTACTTCACAAGCACCATAAAATGGTCCGAGTCGACGTCTGCCCCTCTACATGTACGTACATCCAGGATGTCTCTTGCATGCCTCGTGTCTATAAGGACGTGATCAATCTGATTCCGTGTGATGCCGTCCGCTGAGCACCAGGTAGCATTATGTATGTTCTTGTGGGTGAAAAATGTGCTGCTAACTGCCATTCCCTTGCCACATGCGAAGTCCACTAGCTTCATTCCATTATCAATGCTCTGATCGTGTAAGCTTTCTCTTCCGATAGTGGGTTGTAAGTACGCTTCCTTCCCCACCTTGGCATTTAAATCACCCAGGATCACTTTGATGTCATGTGTCGGTGCCTCCTCATATAGAGACTCAAGCTTTTCGTAGAAATCATCTTTATCTTCCTCAGAGGAAATTCCGTAGGAGCACGGGCACATATAAAGGTGATATATAAGAACTTGCCCTTCAATCGTAGCGAGCACATGCACTCATTCTTTGGTGTAAATTTTGTCACTGCCCCTATCTATTCCTTCCTCACAGCAAAACCAGTTCACCTTATACTCTTCAAACCACCACTATAAAATAGAGTTATACTTCCAGCCTCCTTCCATCGTACTTCTTGAAGTGCCATGAGAGAGATGTTATATCTCTCAAGCTCGTCAGTTAGATTTGCAAAGGCTCCGATCCGGCGCAGGCTTAGGACGTTACAGGTTCCAATCCAAAAATCATTTCCAAGTCCAGGCAACTGTTGTATTCCATTTATATCCATCCGGTTTTTCTTCTGTAGTGTAGTTTTCGTAGCAGGTTAATTTTATGTGGTAGGGTAGCAAGCCCTACGCACTCACTAAGAAACTAATTTTGAAAATTCAATTTGTAAGTGACTTTTTTCGGCCCTTTGGCATTGACCATCCAAAATTGACTCATCGACGCAGCGCTCAAAAAACTAGACCTAGAAATCTGAAATTTTGCATGTTAGTTCATCCGAGTATGTAGAGGCCCACTAAGAAACGGTTTTTGAATATTCAATTTGTAAGTGACATTTTTCGGCCCTTTGGCACAGAGCAGGGACGGTCGGTACAAAGTTCGTATTTAGCTCATTTTAAGCCGCCAGATTCGAGAAACAATACTCGGAGGTCCTGTAGGGACCCCAAACACACTTTTTAAGTTCCTAAAATGAACGGTTTCGGAGATATTCCCAAATAATTGTGTTTCCCTCTGAGAAACAGATCAACGTTACTATGGCAACCGCTGAAATTTCGCAGACCGGGGATAGTTTCCTGGCAATATCTCGAAAACCGTACGTTTTAGGGCCTTAAAACGCCAATGCGCCAATGCATTGATACGCGCAAAAAGAGCTATTTTCCATATTTCTACGAGCAAATCGACTTGGAAAGTCTCATCTCTATATATACAAGTAGTTCCGGGAAGAATTATACAGCCTATTTTCATATATCCTACTTATGTTAATTGCCTCCATCAACATACAAAATTTCAGTTTGATTGCTGTAATAGATTCGTAGATATTGAGAACCGATTAAATATTTCGGATGGTCGCCATGTTGGACTTTATTTATGTAGGTCCTAAATTTATGTACTGTTACATGAAGATTATTGTGTACGTGTAGCATTCAAACTTTAATCGCATGATTAGGACACAAGAAGTAAACACTAGATTTTAAAATTTCACACAGCTGCCATCTTGTGGTTATGGAAACAATTGAAATAAATTAGATGCCAGTGGATTAACATTCATATAAGGATTCACTGTACCCAGTTTCACTGCACTCGGATGGTTAAATTGCGGGAAACGTCAATGTGAATATTTATAATTCGCGTCACCGCCATGTTGGATTTGTGATCACCAGGTTATTGAAAGTCCTATAGGGGAACTTAAGTTTATAGCCCCTATGACCATTAAAAATTCAGTTTGATTGCTGTAATAGATTCGTAGATATTGAGAACCATCTAAATATTTCGGATGGTCGCCATGCTGGATTATTATATGTATAGGCCTTAGAGTCATGTACCATTAAAGGAAAATTATTGCGTAGGTTCATTATTCAAACTTCCACTTCGATCGCATAATTACGACACAAGAAATAAAAACTTAAGTTTAAAATTCGCACAGGCGCCATCTTGAGGTTATGTAAACAATTGAAATAAATTAGATACCAGTGCATTACAATGTGTATAAACATTTCCTATACCAAGTTCCAATGCGTTCGGAACATTGAATCGCGAGAAAGGTCTATTTAAATTTTCAAATTCGCTTGGCCGCCATGTTCGTTTTGTAGTTAACCGGTTTTTGAAAATCTTATAGGTGAACTTCCAGCAATGCTCTTTAACTCCGTACAAAATTTCAGGGTGATACCGCTAATAGTATCAGAGATATAGTATGCCGGGGAAATAATTCGCACAGCCGCCATCTAGGGGTTATGTAAACAATTGAACGAAGTTAGATGTTGGCGCATTACAAAGTGTATAAACATATACTGTACCAAATTTTATTGCGTTTGGTTGGTTGAATCGCGAGAAACGTCTATTTAAAAGTCGCAACTTCGCTTGGCCGCCATGTTGGTTTTGTAGTTACCAGTTTTCAAGAGTCACATAGGTGAACTTCCAGTAGATCCCTTTATCACCGTAAAATATTCCAGGGTGATATCGGTAATAGTTTCGGAGATATTGAATGCTGGTGAAATATTTCGCACAGCCGCCATGTTGGATTGGTGAGACGTAACAAAATTTGAAGGGCACGGTCGGGGTCGCCCGGAATAGTGCTATCAACTTATCGAGTTTCATTGAAATCGCTCCAGCCGTTTAGAATTTATTAGGGACACACACACACACCTCACACACACACACACACACACACGGACAAAAGGTGATCTCATAAGCCTATTTTTTCAAAATTGAAAATAGGCTAATAAAAATGAAAGTTTGTCTGTTTTTTCTGAATTTCCACGGAAATTTGCGATATTTGCGCGTTTCAGACTGTTTTATGATGGATGTGCGCAAAAATATTTTTTTTGTCTGTCTGTCTGTCTGTCTGTTTGTTTGTTTGTTTGTTTGTTTGTTTGTCTGTCTGTGGACAATTTTTTGTGTCCTTATAACTCGAGAACGGCTGGGTAGATCAACGTAAAATTTGATACAGATATCCTTCAGAGGCACGACACCAATCATTGATGTAACTCTTCTCCGTACCTCTCATAAAAGGGACCTTACCCCCTTAAAATACATGCTGAAATAGGCGTAGGTGAAACAAAGCTCATTTTCAGCCCCTCAATATGAGAAACGAAACTCGGGGGCCCACATTTTAAGGCCCTAAAACCAACAGTTTTTGAGATATTCCCAGAAAACTAATTTCACTTAATAAATTAATGAATGAATGCATGCCGGTAACCATGGCAACTGAATCTCATAGGTCCATCTCTTTCTGTAAGACGCAATGCAATTCAATTTATTACATTATTGTGAAGGTTTGCAAACGGCTATAAGGTTATAACGGATCCAAATTAAGCTGAAATATTCATCAATACATACAATGCGCTTAAGGGGTCAAGGGGTACTCTAGAATTTTTTCACGCGATTTACACGTGCGGGTGTGGTACGGAAGGTCTAATATATCCCTTCACTATTATATAAAAACTAGCAAAAGTACCCATTCTTCGAACGGTCGTCGGTATTAATAACCAGACGTAATCAATTGAGCTACTGTTGCAATGGTTAGGGGCTTGCAACCTGTTTGTCGACAAAGATAAATGATTAGTTGAAATATGCTCTGAAACTAATTTACCTAACCTGTACTTCCTGACGTGAAAATAAAATTGAAAACCTCGTAGACGAAAAGCAATTCAAGTCACATAAAAACTGACCCACACTGTTGTGTCAAGTGCGCATCCAGAGGAAGACCCCTTCAATAAATTATAAAGGCTTGTGGTGCATGAAAATTCAGGTTTTTTAGCCTCCAATGGCCCAAATTCCTAAAAGCAAATAAATAAAATAAAAAATAAACTATTTCAATTCAGGAATTTTTGAAAATAATGTTGCTGTTTGAAGATATAATAGACCTTCTGTGCGACACATCGCACGTTTAAGTCTTGTGAAAAAATCCAGGGTACCTTTTGACCCCCTTAAGCGCATTGATGAATTTTACAGTACTTGTTGGTCCCGTGATAACCTTATAGCCATTTGCAAACTTTCACAGAAATTTTATAAATGGAGTGGCATTACTTCTTGCAGAAATAGATGGAAAGTTGGATGTACCTTTTTGAGACACTGTTGTCATGGTTACTGGCTTGCATTCCTACATTAGTTTATTAAATGAAATTAGATTTCTGGGAATATCTCAGAAACTCTTGGTTTTAGAGCATTAAAATGTAGTTTTCGGGGACCCTTTACGACTGTTTAGGGGCCCCGAGGTTTTTTTCTGACACCAGGGGGCTGAAAATGAGCTTTGTCTCGTCGTTGTAGGCCGTAGTATCATCATCATCATCCTCTTATACAGTTTCCAGCCGTTGGCCGGGTCTGTTTGGAACACAGGCCACTCCAACGACTTCTGTCTTCCCACCATCTCTCAGCTTCCACCCCTGTCCAGTCTTCTCCTCTCTTCTTCACGCTTTCTTCCATCCCTTTCAGCCACCTGTCTCTCGGTCTTCCTCTCGGTCTTCCTCTCGGTCTCTTTCCTTCCCACTTCGTCTCGTGTATCCTCCTGGGTATCCTATTTTCCTCCATTCGTTTTACATGCCCATGCCATCTAAGTCTAGATTTCTCTACACCATCCCGTAATGGTTCCTCCTTTATTAATTCTCTGGTCCTCTCATTTCTAATTCTGTCCATCTTTGTAGCTCCAATACTGCTTCTCAAGAACCTCATCTCACTGGCCTGTATTTTGCTCACCTCCCTTCCTTTCATAGCCCAGGTCTCCGAGGCATACGTCAGGATAGGGGCATAGAACGTCCGATATATGATCTTTTTCTGTTCTGAGGGACATCCTTGCTCCTTAACATGCTTCTCACACTCCTCCGGAATGCTTCTGCCTGTCTCCCCCGCTCATTTTTAGCCTATTTTCAATTTTGAAAAAATAGGCTTATGAGATCACCTTTTGTCCGTGTGTGTGTGTGTGTGATTCGTGTGTGTGTGTCCCCCTAATAAAATCTAAACGGCAGGAGCGATTTCAATGAAACTCGGACAGTTCATAGCACTATTCCCGGCGACCTCGACCGTGCCCTTCAAATTTCGTTACGACTGACCAATCCAACATGGCGGCTGTGCGAAATATTTCACTAGCATTCAATATCTCCGAAACTATTACCGATATTACCCTGACATTTTCTAATGTGATAGAGGGAACTACTATAAGTTCACTTATGTGACCTTTGAAAACCTGGTAACTACAAAACCAACATGGAGGCCAAGCGAATTTGCGACTTTTAAATAGACGTTTCTCGCGATTTGACAAACCAAACGCAATGAAACTAGGTACAGTATATGTTTATATTCATTGTAATGCACCGACATCTAACTTCGTTCAATTGTTCACATAATCACAAGATGGCGGATGTGCGAAATATTTCACCGGCATTCTATATCTCTGAAACTATTGGCGGCATCTCCCTAAAATTTTGTACGGAGATAAAGGGCACTACTGGAAATCCATCTATAAGACTTTCAAAAACCGGTTAACTACAAAACGAACATGGCGGCCAAGCGAATTTGAAAATTTTAAATAGACCTTTCTCGCGATTTAATGTTCCAAGCGCACTGAAACCAGGCACAGGAAATATTTATACACATTGTAATCCACTGGTATGTAATTTAGTTCAATTGTTTACATAACCTCAAGATGGCGGCAGTGCGAATTTTAAAATTAAGTTTTTATTTCTTGTGATGTAGCCATGCGATCGAAGTGAAAGTTTGAATAATGAACCTACGCAATAATTTTCCTTTAATGGTACATGACTCTATGGCCTATACATTTAACAATCCAACATGGCGACCATCCGAAATATTTAGACGATACTGAATACCTACGAATCTATTTTAGCAATCAAACTGCATTTTTTAATGTTCATAGGGGCTATGAACTTAAGTTCACCTATAGGACTTTAAATAACCTGGTGATCACAAATCCAACATGGTGGTGACGCGAATTATAAATATTCACATGGACGTTTCTCGCAATTTAACCATCCGCGTGCAGTGAAACTTGGTATCAATCAATCAATCAATCAATATTTATTGTCATTTAACAACTTATCGTTGTATTAGACTACGTCACATTGTTAAAAATACATTTTCAATTTACAATAAAATCACAAAGTTATGTATAATATATTACAAGTATTATTACCAGCTTACTGAATTCTATAAAATAAAATAAGAATAAAATAACACGAATACAGTAAGAAGAAGTTGATCTTCTATAGTCCATCTGGGCAGAGTGTAATTTTCTCTTCAAATTCGACCAAAGTGTAAATACTGCTGTTAATGAGCCATCGCTTAATGGATGCTTTGAAAATGTTTATAGACTCCTGCTGTAGTTGTGTGGGTAGTTTGTTGAAGATTTTAATTCCATAGTATTTGTAGTGGTCTTGTGTTTTCTTTAACCTGACATGAGGTGTATCTAGCTGGTTTCTTAATCTTGTGGTGTGTGAATGCACATCCCTTCGATTTTTATATACACTTAGATTTTCTTTAATATACACTAAGCTATGGAATATGTATATTGATGTAAGAGTCATAATTCCAAGTTCTTGGAAGTGATTTCTGCAGGATTCTGTACTAGGCTTGCCTTGTAGACATCTTATTGCCTTCTTCTGCCATCTGAAAACATCTTGTGCCCCTGTTGAGTTTCCCCACAATATTATACCATAAGTTAAATGTGAATGGAAAAATGCATAGTATGCGAGAATCATCTGATTAGCACTAACTGATTGTTTGAGTCTTCGCAATAAAAATAAGACTCGTGCTAATTTTGTACATAATTTTTGTGTGTGAATGTCCCAGTTTAATTTAGAGTCTAAATGGATTCCCAACAACTTAACAGAGCTGCATTCATGACTACTTGAAGCCAATTTGACTAAGTGAAAATAGATTTCTTCTGTTTTGTTACTGTTTAGAAATAGTTTGTTTACTTTTAGCCAAGAAGTTGATTCACCTAATAATTTGTTTCTTTTCTCTTCAAGGCAAGTTAGGTCTCTATCACTTGTTATTACAGTGATGTCATCAGCATACAGTATTGACTTGGCATTTATATTACTAACAATGTCGTTTATATAGACCAGGAAGAAAAAGGCTCCAATGACTGAACCTTGGGCTACACCTGTATTTACAATGAGCGGAGCAGATTTTTGATTGTCTATTACAACTATTTGCCTTCTCTTGTGGAGATAGGAGGTAATTAATGATAATTCACAATCTTTGACTCCATAATAGTGAAGTTTTTGAATTAATATATTATGATCCACAGAATCGAAAGCTTTACTTAGGTCTAAGAGTGTGACAGATGTAATAAGTTGAGATTCAAATCCAGCAATCACTTCATCAACAACAGCTTCAACAGCTTGAACCGTTGACTTACCAGTTCTGAAACCAAATTGGGTACTATTAAACAACTTGTGCTCCTCAAAGAATGCTGATAATTGTTCTTTCATACACTGTTCTATTATTTTGGAAATAATTGGGACAATTGAGATTGGCCTATAGTTACTGGGGTCCATCATATCTCCTTTTTTATGGACTGGAATTGTGATGGTGATTTTCAGACACTCTGGAAAAACTCCAGTAGTAAATATCCAGTTTATTAGATAAGTTAAAGGTAATACTATGATGTCTATTATTTGTTTTAGAATAAAATTCGACATTCCATAATAATCCTCACATTTTGAATTGTTTAGTTCTGAAACTATTTTTAGAACCTTCTCATATGTTATTTGTCTCCATCTGAAGGATGGTGTGGGATTTTCATCTACCTTATGGTTTTCCAACTTCTCCATAAACTTTGTATGATGATTTTCATATTCCAAACTTTTGACCATATTTTCAACAGAATTTATAAAATATTCATTTAACACATTTGGTGTTATTGGTGTAGAGTCCTTACTTTTATTTTTACCCAGTTCCTTGTTTATGATTAACCAAGCAGCTTTACATTTATTCTTTGCATTATTAATGAACTCATCATTCGCTCTCTTTTTTGCTGCTTTAATTTCCCCCCGATATAATTTTTTTATGTGATTATAGTTTTCTATATCCTGTGGGTCTCCTTTCTTTGCTTTAGTGTAATACATGATCTTTAGCTTCCTAATAACATCAAGGTAAGGCGTATACCATTTGGTATTATTTTTACTTTGTTTTTGATCTGGAGTGTTAATTATTTTTTTCTTAATTGGGCAGCATTTATTTAAGGAAGTGTGTATTATATTCATAAACTTATCAGCTACTTCAGAAACATTGTTATAGCTCACAATTATGTTTTCCAAATCCCTGCTGGTCAACTCGTGCCTTAATCTGAGAAAGTTATTGTCGCTCAACATCCTAATATACTTGACTTGACTATTTTCTGGGAAGTGTCCTGTATCAATTTGAAATGTTAGCCAGAGGCCACTATGGTCAGACAAGAGAGGTTTTGTAACACCAAAATTATAACCATTTGTTGGCACATTAGTAATAATGTTATCTAAACAAGACTTCTTTCTAGTTGGTTGGTTATTGATCAGATAAAAATCAAAAGATTTTAAAATGTTACAGAATTGTTTCTTTGCCAGTGATTCAATTAATACATTTATGTTAATATCCCCTAAACAATATATTTTATACTTTTGGAATTTTGCTAAGTAACAGGCAAACCTTTCCCATATGTTTATGAAGGCCTGGACATCCGAATCAGGTGTACGATATAAGGAAATAATAATAAATTTAGCTCTTGTAAACTTTACCCCAGCTACTTCAAAGAGCTGTTCTATACAGAAATCATTTAAATCCATTATTATACTGTCCATGTTTGTAGTTACTTTCTTGAATATAGCAACACCTCCGTTTGATTTATTTTTTCTACAAAAGCTAGTCATTACCTCATACCCAGATGGAATATAAAGACCAACCTCTTCCTTCACAAGCCAATGTTCATTTACACACAATATATCTATTGAAAGGGAATTGAGTAAGATTTCTAGTTCACCTAACTTATTTCTTATAGATTGTAAATTGATATGAAATATATTAAGCTCTTTCAAAACTTGTGAAGATAGCTCATCAGATTTGTTTTCAGTGATATTTACATCTTTAGTAAGTTCATTCAAAATTACTAATTTGTCTGTAACATTATTTTCAACTCGGATCTTTTTACAAGGTTTCTGGTTTAAGGATCCGAGTTTCCTAGCACGTTTCCCTGCAAAGGCCAGGTAAGAGGTATAGCTTTTCTCAATTTTGAGACATCGCTAATCTCCCTCCTGATAATGCAAGCAATTTCCCTTCCTAGTGCTTCTTTCCCTTTGTGGTTAAGGTGCAAGCCATGCTTAGTAAACATTTCTCTGCTAAATTTCGAAATATCAATAACTTCACAATTTTTTAAATGTTTACATAAGCTATGAATTTGAGCATTAGTTTCACTTACAGCCATATTAACACAAGATTCCTTCATAAGATCATGTCTATAAGGTACATTAACAACAATTACTCGTGAATTATTCATTAATGAGAGCTTACCTTTTAAACTCCTGACTAATTTGTTACCTTCATTAGCAGCAACATCGTTTGTCCCTGTCACAATTACTACATAATTGTCCTTTTCCATTAGAGGATTGCAATTGGCAAGAACATCCACAGTTTTTGCACCAGGTTTTACTGATCCACACACTTGTATACAAGGATTATTGAGATTAGTCTTGATTTCTTCTGCCAAGCCCCTACCCTGGCTGTCTGCATACACGTTGACTGCTTGCCGTGAGGAAGTTGAATTATTAGTTTTCTTCTGTGGGCTCCTGGCACTGTGTTTGTATTTACTATTGGATGATTCCGGTGAAAACGTGTCATTTGAAACATGTTCAAGCACTTGAAATTTATTAGAGCACTTCACTGTTGCACTTGTGTGTTTCACAACATACTCGTTTCGTCCCATTTGATTTGCATTAGGCCTAAAATTGCGACCTGTAACCTTTGTCCAATTCTGTATTTCTTTCTTGTCTTCTTCTAACGCTGCAATTCTTTCTTTTAAAGATTCATTTTCAGCTCTCAAGGCCATTAAGTCTTCTTGAAGTACACCTAAAATTTTAACTACGGATTCATAATTGTTTTGTTGTTGTTGTTGTTTAGTCTCCATGCTATTGCCGCGTTGTTTACATGCAACGCAGATCCACTCACTTTCATGTTCGTTAAAATTGGACTTGATATTGATATTTCCACAGCGAAAATGGTACCATTCATCACAAATTGTACATAAAAACCCGTTTTTCACTACTCTATTACTTTTAACACACTTTTCGTCACTGATTTTGAGATTTATCGGAGATAACTCAGACTCGGTACTAACAGCCGCCGCCATGTTGCGAGTCCTTATACGAATATTAATCCACTGGCATCTAATTTATTTCAATTGTTTCCATAACCTCAAAATGGCAGCTGTGCAAAATTTTAAAATCTACTTGTTTTTTCTTGTGTCCTAATTATGCGATTGAAGTTTGAATACTACACGTTCACAATAATCTGCATGTAACAGTACATAACTCTAGGACCTACATATATAAAATCCAACATGGCGACCATCCGAAATATTTAGTCGGTTCTCAATATCTACGATTCTATGACAGCAATCAAACAGAAATTGTGTATGTTGATAGTGGCAATTAACATAAGTAGGATATATGAAAATAGGCTGTATAGTTCTTCACGGAACTACTTGTTTCTCTATAGTTTCTTCCATTATCTTGTATCAGGCTTCCCAGATACTTGATACTCTCCACTTTCTTCAGCTGTTCCCCACCAATTGTTATTCCCGTTGTGGTTATTTCCTTCTTCTTTGTTGTGATCACTATCTCACTCTTATTTATGCTAAATTTCATCCCATATCCTTGTATTATTCCTTCCCACACGTCTAACTGTCCCTGTACCTCCTCCTCCTTGTTTCCCCAAATCATCAAATCATCCGCTAACACCATTGCTTTCATCTTTCCTTCCCCAATTACTTGTGCCACTCGGGTCATTATGTCATCCATCACCAGACTGAAAAGTAACGGTGCCAGTGCACTTCCTTGTTTCAGGCCGTTTCTCTGTTCCACCCAGTCCGATCTCTCTCCTCCCACTTTCACACAGCTCACGCTTCCCTTGTACATCTCCATTATCCTCCTTATAGTCCATTTTTCTACTCCTCTATCCTCCAGGGACGTCCATACTTTGTTTCTGCATACACTGTCATATGCTTTCTCAATGTCCAGGAAGGCCATCAGTAGATCTGTTCCATACTCACAGTGCTGTTCTTGTAACTGCCTTACAGCAATAATCAAATCCACTGTGGACCTTCCTGCTCTGAAGCCATGTTGTTCTTCCCTCATCCCTCCTTCTATCCTTGTCCTAATTCTCCTTTCCAAAACATTCTCAAACATCTTTGCACAATGACTCATCAGTTTTATTCCCCGATAGTTTCTGCATTCTGTTCTACTACCTTTCTTGAAGATCGGGACAATTATTCCCTTTTTCCAGTCCTCTGGGGTCTTCCTTTCCGTAGTGTAATAATAATATTAATAATAATAATAATATAACAATATAGGGTTAGGGATATAATAGACCTTCCGTAGCACACCAGCACGTGTAAATCGCGTGAAAAAATTCTAGAGTACCCCTTGACCCCCTTAAGCGCATTATATGTATTGATGAATTTTACAGCTTAGTTTGGTTCCGTTATAACCTTCTAGCCGTTTGCAAACTATCTCAGTAAAGTAATAAATGGAATTGTATTGCGTCTTATATTACAGCAATAGATGGACCTGTGAATTTCTGTTGCCATGGTTACCGGCTAGCTTCCTTTCATTATTGTATTAAACTAGCAGAAGTACCCATTCTTCGAACGGTCTTCGGTATTGATAACCAGATGTTATCAATTAAGCTACTGTTGCAATGTTTAGGGGCTTGGAACCTGTTTGTTGGCAAAGAAAGATTATTAGTTAAAATGTGCTCTCAAACTAAATTTACCTAACGTGTTCTTCCTGGCGTGAAAATAAAATTGAAAACCTCGTAGACGAATCGCAATACACGTCACATACGAACTGACCCTAACCGTTGTGTCAAGTGCCCAACTACAAGAAGACCCCTTTTATAAATTATAAAGGCTTGTGGTGCATGAAAATTCAGTTTTTTTAGCCTCCAATTGTCCAAATTCCTAAAATCAGCAAAAAACAGTCTACTATTTCAAATCAGGAATTTTTGAAATTAATATTGCTGTTTGGAGATATAATAGACTTTCTGTACGACATATCTCACGTGTAAGTCGTGTGAAAAGAATCTAGGGTACTCCTTGAACCCCTTAAGCGCATTGATGAATTTTACAGTTTTATTTGGTTCCGTGATAACCTTATAGCCATTTGCAACCTATCACAGAAATGTAATTAATGGAGTGGCATTACTTATTCCAGAAATAGATGGAAAGTTGGATGCCGCCTCTTGAGATACTGTTGTCATGGATAGTGGCTTGCATTCCTTCTTTAGTTTATTAAATGAAATTAGTTTTCTGGGAATATCTAAGAAACTGTTGGGTTTAGAGCCTTAACATATAGTTTTCGGGGACCCTTTACGGCTCTTGAGGGACCCCGAGTTTTCTTTCTTACCCCAAGGGTTTGAAAATGAGCTTTGTCTCTTCGTTGTACGCCATAATAATGATAATAATTAAAAGAATAATAATATAACAATATAGGGATATTCTGTTGTTAATGTTACCGGCATGCATTCCCTAATTAATTTATTAAGTGAAATTAGTCTTTTGGGAATATCTCAAAAACTGTTGGTTTTAGGGCCTTAAAATATGGTTTTCGGGGTACTTTTAGGGCGCCCGAGTTTCGTTTCTCACATTGAGGGGCTGAAAATGAGCTTTGTTTCACCCTTCTACGCCTATTTCAGCATGTATTTTAAGGGGGGTAGGGCCCCTTTTATTAGAGTTACGGAGAAGAGTTACATCAATGATTAGTGTGGTGCCTCTGATGGATATCTGTATCAAATTTTACGTTGATCCACCCAGCCGTTCTCAAGTTATAAGGACTCGAAGAAGTTGTCCACAGACACACAGACAGACAGACAAAAAAAATATTTTTGCGCGCATCCGTCATAAAACAGCCTGAAACGCGTAAATATCGCAAATTTCCGTGGAAATTCAGAAAAAACAGACAAACTTTCATTTTTATATATATAGAGATGAAATTAATTTTATGGGAATATCTCAAAAACGATTGGTTTTAGGGCCTTAAAATGTGGTTTCGTTTCTCACATTGAGGGGCTGAAAATGAGCTTTGTCTCGCCCTTCTACACCTATTTCAGCATGTATTTTAAGGGGGTAGGCCCCCTTTTATGAGAGGTACAGAGAAGGGTTACATCAATGATTGGTGTCTTGCCTCTGAAGGATATTTGTACCAAATTGTACGTTGATCCACTCAGCCGTTCTCAAGTTATAAGGACACAAAGAATTGTCCACAGACAAACAAACAGACAGACAGACAGACAGACAGACAAAATTTCATTTTCGCGCGCATCCGTCATAAAACAGTTTAAAACGCGTAAACAACGCAAATTTCCATAGAAATTCAGAAAAAACAGACAAACTTTCATTCTTATATATATATAGAGATGAATGTTTGTCTGTTTTTCTGCATTTCCACGGAAATTTGACATATTTGCCCGTTTCAGACTGTTTTGTGACGGATGCACGTAAAAATATTTTTTGTCTGTCTGTCTGTCTGTTTGTCTGTGGACAATGTTTGGTGTCCTTATAACTCGAGAATGGCTGGGTGGATTAACGTAAAATTTGATACAGATATCCATCAGAGGCACGACACTAATCATTGATGTAACTCTTCTCCGTACCTCTCATAACAGGGGGCCTACCCCCTTAAAATACATGCTGAAATAAGCGTAGAATCTCTCTATATATAAAAAGAAAGTTTGTCTGTTTTTTATGAATTTCCACGGAAATTTGCGATATTTGTGCGTTTCAGACTGTTTTATGATGGATGCGAGCAAAAATAAAATATTTGTCTGTCTGTCTGTTTGTTTTTCTATGGACGTTTTTTTGTGTCCTTATAACTCGAGAACGGCTGAGTGGATCAACGTAAAATTTGATACAGATATCCTTCAGAGGCACAACACTAATCATTGATGTAACTCTTCTCCGTACCTCTCATAAAAAGGCCCCTACCCTCTTAAAATACATGCTGAAATAGGCGTAGAAGGGTGAAACAAAGCTCATTTTCAGCCCCTCAATGTGAGAAACGAAGGGCCCCCGAAAACCACATTTTAAGGCCCTAAAACCAACAGTTTTTGAGATATTCCTAGAAAACTAATTTTACTTAATAAATTAATGAAAGAATGCATGCCGGTAACCATGGCAACAGAATCTCAGAGGTCCATCTATTTCTGTAAGACGCAATGCAATTCCATTTATTATATTACTGTGAAGGTTTGCAAACGACAATAAGGTTATAACGGATTCAAATTAAGCTGAAATATTCATCAATACATATAATGCGCTTAAGGGGTCAAGGGGTACTCTAGAATTTTTTAAGGCGATTTACACGTGCGGGTATGGTACGGAAGGTCTATTATATCCCTATCCCTATATTGTTATATTATTATTATTACTATTATTTTAATTATCATCATTATTATGGCGTACAACGACGAGACAAACTCATTTTCAAACCCTTGGTGTCAGAAACAAAACTCGGGGCCCCTCAAGAGCCGTAAAGGGTCCCCGAAAACTATATTTTAAGGCTCTAAACCCAACAGTTTCTTAGATATTCCCAGAAAACTAATTTCATTTAATAAACTAAAGAAGGAATGCAAGCCACTAACCATGACAACAGTATCTCAAGAGGTGTTATCCAACTTTCCATCTATTTCTGGAATAAGTAGCCTAATGCCACTCCAATTATTACATTTCTGTGAAAGGTTGCAAATGGCTATAAGGTTATCACGGAGCCAACTAAAACTGTAAAATTCATCAATGCGCTTAAGGGGTTCAAGGAGTACCCTACATTTTTTCACACGACTTACACGTGCGATATGTCGTACAGAAGGTCTATTATATCTCCAAATAGCAGCATTATTTTCAAAAATTCCTGATTTGAAATAGTAGACTGTTTTTTGCTGATTTTAGGAATTTGGCCATTGGCGGCTAAAGAAAACTGAATTTTCATGCACCACAAGCCTTTATAATTTATAAAAGAGGTCTTCCTGTAGTTGGGCACTTGACACAACGGTTAGGGTCAGTTCGTATGTGGCGTGTATTGCGATTCGTCTAAAAGGTTTTCAATTTTATTTTCACGCCAGGAAGAACATGTTAGGTAAATTTAGTTTGAGAGCACATTTTAGCTAATCATTATTCTTTGCCATCAAACAGGTTCCAAGCCCATAAACATTGCAACAGTATATCAATTGATAACATCTGATTATTAATACCGAAGACCGTTCGAAGAATGGGTACTTCTGCTAGTCTATTATACTCGTATATAATCCAAAATTGACTCATCAACGCAGGGCTCAAACCACTAGACCTAGAAAGCTGAAATTTTGCATGTTGGTTCATCTGAGTATATGGAGGCTCACTAAGAAAGGGTTTTTGAAAATTTAATTTGTAAGTGACTTTTTTCGGCCCTTTGGCATTGACCATCCAAAATTGACTCAACGACGCAGGGCTCAAACCACTAGACCTAGAAACCTGAAATTTTGCATGTTGGTTGATCCGAGTATGTTGAGGCCCACTAAGAAGTGGTTTTTTAATATTCCATTTGTAAGTGATTTTTTCGGCCCTTTGGCACTGAGCAAGGACAGTCGGTACAAAGTTCGGATTAATTCATTTTAAGCCGCCAGATTCGAGAAACAATACTCGGAGGTCCTGTAGGGACCCCGAAACACACTTTTTAAGTTCCAAAAATGAACGGTTTCGGAGATATTCCCAAATAACTGTGTTTCCCTCTGAGAAACAGATCAACGTTACTATGGCAACCGCTGAAATTTCGCAGACCGGGGATAGATTTCTGGCAATATCTCGAAAACCGTTCGTTTTAGGGCCTTAAAACGCGAGGTTCGGTTCCCTGGAAGTGGAAACCACGAACATTGCTCCTCGCATTGATACGCGCAAAAAGAGCTATTTTCCATATTTCTACGAGCAAATCGACTTGGAAAGTCTCATCTATTATACATAAACCAAAATTGACTCATCACCGCAGGGCTCAAACCACTAGACCTAGAAAGCTGAAATTTTGCATGATGATTGATCCGAGTATGTAGAGGCTCATTAAGAAACGGTTTTTGAAAATTCAATTTTTAAGTGACTTTTTTCGGCCCTTTGGCACTCAGCAAGGACAGTCGGTACAAAGTTCGGATTTAGCCCATTTTTAGCCTCCAGATTCGAGAAACAATACTCGGAAGTCCTGTAGGGACCCCGAAACACAATTTTTAAGTTCCTAAAATGAACGGTTTCGGAGATATTCCCAAATAACTGTGTTTCCCTCTGAGAAACAGATCAACGTTAAAATGGCAACCGCTGAAATTTCGCAGACCGGGGATAGTTTTCTGGCAATATCTCGAAAACCGTTCGTTTTTGGGCCTTAAAACGAAAGGCTCGGTTCCCACTTCGTAGAAGTGGAAATCACGAACATTGCTGCTCGCATTGATGCGCGCAAAAAGAGCTATTTTCCATATTTCTACGAGCAAATCAACTTGGAATGTCTCATCTATTATATATAATCCATAATTTACTCATCACCGCACTCAAACCACTAGACCTAGAAAGCTGAAATTTTGCATGTTGGTTGATCCGAGTATGTAGAGGCTCACTATGAAAGGGTTTTTGAAAATTCAATTTGTAAGTGACTTTTTTCGGCCCTTTGGCATTGACCATCCAAAATTGACTCATCGACGCAGGGCTCAAACGACTAGGCCTACAAAGCTCAAATTTTGCATGTTGGTTGATTCGAGTATGTAGAGGCCCACTAAGAAGCGGTTTTTAGCCTATTTTCAATTTTGAAAAGAATAGGCTTATGAGATCACCTTTTGTCCGTGTGTGTGTGTGTGTGTGCGTGTGTGTGTGTGTGATTCGTGTGTGTGTCCCCCCCTAATAAAATCTAAACGGCAGGAGCGATTTCAATGAAACTCGGAAAGTTCATAGCACTATTCCCGGCGACCTCGACCGTGCCCTTCAAATTTTGTTACGACTCGCCAATCCAACATGGCGGCTGTGCGAAATATTTCACCAGCATTCAATATCTCCGAAACTATTACCGATATTACCCTGACATTTTCTATGGTGATAGAGGGAACTACTATAAGTTCACTTATGTGACTTTTGAAAACCTGGTAACTACAAAACGAACATGGCGGCCAAGCGAATTTGCGACATTTAAATAGACGTTTCTCGCGATTTGACCAACCAAATGCAATGAAACTTGGTACAGTATATGTTTATATACATTGTAATGCACCGACATCTAACTTCGTTCAATTGTTTACATAATCACAAGATGGCGGATGTGCGAAATATTTCACCGGCATTCTATATCTCTGAAACTATTAGCGGTATCTCCCTAAAATTTTGTACTGAGATAAAAGGCACTACTGGAAGTCCATCTATAAGATTTTCAAAAACCGGTTAACTACAAAACGAACATGGCGGCCAAGCGAATTTGAAAATTTTAAATAGACCTTTCTCGCGAT
Source organism: Meconema thalassinum (assembly GCA_946902985.2). NCBI lineage: Eukaryota > Metazoa > Arthropoda > Insecta > Orthoptera > Tettigoniidae > Meconema > Meconema thalassinum. The sequence goes on from OX336391.1 coordinate 305,244,780, forward strand.
TTAATGTTCCAAGCACACTGAAACCTGGTACAGGAAATATTTATACACATTTTAATCCACTGATATCTAATTTAGTTCAATTGTTTACATAACCTCAAGATGGCGGCAGTGCGAATTTTAAAATTAAGTTTTTATTTCTTGTGATGTAGTCATGCGATCGAAGTGAAAGTTTGAATAATGAACCTACGCAATAATTTTCCTTTAATGGTACATGACTCTATGGCCTATACATTTAACAATCCAACATGGCGACCATCCGAATTATTTAGACGATACTGAATATCTACGAATCTATTTTAGCAATCAAACTGCATTTTTTAATGTTCATAGGGGCTATGAACTTAAGTTCACCTATAGGACTTTAAATAACCTGGTGATCACAAATCCAACATGGCGGTGACGCGAATTATAAATATTCACATGGACGTTTCTCGCAATTTAACCATCCGCGTGCAGTGAAACTTGGTACCGTAAATCTTTATCCGAATGTTAATCCACTGGCATCTAATTTATTTCAAGATGGCAGCTGTGAATTTTTTTTTAAATCTCCTTGTTTTTTCTTGTGTCCTAATTATGCGATTGAAGTTTGAAGACTACACGTTCACAATAATCTGCATGTAACAGTACATAACTCTAGGATCTACATATATAAAATCCAACATGGCGACCATCCGAAATATTTAGTCTGTTCTCAATATCTACGAATCTATTACAGCAATCAAACTGAAATTGTGTATGTTAAATAGTGGCAATTAGGATAAGTAGGATATATGAAAATAGGCTGTATAGTTCTTCACGGAACTACTTGTTCAATATTCAATTCGTAAGTGACATATTTCGGCCCCTTGGCACTGAGCAGGGACAGTCGATACAAAGTTCGTATTTAGCTCATTTCAAGCCGCCAGATTCGAGTAACAATACTCGGAGGTCCTGTAAGGACCCCGAAACACACTTTTTAAGTTCCTAAAATGAACGGTTTCGGAGATATTCCCAAATAACTGTGTTTCCCTGTGAGAAACAGATCAACGTTACTATGGCAACCGCTGAAATTTCCAGACCGGGGATAGTTTTCTGGCAATATCTCGAAAACAGTTCGTTTTAGGGCCTTAAAACGCGGGGTTAGGTTTCCACTTCTAACCACGAACATTGTCCTCGCATTGATACGCGTATAATGAGATATATTTTATTTATAGAGGTGGCTTTTGGGGTCGGATACGATCGTGATTTTGAGTCTAATTTTGTACTCTTTGTGCTGGTAATTTTAAGTGAGCTCTCAGATCTTTATTCTCATTTACAATGTTAAGATGCTTTCTATTTTGCACGGTATGCTCTCTATTTTGCACGGTATACTTTCATTTTCTTTATAAATTTGTTTTTTATTAACTGAATATTTTTGTTTGCCAATTTTTATCTGCTCTTTTTGGTTTTTTACCATGATCAGCAACCCATATTCACAGTCGAATGTGTCGTATTCTAGCGGGTGTCACTTTAATTATTATTTTTTCTTAATTACTCTTACTGAGGAATTGGGCAAACTCATTTCAATAAAGTTGGTATTTTGTCTTTCACGGCCATTGAATCCCCGCACAAGGCACTGCTTAAAACTAGAAAAGTTGCTCAGTTGGACTAATGGACTAATGGTGCAGCAGAAAAGAGGAGAATTGAAGCTTTTGAAATGTGGTGATCCAGGAGAATGATGATCACATGAGTAGATAGGGTAACAAATGAGGAGGTATTATGACGAGTGGGAGAGGAGAGATGTTTCTGGCGACTGCTAATGAAGAGAAGAGATAGGAGGGTAGGACACATATCAAGACATCCAGGAATAGCAAGCTTAGTTTTGGATGGGATGGTCGCGGACTAGATCTGTAGGGGTAAACCAGGGTTAAACAGATTGCCTCGAATTTAGGGTGTGGTAGCTATGTAGAGATGAAACGATTAGCTCAGGAGAGGGAGACATGGAGGGCTGCATCAAACCGGTTAAAAAACTGAAGACTCAAACAACAACAATCAGGATTTTTAATTACTTAGGGAGGCAAGTGAGGCAAAAGGGTGGTTGGAGAATTTCAATCCCTGGGATGTAACACTGGAAGAGACTGCATAATGTACATCAGCGGCCAAGGTGAGAGATATTTAACTATAGTTCTATTAACAGCGATATGTTGACGTTCAAATCATCAATAAGTATGGCCAAATTACATCCAGAATAGCTTAAGTAAGAATACTTTCAATTCCCCATATTCCGATAGATTTGCCATTCCAGTGTGCAAGAGTGCAGTTCCTTCTTCAAACAATATTCGCAATTTCTTTAACAAAGCGCAATGACACACACTTAACAGTAGCACGTGTACATTTAGACAAAACCTTTTTTAGCCTATTTTCTATTTTGAAAAATTAGGCTTATGCGATCACCTTTTGTCCGAGTGTGTGTGTGCGTGTGTGTGTGTGTGTGAGGTGTGTGTGTGTGTTTCCACCTAATAAATTCTAAACGGCTGGAGCGATTTCAATGAAACTCAGTAAGTTCATAGCACAGTTCCGGGCTACCCCGACCGTGCCCTTCAAAGTTTATTACGTCTCACCAATCCAACATGGCGGCTGTGCGAAATATTACACCAGCATTCAATATCTCCGAAGCTATTACCGATATCACCCTGGATTTTTTTACGGTGATAAAGGGAAATACTACAAGTTCACCTATGTGACTCTTGAAAAACTGGTAACAACAAAACCAACATGGCGACCAAGCGAAATTGCGACGTTTAAATAGACGTTTCCCGCGATTTAACCAACCAAAAGCAATAAAACTTAGTACAGTATATGTTTATACACATTGTAATGCACCGGCATCTAACTTTGTTTAATTGTTTACATAACCACAAGATGGCGGCTGTGCGAAATATTTCACCGGCGTTCTATATCTCTGAAACTATTAGCGGTATCACCCTGAAATTTTGTACGGAGATAAAGGGCACTACTGGAAGTTTATATATAAGATTTTTAAAAACCGGTTAACTACAAAACGAACATGGCGGTCAAGCGAATTTGAAAATTTAAATAGACCTTTCTCGCGATTTAATGGTCCTAACGCAATGAAATTTGGTACAGGAAATGTTTATACACATTGTAATGCACTGGTATCTAAATTATTTCAATTATTTACATTACCTCAAGATGGCGGCTGTGTGAATTTTAAAATTACGTTTTTATTTCTTGTGTCGTAATCATGCAATCGAAGTGAAAGTTTGAATAATGAACCTACGCAATAATTTTCCTTTAATGGTACATGACTCTATGGCCTATACATTTAACAATCCAACATGGCGACCATCTGAAATATTTAGACGGCTCTGAATACCTACGAATCTATTATAGCAATCAAACTGAATATTTTCATGTTCATAGGGGCTATGAACATAAGTTCACCTATAGGACTTTCAATAACCTGGTGATCACAAATCCAACATGGCAGCGACGCGAAGTATAAATATTCACATGGACGTTTCTCGCAATTTAACCATCCGAGTGCAGTGAAACTTGGTACAGTAAATCCTTATACGAATGTTAATCCACTGGCATCTAATTTATTTCAATTTTTCCATATCCACAAGAGAGCAGCTGTGCGAAATTTTAAAATCTCGTTGTTACTTCTTGTGTCCTAATCATGGGATTGAAGTTTGAATGCTACACGTACACAATAACAATAATCTTCATGTAACAGTACATAACTCCAGGACCTACATATATAAAGTCCAACATGGCGACCATACGAAATATTTAGTTGGTTCTCAATATCTACGAATCTATTACAGCAATCAAACTGAAATTTTGTATTTTGATAGTGGCAATTAACATAAGTAGGATATATGAAAATAGGCTGTATAGTTCTTCACGGAACTACTTGTTTCCCATGGGCAACTGTATGTGGCGTGCTCGCAGGCATCCGGACAACAAAATCGTTATATCTCAACAGAAGATGGCAAAACCAAAAACGTAATTTTAAAATGTGTTAACATAATGTAACATCGAACCCTGCAGACTTTCACAACTCTATAAAATTCCCACTTTGCTGCACATATCAATATACTGTATGTATCAGAATATTCAGAATTAGAATGGACCCACCTATTGCCGCGATTACTGTAATAGAATAGACCAATTATCAGCAATAATGCATCGTCCCCTTTGTCTTGATCGCGGGCGAAGCCGCGGGTACCTGCTAGTATAATATATATATATATATATATTTCTTGTTATGGGAGCTCCGATATTGGCCTTATATAGATGTTTTAATACTGTATTTTATTTCGCATTGTAGGCCTAATATTTATGTTTTGTTAATATTTCCTGGTATGTAAATTTTGTTGTTTTCTTTTGCACCTTCCGGAGACACGTTTCAAGTTTATCTTACATTGTAATTTAATATTTATTTATTTTATTTTCTTGAGGGGTAAATTTCTTCTCGTAATTTGGGGTTGACATATTTTTTGGTCGTTAGTTTCTTGATCCGTCGCTTCCTATTTCTATTTCTATTGATCGTATTTTGTTAAAAGATAATATTTATCTCTTTTTTGTCATTTCTCTCTGGCCGAATGTTAATTATTAAAATCTTTATAACAGCTTAGGCTTTCACGGCCGGCGTTCATAATTAAGTACAAGTTTTTCGGGCTTGTAAGCTGTTGTCTAGACAGGATATCTCCCGACGTTTCGCCGGCAACTTCGTCTGGCATTATCAAGGGTTCCGCTCCTTTCCCTGGTCAGCAGCACAGCTGATTATGCCGGATGCAGTTTCCGGCGGAACGTCGGGAGATATCCTGTCTAGACCACGGCTTACAAGCCCGAAAACTTGTCTTAAAATCTTTGTTTGGCGTAATTGGGCATGATATTCAGTCATCTGTTTCGCAGCCATTGTAGTTTTGTTTTTTTTCATGATGCATTGTGGTCTTAGGTAAGAGTTTTTCGGCGTGTGGCGCGACTCTCAAACGTGATGTCGTAGTTCTTGTTTTATTTTTGTTCTTGTTTTTTATCATGCTGATTTATGGTTTAGGGCTAACTTCTGTTTTAAGTTTCCCTGCGTGTGCGGCAGTAATTTTAATTTGTTTTTGTTATTCTGGTCTCTTTATTTTTTATTTAGCTCCATGATTTTTGGAATGGTACGGTTGACTGAATGTCGAGCCTAATTTTCAGTGTTTGTGGTTCATTAAATCGCTTCATTTAGTAAGTGCTAATCTAATCCTTGTGGGCTCCGATTTTTCTTGAATTTATTTATTTAAATTTTTCTTTTTTCGCTCCTCAAGTTACATGTATTTTTTCTTTACTTCACCTGTGGGTGATTGTTTGTTTTGCCCGAGCCATAAGTTTTTGAGACCCCTAGTAAGAATTTAGGTTTGTTTAAGCTTATTATGTTATGTCTGTTAATGTTGACCGAATCCCCTGTCTTTACATGTTAACATGTGTTCTTGCTTCACTTTTGGGAGTAAATGTTTTTCTTAAGCTAAGCTAATTGTCATGGCATTATTTCGCCGGTGGCATTTCTATGGGTTTTTGGGAGGGTATCTGTAGACTGGCCTGTGGGATTCCTCTTCCCCTCCTTCCTTCATCTGTAGGTGTCTGTCAGCTCGGGTATGTCATCTGTCGGTGAGTTGCAGTTAAGAGCGGACCTCTGAGAACAAGGTAAGTAGGCCCATCCCCTTCCGTGGTTGCCTCAGTGGTAGCAGAGCGTGGTTGACTATACTCCTGCAGCTATCGTTACCCCCTTCCCGCAGGCTTGTTTATGGACCCTTCTGGTGCTTGTAGGGCGGTCACTGGTGGAATGTGTCATGTCAGTGTGCTTTATTTTATTTTATGTTAAACCTTGTCGTTTTGTTTGAGTTCATGTGTGCCTCTAAAAAACATAATGATATATGGAAGTGAACTGTTCCAAGCGAAGTTTCTGTGGTGAATTAGGTCCTATTAATTATGCAGCATTCCTAAAGAAGAAGAAGTTGGTAAGTGTTGGCAATGATTCTTGGCATGGGAAATGTGGGTTTTTGATATGCTGATAGCCTACAAGCTGCGAGTGAAGCCATCGAGGAGACCTGTCTGAAGCTGTTTGCCCTGTGATTTGTAACGTCTATATTGTAGCAATTTGTTGTATTTTAGCTTCCTGTTCTGGAGCCTAGTATTGGATTACGTCTGCAATCCTGAGCAGCATTGTGCATGATTTTGTATAGTGAAATTTCAGATATTGTGGCAGTGTTCGAGTGTCAACCTAATCTATGGTGTTGCTAATTGGTAGTTTATTGTATTGTTGTGAAATTGTAGACTGTCCTCGTAATTCCAAAAAATTGTTTCTTTCTGTATTGTCTGCCTGTATTCTGTGTTTTTCAAAATGGCCGACAATAATAATGCTTTTGATCTGATTGACTTAAGAGATAACCTTGTGAATTTGGAGCGTTCTTCTGGGGTTTAACGTGAGTCAGATCTGTTTACTAGGTCTGAGGTTTTGGGATTTATTACTGGTAGTGGTTTGCCTGCCCCTCTGTTGCCTGGTCCTGGCTCGTCCAGACCAGTTACCCCTGGATACAGTCATTCTTATCATGTTAGGTCACCTAATGACTTCCTGGGTCCGGCCGACCCATTGCATCCCAGATTTTTCTCTGGCAATGTAAATGTTTTGTCTCCTGTGGAGGGTGTGCGAGGAAGCTACCCTGGTAATAATGTATCATTTCCGAATGCTACGTGCACGCCTACCATTAATTATGGGTCGATTCCACACCCTATTTCTAGTTTTATAACTAAGTTGAAGAATTTCAACCTAGATGACGTTACCCAGGTGGTCTTATTTTTAAAGCAAGTGGTCGAATTGGGCAACCATGCCTCGATTTTTGGAATGTCGGAAAATCAGATTTTCCAACTGTTGTATCATGTTGCATCCGGTATGCTGCGCGACAAGCTGATTGCAGCTATTCACCTCCGTATGTCCTTTGCCATGTTCATTAGGGAAGTGTTGTGGGTTTTTATCCCTGCGGGTGCCATTAGTACTCTCGAGCAAAAGTTCTTATATCGTGTCCAAAGGTTGGACGAGTCACTTAGCGACTATGTCAGTGACATTAAGGTATATTCCCAGGTGTTTGCATCCCCTTTGACTGAACGACAATTGGTGTCGTCAATTGTAAATTCGTTTTTGCCAGAATATAGGTCATACATGACTATGTGTACCAGGCCTTCGTCATTTGTCGATCTAAAACAAGTGGTTATAGAGGCTATGGCTGTGAAACATGCAGATTCCCTTCGTGTAGCTAATTTTCCTCCTCCTACTTTGATGGCTCGTCCCCCTCCTAAGGTTATGTTTCATCCTAGACCTAATGTTAAGTGCCACAAGTGTGGTGGCGTTGGACATGTTAAGAATGTGTGTCCGAATAACCAAGTAGGGTATCGCCAATGACGGGATACTTTGGAAACCAATTCCGGTGTTACTTCTATGGATATTTCTGTGCATGAGAGTTTGGGAAAACCGTGTGAAGTTTCTGGTCGCCCTACTAATGAAAATCTTGATAATCCTATGAAAACTAAATGATCACATACTAGCTCTGCTTATGTCTCTGACCAACCTAACCTGTCTGTGAGGATTGTCGTGGCATTATTTCACCGGTGGCATTTCTATGGGTTATTGGGAGGGTATCTGTTGACTGGCCGGTGGGATTCCTCTTCCCCTCCTTCCTTCATCTGTAGGTGTCAGTCTGCTGGGGTATGTCATCTGTCGGTGAGTTGCAGTTGCGAGCGGACCTCTGAGAACAAGGTAAGTAGGCCCATCCCCTTCCGTGGTTGCCTCAATTATGATAGTACTAATGACGTTTTATACCTATAGTTCGCCATGGAAAAAAGATCTACAACAAGCTTTGTTTTTAAAACTATAACACACTATCAAAAAGGCAAAGACTTATATTAAGTGTGCATTTTATTGTCATAATCATGTATACTCTGCAATATTAAATATTTTGACTTCTGTAGAAAATAAAACAACATTGTACCATTATTTTCATTTATTTACAAACTTTATATACATATTTTTTGTTTCATGATAATATTTTTTAACACAATACTAAACACTAAAACATTATTATTCTATACACATATTTTTCATTCAGTCCATTGTCATGACTTATATCTTCCATTATTATTATTATTATTTGACATTTGTTGTTTTATTTAATTAAAACGAACCATGCACCTATTGTTTTTAAACCTTCATAAATTAAGTGTACAGGTTGCACAGCATTATTGACTTTATCAAAAACACTCTCCGACATATCATTAAACCGTATAGGCAGAAATGTCTCAAAGTTTTCACATACACAAAGTACACCATCACCATATGCTGCTTTCAATTTCCGAAACTTGATAAAGCGGAATGGAATATGCGTTGGCAATTCGCTGAGTTTATATGTCTCTAAGCCACATGCTTGTCCCACAGCATTCAAAACATTCATTGTAGTAGTCTATAAACAAAACAAAAGCTTATCTATTACACTCTAAAACAGCTTTAATAATATTGTGAAATTAGGGATTTTGCACTATGCATGGCTAATAAATTATACTAGTTATGCATGAAATGCCCTAACAGTAGCAGATACTACTTTTCTGCATATAGCACAAGTGTTAAGTTCTAATGCACACTTGACACATGCTATCATGTGTCCACAAGGCAAAAATACAACACCTAGTTCAACTTGATAACAAATTTTACATAATTGTTGGTCACACTTTTGTATCTGTTCGTGAGACAAGTCTTTTTTTTTCAGCCTCATGTATTTGCTCCGCGTGTTCTAACTCTAAAGGCACTTTTATGTCTTGTGCTGCAATCACGTTTTCTTTACGAATAGTGTTCATAAATTCCTCACCTTTAAGCAACACCATGTATTTACAGTTAGGTAACCAAAGAGCGTGTTGCACAAAAGGGTCATCAGTCATTTGCCAATCCTTTAAAGCAAATCCACAATAAAAACATATTGTTTTTTCCCCATCACCAGTATAAAAAATCCAGCTTCACTTAGCTGTTTGGTAAGGAGTTTTAATATTAATGGCCAAACATTTTTATAAGATTCCAAACGTTTTTCAACAGAGCTGTACTCTGGGTGTGCTAGTGCTTTAGTCTTGCAAACTCCCAATTTTTCAAAAGCACACGCCAATTCAACACTGCCTATGGCATATGGACCATATATATTGACACTACCGTTGGCTGGTAATACATCATCATTATTATTATTATTATTTATTTGTGATTCAGAAACGTAAGTAGTAGCCAATGGCCGTGTGGTTCGGTAAAATGGGTACACAGGTAGGTTACCCACTTGTTTTCCAAGTATGTATGGACAACAAGGAGACCATCGCAAATGGTCTCTAAAAGGATCATCCCCTTCTTCCCAGTGCGAAAGTTCAATATGACAAAACACACAGCGTACTACGTCTTCTCGGTTGAAGTAAAAAAAACGGCTTTTGCAAGTTTATGTGTTGACAAAAAGCCCACAGGCCAGGATTCAAATGTTAACCAACGATCATGTTCTGATTTTAAATTTAACCTACGTAGTAAACCAACTTGGTCACTTGTTGTATTTGATACTAATGCCATGTGTTATAATAAAAAAAAACTTATTGTATGTTATTAACGTTGCACAAGAGCACAGAGTACTTTATAGCATAATGCATGCTTGTTCACTGTCTGTTCATTGCGTTAATGGCACATGAAGACACCTAAAAGCAAACAAAATAACCCATCACTCAATCAATCAATCAATCAATCAATCAATCAATACTTGTAAATAAAACGTTAACGTTAATTGGCATTAATATAACAAAACGCCATTAAAAATTAACTGTATGTTGGCACTAACTGAAACCCATGTACTTATTTTCTTTTTATAAAGCTACAGTCATTTACATCCCCCCTTTAACCAATATATAAACAAAAATGAATGTCATGTCATTTCGTTCACATTATCATGTTAAAACCTGTGGATATTCGTTGAGTCCATAGGGAACCACCCATAAATTAAATTTAAATTTTTGTTTTTTGTAAATCCAAAATGGCCTTGTACTTTTCCCAGTCAACGACAACATAGCCATTAATCAAGAAAGCAATCATTGTTCCAGTCATGTACAGGTAATGAATTCTTTTTGTGTAAGAGTTTTTTTCAGTAGTGGTAAAATGCAATAGCATTTTAAGGTAGGCTTACCTGAGTTTTAAATAGTTCACTGCCTGGAAACAATGGTTTCGCTCTACTGCGTCTCGGGGTTTCAGCAAATGCTACGGCGGTAAGGCTTTTCTATCCAAGTTTCTAAAAATAAATAAAATAAAACGCTATAAATACATAAATTTAGGTTAATACATGCATTTCATAAAATAAAATATGAAACAAAAGAATGAAACAAGTTAGTTTAAAAAATAATCTCACCTTCACTTCCAGTGGCTTGTTGCTGTTTCCTTCTAGTGGGCTCAACAGTGCAATGGTTTCTTCTCTCTCAGACATGTAAGGTATACCGGTTGTCTGCAAACAATTAAATAAAATCATTAATTACCTAATCAATAAATAATTGCTTGTAAATATATATAAATCAATAAATATATAAATTATAAAATATATACATAAATACCTACCCCACAACAAGGTTAGGTATTTTCCACCAACACCAAAACTGTTAAACAAGAACATGTGTTTCACGCAACACAGTGTGTTCAAAGGTAGTCTCATAAATGAGAGTGGAAATGATAACGACATGTCTTTATATATGTTACGTTGCATGTATAATCATTTTTTCCCACGCTTTGAACATTCTGTTATCGTGCACGTGGACAGTTAACGTCCAAGGTGAACACGTGTGTTGGATAATATTACACGTCAACTTACATTTTGTCACGTACGAAGCAAACAGGAAGTGACTTGTTTAGCTTGCATGTGGTTTCACATGTCATCTCACACGTGTATGCATGAATTTCGCACTCCCCTGCCATCACGGTTGTCAGATTATTTAACCTTCAAGTGTCCTCTGCGTCTTCGTAATTTTCCATTGCACCTGTTGTAAAGTCAGATTAGCGCATTCCAATAAGCTCAAATGACATTCGCATCCTGCTAGTCTTCTCCTCTGCAAGTTTGTTTTCTGTACTCGCTTCGACCAACATAGAACCAAGTTCTCATAACCGTTTCCACGTTAAAGATCCCCTTCGGGGGTAAAATGTCAGATAAAACGAACCCTCGCTCTGTCATAAGCCGACACGTCGAAATATCGATTGTTCTATTGAGCACAGCCACCGTGGTCAGCGACAGGTTCGTTGAAACACACACACACCCAGCAGTATCGTCCCTCTCAACAACCACGCTTCATGAACATTTTAAACAGGTAAAGAAAAATTTGTTTTCAACAAAAGTATCGCTAGGCCCTTTGTCAAAATTTCAAAAATAGTTTCAAAAAGGGGGCGTTAGCCCGAGTCCTATGACACTTTGTACACGTCTCTAGTGTTATTGGTTTGCGATATATAGCAAAAATTCTAAAATCACGGTTTTACCTCAAAATGGATTTACATTCCTGCTCAACACGAACATCCTCGGCAAGAAGACAACGTGACGAAAAAAATGATACCTCGTACAAGTCACTAGGCTTATTGGTTCGTGATATATCAGCAAAAATCACAAAAAACATTTGTTTACCCCAAAATCGAGTTTCCAAATTTTTTAAAAAAATTAACGAGTGGTCCATAGCAAAGCTCCCATCAGCTCGAGTCCAACGACACCTCATTTGTCAACATCCGACCATGGATTCACCAGATATGAATAAGCAAAAGTGTGTACTAACTTTTTGAGCCCTTGTGCGTTAGAACCCCTACTACACCACTACTGTAGTTTTAGTCCTAGAGGCTTGAAATTTATTTTGATGATAGATGGGGTCAGGTCCATTCATATATGTCAAACAAACATTTTGGTAGAATTCCTAGTTTCCGAAATATAGTAATTTCAAAATTGGACTGTTTTCAAAACAAACATAAAAATAAAAAGTTTCATTATAAAAAATAAAGATCATAGAGACCGTTCGTTTGAGCCATTGCACAACATTCTATCATGTTTGGTTTTCAAACTATCACCTACTTTCGAAAACAAAAATTTTCAAAAAAATCTAAAATATAACGAGTGGTCCATAGGAAAGAGAACGTCAACCCAAGTCCAACGACATGTCGCATGCATAATCGGACCATGCGTTCGAGAGATATTAATTATTGAAATGTTTCACCTACGTTTGGCAGCCATGTTGGTTTTATTAGGCACAGCCATGCCAAGTGTAATAGAACCCCTCTCACTCACCTACTGCTTTGAACTTGGCTACTAGATACCACCGCAATCAGCACCTGGTGATGAACGTTATAACTTAGAGCGTTAATCAAATCTAACCAACGCTCTTAAAAATCCGACGACTTTGAACAGGTTTGAACCCACGATCTTGGGCATTGAAGCTCAGCATGCTTCCAACTACGCCACCGGAGCCGCCAGGAGAATGATGAAGATCGGATAGGGAGATAGGGTTACATTCATTCATTCATTTCCGTGTCCGGTCAACGTTTCCAAAAAATTGCAGCTGCGATGGCCTTGTTACTTCCTCTAAAAACATCTTCCATTGTGCATGGGTTCTCCAGGAGGGGCAGGTAAGTAGGTGAGTTGGGCCTTGCTCAGCTCCACATTCACAAGAGGTGTCTGCGTCTGCTGGAAGGATCCCCCATTTTTGCAGGTTGGTCTTGCATCGAGGGACACCCACTCTTAAGCGGTTGAGGGACCTCCACACAGGATAAGGTAAGTCGGCGCCATGAGCCAGTTCTTCCTTTGTTGTCATGTCTGTGGGCAGTGAGCTCCTCCTTCTGTTAAGACGAGTTGTCTCTGGTGTTCTCTCCAGCGGCGTAGTCCTAGCAAGGAAACTCTTGCGGGATCTGAGGCGAGACCTTGCTGCCTGGTGACCATATAGTGGATGTCGATGGTCATTCTCCTGCTTTGTTCTCTCGGCGTCCGCAACAGTGGCCCTCCGGATGTTGGGTGGGGCTATTCCAACAATAGGGTAGAGTTTGTGCACTGGTGTTGGTTTCAGGCATCCCGAGATTATCCTTGCAGTGTCGTTGACAGCAGTATCAACCTGCTTAGCATGTGCTGAAGCGTTCCACACAGGAGCGGCATACTCAGCGGCTGACACACACAGTGCAAGTCCGGATGTCCTCAGGATGTGCGGGCTGGCTCCCCAGGTGCTGCCGATCAGCTTCTTGAGTATGCCATTGCGAACACTGACCTTCTGTTTCGTGTTCAGACATTGATGTCTGTATGTCAGAGCACGGTCTACTGTGACACCTAGGTAAACTGGTGTTGGGCAATGTTTCAGTCGCTCACCTCGCTATGTGATGTCCAGCTGTCGCCGTGCTTCCCTGCTTCGTAGATGGAACGCACACACTTGTGTCTTATTAGGATTCGGCTTCAGATAGTTGGTATCATAGTATTTGGAGAGTTCGTCCATCGCTAAAGTCAGCTTTCCTTCCACTTCTTCAAAGGATGAGCCCTGAGCAGCCACTGCTGTGTCGTCGGCATAGATGAAGAGCCTAGTACTTGCTGTAATTGACTGATCATTTGTGTAGATGTTGTACAGCGTTGGAGCCAGCACGCTACCCTGAGGGAGACCATTCTTCTGAGTTTGCCATCTACTTCTTTTCCCCTGTAGCGAAACTTGGAATCTTCTGTTCTGAAGGAAGATGCTGATTAGGGATTTCAGTTAGTGGTCCTTGGTAAGGTCATACACTTTCTTTGACAGCTTCCTATGATTCACAGTGTCGTATGAAGCTGTTAAGTCAACGAAGGCGACTCCCGTTATCTGACCGCGCTCAAAACCATCCTCGATGTGTTGGGTGAGATTCAAGATCTGGCTACAACATGATTTGCCGGCACGAAAACCTGCTTGTTGTGGAATGAACTTCTCTTCGAGGATAATACTGATTCGGTTAAGTACCAGGCGTTCCAGTATCTTGAAGGTATAGCATAACAGGGATACAGGTCGAAAATTTTTCGGGTCGTTTGGTTCTTTCTCAGGCTTGAGTAGTGCAATGACTCGAGATTTCCTCCACATTTTAGGGATATGTAGCTTGGCAACACAGGTGTTCATTAGGCTTAGTAACCACTCCAATGTTTTACGGCCAAAGTTCTTTATCTGTTCTACTCGTAGGTCATCGACACCAGCAGCCTCGTACATCTTCAAGCTGGAGATGGCAGTTAAAAGTTCAACCATCGAGAAGGGATCTCGAAGAAAGTGATTCTCTGCTTCCAAATCACACTGAAGAGCTCCTGTGGTAACGTTCCCTTTTGTTTTACCATTCAGCGGGAGCTGGGTCGCCACTTGATCAGGTGTCACTCCAGTGAAGTTCTTCTGTGGTTTTACAGGGTCGCCGCTAAGGTTTTTAAGCAATTTCCAGGCTGTCTACTATTCAGCTTCATGTCGAGGTTCTCTACCAGGTTGCTCCACTTGGACATTCGAGTTACTGTGATGGTTTGCAATAGTGTTTCTCCAGCTTGGATAGTTTCTTCAGCAAATGGATCCTCTTCATAGAGGGCCTGATAATTTTCTAGCAGCTGTTTGTCATAACCGGACATGCCTGGAACGTATTGAGTTCTACATCCCCTCGGAATAGTTTTCCTTGAAACTTGTTGGACGCATTCAAAAAAGGTGTCGTACATTTCAGGTTGTGGAGGAATGTTTATTATCTCCGAGTCAAGCTCTTCGCTAAACTTCGTCCAGTCAGCCTTCTTGAAGTTAAACCTCCTCTTGAATGGTACCTCTCCAGGCATCACCACGGTATTCACGGTGCAGATGACAGGCCTATGTTGAGTACGAGGAATAGGGTCACCCATATTCTTCACACATTGCCGAGATACTTTTGAGGACACAAAGATATTGTCTGGATTGTACCCTCTTTTCCACCTGCCACTGTTGAAGGAAGAAGGGAGCTTTGGGTCGTGGATCATATGCAAGTCATGAGCCTCAGTCAATATTTCTAGACTAGTTCCATTTGCATCAGAATCTGGGTATCCCCAGGCTGTGCTTCTACAGTTGAAATCGCCAATGACAAAGTTTACGTCCTGGTGGTTGAAGTTGGCTGGTGTTCCCAAGCTGAAAGTGGTCTCAGGTGGTTTGTAGACTCATGTGATACAGAAGAATGGAGTACGCACTGTGAGGAGCTCGATGTCATTGTCTTCAGTCAATGAGGCTGAGATGATGTTAATGTTAGGTCTGGCAAAGAAGGCACTGCCATATTTGTTGTGAGGCTGGTTCCATACCAGCAATTCTTGGACGGTATCTAGAACTCCCCCTGTGTGCTTCCTGGACTAGCAGGATGTCACATGCATGTTTTTGGCACAGATTAGCTAATATGACCTCTTTCTCTCGAGAAAGTCCCTCGATGTTTATAGAGATTAACACAAGTGGTCTTGAAAAAGACCTTTTGGGATTGTGCAACCCATTTGGATGGAGACCGGTTGTGAAAGGATCTGCCGTCAGTGCATTTCGTGGCATCGTCTGACGTTGCCCAGGGTACACCCGACTGCTATTCATTTCTTTACATCTATAATTGCAATCTTCATGATTTTTATTATTATTATTATTACTGATATCCAGGCAGTACATGTTGAGATTGACAAAGGGAAGACAGGTAGTGTGTCGCAATGCTTGCAACAGAGGTAGCGTGGTAGTTATTCCTGGAGATGACCAGCTAAGCCGAGTTCAAGGACAAATTCAGGGTGAACGCGCATCCAAGTCGGCGTCATTATGGGCGTGCCAGAAGGGAATTTCCAACCGATACACGATTGAATCAGCGAATCAGGAGAGAGGACGCCTAAACCACGCGAAGATTTGCGTACCAAAAAAAAGCGCTAAAAACACGTGTATGAAGAACCGACGATGCGATAGGATTCCGCACGAGTGCATTGAGACGTTTAAATGAAAAGAAGAAGTTTGATACTAGTCCCAAGTCTGTGATTTGAAAATTACAGATTATTTTCACAGATTGTCCCCACTCCACCCCTTTCTGTCAGTTTCTAATAAATTGATCGGTGATGAGTAGTTTGACACACAACTTTATCGGGCTCTGAGGAGCATCGTTCTCGCCAGTTTGAGACACGATTTTATCAGGTTCTAGTGAGCATACTTCACGTCTGTCGGAACGAACATTTTATTCTGTTCTTGGGAGCAGAGTTCAGGCCTAGCGGAGGGAGATCTCTAGTTGAGATAAGCGCTACGCGGTAGACGTAATTTGTGAGACTTGTTAAAAGCCAGTTGTGTGGTGGACGAAGATTGTAATATTTTCTGTAAATTTTGTGTTATATTTTGTGTGATGTATATGAGCGTGTGATGTAAGCAAATGCTTAGATAGGGCCTGTTCAACGTTGAGTAATCGCCCAGGACATTTTGAGTGAAAGTCAGTAGCTCATAGCGATTCTAGGTAGGTAGAATAATAACTTTGAACATTTCTTTCCAAGAAGCCACGCCAAGATGTCTACAGGAAGGTCGATTGGTGGAATGAAGTGCTACGCCTCTACCACAACGTCGACGATGAAGGAGTAGATTTCCCGTGGGGGAATGCATTGGGATGGAGGTTGATATTCTACAAGCTGCTCGGTGATGTACAAACCATTGATTTATTCAATATGTAGCTAGATTAGACGCGGGAACGTTGTTAATAATTTTATTCATGGTTTTCTTGTGTATTTAGATTTTTGTGCGCCGACACTGTTATATTTAAATGTACGTTGGCACGTGGCCAAAATATTTGTTTGATTGTATATTTTCCTTATGAGTCATTATTAGTATGCACGGTGCGTGTATTTTGATTTATTTTATGCGAATGCAAAATTCGTCATGGTCGATAAATATACTACGGTTGCCGAGCGCAACAAGTTAAGATGTCACTGTAGAACACCTTAATTCTATATATATATATATTTTTTTTAGATTCCTTTTCAGGTTCTTTAGTCAAGGACTAGATTGGGAGCGCAAGTCGGTGTAAAATATGTTATGTCCTTTATTTCAGGTTTCTGTCCAACCAATACGTGTGATTCTGGTGTGTGTATTGTGTCGAGGTGTGTGTATTGATTCTTCGTGATGAGGGGTAGAATGTGCCTACCGCCCTCAAATATTGTGGTTGTATTTTTATGGAGAGGCAGAGCGCTCTTCGAGGCTACTGTACCTTGTCCTGTGCTGATCCTTGGATTTCCGTGGGAAATGATAAGATATTTTATTTTGACACACACACGTATATTGTGTGCTATTGGGAGCACGCTTCTTCGAGACTCGAGCCATTGCTACGGAAGGTCGAGGTAATTGACACGTGGGTTGACAGATGTGCAGATTCCACTTTGCGCCCATCTATGTCTGGTGATTCATCGTGTAGGCAGTCCAGCTGACCGACTGACCCCTGTAAGCTATCTGTAGCAAACCTGTTCTTTTAATGGTCATTGGATCATAATTAAATTGGGAGTTCGCCATGTCCGTTACGAATTACCGCATATCGTATGAAATGAAATATTTGTTTTTATGATGTAAATGTTGGCTTTGAGCCTAGTGATTTCTTCTGTGACTCATTTCATTTGTTTGTATTGTTAGATTTCGTCTGTTGTGACACCGTTGGGTGTATTTTGTATTTTCTTGTAAAAATGGCAAGCGGCCATATATGTATTTTTCTTGATTGGTCACGTGTTGATTTACTTGTGTTGATTTGAAAAGTCCTAATTTTAGGCGTTAATGTTGTTTGCTACGGCAATTCGTTGATTCCAATTTCATTGCGGAAATTATCTTTGTCTTATTTAGTGTAGGAAGTGTCGGATTAGTTTAGTTAGTGTTTAGTTGGTTCCTCGTGTCTGTCTAGCTCTAAGACAATGCAGATTCGTCCCCTGAAGGTTTACTGGATGGTAACGAATCTCGCATTAATTTGTACACATCGTAACGCATGTAGAAAAGCCGCACACGTACATGTCATTGCAATATTTTGGGGTATTTGGTCCAGATGTTTACGATCTCTCCTGAGATCAGGCCGAGTTTGGCAATTTTTATTAATTCAAGAGGGTGTCATTTGGGAGACCTTGTTTTCTTTGTTGTAAATAGTGTAAAGATCTGTTTATTAAATTCATATATTTTAATCCTGGTATTCACTTTTCCTGCATGTTATTTTGTTATATGTTACCCTGCATGTTATAAGAAGCGCTTAACATCAACTTTACGAAATGGACTGTTACACCCCCCGAAATTGAGTCTCATATGCTTCTTTGCAAGGGTTCAATGCCCACAAAAACCCAAGGCAGCGCTATATTGAGGCGTACTAGGCAAGATGAGGAGTGAGGTAGTTTGTCATTGCTTTCCTCACCGAGTCAGAATAGCAGTACTAACTCTATGAGTAGAACCTTTCACAGCATCCATAGGCACTGACTGTGCCCTGAATGTCATTACTAAGCACCACCCATACCTCAGTAGCTTTCTTTTAATCACAGCCATGAGTGAGACTGAGACATTGGTGAAAAGCCACATTTTACTCTAGCCTGTGCCAACAGACAAATGCAAATGTACCTCATTCATCAAGAGATGGCAAACGGGCCAAGGTAAGAATATGTTAAACACATTGTCTCGGATGCAGGGTGTGGTAGCTATGTAGAGATGAAAAGATTAGCTCAGGGCAGTAAAGCATTGGAGGGCTGCATCAATCCAGTCAAAAGACTAGACTCACACTACAAGAGTCATTAAGTTCGGTGAATCCTGTTATACAGTATAATTGAAAAATACTAACTGGAAATTTGAATTCTTTTCTTACGTGGTCAGTAGAAGAATTTGTTGTGGAATGTTATGACAGACGTTTTATAGGTGTTAGTGAATTATTCTCTGAGTTCGAAAGAGATGATGAGCGCCCATTCGCGTCTCCATGGAGACTCTAAACTGATACGATGGAGCCCCGCGACACTGAATAGAACACAATCAATAATCAATCACACATTTCGATAGAACGTGTTCGCTGAGGCGCCTCTTTACACTGGAGACCAGCCCATGAACTTCTCCAACCTACTAGCCCATCCTCAAGTTCACATTACATTTCACTACATGTTATGCTGCTATTACACTGGACCATATCATATTTTGGGAACTGTAAAACTACACAGGATATGAGACTGGGAGCACATAGGGTGTAACAGAATAGTGTTGTTGAGTCTTTCTCTGAAACTTGCTGAGCAAATCACTTGTTTTCATGCAAGCTAGCGAACGCTCTGTGTGGTAGGGGATTCTGGTCTCCACAATGGACTTCAATTTAGAACAGCAATGGGGAACTTGCTTTCAAGTAAACCTTCTGGAAGGAACAGATTTTCTACCAACATGTTTGTTATGTCTTAATAAGTACTCATTGCTGTCACTGTGGATCCCGGGTTCGATTCCCGGCTCTGTTAAGAAATGTAATTCTGGTCTGAGGGCTGGAAAGGGGTACACTCAGCCTCGTGAGGCAGAGAAGGAGAGGGTTCGATTTCTAACTCAGCCCTCCTGGAAGTGGTTTTCTATGATTTCCCACTTCAACTCCATGCAAAAGCTGGGAGGGCTGCAAACCAAATCCTACCTTCATTACAAATGCACACACTACTACAGCTATCTCAGTGACTTAGGTTATCAGACTAATTACACACACCAATGTACACGGGAGTACATGATCACGATGTTTCTGCAGTGCGAGTGCGATTACCTTGCAAGTAATAATAATAAGAAGAAACATTATAATTCTTTTTTTACGCCCCATTTAAATACTGCGGCTGTTAGAGACATCATGGTGCTTACATTTTGCCCCGAAGGGTATCCTTTACGTGTCAGTAAATCCACCGATACGGCTTTCTCACACTGACTGCGCCAAGATGCGATCCCGTAACCTAGGAAACAGCAGGCGAGAACAATGCCATAAACTACAGTACGTCCCTTTATATGACGCGCATTTGCCCTTCTCTACAGCGAGAGCTGAGAGTTCCTACTCCATAACACTATGTTTTGATTCTGGAACACCATTAGTTTATCTTATTTTCGTTGCATGCTTGTTTGAACCGGCCACCGTGGCAGAGAGCACTAACGCACTAGCATCGGGAGAGCGTTGGTTCAAATCTCACTTTGACTGTCTTGAAAATGATTTACGCGGTTTCCCATGTTCTCCACCAGACAAATGCCTGTTCCACGGCCGACTTCCTTCCAAAATCCCTCCTATAATTAGATCCAAGTTAGCGGTTTCCTGGGTGAACGGTCTGTCACCATCCCGAGTTGTCTGTGTGTTAGGTAGTCAGCCCCAAGGCTGGTTGGATCCTCAAAAAGTACCGCCGTTAGGTTATGTGGGTAGATGCCCACAAAAACCCCAGGCAGTGCTATATTGAGGCTTACTAGGCAAGACGAGGAGTGAGGTAGTTTGCCATTGCTTTCCTCACTGAGTCAGAATAGCAGTACTAACCCTATGAGTAGAACCTTTCACAGCATCCACAGGCACTGACTGTGCCCTGGATGTCATTACTAAGCACCACCCATACCTCAGTAGCTTCCATATAATCACAGCCATGAGTGAGACTGAGACATCAGTGAAAAGCCACATTGTAGTCTAGCCTGTGCCAACAGACAAATTCAAATGTAATGCATTCATCAAGAAATGGCAAACAGTTGTAACTGCTGACAAAGTATGTCTAGCTCCAAGACACTGATCTCTCGCAGAGTCTGTGGGTGAATCCA
Source organism: Meconema thalassinum (assembly GCA_946902985.2). NCBI lineage: Eukaryota > Metazoa > Arthropoda > Insecta > Orthoptera > Tettigoniidae > Meconema > Meconema thalassinum. The sequence continues at coordinate 305,265,552 of OX336391.1, forward strand.
AGCTGGAAGGATAAGCGATTTTAAAAAGGAAGCTTGTTTTCTAGAGTTTTCAAGATTTCAGTACTTCCACCTAGTCGCATAGTAGAAAATCACTTTACAGAGAAGAGACTGGTTGCAAGCTATTTTCTCTTTAACCTGCTGATGAGTATGGAAACGAGCGATGCGAGGTAAGATAATCCACGACGTATTCAATTTTATGTTTCCATTTAATCCTGCCTCCAGGCTCTTCGCCTTCAATTTGGCTTATTGTATCACTGATCAAAACCGTACTCCCTTCATCGGCTCATACAAGCAGAAAATCATTGTTTGTTTCTTTCTTTTTTCTCGGGACAAAACAATTTTATTATAACTCCATGAACTACATTTCTTGTTATGACAGGGTACCACCTTCACAAACAGAGTTTCGTATCGCCACGAATCCTGTGCAAGAGGGCAAAATGTGCTTCCTATGTTCTCAGAAGGGGACAGTTGGCAGGAATTAGTCTTAGATATTATCATTTTCAACTCGGAAATTCTCCGGTCGAAGTGTTTCCACTATCCCTTGATTGACTCTGCCCTGCTACGCAACAAAAGACCGTAATCCATCCAACAGACCCTTAAAGGTAAACTTCTTCATTTCGCAAACACAAAAACACCGTTCCCCATTTCATTACCGCAGCTTCATATCCCGCGATGCCCCGTCACCACATCATTGCATTCGGTGCTGGTTCTAAGGAAAATAAATTCATGTCGTTCGCACACTTTCAGTTTCAACGCATTGTCAGATTAATATTAATAGAATAATGATATCACATTCCTTCCTGAGAGACCATGGATCAAATTACACTCAGGCTATTGTAAAACACTTTTGGTTCACCAGTTAAATGCATATTGTATGCATTTCACATCTGTGCCAATGATACCACAGGGTAGTTCAGGAGCCTTCTACCAGGAGGACGTGTTCAATTCCCGGTTCCTCTACAGATTGAAGATCTGGCATGAGGACTGAAGCAGGGTGCACTCAGCCTTTTGAGGACAATTGAGTAGTGATTGATATGAATAATGGCATCCCATGGCCTATAACCAAGTAACATGGCTAAGGATGACGTCCCGCTTTTATTTCTTTAGCGTATGGCTTTTAGTGAAAGGAGTGTCCGAGGAGATGTTCGGCTCGCCAGAGGCTCTAGCTGCTTCAAGTGGACGACCATTGGGTAAGCTACAAATTCCGTTCAATTTCAAGTAGTTCCAATTTTCGCTACCAGATGTTACTGACACCTAGTGGTGAACGTTGGAACTTTGATAAAGCGTTTCAATGAAATCTAACCTAGAAATTGAGCTTCACACAAGTTTAGTTAGTGGAAGGAATTTTACATGCCATAAATCTATGACATAGGACCACCGGCTTTACTTCCCCTCCGAAGGAAAGCATATTGAAGGAATTTAACGCTCTTAAAAAATTCTGACGTCCTGCTGACAATGCGTCTCCCATAATTTCCAGGCCATTAGCTGGGGGGCATTTGTCTTTGGATATACGTGATCCCCTCAGTTTTCATTTTTCTGTGTTCCCGGTGGTTTTTGCTCCATGATCTACAAATATGCTTAATATTTCTGAAGATCTTAGCGTGTTGCCAATTCTAATTTTAATCCAGGTGAAGAAAATCGCCACGTTTAATACAAGCCTGCTTATTATGTGTACTCTACCGTATACAGTATGTTATTCATTTTCTACTTCTGACCACCTCATGGAGTATAGAGGCCATCAAGCGGACCCCCATGGGGTGAGCTACAAGTTCCGTTCAATTTCAAGTAGTTCCAACTTTCGCTACCAGATGTCTCTGACACATAGTGGTGAACGTTGGAACTTTGATAAATAATTGTTCGACTGCCTCGTGATGTAGCATATAACACTCTTGGTTGTCACCCCCAGAGGTCTAGGTTCTATTCCCGGCCTGCCAAAAAAAATCATTCTTTTCTGAGGTCTGGAACGGATTACATTCAGCTCAACCCCTTAGGTCCGGGATCGATTACCGGCCCTTCCGAGAATTTTAATTCATGTCTGAAGGCTGAAAGGGGGCTAATTCAGCCTCGTGAGACAAACCTTTGAAGAGATAAGTCCGATTCCCAGTAAGTTTGTTTTGTCTATTTATTAATTTTTTGTTTTAGTTTCTGTTTTTTGTTTTGTGTGCTTTTTTTTGTTTTGTTGTTTTCTTGTTATCAAGTTTTTTGTTTTTGTTAGTAGTGGTTTTTGGGGGGTTCTAGCGCCACCTCCACCTCCCCACCTCACAAATTGGCGGCGGCACGATATCTCTCGAACGCATGGTCGGATTTTGACGAATGAGGTGTCATTGAACTCGGGCTGATACATTCTTTCCAATAGACAACATATTTCTACTCTAAAATAAAACCTACTCCTACCAAGGGGTGAAATTGGTTTTTTTTTTTTAGAAAATCTTGCTTTCCAAGTGCAACATGTGAGAGTTTGAATGCCAATATGGAATTAAACGTTGTTCTACACAAGAGACATGTGTTAGGTGGAAAGCCACTATGAATTAACATGCATGTTTTTTGTTTTTTACGCATGTCCACTCATGGCTTTTGTAAGAGGGTGGGGGAGCGGATCCCTGTGGACGGGTTATTGTTGACGGGTCATTGTTGGTGGGTCATTGTTGACAGGTCATTGTTGACAAGTCATTGATGACAGGTCCTTGTTGACAGGTCCTTGTGGACAAGTCCTTGTGGACAGGTCCTTGTGGACAAGTCCTTGTGGACAGGTCCTTGTTGACAAGTCCTTGTGGACGAGTCCTTGTTGACAGGTCCTTGTGGACAGGTCCTTGTGGATGAGTCCCTTTGGACTGATCCCTTTGGACCGATCCCTTTGGACTGGTTCCTACGGACTAGCCCATGAATTCATTTAAATTATGTCAAAGGGCCTAACTACATTGTGCGTGTAAAGCAGTGTGTTGAACTGACGTTGTTCACTAATCCCCCACTACTATAATGGGATAACAATATGAAAGGAAAGTGATGAAATACATGTGAACACGTGTGAGATGTCATTATTAGCATCCTCCTTGTGAAACAAGTCACATCCTGTTTTGGTTCATACGTGAGAAAATGCAAGTTCATGTGTAATATGACCTAACACACGGGTGTTCACCTGTGCACGTGCACGATAAGATCTAACAAGTCACAACCTGTTTTGACAGTGGTGGGAGGTAAAGGGGAGGAGACGGGGAGAGTCAGTGTAAGAGAGAACACAGGTGAAGAGAGAAAGAAATATGTATTGCTCATAATACATGTGGAGTTGAGGACTGTACATGGGACTGTAGGTTAAGTACAACATGAGTGAATAAATAAATACAAGGCACACAGGTTCACACAACATGTAATTTATTAATCCAGGAATTAAAGGCTGAGGTAAATCCCAACCATTTTACATATAGTTTATTTCCTTTTTGTTTCAACACTTTTTCCACAAGGTAATGTTTAGGAAACGCTGTCTTTTGGAGTTCTTGGAGATAAAACCTGCCTTTTATGGGTTGATGGTTGAGGTCCTCGAGTAAATAGGTGACAGGACTGTTCAGGTTGACTTGACGAATTCGAAATAGTTCAGTCCCCCAATTTGGTGTGTAGGCCTTGTCAAAGACGGACTTGAATTAGCTCACACGAACATGGTCCCCAATGTTAAGGCGATTACGTTTAGGGTCTGCTGTTTTTATGGGGTTAAACAGTTTATCCATTTGTGGAATATTTTTGGTCACAAGTCGTGGCTTGGTCCCAATGGTTCTGTGTTTGGTGTCATTGTAACATGACACTAGCTCAGGTAACAAGTCCAACCAGCGATAAGTGCCCTGAGCGGTAAACGCTTTCCACATATGGGTTTTCAATGTTCGGTTAAACCGCTCAACCACGCTGGCTTTTAGATTGCTGTACGTGGTGTAATGGTGAATATCCTTAGATTTGAGAAAACTGGAGAAATCCTTGTTGAAAAATTATTTTCCCTGATCGGTTTGTAGCAGCTGAGGTTGACGTTTGGATTGTTGAATAATATGTTGAAAGGTCTTGGTGACTAGTGGACCAGACTTGCGTCGCACAGGTTCAACAAACGCCATTTTGGAATACACATCAATGACCGTCAACATATAGCGTACACCATCGTTAACGATAGCATAGGGAATAATTTCAACCAAGTCTGCTTGCCAAAGTTCATCCACACCCTGTGAAATCACCTTGAGTCGCTGATAGTGACGTCTAGCTGGACGATGCAACTCGTGAGCAATACCCATTTTAATGGGTGAGGACTTAAACAATAATTTTGGCATTTCGAAGTTCTTCCTCAATTTCTTGAATTTCCCAATCGTGACCAGTATGGCCGGCTTGATGTGAAGCATGCAACAGCTGTAGTCGCTGGACGAGTTTATTGGGATTGTGCCAGTAGGTAACATCCACAAGGGTTTTAAATGGATGAAATGTCACTCCTGAAGCGGACACTTTACGACGACCACTTTGACTATTGGGGAACATTTTTGCAATGATGGTTTTATATTTTTGAGATATATTGGCATTCACTTGTTGAGTGGGATCATACTGTCTTTGTGGGCATGGGTGTCCAATAAAATGCATTTATATTTACCAAGGTCCTCTAGCGTGTAATCTTGGGATGAGGGAGTCCGAGAGAATAGTAGCTTTAACAGTCCTGGTGTTAATTTATAGTTGATCTTTTTAATGACAGCTTTAGTACGACTAAATTTAATCGATGAATCACCAATTTTAAAACTATCATCCTCATAGCGAACACCATACGTGGTATCTGTGTTTCCAATAAATTGATTGGTGAAATAGGGTTCCAGTGTTGATCCATAATATTTTATTAAAATGTTTTTCAGTTGAGCTTTATGTTGAGGGGTGGTCAAGAGTTGTGAAAATGGAGACGATCTGGAAGGGCAAGGTGTTTCGACCATGACCAAGGATTTCTTTTTTCTTAAAAACTCTGCAAGGGGTGATGCCTTTTTTTTAGGCGTAAACACTTGTTCCTCATTATCCTCAACTTCGCTAAAACTAGTTAAATCTTCCTGTTCCTCTTCCTCTTCCTCAGGGTCCTCATGGTGCGCCTGAGTGGCTTGTGAAACGGTGGGTAGCGTTTCAGATGGCTTGAAAGAGGGTTTCAACATAGCTTTTAGCGGAGGGGCTAAATGTTGTAGAATAAACAAAGCATGATCTGCACGTGATCGTTTCAATTGACGGAACTTTTGGCGAATAGTATTTTTTGCTCTAATAATATGCTTTTTCAATTGACTCTCTGCTAACGCCATGGTGTCGTGACAAATGACTTGAGAGGGAATGATACAATGCCTTAAATAGCAATAAAATGATCAAACCCTAAGCGATACCGCCCTTGGTTGAGTTCACTTTGTTTGTCAATCACTAAACAGGCGTGACGTTGTGTGTTCCAGCACTTGCCACACAATTCTGTAAACATTTGAAAGTTCATATCCGGATTCACATGTTCATTATAATTGTGACGACTGTTCCTCTCGTCCTGGCGAAATAAAACAATGACATTGGCATTGTCACGAATCAACTGTTTGGACATTTTAGAATACGTTTTTCCAAGATAGAAGCAATCGATATGTTTGTGTCGACCCATGCTGAAATAGCTTTGAATGATGTCTTGTCGTTCAGTGGATACATCATCGAAAATTATGAGTGAACAGGCTTTACCTCATCCGGTTAAATAACATTTTCTTGCGAGGAAAATGTAAAATACCCCATATTCTCATTTTGTAATCCAGACATGACTTGATCCAGAAACACGTAGAGGGGTTGGTAGAGAGATTTTGCGAAAATATAAATATTTTGAAAACACAGACCACTGGGCGCTGTAATAAGTGTCAGCAAAAGATTGGTCTTTCCACAGCCGGAAAGTCCCACAATGATGCAGCGAATGGAAGATGGAAACAGTGAACCATGACGTTGTTCGCGTGATGTGGGGCAGAGATGGGAAACCATGTCCCCCACGGCGAATGACTCTTGCTGATTAATTATCTTCATTTCAACTAAGGCTTAGAGAGGCTAGCAGGCTGTCTATATACATCGCACCGAGCCTTGTCATAGAGACAGTAGACTCGTACTACAGGTTGACGATGGATGTCTTTGGACATGCATTGATGGTCAAAGCTAGGTCTATTCCCATACATGATCCTAAACAAGAAACAGATCCTGCTAATAAACACTATGTGAATAGGTCAGTAGTGCCACGCACAAAACAAGGAGATTATGACTTTAAAGAAAAGCGGTTAACCCATGTAAAACATCCTCAAGTGTCTACAGACGTTACTACAAAAAAGTATGCGGATAACAAGGTGTATGAGTTTTATGATAAAGTGCCTCAGCTTACGGTGGATGGCTATAGCGCTAATCATCACCGCATTATTCACGTGGAAGACCCACAAGAAGATGATGATGTCTGTACCAAGCAATACGTGACCTATGAAATGAAAAGGCTTTATAAATTTATCCCATCTGTATTTTTAGTGTATCTGACAAATGTAAAACCTGTGAATGAGAGAAACCATATATCGCTAGTTCATGACCAGCACTTGACCTATGTGCTTGCTTCGGGTTTAAGCCACTATCGATTACACTATAATGGAACCATTCACATCAAATATGACATACCTGGTGAGAACAATTTACAAATAGAGATAAATGGTCATAGGATGCTGGTCCATAACCATGAAATGATCAATGCAGGAGACGAATTATCCCTTCATCTCATGTTGACATGGGATGAAAAGCAAGCTGGAAAAACCATAAAAGATATCCCACTTTATGTAGAATTGGAAAATACAGTCATGAAATAACAATCTGACGTTAGTTGTGACTTAAACTTTCTTGTGAAAGGTTGTTGGTCATCATCATCATGGTGAAACAAAGATATGTGGTGAGAAAGACTAAGAATATGACCCTGTCCTTGGCAAAGCCTGGGCTTAAGACATTCGTGGACAAGCCCTTACGAAAGAAAAAAAATAAAAAATAATGCGTTGACCATAAGGAAAGCTCTTCGAGCAGCACAAAGACATGTTATTCCAAAACGTCAGCGACAGGGTTCAAAACAAGGGCGAGTGATCCCCGTCCCCAAACGAGCGGGATTTCTACCTGCATTATTCGCTGGTCTGGCTGCTCTAGGTTCACTTTTAGGCGGCGCCAGTGCAGTGGCAAAAACTATTAAAGCCGCGCAACAGGGCAAGCAACAACTCAAAGAAAGTCAGCGACACAATGAAACAATGGAAGCCATTGCTATGGGGGCTAGAAATGTCAATTTGAAGCCAGCCTTTTATCAACAAGGATTTGGAATTTCACCTTTTCGAAATAAAATTAAACATCTTTAACCTCAGCCATAGCAAGACATGCCCTGACACATCAACAAGTGGAAAGCTATGCTAAACAACTGAAGCTTTCTCATTTTCGAGGTGTGTTTATGCGAAACCAATTACCCTCACGATCCTGGAAACATGAACGTGCTGTTGTCAATTTGGATGATCACCGAGGACCTGGAACACATTATGTAGCATATGTCAAAGAGGGATCCACTATATGTTACTTTGACAGTTTTGGGAATTTGCCCCCGCCCATGGAACTAGTGGCCTATTTTGGAAACAGGATCAAGATATATTATAATATGAAACGTGAGCAAACGTTTAACAGCCAACAGTGTGGACGTTTGTGTTTAATTTTTTATATAAGACGCAGCATAAGCAAAAACGGCAACAGTATGTCGGTGGAAAGTAAGACGTTTACACTGCATGAACGTGGACCTGAAGTGAGCCTAGACTTTTACCCACCTATCGAATTGAGTGAAAAACCCTATGGTTTAGGACTTGTTTCACTTGAAACGTACACTGGAATATACAACATACGTGAAAATGTGAACAACAAGTTTTACTATGATGATTCTGTGCTCACCCTGAACTCCGGTGGATACACGATAGATGACATTTATGAACACATTTATGTGGTGTTGATCAATGAATAAGGTTTAAAGTCATTTCTCGATGGAACGCGCAAGTTTGAACTTGTAGGAAATACCAACACTCTTCGCTGCAGTATTTTTTCTACACTCAAAATTGACTTTAAAACACACCCCGATTCCATTGTTCCATTACTAGGATTAAAGCCACGCGTGTTGGTGCCCAACAAAAACATGAATCAGACCATGAAGTGAAATTCATTGAGTACCATCATGTGTCGGTGACGTGTAATATTATTAGTCAAGTGTACACCAATCAAGAACCGTCGCATTCGCTTCATGACTTTATTGTAACATCGCCCAATGGCTATATTATTCGTGAAAACCCTCCAGTGGTGCTTTTTCATTCTGTGGCTGTCGATGGTATTAGTAATATAACATTAAGACTAATCAATAGAGAGCAACAACTCATTGATCTAGATTCTACCACACCAGTGACTTACAAGTTGGTGCTAAAGCCACTATGAAGTTAGTATATAAAGCAACAGCACCGTCTAGGAATGGTGTTAGTTGTTTACCACGTGAATACATGTTAACATCTCAGAACAAGCAGATTTTACAGCATTTGGGTTACCACGTCAACCCCCGCGATGAATTCTATCTTAGAGGTAGCGAACCACATCGAGGAGCAACCAGGAGTGGTAAGAATTGATCACCATTCTTATCAAGCTCAAACACCTGGACTCAATAACAATGATGAAATTCAATTTGTTATCAACAACCAAGATATTTACACTCTACCGCATGAAAGTGTTATTCAGATTGAAGGTCGGTTCACCAAAGCCGATGGCTCTACACCCACCACATCCAAGTTAGCCAACCATGCATTCGCCTCTGTTTTCTGGAGTGCGTTACGTGATTAACGATATCGTGGTGGATAGCACTCGAAATGTGGGTATTTCCAGTGTCATGAAACTATATCCCTCTTATAGTGAGGAAGAAGCTAAAACACTTTGCATGGCGGGTTGGTGCCCTGACTCGATCAATGACTGGATGGTACACACCGATGGCACCTTTACTGGATATTTACCTCTTAAACTGATTTTAGGCTTTGCTGAAGATCACCAGCGCATTGTGGACAACGCAAGGCAAGTGCTTTATCTGGTGAGAGACAGGAGTGATAATAATGCACTCAAGGGAGCCGACAATGCCCCCATTGATTCAAAAATTCAACTACAACGCTTGCTATGGAAAGTGCCTCATGTGACTCTTAATGATAGCAAAAAACTGGACATACTCAAAATGGTAGAGAGAGATATACCTCTACCCATGGAATTTAGAAGCTGGGCACTCCATGAGTACCCGCTATTGTCCACCACCAACACACACAGTTGGTCTATAAAAACAGCCCGCTATACAGAGAGACCTCTCTACATGATTGTGGGTTTTCAAACAAATCGCAAGTATCAACAAACCAAAGATGCCACACAATTTGATCACCTGCAATTGAGAAATGCACGTCTTTTCCTCAACGGTGCTGTGTTTCCCTATGAAGGACTGGATTTAGATTTTTCAAAAAATAAGTTTGGCTCCCTGTACGACTTGTTTTCTAAATTGGACGGCATTATGCATTAAGCGGCTAAGCGCCAATTTTTGGAAATTGAGTTATTAGCACCATCTAGTGTGGATAGTCTGGAACTACATTCTTTTTACATAAAAAATGCAATTTTTCTTAATATTAACCGTTAATTTTATAGAAAAGTCTAAGCGCCATTCCCTTTATCTTAGGTTAAGAGTTTTGCATTAATCGGCTATGAGGCGAAACTATGAAGCTATCCTTCGAAACGCTATATTGAATTCTGCAAGAAACAGCCAAGTGACATTTCATTGTCTCTCACACTTTGTCTGGGTTGTTTCGCAGTACTCGGTACGCTTGCAGAAAGGGATAGATCTAGTTACCTTGTGAATTGACATTGACCGGAAATTCCACGTCAGTCATCACCCCTCTGCCGCTTGACCACCCATGTGATAGTTGATGTCATAATACTCTGCGTTGCAATACCAGTCACGTGATTCAGTGGCTGGTCAACTGTAACTTTGGCTTATACAGTTTGGCAACCTCGTTCTCAGACCACATGGCGAGACGAGAACTGTCAATCACATTCACCCAGCTTGCAGAATATTATGTTGCCTCATTTAATCTCGCAGGATAATTTTCTGACTACTCAATGAGTGCGAGTGTGTGTGCATCATGACTAGAAGAGCGCAGAAAATAGTTTTTCTGCAGAAGAAGAAGAAGAAGAAGAATCCTGATTATTCAGTAACTCCACACGTATACAAGGTTGGTATTTAGAAGTACTTCCTATTTGTAGGACAGTACATAACTCAACTTTTCTTGCAATATACAACGTCATTATTGATATCCATTTACTATGTGTACGTCATTGAACTACTCAGCCCTACCAAATAGACTTCAGCAGTTGGTTACAAAATTTATATTCCATACAAAGTCTGAAAATATTTCTTTAACAATTATTTGTTATATTAAATGCACTTGGTGGGCGTAAATTGCATAGCATTTTTGATATACATACAGGGAATACAAGATAATGACACTAGCACCGTGCTGTACCACTCCAGAGAATCAAGCTCAGGCACCTCTAAACAAGAAGCTGGATCTACTGATCTAACCCCCTTCTAATTGTTAGTGGCAGTAGTTGTTATGATGAGCTGTACTCTATATCTGAAAATAACACTGCAGCTAGGCTGTTGTCCTATGAGGCAGGTCCAAGTGTAGAACCTATCAACTCAGTAGCTGATACTTCCAACCCCCAGCCAACTAATAACAATGGATTTTAACCCCCCTTTCAACTGTGTTATCAGGAGAAGAATATAATGGAACTGCTAACTTATTGCAGAAGCGAATCAATGATAATGCAAAATGCAATGACCAAAACTCTCAGTCGATTGGTAGACCAAGGAAGGGACGGAAAATAAAATATCCGGATCAGAGTAGAGAAGAACGAAAGAAGAAATGCCAACAAGGTAAAGTCATTGAACAAAAAGAATTCCGAGACTTTCACTGCCGTTCAGAATGCCATAGAAAAGTTAGTCTAGAACACAGGAAGGTAGAGTTTGACCAATTTTGGGCCCTTCCTTACGAAGGTAAAGTTTTATATATTGCTAAGAAAGTAATCGTAAACCAAGTGAAGAGGAAGAGGACAAAAGATGTAAGTAGAAGAGCTTTGACGAGAAGTTACACTCTGGCAGGAGTATCGGTCTGTAAAATGTGCTTTGTCCAGACCCTAAGAATATCAGGGGATCGCATTAACAACTATCTTAAGAAAGGCAAAGAACTACAAGGAATTATTAAGGTTAACAGAGGTAAATCAGAAGGCCATAACATAATAACAGATAGTAAGAGGGCTGAAAATATCGAGCACATTAATAAATATCCTAAGTACTGTGCCCAATTAGACACGGCAGACAGGTATCGAACTCGGGTCTTATCAAGGAAGACCAGGCCCATGATTCTGCCCAGAATCGAATCATTGATCTCTGAGGAGGAACAGCTACAGGGAACCCGAAGAGCAATGATTCTGCCCAGAATCGAATCATTGATCTCTGAGGAGGAACAGCTACAGGGAACCCGAAGAGCAATGAGTTATATCTGCATATAATCATAATAGCAGGATTTCACGGCTAGAATGTGAATATCATAGCTTTTAAGGTGGATCTTTGCAAGAAAATACAATGCCCATGTACGTTTTAGAAGCCTGAATGCTAGAAAGCAAACCAGCTTGACAGTTGACTAATCGTAGTTAGCGAAGGGGCGTTTTTAGGTGACGCCAAGGAACTAATTTTCGTCTGGACCGCAGGAACAGCTCAAGATTAGTGACTCTGGGATCCACCGGCTTACAAGGCATAAGAGTAGAGAGGGGGCAGTCGCCCATAGAAATGAATTGATTACAGCCAATTGGAGCATTGAAATGAAATAAAACTTACACCCAGGTGAATATATTCTAGGAAAGATAATTTAGGAGTGTTCTCACGCCTAAATTAAAGCCTACATCTATAAACGAGCCTCTGAACAGACTGCTTCCGCTCGGGATCAGCAGAGGAGGAATTACCAGGATAGCGTCATGACGCCATGGTAGAAGGCAATTAATTGTAATTAATTGGCCGAAGCGATCGCTTGCACGCGAGTGATTTTGGGACCTCCACACTTAGACAAACGAGAGTTATACTTCACTTTGTCTGGAAATGTATTATTACAAACAGGGAGTCGGTCCTGAATGTCCAGTGGACTATGTTTCACAAGAAAGCCATATATAGGAGAAGCTTCGCAGGGAAGTTAGTTCGTCTTCAGTTCATCTCGACTCAACACGTGAACTAACACGCTGCAAGAAAGTGCGCGAATTTATAAAGTATCGACGCTCAAATGTATTTGGAGAACAATGGAAGCGCATCATGCAGCTTCACAACAGTAATTATGCATCGTGTAAGATTTAGTCTACAGCAGACGTTTAACCAATAACATACGCGAGTATAAATTCAGTACAGCGTAGGGATAATTTAGGATGTTTATAGACAACGAACATACCAGGAGGTGTTGTCATAGTTAAAAATGACACATTATTGTCAGGACCACTACAGTTACGGGAGCCTGGAAGGCGTCATAAATAGTCGTGACAGAGGACTGAACAGAATTGCAGTAGAGGTGATATAAACTGTAGGTGACGGGAATCGAACGCACGCACACGCAAGACAGACTTTCATGGAAGCCAGCGGTTGTCAGGAGTTAGCTGCATCGCATCTCTGAGGTCAGGCGATAGTTGGAGTCCAATCAAGGATCCATGTGTGAAATAGTGCGGGAATTGTATATAAAGTTAAATTACAGTGATTTTTAAAAGTGTTTATGTATGTGGTAAAATAATATGTATTGTGTCAAAGTGAGAAAAGCCAGTGATGGAAAATATGATTATCATGTTTGAAGTGTATACCATGTGTCGTGTGATAGATATCATGATGGCTTAAGCTAAGCATCATGGTAGGCTCGTGGCTGGCGTGCTGGATTAACCCAGCAAAAATGAAAGTGAGTACAAATTTAATATGTTGATATGATTAAATAGTTCACCATACAACGAAGCATCACTCTAAGACTAAGAATTAACATTCATTTACGTACGAGCTCACATCCCTCGTATTTTGGTAAAATATGGCTTGGAGGATGATTTGTTTTCGGCCATTTCGGCGTAAGACATTGATGAAAGTAACGGTAACGTTAAATAATAATAATAATAATAATAATAATAATAATAATAATAATAATAATAATAATAATAATAATAATCTGGGGTCGGTAAGAATAATGAATAAAATAATGGGCATGTTAGGCCTAGAGTGCGTGCAAAGTGTGTCATGTCTAAGGTAAGAGTACTGTTGTATTGTAGACAGTAAGAAAGAAACGTAAAATATCGAGATAATGAGACTTTTTCAGTGTCATTGAATTGTTGAATGAATGTTTATTATGGTAAATTCTACAGTGTTGTATTTGAGAACCATTAAGATAGTTAATGTAAGCCAGTAAATTTATACTTGTTTTGGGAGCTACATAAAGCTTTGGCTTAAGAGTAATTGCAGAGAGGACGTGAGTGCTTTAATAATTGGGTCATCTATAAGAAGTATTGTTTGAGCCGCGTACAGCGAGCAAATAACGTAGAATCAAGAGATTTACGTCAATAAGTTGCGGGATCATCCAAACATAGCTTGCGCGTTAGGCGAATCTAGTCGGCTAATCTTCGATATCTACGAGATAGTATCGCCTTGGAGCATACTTGTATTATTCGCAGCGAAGTGGGACAGAGACTGTCTGTATCCACCGTTTGCAGAATTGTTGCCACTAGGGATAACTATTAGAGACCCTGTGTGAGCCCATGTATTAATTGATCTGCCCTTAGAGGTAAGACTAATGGTTCGTCGTAAAGGAAACGCCGATTTCCTCTTGTTATAGGCAGCTGCACCAGTGAGAGAACTTTGATACTCACTTGAGATGCGCGCCAGAGCCACTAATGTCGCCACAGAACGGCAAAGCTATCCGTGATCCACTCCCTGCCATGAATATTAATTAGGAGCCGAGTTGAGCACATTATACTCTAAATGTAGGTGTTAAATAATTAGAATGACTCAATTACTAGGGACACAACCCAGTCAGGGTACCGCCAGTGTAACTGCACCAGTAAATAAACTTGACCTTGCAAGGAGCCAGATGGGGTGGCAGGAAGGCCACTAGACCGGCGGCCATCTTTCTCAGGCAGCCGAAACTAATTTATTGTCCGCTTGGAAAGGAGGTCTGTTGACCTGATCCTTTTATTTTAAAAGCGTAGTGGGACACTGAAGAATCTCGATATTTCGAAAAGTAATTAAGATATGATTGTTGTAATGATACCAATTGAATTAAATGTTTTATTTCCACACACATACCATGTTGGATCGCTGTGATCGGATAATATTTGGCCCAGTTGTTCTCTGAGGAGGAATACTGCACCAAGTAAATAAAGGCATCTTTGTAAAGTGTATTTTCCCAGTTTACACTAATTTATTCATACGGGTAGGGTAATTTCAATGACATGACACGTTTGTAACGATAATGCTTTGACCAGACCCAGAAAATCGTTGTATGGTGAAGCTATAAAACATCCATGTGTATTTTGGAAGGGAAAGTGTACTACTTCAGCGTTTCAAATTGATGGAACAAGGAATACGTGTTGCGCGACACAACACTTGTTAATTAAAGCATAAGATAATGAATTAATGTTACTGAAACTAAATGCCCCGTGTAAAACGGATAAATGTTTAATAATTGCAGATTTAATGTCATTTAAAGATAATTTGTGTTTATTGTGTTGTGATATTCAAGTTTGTGTTAAATTGTGCCACGTGAAGAACACTATGGACACTCGCAAATGTCAGAGAGTATCAATAATAGGATGTTTGGAATAGACTTGAGTGCGGTGAAGCACTAATTTTAAGGAGAGACTCACAGATAACTTTGATTTTTGTTGTGGGAAGTAAATGTAAAGCATCTTTTGTTTGTGTTTTATGTTGTATAGCCATGATTTTCTATCATTAAATGTTATATTTAGGAATATGTTGTTTCTTTCAAGTAGAGTAGTCACCTGACAGACTCAAATCCTGAGCATGTGATCGTATGGTGGGCATGAATGTCCCATACCTCAAAAGACCGTGAGTTAGCTGGGACACGAACACATGTTCCATATGATGACGATTGGGTACAGTACAAGTCACATTATTGCTGATCACAAAGAAGCACCCTCTTTCTCCCGTCACATGTCACACTTCCAGTTATGTATGACTTATACATAAAGGAATATTCTCAGCCAGTTTCCCTCTCGTGCTATAAGAAAGTATTTTACTCCAGATTCAACCTACGACGAAAACCGCTTAAGAAAGTCACATGCAACTTTTGTGACTCTACAAATGCTCAAATAAACAATAAAAATGGTGAAACTGATGTGCTAAAGATAAAGTTGCTTGCTCATCAGGAGGATGCAGAAAATGCTCGAAGTACAATGAATAGTGACTTTCAAAAAGCAACTGAAATTAATGGACTGCCGGTGCTTAGCTTTGATATGCAGAGGACACTGCCCTTGCCGAGAATTCCAACTAACATAATATTCTACAAACGTCAGTTATGGCTGTATAGCAGTGGAATTCATGACGGTTCATCGAACAAAGTCTTCTGCTACCTGTGACTCGAGGGCCAAGCTGGGCGTGGAGCCCAAGAAGTGGGCTCTTGTCTAAGAAATTACATCACTGAACATTTAGAAAAAGGCACGGAACAATTTATGCTTTGGTCCGATTCATGCGGAGGGCAGAATTGTAACATAAAAATGGTCCTAATGCTGAAGTCTGTCATGGAGTCACATCCAACTATAAAGACCATAAAAATGCGATTTCTGGTTTCCGGTCACAGCTATTTGCCCAATGATGATGATTTCGGAGATATTGAATGTGCCTTGAAGTTTCATCAAAGACTATATACACCAGAAGATTACAAGGAAGTAATGAGAACTTGCCGAAAGAAGAACAAGCTGGTAGTGAAGGAAAGAGAAGATTTAGTGGGCACGGCATCCCTTGAGAAACAAATAATAAATAGGAAGAAAGATACCAATGGCAATGGAGTAAGCTGGCTAACAACACGGGAAATTGAAGTAAGTAAGGAAAGCACATGGCTGTTGACCTTAAAACGTACTTTCGATGACAAAGACGGCCAAGTAATCAATTTGAAGAGGAGAAATAGCGCATGCCAATGTGACCAGAACAACCTCAGCTTATGCCTTAATGCTCTATGGCCAAACGGAAACGCAATATCAGAGCCAAAATTACAGGATCTCAAAAGTGTCATGCATCTGATACCATCCGATGCCAAGGAGTTCTACGAAGGCCTTCTGTTGAGTACAGCCGTCTCGATCACTCGACAGCCATTTCGATTGCTCGCTCTGCAGCGCTCGACGGGAGACGAGAGAACTTTTGCGTGCTTGGCTACCAGTTTTTGTTGTTGTTGTATGTGTGTGTACAGTCCGTAATGGCAGTAAATGTTCTAGTACAAGACATGTCTTAATCTTAGTTACAGTCCACTTATTGGTGCTCTCCTGTTTTTCTGGGGACCCTATTGCACAACTTTATTCATGGTCCTCGCGTACCGGATATTCGCGTTGGAAAGACATGTTCTCTGTACGATATAACAGAACGCGGACAAAGCACATGGTCACCTCGTGGCGAAATGGATTCTTCCAAGTATGAGACGACATCGTGCATACTTCGGACGTGTAAAACACTAATCGTTGGAACACAACTCTTAACGAACGTCTAGAAATGCAACTCGTGTGTTTTACATGTTACATACGTAACATAACCTACAACACATACCACGGCACGTGTTCAGCTGCCGGTCTTATAGCTCCAGTTTGTGTGGTCATGCAGAACATAGACAGTGTATTATTCAGCTCATCATGGATGACAGTGGCGGTTCCAAGATTTATCTCTGCATAACAAGTAAGTTGAAACATTCTTAGACTGGCACCTTAGATTATGCTCCCAACCTTGATCCTATTGGTTTATTCTGTCTCCTTGCGCCCGTTATGCTCAAGTACTAAGGATCACATTCTTAGTTAATGATTCTATAAGCTAGCCTTCCTTGTTTTCACCCTTTTCGAACCCTTTGTACTCGTAACGCGTCTGCAGCAATGGAAGAACAAACCAGGAAGCAACTCGTACAGCAACGAGCCGTTGCCAAATCAAGTTTAACACGAATGTCAAAGTATATTACTGAATTCCAGCGTGAGTCAGAAATTCAATTAGTAATTGTTAGACTGAAAGAATTGCCTAACATTAGAGATAAATTTGAAGGTGCTCAAACACAGTTAGAACTATTTGAGGGTATTGAAAAGCATGCAGCTGAAAGAGAAACCTTTGAATCAGCATACTTTGATCTCGAAGCTGCAATGAATATCGAGATCAATCGTGATAATGATCACAAGGCTGATGGTAGTATTACTCCACCTCACTCACATTCTAGTACACGGAATGCTATTAGATTACCGACACTACAACTTCCCAGCTATGATGGTAATGTGACCGGTTTCAAGCATTATATGGACACCTTTGATAGCCTAGTTGTCAATAATGACCAGTTGGACAATATTCAAAAATTTCACTACTTGCTGTCTACACTCAAAGGTGAAGCTCATAAGTTAATAGCTAATATCCCAGTTTCTAGCAGTAATTTTGAAGTTGCTCTGCAAACTATTCGCAGTCGTTATGATAACATAAGACTGATTACTACGGCACACTTAGGTTACTTATTAAACTTGCCGGTTGCTCACAAAGATTCTGTTAATGAGCTTCGGGCACTAGTTAACCAAACTCTGAGTAACCTAAATGCTATTAAGGCCCTAAATCTAGCAGTGCCATTGGAAGACCTACTGGTTTCGCAGTTGATTTTGGAGAAAGTGCACGTGTCCATTAGGAAAGAATTTGAAGATACTGTAGACTCTGAAATTCTTCCTACTCTTGAAGATCTTATCAAGTTCTTAGAAGGTAAATGCAAGGCTTTAGACATAGTGAACTCAAGCAACCTCCTCAAGCCTTCAAGCAGCTCAGACACTAAAGGTAAAGAACCCTCCAATCGTAAGACAACACCACATGCTCATCAGACGTATGTTACTACAACTGTAAACTGTGTGTACTGCAACGCTCCACATGCTTTGGCTAGATGTAGAGATTTTAAGCAAGTTCCTACTCTAGAACGTAGAGATTTTGTCAAGCGTAATAATCTCTGTTTCAACTGTCTACATGCTCAACACAGAGTCGCCCAGTGCAAGGCTGGTAACTGCCAAACATGCAGGAAGAAGCATCACACGTTACTGCATATTGATGTGTCCCAGCATTTGTCAAACGTAGATAAGTCGGAAAACGTCCCTAATCAGAACGTGACTCAGGTGCAGCATGGTGCGAGTAGTTACTGTACTCTCAAGATAGAACCACGTCAGTCCATATTGTTGTCCACAGCCTTGGTGAAGGTCAAGGATGCTCAAGGGATCTGGCAGACTTGTAGAGCCCTTTTAGACAGTGGCTCGCAATCTTGCTTTATTTCAGAATCCTGTGTTCAGCGATTAAGGCTGCGCAGATCTCATGATCGTAAACCGATCCAGGGTATTGGGAATACGACGTCAGAAACCAAGCATAGTGTTTTGGTGCAAATAGGCTCGCGTATAAATGATTTCGTGACCTCAGTCGAGTGCTTAGTTCTACCTAAGCTTACTGAAGATCTTCCTGGCGAATACATTGATAGCAAGGAGTGGAACTTACCCAAAAATCTGCCATTTGCTGATCCGAAGTTCAACGAACCGGGTCACATAGACTTGTTAATTGGGTCAGAGGTATGCCCATACATTCAGCTCGCAGGAAATCTAGCTAGGACTAAAGATTATCCTATTCTGCAAGAAACAGAGTTAGGTTGGGTACTTGCAGGTAAATATACAGATTCCAGTAAGCCCCTACATGGACCACGGCGGCCGGTAGTATCTTACTTTGTACAATCTGCAGGCTGAATCCAACAGCAGCTACAGAGGTTCTGGGAAATCGAAGAGCTACACCATACTCCAAGAACTAAGGAAGAAAGGGACTGTGAAGCTCACTTCAAACGGCACGTCTCGCGCAACTCTTCTGGCAGATTTGTAGTGCGTCTTCCCTTCAAAGAAACCCCAGAAAATCTAGGAGACTCCAAGCAGATGGCAACAAAGAGGTTTCATCAGTTGGAAAGGAAGTTGACCAAACATCAAGGACTGAAGGAAGAATATAGTCGATTTCTTCAAGAGTACGAAGATTTGGGTCATATGGATATTGCTGAAGATACCACAGCACGTTGCTACTATATGCCACATCATGCAGTGGTTAAGGCAAGCAGCTCGACCACTAAGACTAGAGTAGTATTTGATTGTTCTGCAGCATCCAGCAACGGAGTATCATTGAATGACCTTCTACTCGTCGGCCCAACCATCCAGCAAGATCTCTACTCTATTATCTTAAGATTCAGAAGTCATGCCATTGCTTTCACTGCGGACATAGCAAAAATGTACCGTCAGATTCTGGTACATCCCCAAGACTGTAGATATCAAAGGATAATATGGAGAGAGAAATTGACAGATCCTGCCAAGGAGTATCAATTGAAGACTGTTACGTATGGCATGTCATGTGCACCATTCTTAGCTATTAGATGCATTCAACAACTGGCCAGTGAGAAAGCTCATGCCTTTCCGAAAGCTCAGAAATCATTGATGGAAGATTTCTATGTTGACGATTGTATCTCGGGATGTGCGACCGTCGAAGAGGCTCTTCAAGTGCAACAAGAGTTGATAAACATACTACAGAAGGGTGGATTCTCACTACGTAAGTGGTGCAGCAATCACCCAGGTATTCTAGAGAATGTCTCACCGGAGCTAAGGGAGGCTCAGTTACCACTACAGCTGGACAAGGGTGAAGTTAAAACGTTAGGATTGGTATGGCACCCAGCTGCTGACCAGTTTCAAGTTATTAGCAGTTTCAAGCCAAAACCCTATCCACATGGTTTCACAAAACGCCTAGTTCTATCCATTGTTTCCAGCATTTTTGACCCTCTAGGCCTCATCAGTCCTATAGTAATTTTATGCAAGATATTTCTTCAGAAGTTATGGCAAGAACGGCTATCTTGGGACCAGCCTTTATCAGAAGAATTGGCTGCAACTTGGACATCACTCTATAATCAGCTCCCATGGATTGATGAAATCTACATTGATCGCAGAATTCTAGGTGACCGCTCAGTAACTGTACAGCTTCATGGGTTCTGTGATTCATCGGAAGCTGCGTTTGGAGGGTGCTTGTATGTACATTCCACAAACAAGGATGGAACCACTTCTGTAAGACTTCTTTGCTCCAAGTCCAGGGTAGCACCATTGAAGAAATTATCTCTTCCACGACTGGAATTATGTGGAGCATTGCTATTATCTCAATTATTGCAAAGGGTAGTCAAGTCCTTGAATCTTACATTTGCGAACATATTCTTGTGGACAGACTCTACTATTGTATTGGCATGGCTTTCGGCACCATCATCAAGATGGAAGACCTTTGTAGCCAACCGAGTAGCTGAAATACAGGAAATTACAGAAGGTGCTACTTGGCGACACGTTTCTTCACAGTTTAACCCCGCTGATCTGATATCACGAGGTGTACATCCTAAGGATCTTAAGGATAATAAGTTATGGTGGAATGGACCAGCTTGGTTGGGTGAAGATTCTAAACACTGGCCTACATTAAACAATCTTCCAGAGCAGCAGGAACCACCAGAGCAGAAGATTAAGCCTGTATGTTACTTAATGACCACTCCCGAGGATGGACTCGTCACAAGATTCTCTAGCTTATCGAGATTGCAACGAGTTGTAGCATACATCTTTAGATTTGTACATAATTGTTCAAAATTGAAGACAGAGCGAGCTACTGGACCTCTTTCTTTAAAGGAATTGCAGAATGCTCTGACAACATGCATTAGGCAGGCTCAGGAGTTAGCATACCACATGGAAATCAAACAGCTGGAATCAGACCAAGAAGTTCATTGTAAGAGTCACTTGAGAAGTCTACATCCTGGTTTAGACCTCAACGGGCTGCTACGAGTTGGTGGACGGTTAGAACGGTCTAATCTGCCATATGAGCAAAAACATCCTGTGATCTTGCCTCCTCATCATCACATCACCAGATTGATAATTGAACATGAACACAGTCGTCTCTTGCATGCTGGCTGTCAACTTCTTCTGGCCTCCCTTAGGCAGAAATACTGGATTGTGAATGGTAGAACGACAGTCAGACGGATAATTCATAATTGCTTGACATGTTTCCGACTAAGAGCAAAATCTTCAACTCAATTAATGGGCCAACTACCACGTGTTCGCGTTGAATTAGTTCGACCCTTTTTAAACTGTGGGATAGACTATGCAGGGCCATTTCTTGTAAAAACTGGTTCTCTCAGGTCAAAGACAAGAGATAAATGTTACGTAGCACTATTTGTATGCCTAGCTACCAAAGCTGTACATCTCGAAGTTGTTAGCAGCCTTACGACACGAGCTTTCATGGCAGCATTGAGTAGATTTGTATCACGTCGTGGACGTTGCCAAACTATCTACAGTGATCATGGCACTAACTTCGTGGGAGCCAAGAAGGAACTTCAAGAACTTCTCGACTCAGAAGAAACGAGAACTGAGGTACAGAATTTCACCAGCAGAGAAGGCATCGAGTGGAGCTTCATACCTCCAAGAGCACCTCACTTTGGAGGCCTGTGGGAAGCAGGTGTTAAATCTTTCAAGCATCACCTCAGACGTGTTATGGGTACGTTATGTCCTACCTTTGAGGAATTAACTACTTTAACCTGTCAAATAGAAGCTTGTCTGAACTCCAGACCACTCCTTCCTCTCTCCTCCGATCCTAATGATATTGAAGTTCTCACTCCTGGCCATTTCCTTATCGGCACTGCCTTATCAAGTTTACCTCAGCCAGATCTAAGTAATGTGAAGCTTAGCTTGTTGTCCAGATGGGAGATTCTGCAGCAACAACTTCAGATATTCTGGTCCAGGTGGTCCAATGAGTATCTACACCACCTGCAGCAGAGGGCTAAATGGTCCAGTTCTTCCCCAAGTGTGAAGCCTGGGACGCTTGTCATTGTGAAGGAAGACAACCTACCTCCTCTGCACTGGAAGATTGCAGTGATCGATCAAGTTCATCCTGGAGATGACGGACTGGTTCGTGTGGCAACCATACGCACTACCAAGGGATTGTTCAAACGACCTATTGTGAAATTGTGTCCTCTGCCTGAAGCAAGTGCAGTGTAATTAATGTACCATAGCACTTCAGTTTTGTTTCTTTTGTTTCAGTGTAACATTGTATTGTATATAGACTTCTTGTTCAAACAGACATGTTGGACTATAGTGCAGTGATTGATTCGATGCAATTCGTTTGTTATGTTATTTGTAGTGTTAAGAAAGTAAGTATTTCTTGGCGGCCGGTATGTTGAGTACAGCCGTCTCGATCACTCGACAGCCATTTCGATTGCTCGCTCTGCAGCGCTCGACGGGAGACAAGAGAACTTTTGCGTGCTTGGCTACCAGTTTTTGTTGTTGTTGTATGTGTGTGTACAGTCCGTAATGGCAGTAAATGTTCTAGTACAAGACATGTCTTAATCTTAGTTACAGTCCACTTATTGGTGCTCTCCTGTTTTTCTGGGGACCCTATTGCACAACTTTATTCACCTTCATTCAGATGGAAACAGTTTTGACGACATCGAGGGTTTTGGCAGTGAACTCGATTTCTCGATACAACATGAAACCTAAGACTGTGTCAATTTCCTATTGTGTGAAAAACATTTACAACAAAAAGTAGAATGTAACACCAATGTTTATAGCATTAGTTCATTTAGTATAATTATTGTTTTAAGTTTGATTCTGGTATTCAAATGTTTCTGTGTTTCCATTAGACTATTGAGAATAAAATTGCAATTAAGGACACACGAGTACTCATTGTACGCGTCAAAGTCTCCAGAAACTGGCATTAAAATAAAAATGTATAAAGGGCTAAAAGACTAAAAAAAGGTGCTTAGACGGTTTACGCATAACTATAGTGTTCGATAAAATAACGTAACAACAAGCTATTCGCCAAAAATGGCGCTTAGCAGTTTTATGCCTAACTAAACACACAGATAACACAAAGCAGCTAAGTGTCAATTGCTAATAAATCAATTGTTTGCTGTAATTTTGTAATTTAAACGCAAGAACTATCAACAATGCATATAGGTAAGGGTTTGTTTGCTTTTAAAATTCAAACTTGGCTAACAGGAGAGAATTTGTGATTGATTAAATGTCAAAACTTTCAATCACGTTTTTCTCAATATCAACTTTTGGTGGATAGCTGTTTAATGCATAACGCCGTCCAATTTATATGGTCGTATTATCAAAAAGAGAATAGTCCCATGTTGTCACCCCAAGCTTTTAAGACAAGGGCGCCACTGATTGTCTTTGACTGTTCCTACTTGGAATAGTCTGTCAAATCATCCAATATTGATATTCGACTAGATTTTGAAACGCATGACAATGTTCCAGCCAATACGACGGCCTACTGCTTGATTATTCATCACAAACAAGTCAACTATTATCCACTGTCCAACCTAGTGACAAGTGTATAAATAGCAGGTCAACCCACATCAAACCGCTCAGTCATGTCTTGCTTTCAAGCCTCAAGAGAAGTTACATCCATGAATTTAAAATCTGAGGAACAACGTTTCAAGACCTTTGCGACGTGGCCGGTGCCTTTTATAAACCCTCAAGCATTAGCGGCCGCTGGATTCTACTATTTAAAGACAAGAGATGAAGTGAAATGTGTGTTTTGTCCCATCATCTTAGACCAATGGCAAGAAAGTGATGAACCTATGCAGGAACATCAGTGCTGGTCACTTGCCTGCCCCTACCTGTGCAGAATGGAGGTGGGTAATATACCCTGTAATTCAAGTTACCCCTCACTCATGCCTCTGAGTGATGAAAAAAGTTAAGATACGTGTGGACTTTATGGTGTCAACAGTGCTTCAGTGAGCAGCTCACAGTCAAAAACACCCAGTTTAGAGACATTAGAATATCATCGGTGTTATGGACACTATAAACACAAAAGACTTTTTAGCCTACTTTCGATTTTTTCAATAAATGAAAGTAGACTTATGAGATCACTACAGGACCAAAAATTGTGTGTCTGTCTGTGTGTGTGTGTGTGTGTGTGTGTGTGTGTGTGTGTGTGTGTGTGAGTGTGTGTACTCTGAATGTCTGTCCTCCCCTATCAATTCGAACACGGTGAAACCGAATTGAACGAAATTTGGTAAGGAGCTAGAACAAGCAAAGGGCACCTCAGTGTCATGTTTTATATTGCCACCATCTTTACCAAAACTGAATGGCGGCCACTCAAACGTTCAAATCGTAAAATCAAATAACGACTAACCAAATCATCCGATCTCTACCAAATTTGGTAATAACATACATTCACATAGGACGCGTCTTGTGACCAAACTACAAGGTCATCCGCCGTACCATTTCAGGATGGCGGCCGTGCGAATTATGCAAACTTTATAATCCATATCATGGGACCCACCAGTTCCGATTATCGAGCCGAGAATCGATTTAACTGTTCTAAAGGAAGAGGCGCGTTCGAAATTAAAAGTTTATTTTGTAATACTATAGTGCAGAAGTGATTTTAAAAAGCTGAGCCATCTCGGTAAGAAGGCAAGATGGCAGCGGATATCTTGTGCCTGACTTATATTTCACTAATTTGAGTATTGCATGCAATATAGCGTACTGATACAAATTAAATAAACTATGTATGAAATGTTTTATAAATAAATAATATACTCCACTGATGAAATCGTTTAGTCTAAATCATTATTTGCTAACAAGTTATATGTAAGTCATTTTATATAGAACGATGTTCGTCGGCACAAATTGCTCCGTGGTAAAGCGTTGGCCTATCAGTCATATGCCTATGGTTCAAACGCCATCAGAGTTTTTTTTTTTTGCTTGAAATTTTATATATTTATTGTTTTGTAATGATTCAGACGTTTTAAAATGAAGCGTTATATTTTGCATATTACGGTGGAAAATATATATTTAATTAAAACATAATTCACCAGCAGATTTGCTCGAGACATCTAGCAGCCAAAAAGGTAACTGCACGCCGGCCTACTTATTAACATCAAGATTTTATTGAAAAGTCTCTTCTTATGGCCACTAGAATGCACTCGCCCTGTTAGGGTTATATTTTTCGATACTTCTCCACTAGATGTCACGACTGGTCTACGTGGGACTCCATTGGTTAGTACCGTATACCATTGGCATTCTATGCGCATCGAACTTGAAGAATGGCAAGATGATACTACGATAATTTTTTACTTTTTATTTTAAAGGGTTTGTAACAGCCTATTGTGCGTTATTTGAAATTGTTATTTGAAGTAAAGAACAAAACGATTTCACATAGTAACTGAATTCTAGCCGTTGGTGCTTGTTCAGGTTATTAATTAATACTTTTATTTCAGGCAAATAGCAATCGAAAATATCCACATAGTTTGTGTACACACGTCTCTGTAGGGTCATGGAAAGATTTGTTAATTCAATTAGGGTTGTGAAAGCCATGCACAACCAGACGTGTAAAGACATGCCTCAACTCAAAGTTGGATGTTGCCCACGGCAGGTCGTAATAATAATAATAATAATGTTATTGGTTTTACGTCCCTTTTAACTACTGCTGCTTTTAGATACGCCGGGGTGCCGGAATTTTGGCCCGAAGGGGATCTTTAACGTGCCAGTAAACCTACTGATACGGCTCCCTCGCATTTGTGCACCCTCAAATGCCAGCTGACTGCGCCAGGATACGAACCTGCAACCTAGGGCCCAGCAAGCGAGAACGTTACCACTGAGCCACGCAGCCAGTCCGGTCGATTATGTCTCCAGATCCATAACATTCTTGAGATACTTCTTATCTATCTTTCTTCAATGATGGTAGTAGTTTTTTTCTAGGTTGTGGCGTTTGGTAGAGGTAAATAGTTTCTAAGGTCCTCAACCAAGAAATGATTCTATTATACTCTTAGATAATAACGAGTTATAACTATACTCATACATTTAGGAGAAAGTATCCTATATGTTCTTTACTGAACATCTTGTTTGTTGTATGATATGGTACCGCCTCTATCCTAGAATGAAAAAAGAATGTAAAACTTGTTATGCTAAAAAATAATGTAATAAAAATTGGTTGTTGTTGTTATATTATTATTTCTTATGCTCCCCCTGTCATATCCTAACCTCTATAGTGACTACTCGTTGTTTTTATTTTCTTTTACTAGAATGGAATGTAAGTAAATGACATGGGTACACTTTACTGAACAATTGTCAGTCTGTGGTCAGTTGGACTTGATCCAGACAAGAGTGAACATGTTGCGTACACTGATTGTCGACTGTCAAGGGTTTAAAATTGCAGATAACAAATTTATATTTAAAGAAGAGGCCATCATCGATTGTTCCACTTTTTGGCTATCACAAGCTACCCATTTGGTGTTTAAACCACCTTATGTGTTTGATTTATTGTGTGATAAAGACCGTAAACAAACCCAGTGGATTAAAACTCATATGCAACTAGACTGGAAGCAAGGAACCTTTTCATACAAGCACCTGGACATGGTCATGAAAGCCCACTTGTCTTCTGCCGATGTAGTATTTGTGAAAGGTAGTGAAAAACGTCAATGGCTACAACCATTTTTTGCGTCTTACTGTCAATGTATCGATTTAATGGACATGGGCTGTCCCTCGCTGCAAACACTCATGGACCGCTGCCCCTGTGACAATATTACCCATACAGCCCTGACACAGGTGTGACAATTGTTTCATTGGCTAACCTCCAATGCCTGCTGGGAGTTGTTAAATAAAATTAAAACTGAAGGTTTACCTGTGGATGACACCAGTGAGATTTCTACAAGCGACGTGTAAACATCAACGTGATACCATGGAGAAAGGGGATGCTACCGATAAAGCGATTGGAAAGTTCTTTGTGTGTAAAAAGAAACTAGACAGTTTTACCAAAGAAGAATTATTGGCTCTTCCAAAATCATTCACTTATTATGTCGCAGCAAATGCAGTGAAAGAAATCTGGCAACATATACCAAAATCATGGACTCAAGACCCTGTGTTAAGTGAATTGCAACCATGTACAGATTATGATCACCATAAGCAAGTGGCTATGGTAAAAATACCCTCTATGCGACAGTGTGCTACTTGCCAGCTGGTCAAACTGTATCACGGTCATAAAAGTCAGTGTAAAGACTTGGTTTCCTCATACCACGGGTGTGATGAAGAAAAAAAGCAGCAACAACAAACATCATCCATAGAGGAGGAGGAAGATCAAACCTTTTTACCATCGATGGAAAAGGATATGCCAGACCTCTACTGGCAATGGCGTCATTGATAAAGTAATTCAATACTTGACTTTCGAAATCTACCTACCTGGTTATTATTTGTGTAGTCTTGGAACTTGTCTTGAAGAACCTTTGCAGCGTGGTGATATACCTATTAATCCTTTGGATCAAGCATGCACCTTTCTTATCACCACAGTCATCCTGCATTAAGACGTGTAGTGGATCAAGTATCGTTGAAAAGCTAAACAACATTTGACATCCTGTGATGTCGTGGGGGAGAGGTTGGCAGCTCTCATTGTGATTAGTGTTATAAAAGGAAAGTTAATGATGAGTGGACATGAACATTGAAAAGGATTGAGGAATTGGTATTTAATTTGTATTCTATTTTTGAAAAGCTCTATTTGTTGTGAAATAAAACAAGGTTTACAAGATCACAATGTCTTTTAATTTTTAAAATGGTGATAGCCATTTCTTCATTTTCATTTTTTTTCTTACATGAATATGTACAATTTCCACTTTTCATTTCTTACATTCTCCTTGTTTAGTTCACGCATTCTGTACATATTTTTGTTGTGAAATAAAAATAAGGTTCACCAGATCACTATATATTTTAATTCTAAAAATGGTGATAGCCATTTCTTCATCTTCATTTTTTCACACATGAATATTTACAATTTCCACTTCACATTTTTTACATTCCCCTTGTTTAGTTTACACATTCTGTACATTTTTTAAAAATCTTTTTCGTAATATACAAAAGCAAACATTTTACACTAAAATGTATTACTTATCTTATTTTTACTAAACTACAGTAGCCTAACATTATACATTCTACTTACAGTTTTTACAAAAAATATTACAATATAAAACACACTACAAATATTACGATATAGTGATCATTAGACTTAAGTAAAGTAATAGTCGTCAATGCGACTGTTTCCTCAAGCAAAATTATCAAATGTGTTGGGTATAATGAATCGTTTGTTGTCTTCATTACTTAAATCAACTTTGTTCAGCAAATTGGTATGTAGCTGATGATTTTTACTTCTAATCACACTGATTTTCTTATATAATACAGGTGGGTTACTAACTATACAGTTTTTATAATCACTTATATCTAACTCTTTACTAACAACATTCTTTTTCACTCCTTTTAATTTTTTTACTACTACATCATCAATTGTCATATAGCTGTATGATTTAGATTTTGTGCCAACAAAGGTGTCTATAATAACACCAGCACATTCATCCTTAAATTTCCCAAGAACCTTTTTGTTTACTAGAGGTAAATGGTAAATATTATCCTCGGGATAGTCACTTGTATCAAACCTATTTAGCTCAGTTTTGATATCCTCATAAAAATCATCAGTTTTAAACTCATAAATAAAAGAATCTGTGTCTGTGTAGAGTAATTTAGCATTGTCAAGATAGTTTTTCTTTACATAATCATAATGAAATTCATACATAAGTGTTTTTGACAATTCCAGAATGGTGTAACCCACATATATGGGTTTATTGTAAGTTACTTTAAGACGATTCATTTGTATTACAACTAAATCCTCATGAATAATTGAACAGCTATGAATGTTAGGCTTGCTTATTAAGTTGCTAGCACCATACCTTTTACCATCATTCTCCCACTTTGTTATTAGCTTTACATCAACTCGCTTATCAACATTCTCCATAGTCTTTCCAAAAACACTATTATTCATGAGTTTATAAAAATCTTTTTCAAACGCGTTTGTTGACTGTGTTCTTAAATTATTGTTTAGATCAATATATGGTTTGAGCCATGCTGACTGATGAAATTGTAATACGCGATGAATTTTAGTTAATTTCAATCCATGCTGTAGACACTGTTTCAAGTTTTGATAATGTATTACATATTTACATTTATAATTTACCTTAGCAATTAACATTTTTGTTCGTGATGTGATGTATGGAGATTTCATAGTCTCAGGACAAAATGGTAAATCATTATGATCATCATGTAACTCTTTAGGGTACTCAAGATTTACCTCTAAAATATATCCTTTTTCATCGTTATCATTAAGAGTGTCAACATGTAAGACATCAATTTCATGTTGTGTCAGCCAGCGAAAATCTTTCAGTGTTAGATATTGACTCATAGTCCAACCATATTGGTTATTTGCATCGAGGTAGACAATATACTTTGACTCTTCACAAGGGTTGTAGCTAGACATGTATTTATTATTCGCTTTAGAGTACCGTCCACTACATTGGATTAATCCACCTCGAATTGACTAACACCACCTCCAGAGTGAAATTTAGGGGAGAAATTTCAGAAGCTTTTGAAATCAGAACCGGGGTAAGGCAGGGAGACTGATTATCACCTCTGCTTTTCAACTGCGCACTTGAGAAGGTCATCCGAGAATGGCGCAAAGAATTGAACAACAATGGGTTCGTAAATGGAGTCAGATTGGGCTACAAAAATCTGAATATGACGGTTGATTGCCTAGCCTTCGCAGATGACCATGCAATTTTTTCAGATTCCCCTGGCACGGCAGCAGTGCAGATTAAGCAACTCAGCACTCAAGCTGCAAAAGCAGGCCTTAAGATCTCCTTTGAGAAAACCTTGTTTATTACTAACATTAAACAAGCACCCAAGGAGCTAGACATAGGAGAGGGACGCATTAAGCAAACTCAATCATTCAAATATCTAGGCGAGTGGATAGAACCCAACACATCCGAGAAGGCTGCTTTCGAATCGCGCATCAGAAAAATGGAAATGGCATATCATCTAACAAAGGGTATATACAACAAGAAATCAATATCCCTAAATGCCAAGCTAAGACACTATCAAACTGTCATCCGCCCAGAGGCTCTATATGCTGCAGAATGCCTTGCAATGCATAGGAAAGGACTTATGGAGAAACTAGAAGCTAAAGAAAGAAAGAAAGAAAGAAAGAAAGAAAGAAAGAAAGAAAGAAAGATTCTCAGGAAAATCTTGGGCCCTGTAAAAGAAAAGTATGAATACAGGAAACGGCACAACCACGAGCTCTACACATGTGTAGAAAAAATAAGTGATGTGATGAGAAAAAGAAGAATTTCATTTTATGGCCACATTTCACGAATGAGCTCTGTAAGGTTGACAAACAGGATCTTTACATACTTTCTAGAGAAGAAAACAAAGGGGGCAAGGTTCACTGAAGTTTACAGAGATTTGAAAGAAATTGGGATTACAGGTGATGATGTACTGGAACGTGTAAAATTTAAGGTGAAACTTACAACTCACCGGAGTTTCCTAGAGAAACCTAAGCTCAAAACAGGCAAGAAGTGGACAGAAGAAAGGAAGCAACAACATGGAGAATTCATGCGGCAGTACTGGGCGAATGTTAAAGCTCAAATCAGAAACCAGTTGAAATAACGTGGACCTTAGTTGGCCCAAAACGCAAGAAGAAGAAGATCATGTCTATATCAGTCATTCATTCTAAATTTACTTTCGTTTTTTTTTTCAACACTGAACTGAAACTGAACCCAGGAGCAGTGAAATACTGACAAGGATCAAGGTCATAACTTTTCATACAAACACTCCGACAATTTTCAAAAACATCTGATAATAATAACACATCTGTCTTCAACTGTAAAATGCATCTTTCGGTGGTAAAGAACACTCCTCGTGACGTTCCACACAGTTAATATATTCATAAGGGAATATACCCTTTTGACGAATCAAATTAAAATCATCTTCTTTAGTAAATACACGTTCAATTACATGAAACTGATCTGATTTTAAATTACTAGCCAGCTTATCAAGACTACTTGACATAAAGCGGAATGAATCTAAAAATCTCAGTTTTATCGTTTTTTATTGCTTGTTTTGATATATTTTGTTAACGATATGTATTGTTCCTTATTATTTGCAATCACATCAATTTTCACATCTGAAGCTCCAAATTCTTTAACGATAAAGTGGTTATCGTATTTGCTACCGTTATGTAGAATGACCGGAATGAATTTACTTACTCTATAATTTAAATTACATTCTTGGTGAGCAGCACCACGATATTTTCCTGTTAAATGGTCATGATCGCGAACCCTGTCTGTATATAAACATTCACCACATATAAAACAATTAGTTTCAGTTTCAAAATTCATTTGCTCTGATGAAGTTAGTGGCTCCATGGAAATGATCGTATTTAAAATAGAGGATATACGGATGGCATCTTTCTCAAGACTTTCCATAAAAACTTTAGGTGCATCAGGTCCTCTATAGAGCTCAAACTTACTTAAAGAGTCATTATAACTACATTTAATATCATATGCAAAGCTAAAAGGTTCATGAATGTGAGTAGTGTTGGTGAAAGGTTGGGCTGGATTCGATGAGCATGTATTAAATGGTTTTAGCAAAGCCTCGAAGTCAGCATATATAACAAATGGTATTCGAATCTGTTTCTCATAATCCTTAAATTTTAGAATGTTATTTTTAGGAGTCGGTAATACCGTACAAACATGATTACAACCCCATTTTTAGCCTACTTTTCACATTTTGCAAAAATGAGGAAAAAGTAGACTTATGAGATCGGGCAAATGTGTGTCTGTCTGTCTGTCTGTCCTTCTGTCTGTCTGTCTGTCTGGCTGTGTGTGTGTCCCCCCCCTATCAACTCCTAAACGGCTGCAGCAATCGAAACAAACTTTGGTAGGAGTAAAGATCTATACCTGAATATCTCACGGCCAAATTTGAAAATGATTTCAGTGCTACCAACTGCTAAAAAATCGCAATTGAAATTTGAGCTCCATGTTGGATATCTTGGAAAGTATGAATGGGAGCTATTTCAAAATTGGCTCACGTACAGATCATAATATTTCAGTTTAATTTCCAGGAGGCTAAACATGGCAGTGTTGCCAAAATGATTATAAGCCTCCTGATAGGTCCAATTTTTAAATGCATATAACTTCTATACTATCAATTGGAATTCAACCAAATTTCGTATGTTGTATGTGTACATAACCAGATATGACTGAGCGTATTCTTCAGACCTACCAGGGCTGCTAACTGTTAATAAATGCTCCTAATTTATTTTATCCAAATACCAATATATCAGAAAGTATGCAAGCCGACAGCTTTAAACTATGCACACGTATAGTCCCTGACATTCTATATTAATTTGGAGTAACTTATATACGTCAGTGCTACCAACATGATTCTAAGCCTGCTGACAGGTCCAACTTTAAATACATGTAACTTCCATACTATCATTTGGATTTCAACCAAATTTCGTATGTGCTATGTGTACCATAACAGATATGACTATGCGTATTCTAAGGAGCAACCAGTGCTGCCAACTGTTAATATGTGCTGTCCCTATTTTTGTTACCCTAATATCAATATATCAGAAAGTATGCAAGCCAATAGCTCTAAACTTTGCACACGTATAGAACCTGACATTCTATATTAATTTGGAGTAACTAATATACGTCAGTGCTGTAAACATGATTCTAAGCCTGCTGATAGGTCCAATTTTAAAATGCATGTAACTTCTATACTAACTAATGGATTTCATTCAAAATTGGCACAACAATAGATCATATTATTTCAGATTATTTCTGACCAATACATGCATGACATTGTTGCCAACATGATTTTACGCACGCTGTTAGATCCAATGTTTAACTGCATGTAACGTCCATGCTATTCATTGGACTTCAACCAAATTTTGTATTTTGTACCTTAAGAGACGGAACTAAGAATATATTCAGTCATCAGGGCTGCCAACTGTAGTGCTCTATTAGGATACATTATGCCAGGTATACAGTATTTCGAACTAATTGGAAATTTCGATATTAGCAACTTAATTTCGTCATTATTCTAGATAGGTTCATATTCTGTAGAATAATCATTGGCATGAAAAGTAGGCTGTATAGTTCTTCACGGAACTTCTTGTTTATATTGAGTTAGTTGATCCTCTTCTCTGAAATATAGCAAACAACCATCACACAACCACTTCTAAGATTTATGTCTTGATACTTGACTACCAACAAGTCTACTTAAATGTTATACCCAACAATAGTGGGCATTTTCACCTTCAGTTACGTACAGTAAATTTACATGAGCATTCTTTTTTTCCTGAGTATAATATAGAGGACCTTCTATACTCTTATTTTCAATACCATAAACATTAATACTTACATTGTTCAGCTCTTCAAAACGTTGAATGTCTTTTATCGCCATAGAAAATTCTATTTCTTTTAAATCTAACACTGAAGAATAGTTAGGATATGATGATGTTCTCTCCACATCCCTTACTGCTGGATGGAGAGCTGAGGTTACAGCCCACGCAAAACATGCATGGTCACTATTCATAACGTTTACACAAGCTTTCTTACGTTTGATCCATGCTGGTAAATCAATGTATGATGATGCTCGAAGGGGGTTATATTTATTCAGGTTGGTTTCCAAATAAAGTACTTCAACCAACGCCGAGCCTGACTCCCTTTCCTGGAACTCTTCACTCTTCACAATGATAGCACTTGAAATATTTTGATATATATCACTAATATTAGTTGATTCGCTAACAATTATGTTTTTTGTATTAAAGGATTTGATATCCGTAATTTCACCTTCGCTCCCAGTTTTTACATAGAGTCCAAAAAGTTCAAAATACATTTTAATTGTTTTATGCTCTAATAAAACATTACCTACCAAGCCAAACACAGTAGGTTGAACATTTTTAAATTAATGATTCTATACTTTGAGTTTTTTCTTTACTATAAAGTCTATAACTAGCAATTCGACTTTTAAATGCACTAGCAATTTGTTGAGCATTTCCAGAATTTCTTTCATGGCAAGCGTTATTTTTATGATGAATACTGCGTAAATGTCCATGAATGATTGAAGATGGTATATCAATATTACACACATCACAATGTGTTATCGAAGGTTCACCATTCTTCTTTCTTTTTGTTGCAAAACTATTTTCACAATCTTGAGAACGTTTACGCTTTTGAGCATCACATTCGTTTAAAGGTTCCGTGCTAGTTGTTGGTTTTACAGTTTTTAATTCTTGTTGTTCACCATGCACTTCAACCATGTGGGATTGATATCGCTTTACAGCAGAAAAACCAAGTTCGCAAACTGAACACGAAAATGGTGCTGAACTAACATGCATTAAATTTGCATGACGTGCAAGATTATCTTGTCTGTTAAATGTGGTAGCACAATGACTGCACACAAACATTTTAATGTCATGTTTAACATTTGCGTGTCGTTGAAGGTTGTCAGGTCTTGAGAACTGTTTCTTACAGTCACCACACTTGAACATGGTGATCACTTTCGAAATTACCTATAAAATTAAAAAATCATAAATGTTAATAAATGATAAAACAAAGTACAATATTAATAGTTTAATTACATTCCAGTCAATGGTTATAGCAGGGTATTTAAATAGATCATCTGTGAACTCCTAGCAAGTCTAACGTTATGTAGTTCTAACTGAGGGTTACTATATACCACTATCACTGACACTTAGCGGTGAACATTGGAACTTGATAGAGTGGTAGAAACCAGCGGTCGCCAGTTAAGTGAGCTAGGTGTGACGTTATAGTCAGTCTTAAAGCAAGCCTAACTTGTAGAACATATCACGTGATAGAAACCAGTGATCGCCAGTTAAGTGAGCTAAGTGTAACGTCATAGCCAGTCTTAAAACAAGTCTAAACTTGTAGAACATGTCACGTGATAGAAACGAGCGATCGCCAGTTAAGTGAGCTAAGTGTGACATCATAGCCAGTCTTAAAACAAGTTTATACTTGTAGAACATGTCACATGATAGAAACCAGCGATCGCCAGTTAAGTGAGCTAAGTGTGACGTCATAGCCAATCTTAAAACAAGTCTAAACTTGTAGAACATGTCACGTGATAGAAACCAGCAGCCACAAGTTAAGTGAGCTAAGTGTGACGTCATAGTCAGTCATAAAGCAAGTTTAAACTTGTAAAACATGTCACGTGACAAGGGTAAGTTAGGTAAAGTTATGTTATGTTAGGTGAACTGAGTTTAAGTCTTTAAATATTCCCTCTGTCACTGACACCTAACAATGAACATTCAGACTTAATAGAGCGGTAATCAAAATCTAACCTACAAAATTAGCTTTA
The DNA here is from genome assembly GCA_946902985.2 of Meconema thalassinum. NCBI lineage: Eukaryota > Metazoa > Arthropoda > Insecta > Orthoptera > Tettigoniidae > Meconema > Meconema thalassinum. The sequence continues at coordinate 305,301,150 of OX336391.1, forward strand.
CACACCATGGTCAAGTAGTTCCAACTTTTGACTGCCAAATATACCATTTTCACTGACATGTAGTGGTGAACATTGGAAAATATCACTCTAACTGTTTAAAAGTTATTATTATTATTTATAATTTATCAACTGCTGCCACTGAATGAACAGATTGTAGGAATCTGGTAACCTACAGGTACCCAATAATCTGTAAACAAATCAATCAATCAATCAATAAATAAATACATTCCAATCAATAACTTCAACATCAATTAGTAATAATAATAATAATAATAATAATAATAATAATATCGTATGGCCTCGGGTGCCTGGTGCAAGCTTTGTTAATTGACACCCAGAGGGTAGCTTGCATGTCGGATTTCGTCGTTCCTTTGAACGCTATGAAAGTCAAGGAGGTTAGATATCTAAACTCCTTGACACTACAGCGCTTTCAAGTAGAGAATGGAGGAACTTTGTGTTGGTGGAAAATCCCGAGATTAATTTTGCCATTGAACACGGCCTACTGAATTCAAATGGGTTCTTAAACCTGCCAACAACGTATGACATGAGTATCGTGATTTTTGTCGCCTTCAAAAATCACTTACCATGGCCAGGGGCGAACCTGAAATCTTGGGGTTGGTAGTCCGACACTATAACCACACACCCACCGTGGCAAGCTAATTAGTAATAAAAGACTACAATCCATTAATAATAAGTACTTACCATGCAAAATAATTTAATGATTTTCTACCAAAAAGGCTTTTTTACAACTCTTGAGCAGTAATAGAGCACTGTTCACTCAAAGCGAGTAATAAAGACTGACAGTAGGGAAATATATAACACCTCTCTTATATAAACTCTCGTCGCTCGTGTCAGCAGTTTTTTGCAGATCATTGCAATTCCTTTCCCAATACAGCTGAGAGTCCACAGTACACTAGGAACACCTGTGTGGTATCCAATGACTGCAGACTTTGCATGATCATCACCCATTGTCTTGATCAACACCTGGCGTTTCAAATTACTACAGCGTCAGTCATAGCATCAGCAGTGTGCGCTCTCTGGCATGTCAGCAACATGACACCGGAAGAAACACCTGTGTAATATCCAATAACTACTAACTTTGCATGATCATCACCCATTGTCTTCATGAACACTTGCGGTTTCAAATTACTGCAGCGTTAGTCATAGCAACAGATCTCTGTGCTCTCTGCCATGTCTGTAATATGACACAGGAAGTAACAAGTCGGTTTACTGCACGTACCATCTCCACAGTTTTAACATCTTAAGAACATCTATTATTCTCTTTCAACTACAAATGGCACATCCATCCACCAAGTTAGATCCCTTGTATGTTCACATGTATTTCATCACTTTCCTTTCGTATCGTTATCCCATTATAGTAGTGGGGGATTAGTGAACAACGTCAGTTCAACACACTGCTTTACACGCAAAATGTAGTTAGGCCCTTTGGCATAATTTAAATAAATTCATGGGCTAGTCCGTAGGAACCAGTCCAAAGGGATCGGTCCAAAGGGATCAGTCCAAAGGGACTCATCCACAAGGACCTGTCCACAAGGACTCGTCCACAAGGACATGTCCACAAGGACTCGTCCACAAGGACTTGTCCACAAGGACTTGTCAACAAGGACCTGTCCACAAGGACTTGTCAACAAGGACCTGTCAACAATGACCCACCAACAATGACCCGTCAACAATAACCCGTCCACAGGGATCCGCTCCCCCACCCTCTTATAAAAGCCATGAGTGGACATGCGTAAAAAACAAAAAACAAGCATGTTAATTCATAGTGGCTTTCCACCGAACACATGTCTCTTGTGTAGAACAACGTTTAATTCCATATTGGCATTCAAACTCTCGCATGTTGCACTTGGAAAGCAAGATTTTAAAAAAACACCCCTTGGTAAGGGTAGGTTTTATTTTAGAGTGGAAATATGTTGTCCATTGGAAAGGGGGTATCAGCCCGAGTTCAATGACACCTCATTCGTCAAAATCTGTTGCTATGACTAACCTCATTCGTCAAAATCCGGCCATGCGTTCGAGAGATATCGCGCCGCCGCCATCTTGTGAGGTGGGGAGGTGGAGGTGGCGCTAGAACCCCCAAAAACCACTACTTTTGTTTTTTATTTTTTGTTTTTTGTTTCTTGTATTTTTTCTGTTTTCTGTTTTTTGTTTCCTATTTTCTGTTTTCTGAGTTTTGTTTTATTTATTTTTTATGTATTTTTTGTTGTCTTGTTTCTTGTTTCCGGTTTCCTGTCTCCTGTTTCCTGTTTCTGGTTACGTTCTATAGGTGGTTTTCTGTAGATTCCCACTTCTAATTCTTGCAAATTCTGGGTTGGTTCCTAGTTTAGGGCACGGCCACCTCCTTCCAAATCCTAGCCTCAGTTATATGTACACACACTACTACAGTCATTACAATAACACAATATATCAGACAGATTTTACACACCGAAGTACCCTTCACGGAGTTACAGTACATGATCACGGTGACGCAGAGAATTAACAAGAGCAACAACGTTATTTCGAGTCGTTCTTTCCCCTTCACATTCCTAATTCAGTATTGTACACAGGAATTTTGCTATTTTAATCAAGCCTGAGTATGCTGGATAGCGCCTGAAGCCCACGGTAAAACGCAGCATTGTAATTAAATGCTGAGGATGTAAATACAGTAACTAAATAATCATTCTGAAATTCATACCGTTGTTATTGTTGCTTATTTTAGGGGAATTGTGACCTCGTGGTCATGTAAGTGTTTGTATAGAATTTGTGTGAGAACCTGTGTTATTGTGATGGCTGTACTAGTGTGTGTATTGGTAAATTGGGAAAAGGATTGGAAAGGTGGTGGCCGGAATCTCTTAGCCACAACGCACTTCAACGAGTGGGAAGTATGTGCCCTTGCATTCGTTGGTATACAAACTAGTTGTCGGAAACTCGTCGCCACAGCACACCTTAGCGAGTGGGAAATAACGGTCCACGCACTTGTTGCCATTGGAACCATCCCGGCATTTTTCTGGAGTTGAAATGAAGAAACTGCGAGATTTTACTTCTAGAATGACTGAGGTAGGAATCAAACCCACTTCTGCTCAGTTCTGCCCCACAAAGTTGAGTTAACCCCATTCTTTCCTCGTAACAGAATTCAACTTCTTGCGAGAGCCCGGAATCGAACCCGGACCTCCACCATGACACTTAAGAAGGAACTTTTCTCAGCGTTTAGTCAATAGGATAAACAACATACCGAGTCCACAATTGGACTGGGTAGCCAATCATTCGGAGATTTAAGTTTCGATGTATTCGTATTGCACAAATTCAAAGAGTGGGAACTACAGTAAGTACCCTTGTACTTGTCATTTGAACTAGGTGTCAAACATTTGTCCACGTCAATTCCAGAAAGATCCCAGCCCAAATATATAATAGTACAACGAAAAGAGTCACTCCTGGAACTGAAAAATTCGCCACTATACAACTGTAGTCAAACCTGAAGTTCTCTATGCTTCAGAGACAATCAATCTCCAACACGAAACACTTTAACACCAAATAGAAGTGAAAGAACGTAAAATAATGAGAAAAATCCTTGGACCAGAACAAAAGATGGTGTACTTTATCCAAAGCCTAATACAGAAATATACAAAAACTAAACCAAAATCACAGACACAATGCGAATGCGAAAAATCCAATTTATGGGACACATAGAAGAACAAGGATACTATACCGAATTGGTGTAAATTTACAGAAAAAGACTTAAAGGAATTAGGATCACCAAACTTACATGACCGGAAGGAAATCAGGAAAATCACTCAGACGCGGGGTTTCGAGGAAGAAGAGAAGACAACTACACGACATCAATGGTCAGAGCTAAAGAAACAGACCGCTTCATTGCGAATGAAGGAATACTGGGCCAACAGGAAGGCTAGAAAGTGTTGATTTCACCTGGTCCTAAGCGACCCATTCGCGAAGCAGGAGAAGAAGAAGAATAGTGCAAAGTTTTTGTACATTTTACATCCTGTGAATTTAGGGACGGTGAATTTTAACTTGACGCCAAACTTATCATACAGGTGAATTACAGATGAAATGGGCCAATGAATTGAAAGGAAGTGGCAATGGTCTGTAGGTACCATCTTGGCATTCGCCTGGAGTTACGGGGTTACGGAGCCGCCTATATTCCCAATGCTAAATTTGTTTCATTCATGTTCCTTTTTCTCAGGATCTAATAAAGTTATGAAAATGAAATTTATGTCACATTTTATTCAAATCTTACTTGACATACTGTAATTGGACTTAAGGGGACTCAGACGCATATTTTTTTAAACAGTCAATAAATAGAATAATGTTTTCCTAAAAAAACAGCCAAATATCAAACAGTTTTATATAATTCAGGAAATTCCTCTGTTAAAATGTTAACCAATATAAGGATAATTCATGATGAAATTTACACAGCTCTGTGATAAATAGTCGCCTAGAGAAAGGAACATACATTTGAAAAAAATTGGAAACTGAGAAAACTGCAGTTTAAACTTTCCACTCATGTTTTCATATTTCAGTGCATCCCTGCACCATATGAAGGAGAATCTGGATCTTCCTGTGATTCATACAGGTCTTCTACCTTCCGTTTAGCCTTGTCTCTGGATTGCCTAGCTTTTTTCTGCACTTCCTGAACCAGTCTTTCTGCTTTCCGTAGTCTTTCTCGATGGCATTCACACAATTCCTTCCTATTTTCAGTCCCAATTCCTGTAATACCAGACATTTAACAGTGTTTCCTAAATTATAATTGGCCATTGCATCAAGAACTCCAAATCGTAGTGTTTTATGCCCACAAAAGTGCCTTTAGGGATGCGTCGCTTACCGATTCATTGGGATTTTGAATTTTCCTAAGAAGACACTTCTCCAGCAGCTGGGGGCTGGACAGATCTCTAAAAATGGGCTTCATTTCTTCCATACAGGCAAGAGGAAGGTGTTTGTGCTTGGAATGGTCGTAGGGAATTCTTTTCTCTTTTTCAGGCGGTTTGGGAAGATCCATTATACCACACAATGTAGCACCTGCTGTGCGCCATTCACCAATTGCTCGCAGGCCGTAGACAAATCTTAAATTTATATCATGGTACACCTTACGCTTATTATACATGTGATAAGTCATAGTCTCAGAATTTGTAAATTCATGCATTTGTTTACACACTTGGCACTTAAAAACAAGTTCACTTGCAAGACCAACATGTTTCTTCACATGAAGCTGAACATCACGCCCAGCAAATTTGCATACAAGAAATTCACTCATGGCATCTTGTAGAAGTGTAATATAAGTTCATAAACCATCCTTTCATGTCACACTTCTTCATAAGTATCACTGCTTGAGGCTAACTTCTTCTTCGAAGCACTGTCAGAAGTTCCACTAACCTCAATATCTTTGTTTACATTCGAGTCTGGACCTGGCTTCTCCTCAGTTGTAGTAAAACACTTACTTACAGCATTTTTGCTCTTTGGAATACCAATATTCCTTCTTTTCTTAAAAACACGATTACTTCTAGGCATTTTGAACTTGAGTTACTGTATATTAACAGCTAATTAGCTCAAATCACATCAAAAATAAGCAACTCTAAGATGGAAATTCATGTCATGGAATACATAAGGAATAAACAAACGACAATCAAAAATAGTGCAGTCTAGCCACCACAGAATTAATAGGTAAAAAAGTAGCCTACTATTGATTGCAAAAGGTTCCTACATCCTAGACTTCATAATCGCGGAGTTATGGCAATGTAATTCAACTAGTTTTCGCAGCCATTACTGATGATTTTCTCATTGTTAGCGCAAGTTTAAATTAGAATTGTGGCAACTTTTAATGGTTAAACTATAATGTATTATACATCATTTAAAAGAGCAGACTTCAACGATTCATGATATATATATAAAGTGATATGTTTGACCATTTTAACCGTTCCGTATCCCCTTAAAACTGAGACACCATGAAAATCCATTCCAAGGATGACTGCCAAGTCTAAACTGCTAGTACTGGCTATGTGTAATGAGTGTTCTTTGGACGGCTGGCAGTGGATGAGGTTCGAAGGTGTTCACTTTATTTTGAGACTGGTTGTACTCATGTGGAAACAAACACAGGTCACACTTGGGTGCGGTGGCACAGGCCAGGTTAGTGTGACCAAGTGGGGAAGCACTTGCTACATTCAATGTATGGACGGCATGAATGCTTCCACTCGGGTGGGCCTCCATTGAGGAGAAGTGAACCGACGCGACGCCAGGTTCATTGTTCGTGAGGACTCGGACAAGTGAATTGATAAGTTAGTTCGCATTCAAAACTGGACATTACATAGAAGGAAGTAACTTCAAAATGAAGTGCCTAACCAGTGCCGTATGTTAAGCGTAAAGTTCCCTGCAGTACTACAAGGTATAAAGTGTTGCCTATGTACAGTACATTTAGGAAGGGGAGCAAATTGTAGTAGCTTAGAATGTGTTTTATTGTACATATCAGCAAAGGTGCTCATTTTAACACCCTTTTTAATGAACGAAATGGTTGATTGTCTATTTTTCTATCCGTCCGTTCACTCCTAAATTTCAGTATTTATTAGAGGCTATAAAGTTGGCCCAACCAGCGCCGTATGCTGATCGTAAAGTTCCCTGCAGTACTGCTTAGTATAAAATGTTGCCTATATACATTAAAGAAGGGGAACAAAATTGTAGTAGCCTAGAAAATGTTTCATTGCACACATCAGAAAAGGTGCACCTTTTTATCACCTCTTTCTATGAGTGAAAAATTGATTGCCTATTTTTCTATCCGCCCATTCACTGCTATGTTACATGACTTGTTAGAATATCCAATCGTTAGCTATCCAGTTACCTCTGGCATTCTTCTCCAGTTTTCATTTTTCTGTCTTCCGGATGGTTTTTGTTCCATGATCTACAGCTTAATATTTCTGAAGAACTTTGCGTGTTGCCAATTCTTGGCTAATTTTAATCCAGGTGAAAATAATCACTTTCTACTTCTGACCACCACATGGAGTATCGAGGCCAGCATTGTTGACTGTCGTCTCTAGGGTCTGGGTTCAATTCTCGTTTATGACAAATAACTTACTTCTACTCAGACGACTGGAACGGATTATACTCATCCTAGGGAGGCAAAACTGAGAAGTGGTGGTCGATTGGTTCCCAACTCAGCCTTCTTACAAAGTGGCTTCCCGTGGTTTACCACTTCTACCTCACGCAAATAATGATGATGATTATTATTTTCAGGGGCGCAACAGTGAGGTCATCTGGCTCTTTCAGGTTCATAACTTAAGGCCACGTCAGCCACATTCCCAATTCTGTATAGATACAGTATGTATATACTGCTAAAGACTTCAACGAACGACATTTCATTAACACAGGTTATCAGACAATCCTACACGTACACACACACCTGAGTACACGGCTAAATGTCGCAAGCGTCTAAACTAAACAACATCAACCTGTGTTTCTGTGGTGACTGTTGTAGTAAGTGTAGCTGTGGCCTAAATATTAAGGTCGAGAATGGAGTAGGTGCCGCGGGACTCTCCCGGCATTTACCTGAAGCGAGTGTGAAAAAACCGAGGATAACAATACTCGGGATATCCACTGTTTGTACCGGGATTAGAATCTCCAATTTCTGAATTTTATGTAACTAATTAACCAATTAATTTTCAGTCGTTCAACTCGATAGCAACCCAATTAATAGGGAGTAGCAATACTGTTTTCTTTTCACCTAGTGCCTCAAATGGCATCTTGTAGAAGTGTAATATAAGTTCATAAACCATCCTTTCATGTCACACTTCTTCATAAGTATCACTGCTTGAGGCTAACTTCTTCTTCGAAGCACTGTCAGAAGTTCCACTAACCTCAATATCTTTGTTTACATTCGAGTCTGGACCTGGCTTCTCCTCAGTTGTGGTAAAACACTTACTTACTGCATGTTTGCTCTTTGGAATACCAATATTCCTTCTTTTCTTAAAAACACGATTACTTCTAGGCATTTTGAACTTGAGTTAATAAATCACTCCTCACACAAATGAAGTGGATAGGGGGGATGTTTCGGATGATTAGTTTCATTCGTCAAGAGAACATCATCAGGTCCTATAGGCTACTGTACACTTAGGCTTAATTTAACTTCAGCAGATACATATACAACAGTATTTACAATCATTAAGCTACAGAGGTTTTTGATGTGTAACATCTTTCCGCTCGGTTGCTGGATAGTTTTGTGGGAGTGATTTTGAAATTTGGGGACGTAAGTGGATCGGAACGATTGAGCTGGCAGTGGTGGATCGTACGGAAGTATGCACTGCCCGCTCGATCGATCGAACGGAAGTGTACTAGCTAGCAGTGGTGGAAAACGAAAGTATGCACTGCCCGCTCGATCGATCGAACGGAAGTGTACTAGCAGGCAGTGGTGGAAAACGGAAGTATGCACTGCTCACTCGATCGATCGATCCAGCGAGCAGGGGTAAGACCCGGCTGGCAGTGGTACGAGAAACAATGAGCGCGCGGTGTCAGAAATTGATACCATGACGTACTCTCGGCCATGTGGAATGTGAACGGAAAACGCTCATGCGAACTCTGGCGTCAAGTGATTGAAACAAATGCCATGGTACATGTTCGAAGTCTTCGTATCAGTATGTAAATGGTAAAATGCCTTAATATCAAACATTGTAAGTAGTCGGCATTGCCGGTATTATGTTTCTGCACAATGGCTATTCAAATATTAACCCACATAACGGTAATGCAGTCATCAATATAATATGATCGTTGTGGTTACACGAGAATTGAGCAAGCCTTCATGAACTATTAATGAATACATTCTCTTTACTCACAAGAGGGCCTATTCATAAGGCATTTTAAACTCGATTTCACGCAGGAACATTATCGAAACAAGCAAAATATAAATGAAGCTTAATTCCTTAAGGCAGTATTATTGGAACGTGGAAATAAGTCACCATCTTGTACACAAAATTTGCGTAGTCGAAATAGCCGTGGGGTTGGTGCTTATGACTGTGAATCTAGAGATCCTGTGTTTGAATCCCGGACGGGGTAGATATTTTTGCTACCAGATTATCATTTTTAAACGATATTTATCATATCAATATGACTCATTTTAACATAATCCATATGAAATTACGTGTTGGTCTGTGAATGAAGAGGACCTATTTATAGGGAATTTAAGGTTATGAGCGGTGTCGCGTCTATTAATCTAGTTAATCCATATCGAATTCTTTAGGCTAGTGCTGGTGGAAGCTACAAATCATCTAATAAAATGAGTTCCGTATTATAAACTACAATATCTGTAAAACACTCCCTTTTACAATAGATTAATATTTGTGCCAATAATAGTATAAAATACCGGTGTAACAAAATTTTCACGTGAGGTTTCTTCTATGTCAGATGTTACACATCATATGCGACAACTGTAAGGCTCGTAATTTTTTTTTAGTTAGACTTTGTAACGAGTCAGATATTTTAACCCAAAATGTTTTAATCCGTTAGTCTATTGCACTTCTGTAAGAGTTGCATATTTTTGTTTATGTTCGACGATTTCGAAATGTATATAATATATGTTAGAAAAGTGTATCATAAAGAGGGTACTGCGCCAGAATTTATTGAAGGTCATTACTCAAGAACTGATCGGGAGATGAACCAAGACCCCAGAAAATAAATGAGTGGACAAAAATTTTTATTTATTAAAAATTTGAGTAATATGGGAAAAAACTGTATGGAAACGAGTGAAATACTATAGATCTTATGCATTTATAAAAGGCAAGGAAGTAGTAATGATTTAAAGATGGACATATATTCCATTATACGAAAGTGGGAGGTTCACTTTACGAGAAAGATCACGCCACTTGAAGCGAGAGTTACGTCATGAGAGAGGGGAAGAGGCGAAGGTCGAACTGCGGACGGAAGTCAGGAGAGGTGGTAGGAGTTACGTCACACCACGGGAGGAGAGGGAGTGAGACGAGAACTTGAGGAATGCGGAGAGCAGGACGAGAGAGTTCCTTTCCAATTGAGATTTGAACGAGCCAAGACCTCGAGCATCAACGAGTACCTTTATAATAGTGCTACGGTTCACAAAGGTTGGAAGTAAGGAAGAGTGAAATTTCAGTAACTTGGGAGCAAGCTACAACTATATATTGCAGTGCTTATGCAAAGTGTTCCACATAGCTAGAAACATTTTCGACAAGAAGCTACTCAGTATTTCTACGCGTAAAAGCTTATTTCAACATTGTATTGAAAATGCAAGTTATAAGGCAGCAACGGGGAGGTCTCACTTATATTGTCAAGAATATGAATATTGACATGTGCTAAGTTAAGCATGGGGAAGTTGAAGACTACAAGGATGTCAGTTGAATTCCAGATTCACTAGCATGAAAGACGCTACAAATATCAACGCAAAGCGCAACATCACCGAGCAAAACTCATACTTTTCTACGAGAGTTTTAACACATCTTGAGACACGAAAAAGCTTGCATAAACGACAGTATTACACCGTGATGTCTATTCTGAAGAAAACCGATGTCTATTCTGAAGAAAACCGATGTCTATTCTGAAGAGATGGAGAATCGAAGCCGGCCTACTTGGAGCGAAGGAGAGACGGGAGTTGGCAGAGCTGTACACGGCGAGGTCATTCACCGCGAGTCCAGCTGGTGCTGTCACAAAACCGGTCTTCATAGCTGTGGACATTGCTATGAACACGACAAGTTTGGTTTGGAAGGAGCGATGCAAGTATTTTCAGCAGTACAGAAGTCAACACAAGGTAGTGAGAAAATTGTCTTTTACAATGTAGAATTGTAGTTTAGTTGTGTGATTATCCAATTGACCAACCGCATATTTTTCAACCGCATATTTTCAACTGAATAATTTTTCATCAGCACTTTTCTTAACTGCTTTATTTAAAACATGTAATTTTGTCAAAGTAATTAAATTTGTGTAGATCTTGTTATTGTGATTTTCATATTTTTCTACGGAGCTATTTGCCGTATTTCTTGAAAAATTTCAGTCACTTGGACGAAATTTTGGCATGATGATGCTATTAACACTAAGGTTATATTAAAGTAAAATCGTGTAAATATTTTCACACTTGCGTTAGATTTAATTTAATTAAATCTGTTTTATCGCAGCGATGGAATATAAAGGAATTGAGAGGAATATAAAGGAATTGTTCAGAGTAACTTAGAACCAATTGTATTAAAGAAATTTAGAGCGTTAAAAAAGGAATACAAAGGAATTGTTTAGAGGAAAGCAAATTATTGAAAGGAAGTGTATTAAAGGAATTGAGAGCGTTAAAAAAAAGGAATATAAAGGAATTGTTTAGAGGAAAGCAAATTATTGGAAGAAATTGTATTAATGAAATTTAGAGCGTTAAAATAGAATGTAGAGTAAACTATTTAAAAGGAATAGAACGTTGAACGAAGTAAAGAAGGAGTAAGATTATAATTGAAGTAAAATGAAATTTATTGGAGCAAATTTAAGTACAGTATACTTAAGAAGTAACGTCACGAAGTGTAAAGACTATTTCGACAACTCATGATGTTGATTCGAGTGTCAGAAATTTATTATTAACGAAAGTATTACGAAAAGCTTAAACACATATGTCTAATGAGATTTAGAGCGTTAAAAAACATAAATGAATTTGTTAAACAAATATTAATGGAATGAAGTCAAACTTATATCTTTTGTTAAGAATATGAATATTTACTGATATTTCTTGAAAAGTTGTAATAAAATGTAAAGCTGAATTTAAACACGTGAAGAGGAAAGTTAACGAAGTTAAATCAGAGGGTGATTAGAAAGGTGAAAGTACAGAGATTTATTACAGAAATGAAATATTAGCACGAGGCGATGTTGTATCAATTATAGAGAAGAAATGTTAAGTAAAGGAAGTATATGTATTGAAGTAGAAGTTTATAGTTGAATTACCGTGCAGATTAAGGAGATATGAACGTAAAGGAGTTACGTAAGTTTACGAAGGGACGCAGGGGAGTCTCTTAAGTTTTTCTAGTATTGAATGTAATAATTGTGAAGTTATGAGAGTATAGTAAAGGAAGATTCTGTACTGGGTGTTTAAGAGAGAAAATAATTGTTGTATAATTATGGAGGAGAAGTGTGGAAACGAAGATTAATGCCGTGCACTTACAGTATTCACGTTTATCAGAAGATTGTTAACTCAGTAAAGAATTTCAGCACTTATTTCAGAATTTCATGATATATAGATAAAGGTAAAAAGGAACAGTGCTTAGCTTAAATGTTTGTCACTTATGTTCAATTGATTATGACGAGTATTTATTACTTTCAACACGATAGTTGCGGTGTATGTTTGTTTGAATTTGAATTTGATGTTTAAGAGAAATGGAGTAGATGAAAGACTTATTGGAGGAAGAAAATTTAATCTTCGACGTTATGGAGTGTGAAATTTGAATTTCATAAAAGAATGTATATATGCACATAGTTCATGAATAATTTGATTAGATATGGAACTACGGTTCATAGTTGAAGCGGATCTGTATAAAATAGGGCAATACTTAATGTCACGCCGTTTCACATTTTCTTACGAGAGTAATGCCACGTGCAAATTTATCTTTGCAGTTATTTTTGTTGAAGTGTCAGGGAGACACAATATTAAGGGAGGAAGTCAGTTGTTATACATGTTTTATTAGCTTAATAAACGGCTAGTGCTTTTTTAGCAACTTAGTCAATTTTATCTAAACTGATTCCGTTTTCATTGTCGTCATCGTCGAAGATAGTACTACGAGGTATAGATACAGGCGCTCACTATAGATTAGACCTTATCACCCCTCGAGATTGGAGTTTTCTCGGTTGTTCTAAATGTAAATAATAGTAGAAATTTGTACCTTGTCTAGTAGTACTATTTTCTTTATGAATAATATCTATCCTGTATGTTCCTGGAATTCCCAATTTTACTTAGTAGGCATGATAAGCTTGTGAGCTGGGTAACTTACATGTCTGCAATCCTTTTTCGGGCTTTGGATATAAGTACTGATGGGTTTCTTCGGGCGCATATAGATAGATAAATATTTAAATGGCATACCCATCCGTGGGGCGTTCGAAAAGCATTCGAAATGCATTCGAAAGAGCACTTGAGAGAAGAAGTTTGGAAGCACTCGAGAGTGAGGCCATATTAGTTTTGAAAAGAAAAATGCCGATCCCAAATTTAATGATTGTTGAGATGAACACAACATCAGAAGATTAGTGGAGTACACTATAGTTGTGAGGCATAATTTGTAAACCAGCTAACGACATTTGTCATGAAATAGTAAATTTAAAAGTAAATTCGTGTTGTTAAACATAGGTTAAGTGAGATGATAAAATGAAGCGATGTCAGTTCGGTAAAATGGGACAACAAGTATACGAGACAACTCGCGATTGAAATAGATGTAAGTAGGATTAAGATGTTCTATATATTCCATTACTGGTATAAAATGTATGCGTTGGTCAATATGGATATTCACTGGTAATTTTTGTAGTCGATACTTCCCTTATTCTCAAGAAAAGAAGAAAGATGTCAACGAATGATATGACGTTCATTCGAACGATGCTTGAAACCATGAAGGAAGGTTAAAGTACATTGACCAAAGACCTTGAAGCCCTCCACCAGTTAACACATAACAACATTAAACAATTAAAAACTGAGATACAGAAATCAGCAGCTACTCTAAAAACAGAAGTCAAAGCAGAGTTAGCAGTTGCTCAAACACTTACTACTAGTATAACATTAGCACAGGAAGAAGCTAAGTTAGCGTTAGAGAAGGCCAGAAAAGAAGATAGACTAGCTAGAGAGAAGGAAAGAGAAGAAGCCAAGTTAGCTTTGGAAGAGGCAAATAGGATAAGAGCAGAGATAAGATTAGCTCAGGAAAAAGCTCGCGAGGAGGACAGGTTAAGTCAGGAGCAGGCTAGATTGGAAGATAGAAAGATCCAAGCCGAAATAAGAAAATCACAGGAGGAAGCTAGGAAAACACAGGAGGAGGACAGGAAAAATCAGGAAAAAGCACAGGAGGAAGCTAGGAAAAATCAGGGAAAAGCTCAGATAATTTTTGAAAGGGCAGGTAAAGCACAAGAAGAATTAAAAGCTTCAGTTGATCAAGTAAAACAGGACATGGCAGGAAAAGTGAAAGAACTAGAACAGAAACTACAGGCTAGCATGAGCTCAATTAAGGAAGACAATAACACTCATCATGTACACATTTCAGAGGCCCAGAAGAAACTCAAGGAGCAACTTGACAATCTAAATGGCACTGTTGGTGAATTACAGGTCAAATTGGAAGGTCAAAGTAAACTGATTGAAGAGGGCATAAATGTAGATATAAATGCTTCCATTGTAAAGGCAGTTACGGACATGAAGGAGGAGGTCGTAACAGTCACAACTCAAATCATATCAGAGATACATCACAAATTAGCAAATGACATTAAAGCTATAGAGTTATGTTCCAATATTAATGTTAGCAAAGTACGGGAAGATCTATCTAAGCGGATAGATACATTACAAATTAATAACTAGCCACGCTGACAGAGATTGTTAATAAAACAGATTTAACTAACTCAAACGAATTTGACAAAATTAAATGTACGGTCGATGGGATAAGCATAGAACTAGCGAAAATTCAATCAAAGCAGGATGAGGATATCAGAGAAATTGAACAGCAATTAAGGTCACTTACGATAGGAGATGCTACATTTTCATCAACGTTAAGAACCGAAGTCAGGGAGGACATCAGAAAGGACTTGACGAGATTTTTTCAAGCAAGAGATGAAAAATTAAAAGAAGAAATAAGAAGATTAGAGGCTAGGACAGACAGGATAGAAGAGGATAAGGAAAGCGAGAGTAGTCAACAGCAAATTCCGAAGTCCAATTTTAACTTCAGTCAAGAGCCATTTCACACTGAAATAGGGGAATTTGGAGGAAATTTTGAACCTTACCAAACTAGATCAAATGCCAATATCGTCGTAATAAAGAATAACGATGAGAAACCGAACAAATTCAGCGGAGTAGGCAATATTACTGCAGTAGAATTCCTGAGAGACATGAGGTCGTATTTAGAAGACAACAGGATACCTCGTGAAAGACATATGAGAGTCGTGGAAAAATACTTAGATTCAGAAGCATTAGTATGGCACAGAGCTTTCAGATACACATATCAGACATTTGAAGAATTCGCTATAGCTCTACAAAAACGATTTTGGAGCAAGGAACTTCAACAGGATATACGAGCGGAAATTTATTCTAAGAAGTATGCATATTCCAGTCCTACGAAATACGCAAGTTTCTTCACGAAACAATTAGCACGCTTGCAGTATTTGCAACCCCCTTTGGCGGAAGAAGACTTGGTTCACGCTATTTCATGTCAGCTACCAACAGAAGTTAGGAGACACCTCATTTCGGCAAACGTGAATACTCTAGAAGGAATGGCGGAAATTTTGAGAAGACTGGATCACACGTCTAATGTGTCCACCAACTCAACTGGAAATCAAAACCAGAGAAGTAGAAACCAGGAACCGAGAGAAATACATACCATTCACATCGATCAAATGCAGCAAACAGAGGAGAACAAAAATGGAGTAGGTCCAACGAGATCCAGGATATATGGGCAGAATCGATTTCGACCAGATTATCAGAGACCTAGAGAAGGAAGGCCATATGAAAATCAAAGATGGAGGAATAACTATTACACCAGAAACAATGATTATCGTAGAGAGGGATATTATAATCGAAATAACCCTACGAATAATTATGGATATCGGGGATATCAGAACTGGAGAAACACGAGTAATTATTCAAGACAGCAACAACAGCAACAAGGTTGGAGGAATAATAACAATGTAAGAAGGTATTATGATGACAGGGAAAGAGAAAGTCAGGAGTACCTAAGGAATCTCAGAGAAAGGAATGCGAGAGACCAAGATCAGGGACAGCATAACCGGAATCAAGAACCTCAACCTGGAACAAGCAGAGATAGAAGGAATGAAGACCCAGGAGGGGCACAAAAAAACGTCAAATTCCAAAAAGTGAAAGGAGAAGAAAACAGCACCGTAACCAGACATGAGATCCAAATTAATGAATTGTATGAAGCCACGAATGAAGATCTTCTATATGAGAGAGAAGAGGCGAAAACAGATAGAGTAGCAAGGTTACCGATTATAGAAATCATATCAGAAGGAGAATGCCTGAGAACACTACTAGATACGGGAGCAACAGCATCAATTTTATCAGAGAACTGTTTTCACAGATTGAAGAATGGGAATTCACTTATAGCAATGCCTGTTTCAACCATTAAAGTCAGGGGTGTATTTAACGACAAGACCATGAAATGTAAAGTCCAAGCACTAATGGAATTCTCTATAAATAAACACAGATATGAGCAGATATTCATAGTCTTGAGCCAGATTAATTTTGATGCTATTTTAGGCATTGATTTTATAACCAAGACTGGAGCTGTAATCGATTTACGAAATGGAGTCATAAGATTTAATGAAAGCCTACATCAATCAGAGGATAAGACGAAGGATGAGAATGAGTGTAGTTTATTTGACGAAACTACAGAAGAAAATCTTGTGAAGATTGTTAGGGAAGTTGAAGCAGAAGGAATACCTCACTATGGCAGAAAGATTGAGAATTTTGAAGATCAGAGGGAGAAGTTGGAAGAATTAGTCACGACTTATGCAGACATTTTTGATAACAAGCCAGGTATTATAAGAGGATATAAATATCAGATTAAGCTAACTGACGACACACCTTATCAGAAGAAATTGTATCCAATTCCGGAGAAGTATCAAGCTGAAGTGACAGAGCTCATAAAAGGCATGGAAAAGGAAGGAATTATAAGAAAGCAAACCACTCCTTATTTAAATCCACTCACTGTTGTGAAGAAAGCAGATGGTAGTCTTAGACTATGTTTAGATGCCAGGGGCATAAATACTCTTCTGCTGAAAGAATTCGACAGGCCACCGAAAATTAGAGAACTACTGAGGAGATTCAAGAATAAAACCTGTTTCTCAGTGATTGATTTAATTGCAGCATTTCATCAAATAGAACTTACAGAAGACAGCAAATGTTATACAGGGTTCATGTTCAATCAAACCTGTTATATATATCAAAGAGTACCATATGGATTGGTAAATTCAAGTCCAGCACTTATCAGAGCCTTGGATGATAAGTTGAGTGAAGAAGTGAAACAATTTGCTATTTGCTACGTGGACGATATCATCATATCTTCAGAGACACCAGAGCAACATTTCATGCATTTGACGAAGCTATTTGATAACCTTAGAAGTGCAAACATCAAGGTGAAGTTGGATAAATGTCATTTCTTTCAAGAAAAGATCAACTTTCTTGGGCATACTATAGACAGATTTGGTTACCATCCGAAAGAAGACAAGATTGAAGCAATTTTGAAATTTCCAACACCCAAGAAAATCAAAGACATCAGAGCTTTTGCGGGTCTTTGTCAGTTTTTCAGTAGTCATTGTCCACGTTATTCAGAAATCATGGCACCTCTACATGAGCTTCTAAAGAAGAACAATAGATGGAAATGGGATGCAGCTGCTGAGAATGCCTTTATTCAAGCAAAGGAAATGCTCAGAGATAACATCAAGTTGGAGTACCCAGATTTTGAAAGAACATTCATCATAGAAACAGACGCTTCACGAGTCGGTATTAGTGCAGTCTTATATCAGAAGGATCAAGATGGAAATCCTCACTATATTTCATTCAGCAGTAGGAAGTTACGCACACACGAGCTGAATTACTTCACGACGGAGCTTGAAGCTTTAGCCGTCATAAATGCTCTACGAAATTGGAAGAAATTATTGCTGGGACACAAAATCATAATCAGAACGGATCATAAAGCACTAGAATTCATGTTGAAGTCAGACTTGTCAAGCGATAGGATGACAAGATGGACCATGTTTTTGCAACAATTTGATGCCACGATAGTTCATGTACCTGGAAAAGACAACCTTCTAGCAGATATTCTTTCCAGACATCCGATTTCTGAGAGAGATGTGAGAGTTAATGTTATCCAGACAGATGCTGAAGATCAAGAAACGCTGGATAAGTTGAAAAGAATTCCTCTTTTTCAAAAGAAGCATGCACCATTCAGGAACATTTATCGATTTTTGTCAGGGAGAATGACGAGGAGGCACGCCTCATACTTCGAAACGAGAAGGAAAGCTAGACGTTATATTCTCGTGGGAGAAACTGTATGTAAATACATTGATGCTAGACATACGAAAGTACGAGTTGCTATTCCACCAGAACTTATTGTGCCACTAATTTGGTTAGTACATAAAAGTATAGGCCATGGAGGAACTGACAAAACATACTATACAATGTTAGAAAAATTCTACTGGATTAATATGAGAGAATCCATAACCATAGTAATCAGATCTTGTGAACTTTGTCAGAAGAATAAATATAATTCTGAACTATTGAAGGAGAGACCTAAAGCGATTATTCCGACGAAACCATTGGAATTGTTTAGTCAGAATATTTTTGGACCTGCACCTAAAGGAGACAGAGGAAACCAGTATGTGTTAGTTACAATGGATGTATTCTCCAAAATTGTAATGCTCAATCCCATGCAGAAAGCAACAACGAGAAATGTTTTATATCACCTGGAGATGAACATTATTCCAAAGTTAGGAAAACCAGAGAGGCTATTAACAGACCATGGAACGCAATTCACTTCTGCAGAATTTCAGGGAGCGATGGATAGGTTGGATATTGTTCACCTATTTTCACCAGTTAGAAGCCCAGAGACGAATCCTATTGAAAGAACAATGCTGGAATTTTCAAAGTACATTCGCTTGTATAGTGCAGATAATCATGCGAATTGGGTAAAGATTGTACCTCTAGTGGAATTTTGTATCAATAATACGAGACATGAGAGCACCAACGATATTCCAGTCATGTTACATTTTGAAGAGAAACCGGTACGACCATGGGACGGAATCTTCAATATTCCGGAAGATAACGAACCACCGATGGACCAGAGAATCGAAGAAGCAAGGATCCAGTTAAACAAAGCGGCTGAGAAGAGATTAAAAAGTTTAGAAGGGAAGAGATTCATTGGACCGTTACGAGAAGGAGACCTTGTATTAGTCAGGATTCCTGTGAAAGCTGACGTACTGAAGAAAGTGTATATCAAATTCAGTAACCTGTTCAGAGGACCATTCAAAGTAGATACAGTCTACGGAAATAATTGCTATAAAATTGTGAGAGTGGAAGATAATAGATCCATTGGAAAATTCAACCATTCCAAGTTGAAAAGATTTTACCCACAGATACAGTAAAAATCAATAAATTCAGTCTCAAGAGCAGAGAAATCACTGGTATTAAAGAAAGTGCAGGCTATACTTTACTTTAAATTAGCAACGGGGAAATGCGCCAGAATTTATTGAAGGTCATTACTCAAGAACTGATCGGGAAATGAACCAAGACCCCAGAAAATAAATGAGTGGATAAAAAAATTTATTTATTAAAAATTTGAGTAATATGGGAAAAAACTGTATGGAAACGAGTGAAATACTATAGATCTTATGCATTTATAAAAGGCAAGGAAGTAGTAATGATTTAAAGATGGACATATATTCCATTATACGAAAGTGGGAGGTTCACTTTACGAGAAAGATCACGCCACTTGAAGCGAGAGTTACGTCATGAGAGAGGGGAAGAGGCGAAGGTCGAACTGCGGACGGAAGTCAGGAGAGGTGGTAGGAGTTACGTCACACCACGGGAGGAGAGGAAGTGAGATGAGAACTTGAGGAATGCGGAGAGCAGGACGAGAGAGTTCCTTTCCAATTGAGATTTGAACGAGACAAGACCTCGAGCATCAACGAGTACCTTTATAATAGTGCTACGGTTCACAAAGGTTGGAAGTAAGGAAGAGTGAAATTTCAGTAACTTGGGAGCAAGCTACAACTATATATTGCAGTGCTTATGCAAAGTGTTCCACATAGCTAGAAACATTTTCGACAAGAAGCTACTCAGTATTTCTACGTGTAAAAGCTTATTTCAACATTGTATTGAAAATGCAAGTTATAAGGCAGCAACGGGGAGGTCTCACTTATATTGTCAAGAATATGAATATTGACATGTGCTAAGTTAAGCATGGGGAAGTTGAAGACTACAAGGATGTCAGTTGAATTCCAGATTCACTAGCATGAAAGACGCTACAAATATCTACGCAAAGCGCAACATCACCGAGCAAAACTCATACTTTTCTACGAGAGTTTTAACACATCTTGAGACACGAAAAAGCTTGCATAAACGACAGTATTACACCGTGATGTCTATTCTGAAGAAAACCGATGTCTATTCTGAAGAAAACCGATGTTATTCTGAAGAGATGGAGAATCGAAGCCGGCCTACTTGGAGCGAAGGAGAGACGGGAGTTGGCAGAGCTGTACACGGCGAGGTCATTCACCGCGAGTCCAGCTGGTGCTGTCACAAAACCGGTCTTCATAGCTGTGGACATTGCTATGAACACGACAAGTTTGGTTTGGAAGGAGCGATGCAAGTATTTTCAGCAGTACAGAAGTCAACACAAGGTAGTGAGAAAATTGTCTTTTACAATGTAGAATTGTAGTTTAGTTGTGTGATTATCCAATTGACCAACCGCATATTTTTCAACCGCATATTTTCAACTGCATAATTTTTCATCAGCACTTTTCTTAACTGCTTTATTTAAAACATGTAATTTTGTCAAAGTAATTAAATTTGTGTAGATCTTGTTATTGTGATTTTCATATTTTTCTACGGAGCTATTTGCCGTATTTCTTGAAAAATTTCAGTCACTTGGACGAAATTTTGGCATGATGATGCTATAAACACTAAGGTTATATTAAAGTAAAATCGTGTAAATATTTTCACACTTGCGTTAGATTTAATTTAATTAAATCTGTTTTATCGCAGCGATGGAATATAAATGAATTGAGAGGAATATAAAGGAATTGTTCAGAGTAACTTAGAACCAATTGTATTAAAGAAATTTAGAGCGTTAAAAAAGGAATACAAAGGAATTGTTTAGAGGGAAGCAAATTATTGAAAGGAAGTGTATTAAAGGAATTGAGAGCGTTAAAAAAAAGGAATATAAAGGAATTGTTTAGAGGAAAGCAAATTATTGGAAGAAATTGTATTAATGAAATTTAGAGCGTTAAAATAGAATGTAGAGTAAACTATTTAAAAGTAATAGAACGTTGAACGAAGTAAAGAAGGAGTAAGATTATAATTGAAGTAAAATGAAATTTATTGGAGCAAATTTAAGTACAGTATACTTACAGATTAATGCCGTGCACTTACAGTATTCACGTTTATCAGAAGATTGTTAACTCAGTAAAGAATTTCAGCACTTATTTCAGAATTTCATGATATATAGATAAAGGTAAAAAGGAACAGTGCTTAGCTTAAATGTTTGTCACTTATGTTCAATTGATTATGACGAGTATTTATTACTTTCAACACGATAGTTGCGGTGTATGTTTGTTTGAATTTGAATTTGATGTTTAAGAGAAATGGAGTAGATGAAAGTCTTATTGGAGGAAGAAAATTTAATCTTCGACGTTATGGAGTGTGAAATTTGAATTTCATAAAAGAATGTATATATGCACATAGTTCATGAATAATTTGATTAGATATGGAACTACGGTTCATAGTTGAAGCGGACCTGTATAAAATAGGGCAATACTTAATGTCACGCCGTTTCACATTTTCTTACGAGAGTAATGCCACGTGCAAATTTATCTTTGCAGTTATTTTTGTTGAAGTGTCAGGGAGACACAATATTAAGGGAGGAAGTCAGTTGTTATACATGTTTTATTAGCTTAATAAACGGCTAGTGCTTTTTTAGCAACTTAGTCAATTTTATCTAAACTGATTCCGTTTTCATTGTCGTCATCGTCGAAGATAGTACTACGAGGTATAGATACAGGCGCTCACTATAGATTAGACCTTATCACCCCTCGAGATTGGAGTTTTCTCGGTTGTTCTAAATGTAAATAATAGTAGAAATTTGTACCTTGTCTAGTAGTACTATTTTCTTTATGAATAATATCTATCCTGTATGTTCCTGGAATTCCCAATTTTACTTAGTAGGCATGATAAGCTTGTGAGCTGGGTAACTTACATGTCTGCAATCCTTTTTCGGGCTTTGGATATAAGTACTGATCGGTTTCTTCGGGCGCAGTACTATAACACTATTTTTCATTATGAAACGTTTCCTCCCACCAATCAGAGCTCAAGAAACAGTTGTGTGACCAATTAGGTAAGGATAGCACCGCATCTGCGTTGACTTCCACGGCCTCCTATTTTAAATATCTGCGTGGTTAGTGTCATAGTGGGGAATTTGAGGAGGCCATGGTCAAATACAAGCTATTCTCTCCGTCCCAAGCGCTCGGTTCAGAACATAAAACTGGTGAAATCTCGACAGATATTTATGAATATTTATGATCGAACATGAAATAGTCATAATTATCGTTGAACATAAACAGTCGTATGCAACTCGCCTATAATGGTATTTAAGACACACGTATGGAAATTATAAAACTCGCTTCGCTCGTTTTATAAACATACCCGTGTCTTAATTATTGCAATTATAGGCTCGTTGCATAATGTACTATTGTTAGTACTATTTAAGTATGAAAATCCTTTGAACCGTTAACTTCTACCGTAGCGTGTTTTTGAATTGATTGCGTTGGAATATATCGTGTAAGTAACCGTTCCTATTCAATTTTCCTATTTACGTGATGAACTTTTGTTGTTGATTTATTTAGGGACATTGTGACATTGTGGTCATTTAGCCCCATGTAATTAGATGTGCGTGGAATTTGTCTGATAAACTGTCTTATTTTGATGACTGTATTTCTAAAACAGGTGAGGATTGGTAAGGAGACAACCGTAGCCTTATGTTGGTAACCATCCTGGCATTTTCCTGAAGTAGAAGTGGAAAACCACGGAAAATCCCTTCCGATATCGCTGAGACGGGAATCGAACTCTCCTCTTCTCAGTTTTGCCTCCAGAGGCTTAGTGTACCCCATTCCAGCTCTCATACCAGAATATGAACTGTTCCTGCACTAACGTCCACTTCACTCCACGCTGCTGCGGCTTTTCATTGTGGTCGTGGGGAAAACTTAAACGCACACAGCTATTCCGTAGGCTATGGAATGTTGTCACAAACCAACCCTCAGATGGATGAGTGAAGGAGCACTGAGCCTAAATGAAGCGCACAGAATGCCTAATTTCACAATGTTGTGTACAGTATGTGAGTGCCGCCGGTTGAACAGCTAAGCCCTGTAAAAGAGTTGCGCTGTGTTTGTGTGCAATCCCCAACATTAAGCACACATGTAACATTCACAGCTCATACAGTAGAATGTTTTGCCTCGACCGCAGTTCCCTGCACACATGTCGGCGGTTAAAGCTCGTTTATCCACGGGTTTTAAACAAAGAGCTTCCAGAATAAAATGGACCAAGTCTCTCGTGAAAACAGCTTTAAAAACTGTTCAGACATCTTCTAAACTGGAAGTATAGACCTACATGATGAATCGCAATTTTACCATTGCTGTACAAGAATTATATGCAAACCTACGCATGCCATGTTCAATATCAGCCAAGTATTGACTATTCATTCTCCAGTGTTTCTTTAAAACATTACTTTTCTCCCTACTTTCTTTTTTCTTTCCTCCAATTAATCCCTATTCTCCCTCGATTGTCTCCTTCTCTCTTTCATTTTTGCTTTCTTTCTTTCATTCTTTCTTACTTCTTGTAAGTAGTTCCTATTCTTCTTTAATTGATTGTTTTTTTCTGTATCTTTGTTTCACTCAATTGATTGATTGATTGTTTACTTGTTTGTTTATTTCTTACCTTATTTCTTTGTTTCTTTGTTCCTTTCTTTCATCCGTTCGTTCGTTCCTTTTTTCTTTTATTTATTCCGTTTCTCCTTATTCTTTCTTTTATTTATTTGTTTATTTCTTGATATTTCATGAATATGTCTTCCTTTCTTTCCTTCCTTCTTTCCTACTTTATTTATTAGCCTACTTTTCACATTTTGCGAAAATGAGGAAAAAGGAGACTAAATGAGATCGATCCAGGCAAATGTGTGTCTGTCTGTATGTCTGTCTGTATGTCCTTCTGTCTAAACTCCTAAACGGCTGCAGCAATCGGAACCAAATTTAGTATGAGTAAAGATCTATATCTCAATATCTCAAGGCCGTATTTGAAAATGATGTCAGTGCTGCCAATAGCTGAAATACTGCAATTGAAATTTGAGCTCCATGTTGCATATCTCGGAAGGTACGCATGGGAGCTATTCCAAGATTGGCACACATACAGATAATAATATTTCAGTTTAATTTGTAGGAGGCCATACATGACACTGTTGCCAAAATAATTATAAACCTGCTGATAGGTCCAATTTTTTAATGCATATAACTTCTACACTATCAATTGGATTTCAACCAAATTTCATATCTACCTAGGTACTATCTGTACATAAACAGATATGACTGAGCGTATGCTTAAGAGCCACCAGGGCTGCCAACTGTTAATAAATGCTCTCTTAATTTGTATCCAAATGCCAATATATCAGAAAGTATACAAGCCAACAGCTTCAAACTATGCACACATATAGTACCTAGATTAATTTGGAGTAACTAATATACATGAGTTCTACCAACATGATTGCCCATGGTATTCTCTGACTATCAATTGGATTTCAACCAAATTTCGTATGTGCTATGTGTACCAAGACAGATATGATTATGCGTATTCATAAAAGTAACCAGGGATGCCAACTGTTAATAAATGCTCTCTCTATCTTTTTACCCTAATATCAATATATGAGAAAGTATGCAAGCCAACAGCTCTAAACTTTGCACACGTATAGTACCTACCATTCTAGATTAATTCGGAGTAACTAATACACGTCAGTGCTGGGAACATGATTCTAACCTTGCTGATAGGTCCAATTTTAAAATACATGTGACTTCTATATTAACAAATGGTTTTTATCCAAAATAGGCACAACAATAGATCAAATTATTTCAGACCATTTCTAAGCAACACATGGGAGACATTGTTGCCAACATTATTTTATGCTTACTGATATATCCAATGTCTAACAGCATGTAACGTCCATGCTATCCGTTGGACTTCAACCAAATTTTATATTCTGCACCTTAAGAGATGGGTCTAAGAATATATTCAGTCACCAGGGTTGTCAACTATTGCTCTATTAGGCTACATTATGCCAGGTTTATTTAGAACTAATTAGAAATTTAGATATTACCTACTTAATTTCGTCATTAATCCAGATAGGTCCATATAGATTAATCATTGGCATGAATCTTAAATTTTAAGAAGAGTAGGCTCTTTACTTCGTCACGGAACTTCTTGTTTTTGTATTCAAATTATTAATATTTTTTTAATTCATTCAGTTTCCCTTTTCTGCCCTCCAATTTTCTTTGTTTATCTCTGTAAATCTTTATTTGAATAATTACTTTGTTTTCTTGCTCTCTGTTTTTAAGTGTTTATTCTTGCTTTAAATAGTTCATTACTTTTTTGTTTGTTTCCTTCTTTCTTTTTTTATTTCTCATTTCTTTCTTCTTGGAACTCCAAATTAATGAGACCTGCACTGGGAGTAACAGGCTCCCATTGAGTTCGGTGTTGCTTGAACATGCTTGAGGCGTGCTCTTTCATTGCTGAATTCCTGTTCTCTTCCGATCCGGTCTGTACAGTATTAGGGTATTCGAGACCTAGAGTGACTTTCATTTGCCCTCGTTAACTGGCCTTTGTGTTTTCTTTCCTCATGTCCTCATATTTGGATGGAACAGATCTATTTGTTTATTTTTGCCGTGTTGTTGAGGTATGAAATTGGACCGTGGTATTCTCTGACTAACATAAGAGAAGATTAAAATGTCAGTGTGTGTGTAATCCAGCAAGCATGGTGCATTCTGAGTGTCACTAAACTGTCTCCACTCTCATGGGCCCAAGGTGATGAGCTTCATATATGGTCTATCTATCTATCTATCTATCTATCTATCTATCGTATGGCTTTTAGTGCCGGGAGTGGCCGAGGACATGTTTGACTCACCAGAGGCTGTAGCTGCTTCAAGCGGACACCCCTAGGGAGAGCTACAAGTTCCGTTCAATTTCAATTAGTTCCAACTTTCGCTACCAGATGTCAATGTTACCTTGTGGTGGACGTTAGAACTTTGATAGAGCGTTACAATGAAATTTAACCTAGAAATTTAGTTCCACACAAGTTTAGTCTGTGGAAGTATCATTTACATGCCATAATTCTATGACATGGGGCGGCTGGTTTTACTTCCCCTCCAAAGGAAGGCATAATGAAGGATTTTGCGCCTCGTTGACAGTAAAATAGGAATGATTGCGTGAAAAAATCCAAGAACCTCATCTACACGATTCTGCAGGCCTATTCGAATGCAGTGGGTTCATGAAACATCGGAAATTACATGGACGGAAAGGATGTATCTAAATTATCAAATTGAGAATTTACATAATTTGGTTATAAACAACACCAAAGTGCAGTATTCCTTAATATTGTCAATGATAGATGGAAAAATATGCTATGCTTTAGCACAGTCTTCAAGCATGAAGTGCTATATTTGTGGTGCAAAAATTTCAGAAATGAACAATCTACAAAAAATGGCACAAAATCCCGTCGACAATTTACAGATTGAATTTGAAATTTCAGTTCTGCACGCCCACATCCGATTTTTTGAAAGTCTCCTGCATATTTCATACCGCCTGGGTTTTAAAAAGTGGAGAGAGAGCGTGAAAAATGGTGATCGAGACTTATTCGAAAGAAAGAAAAAAATGTGCAAGACTCATTCAGAACGAGATTAAGTCTTCTAGTTGATATTCCGAAGCCTGGATATGGAACAACCAATGATGGCAACACTGCCCGAAGGTTTTTTGAACAACCTCAAGTAGCATCTGAAATAACAAGGGTAGACTGTGAGTTAATAACTAGTTTTGGAATCATTTTAAAAGCAATTTCATCTGGTCATGAAATTGATAGTTCCGAGTTCAATTTCTACTGCAGCGAAAGAGCAAGCTTATATATACGGCTATATCCGTGGCATTACGTGCCTCCGACACTCCTTAAAATACTTATCCATGGATCTCCCATTATAGAAGCAGCTATTTTGCCGATTGGAGAACTTTCAGAAGAGGCCTTAGAGTCTAGAAACAAAGACGTAAGAAAATATAGGGAAGACCATACCAGAAAATCCTCAAGAATTTCCATTAATTTTGACTTATTCTATAGACTATTGCTAAGCTCTGATCCAGTAATTTCAAGCAGGGAAGGTCTACTGAAGAAGAAGAAAAGAAGTTAGTTGCCTCAGGAAGTGTGTAATTTATTGTCAATGCCCGAGGACGAGACGGAGCAGGAAGGGGAAGTAGAAGAAGTCGACTAATCCGGATCAGAGGATGGATAAGTAAGTAATTTTATGCACTACGACAAATTTGCCTCATACTGTAGTGAACCCGCTGAGCTATGGTTCATGTGATATTTTTTTTATGACAGAGCATTTATGAGGGGATGTCGTACTTTTGAACACACCCAGGAAGCCACGTGAAGCTGAGAGATCACGCGATACTTTGAAGTAGCGGTGAATCGCACTTTTGACTTTGGTGTAAACTGCTAATTATTATCTGAGGTCTTATTAATTATTTTTATCTTTCCTACGAGACTCAGAATATTCCATTTCGTCATGCTGCATTATTAAAACATTTTGGAGAATGTTTATTTTTACTTTAGTTAAGGTAATACCCTTGCAGATACGCAAAAAGGAACGTAAGTAGTCGCTCAACGTTTTCGTTTTGACGACCTACTTTCTAGAGACACCCAGTACCGGAGCACTGCGTCTTGAGAATCCGCCTTGTGTAGGCGTGGAATTACATTTGTCCTACGAGACGTAGAAGAATATCCGCTGTTTAGCGTTAAAAAGTGATTATAAGGTGCCATCGAGTAAGCAAATACTAATATTCACTGTCGATGAAGTCCAGTGAATTAAATAAGAAGCTTGGGAAATAATTATTGGCAAGTATAGTGTATTGCACAACATTGCTGTGACATCACATATTACCCACGCGTATGTGGAGGGCAGATGCCTAGTGGAAATATACAGGTAATAGTGTTACAATTATCCTGAATAAGTGTGATTATAATAGTATGAGATATTTAAATTGCCAAAGTGGAAATTTCATTTTTGAAACGTCGCATAATTCACGGATGCTGCGTGATACAAAAGTAGCGTCACTAGCACGTGCAGCATTATAAAATAGTGTTAGCTCACATGCTAATCCACATCTGCAAGATTAAGGCTGTGTCGTATCTTATAATTGAAGCCTATAATAGTCACGACGGACATTATAATTTTGGAAGTGAGAGGATGAATAATCACGCAACTTATTTCGCTACCCACGTGATTGGACTTTTATTCACCATGGTTGAAGCAGTCACCATGGGCTAATACCATCCCAGTATGGGGGGGGGGGGGTGACGTTTCTACAGGAACCAGCATGATGGTGGAACTTCCAGAACGATGAACGAGAGGGAAGGAGCCAAAATGCCATTTCCAGGCATATCCACGAAGATGTCGACAGGGACAAATCGAACCCTGGTCTTTGGGGGAGTCCAGATGGGAATCCTGATGAGGAGGATACCGATCCAGAGAGCCAGAGAGGTTTATGTACAACCCTTGTTGTGGAATAGAGAGTTGAGTGAGAGCTCCTCCATTTCGTGAGTTTTTGTCACACCCCTTCTTTGTTCTAGTTTCTGGTGGTGTAGTATTTTTAATGTAGTTTGTGAATCAACCACACTCAGTGTCAGCCATTTTTCTAGGTAGGGATGTAACTAGATTAGTTAGATGTCATTTATTTCAGTTTAGAGTGAGACACCCTTGGGGTCAGACATTTTGGTCAGCCCTGGTGCAACTTGGTGAACGTCGTGGAACGTCAATGCCTACCCTTTTGCTGAACCTGATCGTAGTCATTTTGAGGCTATTTTGTTCAACCCTACTTGGGGTAATTTTCAAGTCTTTGCTGACTGTAGTTATGGCAATCAGATGCCTTGGTTATTGATTGACTGCATTCTTCGCAGCCATCCTTTGTTACACCCCTGACTGTCGTTAGAACGGTCGTATCATTTAGGTAGTCGACAGTAACTACCAGTTTGTAAATGCATTATATTTCATTTTGAATAAGCTCAGAAGCTATTCTTGGTCATGTTTGAACCTAACAACTAGAAGGAATGTTTCGTTGCCTAGCATCGAACGCGGTTCCCAACGTATCATTAAGCAGATCTAGTGTGTGAATCTGTGCCACATTTATCATATTTTCCTTGTGTCGTGTGAGACACGTTTTTATTTGATGTTCTAGCAACTATTGAGTTGCATTTTTAAAGCAAAGAGCTTCAGTTATTGTAAGTTTACTTTCATTTAGACGTCTTTGGTAGAAAGACGGAAGTGTATTACTATACTCAGATTTATAGCGTGCGTTTGATACACGGACTCTGTAGAGATCCGTAACATATGGTAAAGTTTTTTTTATGAACCGGCTAAGTGCAGGTTTTGTATTGATTAAATCGCCGGCCTTGAATAAACTGGTTATGTAACCCAGTGACCTAGAGCACGCCTGCTTCATTGTGAGACAAAACTACTATAGACGAGGACAGAGTACAATTTGTATTCGCTTTTCCTTTCATTGCTATTTTGCTTATGGAAATCAGTTTCCACTCTTGTATTTGATCACTTGTTTTATGGATCGGTTTTTGTTAGTTTAGCGCTCTGTTGCGTGAATTGT
This sequence comes from Meconema thalassinum, assembly GCA_946902985.2. Taxonomy (NCBI): domain Eukaryota; kingdom Metazoa; phylum Arthropoda; class Insecta; order Orthoptera; family Tettigoniidae; genus Meconema; species Meconema thalassinum. The sequence goes on from OX336391.1 coordinate 305,330,992, forward strand.
CGTATGACAGGTACAGTTATGTAAGGTTTTCTATAGGATGGTGAAGTCTACCCTGTTATAGCAGGAAGTTATTGTATGCTTTGTCCGGGGATGATCCCGTTGACCAGATGTTTTTGGAAGGTAACTGTTGTACAGGCCTATCCCAGTGTTATTGAACGCGAGCTTAGCGCCGCTGGTAACCTGTGTTATTGTGTGTCCGAGTTGTTATACTCATTGATTATATTCCGACTGTTGAGTCGAGGCTTTTTGGTGGAGAATGATCTCAGTTGGAGACACTCCGTGCCCAGGCTATTGTCAATGTTATTCGCCATAAACCTACGATAAACCTATAAACCGACATTCTAATAATAAAATGCATAATTGTTGTAAAACAAGCCTAACTAACGATTCTTTCTATCTAACTTTGTTCTTTGCATTCTGGAACTGTTGACATAGCCGTGCAGTTGAAGATAATTTCCTTGTGAGGAAATGACTAGGACAGTTGACATTTTTGTAGCGACCTGAAGCATGTGCGAACCTAGAGTTCGTAGCTTGTGGAGCTCAGGCCATGCGATGTCAGACGTGGTCTCAACTGCGCATTCGTCACCGTAACTATACACATTAGATGACTATGGTTTACAAAGAGTAAACCAAGGTGTAGGCAGGAATTTTTAATAAAACTACTGTGTCTATTTCGTTATTAATTTATGATGTCAAGTGTATTAAACCCTACATGTTACTTTATTGTGTGCTGTTAGCACATAGTTATTAAGCATAATTAAATTGTTTGTTTTTCATGGCTGTACACTTAGCTTTTGGATGTAATTGTTTTCTTTTACGGACGTCATCGCCGTAAATTTTGTTAATTGATAGGACTTAGCTAGTTGAATTAATGTTAAATTTAAATGTCGAAATGGTACCATCCTAACCTAGATTTGTTTTGCTACCCTGTTAAATGTAAATTCAGATATTAGCGTGGTCTTGTAACTTGAACTAGGGACTTGCGTCGTGCCATATTCCTAGCGTTGCTGTTGTTGCTTTATCATTGTGAGTTAGATCTTTCGCGAGGGTTTTCAGTAACTTCTCAGGTAGGGGACCTGTTCTTTATCTTAGTTTATTTATTAATTTGCGGACTAGCCGATTATAACCCTCCGAACTAGGCTAGGGGCTTGTGAATTTTAATAAATTTTCACGGTGTTTTACATGAGTCTGGATGTTTATTTTCTCAGTCTAGTTTTAAGGTGAACCTTTCCTTAGGCGGTCTATGACCATCGTCACCATGTACCACGATCCCTGTGGACTACGGACTCTCGTGCCACTTTAGCCTTTTTGGGAAGGTCACCTGATCCTCACGGTACTTTTCTTTTTATTCGATTTATGTGTCGTTAGTTGAGTCATCGTGGTTGTTGACATCAACTAAACGGTCTCAGTAGTAAGATCTAATTTAAAGATTTACACAAAAGTATTTCATTTCTTTTAACAGAAAATATTTTTTCCGCTTTTTTCGAATCCGGACCACTGTGCGCTGGCTTTACTTTCCCTCCGAAGGAAGGCATACTGAAGGATTTTAACGCTCTTAAAAATACGACGACTTCGGCCGGGTTTGAACCCGCCATCTTGGGTACCGCAGCTCAGCATGCTACCAACCACGCCACTGGTGACCGGAGGATATATTGAGCTCGGTCAGTTTTCCCTTAATCCAGTGGGTTATTTTCTTTTTACTTTCAATTCTCTACCTTTCCCTGCCTAATTTCACTGGCATTACTTCCTACAATAACCCCCATCTCTCAGTGATGAAAGGCTCATTTAACTTCATATCTCTCATCCTACTTCCAGTAACTTAGTGTAAGTAGTTATAATCCTTCTCAATAAGAACAAAACCAAATCAAATCCAACTCCGAATAGGGCATGGAAACCTTGGAATTACCCCGGCTCTCATCTCTGTTGTAGGTTAAACAAAGGTGCGTTCCTGGAAATGGCGGCTATGTTTCTAAAATCCTGACTGGCTGCGTGGTTCTGCGGTAACGTTCTCGCTTGTTGTGCCCGATGTTACAGGATCGAATTCTGGCGCAGTCAGCTGGCATTTAGAGGTGCGCAAATGCGAGTGGCCGTGTCAGGAGATTTGTTGGCACGTTAAAGATCCTCTTCGGGGCAACATTCCAACACCCCGGCGACTTTAAAAGCCAGAGTAGTTTAAAGGGACGTAAAGCCAATAACATTATTATTTCTAAAATCCACTACTTGTGTAGGAATTCAACCTACACCCTCCAAGAAAGAAGCACAATGATTGAATTGGCCAGAATTCTCATCATTAAGGCCAGATTATAATAATTATTTCAGTTATTGAACAAGTGTCTGGTATAAGGAAGTGTTATAAATTATACTCGTCCCTCTCTCTCTCTCTGCGGCTGTATAGCTCCTCCACTAATGAATTGCCCAACAGATGGTGCAGTATGAACGTAAGCTTCACTTAACTAGTCGCGGTAATTACTGTCTGGGACGAGACACCACCTTGAGTGCAGCTCTCTCTCATGGCAAGACTGAGATAAAATCTGTCACTTACTCGTACAGAAAGATTCAGGAATATGCGTGGACCGTAACATTACTATAATAAAGAGCAACGTTCTTGTAACCTTCGTAGACTTTTACAAAACACTCATGTGGACTTCGATTAGGAAAGTTTAAATGCTCCTGATCTAAACCTACTTATCTGGAAACATCAATTTAATTACTTGTTGTTTCTTCATAGTGAAAGTAAGGGCAAAGAAGAGAGACGTATGGAGTGAATTCTACTCCACGGATGCCATGATCTACAAAGACTGGCAAGGAGGGGGGTTACGAGCTACGACATTTGGTTACACGCTTCGCCTTACATGGTTTTCTCTTTTGGTTGTGCAAAATCAATAAATTCCATCTATCAGGTTCAAATAGTGTTTGTGATTGTTGTGGAAGGAGTTTCGAACGGTACCTTGCTATGATTTGTGAATTTTGTCTCGAGTCCTTACCAGCTTTTTGCAAAAGTTAATTTATAGTTTATTACATTATAACTTATGGCCATTGGCGGCAATAAAATATATTATTACTGCTTGTTGTTTGCAGCTGAAACAAGTTCAGAGATCGGTGGTTTGAATCCTGATGCTAATGGAGGCCATTCTGAGTTTTGCCTCATGAATATACCTCGTTCCAGCCCTCAGGCTAGAATTAAATTTCTTGGCAGAGCCGGGAATCCAACTCGGATCTGTGAGGTAACAGCCAAGAATGTTAGCCACTGCATCACAGAGAAACAACACGTACTGCCATCTTGTATGCAGCGCATTAGACATTCAATGCCGGCTTAGAACATAGTTTTAAATATGAAGGTAAAGAGGTGTAATAATAATAACTACTGGCACTAGAGTCCATGAGGGCCTAGGCCTATCAAGCGACCGCTGCCCAGCCATTTGGCCTGCAGATATTGGGGTGGCGCGTGGTCAGCACGTCGAGTCCCCTCGGCCGTTAATCTTCGTTTTCGTGATCGGGGAGCTGCCTCACTGTCAGACAGCTACTCAATTGTCCTCATGAGGCTGAGTGCACCCCATTCCAGCCCCCACGTCAGTTTCTATAATCCCTGACGGAGCCGGGAATCGAACCCGGGGCCTCCAGGTGAGAGGCAGGTGCGCTACACCAACACCACGGAGCCAGCAGTTTAACTACTACTGAAACAGTATTGTAATTACCATCACCCATACTGTTGGACATAGATTTAATAGTCTAAGTGTAATGTATCTGATGATGATCGCTTGACAACGAAACGGATCATCCAACTGTATTTATTAATCTGATGTTAACATTTTCAGGAATTGTGAACAACCCATCATAGTTGGGTACAATCGTGTTGATCGACTGATAAACATCAAATTTCTTTCCAAATACATAATATTTTTCAAATATTGTAAGATGTCCTTTTCTTTTCTAAACTGGAGTTATGATGGATTGTGGTGAAATTTTAAACATTGATATAGGGAATTCAGATTCCTACCTTCGACATCTGCCAAAGTTACAATCTTATTTGCTGGCTTATTCTCGTTGTGTTTGTTCGAGTAGCTTCAAAACATATATTTACATAATTAAGAACTTAATCATTACATGAATGATACCTGGTATTAGAAGTTTCACTCGAACTAATGCTATGCTCGCTTGTGTCAAGCAGGTTGTATTTGCATAAGAGTTGAAAATGAATGGTACTGTTCTGACGTTTAATTTTATCTTGAGAATCAACTGTTCTTGGAGGTATTACTATGTGATACCCATATCTATAGACTTGACGTTATTGTAATGCGTACTTACGAATGTATATGTTGGTTTTATCATTTAAATGTGACTGGTAAATTATTACCAGATATTGATGTCTATATATTGAATATCAATGTATATCGAAACATTTTCGTTTAAATAATAATAAACTACATATTTTAGTACAGACAAAGTGGATTAAATATCATAATTATTTACCAACAGTCAATACGGATTGACCTTTACCTAACCAAAATGTTAAACATATAAGCACTTGACGAATAGTACTTTAAGCTTGATCGTTATGTCTAGATTGAAAAAAATATTTTACAGGCTGTTTTGCTATTGACTTCATTTTGTTTCTTTAATGTTGGTTTTTTAGAATGTTATCACTAGTTATTATCCTATAAATATCATAGACTGTTAAAGCATCCGCTGAAGAAGGACCAAGATGGTCTGAAACATGTAGCCTACGGGTAATTGTTATTTCTCTTACAATTATACAAGAACCTCGTTTATCCAGACTAGCTAAGACGGATGGTAATCCAGATGATCGATAATCTAGATAGTCCGGAAAAAAAGAATAAATGAATATAAGCTACTAATCTCTACCTTGATAACGATACACAGCTTTAAGTGATGGGACCGGTGATCCCTTCACTACTGCGGTGCAAACAACTGTATACATATAGTTTCACATCTACCGGTAGGTGAAATAATCTACTTGTTCTGGAAGCTCATCTCTACTTAGTATAAAACAAAGTCCCCGATTCTTGGATATTACGGGTAAACTCGAGAACCACTGGATGGGTTTTGATGCGATTTTCACCATTCTGTAAAGAATATCACGAGGATGATTTCTGTACAATATAATTTATTTATGATCAAAGGAAGCCCAACAGTAACGATTTCAGAGGAAAAGTCGAAAAAAAACTGGCGTCCGAGCACTTTGTAAGCTTACGCTGGGCAAACCGTTAAAAATATATAAATTCTATGACTTGAAAAAATGACTAAAGTCATAGATATTCACTATAAGAATTGTTCAACATGAAAAGTTCTACAAAAAATGTCCACGAGAAAATATGTCTCTCTTCAATACATCGCCCACTTCCAACCATGTCCATTCAACTAATGAGGCGACAGTTTATGAACTAGCTAAGGGCGAGTCTATCATCCCTGTTACAGCCTAGCTAGCGGGCGAACCTATTAGCCCAATAACAGCCAGCAGCAAACCGTTGAGTCGTGTTGAGTTAAGACTTCTGAGAAGGGCGGTTGTGTTTGGAGTTTCCCTGGAAGTGCAACTCGGGTTTTCTTCCTTTCACCTGTGAAACACAGTCAAGTTAAGATTGGAAGGAGGATTTGAGTTTCATTCACCTCGCCATTCCCTGGAAGTGCAACTCTCATTTCGCCTGTAAACTCTTCGTCCCGCAAAATTCACAGTCAATTTTAGATTGGACGGAAGGGGGATTATATTATATTAAATTATACGGATTGGCGTAAAATCTCTACCTAGTATAAAACAAAGTCCCCGATTCTTGGATGTCATGGGTAATCTCGAGAACCACTGGATGGATTTTGATGTGGTTTTCACCATTCTGTAAAGGATATCTCCAGGAAGGTTTTTGTAGAAAATAATTTATTTATGATCAAAGGAATCCAATCAGTAACGATTTCAGTGAAAAAGTCGAAAGAAAAACATGGCGTCTGTGCGCTTTTTAAACTTACGCTGGGCAAACCGTTAAAAATATCAATATACTATGAGTGTAAGAATTGTTCAAAATGAAAAGTTCTACAAAAAATGCCGCGAATTTCATCTTCAATACATCGCCTACTATAAGTGTTTTTATAAGTAGATTAGACGGAAGGGGGATTTGAATTTAATGCACCTCTTCATTCTTAAATTACGTCTGACAAGAATTCGTTGCACTTGTATCTCCATGATGATATAATTAATAGTCCAGTCAATTGTTTTAAACCATCTTGCTGAGACGTATAACGGATATAGGTCGTAGTTCATTGACATCGAAAATAAAGGCGCTTATCACGTAATGCATTCATAACGGTTCCCTGGCGAAGCCGGGGCGGGTTGCTAGTTAGAGATATAAATATAGACACCTGGAAACGTAGTTCCAAGAGCTCTCTGCGTGCGTACCTTTCTTTTAGGAATGTTCACGGTTAAGTGTACAGCATTATTCGAAATGATGAAATTTTCGTGATGAAAAAATCTAAAAGATAATAATACAGTTGACAAAAAAAACGGAAATCCGGATTAATAAGGCTGCATAAATGAGGTGTTTGTACTTTCAATATTATAGTATTGATCAAGTGGAACACCAGTGTTTTAGCCTTCCGCCGGACGCGACTGATCAGTTGATATTCTCTGTCAATTACTTGTCAACAATCGAGAGTAAACTTTTCTTCTCTATATTAGCTTCCTGTATCTCACCCCTCCCCATTGTTATGAACTGCAGAATGTGACTGACTGCTTTGTTGGCGAGATATCTGCTAACTGATCAAGTTGATGGATTGCGCCTCTTCCTGTTTTATTGCAACTATACGTACATTTGGTTATCTACACCACACGGTGAATAATACAACACTACTTTAGAATGTGGAATGCGTTTATTTTCTTTTGGGATAGTTTTAACATGCTTTTATTATTCAAATATTACATTTATTCACTGTTTCTGTAAGTGTCATTCAATGCATGTTTGTCATATAAAAGCCTTCAGTAATTTGAGATATACTGTGTTGAAAAAAGAAATGTTGGTTTTCATTAATGTAACTGAGAAACTATTACAGGTGTCTGCATGTAAATGCTTAACAATTATTATGTTGTGTGATAATTTTGATACCCCGCGCCCGATCTCGTCCCGCACAACACTGCACCTGACAGAAGTTTAATTATTAATGATGAGTGACTAACCTACAGGAGCGTACAGCGTACCTCCCATCATGAGGTTTATCTCCAGCAATAAAGAAGAATCTGTGAAGGAAAGAATGTTTTTACTACGTCCCTTCTTTCATCAAACTTTCAGAGCACTGTGCCCGTTAAATGGCGCCGGGCGCCCCATTTGGCCGAGTGCCATGTGTTGTCAATGCGTTAGCTGAAGGAAATTCTTCTCAAGGAACACAACACCAGATCGTAAATATTCCCCAGCTATCCTGTTCAGATAACAAAAGACATCCCCTGACACAATGTGCGCTAACTTGCGGATAAAGCAGAGAGCATATTTGCTTCCATATGTGCCACACAACAGCCCTCGTCATCCAAAGTTTCTCCATCGTGGATATTCTGAAGTGGGCTCAGCACAGCTTGCGCCTCTCCTTTGCTAAATACATTCAGTGTATTAAGGAGCACCTCGTGGTGTGACGGCTACCATTCTTGGCAGTCATCCTGGAGGTATAGGTTTGAAGGAAGGAAGGAAGCTTATAGTTTAACGTGACCGTTAATCTTGAGATCATGAGCCACGGGACCTCCTTTTTACGTGGAATCCGAACCACAGGACATGGCATTTCACATCGAAAATCTCACATGCATTGACCGGGAATCGAACCCGGACCGCCTTGGTGAGAGGCATACAGCTAGACCGCTGAGCCACCACGCCCTCAGGTATGGGTTTGATTCCCAGCTCTAACAAGAAATGTAATTCTGGTCTGAGGGCTGGAACGGCGTTCACTCAATCTGCTTGAGGCAAGATTGAGATGAGGTGGGTTTCAATCCCACTTCAGCCATCCTAGAATTGCTTCCCATGGCTTTTCTACTTCTACTCCAGACATATGGCTCCTATAGCGAGTTCAAACCTGGCCGAAGCCGTCGGATTATTTTAAGAGCGTTAAAAATCCCTCAGTATGCCTTCCTTCGGAGGGGAAGTAAAGCCGGCGGTCCCATGTCATAGATTTATGGCATGTTAAAGAACCTTCCACTAATTGCACCTGTGTGAAGCTAAATTGGATAGGTTAAGAATGTAAACAACGCTCTTAGGTTTCTACGTTCGTTGCCAAGAGTCGACTGCGGTGGCGTCTAGTAGCTAACTTCTGAACTTGGCCCAGTAGTCGTTGACGGTGGCGCTTGGCGGCAAATGTAGGAACTATTTGAAAAATTCTAAGTTGAAGTCTGTACTTAAATTTAAAAAAACAGATAACACACACTAATACAGTCATCACAATTAACACCGGTTATCAGACAGATTCTACACACACCCAAAGTACACGGGGCTAGGCCTACATGACCACGTTGTCGCAGCCCCTAAACTTAAGAACCAACCAACCAACAGTCGATTACTTCCCAATCCTCACCTGACTTACAAATACACACACTAATACAGCCACCATAATGACACAGGTCATCATACAAACTTCTACACACACCCAAGTACAGGGGACTAAATGACCACGATGTCCTAGCCCCTCAAATGAAACGACAATACTTCATTAAGGCAACTTGCCAAAAGTAATATCATCAATGTTTGATAAGACAAACAAATTCATATCTCGCTTTCTTCATCAATGATTGATATAAACAACCACTTTATATTGCTATCCATTTGAAATATTAGTGAAAATCACAACAACAACAAAATCAAATGTTCATTGAAGAGCGTATTGCCTATATTCTCTTAAATGTATGGGAATTATTGTTATAGCTCTTTGTTCTTATCAGGCAGTACAATTGAATAAATGTTGTTGTTTTGAATGTTAAGACTCCTCGTTTACTAAGTTTCGTTGTAATTCTGTCATTGCAGCCATAGGAATTAAAAAACACATCCATCCACGATATTGAATGTATGGGGTCGATGACCATGTGCCATCAGCAGAGAAATTCCTTTTATGTGAGATTACCAACTTGCTGCGTTTCGTCATTGTAACTGGCATACTGTGGATAATGGATTATCGATTCTACCTTAACTGTCGCTATAATGCTGAGGTCCTCAAAGTGAGGGGCGCCGGCTCTGATTGAAGTATTTATGTCTCATATTCTATAACAACTATCGCTATCCTCATATCCATGAACCTATCATAGACAGGAAGCTCTCACGATCATTCAAGACTGGTGAACTCGTAATTTTGCTGTCTTAATTCACAAGAACTGGCTAGTCGAACCTGCCAGCAGGAATTCTGAGGTGTAGAGTAACATTTCCCACACAGCACTCATTCATCCGCCACCTGCAGCGATATCTCCTTACCAAATACTAAACAACCACTAATGACAATAAGCCACTTGACAATGTGACCACCACTTCCATGCAAGAATAGATTCTTATATTTCTGCCATTGACGACTCGAATCAACAACAGTGAGTGAACAGGTGAATTCTAGTGCGTGTTGAGTGGAAACGGTAAGCCTGATTTACAATAAACTGATACATGTAACGCCATTACCCATCGATAGGTGGTTGATTGGTTGGTTCTTAAGTTTAGGGGCTCCGACAACGCGGTCATGTAGCCCTGTGTACTTTAGGTGTGTGTAGATTGTGTCTGATAACCGGTGTTAATTGTGATGACTGTATTAGTGTGTGTATCTGTTTTTGATGTGTAACATCTTTCCAATCGGTTGCTGGATATTTCTGTGGGAGTGATTTTGAAAAATGGGACGTAAATTGATCGGACGGAAGTGTGTAAGACGCACTGCCAGCTGGATCGTATCCCTCCTGGACATTCATCAACACACAAAAATCTTTTTTGTTTTCACACTAATAATACATAACAATTCCATCACTCTCTTTTTTTTTCTTCACTGCCTACTTGATATTTCCACTCTCCCACTGTCTTCTTGATTGTTCTCGCATGCTGCTAATCATATCAATATGACTCATTTTAACAGAATCCATATGAAATTACGTGTTGGTCTGGGAATCAAGAGGTCCGAGAACTGGGCAAGCCTTTCATGATCTACCACTGTGCACAATGCATTTACTCGCAAGTTGGCCTATTTATAAGGAATTTAAGGTTATGAGCGGTGTCGCGTCTATTAATCTAGTTGATCCATATCGTATTCTTTATTTAGGCTACTGCTGGTGGAAGATACAAATCATCCAATAAAATGAGTTCCGTATTATAAACTACAATATCTGTAAAACACTCCCTTTTACAATAGATTAATATTTGTGCCAATAATATTATAAAATACCGGTGTATCAACAATTTTACGTGAGGTTTATTCTATGTCAGATATTACACAATCATCATGTGCGACTACTGTAAGGCTCGTAAAGTTTTTTTTTAAATTCTAGTAAGGACTGAAACTTTGAATTTTTCAAATAGTTCCTACTTTTGTCGCCAAACGCCACCGTCAACGACTACTAGGCCTAGTTCAGAACTTAGCTACAAGACACCACCACAGTCGGCTCTTGGCAACGAACTTACACAATTTAGCTTCACAAAGGTGTAATTATTAGTGGAAGGTTCTTTAACATGCCATAAACCTATGACATGGGACCGCCGACTTTACTTCCCCTGCGAAGGAAGGCATACTGAGGGATTTGAACGCTATCTTGGGCATAGAAGCTCAGCATGCTACCAACTACGTTACCGAAGCCGCCCATCGATAGGTGGCTTATTAACAGTGCATGAACATTAACCAATTTGAAGAAAGTTATTAAATATTATCCGTGTTGACAGATATTAATCTCAAATTATAACAGCCTCCTTGTCAAGCACTTAAAAACGTTTAATATTTCAATTAGTACGCACATGTTTCGGTATACAATGATACCCTCGTCAGCGTAGATTGAAATAATAAATGAATCTTAAAAACTATGTTGACAAATACCAAAGTGAAAATGGATATATTTACAAAGAAATTTAAATAAATGATGATATATGATCTGACTCTCATATTTTTTTATATTTTTTAGCGTATGGCTATTAGTGCCGGGAGTGGCCAAGGACATGTTCGGCTCGCCAATTTTTGTAGCTGCTTCGAGGCGGACATCCAATGGGTGAGCTACAAGTACCGTCGCGTGTGGAGTGTTGTCTGGGGAGGACTGTTTGAAGGTAAGGACGAGGAGTTGGAAGGTAGCGGCTGTGACCTATAGTTAGGTACTAACCCCGGCATTTGCCTGGAAGGAAGATGGAAAACCACAGAAGACCATCTTCAAGGTTGCCGGCGGGGGGAATCGACTGCCAGCAGCCATGCCGTAACGACCACGGGGAACTCACCCGGTATCTGACTCTGATAATAACCACCGAGTTAGCGCATGACATATGAGGTGGTTATTGTAATTTTTTTCGATTGTTTACTTCCTTATAATTTTCTATATTACCTTTGTGCATATTTGTATCTATTTTACCGTATTTCCGTTCATTCCATTCATAATATTGTCGATTTTGATTTTCTGTTGATCCAGTTTCGTAGCATGCGTATTACATTTTTCTTTCCATAATCTAATGTTAATCTGTTTCATTCGCTACTCCAGTAACGTAAGTGTCAATATATGGTATACCTACCTTTTCTTCAATAAACGTCTTATTGTTTCTGCTATAAATACCACACACTACAAAGAAATTCTTCGTCTCTCATCCCCGACTTCGTTGAAATGGGATTTAATAATGGGTAGACATACAGTATATTGAGAATGTATTTTGTCATCAAATCTTGAATTTCAGAAACTCCTTACTGAGTTGTTCCATTAATTTGATATTAGATATTTCTTGAAAATAATACAAATATATTGTTGATTGCAAAGTGGCAGACAAGCTGGCGGAAAGGTCAGTCACCTATTTGATAAACTGGTGACTAGATGTTGTTAAACAGTTGAGCGATATTGACGAAAACACCTTGTTTTCCAAAATGCATACATACTGTGTAGAAAAGTAGAAAGGTGCTTTATTATCTGATCTTTAATACAATTTATCACAACGAATTTAGGTTAGTTTGCATTACGGTAAATGCTTTTTCATTTTCTGTTTGCTTTTGTTTTTGTTTTTCTTTTTGTATTTCTTTTTAATTTTATCCTTCTCCTTCCCTTTCTCTTTCTCTTTCATTTTCTTTTTCTCTTTCTCTTTCTATTTCTCTTTCAAATCCTTTTTCTCTTTCTTTTTTCTTTTTCCTTTTACCTTTCTCTTTTCTCGTTTTTCTTCATTCTTTTTTCCTTTTCCTTTTTCCTTTTTCTTATTTCCGTTTTTCGTTTTTCGTTTCTCGTTTCACGTATTCTTTCTCTTTCTCTATATTTTTCTCTTTCTCTCTTTTCTCTTTTTCTTATTTCTTTTTCTTTTAATCCAGGTCATTTTCAAAGAATAAAGAAACAAGAAGTTCCGTGACGAACTAATGAGCCTACTTTCTTTAAAATTTAAGATTCATGCCAATGATTAATCTATATGGATCTATCTAGAATAATGGCGAAATTAAGCTGGTAATATCGAAATTTCTAATTAGTTCAAAATACTGTATACCTGGCTAATATAGCCTAATAGAGCACTACAGTTGGCAGCTCTGGTGCCTGAATATATTCTTAATTCCATCTCTTAGGGTACAGAATACGAAATTTGGTTGAAGTCCAGTGGATAGCATGGACGTTACATGCAGTTAAACATTGGGTCTAACAGCGCGCGTAAAATCATGTTGGCAACAATGTCATGCATGTATTGGTCAAAAATAATCTGAAATAATATGATCTATTGTTGTGACAATTTTGAATGAAATCCATTAGTTATTATAGAAGTTACATGGATTTTAAAATTGGACCTATCAGCAGGCTTAGAATCATGTTGGCAGCACTGGCGTATATTAGTTACTCAAAATTAATCTAGAATGCCAGGTACTATACGTGTGCAAAGTTAAGAGCTATTGGCTTGCATACTTTCTGATATATTAATATTAGGGTAACAAAAATAGAAACAGCATTTATTAACAGTTGGCAGCCCTGGTGGCTCTAAAGGATACGCTCAGTCATGTCTGTTTATGTAGTCTACACATAGCACATACGAAATTTGGTTGAATTCCAATTCATAGTGTAGAAGTTTTATGCATTTAAAAATTGGACCTATCAGCAGGCTTAGAATCAGTTTGGCAACACTGCCATGTATAGCCTCCTGGACATTAAAATGAAATATTATTATCTACAGTATAAGTGTGCCAATTTTGAAATAGCTCCCATTCATACCTTCCCAGATATCGAACATGGAGCTCACATTTCAATTGCGATTTTTCAGCAGATGGTAGCACTGACATCATTTTCATATACGGCATTGAGCTATTCAGGTATAGATCTTTACTCCTACCAAATTTCGTTTCGATTGCTGCAGCCGTTTAGGAATTGATAGGGAGGGGGGGGGGGACACACTCAGCCAGACAGACTGAAGGACATACAGACAGACAGACAGACTCACATTTGCCCGGATCAATCTCATAAGTCTACTTTTTCCTCATTTTTAGCCTATTTTCAATTTTGAAAAAATAGGCTTATGAGTTCACCTTTTGTCCGTGTGTGTGTGCGTGTGTGTGTGTGTGTGTGTGTGTGTGTGTGTCCTAATAACTTCTAAGTGGCTAGAGTGATTTCAATGACACTCGGTAATTTCATAGCACTGTTCCGGACGACCCCGACCGTGCCCTTCAAATTTTGTTACGTTTCACCAATCCAACATGGCGGCTGTGCGAATATTTCACTAGCATTCAATATCTCCGAAACTATTCCCGATATCACCCTGCAATTTTTTACGGTGATAAAGAGAACTACTAGAAGTTCACCTATGTGACTTTTGAAAAACTGGTAACTACAAAACCAACATGGCGGCCACGCAAATTTGCGACTTTTAATAGACGTTTCTCGCGATTTAACCTACCAAACGCAATGAAACTTGGTACAGTATATGTTTATACACATTGTAATGCATCGACATTTAACTTGGTTCAATTCTTTACATAACCACAAGATGGCGGATGTGCGAAATATTTCACCGACATTGTATAGCCTATCTCTGAAACTATTAGCGGTATCACCCTGAAATTTTGTACGGATATAAAGGGCACTACTGGAAGTTCATCTATAAGACTCTCAAAAACCGGTTAACTACAAAACGAACATGGCGGCCAAGAGAATTTGAAAATTTTAAATAAACCTTTCTCGCGATTTAATGTTCCAACCGCAATGAAATCTGGTACAAGAAATGTTTATACACATTGTAATACACTGGTATCTAATTTAGTTCAATTGTTTACATAACCTCAAGTTGGCGGCTTTGCGAATTTTAAAATTAAGTTTTTATTTCTTGTGTCGTAATCATGCGATCGATGTGAAAGTTTGAATAATGAACCTACGCAATAATTTTCCTTTAATGTTACATGACTCTATGGCCTATACATTTAACAATCCAACATGGCGACCATCGGAAATATTTAGACGGCTCTGAATATCTACGAATCTATTATAGCAATCAAACTGATTTTTTTTATGTTCATAGGGGCTATGAACTTAAGTTCACCTATAGGACTTTAAATAACCTGGTGATCACAAATTCAACATGGCGGCGACGCGAATTATAAATATTCACATGGACGTTTGTCCCAATCTAACCATCCGAGTGCAGTGAAACTTAGTACAGTAAATCCTTATACGAATGGTAATCCACGGGCATCTAATTTATTTCAATTGTTTCCATAACCACAAGATGGCAGCTGTGCGAAATTTTAAGATCTCCTTGTTACTTCAGGTGTCCTAATAATGCGATTGAAGTTTGAATGCTACACGTAGGCTACACAATAATCTTAATATAACAGTACATAACTCTAGGACCTACATATTGAACCCTTCAGTATCGCAGTGTTTATATGCAAGAATCTTGATCAAGGGGTCGCGCTCAGTTCATAGTGTGATGTTTACGTTCGCCAAACAACATGCTCTACTGAGGAAAGGGTCATAGGATTAAAACTATAATTAAAAAAGGAAGTGACAAGACGTAAAATAATAACATGATTTAATGACTATTAGTACAAAAAAATGAATATAGACAACAACAATAATAATATTCCTCCCTGAATCTTCCCATGACAGAAATATCTATCAACGTTGAGGAGTCAGACGGATCTCCCCCTCATAAAAATGTGGATCCAAGTTCCACTAACTTGCATTGGGATTTTATGTACGCGTAATGACTAACTACGAGGAATGAGTACTTGGATGACTGTTCGTTTACAGCGGGTAACAGCCACGATGCTTACGAACAATCATCTCGTAAATCAACGTTTACGGATATAGGACACAACACTAATAAAAACCCTTAAAATTAATGCTGACACACAATCTAAAATCTAATATTTACAGGAATCTCCCTCGAGACCTCCCTTCAGTGCGATGACGCATCTGACAAATGAGCTGCAAACACGGCCAATTGCTCAATACACAAACAAGGAAAAGACAGCATCGCACGTGACTGCACGGGTCACTGATACGGAACATAAACATGGAATGGAACCAACAACAACAAAAGCCTCACCGGCTGAGATTACCTTATATGAACAAAAATGCACGTTAAGCTAACGCTTCGGAGATTACAGTGATTCGTAGGCAACTCCCATTTATTTAAACAATTTTTATCATTGATCAGTTCTTATTCTGTATTTCAAGTATTATTACGGAGCCAACAAATGCTCCACTAATGACCTCGCTGCCATCTTTTCAGCCCGCCTTGTGAAACCAGCTTCCCTCTTCCTCAACTCTTGTCATCGTCCAGCTCCAGTGTGTAAAAATAACTTGACCAACTGTCCCGTTATCTCGTAGAATCAACAGCAACAGATCTCAACCACATAAATATATGGTAAGACATTAATCGATATAGCCACATATGTCCTCGCAAGGTAACGATATGGACTTGGCATCAAGCTGACAGAAATCAGTCTACGCTGAAATTCCCGCTTGTAATGACCAATAAAATACACACACACACACTGCTGGGAATGACATAACACTTTTCACACAGGTCGGTTGAATCAGATGCTCACATTCTATTTAAGAAAATATTAAAACCTACGAGAGAGCTGACTGCTCTTCGCCACAACACACATTGCTCCAACGGCAATAAACTCACTGAATCTGATCAATAATAAACATTACAAGATTAATTTACCCTCCAATCTACTGTGTGATTATATTAATTCAGTCCTACTTCTGAAACACAACATATCTCCGAGAGAAGTTTCTTAACCGCATTGCGTACACATATGCAAACACGGTTGTCCACATAGCCACGTTAGTTAAAACAAACAAACAAGAACTTAAGACTATGAAAAATTGTGCGAGCTGTTTCCATGCAAAAGGTGTGTCAGACCAAAACTAAATACACTACGTTAATCAACACAAGCAAGATATTTACAAACAAAATATGTCCCATATACCATAAGTTAATTTGTCAGATAATAAGAATATTATTCAGTACTCATCCTCGGCCAGTCACCCGTCAGCGAACATCTGCAGCCATCTCCCTACTTAATGCTGCTTAGCTCATCTCAAACATCTCGACGGAGTGTTGACAGTTCCAAACTTCTTCCAGGATAAGCGATGTCATCTCTCGTGCTGATGCAAAAAGTTATAGATTATTACACACTCGATATCTGCCTAATAAATTCACCGTTTTAGGTACTTATTTCCCCAGAACAGTCTGTTGGCGAATTGTAGATGATACTGTCCCTACAAAATAGTACTGTGACTATCTATCACACTGAATTTACAACACATTTATATTAATAAAAATCTGTGTCCTCATGACACG
This sequence comes from Meconema thalassinum, assembly GCA_946902985.2. Classification (NCBI taxonomy): domain Eukaryota; kingdom Metazoa; phylum Arthropoda; class Insecta; order Orthoptera; family Tettigoniidae; genus Meconema; species Meconema thalassinum. The sequence goes on from OX336391.1 coordinate 305,347,947, forward strand.
CAAAGTACAAGTGCCTACGTCTTCAGACGCGCAAAATGTAATAATAACCTGTGTCTCCCGACATACACAATATAATAATAACCTACGTCCTCAGACGCACAAAATGTAATAATAATCTGTGTCTCCCGACACACACAATGTAGTAAATGTCTTGGCTCTTCACGCCACTTATAAATGAACTGGCCCTAGGTATCGATAGGGGGGGAAATTATATAAAAATTTCTCAAAATAATAGTGGTACAGGAATGAAACAAATATCACTGAACTCGTAAAATTGTGCAGGTCAAGAATATGCCCATTAATTCTAGAATCGATCGTAGAGATGTTGTCTAGCCGATCTCCCGCGTTAATGCTAGCTATCGCGTGCCCAAGCTAGACTTGGCGCGTTCGTAAGCATTCATCTCTCATTGGTTCCACTTTTTCGTTAACTTCGCGGTTTTTATCAGACCTCGGCCTCGTAGGAGTGTCCAGTAGTACCATCAGCCACTCACGTTACTGCATTATATTATTTTCTAGGCGCGAATAGTACAATGAACATGCCATAAGCGTGTCTCACCACGCGTCCCTTCTATTTTGAGGTAGCCACGACCTGTCCTTCTGAAACATTGCTAGGCTCTTCCTTTTCACAATCCTTAAGTATTTAGCCTTTTGTCAAACTGCTGCAGGTATGGCCCCACTGTCTCCAACAAATACTTGAAGTTTCCTCATCTTCGTCTGGCTATTTCATGACGCTGGTGGAAATATTAATTAATTGTAGAAATAAAACATCGAATCATGTATCCATCAGAGGATAAAGGGTTCACAACTCCTTCACTCACAAAATTTCGAACTTAGAATAAAGTCGATAATTTTTAAAAGACTTCCGTAGGTCAATTTGTTTTATTTCAGAATCACCCCTTTTCTATTACTTGGTCTAGCCGCTCCTGTCTTGAATGGCATTTGCTCTTTTTATTTCCTGCTTGGACCTCACCCTTTCAGCTGCTTGCGTGACGCGCTGATGCCTTAGGCAACACTCTGCCCGTCTCGTTAATGTTTGTCAACACCATCTCCACTTCCTCCTTCACGTGCCGTACTCAACTGCCCCCGTCCACTTGGTTGATATAGGACGTCCATATATTAAAACTGCATCATTATTTCGGCTGGTTGATTTCTAGATCACGGTGAAATCTCTTATTTCTCAATCGCCGTAATCTGCGATCTGCTTGTTTTCTCATGTAGGCTCTCGTTCTCTCTATTCGCAGGTCAGGTGCTATCATGGGATCTTGTGGGCAGTTAATGATGCTTTTCCACGTTCTCACTGGATACTCGTTTTTGTGTAAGACCATAGGGATCAGTCCTGTTGACTCGTGCCTGGTAGAATTCATACATGTCTCTACATCCTTAATTTTATCTACCCACTTATGATGTTCTTTGGGAATGAAGATTCTCATGTATGATGTCACACATTTTATTGCTCGCTCACTTGGATTAGCTTGGGCATGTCGGATACTGCTTAAAAAGTGTTTTATACCCATGTCCTCCATACCTTTCTTGAATTCGGCGCATGTAAAATAGCTGCCATGGTCTGACAATATAAATTCTGGTTTTCCAAGGATTGGAATAATTCTATTTCGAATACGACTGAGTACTTGTTTCGATGTAGTTTTCTGAATGGGGCATAGTACGACAAACTTAGAAAACACATCAATGCACACTAGCAAGTGACGGGAACCTCGCCTACCTTTCGGGATTGGACCGAAACAGTCCAGGGCCAGCATCTCGCAGGGTTTCTGAGGTAGCAATGGTCTAGGATACTGCCTCATTAAATAGTTATTGGGCTTTGTCCTCTGACAAGGATCACAAGTCGTAATGACGTCACATATAGTTGTTCTCATACGTGGCCATGTAAATGTCTCTCCTATCGTCGCTTCGCATTTGTCTACTCCGACGTGTCCGTAACTTTCGTGAGTATGCCATGTCAATCCTCGCTGTAAAGATGCAGGTACTAGTATGCGTAACTTGGTGTGGTCATTATCTACCCATTTGTGCAGCAAATTGTTGACGTAAACATATCTTCCTTCTTTGGCTTTCGCTTCTCGAAATGCAGGTGTTCCTGTAGGTAGCTGCTTTCTAAAGTATTGAATTAATAGCATCATCCATGGTTCAGCTTCCTGTTCTCGCTGTATCTCACGTAACTCCTCCAAGAATTCCCGGTCCTTCGGTGTTAACTCCAAGTGTTGTACCATCGCTGTTTCTTCAACATCAGGCTCTGGGTTCCTGCTGAGTGCATCCGGAATCACGTTTATCTTCCCTGGGCAATGTTCAATCTCAATGCTAAACTGCTGAATATATATAGACCAACGTGTCACACGTTCGCTTGCCATCGACGTCTTAAACAAGAATGTTAGTGCCTTGTGAACAGTCCTGACAACAATGGGGTATCCATAAATTATTCGTTTCCATTGTTGTAGCGCATGAAGGATGGCCAACAGCTCTAGCTCCGTTACAGTATAATTGCGCTCGTGCTTACGCAATTTTCGGCTGACAAATGCCAAATATGTTTTATGTTGCAGGTTAGCTGGATCTTCTTGGTAGAGCATGGCACCTATACCAATTAGTGAAGCATCCGCTTGGATTATAAATTTGTGCTTGAAGTCTGGATATCCTAACTTAATGCAGTTTTCCAGTAGCTGTTTTGTTGCTTGGAACGCCTTCTCGCATTCCGCATTCCACAACCATTTATTATTCTTTTTTAGCATTTTCTGCATTGGAGCTACAGTCTCCGTGTAACCTGGACAGTTTTCTTTAAAGAATCCCGTTACGCCTAAGAAAGCCCGAATGTGCTTGACTCTCGTTGGTGTAGGCAAATTCTTTATCGCTTCGATCTTAACTGGGTTTGGCTTCACTCCCTCCTTGTCAATGATGTGACCCAAATATAAGATCTCGCTCTTGAAGAAATGCGATTTCTTCAGGTTTACTTTGAAATTTGATGCATTTGGTGTATTCTTGGAATACACGGTACCAGAGATTATAATTTTCAATGCTTTTGCATGTTTTTTCCTTCCTCTTTGTCAAACACCAACAGCGATCTTCTGTTTTCTCTTAGGGGTTCAGGTCGCTTATATCTTTTATGAGTTTGTTCCAGATATATATTCTATGACCCACCTAGCGTCATATAGCAGCAAATATCTGAAGCTCTTCAACTCTTCCTCGTGCAAGAGGAATTCCTTCTCCATCTGGCCACCAGATCCTGTTACCATCGCCAGCTATTATCTCCATGAGCAAGAGAACTACGTCTACTCTTTTACTCACCATGCTGCGCTAGTATCGCCTACTATCAACTCTTTGAAGACCAGCTCAGCAAGAGATCATTTTTTTGTTGTAACATTGGCAATGCTTATATGTTCTCCTTTTGTCTCCTACCCCCCACTCTTTTTCCCTACCTTGGACCCTCCGTGCTCCGTTGAGCAGGTCTCACTTCTCAGTCGGCAGTTGACTCGATCAGTCAGGGCTCTACTAGGGCCAGTCTCCTCTAACCAAGAGACATTCTCTACGTTCTACGCCATGTTGGCGCATTAAGTATCGGTTAAGGGAACCTCACCTTCGCCATGCAACAAAGATAAGTACCTGCTTCAAGTTTTAACCTCATCTTCATGATTTTACCGACCACATGCTTTTAACTACCTTTTTTAGGCAGTGTGAAATTACTTACTTTGGGGTAAAATCATTCTCCGCGGGATCTTCCATGTTGAGCTTTTCTTTAATCAAGCTAATCTGAGTGAAAAGCAGCATTTCTTATGCTTGCCAAATGAGAAATCTTCTCACTACGTGGGATATTATCTAATACCCGCTGTTTATAAATTACAAAGCAAGTTCCTCCGCTGGATTTTCATTAGCCCATTTTCTACTAAGATCGTCCTGGAACCTTCTCAGATCTTGTACTCTATCTGCGAGTCTTGCCATCAGGTATTTTTCACTCACATGTGAAAATAATATTTAAAATGAGGAATCTTCCTTACAAATTACTGCAATAGCTAACTTTCGTCCACCGTTGGGATGTTCTATGGCGCATTTAACTGTAATCCACCATTTTCTCCAGCAATAGACTCTCGCCTACCTAGTGAAACCAGCTATCATTGCAATAACTTTCTTTCCCATAAACTTTGTGTTTCCACAGTCAACTTTTCATATATTTCAACCAACTATAGTGAAAACCAGTGCTTGCTCAACTTTTCTACCGCGTCGCGATCGTCCGTTTATATTTAAATACGGCCATGAACATTTTTTCCTCCATCCCTATTTCTCTTTCCTAAACCTCTTACTAACAATCTGTAATAAACTTTAAATTCAGGTCTGTTTCAATAAGGTGTCACACTGTGAAGTGACCTTTCATTTTGCTTGTTTATCATTAAGTAATTGCTGTATAATTACGTGTTTTATACACGTTTCAAACTTACATTGTTTCTCCCTTCAAATCAGGGAAAACAATTCTTTCAACTCTTGTGTGAGTTATTTTTTGGTCTCACTAAATGGAAACTGCCCCATTTGGCTCGTGATTCCTATCTAAAATATAGGAGGTCGAGAACCTTCCTTTTGATTATCTCTTCCGGTTTCACAGTAAGTGACCTGCCCTCTTTTGTATAATTCTCATAAAGTAATTCTCTTTAAATATAAGAAGTTGTAGGAACTCCTATTTTATTTTTTATGTTTTCCTTATTGTTATTTTCGAAGTTGTTATACTCTCTAGAATATTCTTTCAGAAATTTCTTATAGTACACTCCTTGTACTCAATTTAATGTTTAAACTTTAATCATTTCATTGCCTTTTTAAAATCTTACCAAGATTTTAGTACCAGGTTTAAAACCTTAAGAATTATTATTTGCCTGGAGCAATTTCTACATGTTGCCGGAGGTCTGCGACCCCAAATTGTTAATAAGATTGAAACATATTTAATTGTTAAATTTACCAACTTCTTTGCATTGTCAAATAAATTAAATATTTGTTTTTGGATTCATCATTTCTCTGATACTACAGTTAGGCAAGATCCTGGCTTTCCTAGCTCTTCCTAGGTTCATGCCCTCGTTCATACTCAATAAAGCTTTTACTACTTGTCTTGCCAGACTATCACCCTTCCCTATAGTACTTTTATGCATGCTTGGGAGGAAACACACTAAAGCCTTTCTCTGGCAAACCGCCCAAGTCTTAGCTGCGGTTCCCGTTAGCTTCGACCAAGCTCGTACCTACTTTAGGTATCAGAGAGTTAATTTGCAGTTGCAACCACCTCTAAATGTATTGAAAGTCAAATTCACAAATTTTGTGGAACTCTCCTCCTATTTTTCTATCCTTTTTCTCCAATCCAAAATCTACTTCCTTCTCTTAATCATCTTCCCTTGGTGGGTGGGTTATTCCTCAGCCAATAAACTACCCAGCATTAAGGTTGCCTAATACTTTATCTAAATTTTCCATGTGAATTTCAATGTTGTCGGATGCCAGCAGAATGTCATCAATGTAGCGCACCGTCATCTCCTTAACTTCCTCGGTTAGATTCCGATCCATGGCTCGGATTAAAGCACAGCCCGCTGTTTTGACTCCGAAAGGCATTCGGACGAAGCAGAACGTTTGGTTATCGAATAAGAAGCCAGTTAGAAGCTGTGACTTCTCATCCAATTCCAGATGGTGGAAACTGGACGTCAAATCAACTGATGAATAAATGCTCTTGTTCTTAAAGCCTTTTAGTACGTCTCTGATAATTGGCGATCTGTCATACTCAGGAAAAATGAGTCTCATGTTGAGATTTCTGGCATCTAAACAAAGTCTAATAGATCCATTTGGTTTTGTGACTGCCAAAATTGCATTTAGATAAGGTGTAGGTGTCTTCCTTATCACTCCAGCTTGTAACATCTCATCTATAATGACCTTGACTTGACCACGATATTTTTCCGGAATTGGGTACAATCTACTTTTGAAAGGTGACCAATCCTCGACTTGCATTGAATATTTGAAATTTAATATTTTCCCAGGTACTGTATCGAATACTGCTTTGTGCTTCCTTAAAATCTCTTCCAATTGTTTTCTATGTTCACCCCCAAGTTGAATGTCATTGAGCCGCTCCTGTAGTAACTCTTCAAATTGTGCATCACTGTCATCTCCTCCTGTTAATAAAGACCATATCTCCTGGGATTCACTCTCCTCATCTAGTTCCACAACAGCTCCTTCTATGATGTTATCTTCTGCCTTTCGTATCTCCTCTTCCGTCTCTTCCGATATTGCTTCCAATGACCAAGAATTTACATCTCTTCCGGTAGTGATTTAATCCATATGCAATCCCACGTTCTTCAGTTGATCATACTCTCTAAAACTGACTGTGTTCTTGTGCAAATCTATCACTGCTTGATAGTCACAAATGAAATTTGCACCAAGAATTATATTGAAATTCATCTTTGCCATGATAATGAATGTTTGCCCAAAAGTGTGTTCCAATATGTTCAGCTCTAAGTATGCCTGACGTTTACAAGTGACGGTGCGTTCAGGAATAACACCCCTCACTTTGAGTTGTGGTACGGGAATCACAGGAATATTCTGACTCCGTCCCAACTCTCGAACCAAGGCCTCCGATACCAGACTGATCTGCGACCCCGTATCCAATAAACATCTTATATTAATTCCACCAATCCTCGCGTAAATAATGGGTAACTGCCTAATTTCATCGTTCCGTGGTTTCACCGTCTCCTCCAGGCAATCTTCTGGCAAAGCAATCCATTCTTGTATGTTCGCTACTATCCATCCATCTTCAACTTCCGACTGTTGCATTTGTAGACTGTCTCCTTTATCCAAATTTAGAATTTTTTAGCTCCGCTGCGACTCCCATCATCCTTTTGTCGCCCACGCCCCTGACATTCCTCTTGTCTCAGTAGACTTCCAGCTTCCTCAGTATGTGTATCTGGATTCTTCATGTTCCCAATGGCTTTTTCCCATCGTCCTTGCTCTCCACCTTGACTAGCGGGTAATACCTCTAGGTAATTTTGTGATTGAGCGTGCCTATCATCCCAGTCATTTCGATAATTACGTGCCTCTCCTTGATTTTGATCTCTCCTTCCTTTCCATCTTTGATTCCCATTGTAATTACCGTAGCTTCCATAAGGCCCCTCATTTCTTCGATTTTCACGCCATTGTTGATACCCTCTCTGTTGATATCTATTGTTGCCTTGATATGACCTATTGTTATAGTTATTCTCGTTACGCTGGTACGGTCTGTTTTCTACCTCTTCCTGGTTTCGCCTAGGTGTGGATGTGCTTGTATTTGTACCCTGCGTTTTAGTGTTCGCCTGTTTTGGTTTTATGACCACTGTCGTATTGACTAACACCAGTTGTCTTCCTCCTCTATAATGATTATGAGATGTAGTCTCATCTATCTGGCGTAATATCTGTTCTGCATGTAAGGCCGTACTAACGTTCGCTGCGACTAGTACTTGTTGCACGTTGTCTGGTAATTGCCGCGCTATAGTCATCACCAGATCCGCTTCATTTAAAGGGTAATCAAGGTCGCGAAATTTTAGCATTTGCATGTTAAAGAAATCTGAGTATTTCGTTTGCTGGGTAGTTTGGTATTTCCTAGAGTAAAGCTCCATTCTTAAACTCTGTTGCAATGCCGGAGACCAGTATTTGCGCAGAAACGCGATTTTAAAATCTGCCATAGTTCCAAATGTATATTTGAAGCTTAAAAACCATGTAAGGACATTTCCTGATAAAAATCTCTCCATCATCCTTAACCTACGTGCTTCAGGTACCCCAGTGTCATTGTAATGATCTTCAATTTCTTTAATAAAGGCTTTAGGTGTCACCCCTGAATTCTCCGTATACTTCTGCGGTTTATAATCGTTCGAGCCAATTACTTGGATAAGTTGTGTGGGCTGATGACCGTCCTGTGGCGTGGAACTCCTTTCAATATTCTTGCGAAACCCCTCCGTGTTTGTCGTTAATGGGCTCTCTGTCTGAGTTTGACTTCCTGCTGTGCTCGTCCCCTCCGGGCTATTTGAGTCATCCTGCTTATCTTTCATTGTTCCCGTTTTAAATATCGAGGATTGTTCTATCGACCTCAGTTCAGCTTTAATGATCCTGTCTGTTTGTTCTTTAAATTTACTCTTAATTTCTTGTTCTAATGCTTGAATACGAGTATGATTTTCGCCTACTGTCTTAATGATGGTTAATCTTTCCTCTTTAGAATCGCTATTCATTTTTCGCCAATCCTTTCTTATTTGCTCCTTAATTGTGCTTACTTTCCCCTCTATCTGGCTTTTAGTATCATCCTGATTGCTTTCTATCTGGCTCAGCCTATCTTCCAATCTCGCGCTATTTTCGTCGATGGTACTCTTTAAGATCCTGATCCGCTTCTAGGCTTTTCCATTGCTCCGCAGATTTTATTTCGAGACGGTCCATATCTTTAATTATGCCGGATATATTTTCATCTACCGCTGATAATTGTTGCTGAATGACCTTGCCGTTTTTCTCCATTTCCTTGAATCGTCCTTCCATCTTATCCTGAGCTATCTTGACCTCGCTCGTACTCATAGTGCATGCTAGTTCAATTTGCTCTAATTTACCCAAAACCGTTTCATCCAGAATGCTAAGTTTTTGATCAAAAATAATTTCCATCTTCTTAATCTGATCTAATTGTTTTTCATTGTTTTTACTAACATCTAGGGCCAGCAATACCATCTGTTGATTAGTGTGATCCTTCATCTCTGCGGTTAACGAAGCTAATTGGTTCGTGTTTTTAACATTCTGCGCCTCTAACTGCGAATTTATAGTGTCATTGATTTCACTTTTTAATAATCTAGCTTGTTCCGCCTGATATTCATTTTGTTCAATCCTACTGTTGTTTAATTGTGTCCGCAATTATTCACTCTGCTCAGATAGTTTTGTGTTTAGTGATTCACTTTGTTCGGATAGTTTAGTTTTTAGTGATTCACTCTGCTCAGACAATTTGTTTATAGACTCACTTTGTTCTAACATAGTATTGTTTAGTGATTCACTTTGTTCGGATAGTTTAGTTTTTAGTGATTCACTCTGCTCAAACAATTTGTTTATAGACTCACTTTGTTCTAACATACTATTGTTTATTTGTTCAGATAATTTCGCGTTCAATGCTTCACTTTGTTCTAACATACTATTGTTTATTTGTTCAGATAATTTCGCGTTTAATGATTCGCTCTGTTCTGATAGTTTAGTGTTTAATGATTCACTCTGTTCCGCCAATTTGGTGTCCAACAATTTCTGTGTCCTCCTAGCAGCACTTTCAATGATTTCTTGAATCTGTTCTACTGTTGCAATGTTATACACTTTATATGAGACTTAAGGGAAATGGCATAAAGCAATGCCCCCTGACACACACATACAATCCCCATGCACATTTAATTTATTTACCCTACTCAGTTCATTTATATTTTACATTTAATCCCATTAGTCGATTGCATCTCTGAGTGGTTCTAATTTTACTCAATTTAATTTAAACCCAAACACACATTCAGTCATTAAATTGTTATCCTGATCAGATATTAACACTGACTAATTAACAAAGTATTAATTGTCATTTAAGGCTACCAGCCTCCTAACATTTTCATGAGTTTGACTTTCTAAACAAATCTAGTTTTAACTTTAATCATTGGGCGCCCGATATCACGCATATTACTTTTACTTTAATTCAATAGCCAAAAAAGTGAACCGTATTTTATATTGCAAACTTCTGATTTTAATTTATATTTCACACAGTTGGCGGTATCCTCTTCGCCTCAATTACTTTTAATAAAATATCACTTTCCGGTGATTAAAATACTGTCATATCTGCCTCCACTTGTGGCATGTCAGTTTTACTCAAATACGCCAACCAAATGTGTTCCAGCAGCGAACCAGCAACAAAAATACACCTTCATTGCTGCGTCAGTTTGTAATCCCAACTACGCTTACATTGACATGTGCAATTTCTTTGCCGCTACACCACAGTGAACCGCCCCACGCTTGGCCGCGCCAGTTTACCTCCTATGAACCCTTCAGTATCGCAGTGTTTATATGCAAGAATCTTGATCAAGGGGTCGCGCTCAGTTCATAGAGTGTTGTTGACGTTCGCCAAACAACATGCTCTACTGAGGGAAGGGTCATAGGATTAAAACTATAATTAAAAAAGGAAGTGACAAGACGTAAAATAATAACATAATTTAATGACTATTAGTGCAAAAAAATGAATATAGACAACAACAATAATAATATTCCTCCCTGAATCTTCCCATGACAGAAATATCTATCAACGTTGAGGAGTCAGACGGACCTCCCCCTCATAAAAATGTGGATCCAAGTTCCACTAACTTGCATTGGGATTTTATGTACGCGTAATGACTAACTACGAGGAATGAGTACTTGGATGACTGTTCGTTTACCGCGGGTAAAAGCCACGATGCTTACGAACAATCATCTCGTAAATCAACGTTTACGGATATAGGACACAACACTAATAAAAACCCTTAAAATTAATGCTGACACACAATCTAATATCTAATATTTACAGGAATCTCCCTCGAGACCCTCCTTCAGTGCGATGACGCATCTGACAAATGAGCTGCCAACACGGCCAATTGCTCAATACACAAGCATGGAAAAGACAGCATCGCACGTGACTGCACGGGTCACTAATACGGAACATAAACATGGAATGGAACCAACAACAACAAAAGCCTCACCGGCTGAGATTACCTTATATGAACAAAAATGCACGTTAAGCTAACGCTTCGGAGATTATAGTGATTCGTAGGCAACTCCCATTTATTTAAACAATTTTTATCATTGATCAGTTCTTATTCTGTATTTCAAGTATTATTACGGAGCCAACAAATGCTCCACTAATGACCTCGCTGCCATCTTTTCAGCCCGCCTTGTGAAACCAGCTTCCCTCTTCCTCAACTCTTGTCATCGTCCAGCTCCAGTGTGTAAAAATAACTTGACCAACTGTCCCGTTATCTCGTAGAATCAACAGCAACAGATCTCAACCACATAAATATATGGTAAGACATTAATCGATATAGCCACGTATGTCCTCGCAAGGTAACGATATGGGCTTGGCACCAAGCTGACAGAAATCAGTCTACGCTGAAATTCCCGCTTGTAATGACCAATAAAATACACACACACACACTGCTGGGAATGACATAACACTCTTCACACAGGTCGGTTGAATCAGATGCTCACAATCTATTTAAGAAAATATTAAAACCTACGAGAGAGCTGACTGCTCTTCGCCACAACACACATTGCTCCAACGGCAATAAACTCACTGAATCTGATCAATAATAAACATTACAAGATTAATTTACCCTCCAATCTACTGTATGATTATATTAATTCAGTCCTACTTCTGAAACACAACATATCTCCGAGAGAAGTTTCTTAACCGCATTGCGTACACATATGCAAACACGGTTGTCCACATAGCCACGTTAGTTAAAACAAACAAACAAGAACTTACGACTATGAAAAATTGTGCGAGCTGTTTCCATGCAAAAGGTGTGTCAGACCAAAACTAAATACACTACGTTAATCAACACAAGCAAGATATTTACAAACAAAATATGTCCCATATACCATAAGTTAATTTGTCAGATAATAAGAATATTATTCAGTACTCATCCTCGGCCAGTCACCCGTCAGCGAACATCTGCAGCCATCTCCCTACTTAATGCTGCTTAGCTCATCTCAAACATCTCGACGGAGTGTTGACAGTTCCAAACTTCTTCCAGGATAAGCGATGTCATCTCTCGTGCTGATGCAAAAAGTTATAGATTATTACACACTCGATATCTGCCTAATAAATTCACCGTTTTAGGTACTTATTTCCCCCAGAACAGTCTGTTGGCGAATTGTCGATGATACTGTCCCTACAAAATAGTACTGTGACTATCTATCACACTGAATTTACAACACATTTATATTAATAAAAATCTGTGTCCTCATGACACGCAAAGTACAAGTGCCTACGTCTTCAGACGCGCAAAATGTAATCATAACCTGTGTCTCCCGACACACACAATGTAATAATAACCTACGTCCTTAGACGCACAAAATGTAATAATAATCTGTGTCTCCCGACACACACAATGTAGTAAATGTCTTGGCTCTTCACGCCACTTATAAATGAACTGGCCCTAGGTATCGATAGGGGGGGAAATTATATAAAAATTTCTCAAAATAATAGTGGTACAGGAATGAAACAAATATCACTGAACTCGTAAAATTGCGCAGGTCAAGAATATGTCCATTAATTCTAGAATCGATCGTAGAGATGTTGTCTAGCTGATCTCCCGTGTTAATGCTAGCTATCGCGTGCCCAAGCTAGACTTGGCGCGTTCGTAAGCATTCATCTCTCATTGGTTCCACTTTTTCGTTAACTTCGCGGTTTTTATCAGACCTCGGCCTCGTAGGAGTGTCCAGTAGTACCATCAGCCACTCACGTTACTGCATTATATTTTTTCTAGGCGCGAATAGTACAATGAACATGCCATAAGCGTGTCTCACCACGCGTCCCTTCTATTTTGAGGTAGCCACCACCTGTCCTTCTGAAACATTGCTAGGCTCTTTCTTTTCACAATCCTTAAGTATTTAGCCTTTTGTCAAACTGCTGCAGGTATGTCCCCACTGTCTCCAACAAATACTTGAAGTTTCCTCATCTTCGTCTGGCTATTTCATGACGCTGGTGGAAATATTAATTAATTGTAGAAATAAAACATCGAATCATTTATCCATCAGAGGATAAAGGGTTCAATATATAAAATCCAACATGGCGACCATCCGAAATATTTAGTCGGGTCTCAATATCTACGATTCCATTACAGCAATCAAACTAAAATTTTGTGTGTGGATTGTGGCAGTTAACATAAGTAGGATATATGAAAATAGGCTGCATAGTTCTTCACGGAACTACTTGTTTCTAAATGTGAAAAGTAGGCTAAAAATGCCTACCGTTTGTACAGTCATCAAAACCCCTTATACAACATTAGTTTCCTAATGAGTGGTATCTAAACCCCAGCTATATCTGGATACACAATATCGGATAATATTTTTCTTGAAGTTCATTTGTACATGTATATTGAACTTCTGAACTATACATTTCAGTAACCAATAATTGTCATCGTGTCAATGAGGCGGGAAATTCGATAGATGAAATGGAAGGGCCTCTATTACGTTTAATGATGGTCTCATGATTTCTGTACAGAACTACTTGTTCTGTTTATTTACAGTACTGCACCATGTGAGTGTTTGTTTTACATTCCTCAATTCTGTGCTGAATCAATGAGCTACGGTATCAGTGTAATATCCTTAAAGGTGGTAGATCTTTCTCTGCACGTTAAGAGACGCAAAACATAGTCTTGGGTTGTTCTTGCACTCCATTACCCTGTGTAGCTGTACCAGCGATGATATCATTTCCTGTTCTTTGAGATCAGTTCGTCCTCGGGCCCTAGGGGTCGTCACGCTCGATAACCTAGTCACTGGCTACCTAACGAACTTCCTGCTTCCTCCATCACGCCAGTCGATATAAGGAACTCTTTCCTTCCCATCCCTGATTCAGTTCTGTCTATGTTCCTTCAAAAAAAACGTTGTAGTTTGGTATAATGCATCGGCAAGTTGCTATTGTTGATGATTCACTTGAAGGTTTTGCGATGATGGTGATGTAGCCCCGTGAGAGAGGAATCTATCTGATAACCTGTGTCATTGCTATGTCTATTAGTGTGTGTATTTGCCATTAGGGCTGGGACTTGGCTAGGAGGAAACCGTAGCCTTAACCCTTGAAGGGTTGCGTCAAGGAAGTTGCGTGATGGGTCGCGTACGGTCATTTTACCAGGGAGGATAAAATACCAGTTAGTGAAGCAAATCATACTGTAACATCAATGGATACTTTGTATCCGTGAACCTCATTTGGTCTATTGACTTATTACTCTTCGGAATTATCTTGACCGGTATCAGGATTAGCGCATTTCTCGTAGGTTTTACTTGAATGTTCCGAACTAATGAACTATCGACGACTACGGCATATTGACACCAGAAAGATGCCGAACTATGCTTATAACTGAATTTTGTCTTCTAAATGAATATCTCGTACATCATTTGATGAGATGTCATCAATACATTGAAATGCAATTACTCGAGGCTGATTACCAAAGTATCGAAATCTCTAAACTGAATTAATAACAACTACATCATCATCATTATTAGCATCATCACCATCATCTCAATAAAAATAACAACAGCATTCTATTGCAAAGTCATATCGGATCGATTACCACCTTAAAGCTCCTGAGTCCTCGGTTCTTCCTTTTTGCATCGTTCTTCGTTTCTCTACGCTCTCCAAGAGACTTAAGAGAGCTATCACCTTCTCTTAGATTCATAGTGAAATTTATTTTCCTTTATATATCACGCTATTTACAAATTAACAAAACAACAGTCAACTAAAGACGCAAACTTTAATACCAAGCACTTCTGTAACAACCTTGCTCAATAGAGCACCCCGGTAATACACCAACGTCAGGAGTCGAGCCTGTAAAACTATTTGGAAAGAATACAGATAGTATATGTAGGTACGGTCTAAACGACTGTGCGTGACCCTTTGCGGGCTGATATAGGTACCAACTTGGGGTTCAGCAGGAATAGGCTGGCTGAGTGAACCTCGTTGCAGCCCTCAGGGGAGAAATAACTGTTTTGGCAGAGCCGAAGCTCGAAGACGTACCTTCATGGTGATAACCAAACAATTTAGGCACTACCTCACAATTTAGGCGCACGTGGAAGTAATATAGAGAAAGATTCGTACTCGGTAGCACTGCGCCCAATACAAGCAGACTATAACACGTGGTCATATCAGATGCAGAGTAGGCTACCTGAAAAAAATAATGCTTTTAAAGCTATCACTTTTGACTAATGACCTAGAAGTTTATTCATAAACTCAGGCATTAATCAGTCTCCAAGCCAGCCATCCTGGAAGTGGTTTTCTGTGGTTTCCCACCTCTGACCGGCATGGTTCCTAACTTTCACCAGCTTCCCAATCCCATCCCCAATTTACAAATACACTCACTTGTACAACCATCACAATAACACAGGTTACTACATAAATTACACACCGATATACACGGGGATATATGGCCACGATGTTGCAGACCCTAAAATAAGCAGCAACATCAAGTCTCCAAGCGACATCTAACTAGAGTCGGTCGATCGGTATCGCAGGTGGGAAGGAAAGATACAACGTCTGGTCTCGGAAATACCTGTTAGAGGTTGTTGTTGAAGGGACATCGTAGTCATTTAGCCCCGTGTACTTAGGTGTGTGTTCAGTGTATATTAGTGTGTGTTGATATAATTTTTAAAGTTGGGAGTGCAGTTGATGCCCCAGTACATGAAATAAGGTACTATCCCGGAAGGAGTGTGGAAAACCCGAGGGAAAACCATAGTCGCTGTCAGTGCCGGGATTTAAACCTACGATCACATCGCGGTCTGGCTCACGCGAGTACAAAGTATCTTATTCATGCGGCCAATATTACACAATGAAAACACAAATCACACCGTAAATTCAAGAATTAGGTAACATTCCAGACATTGTTTATTTCAACATTCTATCACTAAATACGCTTTTAAAAATTATCACACACAGTAATTCGATTGGCTGGCTGCGTGGCTCAGCAGTAACGTTCTCGCTTGCTGTTCACAAGGTTGCAGGATGGAATCCTAGCACAGTCAGTTGGTATTTAAGGGTGCGCAAATGCGAGAGAGCCGTGACAGTAGATTGCCTGGCACGTTAAAGATCCCCATCGGGACGAAATTCCGGCACACCGACGTCTCTAAAAGCCACAGTAATTAAAAGGGACGTATAACCAACAACATTATTATTATTATAGTAATGCGAGTACAAAATACAGAAAAACTATAGCAGCTAGAACAATTTCCCACGTACTAATTTAATAGAAATACTTAAAACATATACATGTTAATGAGTCATGGCAACCCTCACTCAGCCACGCCCAATGACACAAACATTGCCGGAAAGTTGACAAAAGTCACCATGCTTCCCCCTCATCTTCACACGGGGGGGGGGGGGGGAGGGGGGGACAGATGACCTCCACATCTCACCCCATAAAACAACAACAATATTAATAATCACCCTACATCGGGGTGGAACATCTAAAACAGTAAACAGATCACCCAGAGAAACAACAATAACTTCACGAGCCATTTGACAGTCTACTAGGAGTCTGCATGAGTTGGGCCACGTATCGTCTTATTTCTGAAATACGCAAATCTATACTACTAGCAGGTACCCGCGGCTTCGCCCGCGATCAAGACAATGGGGACGATGCATTACTGCTGATAATTGGTCTATTCTATTACAGCAATCGCGGCTATAGGTGGGTCCATTCTATTTCTGAATATTCTGATACATACAGTATATTGATATGAGCAGCAAAGTGGGAATTTTATGGAGTTGTGAAAGTCTGCAGGGTTCGATGTTACATTATGTTAACACATTTTAAAATTACGTTTTTGGTTTTGCCATTTTTTGCTGCGACATAACGATTTTGTTGTCCGGATGCTCGCGTGCCCGCCACATACAGTTGCCCATGGGAAAATACGGTTTTGTCTAAATGTACACGTGCTACTGTTAAGTGTGTGTCATTGCGCTTTGTTAAAGAAATTGCGAATATTGTTTGAAGAGGGAACTAAACTCTTGCACACTGGAATGGCAAATCTACCGGAATATGGGGAATTGAAAGTATTCTTACTGAAGCTATTCTGGATGTAATTTGGCCATACTTATTGATGATTTGAACGTCAACATATCGCTATTAATAGACCTATAGTTAAATATCTCTCACCTTGGCCGCTGATGTACATTATGCAGTCTCTTCCAGGGTTTCATCCCAGGGATTGAAATTCTCCAACCACCCTTTTGCCTCACATGCCTCTCCAAGTAATTAAAATTCCTGATTGTTGTTGTTTGAGTCTTCAGTTTTTTAACTGGTTTGATGCATCCCTCCATGTCTCCCTCTCCTGAGCTAATAGTTTCATCTCTGCATAGCTACCACACCCTACATCCGAGGCAATCTGTTTAACCCTGGTTTACCCCTACAGTTCTTGTCCGCCACCCTCCCATCCATAATTAAGCTTGCTATTCCTGGGTGTCTTAATATGTGTCCTACCCTCCTATCTCTTCTCGTCATTAGCTGTCGCCAGAAACATCTCTCCTCTCCCAATCGTCTTAATACCTCTTCGTTTGTTACCCTATCTTCCCATCTGAGCATCATTCTCCTGTATCACCACATTTCAAAAGCTTCAATTCTCCTCTTTTCTGCTGCACCATTAGTCCATTAGTCCAACTGAGCAACTTTTCTAGGTTTAAGACGTGCCTTGTGCGGGGATCCAATGACCGTGAAAGACAAAATACCAACTTTATTGAAATAATTTTGCCCAATTCCTCAGTAAGAGTAATTTAAAAAAAGTGACAGCCGGTAGAATACGACACATTCGACTGTGAATATGGGTTGCTGATCATGGTAAAAAGCGAAAACGTCAGATCAGAATTGGCAAACAAAAATATTTAGTTAACAAAAAACAAATCTATAAAGAAAATGAAAGCATGCCGTGCTAAATAGAAGGCATCTTAACATTACAAATTAGAGTAAAGATCTGAAAGCTCGCTTACAATAACCAGCTCAAAGAGTTTAAAATTAGACTCAAAATAACGATCGTATCCGACCCCAAAAGCCACCTCTATAAATAAAATATATCTCATTTTATGCGTATCAATGCGAGGATCAATGTTCGTGGTTAGAAGTGGGAAGCGATCCACGCGTTTTAAGGCCCTAAAACGAACGGTTTTCGAGATATTGCCAGAAAACTATCCCCGGTCTGCGAAATTTCAGCGGTTGCCATAGTAACGTTGATCTGTTTCTCAGAGGGAACTCAGTTATTTGGGAATATCTCCGAAACCGTTCATTTTAGGAACTTAAAAAGTGTGTTTCGGGGTTCCTACAGGACCTCCGAGTATTGTTTCTCGTATCTGGCTGCTTAAAATGAGCTAAATCCAAACTTTGTACCGACTGTCCTTGCTCAGTGCCAAAGGGCCGAAAAAAGTCACTTACAAATTGAATTTTCAAAAACCGTTTCTTAGTGGGCCTCTACATACTCGGGTCAACCAACATGCAAAATTTCAGCTTTCTAGGTCTAGTGGTTTGAGCCCTGCGTCGATGAGTCAATTTTGGTTGGTCAATGCCAAAGGGCCGAAGAAAGTCACTTACAAATTGAATTTTCAAAAACCGTTTCTTAGTGAGCCTCTACATACTCGGATCAACCAACATGCAAAATTTCAGCTTTCTACTGTAGGTCTAGTGGTTTGAGCCCTACGGTGATGAGTCAATTTTGGATTATATATAATAGATTATATAAAAGTCTAGTAGTGTCTGTCTACCTGTTACTCTTCCACACCAAAACTACTCAACCGATTTAGCTGAAATTTTGCATGAATATAGTTCATATACCAAGGAACAACATACAACTATTGCTTGTTCGAAATGTTCCAACATAACAATATGGTGGTAAAAGTCACGTTTCAGTAGTAATCCCCGTGGATGTTTATGCACTTCTTAGAACGGCTGTACAAGTCCTGGCATAGTCTTCCTGAGGGATAGTCTTCAGTTGGGTCGTCACATTATGTTGGATGTCCGAACTGTCCGAAAACCTCTGGCCCTTCACAGCTTTTCGGCGACCCTGGACCCCGATACTCAATACCCTGACGCTGGCCTTCGAGGTCGTACCTCAGGCACCAGGTCTCGCCACCCGTGACGATGGTTTTCAGGACCATTCCATTCCACGGAACATTCACCCTTCTCACTGCCACCCGTCGAACAGATGTGCTTGTCAGGTTGCATAAATTCACCGTTCTCACCGCCGCCCGTCTATCATGTGTGCAAGGCAGGTTGCATACATTCACGCTTCTCTCTTGCTTTCTATTTAGAGTATTGATGACCCAAAAAGAAGACTATGCCAGGAGTTTCCACCGCCACCCGTCTATCAGGTGTGCAAGGCATGTTGCATAAATTCACGCTTCTCTCTTGCTTTCAATTTAGAGTTTTGACGACCCAAACTGAAGGCTATTCTTAAAGAAGACTATGCCAGGTGTTTCCAGGACTTGTTCAGGCGTTCTAAGAAGTGCATAACCATATACGTGGATTACTTCGAAGGACAGTAACGGCTGTTTCAGGTAAGCGAACAATCCGTTCGTAATATAGCCCATTCACCGAACCTTTCAGACAGAGGGTGTACATTTCTACCCGTAGGAAGGACTGCTAACCAGCTAGCACCATACTGGGTGAATCAGCTGCCCCTAATAATGTTGTTTTATGCAGCCAACTCACACGTTATGTAGGGACGGTCGATATTCTCTCGTATGGTACCAATGCACTGCAAGCATATCCCGTAAACGATACTGTACACAATTTCTTTTTCCTTCGATCATATTATTCGAACGGGCTGTAGTCACTTCGAGGGGAAAATACTAGTGTTCAGTATCGTTCGCGGGATATGCTTGCAGTGCATTAATACCATACGGGATGAAAGCAGAGAAATGTTGACCTTCCTGCTAGCAACTCTAGTTGAGCTGCACAGATCAATATAATCAGGGGCAACTAATTCACCTGGTATATAAACATCAAGTAAGCGTCATTTTGAAACATTAAGAACCAATCGTGGAATGTGATTGCCGCACTTGCTGGAGATACGCCAGAAATTAAGTGCACGTTCCACTAAGAACTAAATATATTTCCACGTCTGCAACGAGTTTCTCTTTTCGTTCAAGGCTAAAAGGATAATAATTTCTGACCTTCAATAGTTATTCAAGTATACTCGTTTAATATAGCACCTGCGTTTAGTCACACCGAAAACTTCATACGTAAATCACATGTTATTGGGTGTACTTCGTTCCAGAAATTCTTGGTAAAATTGAATGCAGAGTATAACCATCAATTTAGTACCACCTATTGCTTATTGCTGAACGACCTCCCATCATTTGAATAGCACGTCTTACTGGCAAAATATGACAGCAAACTTATGAGATGTACACGGGCAAAAACTTTGTGTGACTGTGTGTATGAGTATGTGTGCATGTCTGTTCCCCACCCCGCTATCAATTCAAACACGAAGAAATAGAATTGTACCAAATTTGGTACAGAGATAGCATTAGAAAATGGCACCTCAGTGTCATGTATTATATCGCCACCACCTTAAGTAAAACATAATGGTGACCACCCAAATGTTCAAAGTTTAAATCAAATTACGACTAAACCAATCATCGGATCTCTACCAAAGTTTGTATAATCACATACCTTCATATGGTATGCCTCTTGCACCCAAACCACAAGGTTAACAGCTAAACTATTCCAATATGTCAGCCGATCGCAGAGTCGAATCTCAGCGCTGTAGATTTCTGACGTAGCGTGGCTCAGTGGTAACGTTCTTGCGTGTTGTGCCCTAGGTTGCTGGATTGAATCCTGGTGTAGTCTTCTGGCATTTGAGGGTGCGCAAATGTGAGAGAGCCGTGTCAGTAGATTTACTGGCACGTTAACTATCCCCTTCGGGGGAAAATTCCGGCACCCTGGCGTCTCTAAAAGCAGTAGTTGTTAAAAGGGACGTAAACCGAATACATTATAATGAAGATTTCTCCGAGTTTTTCCACACTCCCTCCAGGCCAGTACCGGGATAGTCCCTTATTTCAAGTCCCAGAACATCTACTCCATCCCTCTCTCCTCATGATTAGCGTTACACTCACTACTGCAACCACAGGAACACAGGTTACCAGGAAAGTTCAACACGCACGTAAGTTCATGGGGTTGATGATCAAAGATGTCCCAAGTCCCTACAATTAATATTAACAACCTCCACGAATATTCGAACACCAGGGGAATGAGAGCTTTTATTACGATACGTTCTGAAGCTATGTTGTATAATCAAATCGATTGGCGAGGACGTGGTAGTTTGATGTCCTGAAAGAAACGGGAAGACCACTGATGTTTCTCTGCTACGGTTCCTTGGACGTAGCAAGTGCAGCATATTGTTATAGACGTGGCTCATGTTGGGTTGGGACAAACAAACACAAAGGTTGTCAGCCCCATGTATGGTTGGTTGGTTTCTCAGTTTAAGGGCTGCGACAGCGCGGTCATGTAGCCCCGTGTACTTTGGGTGTGTGTAGAATTCGTCTGATAACCGGTGTTAATTGTGATGGCTGCATTAGTGTGTGTTATCTGTGATTCAGGAAAGGACTGCAGACGATGAACTTTCGCTACCAAATGCTACCGTCAACGACACCTAGCTGTGAACTTGGCTACTAGATGCCATCGCAGCCAGCATCTGGTGGCGAACGTTGCAACTAATATAGCGGTATCAATTCTAATCTACAAATTTTGGCTTAACACAATTGTAGCTAGTGGAAGGTTCTTTTATGCCATAAATCTATGACATGGGCCCGCCGGCTTTACTTCCCCTCAGAACGAAGGTATAATGAGGGATTTTTAACGCTCCTAAACATTCCGACGATTTCGTCCAGGTTTGAACTCGCGACCGTGGCCATAGAAGCTCAGCATGCTAGTAACTACGCCACCGAAGCCGCCCAGACCCATGTTTGTAGTAACCTGATATATTGTATTAGATACGACTGTGCTGAAGGCCTCACCATCAACAATTGATCGGATTGATACTTTAAAATTCTCTGTGATGCTATCACTGTACTGAGTGCTTATGAGCTTTGTGCTAAATAATAAAATCCCGCTTTTGTGCATGTGTGACCCTCTCTCTCTCTCTCCCACACACATACACAGACACTGCTTTCCATGCTACTTGAATATTTGGGATATTGAATCCATAATTATTTTACATATTCCTCAATTCCAGCTATGCAGACCAAATTTTGGCTTGCTATTGTGCCCAATTAGACACGGCAGACTGGCATCGAACTCGGGTCTTATCAAAGAAGACCAGGCCCATGATTCTGCCCAGAATCGAATCATTGATCTCTGAGGGGGAACAGTTACAGTGAACCCGAGGAGCAATGAGTTATGTCTGCATATAATCATAACAGCAGGATTTCACGGCTAGAACGGGAATATCATAGCTTTTAAGGTGGATCATTGCAATAAAGTACAAGCCCATGTACGTTTTAGAAGCCTGAATGCAAGAAAGCAAACCAGCTTGACAGTTGACAAATCGTGGTTAGCGAAGGGGCGTTTTTAGGTGATGCCAAGGAACAAATTTTCGTCTGGACTGCATGAACAGCCCAAGATTAATGGCTCTGGGATTCACAGTCTCACAAGGCATAAAAGTGGAGTGGGGGCAGTCGCCCACAGAAATTAATTGATTACAGCCAATTGGAGCAATGAATTGAAATGAAACTTACACCCAGATGAATATATTCTAGGAAAGATAATTTAGGAGTGTTCTCACGCCTAAATTAAAGCCTGCATCTGTAAACGAACCTCTGCACAGCCCTCTTCGGCTTCGGAGGAAGGTTTTGTAGATGAGACGAGGGGAATTACCAGAATAGCGTCATGACGCCATGGAAGAAGGCAATTAATTATAATTAATTGGCCGAAGCGATCGCTTGCACGCGAGTGATTTTGGGACCTCCACATTTAGACAAACGAGGATTATACTTCACTTTGTCTGGAAATGTATTATATCGAGAAGGGAGTCGGTCCTGAATGTCCAGTGGACTATGTTTCACAAGGAAGCCTTATATAGGGGAAGCTTCGCAGGGAAGTCAGTTCGTCTTCAGTTCGTCTTTACTCAACACGTGAACTAACACGCTGCCAGATCACGCAAGAAAGTGCGCGAATTTATAAAGTATCGACGCTCAAATGTATTAGTGGAGAACAATGAAAAGCGCATCATGCAGCTTCACAACAGTAATTATGCATCGTGTAAGATTTATTCTACAGCAGACGTTTAACCAATAACATACACGAGTATAGATTCAGTATAGCGTAGAGATAATTAAGAGTGTTTATACACAATGAACATACCAGGAGGCGTTGTCATAGGTAAAATGACACGTTATTTTAAGGATCACTACAGTTACGGGAGCCTGGAAGGCGTCACAAATAGTCGTGACATAGGATTGAACAGATTTGCAGTAGAGGAGATATAAACTGTAGGGGACAGGAGTCGAACACACACACACGCAAGATTGACTTTCATGAAGACCAGTGGTTGTCAGGAGTTAGCTGCATCGCATCTCTGGGGTCAGGCGATAGTTGGAGTCCAATCAAGGATCCATGTGTGAAATAGCGCGAGAATTGTGTATAACGTTATATTCCAGTGATTTTTAAAAGTGTTTAAGTGTATATGGTAAAATAATATGTATTGTGTCAAAGTGAAAAAAAGCCAGTGACGGAAAATATGATTACCATGTGTAAAGTGTATACAATGTGTCGTGTGAAAAATATCATGATGGCTTAAGCCAAGCATCATGGTAGGTTCGTGGCTGGCGTGCTGGACTAACCCAGCAAAAATGAAAGTGAGTACAAATTTAATATGTTGATATGATTAAATAGCTCACCATACAACGAAGCATCACTCTAAGACTAAGAATTAACAGTCATTTATGTACGAGATCACACCCCTCGTATTTTGGTATAATATGGCTTGGAGGGTGATTTGTTTACGGCCATTTAGGCGTAAGACATTGATGAAAGTAACGGTAACGTTAAATAATAATAATAATAATAATCTGGGGTTGGTAACAATAATGAATAAATAAATGGGCATGTCAGGCCTATAGTACGTGCAAAGTGTGTCATGTCTAGCGTAAGAATACTGTGTTATTGTAAACAGTAAGAAAGAAACGTAAAATATCGAGATAATGAGAATTTTTCAGTGTCATTGAATTGTTGAATGAATGTTTATTATGGCATATTCTACAGGATTGTATTTGAGAGCCATTAAGGTAGTTAATGTAAGCCAGTAATTTATACTTGTTTTGGGAGCTACATAGAACTTTGGCCGATGAGTAATTGCAGAGAGGACGTGAGTGCTTTAATAATTGAGTAATCTATAAGAAGTATTGTTTGAGCCACGTTCAGCGAGCATGTAACGTAGAATCAAGAGATTTACGTCAATAAGTTGCGGGGATCCTCCAAACATAGCTTGCGCGTTAGGCGAATCTAGTCGGCTAATCTTCGATATCTACGAGATAGTATCGCCTTGGAGCATACTTGTATTATTCGCAACGAAGTTGGGACAGAGGCTGTCTGTATCCACTGTTTGCAAAATTGTTGCCACCAGGGATAACTATTAGAGACCCTGTGTGAGCCCATATATTAATTGATCTGCCCTTAGAGGTAAGAGTAATGGTTCGTCGTATAGGAAACGTCGATTTCCTCTTGTTATAGGCAGCTGCACCAGTGAGAGAACTTTGATACTCACTTGAGATGCGCGCCAGAGCCACTAATGTCGCCCACAAAACGGCAAAGCTATTTCGAGCTCCATCCCCTGCCATGAATATTAATTAGGAGCCGAGATGAGCCCATTATACTCTAAATGTAGGTGTTAAATAATTAGAATGACTCAATTACTAGGGACACAACCCACTCAGGGTACCTCCAGTGTAACTGCACTAGTAAATGAACTTGACCATGCGAGAAGCCAGATGGGGTGGCAGGAAGGCCTCTAGACCGGCGGCCATCTTTCTGAGGCAGCCGAGACTAATTTATTGTCCACTTGGAAAGGAAGTCTGTTGACCTGATCCTTTTATTTTAAAAGCGTAGTGGGACACTGAAGAATCTCGATATTTCGAAAAGTAATTAAGATATGATTGATGTGATGATGCCAATTGAATTAAATGCTTTATTTCCACACACATACCATGTTGGGACGTTGTGATCGGATAATATTTGGCCCAGTTATTCTCTGAGGAGGAATACTGCACCAAATAAATATAGGCATCTTTGTAAAGTGTATTTGCCCAGTTCGCACTAATTTATTCATACGGGTAGCGTAATTTTAATGACATGACACGTTTGTAACGATAATGTTTTGACCAGACCCAGAAAGTCGTTGTATGGTGAAGCTATAAAACATCTCTATCCATGTGTATTTTGGAAGGGAAAGCGTACCACTTCAGCGTTTCAGATTGATGGGAAAAAGAATACGATTCGCACGAAACAACACTTATTAATTAAGGCATAAGATAATGAATTAATGTTGCTGAAAGTAAATGCCTCGTGTAAAACGGATAAATGTTTAATAATTGCAGATTTAATGTCATTTAAATATAATGTGTGTTTATTGTGTTGTGATATTCCAGTTTGTGTTAAATTGTGCCACGTGAAGAACACTATGGACACTCGCAAATGTCAGAGAGTATCAATAATAGGATGTTTTGAATAGACTTGAGTGCGGTGAAGCACTAATTTTAAGGAGAGACTCACAGATAACTTTGATTTTCGTTGTGGGAAGTAAATCTAAAGTATTCTTTTTTTGTGTTTTGTGTTGTATTGCCAAGATTTTTTATCATTAAATGTTATACTTAGGAATATGTTGTTTCTTTCAAGTAGAGTAGTCACCTGACAGACTCAAATCCTGAGCATGTGATGTGGGAATGAACGCCCCATACCTCGAAAGACCGTGAGTTAGCTGGGATACGAACACATGTTCCATATGATGACGATTGGGTACACTATTAATGTATGTCTCTAGAAAATAATACCATCTGAATACGAAGCTACAATCCCCACAATATCACAGGTTATTAGACTGACTCCTCCTCCCCCCCCCCCTACACACACACATATATATTACTCACGTATTTGTGGTGCATGATTTAACAGCACGGCTAGATTCAATTTGTAAATGGAGGTGTAACATGCACTTTAAAAAACATTAAAAAATGATCAGAATTTTGAAAATTAGACGAATTAGTTATGATCGGAAATTTGAAAATTTATTAAAGAAAATTATGATATGAAATTTTAAAATGCGATAAATATAGTTATGATGAGAATTTTGAAAATTAAATAAATATAGTTATGATCAGAATTATAAAAATTAGATAAAAGTAGTTATGATCTGAATTTTGAAAATTGTATAAAAGTAGTTATGATCACCGTTCTGAATATTAAATAAAATAGTTATGATAGGCATTTTCAAAATTAGATAAAAGTAGTTATGATCACTGTTTTGGAAATTAGCTAAAAATAGTTATGAACGGCATTTTGCTAATTAGGTAAAATAGTTACGATCAGAATTTTGAAGATTAGAAAAAATAGTTATGATCAGAATTTTCTGAATTGGGTAAAGGAAATAATGATCAGAATTTTGAAAATTATTTCAATATAATTATGGTCAGAATTTTGAAAATTAGAAAAAAGTTGTTATCTGTATTTTGAAAATAAAATAAAAACAAGAAGTTCCGTTAAGAACTATACAGCCTACTTTAAATGCCAATGATTATTCTCCAGTAAATGAACCTATCTAGAATAATGACGAAATTAAGTTGGTAATATCGAAATATCTAATTAGTTCAAAATATACCTGGTATAATGTAGCCTAATAGAGCACTACAGTTGGCAGCCCTGGTGACTGAATATATTCTTTGTTCCATCTCTTTAGGTACAGATTACAAAATTTGGTTGAAGTCAAATGGACGTTACATGCAGTTAGACACTGGATCTATCAGCACGCCTAAAAGCATGTTGCCAACAATACCATGCGTGTGCTGGTCAGAAATAATCTGAAATATTATGATATCTTGTTGTGCCAATTTTGGATGAAATCCATTTGTTAGTATAGAAGTTACATGTATTTTAAAATTGGACATATCAGCAGGCATAGAATCATGTTGGCAGCACTGCCTTGTATTAATTACTCCAAATTAATCTAGAATGTCAGGTGCTATACGTGTGCAAAGTATAGAGCTGTTGGCTTGCATACTTTCTGATATATTGATATTAGGGTAAAAAAATTATAGACAGCATTTATTAACAGTTGGCAGCCCTGATTGCTCTTAACAATACTTATAGTCATATCTGTTATGGTACACATAGCACATACGAAATTTGGTTGAAATCCAACTGATAGTATAGAAGTTACATGTATTTAAAAATTGGTACCATCAGCAGGCTTATAATCGTGTTGGTAGGACTGTCGTATATAGTTACTCCAAGTTAATCTAAAATGTCAGAATATACGTGTGCATAGTTTAATGCAGTTGGTTTGCATACTTTCTGAACATTGGACTTATCAGCAGGCTTAAAATTATTTTGGCAACACTGTCATGGTTGGCCTCCTGGAAATTAAACTGAAATTGTATTATCTACATGTGTGCCAATTTTGGAATAGCTCCCATGTATACCTTGCAAGATATCCAACATGGAGCTCAAATTTCTAGTGCGTTTTTTCAGCAGTTGGTAGCACTGACATAATTTTCAAATATGGACGTGAGATATTCCGGTGCACGTCTTTTCTCATACTAAATTTGGTTTTGATTGCTGCAGCCGTTTAGGAGTTGATAGGGGGGGACACACACACAGCCAGACAGACCGACAGACAGAAGGACAGACAGACAGACAGACACACATTTTCCCGGATCGATCTCATAAGTCTACTTTTTCCTCATTTTTGCAAAATGTGAAAAGGAGGCTAATAGTTACGGTCAGAATTTTGAAAATTACATTAAAATAGTTATGATCGGCATTTTCAAAATAGATAAACATAGTTACGAAAAGAATTTTGAAAATGAGATAAAAATAGTTATGATCGATATTTTGAAAATTAGATAACAATAGTTATAATCAGAATTTTGAAAATTTAGAACTCTTTTTCTGGTAACATAGATGTCTATGTTTCATTGAAAATGTGCAGGCCTATAATTGATTTTCAAGATTACAGACGGCTCAGTCATAAAATTGGTATTATAACTGATTTGGATCTTAAAGCGACAGGGTCCATGTCCCCCCTTAATATCATGATCGAAAATCAGAGGATGTCATTTTAACATTTAATCCGAACCACAAGACGTGACATTTCGTATCAAAAATCTCACATGCATTAACCAGGAATCAAGCCCAGTCTACCTTTTGGGGGGCCAAGCAGCTTGACCAGTGCACCATCACGCCCGCCCACCCTACCCGTAAAACGAGGTCTCTCCGTGTAGTTTAAATATGTGTTTTTAGGCTGTATAATATAATATTGAGATAGGTTCTGTAAGTAAAGGCTCCTTCGTTAATAACGTGCAATCTGCAGACGACACACTGTTGACTGATGATAAAGAGAACCTGCAAAGAGCGCGGAGCATGAAAGTTAACTTGAGAATAAACGAAGAGTGAATCAAAGTTAGGGTAGTTACCTAAGACAACAGCGGAATAACACTTTCATGTCGGGATTGAGGACGAAATTTATGTATTTCAATTAGTCAACACGATTGTAGCAAATTGTTTTGAGTGTTATGCTCTAACCCAGGAAAAAATCACATGTGATTAATACATTCACTTGGATAACCAGTTTCGATCGTCAAGCGATCATCATCAGATCTCGTACACTCAGGCATTAATTGTATGTTACACACATGTGGATTAAGCTACTGTATTTACAATAGTCTATGTACACTTAGTTACGAAAAGACATGAAGAAGACCATGTCTGCCCAAAATCCTTATTGACTACCCAACCTCAAAAATTTTCAATGAACCATTACATCAGTTCCACATCATTGACATTTCCACTTCGAGCAGTCGTTTCAAGAGATTTATCTTTCATCGTTATTCTAAAAATTGTAATAGAATTGAGTATTTTTACAGTATTTTCAATCATGATAGTATTTTGGAAATAATTTTGAAATCAGTCCTATTACAGTATAACATTTTATGTCAATCTTGCAACTTCATTTGTATCAACTATTGTTTGCTGAAGAAGGTACACTGTACTCAAGAATCTTATTATACCGTATAATACGCTAAGGTGTATGTTTCACAAAACTCAAGCTCCTAAACCAGAGGGAGATACAAGGTGTGGTTTATACGAAAATTTTCCAAATCGTCTCAATAGTAGGCTACAGGAAAAATCTTGCTTTTCTTGTAAAGTCAACGGAAATATATGTATTTGTTTATAAAGTGCTTTTAAACAAATAAACAAGACGATAGCCCCTGGCAAAACTGTGTTACGTACAGCCCGCATAGCACTAGAGCCGGACGGGTAGTCTGTACACATGGGGTGCACCAAACCCATTGTTTTTTACCAGTATGCCGACGGTTACCCGTACACGTTATTTCTCAATCCAGGAAGTCTGAAGATTATTCCGATTGTAAACAACAAAAATTCATGTAGGCAAATCCATTACATGAATGTGGCATACATTTTGGTACATCTATATTCAGCCTTCCTAAAGTTATTTCTGCATGTCTGAAGATTTGGAATGTTTGCAAATGTGAAGAGAGGAAGAAGTTATAAGCAAATGAAAGTAGATTCTCAGGACAGGGGATGTCCAGCTGAAACCTGTCTGCGGACAGATTTACTGAAAGAGAGAGAGAACCATGTCTCCACACATTTACCGCCACTTTAAAAATTCCCTCTAGCGCAAACATACTAGCATCCGAGCGTCAATCAATTATAGCTGTTAGTATGTTATCTTTGAAAATCCACGAAAGGCCAATGAGAATTACGAACAATAAAGTCAGTATAATTATGTCAGAGTTGGATTAGATTAGATTTTTTATTTATCCATTTGATCAATTACATGTGTACAATACATTTTTGATGTAGGACACGTCAGAAATTACGTCTATAAAATTAAAGAACTTACAGGTATATATTACTAATACAATAATTATTTATAACATATCATAATAACAGAGATTAAGAGATACAAACTTATTGGACAACTATTTACACCTTACTCTATTATCACAATATGAAAACTTAATTCTTTAAATACAACAACTTACAGCTGGGCATTTCAAATTAAAATAGAAAAGTAAAATATAATTATAGATTTCATCGCTCCTATACACTAAGATATTCAACTACAGAGTAAAAAAATGGCACTGCAGATAAGCTTTCAACATTCTTTCAAAGGTTCTTATTTTTGGGGCAAGTTTTATATACTGGGGTAGTTTATTGTATAACAAGCTGTACCCGGCATGCGTTGCAATTCCAATTAAAGAAAGTGTTGGCGTTGAAATTCTATTTCTTGAAGTGCTTTTGGATACACAACATGTTAACTGCCTCCAAGCTATCGTAAAATGGATTTTCTAATTTAGAACCATTCGTGGAAGCGTGCACAACAACTTTCAAAAGTTTCATCGCTGTCACTCATTTGTTGAATCTACTCGTACGCTACCTGTTGTGAAATGGATTTACTAAGTCGAAACCCTTCCCTGGCGTGTACACAATAACTCATCAATGATTCATCGCAATCTGATGAATTGTATATGCACGTATACGGGGTTTTGTTTAAACGATTCGTGCGCTGTCACTCATTTGTTGAATCTACTCGTGCGCTACCTATTGAGAAATGTATTACTAAGTCGAAGCCCTTCCCTGGTGTGTACACAATAACTCATCTAGGTTTCATCGCAATCGAAGATTGTTATATGAACGCAATAGGGGATTTTGTTGAAACGCTTCGCGCGTCGTCACCCATTTGTTGCATCTACTCTTGCGCTACTTATTGTGAAATGGATTTACTAAGTCCCCTTCCCTGGCGGGTACACAATAACTGATCAATGTTTCATCGCAATCGGATGAATAGTATATGAACGCATATCTGATTTTGTTTAAACGATTCGCGCTCCGTCACTCATTTGTTGAATCTACTCGTACGCTACTTACTGTAAAATGTATTTACTAAGTTAGAAACCGTCACGTAAATGTCCACAACATCTCACCCAAGTTTCATCGCTATCGGACTAATGGGATATGAAGACATAGGGGACTGTATTGAAACGCTCCGCATGTCGTCGTTCATTTGTCGAATCTACTCGTGTGCTACCTACAGTGAAATGTATTTACTAAGCCAGAAACCTTCCTTGGAGTGTCCACCATAGTTCACCCAAGTTTCACCGCTAACGGCAGAATGGTATATGACCTTATACGGAACTTTGTTGAAACGCTTCGTGCGTCGTCCCTCATTTGTTGAATCAACTTTTGCGCTGCATATTGTATAGTGGATTTACTAAGCCAGAAATTTTCCATGACATGTACACAACATCTCACCCAAGTTTCATAGCTACGGACGAATGGTACATGAATGCATACGGGACTTGGTCGAAACGCTTCGCGTGTCGTCGCTCATTTGTTGATTCTACTCTTGCGCTACATATTGTAATATGGATGTACTCAGCCAGAAACCTTCCCTGGAGTGTACACAACATCTCACCCAAGTTTCATCGCAATCGGATGAATGGTATGTGAACGTATACGGGACGTTGTCGAAACGCTTCGCGCGTAGTCACTCATTTGTTGAATATAAACGTGCGCTTCGTATTGTAAAATGGATTTACTTAGCCAGAAACCTTTCCTGGAGTGTACACAACAATTCACCAAACATTTATCACTATCAGACGACTGGTATATGACTTTATACGGGACTTTGTTGAAACGCTTCGCGTGTCATCGCTCATTTGTTGAATCTACTGGTGCGATACCTATTGTAAAATGTATGTACTAAGCCAGAAACCTTCCCTGGAGTGTACACAACATCTCACTCAAGTTTCATCGCTATTGGATGAATCGTATATGAAATTGTATGGGACTTTGTTGAAACGCTTCGCGCGCCGTTGCTCATTTGTTGATTCTACTCGTGCTCTACCTATTTTTAAAGGGATTTACTAAGCTAGAAACCTTCCCCGGAGTGTACACAAAATCTCAGCCTAGTTTCATCGCTATCGGACGAATGGTATATGACTTAATACGTGACTTTGTTGAAATGCTTCGCGCGTCGTAGCTCATTTGTTGAATCTACTCGTGCGCTGCCTATTGTAAAGTGGATGTACTAAGCCAGAAAATTTCCCTGCAGTGTACACAACATTTTACGCAAGTTTCATAGCTATCGGACGAATGGTATATGAATGCATACGGGACTTGGTTGAAATGCTTCGCGCATCGTCGCTCATTTGTTGAATCTACGCGTGCGCTACCTATTGTAAAATGGATTTACTAAGTCAGAAACCTTCCTTGGAGTGTACTCAACATCTCACCCAAGTTTCATCGCAATCGGACGAATGGTATATGAACGCATAGGAGACATACCCACAGACCCACAGACAGACAAACTATCACGTAATATTGATTTTTAGCCTACTTTCGATTTTTGCAAAAAATGAAAGTAGACTTATGAGATCAACACAGGGCGAAAAAAGTGTGTCTGTCTGTGTGTGTGTATGTATGTGTGTGAGTCTGTGTGTGTGTGTGTGTCTGAGTGTGTGTGTGTGTGTGTGTGTGTGTGTGTGTGTGAGTGTGTGTACTCTGAATGTCTGTCCCCCCCCCCTATCAATTCGAACACGGTGAATGCGAATAGAACGAAATTTGGTACAAAGGTAGCACTAGCAAAGGACACCTCAGTGTCATGTTTTATATCGCCGCCATCTTGACGGAAACGTAATGGCGGCCACACAAATGTTCAAAACTTAAATCAAATTACGACTAACCTAATCATCCGATCTCTACCAAATTTTGCAACAACATACCTTTATGGGGGGAGCATCCTTTGACCAAACTAATAAGTCATCAGCGTAATAGTTTGCGGATGGCGGCCATCTTTGTGTGAAAATCGATTCCCCCTATTAATTCGAACACGGTGCAACCGAATGGAACGAAATTTGGTACAGAGGTAGTACTAACAAAAGGCACCTCAGTGTCATGTTTTATATCGCCGCCATCTTGACGGAAACGTAATGGCGGCCACACAAATGTTCAAAGTTTAAATCAAATTACGATTAACCTAATCATCCGATCTCTACCAAATTTTGCAACAACATACCTTTATAGAGGAAGCATCCTTTGACCAAATAACTAGGTCATTAGCCTAATAGTTTGCGGATGGCGGCCATCTTTGTGTGAAAATCAATTCCCCCTATTAATTCAAACACGGTGAAACCAAATGGAACGAAATTTGGTACAGAGGTAGCACTAGCAAAGGGCACCTCAGTGTCATGTTTTATATCGCCGCCATCTTGACAGAAACGTAATGGCGGCCACACGAATGTTCAAAGCTTAAATCAAATTACGATTAACCTAATCATCCGATCTCTACCAAATTTTTCAACTACATACCTTTATGGAGGGAGCATCCTTTGACCAATCTAATAGGTTATTAGCCTAATAGTTTGCGGGTGGCGGCCATCTTTATGTCAAAATTGATTCCCCCTATTAATTCGAACACGGGGGAACCGAATGGAACGAAATTTGGTACAGAGGTAGCACTAGCAAAGGGCACCTCAGTGTCATGTTTTATTTCGCCACCATCTTGACTGAAACGTAATGGCGGCCACACGAATGTTCAGAGCTTAAATCAAATTACGATTAACCTAATCATCCGATCTCTACCAAATTTTGCAACTACATACCTTTATGGAGGGAGCATCCTTTGACCAATCTAATAGGTCATTCGCCTAATAGTTTGCGGATGGCGGCCATCCTTGTGTCAAAATCGATTCTCCCTATTAATTCAAACACAGTGAAACCGAATGGAACGAAATTTGGTACAGAAATAGCACTAGCAAAGGGCATCTCAGTGTCATGATTTATATCGCCGCCATATTGACAAAAACGTAATGGCGGCCACACAAATGTTCAAAGCTTAAATCAAATTACGATTAGCCTAATCATCCGATCTCTAGCAAATTTAGCAACAACATACCTTTATGGAGGGAGCATCCTTTGACCAAACTAATAGGTCATCAGCCTAATATTTTGCGGATGGCGGCCATCTTTGTGTGAAAATCGATTCCCCTTATCAATTCGAACACGGTGAAACCGAATGGAACGAAATTTGGTACAGAGGTAGCACTAGCAAAGGGCACCTCAGTGTCATGTTTTATATCACCGCTATCCTGACGGAAACGTAATCGCGGCCACCCAAATGTTAAAAGCTAAAATGTAATTACGACCAACCTAATAATCTAGTCTCTACCAAATTTTGCAACACCATATCTTTATGTGGGAAACATATTCAGACCAAACTGCAAGAACATCAGCCCAATAGTTTGCAGATGGTGGCCAAGTATGTGTGCAAATCGATTCCCCCTATCAATTCAAACACGGTGAAACCGAATTGAACGAAATTTGGTACAGAGGTAGCACTAGCAAAGGGCACCTCATATTCATGTTTAACAAGCTACTACAACCAACATTCAATCATACTCCTTGAAAAGGACAAAGAGTTATAACAATACCCATGCATTTAGGAGAAAGTAGGCTATATGTTCTTTACTGAACATCTTGTTATATATATAGATTTAACTCCTGTGTGAAAAGTTCCTTTTAGGTAGATTTCATTAGAAAGCTAACTATTTGATATATGCTTGTGTGTGTGTGTGTGTGAAATATGAATGTTTTGATTTTGTCATGTGTTATGCCTATGAACATCATTGTTTGTTTTTAAGAAACACGTCTTTATTCATTAAATTATTAGCCTATTTTCAATTTTGAAAAAAAAATAGGCTTATGAGATCACCTTTTGTCCGTGTGTGTGTGCGTGTGTGTGTGTGTGTGTGTGTGTGTGAGGTGTTTCCCCCCCCCCCCTCTAATAAAATCTAAACGGCTGGAGCGATTTCAATTAAACTCGGTAAGCTCATAGCACTATTCCCGGCGACCTTGACCGTGCCCTTCAAATTTTGTTACGTCTCACCAATCCAACATGGCGGCTGTGCGAAATATTTCACTAGCATTCAATATCTCTGAAGCTATTACCGATATCGCCCTGAAATTGTGTACGGTGATAAAGGGTACTACTAGAAGTTCACCTATGAGACTTTCAAAAACCTGGTGACTACAAAACCAACATGGCGGTCAAGCGAATTTGAGACTTTTAAATAGACTTTTCTCGCGATTTAACTATCCAAACGTAATGAAACTTGGTACAGCAAATCCTTATACACATTGCAATGCACTGGAGTTTAATTTAGTTAAATTGTTTACATAACCTCAAAATGGCGGCTGTGCGAAATATTTCACTGACATTCTATATCTCCGAAACTATTACAGATATCACCCTGCAATTTTGTACGGTGATAAAGGGTACTGATACAAGTTTACCTATGTATATTTTGTAAACCTGTAAAGTACAAAACGAACATGGCGACCAAGCGAATTTGAAATGTTTTAATAGACTTTTCTCGTGATTTAACTCTCTGAGCGTAGTGAAATGAGGTACAGTAAATGATTTTGCAGATTGTAATGCACTGCCATCTAATTTAATTCAATTGTTTACATAACCTCAAGATGGCGGCTGTGCGAAATTTTACAATTAAGTTTTTATTTCTTGTGTCGTAATCATGCGATCGAGGTGAAAGTTTGAATAATGAACCTAGGCAATAATTGTCCTTGAATGGTACATAACTCGATGGCCTATACATATAACAATCCTAAATGGCGAGCTTCCGAAATATTTAGACTGTTCTCAATATCTATGAATCTTTTACAGCAACCAAACTGAATTTGTTTATGTTCATAGAGACTATGAACATATGTTCACCTAAAGGACTTTCAGTAACCTGGTGATCACAAATCCAACATGGCGGCGACGCGAAGTATAAATATTTAAATGGACGTTTCTCGCGAATTAACTATCCGAGTGCCGCGAAACGTTGCACGTTAAATGTTTATACAAATGTTGATCCACTGGCATCTAATTTATTTCAATTGTTTGCATAATCACAAGATGGCTGCTGTGCGTAATTTTAAAATCTCGTTTTTACTTCTTGTGTTCTAATCATGCGATTGAAGTTTGAATACCACACGTACACAATAATCTTAATGTAATAGTACAAAAATAAAAATCCAACCTGGCTACCATCTGAAATATTAAGACGGTTCTCAATATCTACGAATCTGTTACAACAATTAAACTGAAATTTTGTATGTTGATAGAGGTAATTAACATTATCAGGATATATGAAAATAGGCTGTATAGTTCTTCACGGAACTACTTGTTTTTAAAAACCATAATACTATCAAAGATATGAATGCAGGGCAGTGGGAGGATGTTTAAATCTTTAAACAGAGGTCTGCATGATTCTCTAGTGTTTACATTTGCCATAATTCTAATCGCCCTCTTTTGTACCCCAAAATATGACGCCGTTTCTCAAGTATGAATGGAAATAAGCAAAATATGTATATCTTAATGTGTACATGCTTGTGCAAGTTTTCAAAACGCAAAGCACATCGAGTTCAGTTTAGTATTCAGATATTGTGTATCTTTATCCCATTTCAAGTCATGTTGTATCCAAAGCCCTAAAAACTTGGTTTCTGGCGATGAGTAGGCCTATTTGCATGAGGCCGACATGTGGAGAGAATTGCGAGGTATGAGTACTGTAGCACAGCATGTTTATAAATCTTTGATAGGCTCCGGCTGGCGCTATGGTTTATGGGATATGCCGCAATGCCAATGCCCTGCGAGCATATTTCACAAGCAGCACTCTCTGGGCGACCCGGACCGCCAGCGTGACCTCGTATGTCACAGGCAACCCCGCTGCGCACTCTCATTCCCAAATTCGCCACTTGTTTTCCGTCTTTCATATCTGCTCGCCAGCACGTCTTGTCGTACCTAAGTATGATGAGATCTCAAATATTCATCTGATGGAAACACCTTCTTGTTTGAACATACAACGCCTTTATAAATACAGTGGTCAATTTTCATCATTCTTTCAGTTGTTCGCATCGATTGTCCCCCTTAATTCCAAGCGCTGAAACAATATTTGTCCACCTCGTGATGTAGTGGCTGGCACTCTAAGCTGTCACCTCTGGACTCTGCCAAGAAATTTTACGCTTTATAGGGCAGAATATTATTGAAAATGAAAATCCTCAGGCTGCTTCCAGTCGACCGACCTCGTGAGGGATGGAATGAATGAAGCCCCCATCTAGCGGCGAGGGTATGAACTGTGCCGGCTGCCGAAGCCTGTCACAGTCCTCTGAGACAATGATTAAATGAATGACAGTTGAAATGAAATGTTAGTGGAGAATGTTCCTGGAATGAAATTTTTGACAGGGAAAACTGGAGTACCCGGAGAAAAACCTGGCTGCCTCCGTTTTGTCCAGCACAAATCTCACAGGGAGTAACTGGGATTTGAAAAACGGACTCAGCGGTGAGAGGCCGGCGTGCTGCCGCCTAAGCCACGGAGGCTCTTCTGTTAATTAATAATAATAATAATAATAGTTCGGGTGCCTGGTGCAAGATTCGTTATTTGACGCCCAGAGGGCGGTTTGCATGTCGAATTTCGTCGTTCTTTGGAGTGCTATGAAAGTCAAGGAGGTTAGATATCTAAGCTCCTGGACACTATACCGCTCTGTAGTAGAACAATGAGAAAATTTGTGTTGGCGAAAAATCCCGAGATTAATTTTGCCTCTATGAACACGACTACTGAATTCAAAAGGGTTATTTAACATGTCAACAACGCATGCCATGCATGCCGTGACTTTTGTTGCCTTTCAAAAAAAATCACTTACCACGGCCAGGAGCGAACCTGCAAGCTTGGCGTTGGTAGTCCGACACGATAACCACTCACCCACCGTAGCAAGCTGGTTAATATTATCTAAGCTCCACCTCGTGACGTAGTAGCTGGCACTCTAAGCTATCACCTCTGGGCTACAGGTTCCATCCTGGCTCTGCCAACAAATTTAACCCTTTATAGGGCAAAATATTATTAAATATTTTATTTGTATTTTTTAAAATTTAATTTTAATTAGTTTAACCTAATTATAATATTACTAACTTTGATTTTTGTTTTCTTAAACGATTTAATGTTCATATTCATTTTTTTTCATTTTTTATTATTTTCATAATCTTAAAATTAAGATAATATAAATATTATTATTATTATTTTAATTTTATAGCCTTATATTTTTTAATATTTTGCAAGCATATTGTGCCCAACCCTAGGAATGGGTATTCCAAGTTTCAGACACCTAGATATCAAGGGAAAGGCTGTAGCAGCTTTTGAAAGTTCAGATATTTGAATATCGCGCTACATTGCTTCTCGAAGCCTTTCGAAGGAAATTACCGATAGTTGGATGGTAAATGACGTAGCGAGTAACAGCAGAGGTGGAGACTATTTATTGATTAAATAGTTAACTATGGATCAGAGACTTGAGACTGGGATCAGATTACTGGCACGGCCAAATAAAAGAGAATGCAATTAATATCAAGTAAATCGGACCAGGGATTCAAGAGATATGAGGATTTCTAGATATCAGGCGATGACGCGTGACCCTGACCGTTTTTGTATAAAAGCAAGCTGGAGCAGGCTTAGTTAGCTCACTTCATCACAAGCACTTGGCGAACAAGTTGCGTCTACGCTGAGCCAAGGCACATGGTTGCCGCCTCTACGAAGAAGTACTTTTCAAATCGTGATAGTCACGAGAAGTGCTGCGCAAACGAGTTGGAACTTAGTAAGTTTCTGGTGAGGAGAATCACTGAGGTGATTGTTTTTCTACAGACATTGGTGGAAATATTTATATTTCCTAAAGGACATATGCTAGACTTGGTCTAGAAAATAGTATTTGTCACAGTCCAATAGTAAATTAATACTTGGATGTTTAAATCCATTTTGAAGTCAGTTTTCATATTTTGTAACTATTTAACCACTTCGATCCGTCAGTACATTGAAGAATAGTCTATAACGGTGGTGTTCATTAGTCTACGCAAGGGAAACTGCAGGTTGTCTAGCGCATGGCAGATGGTGATTTTAATAAACCATGCCCAGGGAACGATCTTCAGAACAGCCGTTAACTGCTTAGACTGTCAACGTTTTTCTTGTACTGACGAGATTACAGTGAGTTAAGTTACAACTGACACATTTAAGAAGAGATCGCTTAGATCTGACCCTTTTCAAACAAACTGTTATGGCTTTGTTAGAAGCCCATATTAAAATGGAACCACAGTCATTTAAAACGTCGAAAGATACTACCACTATGTCTGACTAGACGATTTGTGGGTCTACAATGGCGGCCGATACAAGGATTATACGTGCTTGTCCGCTAGGGCATGTTTACGGATAAATCTGGTATAGACCAGGTTTACTACACTTCAAGAACATCAAGAAATGTAAGCCACATTTGAATTATTTTATGCCTAGCTAATTGGAACAAACTATTTTTCTGCAGATGACCAACACATTTTTTTTCGTCGTATTTAAAGCTTGTAATGATTTACGCAAGACTTGTTAGATTTATTCTGAGCATTTTCAGCACTCAGAACAGTTTAGGATCGATGACCGAGCATTTTGAGCATTTATTTAAATTTTTCATATTTTTGGGAAATCACGGTAATCAGCCGATGTAACTGTAAAAGTTAAATTTATTTTTGTTGAGGAATGGATATTTTTTTTTTTTTCATATTCGAAGGTTCGAACATGTGGATTCTCACATAATGAGATGATAATTAAACATATTTGAAATAATAATAATAATAATAATAATCCACTAATAATAATAATAATAATTTTCATAATTTTTCTAAATAATTCTTGGATATTATATTTTATAATAATCATATGTATTGAGAAAGAGCCTATGAAGTAGTTGAAACATTTCTAGTTTGGAACAGGAGATTTTCCGAAGGAGAGTGGTTAGCGCATGCCCGCATTCAACCAACATTTCAGTTCTGGTTGAACAGTTGATATTTGCAATGAGCAAAGTATATGTTTCATATAACACGGAGAGGCATGAAACGGGAAGCAATTGATATTTGTATCAAATAGGATATTGTTGTATTTATATAAAATCATGACGTAAGTACACTTCGAAAGTGAAATGATGCTTTTCATAAGTATGGTAAATTCACGGGTTGAACTGAATGGTAAAATAAAATAAACTTGTAAGTTTATTAATCTTCCAATGTTGATAACAAGCAGAGGCTTGATTTATTGTATAAATTTTGGGAAGATAATTTATGTGTGTGGAGTAGTTGAAATGCCATTCCCAGGTGCGCAGGTTTAAGTCGCAGGAATGAAGGTTTTTTCGAGCATCAATCAAATAGCAGGTTCGATGGCTCAGGTTTATAGTAGGAGTATTGGAGCCACACATTTCGTCGTATGAATAACCCGAAGGTTATTTCTTTGAAACCATCAGTTCTTATTTCAACCTTGTTTACGAATTCCATTTAGACTTTGATTTTGCTAGAACCCGGATTTGTCATGATAGTAGTTTATTCTTCTTCAGAGGAAGACCTTTGCCGTTGTTGTTGTTGTTATAATATTGTGTTCTTACACAAATAGTAGAATGGGCCACTGCCAATTTAAAATAATTCTTTAACCACGAATAATTTGAAGGATATTTTCAATCCTAGTGCCATGAACTAAATGAATTCATTATAAGACTACAATTCTAATTTTCGCATTCTGTCGAAGAATTGCAAGTTGTGAAAGTTGCTAGAAATGGCCATAAATATAAATATTTTTATAATATTGTTCCCAAGTGGAAAATCTAATAGTTGAATGGTTCAACCATTTATTGATCAAGTTAATGATTCAGAAATCATATATTTTGTTTGGAACTTGAAGTTCATAATCGAGTCACTTCTCGAATGTTTAATGTCAGAAGAACAATTAATTGTTGTTGTGCTTCGCACAGTTCTTCAATGCTATGCTCAATGGTCAAATACTTTTCAGATGTTGTTAATATGTGTTAATAATTTGTGTTGCTTCGATGATGATAATAGTTTCAACGATATATTTTGGAAAACTGGAAAACAAATGAAAGTCTAAGAAATTCTATAAACATTTATTCTACGAGTGTTAAATTCATGTAAATAGTCAAACAGTGATCGACGTTATTTCCAGTATGGACAATTCATTTTGCACTGGAATAAAATGTTAATAATTTTGGAACACAGTCCACAGGACTAACAATCGGACTTGTGTTTTCAAAAAGATTGTCAGATGTGTTTGGAAGATTCTGTATATTGTGTGTAAATAAGAGTGTGGATCGCCACACGTGGATGATGCTGCTTTGAGCATTATTCTTGCAGTCAGATTTTAACTTTAAATAAACTGAGATAATTTTACCAGATGTGTTTCACCCAATTAAATCTCCTTCTATCCTTATTGTTGCATTGAGCCAAAAATCAGCAAAGCATTTTTATAAATTTGATGTCGTTTTTGCGATTTGCTTTAACCCATCTGGCGCTCCGGGATATTTTGATTCTCGTGCTGACTGATTATTGGTAAAATGCATATGTGATCGTGCGGACTCCGGTCTAAACGGGCACATAAAATAAGATAAAGAGAGAAATGGCTTCGAACGTGGGTCCCGATTTAGACATGGTCAATCGCATGCCGATTTGAAATTGTGATAACTTTTATAGAAATATTTTGGGAGTTGAGAGATGTCTGGTTTGGATGAATAAATTAGTAGGAAACCCAATTAGTGGGGAAAATTAAAAATTTAACTGGTTAATAATTAGAATGGGTTTGATTATTTTTGATAATGGCTTAACCATTAGGGCGTCAAGTAAATTCAGTAGTAAACGTTCGATGACTGGAGATACACATTATTAGAATCCAGGTGGAGGATATTTGAGAACTTGCATATTTTTCTTGTGATATTATGGTAAATGTAATTCGTAAAAGTAGAGAATTTTGTTTTTCCATCACGTCGATATTAGGACAAATCTCATTTTATTATAGTGTTCCAATTAGCTATTCATATTTCTTGTTCTAGTTATAAGCTTGTGTTTGCCACTGTTGTATACCCCTAAGTTTTGAATATTAATTGAAAGTATGGAAGAAATGATGAGAATGATGAGGAGTTTGGAGGAGAGTTCGAAAGAGGCTGGACGGCGTGTAGCCGCTATTATGAAAGAAAATACAGAGGCTTTAGAAAAGAAACTTAAAGAAAATTCTCATTCTTTAGAAGGTAAACTTAAAGAAAATTCTGATTCTTTAGAGAATAAACTTAAAGAAAATTTGAATGATAAACTTAAAGAAAATTCTGATTCTTTAGAAAATAAACTTAAAGAAAATTCTGATTCTTTAGAAAATAAACTTAAAGAAAATTCTGATTCTTTGGAAAATAAACTTAAAGAAAATTTGGAAAATAAACTTAAAGAAAATTCTGAGTCTTTGGAAAATAAACTTAAAGAAAGTTCTGATAAACTCAAAGAAAATTCCGATTTGTTAGAAAACAGGTTAAAAGATAACTTAAAGGAAAATTTAAACAGTAAATTTAATTCAATGGAAAGTAAATTTAAAGAGAATTCTGAAATTTTGAAAATGACACTTGAAAGTAAAATGAATAAATTATGCGACAAAACACATGAACTCGAAACTTCATTAGCTACTAACGCAAGTATAATGGACGATAAATTTCGCGATGCCGATCTTCGATCCCAAAGCTTAGCCGATAGGATAGAACATGGTCTTAGGAAAGTTGGTGAAGACATGGTCAACCTGGAAGTCAGAGTGAAGAAGGAGAGTAACGAGATGGGAATTCTAGTTGTTCAACGTTTAACGGAACAATTCAAGGAACTTGTCATGGGAGAAATAAGAGAAGGAGTGATTCATGAATTGCAAACTGAGATTAAAACCACAGTTGTCAATGAAATTAAAGACACACTCAAGCTGGAGAATCAAGAGGGAATCAAGGAGATTAGGGAATCTTTGTCATCCCACATTGAAGTAATTGCCAAGGATATTCAAGCAACTCAGAAGGACATATCAGATATGACAGGGTCATTGAAAAGTCATGAGGCTGTTATGAACCAGATATCCATTGATGTTAAAGAAAATAGTAAAGAGACTGAAGCAATCAAGAAGATGGCAGAAGAAAACCAGAAGGAACTTGAGGCTATGAAAACTCAAATAAAGGATGAGAAACAGTCTGATCATCTTTTGAAAATGCCGAATGTAAGGGGAAAGGAACAGATACAGTTAAATCTAGGAGGAGCTAGAGAGACTGATAGACAGGATGAGGTCAGGACAGTATTTCAATCCAACCCCATAACTGTGTTTAAGAATATAGAAGACAAGCCTTCTAAATTTTCAGGGCGAGATTCTGTAACACCCGTGGAATTTTTGAGAGAAGCAGGTGATTATCTGAAAGATTCTAAGATCCCTAAAGAAAGACAGATCAGGGGAATAGGGAAGTTCTTGGAAGGTCCCGCACTTTTGTGGTTTAGAGCATTTAGATCCACTCTAAATACTTTTGAGGAGTTTTCTCGTGGGTTATTGAAGAAGTTTTGGTCCCCTGAAACCCAACAGCAAGTTAGAGCAGAGTTGTATTCGAAGAGATTCTCGACGTCACAACCTACTCGATACTCTACGTACTTTTCTGGACAGCTGTCTAAACTCCAACATTTAGATCCGCCAATGCCAGATAACGAGTTGATTACTGCTTTGATACGACAATTTCCAGCAGACGTCCAGAGGACTTTGATCGCTGCTGACATCTACAATATGGAACAGTTTGATGAAGTATTGCAAAAGCTGGATCATACAAACGCTCAATTCTTTCATCAGAAGGGAGTAAAGAGTAATAACGCTGTGTATGCTGTTATGGCTGACAGTTATTCTCAGACACCTCGAGAGATTCGAGAGGAGCGAGAAGAGAAATCGCCGAGGGAAGATTCCAATACGAGAGGATGGAACCAATACCGTAACAGATACAGTTACAAACCATATGCAAGACCAGATGGTGGTAATCGATACAATACTCGATGGAGAAGACCACGTGATACTCAAGGAAGGTACCAGGAAAGAAGATCCTATGGTAATAACTATAATAACAGAGGGAATGTAGATACTCGTCAGTCCAATGAAGAGTTTAACAAGGACACGAGGAAAAACTTGGAAGCAAGACACCAAGATAACTTACAATTTGTGGAGCAGAGGCCCAATGATCCAGGTCCATCGGGAACACAACAATCCCGGGGGAATGGTAATGAAAAAAAAAAAACTTCGAATTCACAGTAGAAGATAGAATTTTGAATACTTTCACTTCCAGAATAATTAAATGGCAAGCAGAGGATGATGACTTAATTCAACAGAATGACGAACGAAAAGAAATGGGTACCAGAATTAGAATGCCAATCATTTCGTGCGAAGTATTTGGTATGCCTGTCGATACTTTGATCGATACTGGGGCTATGCTTTGTCTGGTGAGTGAGAAGCTTTATATACTGTGGAAACTCA
This sequence comes from Meconema thalassinum, assembly GCA_946902985.2. Classification (NCBI taxonomy): domain Eukaryota; kingdom Metazoa; phylum Arthropoda; class Insecta; order Orthoptera; family Tettigoniidae; genus Meconema; species Meconema thalassinum. The sequence goes on from OX336391.1 coordinate 305,392,330, forward strand.
AAGAGAACTTAGAGGAAATTCCAGTATCAGGAATTAAGATCCAAGGAATAATACCCAATAAAATATCTCTGTGTAAAACACAATTATACTTATGTATTACGATTGGAGGACATGATTTCCGACATGTATTTGTTGTAATGAAGGACATGGCTTTTGACATGATATTGGGAGCAGATTTCATTCAGAAATATCAAGCAGTGATAGATATGAAGACAGAGACGATCAGATTTAAGAATACCGAAGAGATTAACTTCGAGGGAAAAGAAGAGGAAGACATCGAGGGAGATGCTCAATGGTCTCTGATTTTTCATGAAGCCGAAGGAAGAGAAGTCTACACTGAGAAGGAATCCCCAGAGTTAGGGAAGATTTTGGAAGAGTATCAAGATATTTTTGACATTAAACCTGGTGAAATTAAGGATTTTGAATATCATATTCGTGTAAATGATGATGCACCTTTTCATGCTAAATTATATCCAGTAGCAGAAAAGCATCGAGAAAGAGTAAAAGTGCTTATCAAGGACATGGAAAGCAACAATGTGATTGAAAAGTATACTACATCTTATGTCAATCCATTAGCAGTAGTGTCTAAGCAAGATGGAAGTCTGAGACTATGTTTAGACGCGCGAAATTTAAATTCAAGATTACTGCCAGAGTATGACAGACCACCAATCATTAGGGAACTGTTGAGGAAATTCCAAGGCAAGGTCTGGTTCTCTAATATTGATCTCACTTCGTCCTACCATCATATTAGGCTTAGTGAAGATTCTAAGAAGTTTACAGGATTTATGTTTGACCAGCAGACATATGTATTCCGCCGTTTACCATTTGGAGTTAAAACATCTGGATCCGTTTTGATCAGAGCCCTAGAACAAAATCTGAGTCCTGAAGTAAAAGAGATAGCAATTCGTTATATTGATGATATCTTAATTGCATCTGAGACTAAGGAGGAACATTTGCTACATCTTCAAATGTTATTCGCAGATTTGAGGAAAGCGAACTTCAAAGTAAACCTTCGAAAATGTCAGTTCTTTCGAAAGGAAATAAAATTTTTGGGTCACATTTTGGATGGAGAAGGATACCGTCCCAATGAGACGAAGATACAAGCAATTGCAAATTTCCCTAGACCTACTAGAGTGAAGAATGTCCGCAGTTTTCTCGGGACATGCCAATTCTTTGCAGGGCATTGTCCGAACTTCACCAAGACAGTTGCGCCATTGCAGGAGTTGTTAAAGAAAGGAAATAAATGGAAATGGGATAAAGATTGTGAACAATCATTTCAAGATGCCAAGAGGTTATTGGTAAACAGTGTGAAATTGGAGTATCCTGACTTTACCAAGAATTTCATCATAGAATCTGATGCATCCACCGTAGGGATTGGAGCTATTCTACTTCAAGAGGATGAAGACCACAAGAGACATTACCTGGCGTTCATTAGCAGGAAACTTCGTCCATCAGAGAGGAATTATTACACCACAGAGTTAGAAGCACTTGCTGTAATATTCGCTTTGGAGTCGTGGAAGAAAATGTTAATTGGACATTCAGTCATTGTGAGGACTGATCACCACGCATTGGAGTTCATTTTGAGAACAAACTTTGCCAGCGATAGAATAACTAGATGGTTACTTTTTATTCAGCAATTCAACCTAGTTATTGAACACACTCCTGGAAAGTTGAATGTGGGAGCTGATTTGTTGAGTAGAGCAGTGGAGTCTACATCTAAGGTTTTTCAAGTTAACCTGACGCAAGAGGATGAAGATACCTTGAGAAGGTTAAGGTTATTGCATTTATCCCAGAGGAGAGACCGACGTCTTAGGAACATTTTTCGTTTTCTACAAGGAAACATGGATCCCAATGATGATGATTTTGTGGAAACTGAAAGAATTTCAAGGGATTTTATGATGTTAGATGGTTTAATCTACAAGTTTGCAGATCCCGACCATACGAAGTTGAGAGTAGTGATACCTCCACGATTGCAAAAACCCATTATTTGGATGGCACATAGAATCGCAGGTCATGCTGGAGTAGATAAGACAGTCAACATGATTCAAGAGAAATTTTCGTGGGAGCGAATGCGACAAACTGTCAGAAACACTATTCGAGAATGCGACTTATGCCAAAGGAGTAAGCATAATTCTAGATTATTGAGAGAATTACCAAGGCCTATTATTCCTTCTAAGCCTTGCGAAATCTTCGCGACTGATTTATATGGTCCTCTCCCAAAGTCTAAAAGAGGTAACCGATATATTTTGGTGTCTATGGATGTTTTCAGCAAATACACCATGTTACATCCAATTCAGAAGGCAAACGCAAAGTATTGTGCGAAGAGAATTAGAGACAGCGTGATTCCGGAAGCAGGCAAACCGGAATTCCTTTTATCAGATCGTGGACCTCAGTTCACATCATTAGAATTTCGAACCAGCATGAATAATCTTGGGATTAGACAATTGTTTTGTTCTATTAGACATCCAGAGAGCAATCCAGCGGAACGCGTGATGGCTGAGATAGCAAAATTTTGCCGCCTCTATTGTCCAAATGAGCATTGGAAATGGATGGATGTTCTTTCTTTAGCATCCGAATCCATCAACTCTACTATTCATGAGAGTACTGGACAGATTCCTATGTTGCTACATCATGGGATTAAACCAACACGATTATGGGATCGAATCATCTCTATTCCACCTGAGATTGAACCAAGTCGTCAGATGAGGGAAACTCTAGCTTTAGACAAGTTAAGGATTCAAGCTGAGAAGAGAGAGCGCAGAGTGAGAGGAAAGCGTTTTCGCAGACCCTTGCGCGTAGGAACTCTTGTTTTAGTGAGAAGACCTACACCCTCTGACGTGCAAAATCGAGTGTACTCGAAATTTGCAAGCCTTTACGCTGGACCCTATCGTATTGTGGAAGTAAACAATAATGGAAGCTATGAAGTAGCCAATACACGAACTGGTAACATCGTGGGAACTTATAATGCATCGAATTTGAAGATCTATTATTCAAGAACCAGATAATTTAATGTGAAGATAGGAAAAATAAAAATTTTTCAATTTTTATTTTTTGCTAGGTGTGGGGTGGATGTGCCCAACCCTAGGAATGGGTATTCCAAGTTTCAGACACCTAGATATCAAGGGAAAGGCTGTAGCAGCTTTTGAAAGTTCAGATATTTGAATATCGCGCTACATTGCTTCTCGAAGCCTTTCGAAGGAAATTACCGATAGTTGGATGGTAAATGACGTAGCGAGTAACAGCAGAGGTGGAGACTATTTATTGATTAAATAGTTAACTATGGATCAGAGACTTGAGACTGGGATCAGATTACTGGCACGGCCAAATAAAAGAGAATGCAATTAATATCAAGTAAATCGGACCAGGGATTCAAGAGATATGAGGATTTCTAGATATCAGGCGATGACGCGTGACCCTGACCGTTTTTGTATAAAAGCAAGCTGGAGCAGGCTTAGTTAGCTCACTTCATCACAAGCACTTGGCGAACAAGTTGCGTCTACGCTGAGCCAAGGCACATGGTTGCCGCCTCTACGAAGAAGTACTTTTCAAATCGTGATAGTCACGAGAAGTGCTGCGCAAACGAGTTGGAACTTAGTAAGTTTCTGGTGAGGAGAATCACTGAGGTGATTGTTTTTCTACAGACATTGGTGGAAATATTTATATTTCCTAAAGGACATATGCTAGACTTGGTCTAGAAAATAGTATTTGTCACAGTCCAATAGTAAATTAATACTTGGATGTTTAAATCCATTTTGAAGTCAGTTTTCATATTTTGTAACTATTTAACCACTTCGATCCGTCAGTACATTGAAGAATAGTCTATAACGGTGGTGTTCATTAGTCTACGCAAGGGAAACTGCAGGTTGTCTAGCGCATGGCAGATGGTGATTTTAATAAACCATGCCCAGGGAACGATCTTCAGAACAGCCGTTAACTGCTTAGACTGTCAACGTTTTTCTTGTACTGACGAGATTACAGTGAGTTAAGTTACAACTGACACATTTAAGAAGAGATCGCTTAGATCTGACCCTTTTCAAACAAACTGTTATGGCTTTGTTAGAAGCCCATATTAAAATGGAACCACAGTCATTTAAAACGTCGAAAGATACTACCACTATGTCTGACTAGACGATTTGTGGGTCTACAATGGCGGCCGATACAAGGATTATACGTGCTTGTCCGCTAGGGCATGTTTACGGATAAATCTGGTATAGACCAGGTTTACTACACTTCAAGAACATCAAGAAATGTAAGCCACATTTGAATTATTTTATGCCTAGCTAATTGGAACAAACTATTTTTCTGCAGATGACCAACACATTTTTTTTCGTCGTATTTAAAGCTTGTAATGATTTACGCAAGACTTGTTAGATTTATTCTGAGCATTTTCAGCACTCAGAACAGTTTAGGATCGATGACCGAGCATTTTGAGCATTTATTTAAATTTTTCATATTTTTGGGAAATCACGGTAATCAGCCGATGTAACTGTAAAAGTTAAATTTATTTTTGTTGAGGAATGGATATTTTTTTTTTTTCATATTCGAAGGTTCGAACATGTGGATTCTCACATAATGAGATGATAATTAAACATATTTGAAATAATAATAATAATAATAATAATCCACTAATAATAATAATAATAATTTTCATAATTTTTCTAAATAATTCTTGGATATTATATTTTATAATAATCATATGTATTGAGAAAGAGCCTATGAAGTAGTTGAAACATTTCTAGTTTGGAACAGGAGATTTTCCGAAGGAGAGTGGTTAGCGCATGCCCGCATTCAACCAACATTTCAGTTCTGGTTGAACAGTTGATATTTGCAATGAGCAAAGTATATGTTTCATATAACACGGAGAGGCATGAAACGGGAAGCAATTGATATTTGTATCAAATAGGATATTGTTGTATTTATATAAAATCATGACGTAAGTACACTTCGAAAGTGAAATGATGCTTTTCATAAGTATGGTAAATTCACGGGTTGAACTGAATGGTAAAATAAAATAAACTTGTAAGTTTATTAATCTTCCAATGTTGATAACAAGCAGAGGCTTGATTTATTGTATAAATTTTGGGAAGATAATTTATGTGTGTGGAGTAGTTGAAATGCCATTCCCAGGTGCGCAGGTTTAAGTCGCAGGAATGAAGGTTTTTTCGAGCATCAATCAAATAGCAGGTTCGATGGCTCAGGTTTATAGTAGGAGTATTGGAGCCACACATTTCGTCGTATGAATAACCCGAAGGTTATTTCTTTGAAACCATCAGTTCTTATTTCAACCTTGTTTACGAATTCCATTTAGACTTTGATTTTGCTAGAACCCGGATTTGTCATGATAGTAGTTTATTCTTCTTCAGAGGAAGACCTTTGCCGTTGTTGTTGTTGTTATAATATTGTGTTCTTACACAAATAGTAGAATGGGCCACTGCCAATTTAAAATAATTCTTTAACCACGAATAATTTGAAGGATATTTTCAATCCTAGTGCCATGAACTAAATGAATTCATTATAAGACTACAATTCTAATTTTCGCATTCTGTCGAAGAATTGCAAGTTGTGAAAGTTGCTAGAAATGGCCATAAATATAAATATTTTTATAATATTGTTCCCAAGTGGAAAATCTAATAGTTGAATGGTTCAACCATTTATTGATCAAGTTAATGATTCAGAAATCATATATTTTGTTTGGAACTTGAAGTTCATAATCGAGTCACTTCTCGAATGTTTAATGTCAGAAGAACAATTAATTGTTGTTGTGCTTCGCACAGTTCTTCAATGCTATGCTCAATGGTCAAATACTTTTCAGATGTTGTTAATATGTGTTAATAATTTGTGTTGCTTCGATGATGATAATAGTTTCAACGATATATTTTGGAAAACTGGAAAACAAATGAAAGTCTAAGAAATTCTATAAACATTTATTCTACGAGTGTTAAATTCATGTAAATAGTCAAACAGTGATCGACGTTATTTCCAGTATGGACAATTCATTTTGCACTGGAATAAAATGTTAATAATTTTGGAACACAGTCCACAGGACTAACAATCGGACTTGTGTTTTCAAAAAGATTGTCAGATGTGTTTGGAAGATTCTGTATATTGTGTGTAAATAAGAGTGTGGATCGCCACACGTGGATGATGCTGCTTTGAGCATTATTCTTGCAGTCAGATTTTAACTTTAAATAAACTGAGATAATTTTACCAGATGTGTTTCACCCAATTAAATCTCCTTCTATCCTTATTGTTGCATTGAGCCAAAAATCAGCAAAGCATTTTTATAAATTTGATGTCGTTTTTGCGATTTGCTTTAACCCATCTGGCGCTCCGGGATATTTTGATTCTCGTGCTGACTGATTATTGGTAAAATGCATATGTGATCGTGCGGACTCCGGTCTAAACGGGCACAATATATGTAAACTAATTCTAATTTTTATCATAGTTTATTTTTTATTTTTTATTGAAATTGTTTTTATTTTCAAAATAAAAAACATTATTTTGATTTCATAAATATTAACATTTCGAAAAGAAATGCCTTGATAAATGACTGAATGATTCAACCATCAGCAACTTTGACCATATAGCAGGTGGTTAATACACAGACCACTTACCTATAAATGGTTAATTGCTGTCTGAAGGCTGGGCTGGAACGGGCCTAAAACAACCTTGTGAAGCAGAACTGAGAACAGGTAGATTCGATTTCTATTCTATAAGTTGTTTTCCGTGGTTTTCCACTTCTACTCCAGGCAAGGTAGCTACATTGAGGCCACGAATGGCTCCTATAGAAATCCCACTCCCAATTACAAATAGAACCACAAGTACAACGGATAAACCCGCGGATATCCGCAACATATTTTGCCTTGTGGATAGCGGATAAGCTGCGAATAATGTTTCGAGTAAATTGTTGCGGATAGCTTTCAGAATACAATCCGAACTTGTTGAATTTCATTACTAAGACATATCACTTTTTTTTCGTTATGTTTTTGTGATGACAAATGTAAGATGATTATTATTAAGCCAATCTCATTCAAATTACGTCATTAAGCATAATTAATACTTCGAACAGAAAAGGGTTGCAATTCTGGCTGTATAATACTCATTTTAAACATAGCGCTTGACATACAAAGGCTAAAAGAAAGACTTTCTCTTCAAATGTGTAAATGTGTTGCTTTAATGCGTTATGCTATATCTAATTAAAAGTATTATAGTAATGGCAGTAGATTCGGACCACAAACATGCAATGCGGGGCGGATGCGGATAACAGTCGTGCGGATGCGGTAACGTTTTGTTTATTCGCGAAGGGCTCTAACTATGGCACATATGTTGTCTGCACACCCCCACCCCCAGGGGCTCTGGCAAGAAATTATATTATTTCCTGAGGATTAATACAGGGTACATTCAATCTCGTGAGGCAGGACCGAGAACAGGTGGGTTCGATGCCCACCTCCGTCGCTCCACAGGTGGATTCCCACTCCTGTCCAGGCACATGCTGGGATGGTTACTAACCTAAAACAACAGTCGCCGCCTCCTTCTCAATCCTTGCCTCATATAGAAATACACACACTTCTACAAACACAGTAAGATACATAGACACACAAGTACATGGGGGTGAAGTGACCACCATGGCCAAGCCCTTAAATAAAATAACAATGCATTATTTATTATTTATTTATCGTATGGCTTTTAGTGCCGGGAGTGTCCGAGGACATGGTTGGCTCGCCTGAATCTGTAGCTACTTCCAGCGGACACCCTTAGGGTGAACTACAAGTTCCGTTCAATTTCAAGTAGTTCCAACTTTCGCCTCCAGATATCAATGATACCTAGTGGTGAACGTTGGAACTTTGATAGAGCGTTCCGACGAAATCTAACCTAACAATTTAGCTTCACACAAGTTTAGTCTGAGGAAGGATCTTTTACATACCATAAATCTATGACATGGGACCGCCGGCTTAACTTCCCCTCCGAAGGAAGGCACACTGAATTATTTTAACGCTCTTAAAAAAATCTGACGACTTCGGCCGGGTTTGAACCCGCTATCTTGGGCACAGCAGTTCACCATGCTACCAACTACACCACCGAAGCCGCTGTAGCGATACATGATATCAAGTCTCGAGGCATATGCGCCTATTCTAGACACCAAATATTGCAGTTACACCCAAAAACGCCGTCACCACAGTATCACAAGTTAACAGATATATGGGGCTGATGACCAACGATGTCTCAAGCCCTTAATTGAAGCAAAATAACAGGGATGGAGCGAGGTACACACAGTATCGTGAGAATGGCTGATAAGTGCAATGTTCGAGCCCCACCTCAGCTATGACTTCCAACTCCAGCTGGTACGATGGTATGGTATGGAATTTGTGTTCACGGCAAACTACTTCCGAATCCAAACGGCAATCACGCGTGCATTAGAATTAAAACCTTAACAGCACAATCATGTCATGTTTCAAAAGACCCCACCCTCGTCCAAGTATTGTTTGGAGCACGGAAAAGTGCAAGGCAGAGGAATGTAGCCAGAGAGAACGAGCCATCTTACAATGTGGCTAATGGACAGCGATATCTGCCTTCCCAAAACATTGCGCTATAACCTCCGAACAGTGTGCACTCGTCCTACTCAGTGCGCAACGGGCCGATATGTTCTGCCGCGTAGTTAACAGGTCACCATAGCAACGAATGCCGTCTGTGCATTGGGAATCTCCCTCCACCTCAACCCACACTCGCATTCTTCTGAGATCCGCACAGTACATGGGGTTAATGACTATGAAATCCCAAACTCCTAAATAAAATAACGATCGCTACATGAAACCTACTTTGGAATCACTCATATGCTTTAATCCACTTGACGCACGGAAGCAATGTAACATGAGGTATATCCCCTGACAGTCTGTTCATCGGTTTCTCATCTTGTGCCCCGGTGAGATTCAGAGCACGTTTCTGTTATAGCCAGATGTGCACAGCGCTTGATGATCTGAGTTCCTCGAGCCACATAGCAAGTGAGTAAAAATACATTGAGCTTGCAAGGAAGAACGAGCCATGGACATTACCTCTGACAAGTAACGACCTTCAAAGTACTATAAAATGGTCATTAATGGAGTCTTTATATTCCTTCTGTACGACTTACTATCATATTATAGCTAACCACTTGGCTTAAATGGATAGGCTTACCTCCATAGAGTGGGTACGAGGAGTAGGCTATCACATTTCAGCCCCTACAGTCTAATTCTTACCTGAAACGTTTGATTTTTAATCTAAAATTATTAAGTTTTGATCGTAGATTTTGAAATAATGAATGTCGACTCAATCCACTCATACATTACGACTTCTAGCCAACGAGGTATATCGTTGGGCTAGTACACACACGATGACAGTACAATTATGATGACAACATGAACTCAATAGTCATTATTATAAGAATAACACTCAGTATTACCACCAAATCTGCCTCTTCTGTATTCGAGAACACACAGGACTGTCGGAAATGGAAAACCAGATCCACTAGCTAACAACTGTTACATCTAAAATGGAAATTGTGAAACAAATCGCTAATGTGCTATGAAAAAAATCAATTCCAAAAGTACATTTAACATCAGGCGGCTTCGATGGCGTAGTTAGTAGCATGCTGAGCTTCTATTCCCAAGATCGCGGGTTCAAACCCAGCCGAAGTCGTCGGATTTTTATGAGCGTTAAAAATCCTGAGTATGCCTCCCTTCGGAGGGGAAGTAAAGCCGGTGGTCCCATGTCATAGATTTATGGCATGAAACAGAACCTTCCACTAACTACACTTGTGTGAAGCCAAAATTTGTAGGTTAATTTGATAACGCTATATTAGTTCCAACGTTCGCCACCAGGTGCTAACAGTGATGGCATTTAGTAGCCACGTCTGCAGCTAGATGTCGTGGACGGTAGCATTTGGTGGCAAAAGTAGATACTACTTGAAAAAATTAATCGTCTGCAGTCCTTCTACCTAAATCGCAGATAACACACACTAATACAGTCATCCCAATTAACACCGGTTATCAGACACATTCTACACACACCCACAGTATACAGGGCAACATGACCTCGTTGTCGCAGCCCCGAAATTAAGCAACCAACCAACCAATATTTAACATCAGTAGAAGAAGCTGTGAACCACTACTTCAAAACGATTTGCCGCAAGAGATGTCTTCTTCCCCGAAATTCATCATAGGTTCCAGCGTAAACTCGTAGTACCGGACTTTGAATTAACTCAGTGGTATCACAGTTTCCATTTTAATTGGTCTTATACTGGTGTTGACCGCCTCAAAGTTAGTTTTAATAACCAAAGTGTCCGCATATAGTCCAGTTTCAACCTTGTAGCTTGAGGCTTTGTGTATTACATGCACGGTAATACGGAGACGAATGTAATGAAGCATAAATCAGAATTAAGCCCCTCCATATAGCGAGGATTAACACTGATACATTGCGGAAGCTGGTATTGCCACGTATATAACGAACTTAATTAATGTATTGGTTCTTCCTCCTCCTTGCCTCGACCCAGCCATAATGTTGCTTAGCTTGCATAACGAGCCCATAAATTGCCTTCATTTACTTTAATGGTAGACATGGCTGAGTTAATTGTATAAATCAGCGTTACTCACGATCAGAGCTGCTCTACTAGAGAAAACTACTGAAGCTCCATGGAGCTAAGTGGATTAAATATCCATAAAGTGTGCATCACGAATTTCAATTTGGATTTTCATTGTTCCGGCTCGACACGAGAATGTGCAAATTTATTGGCACCGTATAATGTATATTACCCTATAGTTTGTCCGTCTCGTTGCGCAGTGAATAGTATTCTTGACTGTCGTACAGGAGGTCCTGGTTCGATTCCCGGCTCTACCAAGAAATGTAATTCTAGTCTGAGGCCTGGAATGGGGTCCTCTCAGCCTCGTGAGCAAAAACTGAGAAGTGGTGGGTTCGATTCCCACCTCAGCTATCCG